>CM040101.1:19326143-20668690 GCA_022496805.1 Pohlia nutans | reverse complement strand
TTGTACATATACTGAAATCGGATTGATCAAAAGTGCTCCAGAAATTCTGAAATTTCTACCATGCATAATGATCATCATTTTGAACATGTGCAAAAAAATTCAAAAAAATTTGAGGTGTGAGGAAAAAGATATGAGGGTCTCAAGTGACGCCCAACTAACTTCCTTGCAGCTCAAAAAAATCACCAAAAATTGCACACTCCATGAAATTTCGATCAAGAAGTACCCATGGATTCAACTCTCAAAAAGAACTAGGGTCTCTTTGTTGCTCACTTTACAATTCACGGTCCAGCATCTCGAAATTCTTCACTTTCTAGTTCCAGAAGCCACGTGGTGGCCTCGTGGTCCTTTAGGGGTTAAACATATCCTCAGCCGAACGTAGAGTTGGTCATGCGAGTGGAGCTGCATCATTAAATCCTCTTTATCTTGTTGGCACTCTTCATTTTTTGCAGAACCTATTGCCACTGCCCATTATTGGATTTTTATGGCTCCGACTCCAAAGGAAAACCCGAGTCTTCATACTCCCTTTTGATTTCAGTTATACTCCAGTACACCATAGACTTCGAATCCCATGAATTTGGCAAGTCAGAATTGAGGTTCAGATTTCGGTTAACTCAAATATCACCAATTATTTCCATATTATAACATCAATTTACTATAAATAGTTTTATAAATAGTTAAACAATTTGAAAGATTTATTACCATAATCAAAGATCATGGTTGGGAAAAAAAATTAGAAATAATGACCGAAATTTTGAAAATTAACTTTTTGGAACAAAACAAATTATATGGTGGAAAAAAAACTTAAATTTTTATTTTAAAAATACAACATTTATCAAATTTAAATTATTCAAAAGTCATGTGTTGAGTTTTCCATTTAGGTAAAGTACTCAAAATAACTAACTAATTAATTATAGGATCCAAAAACAAACTTTAATAAATCAACATTTGATAGTTTTTTCACAAAACTATATACCGGTGGTTTTGGACATCATTGAGGAGGTCCAATTTCCAAAAAGAAAAGTACATTGCTCAATTTCAAAGATTAACTATTTGACGCGCCTACATCCACATAATGGACGACGAACATATTACAACCATTCTCTTAACTACATCATGTAGAGTTTTTCATCCATCCAAACTTCTCTTGGTTCTTGTGCTAGTTGATTATCATTTGTACAGTATGGATTTTCAAAATCAGATATTGTGATTTTTCAAAAAACAACATAACTGGTTTATGTCAAGCTTCATTTTTAGTTCAAAAAGGTGAGACCTTAACCCCTAAAGGTAGACGCATTCTGTCCAAGAATAATTTCATTACTTTAATAACTTATTTGGATTCCATAATTTTGACTCAGTGTTAACTAGAGAATTGTAAATATACATTACAAGAACACAAAAATCCTTCAAGATTTGCAATTACGTTGATCGACACACCAAAAAAGATCTAAAACATCAACGGTAGTGAACTTGGGACATGGTACTTAGGGAGGTTGATGACCTAGAGGGTGTTTTCACACAAGGGCATCACATTTGTGAATAAAAAAGTGTACAATATGTAAAGCATTTGCGATTACTATATAATTAACACTATATAACAATTACAAAAAATGTTTAAATATATTAAAATATAAAATTTTCAGAAAAACTAAAATCTTTTTACATCTCTTATATTATTTTGGAATATTTTGGAATATTCCAAAAATAAATTTTAAATCTATACACATTTTTTGCAATGTAACAATTAATAATGATCACAAGCACCGGCTCAACGAGTCACCAACAAGTCACTTCATCCAAACATAAATCTTTGAGAATCAATCATTGTTGTTGTATTTAGTTTTAGAACACCATTTTTGTGAGCACCTAAATAAAATACATTTTTGTGTACTCTTGAAATTTCAAATGCTAATCATGGTTTTAGAATTTATGAGAATGTTTGCAGTGAATGACCTGTTGATTTTGCTCAAAAATTTCAGAAGAAAACTCATGATCAAACGTTATAATCATTTAATATATATATAGTAGATTGTTCTGAAAATTGATACACAATCTCACGACCAAGTCCTCTTTGAGTTTCAACGGTGAAATTTTCTACATGAACACTAATTAAGAGCTTGAAAGCATCACGAGAAAGTGATAAATTTTAAAGATGATCATGGTCCTTTACGGGTTATACATGATTTTCCAAAATAAGCAGAATCAAATAATGGAAACCATACCATCTCATAGTGCATGTTATTCCAAATTCATTACAACAAATTTTAGTTTCTTTTTGGTTACTTGAGGATTTTTAATTGAATTTCAAAAAAAAGTCTTGAAATTCTAATTACAATTTATTAATAAAAAAAATGATAAATCTAACCGCAGAGATGTGATCTTCACATTGACATTTACAATTTAGTTTCGTACATCAACTCCATTTTTGTTGTTTATCAAACATTTTATAACGCATTTTCGAATCCAGTGTTGAATCAAGATGTTAAAGGGTTAACCATGAGATACTGAAAGCCCCTAATTGCATGGGATTCCTGAATTTGATAAAATTCATACATGAAGTTTTTTCTGGGTAAGGCTTTTTATCATAGTGAAGTTCTTCACTCAAAATTATGTGTACAAATTAGAAATTATTTTTGTTCTTGTGGGGAAATTGGAAAGCACTTCTAAATCAAATTGACCATATGTTTGTCGATTTCAACAATAGATATATGAGCAGAAGTGAGTTACAAGTTTTTTTAAAGTGGAAGACATATCATTCTTTAGCAGCCCCACTATTCACCTTAATCAACGTTGTAGGCTATAATTGTTTCAAGAATTTTTAAAATTTGGGAGAATCAAAGTCATCTTTAGCTAAAGATGATTTAGTAGCTCAACAAATTTATATTTTTTTAATAGTTTATGCATGTTCCACATCATCAACTCCTTGTTCAGATGTTGATTCTCTAAAAACACCCTAAAGGGTGTGTTGCAGTACTAGCTTAACCCCTAAAGGACCATAAGGCCCCCACGCGGCGTCTGGAACTAGAAAGTGAGGAAATTTGGGTTTTTGGGATTTGAATTGTAGGATGAGCAACAAAGAGACCTAGGTTCTTTTTGGGAGTTGAATCTGTAGGTACTTCTTGATCAGATATTCATTAAGGGAGCGATTTTTGGTGATTTTTTTGAGTTGCAAGGAGGGTATTTAGGCGTCACTTTAGACCCTCATAAATACCTTCACACCTCCAAAGTACTTGAAATTTTGTACACATGTTTAAATTGATGATCTCTACTCACAATAAAAATTTCAAAATTTTTGGAGCAATTTTGAACAATCCGATTTCAACATGTGTACAAAATACCCCGAACAAGTTCCATCAATCTTCTCAACGGTGCCATTTCCTCAAAAACTGTGTGATTTTGTTGATCATTTTTTCATAAAATAACTATGTAAGTCTTCTTTAATTTCAACGGTGCCGATTGTCAAAATTACCCCACACCAATGAGGAATTGAGCTTGCTACAAGTGCTAGTCAAGAAAACAAGCTAAGTTCAACACCCCCGGTCCTTTAGGGGTTAAAAATGTCATAAAGGTTTTGATTCAAAACTCCAACATTATAAAATTTATACATTATTTTAAAATAAATTAAAGAAGATTTCATAGTCACATTCAAATGGGTACATTGGAGAATATATCATGTAGAACCATTTTTAATTTATTATTGCTAGTTGAAAATAATGTTAGTGATAATAATCTTCAAAACGTAAGAATACCAAAACTATAGGTAAAACAAACTTATTTTATGGCACGCTACCTTTCAAGTTTTGGACAACTTTGAGAAATGTAGTCATATCTATAAGATCTTCAATTAAAAAAATATAAATTGTAGGATTTGTAGGATTGAGTATGTGCGTCATGAACTCTAGACTTTGTACAAAAAAGTTAGACCAAAAAATTGCATCATACAACTCTAATATATAAATTGAATGAATTGGCCTATTCAACAACTATTTCAAATGCAAGGGCATTAAGATGTAACAATGGTTCATGTTGCAACCTATGCTCTCTATACAATGGCCAATGCGGTCCCATGCTCTCAATTCCAAAAAAAAATTCAAATATCGTGAGAACCAACATCATTTGCATGTTTGTCAAATTGTGAATATTTTAAATTCTATAAATATCAACTTCCTTCAATTTTTGTGTACAACAATCTTAAATGATGTATACCAACATGCCAAGGCACAAAAAGTTTTTTTGAAGCTCTAAGAAAAAATTGACAAAATTTAAAGTAGTTCCGAATTATATCGCACAAAACCGAGTTTTAGACATGGCTAACTTTGAAATCCATTTTCTTTCAAATCACAATTAGTTTTTCTTCAAACTTCTATAGTAATGTGTTATATGTCGCACACTACAACTTTCGTATATTCACTTTTGGACTTTGCCCATTGATGCTCATGGTATGGTTGTTTGAATGGAAAAGTTTCAAATCAATACTCAGTTTTGTTCGTAACTGTATTGAAATCAAATTGTCCAAAAGTGCTACAAACATTATGAATTTTTTTACCATGCATAGAGAGCATCATTTCAAACACGTGCATAAAAAATCATATAATTTAGAGATGTGAAGAGGAAGATATGAAGATAAGTGACACCCAAATAGCCTTCTTGCAACTCAAAAAAATCACCAAAAATTGCATACTTTATGAATTTTTGATAATGAAGTACCCACGGATTCAGCTTTCATAAAAAGCCAGGGTCTCCTTGTTGCTCATCCTACAATTCACAGCTCAACAACTCGAATTTTCTCACTTTCTAGTTATAGAAGTCGCATGGGGGACCTTATAAATGTACACGTGTAAGGTACATTGAATGGCATATTTAGTGTCTCGCGACACTAGTTCATTTTAGGGAGATATAGTGTCTTTGTAAGAAAAAAATGAATGTAGTATTCTAATGACATATGGTAACTTTATGATAAATATGGCATGCCACCTCATATCGCTCTCATTACTTGGAAAGAACATGACACTCTCAATGAAAGTGGGAATGACAAGTGGCTAACTCCTATGTAGTGTCAAAGGACATTATTTCTCTTCACCTTTGAACGAATTGTGGTGAAAGACATCAATTCTCTTCGGACACTAAATACGCTATTCAATGTAGTTAAAATCAATGCTAGCATATGTTTGTTGCATTAGACAACACAGTATAGCAAACATCACTATGCTGCCCTATGCCAAATGCCACATGCTGCACATACTATATGATATTGCTTTGATATACAACTACTCCAAAACATAATCTTATTGTATTTAGAGATTTGATGAAATCATTCTAGTTTGTTTTTTTTTTTTTTTCAAAAGCATCATCTATTATGGGACGGAGGGAGTAGTTAGGGCTATCATAGATCAATATTAGTACTATAAAAAATAAAGAAAATGTAGCCATTGTATGATTTTTTCATACATATAGGATTGACAAGGAGTACCATTAAATATGATAATTTTTTCCAATGCAAGACTGAATTTTGGTGCAATTTATAGATTTTCTATAACAAGTAAATGAGGATCCATGTTCTCAATTCCATCAATTGATTCCGAGATCGATTCCAATTTCATTTGAATTGATAGTATGTAATTTAATTAAATTTGAATATATTTATAGGGGCATTTGGAGGAATTTTGGTTTTCTTTACAATGCAAAAAACATGTAAGTAGTTTGCCAAGGCAACTTTAAATAATTTTGAGATAAAAAATTGTAAAAATTATAGAGTGTCTTTATTGTCGTGGTTACAAAAGTAATAAAATGTATATTGTACCTTCATAGCAGCTTCGTTCTCCTCAGATGAATAATTTATTATTTCTAAAATAGATTTTATTTTCTCAAATATTCTTTGAAATTCGTTTGTTTCCTTACAATTTTTATTTGAAAAATATTTTCTCAAATTTGTTGTCATCTAAATTTAGAATTATTAACCCCTAAAGGTCCCTAGCTTTTTTGGGCTTAAAATCATCATCGCTTTTGATGTGTTATACGTCTAAATGTAAGTGAGGTATAGAAATCTCAACCGTACAATCTTGTAACATACATGTTGTAGATCATGTGGATCAATTTTGGGGTCATTTGGCCATATAGATTGCAAGATCATAGTGTTTTAGTGCTAAAAAAGGATGCTGAAATTTTCCTAGCAACACAGTTAGAGGTGAAATTCGTTTTCAAAATTACTCAAATGAAAAAACGTTGAACTAAAAAGTCGTTCAAAATCATCATATAAACACATTAGTACCAAAAAAGCCTCATGAAAAAATTTAATGTGCCCTAAAATGGCCTTGCAATGTCAAAAAGTAGCCCGAAAAGTGACCCATTTGAACCAAAAAGCAAAAAGTGTCCAAACTAGACCCTTGCACTAAAATGACTCCCAAACATTCATAACAACATGGATTGACCTCAAAATTTTACCATGATAACTAGACTTCAAGGGGAATGCAACCCAACAAGTTTTATTGAAAACGGACTTGAGATGAAGGAGATACAAGCCCCCGAAGTTGCTGCCATCAAAATTCACAGAACTGTCCAAAAAAAAAACATACCTACTTTCAAATGATCACCTAAAATTCAATTCATCTCGGATTGATCTGAAATTTTTACCACACATTCCATACATCATGCGGGGAGTTTTTTCAAAATTTCAGCAAAATCAGACACGTTTTGCAAAAGTTACAGCTCTTCAAAGGTGACTGTACCCCCAAAAACGTCCATAATATGGACGCCGGGACGCTTAGGGGTTAATAAGCAAAGCTATTATGAAGGTACGGTATACAAATTTTGGAACTATTTTCCATCTTGTCCAGTGCTCAATTTGAAGTCAAATTTTCCCAAAATAATGGGTATACTAGTAATACTATGCACAATGAATATTGTACCCAGCTGTCAGGGTCGGCAAAAAATATTTATAAAAAGAGATATCCTATTTTATAAGAAATTACTTTGTCAAAAAAAAAATCTTATATGGTGAAAAAGATAATTTGAGAGAATATTTGCACCATTTCGACAAAAATATTAAATACTCCCTCTGTCCCAAAGTTATTGTCCTAGTTTTTGGCGTGTTTTAATTTAACACATTTTTTTGCCAAAAAAACCGTCTCAGTACTCAAAAAATGGTCTATCTTCAATAGTAGTATGTAGTTTTTGTGTCACTCTTGTTGTCCGCCCTTTTTGAAGTGGACAAAGCTCACGTTTGAAGTATAAAACATAGGACAAATATTGCAAAAAAAAAAATTGCCAAAAACTAGGACAATAACTTTGGGACGGACGGAGTATTCGGCAAGAGCTACCGATCCTTATGGCCGAGTACAATAGATCTACCTTGAACCTTGCTACCCATGCCATTGAGGGATGGCTAAATGAACTATTCTATATTCAGGATGGGTTCATGTGTCTTTTGGAAATTAGTGTCACTCACACTAATACAACAAGCAACTACGCTACGAGGAGCTCTGATCAGAATTGAACAGGTGAAGAACGAGAATGCATTTCAGTGAAATCATGGACGGAATATATTTACTACAGTGGTATTTAGCCCAAAAAATAAGTGTCCCCGCAATGCCTCTTCCCTATAGTCAGAGCCAATAAATTAGTGATTAGATAAATTAGTGTATTCAGTTCAAGGGAATTCACTGTAGCTTTTCAACTGGCTGGTATGGATGTCTTTTTAAATATTTCTAAAGGGCATGGAGGGAGGTTGTGGCAGAACGTTCCTGGCGGGGAGAAACCAGCCCAGTCGCCACGTGGCAAGGAACCACAACAAAAGGCTTACGTGGAACGTGGCCAGAGAAGCACGTGAACGAGAATTGGGGAACGCGGGGGAACCGACAGCACTTCGCTACAAACTTGGTGGCTCTCGTCTTCTCCCTAAAAGACGGAGGAATTTCTTTATCTTTATCGTTTCTGTCCAAAAAGATGCAACTTTGAATTCAACTTTGGGTCCCAAAGAATCGATCATGCAGATATCCACTTTGTACAGTCCTTTTTCTGAGCTCGGCCGTTGTACCATTTTTCAAATTTCATTTGCTTTCTATCAATTATAATAATCATTCACGATTGGGGGAATTTTTTTTTTTTTACCAATCTTGAGGTTCAATGATAGAATCACTAAAGCAAAGAATAGAGAGAAGAGGGAGATGGTAAAAAGGAAAAGAAAATTGTAATCAATTAATGAGATTGAAAATATGCTCAAAGATGATTTCTGACCAAAAAAAATACCCATTGTCCATCTAAAAGTATTGAATCAAATATTTCAAAAATTGGTAACTATCTTAAAAATAAGTAATTTGAAAACCTATGTTAGTTGGAGAAATTTCCCCAATTGAAAATCAGTTGAAAAATGAGTAACATGTCAGATATTTTTAGGAATGTGAGGGAAAAATGGTATGAAGTAAAGGAAGTTGTTGTGAATTTTTATTTTTGGTTTTTTTGAGAAAAGGCCTCCTTGTGGTTGAGGTTATAACATGTCATGTTAGCCTTGATTCCTAGATACAACCTGAGCTTATTATATTTTCTAATGCATACGGACTATGATCAATGTTGATGACAATGTTTGGATGTACTAATTTAAAAGTAAACGTTAATTTTTAGAATTTTGGGCTCACTTCCAATTCTTAGGGGTGAAAGCACGAAAAAGTGTACCACCTCTAACTCTTATGACCATTCAACAATGCAGGGTTCAAAAATACATTATAAATTTTAATTTCGTAAAAAATTAAATAACAATAAAATAAAACACCTATTGTTTTATAAAGTCTACCAAAAAAATTTGAGAAAATGATCTTCAATAAGTAGTTATAAAATTTTTATTGACGTAGAAGTGGCCAAAATTGAAAAAGTAGTTACGTACAATCAACAAAGTTGATATAAAACAAGCAAAATGTATATCAAAACATATTTTTTTCTACTTTCTTTTTGGACAAGGACCTCAATTCTATCATTATCTCAAAGGTCATAAAAGTCATATTTATGTTGAGTGTATTTAAGGCCATCAGTTTTGCAACCGAGATTGGATTTAGGCATACATTTTCAAACACTACTTTTTGTAAACTTTTTTGAAGATTTTTTTCTGAAAATTTGGGTTCAAGTACCTACAAGAACTCTAGAGGGCTTCATGAAATTAAAACCAAAATACAATATATTTTGATATAAATTTATGGCCTTTGACCAAAACAATTATGATTTTAGTATAGCAGACTAACTTTTTGGTACAATTTTTCGTGCTTTCACCCTCACGTCTCTAAAATAGAAACATTATTTTATAGGTTGAGACCACTAAACTTTTCCTTTAAATGATACATTCATTCCAATAGGATATTGCTTCATTTTATTTTATTTTTATGGCTTTGGACCCTAAGTAACACATAGCTCTTGATATCGATTTGAAGCTCAAGTTACAAATGAAAGGATTTCTTTGGGTTGCATCCTAGAGTAAAATGGCCCTTATGAGCTATTTGAGTGAAGGCATTCAATTCCGCCTCTGGCTTCGATCGAGTGTTTAACATGAAATTCAAAAAATAATCCACGTTTTAGAGTTGAAACTCAAAAATAAGAAAAGTAACACAGGCTTTATACCAACATACATGTAGAGCATATTGAAGATGGTTTAATTTGTCAATTATTTCACATGGGCATGGCCAACAAGTGTTTCCAATGGGAGTTAGACTTTAGAACACAGATTAGTAATAAATAATAGGTATCAATTCGCGAGTAACATATTCTTGTAGGATAAACAACTAGTGTCAGTTGCCTAATACTTTAACCCTTAAACATCAAAGCAAGCCTACGGGGTTGTTTTGAGAGAATAATGAAGGAAAAAGTGGATTTTCTCAACCAAAATTGAAATGGATTGGTGCTTTGGAAAGGTGATGAAAAAGCAAGGTTAAATTTAGCAAATACACCTATTTTAGTAAATTGTACATTTCAAAGAAATTGGAAAGAGAATTGGTGGGGAGGAAAGGGAGTTGAGACCTTGATACATACCAGGGCTAGCAACGCATTTCATAACTATTTTTTTTCTTTTTTCTTTCAATTTTTTTTTAATCCAAAATTATATAGCTCACTGCAAAGCTGGAATCTCGTTGAATTTTTTAAATTTGTTTATGGAATGATACTATTCATTCCATTCACTGTTCATAAAGGATTTGAGAAATTCTCATTGGTTGTTCACGTTACTCAGGGATCAGCGTTGGAGGCAGTTCTCTAACTTTTTTTTATTCCTTTTGGACTACCTGTCTAAGAACCTCTTGACGCTTAAGGGTTAACATGTTTTTTCTATTCATGTGTATATAATTCACTTTTTCTTAAAATTTTGGAACCGTTTCATTGTAGAGTCTATGTTGCATAAGTTGTTCAGTTTGTTGTATTCTAGAATGGTTGTTTAAGCATGTTTTTGCATATATCTATAAATAAGTTTTTTTTCCCTCGTGTGGAAAATGCAACATTATGCATTTTTTTAGTACATAAAATCACCAAAAATCACCATTTTTTGGGAAGTTGAATGATATCGCCAAATATATTATGAATTTATAAACTTAAATGAGTAAATGATGTTTCATCCATAGTTTACATATTTGTGGGTGTAAATAGCTCTATCATGCCCATCAAAGATTGCATGTTAGACCTATTGTTGTCCAACAACACAAATATTCCGTTTTTGAGAATTTTTAAGCATCATTCTTTATGATATAGATTGCGTTTCTTGGCAATTCTTCTTTATAAAATTATATTCTGAACGTGTATGAACTTGTAAGTACATAGATAAAGGTTGAAAGTCGTTGAAAGTAATATTTATGAAGAAATTGGAAATCACAAAAAGAATGTTTTTTGAACAATCTTAGTACCGTCAACTGGAAAAGAAAAAAAAAAAGAAAAAAAAAAAGAAAAAAAAAAGAAGCTCTTGAAGCATAGATCACTAGATCACAAGTAAAGCAAAAGTTGAAAACACTTTTAGCTATTCAAGAGCATTCTTGCAGCAGTTTACAAGAGAAGATGAAGATGTAGTTTACAAGAGAACTTTATCACTGTACTAAATGACGTATTTAGTGTCCGGAGATAATTGATGTCTTTTACACAATCCGTTCAAAGGTGAAAAGAAATAATGTCCCTTGACACTACATAGGAGTTTGTCACTTGTCATTCACACTTTCATTGAGAGTGCCATGTTTTTTTCAAGTAATGAGAGTGACATGAGGTGGCACACCATATTTATTATAAAGTAGCCATATGTCATTGGAACACTACATTCATTTTTTTTCTTATGAAGACACTATATCTCCCTAAAATTAAATAGTGTCTGGATTTGAGAAATAATGTCCCTGACACTAAATACGCTATTCAGTGTAGTAAAAAGGGTGGTTTGTGGGCAATTGGGTACGAAGGAATAGCTGTTATAGCACGATGTCCAAAGTCCATATTGACACGAAGCTAGTATGGGCTTTGGCAACATGATTTAACAATAGAATTAACCGAAAAGAATGTCTCAAAGTGGAAAGAAACCTTAAACTCACCTTAGACTCATTTTGAGTTCAAAAAGATTGCAAAAATAGACTTTGGTGAGTTGGAGGATAATTTAAAGCAAGACCCTGTACCATCATGAGGTGTGGAACTTGCGACCTCCCCAATGCTAGAAGAGAGGTCCCACACATTCTCCTAAACTAAGAGCCCCGCTATGGAAATTATTCATGAACAATAATTGTCAGAAATTAGAGTTATCTGTAAAGTCAAGGAGGGGTAGCCTCTCTGCAACACTGAGTTTTCAAGCTTCAATTAGAAATCGCACAAATTTTCAATCGCAAGGAGCCAAGTGGTTGCTTTGGGCAAATATGTGGGTTGGTATGGAGGCACGTGTAGATCCTGTGGTGGGAACTTGAGTGCTTATTGGGAGAGCTTCTTTAGCTTTGGGAATGTGCCATGTTTGAATCTACCTTGACATCGCAATGCGTTTCAGTTGATCGAAAAAAAAGGAGCCAAAACTTGTTTTTGCCACCTTTCGAACTAAAATACCAGTTCTACCTAGTCTTTCCTTTTGTGGAATTTTTTTGCTTGACTTTAAGGATACCTCTATTATAATTATAAGATGAGAACTCAATTTGAAAACAAGTTCTGTTTTCGGATAACTCTAATATTGTTATTCTTTGGGCATGTTAGAGCCTATTGGAGCATGTTACGAATTAACTGAAAGTGGTTTCAAATTACATTTCCCAAAAATGCCTCCATTTTCTGAGCACAAGCAAGTTTGAATTCTGACGATAAACCCGAGGTCCAGACATCTTGTCTTGTCAGTCTCGTTGCTGCCGCCAATCTATTTGTCTGCCTCTCTTTCTTTATCTTTTCGGCTGAACGTAAAAGACGAAAGGCCACAGAGGGGAAAGAAAACATAGCAACCTCGCTAACTTCCTCTACACCCTTGCGCTGGTTCTTCGGCGGAGTCCCTTGTCACAACTTCGACGCAGCGCGGGCGGGATTTCTCACGGTATGCGGAACCTGCCATTCTCCATTGTTGTCCCTTTTCTTTTTCCTCTCACGGCGAAAACAAACGGCATTGTCTTTGAGCCAGAAATGCGGATTTTACGAGGCTCTTTTCCCTGGAGGTTTGGCTGTCTGTGGATTGAGGTGAAACGGCTGAAACTGCTGGCGAGATTGTATAAGCCGCCATTCGTCAGTGTTGTTGTTATTTTTTTTCCTCGTCACGGTGAAAAAAAATTGCGTCGTTTTTGAAAAACAATTCCGTCAGATATGAGGTTTTTGTCGCTGGAGATGAAATGGCTGCGATTGAGTTGTGAGGATGCGAGTTGTTTGGAAATTGTGAGGGATGGAGTTTCGATTGGCGGAGGGGTTAGGAGGTGATGCGGCGGGAGAATCGTAGCGTTTCTGTGGAAAGGAGCCAAGCGCGCGCAGTCCTTTTTTCTCGCATGCTGGGATTAGAACTTTACGTGTGAATTCTTTAAGGTTTCAGTGCGATCGCTTATTTTTTGTTGGAGTTGATACCGGGTTGTGTATACAGTAGCTTCTTGTTTCCTCTTTTTGTTTGACCTTCGTGTCGCGGATTTTTATCTTTTTATTTTTGTTTTTATTTTTTTTGTGGATCGAGAGAGGCTTTCGAATACGGCTGACGGTCTTGGAACGAACAAAAGTATTCTGTGAAGCCAGCTCGTGTAGTTCGTTCTGCTGCTTTTTCTTTGGTTGGAACGGCGTAAATGATTGATTATCTTGAGAAGGTTCATTTGAGCACGGGTATCTTGCATCCGCGACGCTGCGATTTTTGTTCAGAGTTTTTTTCCTGAAGTCTAAATATGTAGAAGTGAAGTGGAAGAGAGACCCGTGACCTGGTGGACGTATGGTTTTAATACAACCAGTTTATTCAGAAATTTCTTTGTTAATTTGATACCCTGGTCTACCCCAAGCTGGCTTCTGAAATTTCTCTTTGGTTGTCATTTCTTTCATACATAGCTTTTCTTGTCGTGAGGAAAATGAAAGTAGCAGATGAGGAATATTTCGCATTTCATTCTTCCAAGTGCTTCAACAATTGTGGTTGCAACTCATATCTTTGTTATCGACTGTTGTGAAGACGTGAGTGTCGTGCAGTAAGTTTATTTTATTTCCCTGATGAAAAATCGTGGTGGTACAGGTGATTCCGTGGAGAGCATGATGTGCTCACTCAACTGAGTTTTCTGTCGATGTGCGAACGGTGAGCAGCGATTGTGCCAGTTGATCGTGCGAGATGCTCTGCGGTTGAGTCAACATGTCTGGCGACAATTCATGTTCGTGTAGTTCGTCAAATCAAGACGTGAGTACTCTATGCACTTGATCAGTACCGGTTTCTCAAGTTGATTCTTATTAAGTCGGTTGTCAGCGTTGCTTGAACTGTAACGTTTAGTTCATTCACGGGGTTCACCTGAATCAAGATCATGCCGTTTGTATGAGCCAAAATTTGGGGTTTGAATGTCGGTCTTCAGGTGCTGAGTATGCATGTTCCAGTGAGATAGTCACCGTTGGTCACATACACAAGATAGTTTTATGTTTCTCCTCTATTTGTCTGCTACTATGTTTAATAACTTCGCTCCTCATTGATGCAAAGGCATTGAAGTCACCCTTTGTCAGACAGTGAGACCTAATTTATGCTTCATTTTAATTTAAATTTAATATCTCACCCCTTTACAGTAGACTAAAACGGATTGGGACGTTCTTATTTCTGACCGGATTTTGAGTTTGGATTGTTTGCAGGTTGCTGGCCACTCGGCAGAAGTGCGGCCAAAGCTCTTAGAGGGCATTGGGTCGGCAGTAGTGTCGCTCACGTGTTATGTACTCCGTAAGAGTAGGCACTTGCCATGTCTTGTGGGACTAGTGATAGGTGCGGTGGAAGACATCGTGAGCCCAAGCATTCAACCTCTAGCTATCAAAGCGGGAACTGAGGGCCTGTATTTGTTATCTCTCGCCGATGACAAGGTATTTTGGCAATCCTAGTCACTACAGTGCATGGTCCTAATATTGTAGGCTCTTTCATCTTGCCGAAGAAGAATTCGATTATTACTCTCAGAGCCAAGATCAATTACAGTTGAAGGAGATGGTTCAAAATATTTTTGGTCCATTTTTAGTAGTGATTGTGTTCTTGATCATTGTGAGATTTTTTTACGCTTTTATTTGCACGGTGCAATTCAGCGATTGCAATGGTGGAACCTGCTTTAGTTCTGGGTCCTCTACTTGCGTGATTCGATACTTAGTCTTGTTAAGATATTGAGATGGATTTTGACTACTTTCTTGTGCTTCACAAATTCCAGGCTTCTCCCTTGCTGATAATTTTTTTTTAATATTTTTTCAGTTATATGCACTGGGGGGGATTGCAATGGAGAAGGTTCCATTTGTATCAGGCTTTGTCAGCACTGCAAAAGGCGTTCACAGCGTGTTTGAGCAGATTACAACCGTTGCCTCCTATACCTTTGAGCAGGTTGGTGAGCGTGGTATGATTGGTGGTGCTGCGAATACCTGGGTGAAGTATGAAGTGACGGTAAAATCCAAGTCTGCAGATACACTGAAGTTTGTGGAAAAGTTACCTCTTCTGGGCGCCTTGGTACCAGTTATTCATATAGTTGGTACCCCCGTTGCATCCGCCATCTCCAGCTGGCTCGTTAAGCACAGTGAAGCTCAGGATAAGCATCTTGTATTTCATGAGGTTCGTTTACTGGAGGATGAAAAGGATTTGAAAGGTGATCTGGAGGGGAAATCCCTTTTTGTGGTGGACAATGGAGCTGAGGATAGTTCCCGCATGGACGCACAGAAGAACAGCTCTGAAATTGACTCCGCTGATCGCAGTTTGACCCCTGAAAGCTCTGAATGCAGCACACATCTTGAGATTGTCAAAAAGTCAGATTTATTTGAAGAAACTGGAGAAGCGACACCCGTCGGCGATGAAATTGCGGACAAGGGGAAATCAACCGTTAAGATTCTTACCCCTGTAAGCTCCCCGGATGAAGATTCAGACGACGAGCTAAGTGTGTTGTTTGATGCGGGCTGGAGCGTGGGAAAGATAAGTCCTCCGCGGAAAAAAGGCTGGTGGTGAAGCGAGGAGACATATAAGGTTCGGTTGAATCAGCGTTTGCCATGATATGATCATCTACTGCGCAAGTATTCATAACATCTGGAATCTTTGTATTCAGTGAGGATAACCATGAAAGACTCTCCACGGTGTACAGTAGCAGCAAGCGCACAGATCTCAAAAGTTTATTTAACACTTCATTATCAGGTGAAGTTGATGGGCGTTAGGCAAGATTCTGGGACATGTTCTTATAGAAGCACTATATCCCGCACGTTTCACTTCGGTGTGATTCAGAATTCGTTTTCAACTACTTTATACAAGTTATGAAGCAGGTACTTTTACGACAATTTCCGACTGATGAACATCGTCTTGGCAATAGTGAACTTAGGATCTGTATTTGCTAGGATTCATAAATAGTGACCTAAGTCAGGATCGGAAGTCATAAATCACTTACAGGCCATTTATAGGTAGTGGGTTATAGACGTGCGTAAGCTGACAGCTTTAGTGCTGAAAATCCAGATAAGTGTTTTTACACTCTTTCATGTAAATATTGGTACTCTCATTGTTAATCATACTCTCCCCACTGTTTCGTCGTTACTCTTTTGGGCACTCATTACTGGGTTTTAGAGTAGCCATTAAGGGGTGTCAGAGTTTGCGATTTCTTTCCTGCAAGAGGAGGCGATTTGGAAAGAGACTCAAATCTTACGGCTGGGGCTACTACTTTTGCATGCGATTGTTGGTTTCAAAATGGCATTGGCTTGATTTACAAAGTAAAATTGAAATCTTGCGGGCCAAAGCCAAATCACCCCCTATTGTTGATTGAACTTGCCTTTTGCATTACTTGCATTCTTCAATGACTCTTCTCATGTTTGATGTTGGAAGTTGTCACCCATCTCAAGGAGGTGGGTATGAGTTTTCATCTTTGTGCTTTGTGATTGGAGACATGTCTTAATTCTTCTAACAATGAAATTTCATCTTTGTGCTTTGGGATTGGAGACTCATCTTCATTCTTTCAACAATGAAAATTCATCTTTGTGCTTTGTGATTAAGGACTCATCTTCATTCTTTTAACAATCTTTGTGCTTTGTGATGGAGAACTCATCAACAATGAAAAGGATAATATATTTTTTGGGGTTGAGCTTCAAGAAGGTAATTTCAAGATCCTACAACTAATTTCCAAGGTTTGTAGATTTATTTTTTAATTTATTTTTTGATAATTTCTTCAACTGTGTCAAAATTTATATAGCTTTGTCAAAAAAGCCAAGACATATACAAATAGTAAATGTTTCATCACTTGTACAAAACCACTCTAATTTGCATTTTATGGGATGGTTTTTTCAAGGCTTTGTACTAGGATTAACAAGATTTAACAAATAATATTGTTAAATCTTGTTAATGAGTCTTGGAAAATCCATCCCAGAAAATGCAAGTTGGGTTGGTTTTGTAGTAGTGTATATCTTCAAAATTACACAAAGTGAATTCACTGAAACTTTCTCAAATTGCAACTACTAGATTCTTCACAACAGTCATAATAACGTTTTCAATAAAATAAAATTGTTTAAAGATCATTATATTTAATTTTTTAATAAAGATGATATAATCTTTCTTATGATACACTAGTGTGGCCTTGTGTTGTTGGCCTTGTGCTATTGGCCCATTCAAGTATTTCCCGTGATTTGGCGTTGCTTTTGTTGTTTATTATTTATTATTTATAGAAAAATATTCATAATTTAATTCAAATCTTGATGTGGAAATTTGATTAAGAATCCTTAACTTTCACACCATAGGTTCAAAAACTACAAAATGACTTTAGTGCATCCCTTCTTGTTGAGAGCTTCCAACTATACCAAGAGCATGGCTGGCGGTTACACGGTCCAGGAGATCTCAACATAACATACAAAACCAACAAACTACCTTCCACCATCAGGAATTTAGGACCCCACGGATTTTCAACAATTTTCGTGCGACATCTGATATTCCTGGGTTCGTGCCATTTTCGCATAGATTCCGCATTGATTTCGCACTAATTCTGCACAGATTCTACACTTTGTTAGATGACGAAAAGAGTAAATGCAGAATCCATGCGGATTCAGTGCAAAATTAGCATGAAATCCGTGCAAAAAATGCACGAACCCATGAAATATCGGATGTTGTACGGAATCCGTTGAAAATCCATGGGGCCCTAAATTCCTGATGACGATAAGGAGATCCATAGTTATTATACAAAAAACTTTTCACAAGTACTAGTGTAGCCTTGTATCGTTGGCCCTGATATTTCTTGTGTTCTACATGTTCCTCATGTTCTACATCTCCCTCGTATTTTCCGCGCTCTTTGTGTTTCAGTGCATTCCCTGTGCTCCCGTGCGTTCTCCGTGTGTTCTTCGTACCTTTGATTGTGCTTTCTAGAATAATTTATCTGTAATTTACTTCAAATTATGGTAATGAAATTTGATTAAAATCCATAATTTCCCCAATGTATATCCAAAAGCCACAAAACCATTGTAGTGCACTCCTACTTGTTGAGAGCTTCCAACAATGCTAAGAATGACATTAAAAACTCCCATATTTCATTTTCATAATTTGATTCAATTTATAGTGGCGAAAATCACTCAAAAATCCATAACCCTCACGCGATACGTCCAAAAGCGACCAAACGACTTAGTGCACTCCACCTTGTCGAGAGCTTTTTGATGATACTAAAATCATGGCTGGTGGGTGTATGGTCGGAAAGATCATAATGTTACATACAAAACAAAATAAATAAACTATCTTCCTTAATAGTAAGACTAGTAAAGCCTTGTGTTATTTGCCCAAATGTTCTCCGTGTTCCACATGTCTCCTGTGTTTCGCGTTTTTAATTTTTTTAATTTTTAGATTTAGCTTTGGTTTTTGAACCTAAACCTACAAATTTGTCTTTTTGCTCAAACTAAATTTTACATGTGACCTTGCTTACTAAGTTCAATTTCTAAACTTACTTATTTGAATAGTATAATAAAAACCAAATTATTTCATAGCCCCCCATTAAATAAAAAATCAAATTATTTCATAGCTCCCCATTAAATACCTTCTGTTCGCTCATGTATACCAAAATTCACACTAAGTGATTTCCCAAGAGGATATCACCTCTTAGGGAATTTTTAAATTTTCAATTCAAGCACTTCGAGCTAAAGCTTTGTTTGTTGTTTATGTTCTTTTCATGCAATTCACTTTGGTTTGCTATTATAGCTTTCCTTTGGGATTGTTGATCTTTTTCAAGTGATTTGGCGTCTAAGCAGTTGTAGGATTTGCAGTATTTTACAGAGATGCTTGTGTCGACTGGTTTAAAGTATTGGATTTTGTTTTATTTCTTTGCTTACTATATAAGCTTAGAACATGAATAGTTTTGTGATGTTATATGATATTGGATTGTATTTTAATTCTTTGCTAACCATGTAAGCTTAGAATGTGTACAATTTTGTAATATTGGATTTTGTTTCAATTCTTTGCTTGCCTTGTAAGCTCAGAACGTGAGCACTTTTGTAATGTTATGTGGTTTTGCCTAAGGTTTGGAACATTGATTTAGTAGTGGACACAAGTCTATTTACTAAATTTGTTCTTATTAGGGTAAGGTGGGAGTTTTATTTTTGAGATTGTTTAGAATATATTTTGAATTTTCAAATTAGAAGGAAAACAATTTTTTTTCATAATTTAATTCAATTTATGGTGATGAAATTCGATTAATGCAGTGTGTGGGTCCAAAAGCTACAAAATGAAACAACTTTGGTGCACCCCAAGTTTTTAAGAGCTTTCTGACGATGCCAATAAAAAAACTCCCATATTTCATTTTCATAATTTAATTCAATTTATAGTGACGAAAATCACTCAAAAATCCATAACTCTCACATCATACGTCCAAATGTGATGAAACCACTTCTGTAGAGCGCTCATCGTTGAGAGCTTTCCAACGGTACCAAAGATGTGGCCAAGGGGCGTACAGTTCAAGAGATCTCAAAGTTACATACAAACAAACAAAACAAACAAACAAACTACCTCCCTTAATAGACTTATCCTTAAAGTCACATTGAGTTTGAATAAGATACCATGAGTTTTGTTTTAATATACTCTTATTTGTTCACTCCAAGTAGTTAAAAGGTATGGAAGAGCTTAGTGATGGTCAAACTTATGGAAAACTAGTTTTGCCATCAATAAAGACGACAAACCTAGTCTTTTTTGGATTTAGAGACCACAAAACTATTAGACACTTAATAATGAGAGACCACCAAGTTCTTCCATATCTTTTAACTATTTAGAATGAACAAATAAAAGGATATTAGAGATATCCGAAAAGAGTGTTCCAAAGTGGAAAGAAACCTCAAACTCACCTTTCGTTTTGAGTTCAAAAAGACTGCAAAACTAGACTATGGTGAGTTGGAGAATAATCTAAAGCAAGGCCCTGCATCCCCATGAGGTGTAGAACTCGTGACCTCTCCAATGCTAGAGGACAGTTCCCACACGCTCCCTCAAGCCAAGAGTCTCAACCATGGAAACTATTCATGAACAATGATTGTCAGAAAATATAATTATAGGAAAAGAACTCCATTTGAACTCCGCTTGAAAAGCAGTTTTGTTTTTGGATAGCTCAATTAAAGCAAAATTCATGATATCTTATTCAAACTCCAGGTGACTTTGAGGATAACTCTAATATATAGATATCAAGAAAAGGCCTTCATATAATCATCGTGACGACAAAAAGGCCTCTCTCTCACTCTCTCTCTCTCTATATATATATAACACCCAATTCCCTAATTTTGCACTTGGCCAAGTGCACTCATTTCATGAGCAAACTTGGCTTTAAAAAAATTTGTTTGAAATTTTTTGTAAAAACTAGGGATTTTTTTCTTTCTACAATCTCTTCATTGTAAAAATACAATTATTTAATTTATTTGTTATCCTTATCTTTATCTTATATCTTTATCTTTATCTTTTCTTTTCTTTTATCTTGTATTTTATTCTTGTCTTCTTTCTTGTCTTCCTCTTGTCTTCCTTCTTCTTTTTCTTCTAGTCTTCCACTTGTCTTCCTTTTTTTTCCTTCACATTGCCATTTTGGAGTTTAAACAATAATTTTTTTAAAAATAAAAATCAGGGAGCATGCTGAATCCAATACAGGCCCTGAAATGAAAAATGAAAAATGAAAAAAAAAAATTTAAAAAAAAAATGAAAAAAAAAATTCCGGATTTTCCGGGCAAGGAGGGTCCGCGCGCGCGGACCCTACTCTTACTTTGACCCACTCTCCTTCCCTCCTCTCCTTTTTCTCCCCTCTCTCTTATATAAACCCTCCCACATTCTTCCTCCTTCACACTTCCTTCCTCCTCTCTCTTCTTCCTTTATATTGAGGAGAAAGGAGAAGGAAGAGAGGGAGAAGAACAAGAGAGGAAAAAGGGTGGAAGGAGAGTATGAGGGAGGGAGAGTGAGAGAAGGTTTATATATGGGAGAGGGGGGAGTGAGAGAAGGTTTATATAGGGGAGAGGGGGGAGTGAGAGAGGGAGGGTCAAAATAAGAGTAGGGTCCGCGTGCGCGGACCCTCTCTGCCCGAAAAATCCGGGAAAAAAAAAAAAAAAAAAAAAAAAAAAAAAAAAAAACTTTTTTTTTTTTTTTTTTTCATTTCAGGGCCTGTATTGGATTCAGCATGCTCCCTGATTTTTATTTATTTATTTAATTATTGTTTAAACTCCAAAATGGCAAGGTGAAGGAAAAAAAAGGAGGACAAGTGGAAGACTAGAAGAAAAAGAAGAAGGAAGACAAGAGGAAGACAAGAAAGAAGACAAGAATAAAATACAAGATAAAAGATTAGATAAGATAAGATAAAGATAAAGATAAAATAAAAGATAAAGATAAGGATGAGAAATAAATTAAACAATTGTTTCTTTATAGTGTAGGGGATTGTAGAAAGACAAAAATATCTGTTTTTAAGAGATTTTTTCAAACTATTTTTTTAATGCGCTTGGGGGCCAAGTGCATGATTATATGGCCAAGTGCAAAATTAGCAAATTGGGTGTTATATATGATGGAAAACATTTTCTTTATGATGCTGTCTAAATATTCATAAAACAACCTAATATCGATGTTATTGAAAACTTTGGTATTAAAGATTTGGACTCAATACCATATTAAAAATATGATTTGCAATCACAATGCTTTACAAGCGAATCCAAAGAATGAAACACAAACCAATAAGATTGTCCTACACTTCTCATTCTATTTAATATGATTGTAATACACTATTTCATAGCTTGGCCACTTATTCCAATATTGGTAGTTTGACTAGTCCTAGTAATTGCATAAAAATGGATCAAACAAGAATATTCCTTTAAACATTTTCAAACTAATGTTGAACTGGTATGACATCTTCTGACAAGGGTTCATTATAAACAGTTACCCGTTTAAAATCCACTACTTCTCATAACAACTCTAATCGTATAATACCAGTACAACACTCATAGAGTCTCACCACCGAAAGGTGACAGTACTCCAAAGAAGAGTCTATTTAGGCCACGGGGGCCTATCAACAACACTCTTACGGACAAACGGACTGTTTATTCACGCCAATTGTAGTACCGGAGTTCTGTATATATACAACTTTGATTCAAACTCGCTCTTCATTTAGTTCAATATAACACCCTATACTTTTCATATTCGACCCGGGACCAAGCATCTCACCAAATGGCACCTTGTCGTTAACGTAGGCTTGTAAAATCTGTTTGGAATCAAACTCTCGCACACGACTCTCTTCTGTCCAAATGGGATCAGTAACACCGATCCACTTCACTAAATAATGCATCTTCTTTCCATCCGTGGTATGGTTCAGGCTCTCATGAGCCAGAATAGATTCCACTTCCCATTGTAGGGAGTTTTCTGAGCTCAAGGGAGTCACTGTCGAAAAATTAGAAAACTACATGAGTTCAAACATAGAGTCCATTCATCGCAAGGTAAAATTTCTACCTAATTATAAAATTTTAGATGTAACATAGGTTACTTTAAATTCTAGTAAGGAATAATTTGAGAATTCAATAGGAATATACTTAGAATATTCTAGAACACAAGGGTTTCATATGGTTTCCTGTGTTGATTCCCCTCTTACTGTCACTTTCCCCTCTGAGCTTCAGAACTCGACACATGTTAAAACTTTCCTTCTACAAGTAGGCGATTAAGCTTAAGCAGGTGATTTTGTACACATGTCAAAACTCGAAATCACAACGAAAAGTGACATTCACAGGAGAATCAACACATGGGAACCATATGAGCTCTATATGAAATATACTTCAAACATTCTAATTATGTGATAGCCCGTATTTAAGTACCCTTTGCAAGCACGTGTATCCCAAATTACACAAGGAGCTCGATCTCACCTTGTACGGACGTTATTGTTGACTTGGAGTTGTTGCCGTCCGTTTTCCGGAGGCTCATTCGGTGTGAGGGCGGGTGCGCAGGAAACCGTCGGCTCAACATCCGGGAAGTGCGGTGGTGGTAATCGTGCACAAGTTGCATGCAGCTCTTGAGATTCTTCCAGGGCTGCCAGGATGCATCTTCGGGAGGATACCCCATCCACAGCACCAGATACTCCGCTGTGGTCTTGGAGCCTCTCTGCACTTCTCGGTGTCCAATCACCCTCTCCACCTCGAACAAGTTCTTGTTCACCACCACCATCTTCCCGTTTGAATACTTACTATTGTCACTCTTGTTGAGAGCCATGATGACACTACTAGCAAAGGCGTCCCTTCTCACTCAGAACAATGTCAAAGTTCACTGTACACACTTGTCCTACGTGACAAATGGCACTCACCAAGTCTTGAGCACCTGGGTAAGGTAACTATACCTTAAAGCGTTCACCTTACCAACTGAGCCTATTTACACAAATAACATAGAAAATATTTTCAGTGGGTCTTATTAGCAAGTTCAAGAGGATTCCAACGCACTTTAGCATGCATTATTTGGACACCGTATGAATAAGTTATGATTTTCCAAAGTGCTGACCATAGGTTGACCTTAAAGCGACCCTAAACTCTAATGTTCAGGTTGTGCACATTCTCATCAATAGTAGGGTGTCAAAATCTACTTATTATGAAAGATTGAGCTAGGAACGCTTTAAGGAAATGGTCGCTTTTAGATATAGTTACCTTAGTGAGTACAAAGTGGCTCCGTTTGACTCACCTACCAAGTGAAAAGCGACGCCTTCTCCTTGTAGTGTGAGTTGGAAATTGAACTTCCAGCTTAATTAGTTCCGGATGTTGTCGTTTTGGTTATAGTGGAACCAGAAAGATCTGATGCACATAAAAACATGTTTGATAAATTAGGTTCAAATCTTACTTCAATCGTCTTGCATGTATCATTGTATCTACAACAACAAGGTAACAAAGTTATTATGGGTGATGGTCTGATATGGATACCCCTTCCAAAAATAGTGTGATTTTCGAGAAATATCTTTTTGGTTAAGAAAAAACATTGGAAAATTACAAAAATTAGAGGGTGTTATAGACACTATGGCTACAACTATATACATGGTGTTAAAAACAGAATTTCTAGCACACGTAAAATGAGTTAGACATAAGTCACACTATATGAGACGCATAAAAGTGGTACCCATATCAAACCATAAATGTCTGACACTTTTTTCCAGCTTGATGTGAATGATTGTCTAATTAGACGAACGAATGTCAAATATGTTAGTAAGACTATTTGGATGAAATATTCTTGGATACCGGTATTCAAGACTATACTTGTTTGACAGGTCTACGAAAGGGTCTACTAGACTTTGTGTTTGACAATTTGTCTAGTGGTTGAGTAAGATAAGGATGTAAGGTAGTATGCTATGGGAGGGTTGTGCTTCTAGCACTAGCTCCCTTTTCAACTAGCAACTTACTCAAACTTCCTCCTTTTTCATGGATGTATACTTTTCAATGCTATTACCATGGACCAGGCTAATTTTTTAGAGATTACATTTTTACTAGCTCAGAATCTTCATATTGTAAAGATATCTTCATCTTTTGGAATACACTGAAGCAATACGTTGAAATACATTGAATCAATGAACGCACAGTTCGTTAAAATTGAACCACATTTTATTAAAATTGAACTACCAGAGTGGAAAAGTGATAGGGAGTGTTGCCCTTCTCAATAGAGATAGGTCCCCAATTTTTCTGCAGTGCTCTTATCCCCAATCTAGAAGTCCAATTTTAATGAAATGTGTGTTAATGACCTAATTATTTTTATCGTAATGCCAATACAACAATTTAAAGCCAACATGAAAGTCTTAATGATTAATGTAAAGCATAATGAGAAAATAAAAAGAAAACATCACAAAACAACCTCAAAACAACACGAAGAACGTGCCCATAAGATAGGGTGAACCACCCTATCATAGAATCCATAACTTAAGCCCCTTACACATATGTTCACTTCATGCTAAGGTTAATTAGAGGGAAGTTCTAGAAGTTAGTTGAAGAGAACTAATTAGAGGTGATATATGAAGATCAAGAGTCATAGGGATCTTTATGGATGTGGCTCAGTAATATCTCCATTCGCACATGAGGAGAAGCCACTAGTTCCCATAATATCCTAGACAAGTAATATTCATATACATACACGTTACAACTTACAATTAAGGTGAGGAAGATTAAAATCCACAATGTTAACCTTTTTATTTGTACTTACAACAGATCAAAAATGTGATTTAAAAAATATGCAACCAATGCAGTGTAAGAAAATTTGGCAAATAAATTTGCACAAGTTTATCATGTGCAGTTTTTTAGACTACTGTGCAAAATGTAAAACATGTGCAAACCAGATGTAAAACATGTGCAAAATCTTCATTTGTTCATTGTGAGTGCAATTTTTTTGAATTAGGAGGCATAAAATATACCTTTGGAAGGACATTTTTGAGACCTTTCCAATGGTGTATTTCACACAAACTTATTTTCAAGGTCAAAATGCAATGTTGAATTTTGAAATAAAAAAACTATACTATCAGTGTGATCTAAATTCATACTTAGAATCCATAGTTGAATTTTACCTTTTAAATATATCCGCAAGTTAGAATCATATCGTTTATAAATTCCTGTACAACATTGGATCAAATAAGTGAGTTAGTGCTACTAATGACAAGGTACTTAGTACTTAGAAATCTTGTCAAATGTGACTTGTCTTTAACTCCTAAATGTCTTCTCCCCTCTCCAAATTCGGCAGTTTTGCAAAGATGCATATCATAAAATGCAATTCAGAGGAATATTTTGAATTTTATGAATGAATAAAAGTTGTACATTATAAATTTTAGATTCTATCCATGTGATTAGATCTGCGATTGCTATCACCAATGTTTTTGTATAAAATTTGAAATTTGAAATTGAAAATTCTTTTGTAATTTGGTTACGAATAAGATATTGACAATTTGTACATGGAATTTGTTGTGATTGGTTGAAATGTAATACTCTAAGAGTAGTGATTTTTTGAGATTTTTGGGTTGCTTAATTTTATGAATTGACTTATTAAGAGGACTTTTACACTAAAATCTTAAATCTAAATCTTAATCTTTTACACTCTAATCGAATCACACATGCGCGAAGCTAATTTCTCATAAAGTATATAATAAAAAGTCTACACTGCAAAAGTCAATGAACAATGAGAAACTATGTATGATTCTGTACATTGTCCACTTTCTGAACGTATAGGGGTTAACGACTAAATGTCCATTGTGACTTGTCTATAGTGATGAGGGACAGTGTGATGAGGGAGGTATTAATTAGTTAATCTTTTGCATTGAACCATTGTTATAAAATGAAATAATAAATACAGGTCTCAAAGGTACGCTACTACCACTTAAAATGCAATATACATATATATATATATATATATATATATATATATATGTATATATGTTTATATGTATATAAACTCTAAGAGCATAACAAGAGCTCAACCATTCAACCATAGATGATAGACTCCAACTAAAAAAGAGTCTCTCATTGCTTTTGAGCTCAATATTAGTTCAGTCTAGGACCTTACTTCTAGGAGACTGCAGCGCAACGAGTTGTTGAATATTATGGATAATGTTCAACTAGACCCTAGACTTAGCTTCAAACTTACCTTTTTTTATTAGCAAGGCATCATTGTGGGGAAATAATGACTCAAAATCACAATTTCAGTCAATATGTCTCAGCAGAATTTAGTCATTAAAGACAAATTGCATTTGATAGGATTGCACAAACTTATTTTCAAGGTCAAAATGCAATACTAAATTTTGAAGTAATTGTTTTTTTTATTAATATGATCTAAATTCATACTTAGAATCCATGTTTGAATCATACCTTTTATAAATATCCGTAAGTAAGAATCATATCCTTTATAAATTCCTGCAAAACATTGGTTCAAGTGATTGAGTTAGTACTACTAAGGACAAAGTTTTTTGTAGTGTAGCTACTATTTTTAGTTAGTATGTGGTGGGGAGAGACCCGGGGTGCACTCTATATTATGTTTGAGAATCATTTACGTTTATGACCCCCTCTAAAATACCCCACTATACGAGGGTTTATATGTCTAAAAACCTTTGTATACAAATCTATTCAATCCTATATATATATATATGTTTAATGTAAGTATGCGTCAATATTTTCAGCTTTAAATATGTCTCCAAATTAATACTCTTTTTATATACTTTCACAAATCTAACATAGTGCACCTCTCGGGGAGAGTGTGATGGGGAGGTATTAATTAATTATTTAACTCTGGACATTGGGCCTTTATTATAAAAATAAATAAACAAACGTCACAAGAGTACACTCGCCTACTGTTACTTAAAATGCATGATATATGAATTCTAAGAGCATAACAAGAGCTCGACCATCCAACCATAGATGATAGATTCCAACCAAAAAGAACATCTTATCACCCCAAGCTCAATCTTATAGCAAAGATGACTATCAATTTGGTCTAGGATTTTACTTCAACTTTTGGCGTTCTAACTTTGGTAAAGCTCTACTTTGATTCCCTAAAGTAGTAAACAAGGTTCATTGCATGCAAAGTTGTCTGCATGGTAACATTAAGGCCCAAAAGATTGCAGCTTAACAATGAATTGTTGGATATTATGGATATTGTTCAATTAGACCCTAATTCATGGCCCTTAGACTTACTTTTCTATTTGAGATGACCCTCTCTCTCTTTGAAAGGGCGATTTCAATTTGCGATTAGAAAACAACTATTTTGGTGAAAGTCTGGATACAAAATGCACCACACAAAATCTACATCGCAAAGTTTCGTTTCACAATCTCGCACTCTGACACCCTCTAATACTTATTTAGGTATGACTCGTTAGATTTTATAACTCTTCCTTCTTTGTTCCTTTCAACGAGACATCTCATTAAAACAAAACAAAACAAAACAAATCGAAACGCATTAAACTGAAACATGAACCTAACATTATGTTTCATAACGTACTTATCACTTCAATGGCTAATTGGTTATGTAATCCAATACATTGACTATCCAATCAATATAAAAAGGAGTAAGAAAATTTTACAATATATTATATGAACATTGTCAAAGTTCCTAAACGTACTTGCTATTCAACGCTCGTCGCCATATATTACATGAACATTGTCAAAGTTGCTAAACGTACCTGCTATTCAACGCTCGTCACCATATATTACATGAACATTGTCAAAGTTGCTAAGCGACTTGCTATTCAACGCTCGTCACCATACACTAGCGTTGCAAATAAACGTGAAGATGATACCAAGAAAACATTTATACACCTTTAAAAGACAATTCTATTTTTAATAAAGTAAAGGTTGTAAGAGAGTTAGCACTTAGTGGTAAGTGAATGCTTACTTGAGTTGAAGTAACTCAAGAAGATAAAAAAGGAAAAAAGCGGTGGATGAAATGCGTGGATGGAAAGCGCTTCCGTCGTGTGACGGACACAACTGAAGTGCAGTTGGATGAGCAAATTCAGCATCCTATAACCGCGACAAAGTAATGGATGAATGAATAATCTAGAAGAAAGAATGAATGTTTCGTCATTCATCCAAGGGGTCGAGGTTCTTAGGGCAGCCGCCCGTTCCAGGCGCTCTCTCTTTTGCGTCTGTGCACCTGCTGCTGGACTCGCTCCGTCGCTACTCTGCCGCAGGCCTCACTCGCCCATCGAGTTTTCAGGTACCTTGCACCGTTCTTCAATCGCTCTCGAAATTTGATGCGCATCAGAACGGTATACGAGTCAGGCAATGCGGTTCACAGGATCGTTTTTAGTGATATTTTGGGGTGATTAGGGTTTTAGGTGGCAAGTTGTGTGATGGAGAAGTCGTAGGGTTTGCCTTCCTTGTACATATGTCGATGCATCTGGGAGAATATGTAGCTGTACAGCGCTGCAGTTCCGTGACTGAGTATTTTAGGGTTTGGTTGCGGGTGAGCGGCTTCGTTACTATCGTGTGTATTTGGTTTCGTTGCATGTGTTTGTCACAGCCGGTTTATGTACTGGATGCATTGCGTCTCGATTGTTCTGATTAGGTCAAACCGCTGTAGACATGTATAGGAGAATGTGGGGGATTAGGGTTTAGATGGTCATGGCATTGCGAACATTGTAAACCAAATTGAGCACGTGCTGGTTATGGCTTGAATTTTTTTACCTTCGCTGAATTGTGTAATTTATTTATGCTCATAGGATGGCGGCTGTATCAGACGACTTGATCTGGTTGTTGGTCAAGAACAACAACAGGTTTTTGGTGAAGAGAAATGGAAACAACACATCTTCCATCACTTTCAGCTCAGAGGCTAACAACTTGTACAACTTGAACACCTTCAAGTATTCAGGTACTTAATTGCACCTATTCACGTTTATTATTATTATGTGGGACATTATATCACCTTGACATATTGGGCTTTTCATAACTAACAAAGAAGGATTGGTATTTAGGGTTGGCGAACAAGAAAACTGTGGCCATCGCTGCCGGTGAAGGTCTTACCGTGAACCTGACTACCACCAAGACCAAGAAGAGTAACCAGCCCCTGAAGGCGCGTCACAGCTCTCATTTGAAGAAGGATTTCCGCAAGATGGCAAAGACTGTGGTCAACCAGGTACTTTCGTTATATTGTCATTTTTTGTCATATTGTTATGTAGTCATTTTTTGTATTGTCATTCTTGTTATATTGTTATTTTTGTCAGTCTTTTTTGTTATATTGTCCATGGAAATCTAAATGTCACCTAAATTCGTATAATTTGGGGAATCCTCTTTGACTCTCTTGCAGCGTGTTTACTTCACTTTTGGTGTATGATTGTAGGTCGCCACCAACGGTTACAGGGCTGATTTGAAGTCTGCCGCCTTGGCTAGGTTGGCCGCTGTCCACAAGAGCTTGCGTGTGGCCAAGGCTAGTCCCACCAAGAAGAAATCTAAGGCCAGAACACCAGCAAGGCAGTGATAGGCACCTTCCTTCCTTCTGGGGGGTTACGGACTGCATTAGAGAGACCTGATGGTCATTTTGTTTCATCCTCTGATTTGATGCCACAGTTTCTGTAAAGGCCTGAGCTATTCAATCCGAGTATGAGCCGTGATTAACAACTGAATGGTTGTCCTCGTATGCCGTGAATTTGATGAATGGATTCTAATGCATTCGGTATAATCTCAATATCTATATCCACTACTGTAATAATATTTTTCCGCTAATTTTTTGTAGAAGATAGATATCATTGATATGCACTTCTACCTGATACAAATTTTTTTGAGGTAAGAAATAACTAGACAAGTGCTTGATATTAATTTTAGTTATTATTGCATTTGGTTGAAACCTTGCATTGAGTTTAAACATCTTTTGTTACAGTCCACCCTCTATAAATGATATCCCTTGAGAGTACTACATTCGTAATTCATGAATCACATATAACCATTTGGTTGTAACGATTATACATATGTTGATCTTACATGAAATAACATTATATAACATTATAATGTGGACTAAAAGTACTTTCTATCCAAGTTGTGGATGAATGCAGAAAGATGTGGTATATACACAGAAAAATAGAAATATGTCGTAAAATCATAAGTATATATTGTACTTGATACAGTGACAAACAAAACTGAGTATTGATTTGAAACTTTTTCATTCAAACAACCAAACTATGAACATCAATGGGCAAAGTTCAAAAGTGGATATGTGAAAGTTGTAGTGTGACATATAACACATTATTATGGAAGTTTGAAGAAAAAATCAATTGTGATCTAAAAGAAAGTGGATTTCAAAGTTAACCATGTTTAAAACTCGGTTTTGTACGCTATAATTCAAAACTACTTTAAATTTTATCAATTTTCTCTTAGAGCTTCAAAAAAGCTTTTTATGCCTTACCATGTTGGTATACATCATTTTAGATTGTACACAAAAATTGAAAGAAGTTGACATTTATAGAATTTAAAATATTCACAATTTGACAAACATGCAAATGATGTTGGTTCTCACGATATTTGAATATTTTGTTGGAATTGAGAGCATGGGGTTGCATTGGCCATTGTAGAGAGTGCATAGGTTGCAACATGAACCATTAACCCCTAAACGTCCAACCGTCCAATTTTTGGACGATGAACAAATTTGAACTCTGTTCTTTTATCCATCATGCACTTTTGCAGTGTGGATATTTTACTGAAATTTTTATGGGAAGTTGGTTTCATGCATGTGTGATCCGATTAGAAAGGGAATGATTTGTGAAAATTTTATGCCTCCTTTCATGCCACATCGTCCTACCAATTTTTTTTAAAGATTTCAATGTAAAAGTGCTCTTGAAAAAGTCAACTCATAAAATCAAGCAACAATTTGTTTTTGAAAAAACACTACACTTAGAGTATTACATTTCAACCCATCACAACAAATTTCATTCTTAATTTATTAATATCTTATTCGTAATCAAATTACAAAAGAGTTTTGAATTTAAGTTTCAAATTTTATGAATAATTATTGGTGATAGCAATTGCATATCTAACCATATGGATAGAATCTAAAATTCATAATTTACAACTTTTATTCATACATCAAGTTCAAATATCCCTCTTAGTTGCATTTTATAATGCATCTTTGCAAAACTGCCAAATTTGGAGGGGGTGAGGGCGTTTAGGGGTTAATGCCCTTCATTTGAAATGTTTGTTGAATAGGAGAATGCGTTCAATTTATATATTAGAGTTGTATGATGCAGTTTTTTGGTCTAACTTTTCCATACAAAGTCCAGAGTTCATGACGCACAGATAGATAGATAGAAACTCCGGTCCTCTATTGAGGCCGACATGAATAAAGTGTCCGTTCGTAATGTCAATGACTCAGTGCCACCGGACAGAGGGCCATTGGAACAAAACTACTCTTCCCTCCCGGGAATGGACACTATAGTAATAGTAACACAATAAAAGTAACAATGCACTAATGGTTGGGTATTTGTTTGAATATAAAGTATGTTTTGAGTTTAGTAATATTGCCAAGTCATGAGTTCTTTGGTTGGTTGGTAAAGGGCGATGTATCACATTTATGTGGTCCGGGTTCGATTCCCATTGGGTCCGTTTGAGCAATGGTGTGATATACATGACTTGGTATTGTTGGTGAGGTATCATGGCAGGAAATTTGTACCAACCAACCGGCCCTATCTTGCCCCTGAGACAAGTGTATGTACTAAGCTAGTGTTTGAAAAGAGTAACTAGCAGTGGTTTTCACCACTACCCCCCCCCCCCCCCCCCCCCCCCCCTGTGGGGTCTCACTCTTGGATAGGACAAAGTAGGACAATTGCTTTAAAGTTAACCGGTTAAACTCCTTTACAAAAATGTTCATAACTTAAGCATAAAAACTCCAAATCACAAAATTCTTTTTGGAGGTGAAAGATTGCTTTATTGTGAGAATTTTCTTTGTCGATCAATATTCAAAATAAGTTAGTCTACTATGCACAATTGAGCCTCGAAAGTCTGATCACAACACATTTTCTTATCATTAAACTCATGCACATTCTTCACTACCTTAGTGAAATTTGTCCATATCTCATTCATAAAAACTTCAAATCACACAATTGTTTTTGGACCTGAAAGATGACTTGGCCTTCTAACTTTTCTTAGTTAAAAACATTTTAAAATAAAATAATTTTTTATGCTCAATTGTGCACCAAAATCTACTGAAAAATATGGTGTAGTGAGAATTCACATGGGCTTGCAAGATCTTCTTATCCCATATTATTTGGGAGTGACTTGGGATGAATTTGATCACAAGAAAAATTCTTTCTTCCTCCAAATCTCACGCATGATCACTCAAATAATATTAAGATGGGTAAAAATTGGTAATTTTCCATCATTTTGGCAATTTCAAAAAATAATTTATGTGAAATTCGGCAAAAGCTACTTATAATTTCCAAAAAACTTTGGCATGATCTATTTATGCGTTTTATTCAATACCAGTATATAGTTTTTATCACATATGTAAAATTATGATGATATGGAGATTTTAATTGTCATATTGATGATTTTACAGAGCATTGGTTTTCATTTTTATTACGTAGCTACAAATTCAACACATGCTCCTTTGTAGAAATAAAATGACAACTCTTATTGTAATCATTTTGTATATTCTTCACTTTACTACATAATTTTATTTATTTTCACTTCAATTTAGGTGATCTCATTTATTATATAGAATTTACAATCAATTCTATCAATATTGAATGTTATTTTTTTTTCCAACAATGCTAAATGATTTAATATTGTATTTTTGTTTTTAGAATACCCTAAAACCTTTAAAAAATCAAAATTAAAATGAAAAAATAAAAATAATCAAAGTTTATTTTGATATTTTAAAATCCTATTCAAGATCAATTTAATTATTTAAGGAAATTTTATTTGATTTACAAATTCAATTTAGAGCAAAATTTTCACTTTAAACACTAACAAAGTTGTTTTTTGTTATTTTCTTTTTAAAATTAAAGATCACTGTAAATTTTTTATCTTCGGCTTATAGAAAAAAAAGAGTGTGGCCATGTGAATTTGGCCTCCCCGTGATTTAGCCATGCTTTTGCTTTTTATTTTATTTTTAGATTCATTTATTCATAATTTTATTTTAATTTATGGTGAGGAAATTTGATTAAGAATCCATAACTTTTACACCATAGATCCGAAAGTCACAAAATGACTTTGCTGCATCCCTACTCATAGAGAGCTTTATGACGATGCCAAGAATGACATCAAAAACTCCCAATTTTAATTTTCATAATTTACTTCAATTTATGATGTCAAAAATCACTCAAAAATCCAAAACTCTCACAATGTACCTTTAAATGCAACTAAATGACTATGGTGCACCTCTCCTCGTCAAGAGCTTTCCAACGGTACCAAAAACGTGACCAGCGGACGCACGGTCAAGGAGATCTCAACGCTTAATTATATTTTTTTCTCATTTTTCCTCCTCCCCCTCCTTTTTCCTTTTTTCCCTCCCCCTCCCCCTCTTTTTGCCTTTTTAGCTTAGAGTAGGTCCTGGCGGCCCCCCCCCCCCCTCCCCTTTTTTTTTTTTTTTTTTTTTTTCCCTCTTCCTTCCTCCTCGCTATTCTGTTGGTATTGGTTGATTGTTTTCTATTCATCTTTTGTGTAGAAGGATTGATCCAACATATTGTATAGCAATACACTAAATAGTGTATTTAGTGTGAGATAATTATAAGATTTGAAAATGTTATAGATTTTTACTCTCGACAATTTTTTATACCAAAGACATTGATTCCAATACTATTGAAAGATCCCCATCTTGACCAATATAGAGGGTAAAAAAATTGGTCAACAGTAAAACTTACAACATGTTTATGTAAATTAGTGTATCTCACACTAAATACACTATTTAGAGTAGTGTTTATTGTTTTGAATGTGTGCTTTATGGAGGTTTCGCAAAGATTGAATTTTGTTTCAAGTTGTTTCATCGAGGGGGCATGTGTCGTTCCTCTAGCTCCAACTGTGATGACTATGAGTGGGTCTACTTTCCATCCTTGTTGAATGATACTATTAATTAGTGGTTGGTATTTTAGTATTTTGTTACCAATTATTTCTGGTGAGAATCTGTCGTTGGTGTAGGTGAATTCAATAAATTGTACTGTGAGATTTTCTTCGGGGTATAACGGTGGGGCACTTTGGTATGGGAGGCCTTTGATGCATAAGATGTTTGGTTTGAGTCTGGCGTTACAGTGACATCTATGTTGTTCACATGTGCATGGTAAGAGCCATGAGGGTACTGTATTTTCTTGTAGATTGTTATTAAACGTGCCTGCATTCATCAAGGTTTAGCATCTTGATTTTTTTGAGGATAAAATTATTTTTCTTAGTTCCCATACTGCTTTGTTGTGTCTTTTGGTTCTAAGAGCATGTATGTGGTGTTGATTACATAGAAGGAGTACATGTAGCCATGTGTCTGCATCTTGTGAATTGCAAATGGGATATGTTCTTGAAGGGAATCTTTGGATACCAAAGAATAGTTGTTTCCTAGAATGTCCCATATATTGACCAGTGCGGAATTTTAACATTGTAAACAAACAATTATTTTATTTATTTTTTATTCTTATCTTTACCTTATCTTATATCTTTTTTTTAATCTTGTTTTCTTTCTTGTCTTCTTTCTTGTCTTCCTCTTGTCTTCCTTCTTGTCTTTTTTTTTCTTTTATTTTTTCTTCAGTTGGGGCTGCTGAACCCTAAACGGCGGGCGCAAAGCAAAAAAAGAAAAAAAAGGTTTTTTATTTTTATTTTTTAGTGTACTTTATTTGACCGTGGGGTGTTGCTGAACCGTAAACGGCAGCTTCCCTGAAAAAAAATAGTTTTTTTTTATTTATAGAAATTTAAAATTTAAAATAAACTTTATTCGGCTGTTTGGTGCCGTTGAACCCTACACGACAGCTGCCTCTCCCTCCAAAAATAAATAAATAAAGGTTTTTTTTTGGTGTACTTTATTTGGCCGTGGGGTGTTGCTGAATTCTAAACAACGGCTGCCCTAAAAAAATAAAAAATAAAAAATTATTTGGGCATTCGGTACCGCTTAACCCTACAAAGCAGCTGCCCCCCCCCCCCCCCCCCCCCCACACACACACACATAAAAAACAAAAATACAAAAATTAAAAATTAAAAAAATTAAAAATTAGCCTGTAGGTGGCCGTGCACCCAAAGACCCTCTCCTACTCCCTCCCATCTATCTTCTCTTCTTCATCTCCTTCCCCATTTTAGACTATATAAATATTTACCATTACCGTACAAAAACACAATAGTTTCATTTTTATATTTTGACACAAATAGTCAAACAATCACAAATTTTATTTTATTTTTACCAAATGATCTTTTTTTTTCACCGCAGTGAGATTTTTACAGAGTAAGTCCCTCTAAATTTTTAGTCCCATTAAAACCCCTATTCAATGCAGAATCCTCAGATTTCTTCTATTGAATTACCAATGATGGGCTAGGTATTGCCAAGGAGAGTTGAAATCTAGACAACTCTTATATTTAGGATATTATACCCTTGAATAAGAATAACTGAAATCTATGAGAGCTCTAAATTCAAGATACCTTTGTCATTACCCGATTGATCACCAGTAGTTACCTTGCAAAATTTCAAGAGTGACCCCTAAATAATCACCAGACCTCACTTTGCAAGTACAACCGGATATTGCCAGAAAGAGCTGAAATCTAGACCACTCTCAGATTTTGGATATCATTCCCTTGGGTAAGGATAACTGAAATCTAGAATAGATGATAGAAATTATGGATACCTTTGCCATTACCAGTTGATCAGCAGCAGGTTTTTTTTCTTTTAGTTTTACATTGCTAGAATTCACTCAAAATTTTATGTCGGCGAAAACCCTAGTGTTAAATTTTGTAACAAAAATAGGATTATTTTGCCATCTGAGCTTCAAATCTGCTAGGGGTTTCGCCACTCTGGAGACCCGCAACGAGAGAGGGGAGTAAGCTCCGTTTGCCAAATAAGGGGCAGTTTACACTACGGACCAAGAACTCGTCCCATACAACTCTAAAATCTGTGATTGGCCCAAAAAGAGCTCTTGGTCCCATTTGGCTTTACACTACCTTGAAAAAAGGAGAATGACCACTAACTTTGAGGTCCCCAAAAATGCTAAAATTTCCCAAATGGATAATGTTTTCATGGTCTCCTTGATTATAGTTGAGTCGAAGCAAATGCCTCGACTCAACTATAATCTAGGAGACCATGGGGCTCAAAAATCATTGATTGGCTAGTGTTCAATTATTTAAAGAGAAAGGAGGAAAAAGGGGAGGATAAAAGAGAGAATGATGAGTTTAAACTTGTCCCGGTCTAAATCCACTTTACACTACAAAGAGTGACCAAGTCATTTAAAATTGCATTTTTGATTTTTCATGGTCACGGCTCTTGACCAAGAGCCATGACCATGAAAATGATTTAATTTTCTTGGTCACGGCTCTTGGTCCATAGTGTAAACCGCCCCTAAGTTCGCAAGTGCATAGCACGTCAACATGGTCGTGTGATTGATGGATTACACTCCTGCCACTCAATGCTTGAGTGCTCATGAATGAGTTGTTGCGCTCCTTCAAGCTATTTTTGCAGGGGCCTGGGTTTGAATCCCACCAAACGGAACATTCTTGTATGGAATCACGTCGTTAGAGGAAATACGAGGCCTCTAGAAGGCTGCGAGTTACCATTCCCAAAAATTAATTAAAAAAGTGAAAAAGAATATCTTATAATTAATTAAAAGATATCTTCTAATAAAAAATATTTTTAATACTATACATATATATTTATATATAATCATTTTCATTAACATAAAATTTTCAATAAAAAATTAGATTCTGGCACGAATTTTAGAATGGCCATGTGGAGGCAGATCTCTTCTAATGTTGGCAATTATGGAAAGCCTTGTTAGATCTTAGGGGCGGTTTACACTATGGACCAAGAGCCGTGACCAAGAAAATTAAATCATTTTCATGGTCATGGCTCTTGGTCAAGAGCCGTGACCATGAAAAATCAAAAATGCAATTTTAAATGACTTGGTCACTCTTTGTAGTGTAAAGTGGATTTAGACCGGGACAAGTTTAAACTCATCATTCTCTCTTTTATCCTCCCCTTTTTCCTCCTTTCTCTTTAAATAATTGAACACTAGCCAATCAATGATTTTTGAGCCCCATGGTCTCCTAGATTATAGTTGAGTCGAGGCATTTGCTTCGACTCAACTATAATCAAGGAGACCATGAAAACATTATCCATTTGGGAAATTTTAGCATTTTTGGGGACCTCAAAGTTAGTGGTCATTCTCCTTTTTTCAAGGTAGTGTAAAGCCAAATGGGACCAAGAGCTCTTTTTGGGCCAATCACAGATTTTAGAGTTGCATGGGACGAGTTCTTGGTCCGTAGTGTAAACCGCCTCTTAGGGCCGCTTTACACTAGGAGTAAGGTCCATGCATGTTGAAAAGTGTTGAAATCCTCGCTTTTCATTGGTCGAAAGCCAAAATTGGGTCCAATCTCTTTACACTAGGAGTCAAGCCCAATGCAACCAAAACATTTTTCACATTAAAACCGATGAGCTCTTACACGGGCTTAACTCAATTCAATGGAACAAATATGGAATCCCAAACTTTGGGCTTGGGCCTGAGAGCACATTTCATTAAAAATTGTGATCTTATTATATTGAGTGCTTGAGGCCAAGCCTAAGGTTAATATGGGTTGTATTGGGCCCGAGAACAACAGGCCCAACTCCGAAGTGTAAAGTGGCTGTTAAGAAGTTTGCCAACAATATGCACTCACTATAAAATGATTTTCGCAAGTTCGACTTTCATAAAAGAAACAATATTCCAAGATGGACGAGATCCTAAATCCAAAAAGAAAAACAACCCTGATTACTAGTAGTTACTACTGATTTGTTTTTAGGCATTTAAATGCCAAAAAGCACCAAAATTAATTGGCGTGCATCAAGCCTTAACTCCTAAACATCCTCACCTCCTCTAGATATGGAGAATTTCAAAGATGTCTTATAAAATGTAACTAAGAGGGATACTTTAAATTTGATATATGAATAAAATTTGTACATTCTGAATTTTTGATTCTATCCATATGGTTAGATCTATGATTTTTGTCACTAATATTTTAGTATAAAATCTGAAACTTAAAATGAAAAATTCTTTTGTAATATGATTACAAATAAGATATTGACAATTTGTACATGAAATTTGTTGTGATTGGTTGAAATGCAATACTCTAAGTATAGTGATTTTTGGAGATTTTTTTGTTGCTTAATTTTATGAGTTGACTTTTTAAGAGCACATTTACACTAATATCTTAGAAATTTTGGGTGAATCACTACAACAAGAAATGAGGCATAAAAATATCACAAAGCATCCCCTTTTTAATGGGATCACACATGCATGAAGCTAACTTCCCATAAAATGTATAGTAAAAAATCCACACTCCAAAAAGTCAATGACGGATGAGAAAACTATGTTTGATTCTATACATCATTCACTTTCTGATGGTTGAACGTTTAGGGGTTAAAGAGAATTTTGAAGAAAAAATGGATGAAGACGCCAAATTGTTTCAATTTTTGAAAATAGATTGGATGAAATTGCCAATTTTAATGAAAGTCATCCATGTATGTGAATGAAAATATAGTTCTATCCAAAATATAGATGAATATGAAAATATTTACTTTCACCATTATATTTTATGTTGCCACTTCAACGCTTCCCCCAAAACCAAAAAAAATCCCTAGTAGTTATCAGAGTTGGGCGTGTATCTAATAAAATAAAATAAAATGAATGTTGATATGGAGCTACAATATACTATAGAACAATGTTTAGGTTGTGTTCATTTCATAGAGAAGATGCCATACATGCCCACGACTGGTAGTTACCTAACAAAGTTTCAAAGCTTAATGATGATCATGAACCGATCACTTGCAAGTACATACACGCCTACCACTGGTAGTTACCTACCAAAGTTTCAAAGCTTAATCCTTTGACGCACGTGCGTCCATATAATGGACGACGAACAGATTGCAACCTTCCTCAACACTACATCATGTACAATTTTCCATCCATCCAGATTTCTCTTGGTTCTTGTGCTAGTTGGCTATCATTTGTATGGCATGGATCCTCAAAATAAAATATTGTGATTTTTTGAAAAACAACACAATTGGTTTATGTCAAGTTTCATTCTTAGTTCAAAAAGTGAGACCTCATACATGATTTTCCAAATAAGTAGAATCAAATAATGGAAACCATACCATCTCATAGTGCATGTTATTCCAATCTCATTACAATATTTTTTAGTTTTTTTGTGTTAATTTGGGATTTTAAATTGAATTTCAAGAGATAACCTTGCAAAATTAACTAAAATGTATTAATAAAAAATATGATGAATCCAACTCTACAGAAGTGATCTTCACATTGACATTTACAACTCTTCTTTGTACATCAACTCCACTTTTGTTTTTCATCAAACATTTTATAATGAATCTTTGAAAACAGTGTTGAATCCGGACGTGAAAAGGGTTAATAATGATCCCAAACCGATCACCTTGCAAGTACAGGCAAGGAGCGCTGGGATCTAAATCCGTCTTAGATTTCAGATATCCCACAAATGGGTGAGGGTATCTGAAATCTAGGATAGATCTACATTCAAGATACCCTCGTCATCGCCCGGGTACAAAGTACCGACGCCCTGCATCGATTTCGACATCATTAGTTTAAGTCTGATGCGAGAGAGGATCTCCGCGGTGCCGGCCTGCCCTCGCACATGATCTTGTCCGCCATGGCGTGCGCATGAATCACCTGTCATGAAAAGACTCGCAACCATGGCGTACATCCGGCACACAACCCCAAACCCTAACACCATGTCACGGGCTCTGGTCCGAGCTCAGCGACGAGGTTGCAGCTAGTAGGGCTTGGAAGAACGGTGATGTGAACTGCACTCTGACTTCAGTGGCAATTTGGAGCGCGTGGCTTGGCTTTCCTTCCCCGGAGAACCGCTGCCTCCCCCACATATGCAGGCCCTGAATGTGAGGTCACTAAGGCGAAGCTGAGTTCTGCCTGTGTGTTGGCTGGCTGGCTGGAGAGATCAATCAAAGTCCTGCGCTTCTTAGGGTTTGGTTTAGGGTTTTCTCAATTTGGTCCATTCTTGAAAGTAGATCCTATTACCTTGGGCCGTTCTCCTAATTCGAGGAAGAATCAGAGCCATGTTTGATATTCTCTTTCTTTGAAGAAGGAAGTCCCTGACATCTTTCAAGAGCTCCCTCGGAATGACACTTGTGAGCAAGCAAAAGGAAGCTGCACACCATTCCCAGGGTATGCTTGAATTCAAATCACGTTAATTTTTTTGATTTGTTGTCAGATGAATACCGTAATTAAATTGAATTACGTAATTGTGCATACAGGAGCGAAAGGTTTGAGTTGGAGTGTGCTTGTTGAAGTGTCTTAGGGTTTTGAAGTGTCTTATGGTTTTAGGGTTTGTGAATGAGTGTATCACATCGTCGTCCATGTATCTTTTGTTAAATTGAAGTATGTGAATGTCCAGACAGGAGAGCGTATTCCATCATAATTCAAATTCTTCAATCATCGCCAGAGCATGAAGTTCCATATAGACGCTTGACAGATTGGTTTCCCTCCCTCCTGCAGATACAGTAACTGGTTTGGAATATTCCAGTGCTCATATTCTGACATCGCCGACTTTGCTATTGCGGCTTATCGATACGGACGTTGTGATATGTCAGTCTCTGTGTAGATCAGCGCAGCAACGGGGTTCACATAACGGTTGGTGAAAGGGCTGCATCACCTTGTACAATTTGCCTCCACTGTCCTTCCACTGATAGGCAGACTGTTTTTCCATTGTTATCAGAAGAGTAATGTGACGAGACCAGAGGGCTCCGACAAAGTAAAGTATGAATTCCCATACCAATCGGTACAGAATTGTTCGGTTCAGATCATGAGAGTACTGTGACGAGACCAGAGATAAGAATCAATAGATGGAGCAGCATATTCCACACCCAACATGACTTCATTAGTAGCTAAATGGACGGAGTGCATGAAGGAAAGGCAGAGCGCATGAAGGCTACTGAATGTGATGATTTTTTGGATCAGTAAATAATAGGTCCTAATGTGATTGGAAGAAATTGAATCGTGCTTCCTGCGCTGCATCTCCAAGCTCGGCGCGCCCCTCATCTTCCTTATTCTGCCTCCTCCGCCTCGCCTCCTCCGCTGCCCGCCCCTGCCCTCCGCTGCCCTCCCCTGCCCCTGCCACTGTACATTCCACGTGGCAATGTTTGACTGGGCCTGTCAGGAGCGCCTCTAGACTGGGAGCCGACTCAGTGGAAATATAAAATGTGGGCGATGACACCGGAGTTGCTGTGTTCGATTTTTAGTTAGAGAACTCTCTTGTATCCCATCGTTGCAATCGTCTCCATAGTCTGGGTCCTCAGGTTGTTTTTCCCTGCTACGAAAGTGTTGACTTGGTTTGGGGAATTTGACAGGCAGTGCTAGCTGCTAACTGGAGCCGTCGATCATGTTCTTCATGGATGAGCAGCTTGCTCGTAATTAAGCGATTGCTGAGTTCAAAAATTCTTGAGTTCGTGGCTTGGTGCAGTCATTCAGGCATATCAGGGTTTCTGACTATTTAAATTCTAGAGAGGAGGTGGGAGGCTCGGGTTTTGAGTTCGGGGGATTCGGAAGGGAGCGCTGGAGGAGTGAGATTTCGCTTCACAACGTCTCTACCACCAAGTTGTGCATATCCAGTTTCTGGGTTGATCAGTGTGCAATTATATTTTGGTGGGGAGGGTCTCATCAGCAACTGTGCCTTTACCCACCTGTTGGGCCATGGCTCTCGCCATTGACACCAAACATCTCACCGAAAAGTTCATGCCTAAAGTAGAGTCGTATTTTAACAGCTTTGTACGAGGCACCGGGCGTAACTTACAACTCCAAAGGGTTGTTGTCTACAATACTGCTTACAGTTATGATGACTACTCTTGGGTAGCTATTAGCCCTGAAGAGTTCCATGGTAATTGGCAACATGATGATGAAGGTGATGAGAAGGATCCTCTGGAGATCCTATTCGAACTCAAACAAATCGCTTCCAAGACAACGACTTTCACTTGTACAAGTCCCCACATGTTCCCAACAGTTTTGGTTGCAAATGTCCAGTCTCCATCGTTCACTTCACCCGCCGAAGAGGATCCGCCTTCCTCCTCCCGTCGCTTCGCAGTTAGAATGTTGATGGACGTTTGTTCTTTACATATTCCGTTTATCAATTTGAAGGATGTCATTCCCAATTTCCCTTCGGAGATTTGGCAGTGGGACCCCGACTCAGATCTTATTAAGATTCGCTCTAATTTGAAACCAAGCGAACCTTATCACCCCTTCGTCTCGCACGTGCAATTGGACTTCGTGGATCTTTTCAGTCCATCTTAAGTCTCTACCGGGCCAGCGGGGAGAAGACGACGGACGTTGAACCCCTTTCACCATGTGTCCTGGAGAGGCGATCGCGAGGATCCCGTGGCCAAGAAATTCAAAGGGGTAAAGTACCGCCCCGACCAGAATAAATGGATAGCCGAGATGACGCCTCCTGGGAGGGGGAACAAGGTTCATTTTGGAACATTCAAGACAGAAGCTGAAGCTGCTCGCGTTGTTGATGTTGCATTCCACCACTACGGCAAGGAGCTCAATTTTCCAGACACTCCCAAGATCCTGTCCAAGCGACCAACTTCAGACGGACTTGATGAAGAAGCGAAGCTGAAGCTCGTCAAGAAACAAGCCGAATGGATGAAGACGATGCTTACGAGTCTGGTGTCCAGAGAGTCCAAGCCATTTGCGGGGGAAGCTGGAGTCGTAGCCTCAGTTCAAAACTCCTTCGAAATTCCGTCCACTGTGGACACTTCAGGGCTTCTATCGTTCTCGGCGATCAGCTCCTCGGTAATCATTCGCAGCCCTGACCTAGCAGACGATGGCATCTCTCAACCACGACCCGGCGCGGAAGCGCTGATGGCAAGTTCCGCCTTAGCAGAGGGGGAGGAGACAATGGAGCAGAATTTCGACTTGGCAGATCATGCAGTCGTCGACCCCAAATCCGGAGACGAGCAGAGCATGATGCCATGGAGTGTGGACGACGCCTTTGTCGATCCAAGAGACATTGGAATCGTTCCAGAGCATTCAACAGTTAGCAGAACCGTAACTAATATGCCTGGGAGTTCCTCCGGAGTGGAACAGCTTTGGTGGATGCCCGACTTTTCCAGTATGTCTCCCACAGACTTTGGAGTTTGGACTCCTCCGAAGTCTCACGACAACGATGCCCCGGACGATGTGAATTAGTTTCCTTTCTGTCCAGGATAGTGATGCCTAGATGTCTCATAATTTGGATCAAACTGGAATTTTCATAAGGACCGGTGAGTAGGTGCTTCGACCAGGCGGGGCTGCAGCAAGCTCGTGCAGGCTCTGTGCCAGGTTCAACGCCGTTTGTATTTATGCCGTCTTCATTTTCAGCTGCAGATTCTTTCAATTGGTGCCGCATTGTTAACACCGGAAGGATCAAGATGCCCAGATTGGGCCTCATGTTTTTTACAGCAGTTTTGAATAGGTCTTTTGTAGACTTCCTTTTATTCATATTTATTTGTCGTATCATCAACTCGTACAATGTTCTTCACTGATTCCACTGATATAAAATCTAATCTTATCTGAATTATATGCTTCAAAATAGTACCGATTGAATTTTTCATTTTAATACTACTTTTTGACAACGGCTTTTTGTGATCCACAGAAGTTCCTCGTCAGCCATGGAACACAACGAGGCGGAGGCGCATGAGCAACAAATGAAAGGGGCCCGGTTGCTTTCCTCTGGAGAGGCTATGGGCCATTTTTCGCTGCATTGTGGTGTTGATACTGATGCTCCTGCGCATGGGTTAGGCCAATTCCACTCATCCTCGCACCCTAATGCCATCCCTGAAGAAGTGAATGGGATCTAAAAGTTCAACCGACCCTCTCGATGGCAATGCTCGTTATCGCTGCAACGTGGACGGCAACTTAATGCAAAAGGTTCCTCCTCACTTCCGTTTTCTTTGTATTACCTACCCATGCCCACTCATTTCTGTCCAAGTGCTTGAAGATTCCGTGCTTGCTGATTCCGTGCTATCTTACATTCAGAGCAGATGCTAGACAGTTCAACGTCCATAAACTAATTTGTACAGACATCCCGAAAGTATCCTTGGTACTCGTTTCCTATGCAGTGCTCATCAATTTGCTGGGGGAGAAAAATGTATCAATTTGGATATGTGGAGGATTTCTGAGTTTTGTTCGTGTGCTGTGTTGGCTTGCATGGACAGGTTGCGAAGAGTGTACGATTCCCCCTCTCCAAAGACTTGCTTCATGGCTAATTGCGCTGTGGTAACCTGCTCTTTCCTCGTGCCACGAACTTTGGCTCTGCTGAGGGATTGTGGGATTTGAATGTTCAATAAGTGATAGGTTTTGACGGGGAGGCTTAGGTCCGGCTCCATCACCTTTTAGGATTACATGCCTTACTAGCAATCATAGGCTGTTGTGCATTAGAAGTGTCGACTTTTCCAGTTGTGCACCTGTTGCTTATGTGTCTTCCAAGTGATTGACAGAAGGAGTTTTAGCCTTCTGTATGTATGTCTTTACTGCAGATCATTTCACTCTTGGTAATACGGTACTCAACGACTTGCTAACTGGACGTTGCACAGAGGATTAGCTATTTCTTTGTAATTACCTTTTCCCATAAAATTCCATGACTGTGTTCCAACTGAGACCACTTCATGGCTGGTATTTATAGCGCCAAGAGCAAATATTTGAACAAAATGTTTTTGTTTTCATTTCCAACTGTAGGAACTTGCACTAGATTATTATGAGAATGTGTGGAAATTTGTTTAGAAACATTGAATACATAGATTGTACGATTATAGCATGTGAAGTGTAGAATTGAGTTTTTTTTGGGCACGTTGCCAAATTAGGATAGTAGATGTTGAATCCTCTTGGGTTGTAGTTTAAGTTATTATTTTGGAGTATTCAGTTGAGAATCTTTAAAATAAAATAATAAATAATAATAAAACTAAATCAACCCAAATTCAAATTCAAAAAAACTTAGATAAGATGAAAGGAGAAACTAAGTTGTTAGTGGTTCTTTCATGGTATTGAAACATGTCATTTTTGATGGTGAGAAGGCACTCCAGATCTTATAAATTTATGTTGATTTTGCTGAAAATTGAAAACATTGAGTTCAAAAATGAACTCTATATTTTTTTTCTTTGAAGAGGTGTCCTTATTACCTAGAAAACAAGATTCCTCATAAAGTTTAACACTTGTCAATTTTTTTTATTTTCTTGTTTTCAATTGATAGAATGCAACATGGATAAGTATGCAAAACTCATGAAGGTCAAAGTTCTCTTGATAAATGTTTCAAAATCCTCCTTTCACTAGTGTACATATTGATTAAAGGAATATACACCAAGTGAAATTAGAGCTTTTGGATCAGTGGCACTTTTTGGTGTACATTCTTAAATTCAATATGTATTCATTATCCAAGATTATTTAGATGTAATGTTGCAACATCTAACTTAACCCATAATTGACTAAATGACCATTTTATGGTCGTTGCCCTTTTCTTACAGGTTGTCAAGGATGAAAAAAATAGTTTAAAAAAAGAATAATCATTAAAATAAAAAAAGCAAATAGGAAATAATGTCTACTTTCCAACTCAATTTAAATCCTGTTAAACCGAGTTAAACTCCTCCGAGGAGAATTTCTAAGGAATTTCAATATTGTCCTAGTGTTCTAAATTTTACTATTTCGAGAAACTAATGATGTTATGTTCTTTGAAAAAACTGCTTTTTTGAATTTTAGAATAGAATGTCTAGTTTTAACCAATCATATCAAATTCCAAATTTCAAAAATAAATTTTGTAATTTTGGTGAATATTAAATGGTAAATGCTTCTAAATTCATCAAATGAGTGTCTAAAACATTTTTTGAAATTTTGACCGTACAGATAATTACTAAATATCATGCTTCTCACTCGGGGGTGCACTCTACATTATGTTTGTGAAATCACGTGCGTTCATGACCCCCTCTAAAAACCCCCATGTATACCAGGGATTACATGTCTAAAAAGCTTTGTATACAGATGTATTCTATCCTAAATATATGTTTCATGTAAATATACATTAAAAAATTCAGCTCTAAATATATTTATTGTATGTATATGTAATACGACAATGTTCGAATCAATACCCCTTCTGTGCACTCAAGTATACTTGTACGTGTTTAGTACAATGCACCCCCGAGGCTTCTCATTTTCTCTTTTGGACCAAACTTCATCGAAGTTACAAAAGTAACATTTTATAGCACATTTAGATTTTACCCTTACTCCATTTGTCATTTAGGGATTAAACACTTTAGGAATTGAATATAGATCATATTATTAAACTGACTATTTTTTTAATTTCTTGTCAACAATTACAAGGAAATTCTAATGCAATTGAGCAAGTTGTATTTTGACATTGTATGCAAAAGTTAAAAAAATTCAATGCGTTTTTTACAAATGACCTAAAAAAAACCATTTTTTAATGTTAATGACGCGTACATTCTCAAATTCAATATATACTCATCATTAAAGATTTCATAGGTGTAGTTACCAAGGATAGGAGAGGAATTTCCAAAGATAGTTGAAATCTAGATCTCTCGCAGATTTGGAATATCATACCCTTGAGTTAGGATAGCTAAAATCTAAGAGAGTTTTAAATCAAATTATTTTTGCCATCACCTGATTGATCTCCAGTAGTCACTATGGTTTGTTTTTGGACGATACAATCTAGAAAAGGACTACTTATATTACTTTAAATTAGAGGAAATGCCCCGCAGTGATTCTCATATAGGCTGTAAAACACCGCCCCCCCACCCCCCCCCCCCTCCCAAACAAAATATAAATAAATAAATAACACCTAGGTAGTTACATTGAAGACAAGTAAGACAATCACCAAATATGAACACGATATACTGGTATCCGAATACGTCCCACTATAGCTAATTTAAGAAAGGGGTCGTTGTCCTACAATACTCTTATGTCCCATATTAAGCTTCCTCAACCCTCAATATAAAATTAAGTAGTCCAATGGTATAGACCCTGAGCACAATGGTGTGGACAATGAGCTAGTAGGACTAGTAGATTAAACAAACACGAAGTTTATTATGAGACAAATAAGTTGAGTAATTAGGAAGCTTAATATAGGAGTAATGATTATCCATGTATAGTGATTGTGATTGGTTTACAAACTATATAGAGAAACACATAGCAGCTCAAAGCTTATGTCATCAAATTTTGAATGTGATGATAGTGATCAAGGGATGAATTGAAAAGAGAAGGGTGTGGATGCTCTTAGATCACCTCAGGCAAGTACAAAAGCATTGACCGCTGAGTATTGCCAAGGAGAGCTGAAATCTAAACCGCGCTTAGATTTTGGATATCCCACCCATAGGTGAGGGAAACTGAAATCTAGGACCGCTCTAGATGCAAGAGACCTTCGCCGCCATCACTGGTACAAAGTACCGACGCCTGCATCGATGTGGGCCTCATTAGTTTAAGTCTGATGTGAGTGAGGGTCTCCGTGGTGCCGGCCTGTCCTCGCACATGATCCTGTCCGCCATGGCGTGCGCATGAATCCTGTCGATCATGAAAATAATACTCGTAACCATGGCGTCCATCCGGCACACAACCCCAAACCCTAACACCATGTCACGGGCTCTGGTCTGAGCTCGGCGACGAGGTTGCGCACAGCTAGTAGGGCTTGGAAGACCAGAACGGTGATGTGAACTGCACTCTGACTTCAGTGGCTTCGATCGGAGGGCGCGGCTTGGCTTTCCTTCTCCGGATGGGAGAACCGCTGCAGCCTCTCCCACGAATGCAGGCTCTGAATGTGAGGTCTCTAAGGCGAAGCTAAGTTCTGTCTGTGTGTTGGCTGGCTGGCTGGACAGATCAATCTTAGGGTCTTTTTTTAGGATTTTGTTAATTTGGTCAATTCTTGAAAGTAGCTCCTAATACCTTGGGCCGTTCTCCTAATTCGAGGAAGAATCAGAGCCATGTTTGATATTCTCTTTCTTTGAAGAAGGACGTCCCTAACATCTTTCAAGAGCTCCCTTGGATTGGCACTTGTGAGCAAGCAAAAGGAAGCTGCACACCATTCTCAGGGTATGATTGAATTCAAATCACGTTAGTTTTTTTAATTTGTTGTCAGATGAATACCGTGATTAAATTGAATTACGTAATTGTGCATACAGGAGCAAAAAGGTTTGAGTGGAGTGTGATTCTTGAAGTGTCGTAGGGTTAGGTCTTAGGGTTTGTCAATGAGTATATCACATCGTCGTCCATGTTACTTATGTTGAATTGAAGTACGTGAATGTCCAGACAGGAGAGCGTACTCCATCATAATTCAAATCCTCCAATCATCGCCAGTTTCATATAGACGCTTGTCAGCTGGGTTTCCCTCCCTCCTGCAGATACAGATACTGGTTTGGAATATTCCAGTGCTCATATTCTGACATCGCTGACTTTGCCATTGGGGCTTATCGACATGGACGTTGTGATATGTCAGTCTGTGTGTAGATCAGCGCAGCAACTGAACGTGGGGTTCACATAGCGGTTGGTGAAAGGGCTGCAACAGGTTCAGTCCAACTTCAGCAAGAGAGTCCTCACTTCTCAACTCAGTGTATGGGAGTACACCAAAATGGATTTGGTACTGGCAATCAAGGGCATGGTTATCCAAAACAATCTACGTGTTAAGTTAGTACCTGCTGGGCGGTGAGTTAGGGACTAACTTGCCAATAATGTTTTGATAATCATGTCCTTGATTGCCATAGCTGGACATGATGCTAATGCATTTCTAATTTCCAACCATTTTAAACATCGAAATTCCTATTGAAACATTGAAAGGTGAGCGAGAAGGCGACCGTCTATTTCGGATCAGGCCCAACACTATTTCAGATGACCACAGATCGATGGCAGCTCCGATTTGGAGTCCAACAAGAGCAATTGAAACATTGAAAGGTGAGTGTTCGAGGATGAGTGTCTGAGGATGTCGATGAGGGAAAACAGCGGATGCTCACAGATCGATGGGAGCTCTGAGCTGGTGGCGTTACTTGTCACCCTGGTTGTCAAAATCTTGATCCCGCGTGGCTGTTTCTTCATCATCTGAGATTGTCATCGCCGCTTGCTGCTGGATATTGGAGTTTGTGCATTTGATTTTAATTGCTTGTACATCTCCTAAATTGGGTTGTAATCAACCAATGAAACTCTGTATCAGCCTCAAAAATAACCTGCACTAGTATCACGAGCTGCAATCTCCGAAAGCCACCAATTCACACATGTCGACGATGCAAACAAATTTAAGAGCGGATTCCAAAACCTGTGCGTTGATCTCTTTCTGAGATAAGGTCATAATATGAAGTGCTGAGGTATACGGGGAACTGATACTAAGGCATCCCAGGAATTTCGAGATGGCTAACTCAATTCTGTCCACACTAATGCCAAATTTCATTCATAAGTAGAATCAATGAAGAAGATTTCATGTGATGGTCCAAAAACTACATGAAACTGCCATTGCCCCCTTGTACAATTTGCCTCCACTGTCCTTCCACTGATAGGCAGACTGTTTGTTTTTCCATTGTTATCAGAAGAGTAATGTGACGAGACCAGCGAGCTCCGACAAAGTAAAGTATGAATTCCCATACCAATCGGTGCAGAATTGTTCGGTTCAGATCATGAGAGTACTGTGACGAGACCACAGATAAGAAACAATAGATGGTGCAGCATATTCTACACCCTTCATCAGTAGCTAATTGGACAGCTGATGAGCAGAGTGCATGATGGAAAGCCAGAGGGCCTGAAGGCTACTGAATGTTATTATTTCTTGCATCCAAATTTTTTATCAGTAAATAATAGGTCCTAATGTGATTGGCAGAAATTGAGACATGCTACCTGGGCTGCCTCTCCAAGCTCGGCTTGTTTCCTGCACCCCTCCTCTTCCTCCGCTGCCCGCCCCTGCTCCTCCCCCGCCCTCCCGCGTTCCTCAGGCGCAGCGAGCAGCCCAAGGCCAGTCGCCGGCAGGTGACTTCTCCACCATCCGATCTTTAGCTGTGATCGTGCGGTGTAAAGTCGCTGACATGGCAGGACGGGCCACAATGGGAATGCTGGTTGAGAAGGCAAGGAGAAGGGCACGGAATTCGGGCGGGCTGGAAAATTTGCCGGGCAGGAGCTTTGACATCCAAGGCGGACTCACATTTAAATCCAGGGACTCACAAGGCACTGTAGCCTTGACATCCATGGACTCTGTCACTAGCAAAGGCCCAAGGATTCATTGTTTTAAAACGACAAATGCAATCTATCATATTGTGAAAATTACATTTTAGATGGGATCAAATTTTATATCTTTGGAATCAATGAAGAACATTGTATGTGTTGGTCAAAGAAAATATAAAATTGAACAAAAAGAATTCTATATAGAACCTACTCAAAACTGCTAAAAGAAACATGAGGCCAATTTGGGCTTTTTGGTCCTCGCTAGGGGATAATATAGTTACCATCAAAAGACTTAATTTGAAATAATAAACTTAATATAAAATATATTAAAGAATAAACTCAAGCAGACTGAACATTCTCATTTTGGAATGTCGTGCCTTCCAATGCTTTCCCACTACTTTATAGCTCTACATTGTATGTTTTAGCATTGATTCCCTCTACTGCATCATTGAAACTTGAAACTCTTGCTATATACCATTCTCAATACCATTTGTTCGTATTCTCGTTAAAAGCTTCTACCATCTTTCTCACAAGAGAACCATCAATTCCAATTTTTTTGCATTGTTGTTCATCTCTTGAAATGGAAGTTCCACAATTTCTACATTTAATGGTTTATTTACTGATCAAAAGGATGTTGTAGTCTCCACACAACTGACATTTCTGTTTGTAGCTTTTAGGAAGTTGCAGTCGCTTGCATTTTTGAGCATAGGTTTCTTGTCGTTGTACTTCAACAGTGGCCTTGGGCTTTTCCAAAAAAAATCTTGTATTTCCCAATGCACCTACAAACAATTAAAATCACATTTACAAAACTTTAGTTATAAAAAATAAAAGCATTTGTTCATTTCCAAAATTAATAAATATGATATACAATTTAATCTATATGATATTTTAACCCCTAATGGACCAAGGACTCATGGTTTAAAAATGACAAATTCAATTCATCATATAGTGAAATTTTAATTCATATGAGACCAAATTTTATATCACCAGAATCATTGGAGAACATTGCATGCATTAGTCAAACAAGAAATTAATTTGATTAAAAAGAAGTTCACAATAGATGTACTTAAAATTGCTAAAAGAAACATGAGGTCTAATGAGATTTTGGCTCCTCTAGAGATTAAATGCAAATTATCCAGCCCGCCCGAATTCCGTGCCCTTCTCCTTGCCTTCTCAACCAGCATTCCCATTGTGGCCCGTCCTGCCATGTCAGCGACTTTACACCGCACGATCACAGCTAGAGATCGGATGGTGGAGAAGTCACCTGCCGGCGACTGGCCTTGGGCTGCTCGCTGCGCCTGAGGAACGCGGCCTACCCTCCCCTGCCCTCCCCTGCCCCTGCCTCTGTTCATTCCACGTGGCAAATGTTTGACTGGGCCTGGAAGGGCCGCGGTTCCACTGGGAGCCGGCTCAGTGAAACTGTAAAACACATACGGATGACATTGGAGTTGCTGTGTTCGATTTTTCTTTAGAGAACTCTCTTGTATCCCATCGTTGCAATCGTTCTCCATAGTCTGGGTCCTCAGGTTGTTTTTCCCTGATACGACAGTGTTGACTTCGTTTGGGGCAATTGACAGGCAGTGCTAGCTGCCAACTGGAGCCGTCGATCATGTTCTTCATGGATGAGCAGCTTGCTCGTAAGCGATTGCTGAGTTTAAACTTTTGAGTTCGTGGATTGGTGCAGTCGTTCAGGCATAACAGGGTTTCTGAGTTTTTAAATTCTAGAGAGGAGGTGGGAGGCTAGGGTTTTGAGTTCGGGGGATTTGGAAGGGAGCGCTGGAGGAGTGAGATTTCGCTTCACAGCGTCCCTACTACCAAGTTGTGTATATCCAGTTTCTGGGTCTGCATTTATATTTTGGTGGGGAGGGTAGCAGCAGCAACTGTGCCTTTACCCGTGACCTGTCGGGCCATGGCTCTCGCCATTGACACCAAACATCTCACCGAAAACTTCATGCCTAATGTAGAGTCGTATTTTAACAGCTTTGTACGAGGCACCGGGCGTAACTTACAACTCCAAAGGGTCTTCGTCTACAATAATTTTTTCCCTTGGTATTACCTTTGGGATGATTCTATGGCTGAGTGTTATGGTAATTGGCAACATGATGATCAAGGTGATGAGATGGATCCTTCGGAGGTCCTGTTCGAACTAAAACAAGTCGCTGCCAAGTCGTCGTATTTCATGATTCCAAAAGTAAAGGTAGCCTCAAAAGTTTTGGTTGCAAATGCCCAGTCTCCATCGTTCACTTCACCCGCCGAAGAGGATCCGCCTTCCTCCTCCCGTCGCTTCTCAGTTAGACTGGTGATGGAGAATTATGCTAATAGTATTCGGTTTACCAATTTGAAGCATGTCATTCCCAATTTCCCTTCGGAGATTTGGCGGCGGGACTGGAATTTAGATTATGTTAAGATTGGCTCTAACTTGAAAACAAGCCAATGTAATCGCATCACCATCTCGCACGTGCAATTGGACTTCGTGGATCTTTCCAGTCCATCTTACGTCTCTACCGGGCCAGGGAGGAAAAGACGACGGACGTTGAGCCCCTTTCACCATGTGTCCTCGAGAGGCGATCCCGTGGCCAAGAAATTCAAAGGGGTAAAGTACCGCTCCGACCAGAATAGATGGATAGCCGAGATGACGCCTCCTGGGAGGGGGAACAAGGTTCATTTTGGATCATTCAAGACAGAAGCTGAAGCTGCTCGCGTTGTTGATGTTGCATTCCACCACTACGGCAAGGAGCTCAATTTTCCAGACACTCCCAAGATCCTGTCCAAGCGACCAACTTCAGACGGACTTGATGAAGGAGCGAAGCTTGAGCGCGTCAAGAAACAAGCCGAATGGATGAAGACGATGCTTCCGAGTCTGGTGTCCAGAGAGTCCCAGCCATTTGCGGGGGAAGCTGGAGTCGTAGCCTCAGATCAAAACTCCTTCGAAATTCCCTCCACTGTGGACACTTCAGGGCTTCTATCGTTCTCGGCGATCAGCTCCTCGGTAATCATTCGCAGCCTTGACCTAGCAGACGATGGCATCTCTCAACCACGACCCGGGGCGGAAGAGCTCATGGCAAGTTCCGACTTAGCAGATGGGAAGGAGACAATGGAGCAGAATTTCGACTTGGCAGATCATGCAGTCGTCGACCCCAAATCCGGAGACGAGCAGAGCATGATGCCATGGAGTGTGGACGACGCCTTTGTCGATCCAAGAGACATTGGAATCGTTCCAGAGCATTCAACAGTTGGCGGGACCGTAACTAATATGCCTGGGAGTTCCTCCGGAGTGGAACAGCTTTGGTGGATGCCCGACTTTTCCAGTATGTCTCCCACAGTTGGAGTTTGGACTCCTCCGGAGTTTCACGACAACGCTGCCCCGGACGATGTCAATTACTTTGCCTAGATGTCTCATAATTTGGATCAAACTGGAATTTTCATATCGACCGGTGAGTAGGTGCTTCGACCAGGCGGGGCTGCAGCAAGCTCGTGCAGGCTCTGTGCCAGGTTCAACGCCGTTTGTATTTATGCCGTCATCATTTTCAGCTGCAGATTCCTTCAATTGGTGCCGCATTGTTCACCCCTGAAGGATGAGAAGCCGAGATTGGGCCTCATGTTTTTTACAGCAGTTTTGAATAGTTATTTTGTAGACTTCCTTTTATTCAGATTTATTTGTCGTCTCATCAACTCCTACAATGTTCTTCACTGATTCCAGTGATATAAAATCTAATCTTATGTGAATTATATTCTTCAAAATAGTACCGATTGAATTTGTCATTTTAAAACTACGAATGCTTGGTCCTTTATAGGTTAAGGTAGTTGCTGTCTGTAGAACCGAGGAATCTTTGCGAGGTTTTTGTTGTGATCGGAGTAGGATCGGACCGTTTCTGATTGAATTCCGTATTGGCGTATATTTTAGGGCATTGGAGCACGTTTACATTTGTAGAAGCAGGATATGTCGATTTTTTTATTTATTTTCTCTGTAGTGTTTTTTTACGTTGAGTGAGCTGAGTTGATGCAGTTGGCCGTGGTGTTTTTAATTGTGCTGACTGAGAGGCAGCTCAGGTGTGTTTCAGGGCATTGAAGGACATTTACAGTCGTAGAAATAGGATATTTCGATTGAATTCTTTGGTTACAGTTGGATTTCTGATTCGGTTCTCATTCTTCTGAGGCTATGGATCACTTGAATCTTGCCTGTGTACATCGCAAACCCTAAACGCATTTGTGACTCTCTCAGGTCGGTGGAAATTTGTGAAACTGTGAAATCCTAGGGTTTTTGTTTTGCTGAGAATATGTTCACCGGAATGGCGTACAGATGCGTGGGCGTTCAGGATCGCAGCGTGAATTATGAATCCCAGACGTCTGAAAGCTTACTATAGTAGAAACCATCTTCCACGACATTGAAAAATTTCAGCCAACTTATTCAGGTTTAGTTTCGAAACGTCCCGTCGTCCACAATTTTTGTGTTTTTCGTATGCAAATTTATGCGTTGGTGAGATAATTGCATCTGGTGATGTTTGGTCATCCAGGAATTGGATGAGGAAGAAACAAAGCCAGAGATAATTGTTGACTTTGTTGGAAAAGAGGTCAGATCTCTTTAACTTTTTTGGATTTCGAGTATTTCTCGGTTTTTCTCTTTCGGAAGAGAATATTTAGTGCTCATGGTTGGTTGGCTCCGAAATGCCAGGCTAAGAAATGAAAGTCCACTTTGGAAGCTAATAGTAACTTTCAAAACATGGTTCTGGCGTAGAGTATTATTTCTTCTTCTATTGGTACACTTTTTTATCTTCCTATATGATTTATTTCAACTTATATAGACATGTAAGCGGCCACTTTTGATCACTGAGGGGTTAGGGTTTCATTGTAATGTACAAATTCAGAGTGCTAGATTGTGATGTAGAGAAGATTCTACTGCCTGTACCTGGTCGTGCATTTGGCTTTAACTTGTGTTCGTGCACATAAGTTTCAAGGGAGTATTCGCTATGTCAGTAGTCCTCTTAATGGCCACAGTATTGTGTGAAGTAGCTTTACATATCGGCATTGTCCAGTCAAAGGTCTTCTGCTTTTTACAAGTCTAGCAAGTGCCATTGGATTAAATAATTTGGTTACCTCTGACTAATTTGAATGCGGCATACCTTAGGACCAAAGAGGAATGTGATTGATCAATCAGGAGGAAGCAGAGGAAGGACGAAGACCACTCCAAAGAGGATTTTCTCATCTGGAATGAACTCACAGGATTTGAGTTTTGAGATGCCTGAGTGCTGCAAGTACCGCCTGCTGGCTGCTTACATTGCCTCGCGAAATGCTGCCACACTGGATGCCAGTCTGTTTGACACACGGGATGGTGCTCACGGCAGCAGTCGAAAGAGAAGGTGGTATGTCTAAATCCTTACACAAACCAACTGTTTTGGAGCTCAGGTATGGATGTCATGAGTTGCTTTAGAGTACTACGAGCTTCTCGTTCTCTTACCTTTTTACATAACGCTTGATTATCTCCATAGGTTTTACTCTTTTGCCAAATTTGTAATCCATGGTTATGTTTACACTGATGAAAGGCAAGTACAAAATATCCTTGAATGCCATTTTAATCCTACTTCGTTTACGTCATGTCGGCATTGTATACCGGTATGTCTTTTGTGCATGTATGAAACTAAAATGCATCAGTGCTTGCTGATTCCGTGCTTGCTGATTCCGTGCTATCTTACATTCAGAGCAGATGTTAGACAGTTCAACGTCCATAAACTAATTTGTACAGACGTCCCGAAAGTATCCTTGGTACTCGTTTCCTATGCAGTGCTCATCAATTTGCTGGGGGAGAGAAAAGTATCAATTTGGATATGTGGAGGATTTCTGAGTTTTGTTCGTGTGCTGTGTTGGCTTGTATGGACAGGTTGCGAAGAGTGTACGATTCCCCCTCTCCAAAGACTTGCTTCATGGCTAATTGCGCTGTGGTAACCTGCTCTTTCCTCGTGCCACGAACTTTGGCTCTGCTGAGGGATTGTGGAATTTGAATGTTCAATAAGTGATAGGTTTTGAGAGGGAGGCTTAGGTCCGGCTCCATCACCTTTTAGGATTACGTGCCATACCAGATTACCAGCAATCATAGGCTGTTGTGCTTTAGAAGCGTCGACTTTTTCAGTTGTGCACTTGTTGCTTTTGTGTCTTCCACGTGATTGACAGAAGGAGTTTTAGCCTTCTGTATGTATATCTTTACCGCAGATCATTTCACTCTTGGTAATACGGTACTCAACGACTTGCTAAATGGACGTTGCACAGAGGAATAGCTATTTCTTTTTAATTACCTTTTCCCATAAAATTCCATGACTGCGTTTCAACAGAAACCACTTCATGGCTGGTATTCATAGTGGTAATAGCAAAAATTTGAAAAAAATTGTTTTTTTTTTCATTTTCAACTGTAGGAACTTGCACTAGATTATTATGAGAATGTGTGGAAATCTGTTTAGAAACATTGAATACATAGATTGTACGAGAATAGCATGTGAAGTGTAGAATAGAGTTTTTTTTTTGGCACTTGCCAAATTAGGGTAGTAGATGTTGAATCCTCTTGGGTTGTAATTTAGGTGGAGTATTGAGTTGAGAATGTGTAGAATAAAGTAATAAATAAATAAAACTAAATCAACCCGAATTCACAAAAACGTAAATAAGATGAAAGGAGAAACTAAGTTGTTAGTGGTTGTTTCATGGTATTGAAACATGTCATTTGTGATGGTGAAAACGCAATCCAAATCTTATAAATTAATGTTGTTTTTTGATGAAAATTGTAAACATTGAGTTCAAAAATGAATTCTATATTTATTCTTTTCTTCCAAAAGGGGTCCTAATTACCTAGAAAACAAGATTCCTCATGAAATTTAACACATGTCAAATTTTTTATATTTTCTTGTTGTCAATCGATAGAATGCACCATGGATAAGTATACAAAACTCATGAAGGGTCAAAGTTCTCTTTGATAAATGTTTCAAAATCCTCCTTTCACTAGTGTACATATTGATTAAAGGAATGTACACCATGTGAAATTAGAGCTTTTGTGTCAGTGGCACTTTTTGGTGTACATTCTCAAATCCAATATGTATTCATTATCGAAGATTATTTAGATGTACCGTTGCAACATCTAACTTAACCCATAAGTGACTGAATGACCATTTTATGGTCGTTGTCCTTTTTTTATAGGTTGTCAAGGATGAAAAGAAAATTGTAAAAAGAATAAAAAAATATTTCAAATAGGAAATCAAGTCTACTTTCCAACCCACTTTGAATTATATTGAACTCAGTTAAACTCCACCGAGGAAAATTCTTCAAAGAAAATGACCTCAATATTGTCCAAGTGTTCTAAAATTTCAAGGGAAACTAATGAAGTTCTATGCTTTGAAAAAACCGCTTTTTTGAATTTTAGAATAGAATGTCTAGTTTTAACCAATCATATCAAATTCCAAATTTCAAAAATAAAATTTCTAATTTTGGTAAATAGTAAATGGTAAATGCTTCTAAATTCATTAAATGAGTGTCTAAAACAATTTTTGAAATTTTGACCGTACAGATAATTACTAAATATTATGCTTCTCATTTTTTTCTTTCGAACCAAACTTCATCAAAGTCACAAAAGTATCATTTTATAACACATTTAGATTTTACCCTTACCCCCTCTGTCATTTAGGGATTAAACACTTTAAAAATTGAATATAGATCATATTATTAAATTGACCAATTTTTTAAATATTTGTCAACAATTACAAGGAAATTTAATGCAACCGAGCAAGTTGTATTTTGACATTGTATGCAAAAGTTATAAAAATTTAATGCTTTTTTTACAAATGATCCAAAAAACACGATTTTTTTAATGTTAATGACGCGTACATTCTCAAATTCAATATGTACTCATCATCAAAGATTGTATAGGTGTAGTTACCAGGGATAAGTGAGGTATTCACAAAGATAGTTGAAATCTAGATCAACCTTAGATTTGGAATATCATACCTTTGAGTAAGGATAGCTGAAATCGAAGAGATTTTTAATCAAATTACATTTTCCATTACTCGATTGATCTCCAGTAGTTACCATGGTTTGTTTTTGGGCGATACAATATAGAAAGGACCACTTATATTACTTTATATCAGAGGGAATGCCACACAGTGATTCTCCTATAGGATGTAAAACACACCCCTCCCCCCAAAAAAAAATAAAAAATAAAAAAATAATATATATATATATAACACCTAGGTAATTACATTTAAGACAAGTGAGAGAGTCACCAAATATGAACACAATATACTAGTATTCGAATACGTCCCACTATAGCTAAATAATTTAAGAAAGGGCTCCCTATCCTAAAATACTCCTATATCTCATATTAAGCTTCCCCAACCCTCAAAATAGAAAAATTAAGTAGTTCAATGGTATGGAGCATGAGCACAATGGTGTGAACCGTGACCTTGTAGGACTAGTAGTTTGATCAAACATGAAGCTTACTATGGGACAAATAAGTTGAGCAATTAGCAAACTTAACATGCGACAGAGGAAGTAATGATTACCCATGTATAGTGATTGTGATTGGTTTACGAACTACATAGAGAAACACATAGCAGTTCAAGGGTGTGGAGACGATAGCTAGTGTCATCAAATTTTGAATGTGCTCATAGTGATCAAGGGATGAATTGAAAAGAGAAGGGTGTGGATGCTCTTAGATCACCTCAGGCAAGTACAAAAGCATTGACCGCTGAGTATTGCCAAGGAGAGCTGAAATCTAAACCGCGCTTAGATTTTGGATATCCCACCCATAGGTGAGGGAAACTGAAATCTAGGACCGCTCTAGATGCAAGAGACCTTCGCCGCCATCACTGGTACAAAGTACCGACGCCTGCATCGATGTGGGCCTCATTAGTTTAAGTCTGATGTGAGTGAGGGTCTCCGTGGTGCCGGCCTGTCCTCGCACATGATCCTGTCCGCCATGGCGTGCGCATGAATCCTGTCGATCATGAAAATAATACTCGTAACCATGGCGTCCATCCGGCACACAACCCAAACCCTAACACCATGTCACGGACTCTGGTTTGAGCTCGGCGACGAGGTTGCGCACAGCTGGTAGGGCTTGGATGATCAGAACGGTGATGTGAACTGCACTCTGACTTCAGTGGCTTCGATCGGAGGGCGTGGCTTGGCTTTCCTTCCCCGGATGGGAGTACCGCTGCAGCCTCTTCCACGAATGCAGGCCCTGAATGTGAGGTCTCTAAGGCGAGGCTGAGTTCTGTCTGTGTGTTGGCTGGCTGGCTGGACAGATCAATCAAAGTCCTCAGTGCGCTTCTTAGGGTCTGGTTTTAGGGTTTTGTCGATTTGGTCAATTCTTGAAAGTAGCTCCTAATACCTTGGGCCGTTCTCCTGATTGGAGGAAGAATCAGAGCCATGTTTGATATTCTCTTTCTTTGAAGAAGGAAGTCCCTGACATCTTTCAAGAGCTCCCTTGGATTGACACTCGTGAGCACGCGAAAGGAAGCTGCACACCATTCTCAGGGTATGATTGACTTGAAATCACGTTAATTTTTTTAATTTGTTGTCAGATGAATACCGTGATTAAACTGAATTACGTAATTGTGCATACAGGAGCAAAAGGTTTGAGTTGGAGTGTGCTTGTTGAAGTGTCTTATATTTTTAGGGTTTGTGAATGAGTGTATCACATCGTCGTCCATGTATCTTATGTTAAATTGAAGTACGTGAATGTCCAGACAGGAGAGCGGATTCCATCATAATTCAAATTCTCCAATCATTGCCAGAGCGTGAAGTTCCATATAAACGCTTGTCAGATGGGTTTCCCTCCCTCCTGCAGATACAGTAACTGGTTTGGAATATTCCATTTGTCATAATAATAGTTATCATGTTCTGACATCGCCGTTTTTGACATTGCGGCTTATCGACATGGACGTTGTGATATGTCAGTCTGTTTCGATCAGCGCAGCAACTGAACGTGGGGTTCACAGAACGGTTGGTGAAAGGGCTGCAGCAGGTTCAGTCCAACTTCAGCAAGAGAGTTCTCACTTCTCAACTCAGTGCATGGGAGTACAGCAAAATGGATTAGGTACTGGCAATCAAGGACATGGTGAAAATAATTCACTTGATAAGTTAGTACCTGCTGGGCGGTGAGTTAGGGACTTTCTTGCCAAATAATGTTTTGATAAGCATGTCCTTGATTTCAATTGCCGGACATGATGCTAATGCATTTCCAATTTCCAATTTCGAGATGCCATCGATGTGGGCAAACGGCGGATGATCACAGATCGATGGATGCTCTGAGCTGGTGTTGTTCCTTGTCACCCTGGTTGTCAAAATCTTATTCCTGCGTGGGGTTACTTCTTCATCATCTGAGATTGTCATCGCCGTTTGCTGCTGGATATTGCACTCTTGCTGCTTGATATTGCAGGAAACGACATCCTAATAGTCTTTGCTGATGGCCCCAATTTCGCCATCATATGTAAGAGCGCCTCGCAAACCCTGAAATTTATGTTTTGAGAAGAATCATGATTTCCAAAACCGTGGCAGCATCCTCAGTCTTAGAGCACCTTATCACATGAGTGGAAAGAAAGTGAGGTGGAAGTTCCTTACAGCATCCACACCCTTCACCCCTTGACCACCATCATCACATTCAAAATTTGGTGTCACATACTGTTATCTCCACAACCCTGAACCATTATGTGTCTCTAAACAGTCGATCTTGAATCAATCACAATCACTATACATAGGTAATCAATATTGTCCATCAATTTACGATACCGAACCCTTCCTTAAATTGGTCATGGAGGGACCTGTCCAAATATCACTATTATCACTATATCGTGCTCATATTCCGTGCCGCTCTGCTACAGGACAAGGAAGTAACAACTAGCATCAACTTTCTATGGTAAATTTAGTTTCAAAAAAGATATGTCAAGAAAGAAAATTATGATACGTTTCCAAGTACTACACTCTAGAAGCCTCCGGAAGCTGCAGAGAGGCAACCAGAGCCAACCATCACAAAGGAAGTCCAGGCACCCTCTTGAAATCAAGGTCATGTGGCCCCTTTTCAAAAGTCAAGTTTAAGAACAAGAAAAATACCTCTTAGCTTATGCCACATTGGCAGGCACGTCAAATGCATTGCAAGTGCGATGGGTAAGAACATCAAACAAATTACTGCACCTTGAGAAGTGGAGTTTAAACTTGGACTTTGTGCATTGGAATTTCATTACTTGCATATCTCCTAAATTGGGTTGTAAGTGCAATTAACAAGGGCTAAATTATGGGTTATAATAAACCAATGAAACCCTGCCACATAATCACAGCTTCAAAAATAACCTGCACTGGCATCACGAGAGTGCAAAAGTTGACGATGCAAACAAATTAAGAGCGGATCCCAAAACCTGTGTGTCGATCTGTTTCTGAAATAATGTCATAATATGAACTGCTGAGGTATACGAGGAACTGATACCAAAGCGTCCCAGGAATTACAAGATGGCTAACTCAATTCTGTACACACTAACTCCGAATTTCCTTCAATTTGCTTGAGGGCCCTGATCACTTCCAAGGCTCCTCGCTCCAGTCATTCGAATACCAATCATCTTCACAAACCCTAAACCTTTTTTAACCCTAAACGATTTTGCCCTCCCCTTCAAGTTCCTGCACAATCACACCTCGTTTATAAACGTTTCCATTATCACCAGCACAAACGTGCAATTATAAAAATACTGTGGGGGGCTCAAATGAGGCTCCTGACATACGGAAGTCTAGGAAAACCAAAAATATTCTAGGACCAAGTATTCATGGTTATAAAACCTTTGATCATATTATGAAAATCATAATTCAACTTTCATATTGCATTAGTTGCTCAATGAAGTGCTAAAAACAAAACAAGTAAAACAAAACAGAATACTAGGACCTCTGAAAAGATGGAAATAAAACCCCTGATGGCTTCTCAGTGCTTAATTGTGATGTGTCATGCACCGTAGGTCACCTTGAAGCGGAAAGAACAAGGACTAGTGACTAGGTCTTCCTAGAGGGTGGAATAAGACTTAGCAAAAATCCAGTAATCAATGACAAGTACAAGGGATAGTGCAAGAAAAGGAAAGAATGTCAGAGTACCTAGCTTCGGGGACTGAAGTCCGAAAAAGTCCGAGTATCACCATCAACAGAGCCTCTTGGGCTGGCACTCGTATCATGTGGCCGACACTCCATCTTGTGCCCATCATTCCAGTGTTTCACTTGGCACTCTCGAGAGCTGCACAACAAAGACAATCAATCGGTGCACAATTGTGAGGATGAGGCCAACTTTTAGAGTCAATGAAGAAAATTTCATGTGATGGTCAAAAAACTACATGAAACTGCCATTGTCACCCTGTACAATTTGTCTTCCACTGATAGGCAGACTGCTCGTTTTTCCATTGTTATCAGAAGAGTAATGTGACGAGACCAGAGATAAGAAATCTTAGGTTTTCTCCAGAAAGAAGTTGCAGTTATCTCTCGGTTCTTGAATATTGTACAAATTCAAAAACATTGCAAAGAAGCCAACAAGCTTTGCCAATAGTAGATGAATGAGCAGGTAGGGCATAGTACCAGTAGTTCATGCTCTTGCAGCGTGAGCATCGCCGCTTGACTTTGGTAGGCTTGTGGCAAACCACGCAGTTGAGATTGCCGCCGGACATGCTGGGATGGGCCTGATGGTTTCGGAGAGACAGAGGCGATTCCGGTGGTTTCAGAGCTTCCTCGTGTTTCCACCGTGTCTGTTTCTCCACGTGCTCGGCCGCTTGTCTGCGGCGCTCTTCCTCCGCCTCGCGGCGAGCCTGCGCTTCCAGGTCCGCGCGGCGCCTCTGCCAGTCCTGCTCCTCGGCCTGGCGCCTGCGCATCATCTCGTCCTCCAAATTCACCCTGCGCTTCCGATCCGCGACCTCGTCTTGTTTTCTCCGAAACTCCTCCGCCTCCAAATGCTTCCTGCGCTGCATCTCCAGCTCGGCTTGTTTCCTGCGCCCCTCCTCCTCCTCCGCCTGCCTCCTCCGCCTCGCGTCCTCCGCCGGATCCCTCCACTCCCCCAGCCCCACGTCCATCGAGTTTCCATACCCATTCCCATTCCCTCGGCGATTACGAATGTCAGGCTCCGGTACTCTCCCACGATACTGCTGCTGCTGCTGCGGCGGCTCCACCGGATCCCCTCCGGAGCCTTGCTTGTGGCGCAGGTACTCGCGCTCCAGCTCCCTCTCCGCCCGCTCGTGCTCCTCCATCGCAACGCGCTGCAGCCTCAGAAACTCCGCCCTGCGCACGTCGCTCGACCTCGCATTCTGCTGAAAACACACCCATAGCACTACCCCGATTGCCACTAGAGGTATCAACACTACCGCAGGTATGGACACTTCTAAAAGCTCCCACATCGTTCACGCTCGTCCGCTTGTCAAACCCTCGCGCCCTTCAAACCCTGAATCCAATTAGTAGATCAGCAAAATAAGTGATTAGAAGCCGTCACACACACAGTCTAACTTAATCAAGTGATTAGAAACTAATCGATTAGCTGCAACGTCATTAGAAGGACAGCATTGCGCAAGGGGGGGACGGATCTCTGTACACGCTAAGATTCGGGGGACCGCGCCCATTACGCACACTCTGACACACTCTGGTACACTTTCAACAAACAGAGCTGTCAATGAGCTATCACGAACAAAATCCCACACACTTGCCTGATTAATAACCACCGAAAGCGCTACAGCTCACCCTGCACGAACTTCGAGAAATTTTTGTGGGTCTCCAAAAAACCTACAAAAGAAAGCAGCATATTCGAAACCAGGACGGCGTGCGGTGCTCAACACCACGATTGAGGATGCTTGCGAGTTATAAGAGCGCAATCTCGTGGGGTTTGAATGAATTGGGTGAATTGAGCTGAGCTGAGCGAGGAGTGACGCTTGTTGCAACGGCTATGCGAAGAGCACGGAGCTGACCCTTCAACCGTCGCCTGCAATTGTCTGCGGCCTGGGTCTCGCAGATTCCTGATTACTGCGGCTTTGGGTCTTGTGATGCATGGCAGATTCTACTGCATACAGTAATTCTGACTCGGGAAGAATTCCACCGGGGCAGCCATGGCGCTCAAAAAGCTTGCGAGATTCAGATCTGATTAGGGCCACTGAGGAAGACGACGACGATGATGCTGCCCTACACTTGCACTAGCATTTCCATTATTGGCTCAAAGTCGGCGTTTTTGAATTTCTTGTCATTTTGGAAAGGTGCTGGTTTTGGTTGCAGTGTGGATTTTTCACTGATGACCTTGGAATTCGTTTTTTCACACTCCCTTTTCTACTGCCTTGGTATTATTAGCTTCCGTTCATATTATTACTAATCACTTTTCCCATTCCCATGGCTGTTGAGTGTACTTTCTATTCTCAACCTCCAAGGGAAATTAAGTAATAAGGTAGAAGCATCAGAACCTGTTAGGGACCAATTCCACTCACCTATGCAAGCACCTGTTTCAACTACGTGAGTTCGCAATCAAATTATCACAACTGTTAGTTGTAGCAGTTTGGTAATCAATTATGAATGCCAAGTTAGCAAACTGATTGGACTAGAAATGAAAAACAAGTGTTGGTTCCTCTACCAACATCAATAGTGGTCAATGCAAATTAAGTTTGAAAATTTAGAACAAAATCATACATTGTGACAAAATCAATTAAAAATTGGGCATGGTTATTGAACCCAAACTTTTATGTGCTGCAATTTTTTATCATTGAAAACCATCGCTCTAAATAGGTCGAAATCCTTAAATTGACAGGTATTGGTGCCTCTACTTTAAGTAATATTCAGTGGGAGGACCATTATGGGTTATAATCGGGACCTCAATTGTGATCAGCGTAGTCAAGAACCATGGGGTTCCGGCTATAACCCTTGACACTCCAACCAATACAAATTACTTTTTGTAAAAAACAATCGGGGTTATATACATTTTTTTACATCATATGTGTCTTAATTTGGAGACAGATTGAAGTGAAGAGAATAATAGGATATTCTATGGAATATAATAAGACCCCGATAAAAATCACGAATAAGAGGACACTCTACCCTCTATCATATGATACTTCAAAATGTAACAATATTATTGTTTGAGGCAATGCACAGGTAAGAAGTCATTTTTGTGACTAATTCATGCCTACCATTATGAAGTTGGGGCTTCCCAAACATGTCATAATAGAAATGGACAACTGTAAGAGAAATATGCAAAAATACAAAACGTACAATATTTCTTGAATTTTTTGAGATTTTTAAGGTTTTGTGCAAAATGGATTACAACCCCCGAAACGAAACAAAATCTAAAATTTTGAAAAAAAAACATCGAGTCTTTCGTCTTTGTTTTGCAAGAAGTTTAATAGTACTAGAAACACAAAATTACTAAAAAAAAATTATGTGTTTCAAACTTTCATTTTATGGCACAAAATGGCCACATATCAATGTACTTGGCCGTGTACAAAAATTGGGAATTGTTTGTTGTTCAAAGAGGATTTAAATCCTGAAGGACCAAAAACTACTCAATTTTGGCCTCCTATATTTTTAGCAGTTTTGAGTAGCTCCTATGTTAACTTCTTTTTGTTCAAATTTATTTCTTTTTTGACCAACACGTGCAATGTTCTTTACTTATTTCAATGATGTAAAATGTGGTCTCAATAAAGTTATATTTTTTGCAATATGATTAATTGAATTTATCATTTTGATATACACTATATCTCATGAGTAGTTTCACACCTCAAAATTCGCCATAACTAATTGATAGTTTAGAATCTTTCAAACAAAATTTGAATATGTTGTAGTACATATAGGATAATTTATGACATACATTCGGTTTCAATTTTTTCCAATAACATTAGGATTTATTATTTACTGATTAAAATTTTGATGCAATTTTCTATTATTATTATTATTATTATTATTATTATTATTATTACTATTTTCATGATTTTAGAAAATTTTTCATGGGAAGAATAGTCATTGTTTCTTGATCATATGCTAAAAATTTAATGGATTTTTCTCGGGGAGGTCATTATGTATTTAGTGTAACCACGTGCGTTAAGAGGGTTTTTTTAATGGGGGCTATCACATAAATGGAATATTTGAGGTATATTCTAGAGTATTCTAAGTACATTTCAAATATATTTTTGAATTATTCCTTACTTGAATTTAAAGTGTCCTATATTACATATAAAAATTTATAATTAGATAGAATTTTTTCCTCCAATGAACAAAAAGGACCCTATAGTTTACCTCACGCGGTTTTCTACTTTTTGCATAGTGACCTCCCCAAGGGATTTTTGAGCTTTATTGAGGAAGATCTTACTAAGTGAAATTTGGTTTTTCCCAATCTTTTACTTTTTTCAATGCAATGACCCAAAAACCAAAAAGAAACCCGAAAAAAATACAAATATCAAATTTCCATGCTTTTGCACTTTTCCGGATTTTGTTTGGATTTTACAGTTATTTGTAAAGTTGAGCAAAAAAATTCCACAAGAGGGAAGACAAGGCATAATTGCGAGCATAATTGGTCTTTTAGCTTGAAAGGCACGGAAAATGAGTTTTGGCCTCTTTTTTTTTGGCCAATCACAACGCACTGCGTTGCTAAAGAGATTTGGACCTTAAATCTTCCCAATACAAAAGAAGCTCTGCCAAACCTAGTTTGAGTTCCCTTAGAGGAATCTCTACGTACCCCCACACCAACCTCATGCTCTCCTAAGAGAAGGAGCTTAGTGGCTTGTGTGAGTGGGTGTCACAAAATTCTATATCAAGATTCAAAACACCTTGTGGCAGACAGACTGCGTGGTTCTCACTTTACAGATAACTGATTTAGAGTCAAAATATTGAAAAAATGATAATTTAAAAATGGATTAAATTTCTCATAGTAAGATCTTTCTCAATAAAGCTCCCAAATTCATGAGATTTTTAGCATATGATCTAGAAGCAATGGACATTCTTCATGTCAAAGATTTTTTTTAAATCATGCTCATATAAAAAATTCTTCTCCGTCAAAATTTTGATCAGTAAACAATAGGTTCTAATATGATTGGAAAATACTAAGTGTCCACACATTATTCTATATGTACTACAACATATCCAAATTTTGTTGAAAGATTCTAAACTACCAATTAGTTATGGCGGTTTTTAATGTGTGCAACTACTTATAAAAGATAGTGAAATAAATTCTTGGTCCGTTAGGTATTAAAAGATAATGATCAAAATGCTAGCCCAAAGACCACCGGGAATAAAGAGTCTGTTGGAGGTAGTTTGTCTATCTATTCCTCTAAGACATAGATAGAGGGATTTAAAAGAAAAAGTAACTACATTGGTTATAAACGTGAGAACTCTGATTCACCATACTCAACTCACAATCAATGTTCTTAATTCAAAAGCATTAGTTAGACTTGATCTTATTCAAGAATATAAGACAAATCTCTTATATTCAAGTCTTGAGAATTGGAACCGAGTTGAGAGGGAGTTTGTTTGGTGTGGTATCCCTTTCAACACTCACACTTTAAACTCAAAGACCAAAATATTTTTTCTGGCAAATTTTATGAAATTCTTATATATTTTGGATCAATGCAAACTTTACACTATAATTTTTAAATTCACTAAAATTAGTTATAATAGTCACCATTTTTTGGATGAACTTTTGTTTTTATAGATATTATGATGAATAAACGTGCGAAAGGGTAGATGAAACATAATTCCAACCATCTTCTTCAAATTTGTCTATTTTCCAATATGCCACTCAATCTAGCTACCAATTAAAAATAAAAAATAAAAATCACCTAACACTCTACAATTATAAATTCCAGCAAGATAGAATGCACTTTGAGCTTTTTATAATTGCATTCTAAGATCACATCCTCTTAGGGCCGATTTACACTTAGAGGCCGGGCCAATTCCCCTTGAGGCTGATTGTATGAAATTTCAGCCCCTTTTGGAGTTGAGGCCGGCCTCAACTATCCATTATAATAAGATTATAATGGGGGCCAATTCTCCCATATGTAAAGGCCTTGGGGCCAAGAAGCCAAGCCGATTCAATAAATATAGTAGATTTTAGCCCCTCTCTTTCTTTTCAAAAGAGCCGTTTAGATTTCCACATAATCCAACGGATTTAGTTCATTGAAGAAAATCATCTTTTATATAAAAAAGGTTTCTTTTACTGAAATTTGACATTGGCCCAGAGGCCAAGAATTGGCCCTCCATTTTTGGTGCATCTAATTCAACGAGCTCGGGCCGTGTCATACCATGCGTTTTTTAAGTAAAAAAATTCATATCACCAAATCGCCTCGGGCTCTAGGTGTAAAGGGGTTGGGGCCAATTTCAGCCTTCTGACCAATCACAAGTGAGGATTTCAAGCGTCTTACACGACGAATTGGCCCGGCCTCGGTGTAAAGTGGCCCTTATATTTACAAAATCCAAGAGTTCGAATGTACTCAATTCAAAATTCACTCTCTTGAGTCACTAGCGCACCTTTTAATATCAACATATAATATGATAATACAAAATTTAGTAAATGTGAAAAAAATATTGTTTCAATAATAAAATACTAACAAAATAATCATATAACATTCAAATAAGTAATATTTTCAAAAGCATTAAAAGTAAAATCGTTTTATTTCATATTACTTTATTGTTAAACCAATTGTTTTTATATAATTTTATACCAATAATCTAATATAATAATATCATATTTGATATTACCAATAAAAACATTAAATTACCATAATTTAACCCCTAATGTCCCATGAGACCACAATATGGTTGTTGGTGTACTTAGACAAGCCGCTACATGTCCAATTTCAAAAATAAACAAATGTATAACTTCTTTTGTGGATATTTCTTCATGAACATAAGAACTTCTTAATCATTGATAGGGCGTTTTCACGCTAGGACGTCAAACTTGTCTGAAAAAATATGTATAGTATGTACAGTACTATATAACACATATGCCATTACTAGGGCATGAAGTGCAACACGCAATTTGCTATTTATGCACTTGGCCAAGTGCGCTCATTTCATAAGTAAATTTGGCTTTAAAAAAATTGGCTAAAAAGTTCTTTAAAAATACAGCAATTTTTGTCTTTCTACAATCACTTACATTGTAAACAAACAATTATTTTGTTTATTTTTTTTCTTTAACTTTGTCTTTTATTTTATTTTATTTTTTCTTGTCTTCTTTCTTGTTTTCCTCTTGTCTTACTTCCTGAATTTCTTCATGTTTTTTTTTTTTTCTTTTTCCCTTCATTCCTGTCTTTCTATTTTTGGTTCTTAATGTGCAGCCGCGGATCCCAGACTCGCATCAAAGTTAATTTTCTTTTTTTCTTTTTCTTAGTTAGGGTTTAGCTTGCCATTTGTGGAGCTAAATTTTAAATACATATATATATATATGTATAAATAAGGATAAAAAATATATATACATATATGTATATATATGTATATGTATAAAGATAAGGATAAAAAATAAATAAAATAATTTTTTGTTTACAATGTAAGGGATTGTAGAAAGACAAAAATCGTTGTTTTTTAAACAAAAATTTAGACAAAAATTTAGTCAAAATTTTTAATGCGCCCGGGGTCAAATGCATGATTATATGGCCAAGTGCGTAAATAGCGAATTGCGTGTTAGAGTTACGAGTGTAAAGGCGATCATTCAACCACATTAGTTTTGGTGCTCATGGCATGTTTGCTTGAGAACAATGAAGAATCTCCCTGGGGAAGTATAGGGTGTCTTTTATTCATTTGAGATTGAATTTATAAATTTATAGAAGTAATAGTGTAATACAGGATGTTTTAAAACCAATTTGGAAATATTTTATGAATATTCCTAGAATATATCTTGAATATACCCTAAAATACTATAAATAGTAGAATATTCCAATTATTTCATAGCCCCCATTAAATATCCCTTGTTCGCTCATATATACCCAAAATTTATACTAAGTGACTTCCCCGAGAGAATCTCCCGACTCTAAACTCCCCCCCGAACATTAGTGCGTCTGCCATGTGGGGCCCGTTCTGGCGCCAGTCTTGGGGTGTGCAATCCATTTGGCTTCCACATTTGTTTCAAGTTCATATTTTCTGTCTCTGCCATCGGCCTTCCAGTGTGGCACTCTCTGTCATCCACCGTCCACCGTGGCGCTCTCTGTCCAAGAATTGTCTGCCCTCCACGTCACCCTCTCTCGGCCGAGGGCCATCCCAATTCCACGTGGCACGTCGAGAGTCAAGTTCGAGAGCCAATCGGCTCTCAATTTATGAAAGGTAGTTCATCTTGGTTCCTTCATCCAAACGTTACGTCATCCATAAGTTGATAGTGAGGGTCCAATATGGTGATACGGAGTTTTTGATTGCATTTGTGAAGTGACGGCTGTCGAGAACCAACCCTTCTTATGTACATCGTAATCAATTGGACATGGTGTGAATGGCGGTTTTTGATTTGAAGAATAGAAGCATGGGAAGGAATGGGCTACAGTCAATGATGGTAGTGTGTAGGGGGGTATTTGAGAGCGCAACTTCAAACTGCCCCCGAGATGGTTCAAGGGGTCTCCGGTCGACCACTGAGACATTGGGCCTATAGTCCGACTGAATATCTTTCCACGCAAATGGACCGTGTGGACATGATTGAACCTTGTTTCATATGGTTTGTATGATCAGAGCATGAGTTTGCAAGTATGCGCGTTTGTAGTCACCAATCCAAGAGTCGTCGGAACTAGGATCGAGAACCTTCGGCGGAATCTCGATCTTGACATACATGCCCCGAAGGGACGCCACTTCAGCGCGAATGGATTCTCGGGCCTCCGTCATTGCCCACCATTTGTATTGACCATGGTTTCCCCTTGATTCTTGATTACCACCAAAATCCCTGGCTGCATTACCAAAACCGCCTAGTGAAAGCAAGACGCAACAAACCCTAATCCCAAACTGCACATCTCATTCCATGGGGTAGAAGGATTCAAATTTCCCCCCATCTCCCAATGACTACCTTTCATCCATAGAGAGTCGATTGGCTATCGAACCCGACTCTTGACGTGTTGCATGGGATTGGGGTGGCCCTCAGTCGAGAGAGGGTAACAGAGGGTGATGTGAAGGGAAGGTGACGTGGAGGGCGGGCGATTCTTGGGCAGAGAGCGCCACGGTGGATGGTGGATGACAGAGAGTGCCACGGTGGAAGGCCGATGGCAAAGAATGAAAATGGAAACTTGAAAGAAATGTGGAAGCCATATGGATCGCACGCCCCGAGACTAGCACCAGAACAGGCCCCACATGGCAGGTGTATTAACGTCCGGGGGGTTTTAGAGTCGGGGTGAAGAATCGCCTTGCGTTGTACTTATGCGCATGGTCATGGCATAAGCTGCAGCTGCTTAATTAGGGTTTCGTTTTCCGAGCAGGTTTTATTTATTGCAGAGTGGTTTAGTGCAGAGAGACGGAGGTTTTGAGCCATGTCGGGCATGGGCGATGGCTATGTCGGCACGGCTCAGGATGCCGCCAGGATTCGTCGCCTTGAGAAGCAGCGGGAAGCGGAGCGCAAGCGCATTCAGGATCTCAAGAAGAAGTCTGCCGAAGGCCCAGGTGGCCTCCTTCAGTTCGGCTCCGGCACTTCCGAGGTCAGTTCGACCACTTGCTCATCAGTTTTTTTTTTTGCCAATCTTTAGAATTAGGGTTTGGAAATTGGTGGAAGGAAAATAGACCGTTAGCACATCCTATGAAATGTGTTTTATCATAGCGTACCAGCTGTGATCGTAAAATGAAAATTTCAAAAAATAGAATGAGACAATTTGTTTTTCCTAATAAACTACTAAACATACAAATTATAACAAAAAATTCAGAAAATAAGCCACAAAAATGTAAGTCCTGGTGAGCAGTGGTAGGATTTCTCCATTTGATACAGTCCTCTCGATCATGCGTAGTTTGCCTGCTTGTCAGGGTACAAGCCTTCGTTGTCATAGGCAACTGCTCCGTGAGTGAGTGTGCAGGGTTTCTGTGCCTAATAGAATATCAATTTCGCTATCCTGCCTTTCCTGATATTTTTTTGTGTTATGAAAGTATTACATCACAAATGGATTACCCCCATTAGATTGACAATGTTAGTTAACCCTTTAGTGCTCAAGTGACCACTTTGTGGTTCCTGATGAGTTGATGAGTCGATAACGCGAATAACGGAAAATCCGTGAAGAATTGGATTTGAATTGTGAAGTTCAGATTTTGAGACTTATAATATACATCTTCTAGAAAAAGAAAATTTCAATTTGGAGTTGTGCAACTATCAAAATACTTATGAACAAAACATGAAAATACTGCAAATACTTGAAAATACAATAAATACTTACAAATACAACACATGTACTATGCGGTATTTCTTGTGTTTGGAAGTTTGTTATCTTGTTTTATTTTTTTGGATTGTGTTCTCTTGTTCATGCTCCATTAGTGTATGTATTCCAATCTTGATCCATGTACCAACTCCTTTCATATTTTAACGTATAAATTTTTGTCCTAAACCGTACATGGATAAGTCACTCTCACTTATAAAATTCACAATAATTACGTGTGAGTCCATTCTTAACAGAAAGATTGCAACGAAGAGGTGTTGACATAGGTCATTGTTGAACATCTTCACTTTCATTTTAGAAAATTTAACCCAAATTCTATTTAACTTTGAAGTCACACATCCTCCAAAATCTCATTTTTGAGTGTGCATTACACGGTTCAAAGACATACTATGATCTTCCAATCCCACCATTGGATGATTGTCTAATTTTGGAAAAATGTCTCCACTCCAGTTGGGAGTACAATTGTACGGTTACTTTTTAATTTAATCCATTCTATTTCTGGTAGTATCAATCATAGTGGAAAAACCCAGTGTAATCCAGTGAACCCAGCTACAGTACCCAAAGCGTTGAAGGCATTAGATTCACATAGTCCTCTAGTTAAGTTAATGTTCAGTTAGTGTAAATGTAACGTAAACGGTGTTCACTTAACCGTAATGTGATGTTGGTTGACTTAACTTAGGTTGATGTTAGTGTCCTTTATATTATACCAACAGCTATTAAGTCAACATTAGCATTAATTTATCATTTACATTAATATTTCTAAGATATACGACGAATGTTTTTCCGATGCTGTGGTTTCTTTTGCTGTGGTGCAGTTGTTGGAGAGTGCATTCAAGAAAGAAACTGTTGGACTTGTGACACGGGAACAGTTCGTGGAGAAGGTAAAACTCATTTGTTCATCTGGTGGATTCTGAATTTATTTAGCTCGTTGATTATTGCAATTTAAGTGTTTCTCATAATCTTTCCTTCTTTTTCCTGACACATTCGATTGGATCAACCCAGATTTGCAGCTGGATAGATTCTGCTGCTGTAGTTTATTGATGTTCGTGTGTGCGTGCGTGCCAGAGAGTCAATTTACGAACGAAACTTGAAGAGGAGGAGAAGGAGAAGCAGCAAAAGCTCGCTCTAGAGTATCTATCTCTATCTCTATCTTGTTGCCACAGAAGGGAATATTGTTGCATTCAAGGACTTTCGTTATTTGGCTTTACTTTTAAAGAACGTCTGGCTTTAAGCATCTAAATCTGAAAAGTAGGCTTTTTTTTAATCGTTTGCTCTTCAGGGAGGAGCAAAGACACGTTCAGAAACGGAAGAAACGGAGGGTCAAAGGTCCTTCACGTCTTTCTTTTGCTGATGAAGTGGATGGAGACACAGATGAAGAGGGGGAAGCAGCTGGTACGTAGTGCTTTGTTTGCTTGCCATATAAACCCTCCTTCAATAAAATTCTACCCTTCTGGATACTCCCAAATGAACGGTTATCAGCAAGATCTACAGATCACCAAAATTGGGAATTGAAGGTGTCTTCTTAGTTTTGGCTCTTGGAGCAGTCACAGTTTATGGCTTTGCTGAGGACTATGTGCATGATAATGTTGGGGTGTTAGTTGCCATTTTCCCTTGAATGCTGATTTACCCTCTTTACTTTGCAGAGAAACGGAAGGAAGAGTCTGTGAAACAGCAAAAGCTTGGAAAATTTGGAAAAAATCCAGGCGTAGAAACTAGCTTCTTACCTGACAGGTATGATGGTTGTACTTCTCCTTACCACCTCACGTTCATCACCTGTTCTTGGTGGATGAGAGCTGGTATCTGCTGGCTTGTGTTATGCTTGTCCTCAGCACCGATCATTAAGAGTGGATGGTTTTGACGTGCTTTTGGTGTCGCAGTTCTTGACTTGCAATCAGCTCTGAGATGGTCTTATTTCAATTTCATGGTTGTGATAATTCACTCATGAGCTTGAAGCGATTTGTCATATTTGGAAATAGGTGATAGCATGCTGTAGTTGGCTCGTCTGGGAAACCTTTTTTTACTTACGCACAATACTGCCATAAATCTTACTATGCTATGAAGAGTGTGGAGGGTGGAACTGCAGAGAGCGTGAGGCTGAGGAACAAGCTGAGAGAGAGCGTCTGCGGAGTGAGTGGCTTCAACAGCAATCTCGCATCAAAAGTAAGTACCACAGTACCATCTGTCATGTCCTTTTCGTTTCCGTTTTCATTTTGGGAGCGTGAGGAAGCATGGCATATCTGCCCTTGAAGGGACTTATGTCACTTAAACTATTTTGCAACTTGCTTCACCTTTGGGACTTCAACATGATTTTCTTGATTCTCCTCACAGACGAACCTTTGGAGATTACTTACAGTTACTGGGATGGAGCTGGTCATCGTCGAGTTATACAGGTGACCTTTCATTATGTTCACACATGCTATATTATATTTACTAGCATTACCATGTGAGGAAAGCACCTGGCAGTCACTTTCCCATGAATTAAGCTCCAATATGACTTAAGGATCTTGTCCACGTCTCCTGTGAAATAAAAAATGAGTTCAAGTTCTAAGACATACATATTGACGATTCACTTCGTGTAGCAAAGTTGATAGTGAATCTGAATTCCAATTCCTGCAAGGAGCTGATGAAATTAATGCTGGGTGAAAGCTTGTCAAAATTATCTAATGTAGCTGGCGATTTGCTCTGTCAAGATTAAGGTCTTACTGTTGTCTCACTGTAGGTTTTCTCTTAGGCACTTAGGAAGCGTATTGGCTTGATAATGATTGCAGAGTCGCAAGGGTGACACAATAGCTGAGTTTTTGCGAGCTGTTCAACTGCAGCTGGCTTCAGAATTTCGAGAGATACGGACAGCATCTGTTGAGAATCTTCTCTATGTGAAGGAGGATCTGATCATTCCCCATGTATGCATTTCTATTCTCCCTTGTTTGTCTCTTCAAAAGAATTGTCCCACACCAATTTTGTTATATTGGTAAATAAAATATAGTTGATTCTGGTGTGATATTTAGTACCTTCCGTGAGTATAAATAGAGAATGAAGCATTGAAAGCTTCTGTAGTCTCTCAAGGCCACAGGCTTGCGGTTTTTATTAATTTTGGTTTGAGATTGAGTATACTGGGTTAATGTATATGGGCATTTTTGTTGCAGCAACATAGCTTCTATGAACTCATTATCAACAAAGCGAGGGGCAAAAGTGGGCCGGTATGTCCAATCTACTTTATCCGCTTCTGCATGTAATCGAGTATCTCGTAGATGATTCTATCCGCTGACAATTTCAGTTCAATATCATATGCCTGCAGCTCCAAATTCAGAAATCATGATGACCTACACAATTCTCAAAATAAATGGGTTGTTATAAGTCCTTGTATCTTCTGTGCAGCTTTTCCATTTTGATGTGCACGAGGATATTCGAACAATAGCAGACGCTACAATTGAAAAGGATGAGGTACCAATTGGAATTTGATTTTAGTTTCACCTCGAGTACCAGCTTATTCTTTGTATCTTTTATACAAATACACAGATGTCTTTAATTTATTAATGGACCATGCTTGTGTGGAGTAACTTATCATCGTTATTACGGTCTGTTTGTTTTGGCAGTCTCACGCTGGAAAAGTTGTTGAGCGTCATTGGTATGAGAAGAACAAGCACATCTTTCCAGCTTCGAGATGGGAGGTGGGTCCATGTCTCAAAGCTTAGAATTGATAGGCTACATATGTGTAGATTGTATCTAAATCGCCCCAAGATTTCTGGATTGACATGTTGACTGAATGCCTCTTTCATCATTCTATACCAAGTGTAAAATTTTCCACAACAACGGTATACAGTCTGTGACCACTAATGGAACTGTTGATCACAAAGATATGAGGTAGTATGCTAATACTACTCTTCTATCTATTTCAGATTTATGACCCCACCAAACGATGGGAACGGTATACAATTCATGGTGACTGAGTGGAGATTACTGGGATGAGATCTACCTCCTAGTTTGGATTTTCAGGTCACTATGGAAGAGGAAAAGGGCCGAGGATAAGCCGTTGAAGTACTGAATCAGTCACAGTTGCTGGAGTAGTGTAAGTTGTAGTTGCTTCCCACATCATTCAGATGTCAAATATCGTGAAGCTCATATACTATTCCATTTGGTTTTGGACCATGTTTACATCAGTTTGCTTTTTGGTGGCGAAGAGTTTTGGCAACCAAAATATTACCTTTCAAGGTTTTGGTACTTCCGGTTTTTGAATACTCTTGTTTTCAGCCAGTCATGTAGCATGAAGGAAATGTGAACTTTCTTCAATATATATGAAGCCTTGAAATTTAGCATTATGATGTGAAAGTTCATGAACATGTTTGGTTATTGTGATCAACATCTCGATGATTTGTAATTATTTCAAAGCTTTTGAATTGAAAATGTTGTATTTTTTGCAATTTCTAACCTAAATTTGAAACATTTAAAGAATTAGGTAATATGGATGAAGAATGTCTGCAACATTTGACATTTCACTAATAATACCTCAAAAAAAATTAGACGTTCAATTTTTGCTTAATATATGTTTGAATTTGGCCTTGAATTTGACCTTTGTGGAGGGTAATGTTATTGTCAATAAATGTTATGTGGATACTAGTACATTCAAACCTCTTTTATATTACCACAAGGGGTTCCAACTTTTTCACTTGTATGTCATATAGTGAAATTCAAAATTAGTTCAAACGTGCATTCAAAAATCCTTGGCAAAAGAATGAGCGATCAAATTGTAATAGTGCAAATGTAAAAGTTATAGTATGAGGTTTTGCACACTTTACAAAGAATTGAAACAAAGTGCAATCACCGTTAAATAGTTAATAAATCTCAATATTTGCCACCCCTTTGGACCAATTTGAACCCCTTTTGTTAAACAATTTCCAAAATTAATTTTTCATTGTGACAAAATTGGCCATTGAACATACCAGTTATTAACTTATGGTAAATAGAAAAAGGCCCTTATTCTTGCCTTTTATCTGGTGTGCCGTAGCTACATCCTTTCAACAACCAACGTAAATATATAAAAACCTTGGTTCTTGCTGTCACTGCCCCAACCGATGAATGCACTTCCATATTGTGCCATGTACGATTCCTTCAATCCATGGCATTTCTTTATACATTGTTTAAAACTCATTTTTACTGAAATTGTTAAAATTCGACCTTCATGCAATTAGAACTATTTAAAAAAATTAAATGTACATGATGCTTATATAATTGGTATTTGAATTATTATTTTTATATAGGATTAAAGGTGTAGGGTGTCTTTGATAATTTTAAATAATCTATAGGTTGCCACATTAGCCATTGTTGAATTGGAATTGCAATGTTTTAAATATTATGTCATCAAAAAAGGTTAGCACTACAAGTGTTGCAATACAAGCCATATACCATTGTGTTTTATTTTTATATTTATTTCCTTGTTAACTATTGTTGCTCTTTGTTCATTCTCTATTTCATTTTATTTCTAATCATTTTATGAGTTTGGGGTTTTTCCAAAGGTTAGCATGTATATTTATTTTTATTGCCTCGTTTTAACACTTATAATCTAGGATTATAAAAAATGCAATTTGTTTCATTCTCTTTGCACCTATATTATGTTAATTTGTTGCACCTATATTATGATAATCTATTTTTAACCTACCTATGGAAATGAGAAAGTCATGAGAACGGGAGAAACTACCTTATTTATGAAGAGGGCAAAGTTGATATAGCAAGGGAGGTGATGACCACTGTGAAATTCATGTCAATCCATCAAAGCTCTTTTTCAACCTTTTAGAGCTTATATGGTTCATTTGGGTGTATGAAGTGAAATATGTAAAATTCATAAGGAATCTTGTTGAGTATTTTAAAAAGAGGATTTCTATGGTTACATGTTCCATCTTTTGGAGGGAAAATAAGCACTCCAATTAGAGCTTACAAGGCCTTCAAATACTATCATATGTAGGCACAAATACACCAAAAAACACCATATACAAATCTATATTTCTTAAGCTTTTGAGCAAAGTAATTTTTTTGAGAGAGGTTGAAGGAGGAGTGCATTCATTATATATAGTTATTGATTTGAAATAGGGCGCCCAATTAGATTTGACTGAAAGTACATTGTATCTTATAAATGAATACACACCTCAAAAATCGCCATAACTAATCGAAAGTTTAGTATCTTGCTACAAAATTTGGATATGTTGTAGTACATATAGGATAACGTGTATACACTCAGTTTCAATTTTTCAATCGTATTAGAACCTATTATTTATTGATCAAAATTTTTAACGTAAAAAAAACTTATTAAAATGTATGCATGATTTAAAAAATTCTTCGATAGAAAGAGTGTTCATTGCTTCTAAATCATATTCTAAAAATCTCATGAATTTTGAAGCTTTATTGACGAAGATCTTGCTAAGTGAAATATGGCCTAACTTTTTTACTTTTAAATATTTTGACCCTAAAATCCAAATATTATCCGAGAAAATTACAAATATCAAATTTATATATTTTTAATTTTTTTTTGGATATTTTTTGGATTTTAGAGTCACAATATTGGAATAGTAAAAAATTAGGCCATATTCCACTTAGCAAGATCTTCCTCAATAAAGCTCCAAAATTCATGAGATTTTAGAATATGATTTAGAAGCAATGAACATTCTTCCTATGGAAGGAATTCTTAAATCATGCACACATATTAATAAGTTTTTTTACATCAAAATTTTGATCAATAAATAATAGGTTCTAGTATGAAACACCGTATATATACATTATCCTACACGTACTACAACATATCCAAATTTTGTAGCAAGATACTAAACTATCAATTAGTTATGGCAATTTTGAGATGTGCAACTACTTATGCTAACAAATTAATAATTATATATATTTTTGGAATGAAATATTAAAATTAAAAAATTCTCTTGGAAATTGAGCAATTCAGGATAAGACGTTCCTATCAGTAATTTTATAGTTAATGAACTTCCAAAAATCATGATTTCTTTTGCATATGATTCTACAGAGGATTTGTGTTCTTTCTATTAAGAGTTTTATACCTGGTAAGTAAAAATAAAAAATAAAAAATTATTGTTGTTTGAATTGAGGATTAAAAAATGGAGTTTTTAACTTCAAGTAAAATTGGGTAAAAAAATATTAGTTTTTATCAAATCTCAACACTATGTGTTGTGTATCTTGTGATTTGCAACATATTCGAATTTGGCTCAAAAATTCCAATTTTATCATTTTCTAATGGCAAACCTTTGCAAACCCAAAGTAACGGATACTTACTGTAGGGTACTGTACACCCAATTCTACCCATCACTTATTACATTGAGTGTCCACTTGAATTGAGGTGGTATTGGGTCAATCCCAAAGTAGAATTGTGTCAATCCCAATGTGAAATTGGGGGTCAATGATAAGATACGGAATCCAACCCGTACAATGTGATCTTCACATTGATAATTACAATTTAGCTTTGTTCATGAGCTCCATTTTTGTTTATCATCAAACATTTTATAACGAATCTTTGAAACCATTTTTGAATCAGGACGTTAAAGGGTTAAATGGGATAATGTGACTAAGGTAAGTGAACCTAAAACTGACAACAAACCTAAAATCAACACTTCGTACAACTAGCGTACATTGTTGAATTTTGGGTATATATGATTTTATTAAGCAATACAATAGGGATGTTTTTGAGTTCAATCATGCAACCATAATATTGTGCATTGTCAAGCTAGCATAATCCCTAAGTGACTAATTGACCATTTTTTGGTCGTTGCCCAAACAACACTGACTTCCCATGATCATGAAATGACATTTTTCGAGTTTTGATTTTTTGTCGAAATTGGAGGTAGAGATCATGTTCTAATGTTGTTTGATGCAGTTCATTTGCAATATTGAGGTTCATTAAGGAATTTTTCAAAGACAAAGACCTCAATATTATCTTAGTGTTATAAAACTTTTTATTTTGGAAAAGTGATGATGTTCAATAGAAAAATCGAACACAACACTAGATATGCACGCTTTAAAGTAAATGCTTCCTTTAAGGTATGGTTACCTTATATGCCTTGCATTTACCTTAAATTTAATTTTAAGATCCTAACAAGAAAAAATAAAATTGGCTTCACAGTATGCACTGGTGGGAGGTTTCTATGTTGGTTGATAATGTTTGGTCCACCCATTTCCAACCAGATTTGGACATACAGTTGAGTTGATTCCACCTAAGAATGATTTTTTTACCAGAATGGTAGAAAGCATTTATTTTTGTCGAATCAATTGTCAATTTGTCACACCAGTTTGGGCCTTGGACACCAAACTCTCATACTATTCATTACTGCCTAAAAATCACCTTTCAAGTAGTGTAACTATATGTTAACCCGTAAAGGACCACAACTATGTTTTTCTCCAAATACTCCAAAGCTGCCTAAATGTACTCCTCATAAAAAGACAAATAGTTTTTGATCTAAAATATTTTTGACCAATCCAACCGTAGGATATTTCAACCAACGTGAATTTATTAGCACCTTCAAAATTTCAACCGTTTAGGATTCCTCAATAGTAAATCATAAGCTACAAAGTTGGTTGTACGTTTTTTTTGGCCCGTTGCCTCGAGTTTGAAACTTTTTGAAAATGCCCAAAATGCAAATTTTAGCCTCAAATTTGGTAAAATGAATTTGGCACTTGTGTATATGGGGGGTGTTAGCTCATTGTGTACAAAACTTCAGATGCATAGCTCATTGTACGAAAATTTTCAGGAGTTGCCAGCAATTAGGTTTTTCACCTTTGCATGATTGTATCTTTTGATCACATCACCTACGTACGCAAATTACCATCCCATCTTCGTTACAAAGAGTAGAATCACCACAAAAAATCTCAAAAATTGAGGATCAATACTCATTCCACATTGAGGTGACTGAATTTGAAAAATCAACCTTGGTCCTTTAGGGGTTAACTATATATAACTTCTGTTTTTCATTTTTGCACAATGTAAATGAAAGAGAATTCCATTACAAATGACTTGCCAAAATCAAAACCAAATAGTTTATGGTACTACATGTAACTAATCTACCCTATTTGTGCCATGTGGCTATTTGTACCTATTTGTGGTTGCTATGTACAAGTGTCTAACATTTAAAATTTTGATATAAACACTACTACACTACTTTTTGCTAATGGTGCGTGTGGTATTGATTCCAAAAACACGGTCTATTTTGCAAGATCATCAAATTGGCAAGGATTAAAATCTTCATTTTGCATTGATTTTACATTTTAGTGTTACCTTCACTAATTACCCACCGTCACTATAAACCCTCCCTCACTATTAGTAAAAAGTAGTGTAGTATATAGTAGCACGAAGAGAGTGACTACCAAATTGTAGCACAAATAGGGTGGCTTACTGTATCTTAACCCTTAACCCTTAAAAGCCCGAGGGGTATTGGACAAAACATAGATGTGTTTATAATATGTGCCTTCCATATGTTCGATGAAGTTTGGTTCAATAGACAAAATGTAGGGCATCATCTCTACAAATTTTCACTTTTAAATTTTAAATTTAGCATGATTGGTTAAAGTTGATTTATCTATTGTAAACTTCATAAATGCATTAAAAATGATGGAGGGAACATCATTACTTTCCCCAAATAGAAATTTTTATAACACTAAGACAATGTTGAGATGATCCACTTTGAAATTTTGTCCCGGCTGGAGTTTAACTCAAATTGGCATAATTCAAATTGCGTTGGAAAATAGAGTTGATGTAGTATTTTTTAATTTTTTTAATTTTTTTTCAAGCATCATACACAACAAAGATAATATGTGCTTCCATTTTTAGAATGTAAACAACTTCTCTATTTATAGGTGAAAACTCAAAAATGATCCAAAAATTGTCATCTTAGATTTGTCCTTTAATCTTTTAGCGTCCACACAACAATTAGCTGGTCAAACCTCATCAATTCCGCACATTTTAAAATACATTATATTTTCTGGTATTTATTCATGTAAGGTAATTTAAAACCGGTTTATCTGATTTTTCAAGGTTTTTTTTGGTAATAATCATAGTAATTACAAAATTGCTTAGAATAGTATGAAATTTTTAGGAAAAATGTAAATGATAGTGATGAACAACAAGTGTAGGTGGCATGCTTCTTGAGCTTACATACAAAGAAATTTGATAGAAAAACTCTTTTCAGTAGTGTATTGTAGAATTTTGGAGTTTTGAGCTTTAAAGTACTATAAATAAATGGAATTTTAATCATTTTGAAGAATGGTAAATTGGACTAGAAAGTAGAAGATAGCCCCCACTATTTCTTAGTTGGGATCGTTTTCATTTGAAATTAGGAACTATGTGAAAAATCAACGTTTCGCTGAAAAACAATCAAACATGATCCCACGGGGCTCCTTGTACGCTTACGGGTTAAAGATTAACCCCTAAATGTCCCAGCGTCCAGTTTCTGGACGACTAAAAGATTCAAATCCACCTTACATTCTCATGAATGTTTGGATGAAAGTCATCCAATTTTTTAAAGATACTTCATCAAGTTGTTGTCCTATCTAATAGTTGGATTTAGTCATACTTGAGTACATATTTTTCTAAAATTACAAATGTAGAAGTATGTCAAGTCGTTGACCAAGCCAAAATTGCATTGATTGTAGTTCAAAAGTGGCCTTGCAAAAATGAGGTCATAGATTTAAGAAACAAAAAAAATTCAAATAATCACCACGTTTAAGAGTATCTCATTTCAAACTCATTCTAACAAATTTTACTCAAAAAATATTAAAATTTTATTTGTAATCAAATTTAGAAGGAATTTTTAATTTTAACTTTCAATATTGATAATTAAATATTGGTGATAGACTTAGTGAATCGAACTGTACGGATGGAATCTAAAATTCAAAAATCTAGAACTTTCATTTGTATATCAATTCCAAATTTTTCCTTTAAATAGTACTTTATGATGATTTTTCTCAAATTGTCAATTCTAGGGACACCCTAGTACGTTTAGGGGTTAATAGGGACAGCCAACAAGAAAAACAAGCAGCTACGCTACGAGGAGCTTTGACCGCAATAGAACGGACGAAGAACGAGAATGCATTTGAGTGGAATCATGGACGAAATATATTGCTACAGTGGTATTTAGCCCCAAAAAGTGGATGTCCCCGCAATGCCTTTTCCCTATGGTCAGAGCCAACAAACAAACGTGCTCCAAACTTTGTTGTGTGCGTGATTTAAAAAAAAATTAAACAATGAGAATATTAAAATATTATTAAATATTAAATAAAATAAAATAAAATAAAACTTTGATTGGATGTGCTTATGTGTGTGGTTTGACTGAGGTGCTCATGGCCCATTCACACCAAAACCCCTGCCGCACTTGCATCTGAGTTCTTGCAATGGAGGAAGGTAAAACCAAGAAACAAAAAAAATATTCAAAGCCTTGTCTTTTCTTGCTGCAATTAATGTTCAAGCACTGTGCAACTGCATTGCAGTGCCACAAGTAGAGCCATGCTCTTTTTTTGCGTTGCGTTCCTTTTCATCATGCATTAGAGTAATTTCTACTTGTGTATTTTATATTTCTTGGTTGACAACATATTCTCTCAAAGTTACGTGACGCATGCATACGGCAGCATTGGTATATGTGAATGGGCCATCACTCTCATGATGTAATGCCCAGCTTTGGTACATTGAATCAAGTCAGCTGTTGCGGCCTGTTGCATAGAAAACAAGTGGATTGTTCAACATCACAAAAGTGGTCAGAGTTTCTTTTTTCTATCATATTGCCACGTGGCCATTCATGGTAGAATGGTAGAATGGAATGGACACTTTTGTATGCGTAGGGTAGTTGGAATCCTATGAATGTTGGTTTTGGTATATTGGACACAAACACTGTGTGAATGCCTGCATTTTCTGTAACTTAAATAATCCTTTATAAACATGGGCCTTCCGAGGCGGCCGGAAGGAATTCCTTAAAAAAAAAAATTAAATAAAATCCTTCCATGCCCCTTGTTGACGGCTCTTAAAAGCTTCCCAAATAGGTCCATTTATCACACAAAGATGGACTACCAAAGTACTAATCTCACCTACTAATACATTTGTCTCAACTTTAAAATTCATACATTATAATAGAGTTATCTATAAAGTCATCTTGAATTTGAAGAATCTACATAGAATTTTGTTTTATTATACTCTTATTTGTTCACTTCAAATAGTTAAAAGGTGTGGAAATCTTGGTGGTCTATCATTGTTAGGTGTATAAGGGCCACTTCACACTATGGCCGTCCAAATCGAGAGGCCGTGGGATTGAGAGTCCAAACTTTGTTGAGAGTCCAAAGAAATCTACTGAAAATAGCCAATAAAATATAGTTTCACTTTTTATGAAAAGAAATCGATGGCCTCTCGACCATAGTGACGGGTCTTGCAAAATGTAGGACCCAAACTTCCTCTCGAGAGGCCGTCACCTTGGTCAAAAAGTGTTGCCATGTAAGCATTTTGAAGGTTCACGGCCTTTGGACTTTGGCCTCTAGTTTGAAGGGTCGAGAGGCCGAAACCATGGTTTCTTGCAATTTGATTGGTGGAAACCGACGGCCTCTCGACCTTTGGCCATAGTGTGAAGCGGCCCTAAGAGGTGTGTAACAACTTGGTGGTCTTCAAAAGTTTTTTAGCACCAAGAAATTCATTTAATCCATTCTATTTCTGATAGTACCAATCACAGTGGAAAAAACTACTGAAATCCAGTGCACAGCTACAGTACCCTAAGCACTAAAGGCTTACTTAAAAACGTTATGTCAGACCTGTCAAAAGTGAGTGAAATGCAATACCAAAACAGGAATTTCATTACATCAAAGTGTGTAGCCTGTACAGAGGTTTACTACTTGCACAAAGGCAGAGAGTGTCTCCAGAGAGTAAAGTAAACGCCGTCCTGCTTCTAAGCTGATATAGTACAAGGTTGCCCATGGCGGTAGTGAAGCTCGTCTTCGTCTGTGCACCCGAAGATGAATCAAAACGAATACCGCACGTCAATCGTCTCAACAGAAACAGCATTGCATTTCAGACAACCAGGAATGTACACATCCAAGCTTGCTTGCTCCTGCACCAGAGGAGAGAGAGTAACTCTGGCCCAAAGGGCCAACGTGAATGAAGAGTCTGTTGGGGAAGTGCTGCCAACTTAGCCACCAGGACCAAGTTCGCGCGTGCTACCCTTGATGCCCCTCTTTCGAGGGTAGACTATATGATCATGCACCAGAGTAGAGTAAGAACTCCGGTCCATTTCCGAGGCCGGCGTGAATAAAGTCACCCATGGTTCGATGTCCACCGGACAAAGGACCAGTGGTGCTCCTGCACCGCAATGAGAAGAACGAGAAGAACGCCGTCACGATCGAGCTCATGGGCTTCTGTCCAGGACGAACGCGGTCGCGATCGAGCTCATGGGCTGCTGTCCGGGACGAACGCGGTCGCGATCAAGCTCATGGGCTGCTGTCCGGGACGGGCTCCCAAACGGTCATGGCCTGCGTGATGCGGTCCTTCCAGCCCAACAGAAACCAGTGTCCGTCCTCGCCCACGCCGTAGTCTCGGTGGTACGTTTTCATGGCCGTCGTGATCTTGGTCCAGGCGTCGGCGGAGGTGGGTTTTTGCTGAAACCCTGCCCGCATGGTGCGCGCCTGCCACTGCCTGTAGGTTTCCGTGCGCTCCACTCGCTCCATGCCCTCGCACGCCACCACGTTCAGAATCTCCCGCCCCACGATCTCGTGGTCGATGATCTGCCGGTCCGGATGCTCCAGCGGGAACGAGCTCTCCATAGCGTCGAAGATCGTGGAGAAGTGAGCCAGTGCCTCCTGGAACCGCGACATGAAGAACGGTGCATTGTAGCCTGCATTCAGGATGCCTTGCACAAATACCTTCAATACCACACATTCACCAGTGTCAGCCAAAAAATTTCATATCTTCTCAAACAGAATTCCAAGGCATTATAAGTTACAATGGTTCAAAGTTTTAACTGGTAGATAACCTAAAATCAATATGTACCCATTGTCAATAACCTTAATGAATATGTACCCATTGCCTAAGATTGTTGGTTTTGGGTATACATACCTCGGACAGTTTCAGAAACTTTTAGACAATATCATAAAAAAGAGTTGCTATGAAAATTCTCTTGTATAAAAGTTTCTGGAACAACCTAAATTTAGTAAAAAGTTTCGTTTGTAAGTGGCAAGAGCCATCACCCAAATTTCAACTAGAAAATTCACACGTAGAAATATACATGGAGGTTTGCAGTTGGGAGAGTAGACGGTAATAATACATATGAACATGAAAGGCGGAGAGAATAATAATAATGAAAATGGTACCTTAGGATTCAAGCTTTTTATTCTGCTCAACACCAGGTTGCGAGGACTGGCTGCTGTCACAGACTCGTCCAAGAGATGGCGGAACCTGAACATGCAATTCACTGCGAGGACTTCATCGTCTCGCAGGAAAAGATGTGCAGGAGTGATGGCCTCCCACTTCTCAGCGATGGCGTGGAACTCGAAGGGCACTCTCAGCTCCTTTGCAAGCCTGGCCAAGCGCCGTCCGGTGTCCTGAATTCTGGCTGAGGGCCTGAACCCCGGTTGCGGCCGATCAATCCCTGCAACAACACATTCAACCAAACATGAGTACGATGAAACATGCCTTGAGATAAGGATAGGTATAGAGCAATTGTCCAATTAATCCCAAGAAGCCTAAATTGGGCCTCATGTTTTTTTTAGCAGTTTTGTGTAGGTACTATATGGACTTCTTTTTGTTCGGACTTATTCAAAAAATTATCAACACATGCAATGTTCTTCACTGATTCTGGTGATGTAAAATTTGGACTCATCTAAGTTATATTTTTCACAATATGATCAATTGAACTTGACATTTTAAAACCATAAATCCTTGGTACCTGTGATCCGAAGGTGAGGAGGTCCTCCAGGGCGTTGGGAAAGCTGCCACAGCAGGCACGGCCACTGTACTCCATACAGGATGCCGTAATCAATCACATGAACTCGAGGGGCGCCCTTGAAGGCTTCCATGATTGCGTGATTAGCAAACATATGCGGCACTTGGATGAACGGGCAATGCTCACAAAACAGCATTTGCGCCTTCAACATTTGCGCTTCGGAAGGGCGGTTGTTCGTTAAAGCCGAGTAAAGCTGTCCACCAGTTCCCGACATTCTGGCAACCTGAGAATCACAAAACCCACCTTCCCCTTTAGCAAACCACACACCCCACTACTCCGATAGTCGAACATGTAAGTCATATTTCTTGAGAAATGGTCAAATTTGACTACGAATAACACCGCACATTGTCTAACTCTGATGAGAGATCATATTTCATGCATCAATAAGAAAAGAGTTCAGTAACATTTGAATGAGGCCAAATTGCGAACCCAGGCTCAAAAGTAGCAAAGAAAACCAACCAGAGCTTCCATGAAGTAGTGAGCCATGCGCTGAGATCCATTTCCATACGCTGACGAATGCTGCCGCAGCTCATTAATTAATTCATTGGCATGACCAAAGTCAGATTGCTCCACAGCTTGCGCACATCTGGTATAGCAAGAGTTCGCTTTTTAGTCATCAAGATCGTAAAGCGAGTTCATCACCAATAACCTAACCTTATTCAACTTGCAAAACCTCACAAATCATAATCAGAACCTGCATTAATTCACTCAGGATATCCAAAACTTAAAATGAATGCAGGAAAGAAGGTCTACCTGACGAGAAGATTTGTCAAGTCAACAGGCGGTTGATGTTCTCCGTTGCTACTTGACGACGGTGCCACAGGGGGCTTGAAGTCCACATGAAGCATGTTGCGTCCCATTCCATGCGCAGAGTCCACGCACGAAAACGACGAGTTTTGACATTCTGCAGCTTCAGACTCTGAGTCCTTCCAGGAAGTACTGCTACAAAACCGTGGATCTGTATGAGTACAGAGCTCTTGATGTTCACATTGCTCAGTTTTGGGGCTATCGCGAAGCTCCGCAGGAAGTGGACCACCTAAAATCTCATCAATCCAGCTTTCGACCGCGGCTTCGTGATCATCTTCAACAGTGTTGAGTTCCCCTGCGGTTTCCGGCATTGAAGGAGAGTCGTTGTCTGACCGTGTGAGGAACGAGTCGTACTCATATGACAGTTCTGAAGGCGGCGAGTCGTACGAAATGAGATCCCCGAGCTCTTTCGCCATAGCCTGATACGCCGTCATTTCAACAAACATGCACTTCTTCTCCTCCAGCTTCTCGTCCATGAGCATTTCCGTGATGTATGTAAACAGAGGCGTTTTCTCTTGCTGCACCTCAACCTCGGTGGCCGTAGCCGAGTTGATGATGTCGTCGTATGGAGACGCCAACGAGGGGTATGTAAGATCCTCCGAGGGGGTTCGTGATGTGGCAGCAGATCCTGAGAAGCTATGGGAGGACGACAGAGGACAAATATCAGAGAAATCCGAGCTGGACTGCTGAGCCACGCTCGCTGATAAAGACCTGAGTGTTCGGTGCGACTCTTTACTCTCGCCGAACAACATTTCCAGGCAATGAGCTTTCTTCTCACGCAAAGCCTGCGAAACAGGAACTGGCTGCTCGTTTTCTTCGAACACAGACGAAATCATAGCCTTCTTCTCCTCCGGGACATTAGCAAGCTCCGGGAAAAGCGACGACAGGGACTTCAATGCCGACAGCGCCGAAGGTTTCTGCTCAGCCGAGCCCCATGAGTTGCTCTGATTGTTGCTACTACTGTTTTTGTTGGTGTTAACGTTTGCCATGAAGCTGCGTTTGGGAGCTTTGGGCATCTGCGTTTGCAGCCACGCTTGCTGCAGCTGTGTTTCCAAGGGCGACACCTCAGAGGCTCCTGATGATCCTCCTGAGCCTCCTGATCTCCCATGCTTACTCCCAGCCATGGCGGAAACTATCACTAACTAAACCGTTTTCAACACCAACTAAAACGTTTTCCTAGCATCCTCTGTTGCATCCTTTGCCACCCTTTATATAATTCTGTTCTAATCTAAAACTCTGCTCCAGTGCCGTTCACGCCGAGGACACCTTAATTATTAAAAAAAACAGAGCTTGCCTTTCTGCAATGACGACACCACAAGACTGTGAGAACGCAATTATTGTCAACAGTCGCCTCCGGAGGGCATCTAGCCGTAATTTGTCCATGTTAGACTGACTGAGGGCCAAAACTAATGCAGCTTTTAGAAGACTTCAAAAAGGTAGTGCTAAGAGCATGATTCTTGTTTCGCTCGGAGCACAGCAGATTTGACCTTGTCTACCTAAACCAGCTAGAATTAAGTTAACACATACGGGCGTACTTATTCGAGATTCTAGAATGGTGGCCTTGCTAAACCTATTCATCAATTATACATGTTAAAACGAAAGAACAAAACAGTTGAACACTCTAATTTGTTCACGCAGAAACTAACTAGCCATTTTCTTTCATCGACCTGTAAACTAAATGGCCATGATAAACACAAATTCTGTTCCCAAAACCCCACTCCTCAGCTCACACAACTAACAAACAAACAAACAAACAAACAAACAAACCCTTGCGAGCGAAACAACAACCACACAAACCCTTGCAAAGGTCGAGCTCAAAAAGTCTCACCTTTACTCGTCTTGTCAAAAACCTTAACGCAACCCCATCTCAAAACCCCAATTCCATCGCTACGTCCCTCAAATCTCACCAACTCGGTGGCAGTACTAACAAACAAACAATAAGCAGATTGAAGCTTGCGAAAGTTGCCAATCTAGATGTCAGGAAGACCTCAAAACTGACACCTTTAGAAAACACAACAACTTTAGTTGGAAAAAAGTGGAACTTACAAAGATCCCTACGCACACTTGAAGGAAAAACATCTTCACAGCAGCAGCCGTGAAAACCTTGAATCCCACTTCTGAGAGTCCGCATTGCGAGGATCGAAAAACAAAAGCTCACTTGCATGGCCCTCCTCACGCGTGTGCATGGACTTCAGGTAACTCTGAAATCTACCATTCTCAATATCTACAAACCCCGCGTTAAATCTTCACAATCAGCGTGGAACGTAGATTTCCACTCAGCGGCCAGTACAGCAGTAGTCATGAAAGGTGCACGCAGAGTGCAGCTCGTCCCAAGATCTTTCCAGAACCTCAGTTGTGTAGTGGGCCCTAGACTCGTACTATTTCCTGCTCATCAGTCACTTTCAGGGTGTTTTTTTAATGGTTTTGGGACAGATGGAAATGGGTTATTCCAGATTTAGGTCTATGAGTTTTGCCTTGGGGAGCAAGGGATTCTTACCTCCAAATTGAATCAGTACTGTACTGGAGTGCGAGAGCATTTTCCTCTGGGTTTCTGCAGTCATGGAACGAAGTTGATGTGGAAGGTGGCTTTGGGCTGTGTCAACTCCCAAGGCGGTATAATAACTCAGAAACTGTGCTTCAGTTAGTTTTAGTTGATTTTTTTTGTTGTTTTTTGGGGACACTCACAGCCAGGCTAAGAGCGCATTTATTTCCTCATGAAAAAACAGAAAAGAAAAAGACTGTGCAATAGCCTTTTTACATGTGCACTACACTAGAAGAAGCTTCTATTTCTGTAGCCTCGTAATATTGATACTCTCCGAGTGGCTGGATTCATCATCATGCCATGTGGTGTTATCCAATTTGCTTCGGTACTGCACTTGGAGAATCTATCAGGGCATCTTTTCTCTTTTTCATTTTTTTCTTTTTTCTTTTGGCTGGGGTGGCTCCGAAAACTTGGTTCTGGTGAATTTTGCATAATTTTCTTGTAGTTTAACAACAAACGACCGTTTTTATGATCGTTTTTCTTTTTTATAGGCTGCCCAAGATGGAAAAATATACTTTTGTAAAAATTTATAAAAAAATAAAAAATAAAATAGGAAATCAAGTCTACTTTTCAACCCATTATGAATCCGAATTAAACTCCACTAAAGAGATTTATTTTTAAAGACAAAGACCTCAATATTGTCCTAGTGTTATAAATTTTACTATTTGGGGAGAGTAATGATGTTATTTTCTTTGAAAATTTTGCTTTTTAAAAATATAAAATAGAATGTCTAGTTTTAATTGATCGTACCAAGTTTTCAATTTTTTTTTTTTTAAATTGTAATTTTGATAAAATTTTAAGTTAAATGCTTCTAGATTCATTACATAAAGATCTAAAACTATTTAAACCGTACGGATCATTTTAAACATCATGCTTTTCATTTTTTTATTGGACCAAACTTCATCAAAGATGAAGAGGTCACGTATTATAACACATGATTTACATTTGGTCCAATACCCCTTTGCCATTTGGAAGTTAACCTCTAGAGAACATGGCTTTCTTTATTCCCACACCCATAATATCTCTTTTAAATTCCATTTTAAAACATGATTCTCTTTTTAATTTACTTTGCAACTACTTTGAAAAAGTATAGATGCCTTAAATACATTTGTTTTTGCATTCAAAAAATCTCATTTGGTTCAACAAAGTAGAAGTTATGAGCAAGATTCTCCTTTAAAAAAAAGGTAAGCCTGTGGGCTTAGTATATCCTTTAGGATTAAGGTAGAATGTCTTGAAACGGATAACTAAAGCTTTCTAGCCTATGTACGGAAGGAATGAAAGGCAATTAGTGTTTTTCCTTCATAGGAAAATAAAATCATGAAGAATGCAAATTTTCCATAATTTTATTCTAAAATATGAAATTTTTACAAATTTACAAAGCAAAAGGTTATTCATAACCCAAAACTGATAACTAGACTATCCCAAATCTATGAACATAGGATTCCAAAAACCAACCAAAAATTCTACAAATTTGATTGACTGACACACAAGTGGCATTTAGTTTGGTTGTTAACCCTTGAAGGCCCAAAAGGTATCAAAGTGTCCGTCGAAAAAATTGAACGCAAACTTTGAACATTATAATCTTGTAAACGAGATGGTCAATTCTTCCAATACTATGCATAGCCTTAGAGATTGCCGATATAAATACTATGCAATGGTGAATTATCATGGATCTCATTTCTTGGGTTAGAATGGCACTTTCTTTGACAAGGTGTCTAATTTTGGAGTAAAATTTGGAAGCCTTTAGGGGTTAACCATGATAGGTCAATTTACACACTAGCTTTGGGGTGTATTAACCCCTAAAAGCCTGAGGGGTATTGGACAAAACATAGATGTGTTATAATATGTGCCTTCCATATATGTTTGATGCAGTTTGGTTCAATAGACAAAATGTAGCGCATCATCTCTACAAATTATCCATATGTTCAAATTTCCAAAAAAACTTTAGATATTTTTTTAATGAATTTAAAAGCATAAACTTTTGAAATTTTGTATCAATTATAATTTTCACTATTAGAGTTAAATTTTTAGCGTGATTAGTTAAAATTGGTCTATCTACTATAAAATTCAAAAAAGCAAGAGAAATAATGGAGGAAACATCATTACTTTCTCCAAATAGCAAATATTATAACACTAAAACAATGTTGAGGTGATCCACTCTGAAAAATTCTCCCGGGTGGAGTTTAACTCAAATTGACAGAATTCAAATTGTGTTGAAAAGTAGACTTGATGTAGTATTTTAAAATATATTTTATTTTTCAAAAACTTATTTTTTGCTTCAGGCAGCCAATTAGAAACGGGCAACGACCAAAAAAATGATATCTTGGGAGCTTAGGGGTTGAACCTTTTAAGACATTCTACCTCAGTAGGTATATGGCTAGAAATTTACATTTAATTTTTTTCTTGCTGATAGTGTGGCTAAATGAATTATGCATTTACAACTTTTGACATTAAAAATTCACCATAATTACACTTTTGCAGATGCTTGAATAAAAACATATTTGAAAGATGAAATCGATGTAACTTAGAGAGATTTGAATGTACATCATATTTAGGATTGTCACATTTTTGTATTGAAGTTCCAAAAATCAAACACCATCATTAACCCCTAAACGTCACAGCGTCCAAAAACCAGACGACTAACAGATTCAAACATTCCCTACGTTCTCATCAATGCTTGGATGAAAGTCATCTAGATTTTTGGAGATACTTCACCAAGTTGTTGTCCTATCTAATGGTTGGATTTAGTCATACTTGAGTACATAGTTTTCTAAAATTACAAATGTAGAAGTATGTCAAGTCGTTGACAAAGCCAAAATTGCATTGATTGTAGTTCAACAGTGGCCTTGCAAAAATAAGGTCATAGATTTAAGAAACACAAAAATTTCAAATAATCACCACGTTTAAGAGTATCTCATTTCAAATTCATTCCAACAAATTTTACTCAAAAAATATTAAAATTTTGTTTGTAATCGAATTTTAGAAGGAATTTTTAATTTGAACTTTCAAATTTTATGATTAAATATTGGTGATAGTATTAGTGAATCAAACCGTACGGATGGAATCTAAAATTCAAAATCTAGAACTTTCATTTGTATATCAGTTCCAAAATATTCTTCTAAATAGTACTTTATGATGATTTTTCTCAAATTGTCAATTCTAGGGACATCTTGGTACGTTTAGGGGTTAAAGGTTGTAACCAGCTACAACCTTCAAGGCTAAATTTCCTACGATGATGAAAATTGAATAAATATCCACTTTTAAATAAAAATTTAGTTCAAACATGATCACATGAACCTAGAATGCCATTTTTGATTGGAACACTTCTATATTTTTCTAAAAATTCCGAGAAAATTCACTAAAATATTGATGGTGATTTTTTAATTTTTAAATCCACAATAGAAAAAAGGTCAATATCATTACAAATGTATGCATTTTAAATGAAAGAATTTTCTTGTCATTTCAATGTTGTTAAATGCAAAAATATAAATATTTTTTAGGCCAAGCCAAATACAAGGTGTTGATTTTTTCTTATTTCTTGTTGTATTGAATTTGACGAGTAGATGTTTTCTCACATATCAATCGACACGAATTTTTTTGAACTACCTTTTGTTTGACATGTTGGATATTGCATTTACAGTTTTATATTTTATTTTTTAAACAAGTTTAAAGGCATTTTTGTTGCAAATGTGACGTGTGATGGGCATTGACGGGTTCAAAAGTGAATCCTATTGAAGAATTAGAACAATCAAAGATAAAAAATTTCCTAATACATTTTAAAGATTGTTTTTGAAAGAGATGAGAGGATTAAAGATCAAAGAAGAAATTAGAGTTGGGTCCAAGTATGATATCAGTATCAAAAAGGAATGTCTCACTAAAACAATGTTATGTTTTAACTCTTTAAATATGTGCTATTGTGCTAGAAATTACACATTTTCAATTTAAATGAATTTGATGACAAATTCATGAGAAAATTGTAATACTCCATCCAAAGTACTATTTGTTTGATATTCCTTTTTCATTCCTTTGTTTTCAAATTCAAAATATTATTTGTTTAATATTCCTTTTGAGAAAGTTGTAATACTCTATCCAAAATACTTTTCATTCCTTTGTTTTAAAATGAGGAGTGTCTTATTTTCCGGATTTGTAGCAAAAAGAACAATCTGGAATATCAATTTCTAGCAAATTGGTTCATAAACAAGAAATTTAGCTAAAACAATGTTTGAGACATATCTAAGATGAATTTTGACTCTTAATTTTATGTATTACCATTCTTCCTCATTTATGAGAACTTTTAAAATTCACATGTTTTTTACACAATAAAATAGGACTATGATTTCATAACGCCTTCATCTTAAGACCATATGATAGGCTTAAATATAAACTTAATAAAGTGTATGACTATTTGCTTCAATTGAAAACTTTAAATACGTAGTCCTTTCACTATTATTTATGTGACCAGGTGCTGAATATGTAAATTAGGAAAAAAATAAAATTTTGAATTTGAACTTTATAGTTAAATTGAGTTTAAAATCAGATTTTCTTTGAATTCAATTTGAGCAACTTTTTTAAAAATAAAATTGCAAAAGCTTTTAATTGCTTGCTACAACATTTTGACCATTAAATTTTTTTTCATTCAATCCCAAAGTTATGCACTTTCCAATTTAGTTTATTACTTTTATTCTATATACCTCTCTTCCATTACTTCATTTCAAGGTGAATATCCAAGGTTTTACTTTGTTTCTCTAACATAAATTAAAATAAAATTGGTAAAGAAATGTTTTTAACATCGTTAAAAAAATGCAAATTGAAAAAAAAAGTTCTTAGCCATCATCATTTCGTCAAAAGAAAATCCAATTTAAATTATTTTTTTGGTTAGATATAGAAAAATTATACATGCTCTAGCGCAAAAAAGAAATTTGGAAAAAGAAGTTTTAACATCACTAAATATATCCAGAGTCCGCTGAGAAAAAACAGCTCCCAGCCTTTACGATTTTGTCAAAATAAAAAATAAATAAAATAATAATTTTGAATTTTTTTCTAGATCTAGAAAAGGCCTACATGATCTAGTGCAAAGAAAATTTTGGAAAACAAGTTTTTTTTACATTGCTAAAAATATCCAAAGTCCGGTGGAAAAAAAACATCTCCTAACCTTCACGGTTTTGTCAAAAAAAAATTCAGATTTTTTTGAAATTTTATCTAGTTATAGAAAAAAGCCCGCATGATCTAGTACAAAGAAAATTTTGGAAAAAATTCTTTTTACATTGCCAAAATCCGTTGAAAAAATAGCTCCTAATCTTCATGATTTTGTCAAATAAAGAAAATTCAAATTTTTTTGATTTTTTATCTAGATATAGAAAAAAGCTCGCATGATCTAGTACAAAGAAAATTTTGATTTTTACATTGCTAAAGATATGCAAAGTCTGTTGAAAAAAACAGCTCCTAATCTTCCCGATTTTGTAAAAAAAGAAAATTCAATTTTTTTGAAATTTTTTCTAGATATAAGAAAGCCTGCATGATCTAGTGCAAAGAAAATTTTGGAAAAATGTTTTTCTTACATTGCTAAAAATATCTAAAGTTCACTAAAGAAAGAAAAAATCAGCTCTCACTCTCTCAACCTTCACGATTGTGTCAAAAAATAAAATTGAATTTTTTACTAGTTATCGAAAAAAGCCTGCATGATTTAGTGCAAAAAAGATTTGAAAAAATAAAAAAAATTACGTGGCAAAGAGATTGCCAATGGTTACGTTCATTTATAATTATAAAAATTAAAAAACATTAACTTGCATGAAGAATTCTATGTAGTGTGGTGGTTTAGTGCTTGGTTAGAGGTTTGATGGTCTTGTGTTCGATTCTGGTTGCCGGCGATTGAGCCATGGTAGACCGTGGTGGTGTTTCGGGCAGCGCTAGTCGTTGGATTTGGTTGTTGAAGTTCTTTTCGAGCAACCAAAATTTTCTGAGCATCCAAAATTTTCCAGACAACCAAAATTTTCGGGGCAACAACTTTTTCCCGGGCAGTCCACTTTTTTGTTCAAACACGTCAGAAATTTTTTTAGGCAGGTTTTATATATTTCATCATGGATCTTTTTTCTTTTTAAAAAATTAAAATTTTATTTTGACCAAAACAACATTCCGGAACAACAAGTTTTGATTGGAAAATGTCTGAGACAACTCGTCCTAATCATCTTCCGCGATCAACGTTTTCCTATTGATACGGTCACAAAAAATTTCTAGTAGTGACAGAGCGGTTCGACATTGCTCCCTGTATCTTGGTAGAACGTCTAGCTGAAGAGTCATATTGAGCAGGATTGATAGCAATTTTGGTGAATGCAGATCATGTCTTCTTTGTGCAGAAGATCCTTAATTTGTACTGTCGGTGCCTCCCTCCTTTCCCATGTGCGAAATTAGATTAGAAGTTTGGATGTCTCCCTCCTCGTCCAGGAAGTTTGAATCGAAGTTCCAGTTCGAAATAGGAATTGCATGAACCGGGAGGGCAAATAAAATCTTCGTAGTCATGGGTGCCGGAAGCGGCACTTCATCCTCAATTGGGTGTCATGGGACACGATTCAGTTGCCTTCCGCAGCTGCTAGTTCATCTGCTCAAATTCTGAGGCATTAAGTTGTCACTAATACGTGCAGGGAGATCTATCCCTTCTGTACATGCGGTCCCAGAAATGAACTCCCAGTCTTTTTTCGCGAAATAATGATAACTTATGACATTCGGTGACTAGTTCGGTAACTAGTTCGGTGACTAGTTCGGTGACTAGTTCGGTGACTAGTTCGGTGACTACTTGCTGGAAATCGTTGTGAGAAAGTGCACTCACAGGGAGAAATAAAGACATTCCCACATGGGATTTCATATGGGAAGTGGGACAAAATTCCAACAATTGTAACTTTCTTGGGATGATTGTAGTGTATTTTTGATCTGGGAAAGTTACAATTGTGGGAAATTTGTCCGCGTTTCCCATATGGGAATCTTGTATTTATCTCCCTGTGGTACTTTCCCTGAGGCTTGGCAGTAGCACATTAGGTAGGTGTGAACGTCAGTCCCCAAATCTGGGACTTATGGTAAAAGAATTCAACTGGTGTGGCGGGCCTCTTAGAATAATGGTTTGACACTGCAGATGTGCAAAGTTACTGCAAGGAATTGAGGGCAAGCCGGGAATGCTGATTGCCCAAGTAACTATGGAATTGGGATTGGAATGTCCGTCTCTGAGTCCCGCCAAAGGGAAGCATTTATTCTTGCCATGCTCAAGCTGAGATATTATTTTGTGACTTTGCTACTTAGGGGCGGTTTACACTACGGACCAAGAGCCGTGACCAAGGAAAATGGATTAATTCCATGGTCACACTTCATGGTCACACTTCCATGGTCACACTTCAAAAAAATGTAATTTTTAAAGCCCTTGGGCCTCTCACTAAATGTAAACCGAACTTGGACCGGGACTTTAAAAAATAATAAAATGGCATTTTAAGCTCATGGTCTCCTCGTTCAGCAATGAGAGAACCCTTTTTGTCTCTCTCACCACAAAATCCGGGGACCCTTCAACATTATCCACTAGGCCTATTTTTAGGCCTTTTGAGGACTTCAACTCCTTTAGTCACTTTTCTTTTTTCCTTGTAGTGTAAACCCAAGTCATCCCGGGACGAGTTGATGGAGCCAATCACAGATTTTAGAGCTGCATGGGACGAGTTCTTAGTCCGTAGTGTAAACCGCCCCTTAGAGCATCCACACCCATGCCCCGCCTCCCAAAATCTGACACACGTAATAATTAGATGAAAAATGCTAAGGGCTCTTCAAAAATGTCTCTTGACCCTCAATCTTAACGTGCTAAGAAATGACTCTTCAAATCTAAGTTTAATTGACTATATTTGACATTGTACTTGTGATTGGTTCATTGACTGTTTGATGTGCACTTTTGGTGCTTGAGGGGCGTTCAACGGTGGGGAGTGTAATTTCAATGGCTCTTTAAATGTAGATGAATAGTTTTAGCGAGTCAACTTTGGCGTGCATGGGTGCGGATGCTCTTAGTAGGACAGCTTAGAACTTATTACACGACCTGATATTGATTTGCTCTACAGTGATAACATTCAGTAGCATGTGTTGGGTATGCCTTTCACTTCATCCAACAATATAAGCATAGTCGATGAAATAGGAAATGGGGAGAGAATGAAAGGATGGACACATGGTAGACATATGATACATAAGAGTTTTCCAAGATAAGGACCTAGATTCATTACTCCCATGCACGCGAATGAGAGGATGGACAAATGTGCTACTCACTTACTACTATAGGTTCTCAATACTTGCAATTTCCTATAAACGGGGTAGTTACTAATATAAGTTGTTCAAAAATGTAGAATATGCTTGAGATTCACTTGGAGCCTAAGGCAGAGCCAAACTCTGCTACTGAATGTTATAGTTCTAGCATCCCAGAGCCACCATACTAGGATAAAAATATATTCAAAGCATTCACATGAGTACACCCTACCCCTTCAACCTCTCACCAATATGTTACAGTATACGACACCAAAGTTGCACGCTTAGAGCTTGTTTTCCATGCTCCACGAGTTTGAGTGGGGACAATCACTTCCAAAATCCATATTGCAAAAGTGCATGATGGATGTGAAAATATAAATGAAATTTATACATTGTCTTAAAAATGGACGCTTAGTCCTTTACGGGTTAAAAGTCTTTCCAAGCCCCACGGGCTTGATTTTTAAGGAATCTTGCTTCGAACAAGAGTACTACTCAACACCGCCTTCTGACTAGACATGGATCATTGGATGCACAACAAGGTGAGGCATCTAATGTGCTTAGTTGCGATAATAAATTCTTCCATACTTGTTCACAATGTTTAGATCAAAGGTATTGGAGGACCATTTGATTCTTGCCAATGATTTAAATCGCCAATGATTTTGCACATGTTTCGAACCAAGGTTCGAATCCTAGTGTCGCCCGGTGGCTACCACCATGGTCCATCCAATCATGATTGGAGGTCTTATAATCTCGTTGTATATATATTCTAAAAATCATTGTTGGGGGAGAGCAAGTTGGTTCTTCTCAATGGTATCTAATCGTAGGCTAGGTAGTTATAGTGTACACTTTCAAAAGAAGGCATCAAGGGTAGCATGCACTATATAGGTCATAGTGACGTATGTAGTATCACCATGGAAATGTGACTATACCCAACAAACATTGATTCATCTTTTTTACCTAAGGCCCGCGTTACACTCTCTCTCTCTTGAACAATGAACATGGTTCGATCCACCATTAGATCTCATTAGTCATGTACATCAAGCTCCAATTTAAGTGCATATCATTGAATGATGCTCTTGGGATGGCCACTCCTCATCACGGTAAAAACAACATGCGACAAAAATAGGGTCCATTATCATAATTTTAGGTAAAAATTATACTCTTTTCAATGTAACATAGCATTGGTATGGGGTCATAAACACCTTTATAAATAATATAGAGCCATAAGAAATACTAGATTTTATATTTTATTATATAAAAAAATACGGTACAACCTTAAGGTATAAGGATGAAACGTATAGAATGACTGCTTGGAGGAATAATAGTTTAATAAAAACATTGAAAGAATGAAAATCACTAGGTATTCCATGAGTTCAATGGATGAAGATAAATGTGGGTCACGGGGAGTGCACTTAAAGTTAAGACTAGGAATCACGTGAGTGCGTACTTTTGACCCCCCTATTTACATACTAAAAATTCACCTAAAAATTGTAAAAAGAATATGCAGTTGTTAAACACAATCTAAAGTTCTTGTTGTATAAATTTCAAAAAATAATCACTTGTACATATTTTTTAATTGATTTTTGAAGCGAAAAACAACACATTTCAGTGCAAACTTCTATCATTTCTTTTATAGGATTTTAGAAACATTTGGTCCTGAAATTTATACCAAATGATAGATATATACGTAATGATTTAGCTCCTAAAAAATCTTAATTTAAAAACTATTTTAAGGCCAAGTATTGTAGGGGGTATGCTATTAAAACGCACTCAAGAGTATTTCTAATCTTCACTTTAAGTGCACTCCCCGGGATGTGGGTACCTTGTTTTAGTGTTGTATGTTATCGTGCTTATTTTTTTTACATTCTTCATTAGAGAGTATTGCATCCATGTGCTTTTTTGCATCACTAAATCTTGGGGATTCTGAGCTCAATTTTTTTCTTAACTACTATAGGACCCATAAATTAACTTCAATTTAGTATTATTAAAAAATGACAGGGTATTAAATATTAGAAAATGTTAGAAGTAGATCTAAAAATAGGATACATATTAATCAAAATATGAAGGTAAACACCTAAAAAATACCCTCTTGTTGCATGTAGGTTACAATCTCTATAATTAAGTGGGCACCTCGTGAAGATGTTATTATTGAAACAAGAATCTACACACCGGCCTGTGAGTTGTTCCACATAGTGTAGTTTGACTTCTAAAGAACCAAAATCTTGAAATGAGGTTTCTAGAATTTGGGGGAACTTACTATAGTTTTTTGTATTTTCTAATAAGAATTTTAGGGATGTCTTGTAAATCAATATTTAATAGGTGGTCAAATTTTATAGTATTTTCATTTGTAAGGCAAAATTTATAAGAATTTATTTAAAAATCCCAAAGTCATGCAATTTTTTAAAAATAATTAAAAAATAATTGGTTGGTTAAATCTACATCTATATGAAACGCTATTTATTCATTCATTATTTTAATGAGGTGAAAGGTATGAGGATTTTTATATTGAGGGTGATTAGGGCACGTTTTCACAAGACTAATATATCAAATTCTATTTTCAGGCTTAGCTTTTTTTTTAACAGAAATGGATGTGTTTTATTTTTATTTATTTTAAAATTAATGTAGGTTTGGTTTAAATAATTCCTAATTAAAGAAAAATCACAATAATTGTGTTGACTATTTAGATTGAGATTGTATGAATGTTTGAATTCATTAAAAAATCACATCAAATTAGCTATTGTAATGGCATTTTTTGCATCACTTCATATTACAAGATCTTTTTAGATAATGCTACTTCTTTCAACTAGTATTGAAAATTGATATAAAAATAATTAACCTAATTTTATTTATTATATATATATATATATATATATATATATATATATATATGATTCTTCTATCTATCAAAATATATATAATGTATTTGTAAAGAAGATTCCAAAGAATGCATTGTACACAAAAATTAAGAAAGGTCAAAGTTTTAGTGCTAAATGTACCACATTGTTAGCCTCTACAGTAGAAGACCGTGGATTCATGGCGTTACACTGACAATTTGTATTGACCAATTGATCATATTATGAAAAAAATTACCAGAAATTTAACCAAATTTTCTATCACTAGAATTAGCAAAGAACATTGTATGTGTTTGTTGTCAATAAAAATAAAAATTTAAAACAAGGAAGTCCTACTAAAAACTCGAAGGGTGATTTTCTAACTTTCTATGTGTCCCGCTCAACCATTATAATGTAGAAGATGATTGATGAGTGGCGTTCATATGGAAATAAAGAGAATCCACCAAATACTTTGAGTAGTCTAGAAGACCTAAACTGTGGTTTACCATATTCCGACGAGGCCACAATTCTCCTTTTAACCGATATCATGTCGGCGCTTGTTACAAAAGGTGCGGTGCACTCAAGTATCCTACATTACGTTGTAGAACGTCTTTTGCTGCCCACTTCTTGCGTGTGAAGGTTGATGTTCATAGCTCTTTGTTGTCACTTATTCTTTCCTTCACCTTGAACTTTGATGTGAATAGTTTGGAGTCCTAAAGAATGAATAACAAATTAACCTAACAAAGAGCATGTTATTCTAAAGAAAGCGGTCAACATGCGGGTCCGACGCCAATAAATAAGAGTGGATTTAAGCCAAATTCTAACACTACTATCTACCATGTTTCCAAGAAGTTTGTCTTTACTCTTGCCATAATATAGTGGGCGAGTTGGACACACAGACCCTAAATAAAACATGATACTATATTTGAACTTCTTGATCCTTTAGGGGTTAAATGGACACATGTTTCTAAATGCAATTCATACACTAGCACGGACACTTAGAGCATCGCAACTCATCTCTTGAAACAAATAAGGACTGTATTTTTTGGATGAAAAGAAAGCAATTAATATTTGGACCGACCAAAATATTCTCTTTGTCCTAGAAAATAGCCATATGTTTTTCCGTGGTTGTACAACCCTGAAAAATACTATTTTTTCTTTTACAATTAGCCGGTTGCATAATAAATGGTGAAGATTCATTTTGCTTTTGCACATTGAGAAACAAGTGATTGGTTGGAAGTTAATATAGCGAGATGCACGGGTTGGGTAATCAAGTGACCTACCCTCTGAATGCATGGCCCTCAATCCTCAATTAGTGTGAGACTTTATACACAATCCTCACTACTCACTATGAGAATTCTCAATTATTATGAGTCACACTTTGTTCTAATACCACAATTACTGTGAGAATATTGAATTAGTGTGATTTACAGTAATGGCAATAATTAGTGTAGTGATGCAATTTTAATGTGATGAAATTTTCCCGTACGAGTGGAGATGTTTTTTTTTATATAGGAGTGATATTAGTGCAGTGTGAATGGTCATCCCCATAACGTCATCAGGAAAATTATCGTGGTGACATACTTAAAAGAAACTGTATAGTAACCTTACCGCACTTTTTGATATAGCAAGCTTTATCGTTCCTATATACATTCAATATAGAAACAATAGATCGAATTGAGGCATTAAGTTATCACTAAGGTCTTATATAGTACCTGTGTCACTATCTAAATATATATATATATATATATATATATATATATATACACACTGAAATTTTGCATAAATACAATATCTATACTGAATTCAATTCTTCTAGTGTAATGGAACTATAATGATTCATCTCTTCAAAATCTATACAGTCTCTATATAACACTTGCACAATTATTGTGCAGCTCCCATCCAGGTTGCCATAGTAAATGATACCATATCGTTTCAATACTAAAAACCTTCACTATTACTTTCCTGATGGTACACTGAATAGGGGAATCATGGAGACCCATACTAATTTATTGGTATTTCACACTATATAAATGTTTACCATTACCTTACGAATACATAATAATAATTTATTCATTATTTGACAGAAATAGTGTGACACTCACAATTTTTTTATCTCTTCTTTACCATGAGGTAATTTCTACATGATAAATCCATCTAATTGTTTGGTCTCCTTAATACCCCTATTCACTATAACGTAGAAGCATCAGAACCTGTTGGAGACCAATTCCGGTCACCTATGCAAACACCTGTTTCAACTTCGTGAGTCTTCAATCAAATTATCACAACCATTAGTTGTAGCAATTTGGTGATCAATTATGAATGCCAAGTTAGCAAACTTATTGGACTAGAAATGAAAGACGAGTATTGGTTCCCCTACTAACATCAATAGTGGTCTATGCAAATTAAGTTTGAAAATTCATACAAAAATCATACATTGTGACAAAATCAATTTAAAATTGGGCTTGGTTATTAAACCCAAAATTTTATGTGCTGCAATTTTTATCCCCGACCCTAAAGCCCCCCCCCCCCCCCCCCCTTCGGACGTCAATGCAAACACTGTTCACCCATGGGTCCTGATTTTTGCAAATTTGGGGCCTATGGCTTAATTTGGGTCTAGGGAGACCCTCTGAAGAATTTTAAACCCTTGGAAGAGGGGGTTATTTTTTTAAGGTCGGCCCCTACATGTTCAAAATAGGGGGCAGTTTTTGTCCTCTTGCATTAACGTTCGAGGGATTTAGAGAAACTCATTTTTTATCATTGAAAACCATCGCTTTAAATAGGTCGAAATCTTTAAACTGGCAGGTATTAGAGTTAACCGAAAAGAAGGCCTTGGAACCTCCCTTTTCAACCTTCTTTCAAGCGTTCTTTTGAGCTCCCTTGAGCTATGTTTGGATTGAATAGTGTCGTGTCATAACTTGTCCCCTTGTGGGCCATGGGCTTGGAGCTTTGGTAGGAGGTGTGGAAGTCATTGCGAGGTGTGGAGAATAATGACAGTGGCTTGTTTTAGATTGTCTCCCAACTCACCTTGAACTAGTTTTCGGTCTATTTATATTTCAATATGAGTTCAAGAGGAGTTCAAGAGGAATTTGCTAAAACTTTCCTCTTTGAGCTGACTTTTCGGTTAACTCTATTGGTGCATCTACATTAGCTTTGCCTGTTTGCACTTGGGAGTTGGTGCTTTTCAGTGGTCACTCAGGAGCACTTGGCGGGCGTTAGCTTATGGTCCCCCCAAGTCTGTTGGGTTTTAGTGCATGACGTCCACGCTGCCTCTACCTTTCTTTCCACCAAGCTCGGAGATGCCTGCTAACTTTCTAAGGTGGAAGTACCTCTTACATACCATTTATCAACTTGGAGGATACTGTATCAATACCAAGTGTGTCACAAATTTTTGAGGAAAAGATCAAGTCATCATGCAGTTGAATCGAAGTGAAATCATATATATATTTTTGATAATTTTTATGAATTTTCAAAGTGATCTGCCTTGCAAATCCAAAACCGCTGCCTTGTACGTGTGGGCCATGAGCATCCCAAAAATGCTTTATAATCATTGACAGATTTCAGTTATCCGGAAAGTCAAGCGCCGGTAGCTGCTCTGCTACACTATGTTTTCTGCCTTCATATAGAAACAGCAGTGCTTTGTCAGCCACAAGCAGCGAAGCGCTTGTATTATGCAAGCATGTGGGTTGGTGTGGGGACACGCGAAGATTCCGCGGTGGAAACTTGAGTGTGCCTTGGGGAAGCTTTTTTAGATTTGGCAAGGTGCAAAGTTTGAATCTCGCTGACAGTGCAATGCATTGTAATTGGTCGAAAAAAGAAGGAGTGATACTCGTTTTCGCCCCCTTTTAAATTCAAATACCATTTTTGCCTAGTCTTCCTCTTGTGGAATTTTTTTGCTCGACCATATGGATAACTCTATTGATCAAATGTAAATTGATTCTTGCAATTTCAGGGAGGGATTCCAAGTATGTATTATTTGGATAGCGTTTGCAAATGTTGTGTTATGAGGGTTCAACTCTTTTCATAAATGACAAAAAAAATCATACACTAGATTTGATATGTATTATCGGTATAAATAATACGTGCACATCAATTCAAGAGTTTAGAGTGTTGGAATTAAGACTGATAGGCGTTGCAATCCCTATTCAGTAACTTGAAGGTTTGTTGGGAAAATGGATACATCTCGATTCTTCTTTCACAGTTTTTCAAATCCAAAGCCATTCTGCAATTGCCTTCTTCTGTGAGCCCTTAACCCCTAAACGTCACAGCGTCCAGAAATTGGACAACTAACAGATTCAAACCCTTCTCATGTTCTCATCAATGCTTGGATGAAGTCATTCAATTTTTTGGAGATCCTTCACCAAGTTGTTGTCTTATCTAACGGTTGGATTTAGTCATAATTGATTACTTTTATTTTTTTAAATTACAAATGTAGAAGTATGTCAAGTCGTTGACCAAGCCAAAATTGCATTGATGTAGTTCAAAAGTGGCCTTGCAAATATGAGGTCATAGATTTAACCCCTAAGCGTCCCGGCGTCCATATTTTGGACGTTTTTGAGGGACATTCACCTTCGAAGAGCTGTAACTTTTGCAAAACGTGTCCGATTTTGCTCAAATTTTCAACAAACTCCCTGCATGATGTATGGAATGTGTGGTAAAAATTTCAGATCAATCCAAGATGAATTTATTTTATGGTGATCATTTGAAAGTAGGTATCTTTGGACAATTTATGTGAATTTTGATGGCAGCGACTTTGGGGGCTTGTATCTCCTTCATCCCAAGTCCGTTTTCAATACAACTTATTGGGTTGAATTCCCCTTGAAGTGTAGTTATCATGGTAAAAATTTCATGTCAATCCATGTTGTTATGAATGTTTGGGAGTCATTTTAGTGCACGGGTCTAGTTTGGACACTTTTTGCTTTCTGGTTCAAATGGGTCACTTTTTCGGGCTACTTTTTGACATTGTAAGGCCATTTTAGGGTACATTAAATTTTTTCATGAGGCTTTTTTGGTACCAGTGTGTTTATATGATGATTTGAACTACTTTATAGATCAAAGTTTTTTCATTTGAGTAATTTTGAAAACGAATTTCACCTCTAATTGTGTTGCTAGGAAAATTTCAGCATCCTTTTTTAGCACTAAAACACTATGATCTTGCAATCTATATGGCCAAATGACCCCAAAATTGATCCACATGATCTACAACATGTATGTTACAAGATTGTACGGTTGAGATTTCTATACCTCACTTACATTTAGACCTATAACACATCAAAAGCGATGATGATTTTAAGCCTAAAAAAGCTAGGGACCCTTAGGGGTTAAGAAACACAAAAATTTCAAAGAATCACCACGATTAAGAGTATCTCATTTCAAATTCTTTCCAAAAAAATTTACTCAAAAAATATTAAAATTTTGTTTATAATTGAATTTAGAAGGAATTTTTAATTTTAACTTTCAAATTTTATAATTAAATACTGGTGATAATATTAGTGAATCAAACCGTACGGATGGAATCTAAAATTCAAAATCTAGAACTTTCATTTGTATATCAATTCCAAAATATTCTTCTAAATAGTTCTTTATGATGATTTTTCTCAAATTGTCAATTCCAGGGACACCCTGGTACGTTTAGGGGTTAACCCCTAAACGTACTCCGTCCTCTCCAGATTTGGAGCATTTCAAAGATGTGTTATAAAATGTAACTAGGAGGAATATTTTGAATTTCATATATGAATAAAATTTGTACATTATGAATTTTTGATTCTATCCCTACCGTTAGATCTATGATTGTTGTGATCAATATTTTTGTATAAAATTTGAAACTTAAAATTGAAAATTCCTTTGTAATGTGATTGGGAACAAGATATTGACAATTTGTACATGAAATTTTGTTGTGATGGTTGAAATGTAATACTCTAAGTGTAGTGGTTTTTGGAGAGATTTTGGTTGCATAATTTTATGAGTTGACTTTTTTTTAGAGCAATTTACACTGAAATCTTCAAAATTTTGGGTGAATCACTACAACATGAAATGAGGCATAGAAATTTCACCAATCATCCCCTTACTAATCGGATCACACATGCATGATGCTAACTTTCCATTAAATATATAGAAAAAAATCCACATTACAAAAAGTCAATGACGGATGAGAAAACTGTGTTTGATTATGTACATTGTCCACATTTTGGACGATTGGACATTAACGCTAACCCCCAAGCGTCCAACCGTCTAGAATGTGGACGTTGTACATAATCAAACATAGTCTTCTCATCCATCATTGACTTTTTGCAGTGTGGATTTTTTACTAAATATTTAATGGAAAGTTAGCTTCATGCATGTGTGATCCGATTAGAAAGGGGATGATTTGTGAAATTTTCTATGTCTCATTTCATGTTGTAGGGTTCATCCAAAATTTCGAAGATTTTTATGTAAAATTGCTTTAAAAAAAGTCAACTCATAAATTAAGCAATCAAAAAATCTCCAAAAATCACTAAACTTAGAGTATTACATTTTAACCCATCGCAACAAATTTCATCCACAAATTGTCAATATCTTATTCATAATGAAATTACAAAAGAATTTTGAATTTTGAATTTCAAATTTTATACAAAAATATTGGTGACAACAATCATAGATCTAACAATATGGATATAATATGAAATTCATAATGTACAACTTTTATTCATACATCAAGTTCAAAATATCTATCTTAGTTACATTTTATAAGACATCTTTGAAATGCTCCAAATCTGGAGAGGGGTGAGGACGTTTAGGGGTTAACCCTTTAGTGCCTAGGAGACGACTATTTGGTCATTACTTTTTTTGGATATAGCTCCACATCTGCTGTGAATAGGATTGGGTTGTTTGAAGAACAAAAGAGGTGTGCAATGTGCCTCTTATGCAAAATGATTTTTTTTTCTTGATTTGGACTATCAATATACCTATGCACAAAACATCAAAACAACAAATGTTTACAAATACGTGTGTATGTGCTCTTGTTCATGTTACATTAGTGTATTTACTTGATCTTAATCAATGTACCAACTCCTTTCATATTTTAATGTATAAATTTATTATAAAAATCATATGTGTATCTCCTATGTGGACTTTGAAATTATTTGAAAAATTGAGTAACAATCAAAAGGTGGTATGGAAAATTGTTCTGAAAAGGTATTGAAGCTGCAAGTCAAGTCCAAGTTTTATAAAATTATCAAAAAATATATAATTTTTTTTAAAAAATGTTAAAATTAAACTCTCGGAATGATTTTCAACAGAGAGAGGTCTGTGTACACACTCAATGGCAATGCAAGTATGACTATGAATTTGAGACACAATTACTCTTGCTAATGAACGGTCAGACTACACTACGAACTTTTAATAGAATGCGTGAAATTGAAATACGTTCAATTTAGTACGGTTGAATTCCGTTTCTGCGAAAATGCCACCCATCTAGAAGCACATCCTGAAAAATGGGTTCTGTGGAAAACTGACCTGGGTTAAAGATTTCTATTGTTGAAATTGAATTTTCCTATGGTAGGTGAAATTGATCATGTTTTTGGATCATATAGATAGCAACGTCCACATGCAATATCCAAGGTGACAACTCCCATGTTTACGCGAACCAAGATCCTCAACATTAAAATATAATTAGGGGTAATTTTTGGTATTTTAAAAATGAATAATATGGAATTTTAAAGTTTTCCTTTAATTAAAATAAAAAACTTAAAATGAACATTTTCAAGGGAAATAAATAACTTAAGATGAATTTTTATTTTAAGTGAGATTTTTTTACAATACTTTTTTATAATATATAATTTTATTCAAACTACATATTTTTGAAGGAGCTTGCACTGAAATACCCCTAAATCAACTTTTAAAAATTAAAAGTTTCAAAAGCGTATGATGGTATCGTGACATTATCAATATAATATAAAATCACTGTTTTGGATTCCTCTATCAAAGGGCGATTAGAAAATGTTACAACAAAACAATTTCCATCCAATTCTATTGCTCTAAAATGCCTCAAACAAAAATATATCTAGATTTTAAAAACATGGAGTGACCACTCCAAAGTTAGTAGAACTACCAAAAACAAACTATTAATTAACTCTTGGTTAGTCTTAGGGCCAATGCTAATCTTCTTTCTTCTCGCACTTGATGGCGTTGAAGTTGTTAGAGGTTGCGAGATTTTATGTTTTGAGTCTCGTTTTGAGTAAATCTCATAAGTAGTTAGGGCAAACTAGGTCCTGCAAGTGATCAACGGCGGAGCATTGATTCATTGGCGTCGAGGCATTCCTACATTACATTCTATAACAATAGGGTTCTGCACCTCCTAGTGTATGGTTTGAATTTTACAGATACAGTAACTTTCCTTGAAACTAGAGAGAAATATGACAATTGTCATTCTATGAGGAAAATTAGTAGGAGTCTAGCAAGTAAGACAAACGTAATAGGTGAAAACAGAGAGCATGGGAGAGAATCTTGGAAACTTTAGTAGGGATACAAAGTCTAGGGCTTAACAATGTTATGTACATTTGAGTTAAGTATTTGTGAGATTTTTGTTTCTTTTATTCCGCTAGGCCCACTTTACATTAGAGCTTGACTCGATTGTTGGCCCAAACTCAATGGACAAGTAATTGAGTTAATGATTGTACGGATGGTAGAGATGGCGTGAGATCCAACCATGAGGGTGAATTTGAGGTGTTTGGATCAAAGTTGTTGGATTGGGTAAAAAAAAAAAACCTCAACCTGATTTCATTGGGTTGGCTTAAAGATTTGGCACCAAATTTGAGCCACGTAGACTGCCACATAGGACAAGGAGAAGTTTGTGTTAAACCCTAGTATAAAGTTGTTGGGCTTGATTGTCAATTTTGAGCAATCCTATTGCTTGAAATTTGGTCAGGCCAACAATCCACCCTAATATAAAGTGGGCCTAATATGATAGGTTACATAAGCCCTAATTTGTGTATCCATATCTCGTTTTGCAAGTGCTGGAGATTAGTCAAGATACTAGTCAACTATTCAAGTCCAAGGAACTCTTTAGAGCCAAGTTGCATGGGTTTGAGGAATTGCCCATGGAAGTAGGCAAGAGGAGGGAAAAGTAGAACTTGTGTTTGTCTCATACCTGACCATGAAGTTGTACACATTCCATGGATTTGCATAAGGCAAAACTTGAACAAATTTGATTGGTTAGGAAGAAGTCTTAAGCTATGTTCATACCTGGCTCTATGGAAGAGCGGTCCTAAAAATATAATATTCAGAAAAAAAACTAAATGGGCAAGTTTCACATTGTGGCCCATACGATGCCAAAAGCGTACAGGAATCCGTATATTATGGTACGAGTTATCACTCGCACGTTCACACGTACGGTTGTCAATTTTGCTTTTGTGGCCAGGTGGTCACTTTCTGGATCATTAAACAGTGTTGCGTTCACATATGACATGGACGTTAGATGCCACAGTTTTGGGTATTCTTTCCTGTCATCTCTCTTGCTGAAGGTCTAGTTCTCCAGAGTGCGCCCTTGCTGCAGGTTTCCTGGTTCTTTATAGTCGCTGTTGTTGGAGCTTTAGACAGAGCTTGTTGTTGTCGCTTTTTTGAATGTGTTGGGATCGTTCTTCCCTATCCGGTCTGTATTTTGCCGTTTAGGCGATGGTTTGTTTAGCTGGTTTTAGGGTGGATTGAATTGCCGGGTGCTGCAAGGCGGTGATGGTTTTGTGCGGAAGCGGAATTTTAATTTGAACGTCGCCTTGTTGCTGCGGTTTTAGGGTATTCGGCAGTGACGGTCTTCGTGGGGTTCATGCGTTTCTTGTAGTCCACTTCTGTATTGTGTTTTTTTTTTTAGCGCAGCCGTTTAATATCGTGTGCACAGAACTGTCGTTTTAGGGTGGGGAGGGAAAACTCTGTGGCACGCCGGAGTGTGTGCATTGCGAGAAAATTGTCGAGGTTGTGTAAGTCAGTTCACGAGGTTGTCGCCGAGGTTTGGCCCTGTATCGCCATAGGATTTAAATCAGGGGTTGTACTGTGGAGTCAAACCAAATTCGCCGTCGAATTCAAGTGGAGGGCTTCATTGCGAGTTGCAATTTGAGTTAGAGAGAGAAAACAAAATTTGATCAAAGCAGTACTGGCGTATCGCAAAGCGCCATCGCCAGAGCACTGCTTTGATCGAATTTTGTTTCTAAAATTGAATGCTCTATTTTGCCTGTTCTGTGGATGCGGTGAATTAGAGGTGGGACAATGAAAACTCTGGCAAATTTTTTTTCGGTTAGGGTTTTGGGTGTTCAGTTCTCATATACACACCCTGTACTGAATGCCAATCTCCTGTGAAAGTGTTGGCAGGTTTTAGGAAGGGAAGAATCCTCTGACGGGAGGGTCCACAGTGTTTGAGGTAAGATTTTCAACTTTCCTGTACCGTTTTTCATTGAAGAATTAATTACTCTATGCTACTTTTGAGGTGTTCATTTCAGACGTGGATTACTATATGAACAATAAAGACCTTGGCAAATTTTTTTGGGTGCTAGGGTTTTCTGAACAATAGGGTTTAGGGTCAGTCAGAAGCCGTGAATACAATGAGAAGGACTAACGTGAAGTTTTGACATGTCTTAGGAAGCGAATAATGTTGTGATGGGTGCATTGGTTCTACAGCTATAATCAAAGGTAAGAGCCTGGTGTTAGCCCTTTGTGAACTGCTGTCAGTAGAAGTCTTCGAGAATGACTGTATTTCTGAACTATAGGGTGCATTTAGAATTTTTTCTTTGTATTGTTCAATTCACAGGTTGTTCTAGGTATCTTGGTGTTAAGAATTTCCTGTACTGCAATTTATGTTAAATGTCCATCATGTTTGTGGCAGTGCCCAGTTTGTTGCATACGGAGCTTTGGTACTTCCTCAAACAGTTGGGGTTCGAATGGATCCATTATCGGAACCGACAACTGCTGTGGCATTCACAACTTGGGTTCTACTACTGCTCTTCAAGGTACACCAGACCCTTCACATACCACTGCTGCTGGATGTTGAAGACGATACCCAGGACCCATTGTCAAGGATTGTGCATACCTTGGACAACTCTGTCTCTGATGGCAGCCATGTCTTCCGTGATACTTTACACAATTTCAGATTGTGTACAATCTTCCCGTACTTTGATGATGAAATAGGGTTCTGGGTGAAACCTAGATCCACAACCTGGTTTTCCCGGTTTTTGCTAGACCAATACGACAATACTCGTTGGGTCTCGATGTTCAGAATGACCAAACCCGCGGTGTTTGCTTTGTCCGATTTGTTGAGGCCGCATGTGGAGAAAGCAAACACAACTTATAGAATTGCTATTCCCGTCCTCATCTAGGTGGCATGCACATTATTCAAACTAACCCATGGCGCCAACTTCACAATTTGTAGTAAGATGTTCGCAATAGGCCGTAGTACTGTATCCAAAGTCTTACGTGAAGTAGTACATGCGATTAATGACACTATGAGGCATGAGATAGTGTGGCCAAGTGGTGATCGTTTGCGAGAGAAACAAAGTAGTTTCCAGACTCTATGTGGATTACTAGCAGTAGTAGGGGCCATTGACGGAATGCATGTCTCTATCTTGAAGCCTAGATACGTCCCTGCCGATTACTACTACTTTAAATCCGGAGGTTACACAATAAACTGTCAAGCGGTAGTTGATAGTGATAAGAGATTCATTGACTTGTACTTAGGCATGCCGGGTAGCACCAACGATTCGCGCATGCTACGCCGTTCTTCTCTTTATAATTTGGCCATGCATGGACGCTTGATGGATGGTGGGAACACTGTGGAGGGATTTTCGCCATATATCATTGGGGATTTGGGGTATCCGTTATTACCATGGCTAATGGTACCACACAAGACACATGGGCAACTTAGTGTGGCGGAGACATTATTTAACAAGAAGTTGTGCCGTGGCCGATGCGTGGTGGAAAATGTCTTTGGCATTTTGAAACAGACTTTCAGGGAATTGTTGAATAAGTCTGAATTGTCTATTACCTTTCTTCCCGATGTCATACTTTGCTGTGCTATTCTACACAATGTGTTGTTGGGGCAATCGCATGGAGATGTGGAAGAGCTTCTGCAGATTCTTCGTACGGAGGGCCTTGACGGTTCAGTGGTGGATGAAGAAGGACGGCCCGCTGACGCAGCTGACGCACTGGGAGATGAAGTGACATTGGAATTGGCAAGTGAAAAGAGAACGCAGTTGGGCATGTATTTGACGACGCAGCGACGTCAACACGGCTAGACACATGGTAAGTTACACACTTTCTATGCATTTCAGTCATTCTTGAACAATGCAATGCAACCTCACACATTATAAACGTAATAGTATTGTAAATTAACATAATATAGTAGTAGCAAACAAAAACTTCATTTCAACTCACAAACATGTTTGCTAACCCGCTTACACACTGATTGCTTGCAGGGCAGCAGAAACTACCTACTGCTGGAGTCCATGAATACATTCCTGGACGCTACAGATCGTGGCTACTCGGTGTTGGGCAACTCCGATGGCCCGGCAGTTGAAGGACGTGGCACCTGTGTTGATGGCCCGGCAGTTGAAGGAGGTGGTACCTGTGTTGGGCCGGTAGTGTGCATAGCGCGCATCTGTATTTGCCCAGTAGTGTGGATGGGAGGCAGCTCCTTTGGGGCGGCAGTGTGCATTGTTGGCAGTTCAGTTGGCCCGGTTCCACTTGGCAGTACACTTGGGCCGGTGCCATAGTGCATAGTGATTTTGGGAGATGAGGCATAGTGCATGCTCTTCTCTGTAGGCATGCGGAAGTTGGCAGGTTGTGCCCCATGAGGCAAAGCTGGGGTACTTGACATAGTCAAGCCATGCCGAGCACACTTGATAGTTGCGCAAGACAATTTACCATTTCACCTTGTTTCAGAATGGCCAAGCGTGCATTCTCATTGGCAATTGTCGCATGCTCATACATTCTTCTGTCCTTCTCCCTCTGGTACTCCATCTGCTCTGAAAATAACTTTAATTGGACCTCTATCTTGGACCGCTCCAAATCTCTGCTAGCATCAACAATGGTCTGCATTTGAGCTGCCATTACCGCGCCTGTTGATTTGGTGGCCTCCGCAATGACTATGTGTCCAGACACATTCTTCCGACGCACACCTGTATTTCCTGGACGTCTGTGCACGGCATACTGTGAGGTATCAGAGGAACTAATTACCTGGGGCGTTATGCCTTGAGGTACCCCGTTGAATGGCCTCGAGCTAGGACTGGCAATGTTGTCAGGCAAGCTTGCAGGTCGAGCCGGCGTTGAAGGAGTTCGACGTGGCGACCTTGGCGGTGTGGATTCTTCTGTAGTGTCTGCTAGCTCTGGCTGGGACAGATCAAACGGGTCCTCTGTATCAGGTTCGCTCTCAACTTCGTTCACATCGTCTTGTCCTTCTTTTTCTGGTGCCGTATAGTTCACATCCGTTGGTGAAAGAAGATCGCGAACATGAGGCGGTTGAATCTGAGGCCGGTTCCCGTACCACTCGTGTATAGCGTCAAACACGTCTTGGGCAAACTGACGCGGTAGCCCCTCTGATTTGCGCTCTGATGTGCTGAGCTCCCAATAGTCAGGTACGTTCCTCCCTGTCCGGCACAAGTAATCGGCGATGCGTTTGTAATCCGGGATGAGTTGATTCCATTTGGTCTTACAAGCTGGGCCGTCTCTCAAACATGGTGAATACCCCGCGCGCATCACATGTTGGGAGACACGTAGCCATTTGCTCGTGTCAGGAGTCATCAAGTCGCGTCCGTCTACAGTGTCTAATTCTTCCAAAAACATGGTACGTTTCGCCTCAATGAGGAAAAAAATCTCCTGTGTCAACCAATTGGGTCCTCGGTCTTTTCTTGCACGCTTCGGTTGGCTTCCTCCTGCTGCAGGACGGGTCGGGGGTGAAGCACGTGGAACTGGAATTGTTCCTCGTCCTCGGCCGATTAGGCGGCTTGCAGCGAAATTGGGGAGAACAGTAGAGCCTGGAAGGTCGGGGATGAACATGAAATGGGCAAAATGTTTAGTCCAACTTTGCTAAACCTAAATCTCCTCACTCAAATTTTTGCTGAATGTGGTACATGTTCATGAAGTACAACTATTGCAATAGAAAATTATAACTAAACGTTCGTAACGAGAAGAACAACAGCATGCTAAAATTGTCATGTTAATTTAGTTTAATTTAGTTCACGTTTGTTTCATTTTGATTAAAGAATTTCTCATGTTAATTAATGTAGTTTCATGTAGTTTAATTGGGCCTCATGTTAAACAATCATTATAGACAAATTCTTACTTAAGCATCGGAGAGTTGTTTTGTGTTGTGCAGGCCATATTCTACGGTTGATTGAATACAGTATGAAGTCTTTGCCAATTTTGCGAAACAATCATTGTAGACAAATTCTTACTTAAGCATCGGAGCGTTGTTTTGTGCTGTGCAGGTCCATATTGTAGAATAGCACTATAATTCTAAACTTTACGTAAAGACAATGAAAAAGTCCTATTGTTTGCAAACTTCTACATCCTTGTAAAGTTTGAAACATAAGAAGCAATAATGTGGGAGAAATAAATGCGTACCATCAACCGGCATGGCAGTCGGGCGGATAGGGGCTCCATAAGAGTGACAATCACTTCGGTTCTCCATTGGAACGATCTGCAGGTATGTAGGGAAAAAAAATCAAAATCTAAACCCTAAATCCTAACATTGAAAGCAAACTAAGTGTGAAGTACCTATGGAATGGCACATGTCAAGGAATTGTGACCATGTCCCTATGGAAACCAACAGTCTTATAAGTGTGGCTCTTTTAATCCATGATGATGTCACTATGGACCATCACTTCCAGCAATGATGACACTGTTTAGTGAAGTGTGCCCAAACCAAAAGATTCCAACTTCAAAATCCAGCAAAAAACACAGACATTGAAAAAAGGGAGTTGTAGTTGAGATTCCTCTCAAACGAGCAATCCATGAACAATGTGGTTTTAAGGGAGATGATTGTTGAGCTACAAGACAGTATACATGTCATGCACAACGTGGGGTGTGAAATACTTCACAATTCCGAAATTACTATAGTTCAGCAATAGTAGTTCAAAAATCAAAGAAAAAAAACCCTAAACCGTTACACAAAGGCCTGTGATTCCATTGATGTGGGGATTGTTTTTTCATGCTAATTCTAAGCTCATGAGGTATTGATCACACATTCATGAGAATTGTGAGATCATAAGACACTGATGATATCTTCACTGTTCTATCTGTATACAACGCAAAAAGAAAGCAAGAATCAAGAAGGTGATCTCTGTACATTCATAATCACTAGTAATAGCAGAGTCAATCAGATTCTCATGCCATTGCAGTGGTCACCCTTCATGACAGTTCATGAGAAGTTTGCAGTTGAAAAGAATTCAAGTTCACTCTTCGTTCACAAAAACAAATCACTGGTTCACGGTTCTTAGTAATTTCATGACATTCTATATACCTACTTTGACTCTGATCCAATGTACATTCAAAGTACATGAGAATTTGCAAGCCGGCCAGTGTACGACGGTTTCATGGTCATCTGCTTCACGCAAGAATACCCGGACTTTCAGAATTCATTTCATCTTTGTTGCACTGACTTCCACAATGCCATGACTTCGACCTCCACACGGGGAGCACACACAGCAGAAACATGCAGAACAGAAGCAGGGATGAGAGCCAGGGCGTACCGCAAAGCTGCAACGGAATCTCCACAGTCCAGGTACGATCGCACACCAAGTGTTGATTCCCTTGTTCAACACACTCATTTGTAGCCGGGGTCTGCAGTCTTGGGGTGCCGACTATTTTGCTTCATGGCGGTGTTTGTGGACGACAGAGCTGAAAATCAGCTGCGCTCTTTCAGGCGACCGCTCTTTCATAATGTCCCATCGTGGGCTCTTTTAGTTAAAAACACCCCTTTTGCTCCAAAATGTTCAGAATTCGAAGATTGCACTTTAAGTACCCACTTGCACTTATCCCGAATTTTTCTAAAAAGTAGCAGCCTAGAACTTTACTAATACCGGGTCTTATCTTGTGCCACATGTGTCGCCAACTAGGATCGGCATTTACCAAAGACCAGTGGTGGGAACACAACCGGTCAACTCGCCCCAAAGACCGCACCTTAAAAGGTACGTACAGCCAGGTGGGAACATACCTTTAGGCTTGAAAACCCTCCATACTTCATGACACCTTCTCCTCCACTTTTTTCTCACTTGAAATGTGGAACTTGGTCTCCCTAAGTCCCTAAAAACTTGTTTTTATAGTGAGATAAGTGAGATACTTCACCCATGCAACTTGGCTCTTTTAAACTTTGTGGACACTCTTCGATGACAGAGCGCATTGAGTGAACTTGTCACAACCTTTGCTACTCTCTGTGTCTGGTTGGAGCCAAAGTATGCATGCCACAAGTTTTGTTCTGAATCTGAGCAATTTTTGTGTCATGATTTTGAGGTGTGTTGTATACTGGTGGATCAGTCATTGAGCAGAGGATATGAACAATCCACTGCTCATGCATACCATAATGCCAAGTCTGGTGTTTAACCCTTTAGTGCCTAGGGTGGTTCTGGAGAAACCACAGTTTTTTGGTGATATTTTTTTTAAACTTTCTCTCTTGAAATTAGGAATGCTATCAATAGTATTCAACCGTATCAATATAAGCATAGCTTAATGAAACAAGTTTTGGTTAAATCTTGGTCAGATCAGACCGTTGGATTGAAAGATTATAGTATGTCTTTGAACCGTATGATGCACACTCCAAAATGAGATTTTGAGGGGTGTGTGACATCAAAGTTAAATAGAATTTTGGTTAAATTTTCAAAAATGAAAGTGAAGCAGTTCAGCAATGACCTATGTCAACACCTCTCCATTGCAATCTTTCATGTCAAGAACTGACTCACACATAATTATTGTGAATTTTATAAGTGAGAGTGACTTATCTATGTACGGTTTAAGACAAAATTTATACGTTAAAATAAGAAAGGACTTGGTACATTGATCAAGATCAGAATACATACATTGATGGAACATGAACAAGAGAACACAATCCAAAAATAAATACAAGATAACAAACTTTCAAATACAAGAAATACCGCATAGTACATGTGTTGTATTTGTAAGTATTTGCTGTATTTTAAGGTATTTGCAGTACTTTGGTGTTTTGAACATAGGTATTTGGATATCTAAGAAAGTCAGATTTCAAAATTTCTTTTTGCATCATCTGCATAATCAAAAGTTACACTTCTGAACTTCAAACACCGAACTAAGATAGTTCACAGATTTCACAGCATTTCATTTTTCGATGATCTAGTGACCACTTACTGGTTACCTAGGCACTAAAGGGTTAACCCCTAAAGGACTGGGGGTGTTGAACTTAGCTCTTGTTTTCTTGACTAGCTCTTGTTTTCTTGACTAGCTCTTGTAGCAAGCTCAATTCCTCATTGGTGTGGGGTAATTTTGACGATCGGCATCGTTGAAACTAAAGAAGACTTACGTAGCTTTTTTATGAAAAAAAGATCAACAAAATCGCACAATTTTTGAGAAAATGCCACCGTTGAGAAGATTGATGGAACTTGTTTGGGATATTTTGAACACATGCTGAAATCGGATTGTTCAAAAGTGCTCCAAAAATTCTGAATTTTGTACTGTGAGTAGAAATCATCATTTTAAACATGTGCAAAAAATTTCAAGTAATTTGGAGGTGTGAGGAGGAAGATATGAGGGTATGAAGTGACGCCTAGATACCCACTGTGCAACTCAAAAAAATCACCAAAAATCGCTCACTTGATGAATTTCCGATCAAGAAGTACCTACAGATTCAACTCTCAAAAAGAGCGAGGGTCTCTTTGTTGGTCATCCTACAATTCAAAGCCCAAGAACCCGAATTTCCTCACTTTCTAGTTCCAAAAGCCGCGTGGGGGCCTTACGGTCCTTTAGGGGTTAAGGTAATTTGTTATAACCTTGACAAAAATCATAACCCATAAGAGCCAATTTACACGATCGTCATCCCAAGCAAATATTTTCTAAAAACGGCTCTATACCATGCTAGAGGGTGGAGGAGGGGGCCTGCTAGTCTGACACGGCTGCAGGAAGCTTGTTTGCACGAGCCCATGGAAATAGGCTCTAATCCTTCTCCTCATTCTAAGCCCTCAGATCAACTAAAAGTACAGACGTGGACGTTGTCGATTGAGTAGAACAACTTGGTCGATCCAGTCTCCCAGCTCTCGTGCATTACTTTGTCCATAATTTAAAGCCAGTTTCCATTGGAAAGTCGAACTGAAGGAGCCCTCCAACTTGACCACAAGCAGTGGGTCAAAATATTTCTCAAATCAGTTCATAAGGTACATCTTCGAAAATAGACTCCAGTTCACCCTCCAGTTCTGCAGTTCGAATTTTGCACTAGTACTGGAGCCTGGAAGTCCAAACCTGGACCCCTCCAGGTCCCCAGTGGAAACTGGCTCTTAACCCCTAACTGCCTGAGTGTCCATTTTTTGGACGATGTACGTATTTCATCCAAAATTTCTCATCCGTCATGCACTTTTTGCAGTGTGGAATTTTTACTGTAGATTCTATGGGAAGTTAGCTTCATGCATATGTGATCCAATTAGAAAGGGAATGATTTGTGAATTTTTTATGCCTCATTTCATGTTGTAGTGATTCACCCAAATTTTTGAAGATTTCAGTGTAAAAGTGCTCTAAAAAAAGTCAACTCATAAAATTAAGCAACCAAAAAATCTCCAAAAATCACTACACTTAGAGTATTACATTTCAACCAATCACAATAAATTTCATCCGTAGATTGTCAATATCTTATTCGTAATTGAATTACAAAATAATTTTGAATTTCACGTTTCAAATTTTATACAAAATTACTGGTAATAGCAATCATAGATCTAACCGTATGGATAAAATCTAAAATTCATAATGTACAACTTTTATTCATATATCAAGTTCAAAATATCCCTCTAGGTTGCATTTTATAATGCATCAATGCAAAACTGCCGAATTTGGAGAGGGCTGTAGGCATTTAGGGGTTAATGGTGCTGTCTAATTTCATGCTCTCTGCATCTGGTTGATTTCTGTACCTTTCCCTCTGAAGGTTAGACAACTCTTTGTGTCATTTTCTCTTTGTTTTGATTTAGTTTGAATGTATTTCTTTGATTTTAGAAGTATTAGTAGATTCGTCTTTAGTTTTCACTATTTTGTGTGTAACAGAGTACAAGCTTAACCCCTAAAAGGATATGCATACAAAGTTGCTGCAGAGGTTTACATTTGTACTTATATATTGAAGACTAGAAAATGATGTTGTGATGGTGAATTCTTTTGTAGACGTCAATGTTAATACCATTAATGGTATATATTTTTTTCAAAATTTTTGGAGTAATTTAGAGCAACTCTACCACTACCTGTATATGCTGCAAATACGTATAAATGTGCACAATAGACTCCATAAAATACACATAGTGATTCCAATTTTTTTCCGGAAGGTTTCATAATTTTCTTCATCTTTGGGTCTTTCTTTTGCTTTTTAGTTGTTTCAAGTAATATGCATTGCAAGGTGCCTCAATTCATGGTACAATCCCAGCCAAGGCGACATTCCATCCTCAGGGCCCTTTAGGGGTTAAGGTAAGGGGTACAATTGCCGTCAGTTTAAGCATTTTAACCTACATGGAGCGCTGATTTATTTGCAGTACATAAAACTTTGGGTTTAATAACCAAGCTTAATTTTTAATTGATTTTTTCACAATGTATGATTTTGTTATAAATTTTCAAACTTAATATGCATAGACCACTATTGATGTTAGTAGGTGTACCAATAACCATCTTTCATTTCTAGTCCAATCAGATTGCTAACTTGGTATTCATAATTAATGCTTGTGATAACTAGATTGGGAACTCCTCGAGTTGAAACAGGTGATTTTATAGGTGACCACAATTAGTACCCAACAGTTTATGGTGCTTCTACCTTAACCCCTAAAGGACCAGGTGGACACATTGTGTCCAAGAATAATTTCATTACTTTAATAACTTGTTTGGATTTCATAATTTTGACTCAATGTTAACTAGAGAATTGAAAATGTTCGTTTCAAGAACACAAAAATCCTTCAAGATTTGCAATAACGTTGGTTGATTCATCGGGAAAAAATTAAAACGTCAACGTAGGTGAACTTGGGACATAGTAGTTAGGGTGGTTGATGGCTTGAAGGGCGTTTTCACACTTGGACGTCACGTTCGTTAAAAAAAGAAGTCTCCAATATGTAAAATATTTGCCATTACTGCATCATTAACACTATAAAATAATTACGGAAAATATTTAAATATATTTTAAATGGAATCTTTTCAAAATAATTGGAATTTTTTCTACATATTTTATATTATTTTGGAATATTTTGGAATATTCCAAATATATATTTGAATTCTTTAAAACATTTTTGCAATGTAAAAATTAATAACGATCACAAACACCGGCTCAACGAGTCACCAACGAGTCACCAACAAGTCAATTCACCCAAACATAAATCTTTGAGAATCAATCATTGTTGTTGTATTTAGTTTTAGAACACCATTTTTTGTGGGCACCTAGATATAGTACATCTTTGTATGCTCCTAAACTTTCAAACGCTAATCATGGTTTTTAAATTTATGAGAAAGTTTGCAATGAATGACCTATTGGTTTTATTCAAAATTTTCAGAAATCAACTTATAATCAAACCTTATAATCATGTAATATATACGGTAGATTGTTCTGAAAATTGATGTACAGTCTCATGACTAAGTCCTTTTTGAACTTCAATGGTGAAGTTTTCTACATGAATACCAATCAAGAGATACAATTGCCTTTCTGAAAGCATCACGAGAAAGTGATAAAATTTTAAGAATGAGCATGGTCCTTTAGGGGTTAATCCCTCTAGGATGTTCTCAAAATGGCATACGAGATTTATTCCTGGGTATTTTGAAGGTAACTGATGTACAGTCACCATTTAGTAACCCACAACCACATCTTTTTGAGGAGGATTTTTTTACATAGTGAACACTTGTAAGTGTGCCACACAATTTCACAATCAAAAGTGGATTTGAAAGATTTGTGCTCTGGCAAGAAATTCGTGAATGCCAATGGATGATGGCCCCAAGTATACTAAATTTGTACTGTATAAAGCTGGAGAAGGAGTAAAACATGCGGGCTTGTAATCCCTGTATGTGTTGTAATACGTATAATGTGCCACTTGCATAGGCACAAAATCTTTCAATATGACTCAAAAGAATTCCCCAAAAATCTTAAAATATTACTGGAGTCCATGCCCAAAATATTGTAGAAGTCATAATCCTTGAATACTTTTACCATCAGGTACTAAATTCTCAAATACAGAAAACGTAAGCCAATTCTAGCTGCAACATCCTAAAGCGGTTAACCCTTTAGTGCCCAGCAAGCCAGATAATGGTCACTGCAACGTCGGAAATGTATATAGCAGAGAATCCGTGAAGAATTTGAACTTCAGTTCTGAAGTTCATATTTGCAGATTTACATTACACATCTTCCTGAAAAAGAAATTTTCAATTTGGAGTTGTGCAACCATCAAAATACCTATGAACCAAACGCAAAAATACTGCAAATACTTGAAAATACAGTAAATACTTACAAATACAACACATGTACAATGCAATAATTCTTGTGTTTGGAAGTTTGTTATCTTGTTTTATTTTTTTGGATTGTGTTCTCTTGTTCATCTTCCATTAGTGTGTGTAATCTGATCTTGATTAATGTATCCACTCCTTTCAATTTTCAACGTATAAAATTTTGTCCTAAACCGTATATGGATAAGTCACTTTCACTTATAAAATTCACAATAATTATGTGTGAGTCTATTTTTGATATAAAAGATTGCGACGGAGAGGTGTTGACATAGGGCATTGTTGAACGTCTTTACTTTAATTTTTGAAAATTTAACCCAAATTCTATTTAACTTTGAAGTCACTTACCCTCCAAAATCTCATTTTTGAGCGTGCATTATACAGTTCAAATACATACTATAATCTTCCAATCCCACCATTGGATGATTCTCAAATTTTAGCAAGATGTGAGCTCTCTAGTTGAGAATAGAATTGTACGGTTACTTTCTAATTTAATCCATTCTATTTCCGGTAGTCTCAATCACGGTGGAAAAATCCACTGAAATCCAGTGCTCCCAGCTACAGTACCCTGGGCACTAAAGGGTTAATGAAGTAACATCACGTTGCAAATCTTATGACACAACCCTTTGATTTCTTTGCTTCAAGCAAACCAAGTAAAGATTATGAGATTTCATATTTTCTCAGGTGATCTACAGCAACGTACTTGTGGCAGATTGTTGGGCGGGGCTTTTGAAATAAGGGAGGCTTTCTGTCAGTGAAATACAGTGGTCGGACAGTATAGTGAATTTCAAAATGGCTGAGGCGGTGATTGAACAGTGTAGTTGTCAGATGATTTTCAATCAGGTTTAGTAAAAAAACACACATGGCATGCAATCAATGAAAATGTCCTCAAAATTAGCCACGTGGAGGACGTACAGATTTAAAGATCTGGAAGTGGTGTGTACAACTAAATATGCACAGAAGTTGTGCACACCACGATCTTTTCAATGCAAGTGTTGTTCTGAGGCTTTCTTGTGCTAAATTTTTTTTAAGTGATTTGGAGAGGCTACAAGTGATTTGCTATGGCTCCTAGGAGATCTGAAAATCAGCAAAGGACAATTCTTGAGATGCATGAGCGAGGCAACTCATATGGCAAAGTTTCAACAGCTTTGGGCATTTCCGGAAGCACTTGCAGTGATAGTGCAAAGGTTTGGTGAGAGAGGGAGTCTGAGAAATAGAGCTTCACCTAGTAAACCTCGAATTCTTAACCCCTAAACGTTCTCACCCTTTTCAGATTTGGCAGTTTTCTAAAGATGCATTATAAAATGCAACTAAAAGGGATATTTTCAAGTTGATGAATGAATAAAAGTTGTACATTATGCATTTTAGATTCTATTCATACGGTTAGATTTGGGATTGCTATCACCAATATTTGTGTATTCAATTTCAAACTTAAAATTTAACACTCTTTTGTAATATGATTACGAATAAGATATTGACAATCTAATAATGAAATTTGTTGTGATGGGTTGAAATGTAACACTCTAAGTGTAGTGATTTTTGGAGATTTTTTGGTTGCTTAATTTTAGTAGTTGACTTTTTCAAGAGCACTTTTAGACTAAAATCTTTGAAATTTTGGGTGGAACACTACAACATGAAATGAGGCATAAAATTTTCACAAATCATCCCCTTTCTAATTGGATCACACATGCACGGAGCTAACGTCCCATAAAAGTTTCAATAAAGAATCCACACTGCAAAAAGTGCATGATGGATGAGAAAACGGACTTCAAATCCGTACATCATGCAAAATATGCATCGTTGGGCGATTAGGGGTTAATGAACATGGTGACCGTGAATTCTAAGGAGGTTAAATGATAGATTTACTAGTACAACTGCAGCAATAGGAAGAAGATCACAGTCTGACGGCATGCAGTTGAGTGATGACACTATTAGAAAGGGCTGCAAGCATACGTCCGAGCATATGTCAAGACCAGAAAGCCACTTTTGACAAAGAAACATCGACTGCATTGTTTTAAATCGGCAGAGAAGTACAACCATGTAACTTGGGTAGATTGGAGTTTTGTCATTTTCTTTGATGAGTTAAAATTTAACCTTTTTGGCTCAAATAGGCAACAATATTGTTGGAAAAAGAGTGGAAAGTGTCTCTTAGACTAGCATGGGCAATGGTCTAATATGGGTATCCCAGAAAGCCCTTTGAACTCATAAATCAGCCCCCATAGCATCTTTGAATGAGTCCCTCTTTAAACCAAAATAAAAAATTAATTGACTAGATGTAGTTTTAATTTCTTGCACTCATAAAGTACACAAGAAAAACTTCATGTCAAAATTGAAGCATTTTAAAGATTTCAAATGAGACTTTTTGTTCAAAAATCGCAATTTGTCCTAACTACTTAAATATATCCAAAACATTTATTTAAAATATCAAATGATGTCATTTTGGTCCCAAATTTTGATATATAGTGCATGTAGATATGTTTTATTGGAAATGATTACTTTGAAGGATTAAAAATATTATTTACTTTGTACTACAACGCCTGCAAATGTTGAATTTAGGCATTTTTTTCACAAAGCATTAAAATATGAAAAAGAAATTATTCAATTCAAATTTTGAAGTTGAAGTGAAGTAGTTCATGTCATCCAAGTCTAGGTATTTTTTAATTTCTTTTTAATGAATTTTAGTCAACCGAAATGGACAAATTCGTCGAAATTTGGAAATTTCTACATATATTCGTTTTTCCAAATTTCGGTTAGATATTAAAATCCTTAAACCGATATATTTAAGGGTTAAAAAGCGATTTGTAGATTTAAAAAAGCGATCCAGATTGCAAATTTGCGCCTCATTTGAGAGATTGTGGAATCGTTGGTAAGCAATCAAAGTTATGAAATTGAACAAGTTTTTGAGGTTGGGGCAGCTGAGATGCTGCAGTGCTACAGTGAAAGCCAACAGTGTCCCGCAGAGCTGTTTTTGCATTTTTTTCGTTTTTTTTCCCCCTCCGAAAATTTAGATGCCTTCCGGGTTGCCCCGCCCAGGCCCTTTTGACGTTTAAGGGTTAATAACACGTTTGCTGAACCTGAACTTTGTTGGCTCTGTCCCAAGCTAGGGGATAAGCTGGAGACATTGAGGGAACCATGGTTTTTGGTTGCAAAATATTGTTACTACTCATTGAGAGAATTATATGCAATTGAACTTGATTCACACGGCTTATGTCCAATGTATGTAAGTTAGATTTTATGCTAAGGAAACCATTTCACATCTTATGTTTTTTTATGTAGGGTGCAGCAATTTTCCGGGGTGCATTGTACTAAACATGTACAAGTATACGTGAGTGCACAAAAGGGGTATTAATTTGAACACTATTGTATGACGTATACATGCAATAAACATTTATAGAGTTGAAAATATTGACGTATACTTACATTAAACATATATTTAAGACATAATAGATCTATATACAGAGGTTTTTAGACATATGACTCCTTGTATACAAGGGGTTCTTAGAGGGGGTCATGAATGCACGTGATTCTCAAACATAATGTAGAGTGCACTCCCTAGGAGCAATTTGCACTGAATATTACCATGGACTATTAATGTAATACTCCCTCCGTCCCATAATAGATGATGTTTTTGAATTTTTTTATAAATAAAGCAAACTAGAATGATTTCATCAAATCTCTTAATATAGAAAAATTCTATTTCAAAGTAGACGTCTATTCAAGCAGTATCATAACTATTTGGAGGTTGGCAATGGCTTTAGTAACAAAAGAAGTATGCCAACCTCGAAATGGTCAAAATATGAATATTTTAGATTTGGGATTTTTTTAATGCTATTCAATCTCTTCAGCACGAGTATGCTCCGATATCAATTGATGAACTTATTCATGATGTGGAGGAGGCGTATGATAGCATGTCAACTCAAGTATTAAATAAGGTTTTCTTGAGTTTACGGTATTGTATAGTAGAAACTATGAAAGTAGGTGGTCGCAATAGTTATAGGGTTCCATGCATAAGCTTTACGGACAAAAAAGAAAGCACTTCCTGGGCACCTATCTTGTAATTTTGTTTTTTTAGAATTTGTAAAATAAAAATTCAAATTGAATAAATGATTTGCATCAAGTAATTTGGGACAATTCTTTTTCCCCCAAAACATCATCTACTAGGGGCGGAAGGAGTATGATGACAAGTGACATGTGGGTTTTGGCCCTCGTACACAATTGTTTTACATAATTGATGGGATCAATCGTGGGTTAGGGCTAGTTTCCATGTGGAATCCAACCTAAAATTGATTGACGGGTTGGGTGGCTTCCATACTAATTTTTACAAACCATCCTACCATCAACCATGTCGGGTTCTAGTACGGGTCTTCACAACAACTCTCAAACAAAAGACAACTTGGAAGACCCAACATGGACAGGAAATAAAGCTAAATTGAGCCATGACTTTCAACCAAATCGGTGCATCATTGCAAAGGTTAATTAACCCTAAATGCCTAGAGCCCTCTCCAAATTCGGTAGTTTTGCAAAGATGCATTATAAAATGCAACTAAGATGGATATTTTGAATTTGACGTATGAATAAAAGTTGTACATTATGAATTTTAGGTTCTATCCATACAGTTAAATCTATAATTGCTCTCACCAATATTTTTGATAAAATTTGAAACTCAAAACTCAAAATTCTTTTGTAATTCCATTGCAAATAAGATATTGACAATTTGTGGATGAAATTTGTTGTGATTGGTTGAAGTGTAGTGATTTTTGGAGATTTTTTGTTTGCTTAGTTTTATGAGTTGACTTTTTTAAGAGCACTTTTACACTCAAACCTTCAAAATTTTGGGTGAATCACTACAACATGAAATAAAGCATAAAAATTTCACAAATCATCCCCTTTCTAATTGGATCACACATGCATGAAGCTAACTTTCCATTAAATCTATTGTAAAAAATCCACACTGCAAAAAGTGCATAATGAATGAGAAAATATGGATGAAATTTGTACATTGTTCAAAAAATGAACGCTTAGGTAGTTAAAGGTTAACCCCTAAACGTACCAACCCTTTGAACACAAGTAGATGCTAGCCTCAAAAATAGATATTAGCATGGCTCAAATGTACATGAGGTGTACATGAGAGGACCATTGCAAGCATAAAATCTACCCAACAAATTTGACATACTTGTAGTTGGAGGCCTTCCCAATATTATTAACCCTTAAACGTCAAAGCAAGCTCCATGGGCTTGGTATAAAGGAATAATGGGAGAAAAAAGTTTCATTTCTCAACCAAATCAAGCGAGACTTATTGCATTGGAATGCTATTGAAAAAGCGATCTAGATTCCAAATTTTCACCTCATTTGAGAGATTGTGGAATCGTTGGTAAACAATCAAAGTTATCAAATTGAACAAGTTTTGAGGTTGGGGCAGCTGAAGTTCAGCAGTGCCGCAGTGCTACAGTGCTAGCCAGCAGTGCACTGCAGAGCCGTTTTTGCCAATTTTTATTTTTTTTATTTTTTTTATTTTTTATTTTATTTTTTTCCCAAAAAAAATTAGATTCCTTCCGGGCTGCCCCATTCAGGCCCTCTTGACGTTTAAGGGTTAACAAGTCCCCATCACAAGAGATTTATTGTAATTGGTAGAGAATTTAATAGGCTTACAAAGGTGACTTGGATGAAAGTCATCCGAGGTTGTATGAGAAAGTTGCAAGGCTTTGAATCTGTTCATGATCCAGTTCCTGGACGTTGTGACGTTTAGGGGTTAAGTTAAATTCACTTTCCAAGAAAGCCTTGGTGGCATGATATTTTTTTTGCACACACATGTCACTAGCAAAAAGGTGTACCATAGTTACTATTCCTAATTGAAGAAACTATGTGAGGATATTGTGCATAACATTTAGTAGCCTTCATGCCCATTGCCTTTCCTTCATGCACTCTGCTCATCACCTTGAGCCTCCACCTATCCACTTAGCTACTAATGAAGTATTGTTGGCTGTAGAATATTCCACACCATCTACTACAGAGCCAAAGGCAGAGACAATGCATGCTTAAGGTGAGTGACCCAACAATATCTCCACCAGGTGTTCATTGAAAGCTTCGAATGCTGTATCAATACTAGATTTGCATGAAAAGCTTGAAGTGTTGGTTTATGGGCCATCCATGTATACTGAATGTTATGTAGGGCGGACATGATTGCACTCAATTCAATTTTTGGAAGTTTTTTCTACAGTTGATGTCGGGTTGGGTTCCACATGGAAACAGGCCCTCAGCAAGGACCCCAATGTCAGGCATCACTTGGGGCATATCTGGGGATGCTGAATGAGTTTTGAATTTTTGGAATTTTTGGAATTTTTTTTGGACAACGTGTATGATTTGTTCATGAGGCAATCAAGTCTCCAGAATGCACGGCCAACTTCATGGACACATGGACGTCAGCGAAGCAACAGAAATTCAAATATCGTTGGGATAGAAAAGGAGTGAACTCCACGCCGAAGCACACCTTCAGAAAGGAGGCCAGCACCTGCCCATTTACCGGTACAGACAGTCACCCGGTCACTGCCCCTCTGCCCCTCCCTCCCCTCCCACCGCTTGCTGCCGGTCGACCGGTCGACCGGTCGTCCCTTCTGCTCCGTCCACATAAAGCCCCCCGCTCTCCCTCTCGCCGTCGTCACTTCCGCGCTCTTGCATCCCTCGTCTTCGCATCGCGATCAATTCTCTCCATCAACCTTTGTTCTCGACTCACCAGGTAACAAGCTTTTGCCGTTCAATTTTTGAGTTCTTGCTGTGGTTGTTGTTTTCGAATCTGGCGGAGAGATATAGGTTTTGTAAAGTAGGTGCCGAGGGGATGCTGTGAACTACTTCTTCTTTTTTTCCTTTTTAAGGTTTCGAGTTCTCAAGAAAGGAATAGGTAAATTTTGTTGCTATGCGAGCTTTCGAAGGTTGGAGAGTCTGCACATGTTTTCGTCGCCGTTGATCATTTGTGCTACAGTTTGTAGCTGGTTGAATGAGTTTTGCTTTTTCTTTTCTTTTCTTTAGGTAGCGGTATTGCACCATAGCCGGGGGTTTGCACTGTAGCCTAGGGTTTCGGGAATTAGTACCAGTGTATTTTTTTGGTCAGGAGACTGGTTAGCAATTTTGCTACTCTTCCATGGCTTGAAGAGCAATCCAAGCTTCTTGGATGCTCTTTTCATATTACTATGTAGGTAATATCAGGGTAATCCACATGTGCAACCTAGGTGTTACTTAGGCAATACCTGTGATATTAAAGAGGCTACTCATCTTGACTCCATGTAGGATATTTGGCTATTACTGTATTCTTTTCTTTCTTTCTTTTTTCAAAAATCCTTTGTATCAATTAGCAAGCCCAAATTTTATATAGCAATTTGGGGATGATTACCCCCAAAACATTTTCGCTGCTTTCATTGTCTGAAATCGGACCGTTCTATGTTTAGTACCATTGCGTTGATCGGCGTATCGATTGATAGAAAGGGGGATTTTATATTTTTATATTTGTTTCTACACCGCTAGAGTAATCACGTTAAGCAGATGATGCAGAGTCGGTAATAATGTAGTACTGGGGACCTTACCTTGAGGATGTCTCGAACAGGGACATTTCCCAGCGGACGTCCCCAGTACTGCAGGTGTCCTGATGCAGATTATGCTGGTGCACTGGCAAAATATGTAATTTTTATCTGGGTCATTTTATGACATTTTTAGGGTCTTATTATATTCAATAATATATCGTATTACTCTCTTCACTCCGTCTACCTCCAAATCAAGACATATATGAACCCCGATTTTTTAAACAAAGGTAATCTTTATTGGTCGGAGCGTCATGGGTTATAATTGGAACCCCATGGTTCATGGTTCCTGGCTATGTTAGCCACCATTAGGGTCCTGATTGGAACCCATAACATAACACTCCTTCCAATGAAGATTACTTATTACATAATGGTTTTTTATATCTTATCTAGTTCCATCTCAGTGCTATATGTGAGGCAGAGCTTTGGGTAGCACCGCAGGTTGTAGTTCTTTTGTGGTTTCGGAGACTATGATCGGCTTGATATAATTTCCCGATGAGCATAATTTGATCAAAATGTTCGATTTTTTTCTTTTCCAGGATCTTCCAATATGGCCGGGGACCACGGTAAAATTCATGTCATCAGCAACACGGCATCCTTTGACGCTAAGTTGGCAGAGGCCGAGAGTACCGGCAAAATTGTAAGCATCATGGTGACCATCTTTGTTGTCTGTTTTCTTCACTTTTGCAAGTCTTCTCTGTTTTGGACTCGATTTTTGTGGTTTGTTATGCCATGGAAACAAGTGTTTTTGAGGTTTGTGAAACCATATGCTGACAATTCAATCATCCCGTAGGTGGTTGTCGATTTCACCGCAACTTGGTGCGGCCCTTGCCGACTGATGTCTCCCATCTTTACTGAGCTGAGCAAGAAGTATGACAATCTGATGTTCCTCAAAGTGGACGTCGACGAAGTTCAGGTACTTGCACGATTGTCAATGATACAGTAGGTGTCGGTGCGATTGGGATATCTGATTCATGATTATATTTGTCCGCTGCTTTTTTCTACTTTCAATGTTGTGTTCTAATCAAGTTCCAATTCGGTGGCTTTACAGGAGGTAACAGCTAAATGGGAAGTTCGTGCTATGCCCACTTTCATCTTTATCAAGAATAAGAAGCACCTTGATAAGATTGTGGGCGCTAACAAAGATGAGCTTGAGAGGAAGTGCCAGCACTACGCCACCACTGCATGAGGAGCATTGTAGGACTGCATTTGATGTCCTCCAAGAGCCATAGGACGGTGTTTTGGCTTTTTGATCGGTCTTGTCACAAATTACAGCCACAGTCTTTATACCTGTTACGTCTGTCTATTACTGTTGCACTGTCTAGCCTCAAAAAACACACTAGGGTTAAGTGTTTTCTGACGTGTGACGCTGGCTTGAAAGCCTTCTTCTGTTAAGTTGCTTTATGTAAGTGATTTTTAAATTTTTTTGGGTTGTATACAGTATGTGCCATACACAACTCGCATTACTTGAAAGTTATTAGGGTCTCAGAATGGGGTAGTGGCTTGGTGAATGGAATATTTCAATCTTTAATGACAATGTGGAAACGAGAGGTTAGGAAGGAGATAGAAGCCACATCCTCAATCAATTTCTTGCTCACAAGAGGTGGATACTAGCTTTCATGGATTATTGATATGGTGTCGAGTTCTCTAGGTTTGGAGAGGAATCATAGTTCTAATGTGCAGATTTTGGAGTAGCCCATTCTTGATTATTCTTCCCATCAGTTGAGACGTTGAAACCAGTGTTCTGAAGTTTGACATCTTTTACATTTCAGAGCTGGTGCCTTACAAGTAAGAATGTTATACTGACACACAACATTGGTTGAATCGAATTATTTTCTCAGTAACATGGTGCAGGCTTGAAAAATTTGGTTGAGTGCTTCACCAGAAAAGAAAAACCTTGGTTGAGTTACGAAATTAGTTGAACTGTATGAGCAGGGCAGTGTTTTCTTCAAGTCTTGGTTGTGTTTCAAGATACAAACAGGAGAGAAACTTGCACCAAATAGGGAGTGTCAGAGTTCAAGATTCTGTGAAATTTCACAGAATGTTATTCTGACAATTCTGACAATTCGATTTACAATGAGTTAACGCATGCAATTTTTTTTGTAAACGCCAAGCCTTCACTAACAAGTATACCGTAGAAAAGCGCTGTTAACCCCTAAACGTCTGAACGTGCCGTGGCGGCCAGCAGAATACGATGTATTTTGGTTGTATTTGGAATGAACTCACACCTTTAATGGATTTGAGTTCATAAGAGAAGCTGAAATTTAGATCAATGCGGTTCTAACAAGCTACAGAGATCCCAATTTAGAGTTTCTTATTGGTAGAAAATCCCAATTATACGACAGTGTATATACTATCCCCATGGGACGTTTAGGGGTTAACATGTTCTTGCTATAGTTGGCGGATGTTTTGGCAAGTATTTTGAAAAACTAAGGGCCGCTTCACACTGTGGCCGTCCAAGTCCAGAGGCCATGGGAGTTCATGGTTAATTCATGTTGAAAGTTCAATGTCTTGGGTTTGAAATATATAATAAAATATAGAAATTGGAGCCTTGGTGTGAAGTCCCAAAGGTCAAATCCAATAGTCAAATCTACAGTGGTATAAATTGCTCCATTTGTCTCAAAAAAAAAATCCAATAGTCAAGTCTTCGGCCAATTGTAGTGTGAAATCCCCAAGGGTCAAATTCAAAGGCCAAGCCTTTAGTTGAACCTTTGGATGATCATAGTGTGAAGCTCTAAAATCCAAGCCTTTAATGACGAAGCCTTTGGTAAAATGAAAAATACCATTAGTTTATCAAAATCATTTGACAACTTCTCGAGGGAGAATTGGGCTTCATTCTTGTTTGATACAATTATTACTCGAGAGTTTGTCACCTTGGCGCCAAAATGGTAAAAAAATATTGCCATGTAGGCATTTTGGAAGGTGCCGGATTTTGGAATTTGGCCTATAGTGTGAAGAATCGAGAGGCCAATTTTTAGCTTTCTTGCAATCTCATTAGTGGAATTCGACGTCCTCTCGACCTTCAACCATAGTGTGAAGCAATCCTAAGAGCAACCTGAGCATGTCATTGTATAAGCGGCGGTATAAATGGGATATGTGCATCTTAGGTACATTTCTCATTTATGCCGCCACCTTGATAGTGATGCCCTGAGGTTGTTCCAAATCTTTGTAATTTGAAAATTTGAGGTGTTTACTATTATTGTTACGTAACGTGGTAGTTTCATGCATACTATGTAATAACATCTTACTTGTTACATGATGTAGTAATTTTATGCACGCTATGTAATAACATCTCCCTATGCACAACATTGCACTTACAAAAATCAATCCACAAGAAAATAAAGATGCCGCACAACACCATACATGATCTATAAGAATTGATATTTTTCAAGTATAAGGGCCTCTTTACACTAGAGATGAGAAGGCGTGAGGAAAGAAATTTCAGCCAATGGGAGGCCTAAAAACCGAGAAGACCAAAGAATGTCACTTTACACCCAAAATTTTCAGTCCAAGGGACGGAAGGAGGAGGAAATGACATACACAACACTTTTGTCCTTTGTGGCAACAGAAGTGCACATTTTTCAAGGCCCCCGGATTTTGTGTCAAGCCCACTATGGTTTGTAACGCGTTTGGCCAAAATTCTCACAACCAATCATTTTTTATTTTTTAAGAAATATGTAAGAACTTTATTTTAAAAAATCAGCACTTTATTTTGTGGCATGTTCTCACTTTACACTATATCCGAAGGCCGTCAAGTTCAAAGGTTGGCTTCTCAAAGATGAACCATGGCCCTTGTGAGGTTTTCTCTACGGTTTCTCGCCTAGTGTAAACAAGGCCTAAGTTGTTACTTTGACTTTGGCATCTTGAAGTATTCATCAATCTCATTCCATGTCAAGTAATACATTTTCAATCTCGTGAACAAACCACTTCAAAACTCGAAGTTGGTATAAAGGTTCATCTAAGTTGCAAAGCCATATAACAATACATCTATGTCAATGGATTGTACATTAACCCTAACATTAAGTGTAAACTACATTGTTGTTTGTTCTTGCATTCAAATAATTTCTGCAACACATTAACACCCATATATATATTGATATGTTCAATACCCTTTATATAATTGAATAGTTCTCATTCCTTAACCCCTAAGTGACCAAACAATCATTTTATGGTCGTCGTTCATTTTTACGGGTTGTCTGGGATGAAAAAACTATAAAGAATAAAAGAAATTCAAATTGGAAATCAAGTCTACTTTCCAACCCAATTTGAATATGTCAATCCGAATTATACTCCACCGAGGAATTTTTTTGAAGACAAAGACCTCAATATTGTTCTAGTGCTATAAAATCTACTATTTGGAGAATCAAAGTAACAATGTTCTCTCCTTTGAAAAAAATTCTTTTTAAAATTTTAAAATATAATATCTAGTTTTAATTAATCATATTAAATTTCAAATTTTTTAAAAAAAATTGTAATTTTGATAGAATTTTGAAGTTAAAATCTTTTAAAGTGAAGATTTAAAACTATTCTTGGAAATTTAACCGCACATATAATTTTTAAACATCATGTTTTTCATTTTCTCTATTGAACCAAACTTCATCAAAAATAAAGAGGTCACATATCATAACACATCTATGTTTTGTCCAATACTCTTCTGCCATTTAGGGGTTAAGAATCAATATTTCAAGTCTTTTATTTGTTTTTTCCATTTGTAGCTTATTTATTTATATATATAAATATAAATATATATATATATATATATATCCATTATTCACTATAATTTTCATGGTGTAAAGATTCTTTCTCTTGTCATAGACGTTGCTTTAGGTATTAAGATCTCTTGATTTGTGCGGTTCATCTTAGGCATGTAATTAATTAATTCTCTCATCTTTCACTTAGTGTGTTGTCTTTCTTCTTAATCCCTTATTAGACGTCCTTATCCCTCTCGAGATTTGGAGAATTTCAAAGATGTCTTATAAAATGTAATTCAGAGAGATATTTTGAACTTGATATATGAATAAAAGTTGTACATTATGAATTTTTGATTCTATCCATACGGTTAGATCTATGATTGTTGTCAACAATATTTTTGTATAAAATTTGAAACTTAAAATTGAAAATTCTTTTGTGAATTGATTACAAATAAGATATTGACAATTTGTACATGAAATTTGTTGTGATTGGCTGAAATGGAAAACCCTAAGTGTAGTGATTTTTGGAGATTTTTTGGTTGCTTAATTTTATGAATTCACTTTTTTAAGAACAAATTTACTTTGACCTATAGTGTCATCTCTTATTTTTGTTGACCTATGATGTCGTCTCTTCATTGCAATCTTTCATGTCAAGAATAGACTCTTACATAATTACTGTGAATTTTATAAGTGAGAGTGATTTATCCATGTACGGTTTAGGACAAACACAAGAAAGACCGCATAGTACATGTGTTGTATTTGTATGTATTTGTTGTATTTTCAAGTATTTGCAGTATTTTGGTGTTTTGTACATAGGTATTTGGATATCTAAGAGAATCAGATTCCAAATTTTCTTTTTGCATCATCTGCATAATCAAAAGTTACACTTCTGAGCTTCAGACACCGGATTGAGATGGTTCATAGATTTTATAGCATTTCAATTTCTAATGATCTAGTGACTATTTAGTAGTTACCTGGGCACTAAAGGGTTAAGATGACAAATTCAATTGATCACATTGTGATAAGTAGAATTCATATGGAATCAAATTTCATATCATTGGAATCGGTGAAGAACACATGAGGCATAATGTGGGCTTCTTGGTCCTTTAAGAGTTAATGTTATGATTGAGCGTGAGAGTTTATGTGGAGGAGTCTATCTTTGTCAACCAACAGAGTAGGTCTATTAACTGTCAATTTCTTTTTTTGTTTCAAATCTAGTTTTGGCATATTTCTCGTGAGTGTCTTGACTAGTAGAAAAGGTGGCACTCTACAAGGAGATGCCTAGGCAAAATCACTGTGCATGCGTGGAATTGGGCATCAAATGCCGGGGCAACTCTCTCGGCAATGCCACCTTTTCTACTAGTGCTTCTCGCAAGTGTCCGGTCATTCATCTCACTTATTGCCAACAAGCAATAAATTGTTGCTATGTTGGATTTTAGGCATATTATGGCACCGACAAAGGCCACCTTTGTGAACAAGAATAAGAAGTCAAAGTAGTTTTCGGTGAACCTCTTCGAACCCAAGACAAGTCGCATGCTGGGGAAGTGCCACCAATTTGGCCACCATGACCAAGATGGCACATGCTACCGTTGATGCCCTCTTTCAAGGGTATACTTTACATGAGGAAAGTTCTTGTGGTGAACTACATGATAGAAACCGTATGGTAACTTTATCGCACTTTTTGTTATGGCATGCTTTATCATTCCCGTATAGATTCAATATAAAAATAAAAGATCATATTGAACTTGTACAATACCCATAGCACTTTGTCAATATAGTATATATTCTAAATTTTGTATAAATACATTATCTATACTGAACGTAATATTTTGAATGTAATGTTATTCTATTGATTCATTTGCTTGGAATCCATATGGTCTTTGTATAACACCCGTACAATTACAATATACTTTCAATCAAGATTGCCATAGTAAATGAAAATGTGCTGACTCAATACACTAAATTCACCATACACTGTGGTCCACAATATTTACGAGAGGCTTTACTAATAATCATTTTTTCAAAATACTATACTAAAATTTGGATGAAAATTTGTTCAAATGGATGAATGTACCCACAACAATTATCCACCCACAGTATATGGTGTTTTCAGTGTACTGAAAAACTCACTTCTACTTTCTTGACGTATAGTTTGTTTCCATACTGAAACCTCTAACTTGGACTTTCCTGATGGTCACAATGTTCTTCATACCTTGCTAAACCACACCCTTTACACTGTAGTAGAATTGTAGAGAAATTACTAATAAAATAATTCAACTCTCCAACGCTTTTTGCTTGGCCCAGCTGAAGTTAAAGAAAATTCTCTGCAATTCCTCGGATCCCTTTACGGATGCTTGAGATTTGGAGGTAAACAGTAGGGGGCTGAAGAATGTTATGGTGTTGGCTGTGCACTGCCTTTTGTCCCTTCCCTTTCGGGCGGGTTCCGTTCGGGGTGGCCATGTCTACTAAACCCTAATCCGCTGCTCCCCTCCCTAAACGTTGTTACCTTACAGCGATGCAGCAGGCACGGCGAGCTTCCACCAGCTTGCCTGCGCTGGTGCTGCCGCGGTCGTCCTTTTTCTCCACGGGGTCCAAAGTGCCATGGCCATGGCTACGAGGCTCGGACTGCTCCCCGTTACTGTTGCACCGCATTCACGTTCGCTTTCGCTGGCAGCCCGTCAATGCCTGGACGAATCTCGCGGCCGAGACCGTTCCAGAGTGAGTACATGCTTATTACTCAGTTGGCTCTCGATTACAGTGTAATTGGACAGTAGTTCACGCCCACGCATCCGTACACAATCCCGGTGAACATATTCTCAGCAAACCAAAAATCCTAGGATTTCACAGTTTCACAATTTTCCACCGACCTGAGAGATTCACAAATGCGTTTAGGGTTTGCGATGTTCATAGGCAAGATTCAAGCGATCCATAGCCTCAGAAGAATGAAAACCGATCCATTACGTCGAATCAGAAATCCAACTCTAACCAAAAAAATTCGAACGACTGTAAATGTCCTTCAATGCCCTGAAATTCAACACCCGAACTGCCTCTCATTCAGCACAGATGACAGTAGACATTGTGGCATAGGTGAATCGGTGTTAGGAACCAATTCACGAGTCAATTCAGTTAGCGCTGAATCTATGTCGTTGTAGGTACGAAATTACAGGGGCTGTGTGCTCGATATTTGCAGCTTGTGCAATTCGTTTGGTGGTTTGAGTATGCAGCAGACGCCTAAACCCCAGGCTCTCCCTCTCACGCTACCACAGTCACTTGGACTCAATCTGTGTGTCTAGGCTATGGATTTAAGTGTATTTGATCAATTGGTCTCTGTGGATGCAGGCAGACAGTGCTGGGATTGCCCACTGGATTAGATTGCTGGCAACAGTTGCAGTGTAGGAGCTTTTCGTTGGTGTGTGCAGCTGGTGCACAGGTGAGTGAGTTATAGCATTTGGCCATATACCTGTTGGGATAAGCGGTTGGATGATTTGTGACTTGTGTTGAACTGGTGTGGTCATGCTAGCAACATGCGTGTCCAAATATGAGGTCTCCTTTACAGCACTGAGGACTTCTAAGCAAGAGGACAAGCACCTGGTTGACCGAGCCTTAACCCTTCAACCGCAGTATTGCTGGGAAGAGTCAGTGTGTTCAAACTGCTCCTAAGTAACCTTTTGGCACGCTATTGGGATTTGTGTGACCAGGATGTCTGTGCGATCGCACACCTCAAGTCTCCATGGCCTGTCTATCCTTCTTTATCCGTGCTCTCGTCCTCTCATGGGAGAAGAAGCAGTGGACAAATCAGGTGTTCATCATATTCATCAGTTTGTAAGAGTTCAGCCCCGAGTGCCAATGGTTCAGGTACGTATCAGATGCCCGTCGTCATGGAAAGAGGTTGAGACAGTCTGGAGAGAACGTGACTGACATGGAGGAAATATGTTGCAGTCGATTCGGGCGGCACACAGACAATCGAACAGCTTTGGGAGGAGTATTTTGCAGATGCTTCCCAGTGGTGGGACTACAGAGTTGACAAGGTATCATCGGGATTACCTGTCAGTTGACGATAGAAAGTGGATGTATGACTTGGATCAGCAAGCGAGGAGGATATTTCTTGCTTGCACAAGGTTATGGGCACCCAGCGAAACTAGACGCATAGAAATTGGCCTTGGCGTATTCTGGAGTGGAGCCCGATCAAGTCATTGTAGTTGTTTAGAAACATATATTCCTCGATCGTTGATTGTTGGGGCCAGATTAGGACTCAGTGAGGTATTCCAGATCTGATCGTGGATTGTGGTGCCCACAGAAGAATCCCAGGTCACCTGACTTGAGACATAAGGTGACAACGAAAGCACTTTGGATAGATAGTTGGTCAACTCCAGCATGGGTGAAGGCAAGGCTCTCACCGGTGAATCAAGGCAGATTGCAATGTCATGTTGGTTATGACACCAGAGATTCCCAAGACACTGCACAAGGAAACAGGTATTGGCATGAGCACGTAACTCCAGGAAACGAGCCGTCTCACTTCCTTAATGCCAGGAAATTGGTGCAGCCAAAATTTGGGATTTGAGTGGGTTTGAAAATTTGGTTTGTGCAACATGCGCTTCGCTTTCTGTGCATCGTTTGATGCTCTTAAAGTGGGATGGTTTTCTTTGAATTGCTATTTATGTAAGATTGCAAATGGATGTATGCAACTTTTTTGCGTACTAAAATATATGAGCTTAGGGTATTAATGGTCTTTCACCCTTAAGCACTAGTGTTTTTCTCGTAAGGTTGTTCTAATGAAGAATCTATGGATGAGACAGGCTACGCATGGGCAAAAGTGGAGAAGGAAACACTCTGCCTTCTAGTGGAAGAGAGTGGAGGCAAATTGTACAAGGTGGCGGTGGCAGTATGCATGTGCAAAGTGCTAGTACCACGAGTGAAGCAATTGCTAATCTGAAGAATTGTCTACAACAAGGCATCACTATAGACTCATACACGTATGTTGATGTTCTGAAGCGGTGCTTGAAGCAGAAAGACCTTCTGGCGGCCAAGCAGGTACATGACTGCATCATCAAGAGTGGAATGGACCAAAATACATACGTAGGGACTAGTCTATTGAGTGTGTACATCAGATGTGAGAGTTTGCTGGATGCACGCCGAGTGTTTGATGGACTTGTAAAGAAGGATGTTATTAGTTGGAACGTCATGATTGGAGGTTATGCTCAGCGCAATCATGCCAAAGATGCAATGGAATTATTCCGTCAAATGCGTCAAGAAAATGTGGAGGCGGATGAGAGTACTTATTTGAGGATCCTGAAGGCATGTGCTAATCCATCAGCTTTGAAATGGGGCAAAGAAGTTCATGCATACATCAGACATCGGGGCCTTGATACATCTGTGCGTGTCGGGACTGCCCTCCTTCAGATGTACGCAAAGTGTGGGTGCATCAAGGAGGCAAGGCAAATTTTTGATAATTTGACCAATGCTAATGTCGTCTCCTCAAACGTGATGATTGGCGCGTATGTGGAAAGTGGCAGTATCCATGATGCCCGACTAGTTTTTGACAGAATGGAGGAACGCAATGTAATTACATGGACTGTGATGATTGGAGCCTATGCAAAAAGTGGTCGTGGTGAGGAAGCGTATCGACTCTTTCTCCAAATGAAATGGGAAGGCTTCAAACCCGATGCAATTACCTATATAAGTATACTGAATGCATGTGCAAGCGTAGGGGCTTTGGAGTGGGTGAAGGAGGTTCACGGCCATGCCCTGGAAGCAGGATTGGAGTCTGATTTGCGCGTGGGCAGTGCGCTCATTCATATGTATGCAAAGTGTGGCAGTATTGATGATGCCCGACTAGTTTTTAACAAAATGAAGGAACGCGATGTAATCACATGGACTGTGATGATTGGAGCCTATGCAGAAAGTGGTTGTGGTGAGGAAGCATATGGACTCTTTCTCCAAATGAAACGGAAAGGCTTCAATCCAGATGCAATTACCTATATAAGCATACTGAATGCATGTGCAAGCGCAGGGGCTTTGGAGTGGGTGAAGGAGGTTCATGGCCATGCCCTGGAAGCAGGATTGGAGTCTGATTTGCGTGTGGGCAATGCGCTCATTCACATGTATGCAAAGAGTGGCAGTATTGATGATGCCCGACTAGTTTTTGACAGGATGGAGAAACGCGATGTAATTACATGGAATGTGTTGATTGCCGCATATGTGGAAAGTGGCAGTATTGATGATGCCCGACTAGTTTTTGACAGAATGGAGGAACGCGATGTAATCACATGGACTGTGATGATTGGAGCCTATGCAAAAAGTGGTTGTGGTGAGGAAGCGTATCGACTCTTTCTCCAAATGAAACGGGAAGGCTTCAAACCAGATGCAATGACCCATGCCAGCATACTGAATGCATGTGCAAGCGCAGGGGCTTTGGAGTGGGTGAAGGAGGTTCATGGCCATGTCCTGGAAGCAGGATTTGAGTCTGATTTGGGCGTGGGCAATGCGCTCATTCACATGTATGCAAAGAGTGGCAGTATTGATGATGCCCGACTAGTTTTTGACAGGATGGAGAAACGCGATGTAGTTACATGGAATGTGATGATTGGTGGACTTGCACAACATGGATGTGGGCACGAGGCTCTGGAAAAGCTTAGAAATATGAATAGAGACGGTGTGAAGCCCGACGGGCGAACATTGGTGGCAGTTTTGTCGGCCTGTAGTCATGCAGGCCTTGTGGATGACGGCCGTCGCCTCTTTCTGGCCATGACGCAAGACTATGGCATCGAGCCTAATACTGTTCTGTGTAACTGCATGGTGGATCTTCTTGGGCGAGCAGGACACTTGGAGGAAGCAATGCTATTCATTGGTAACATGCCAGTTGAACCAGACAGAGCAACTTGGGGAACCTTGCTTGGTGCTTGTAGAACCTATGGTAATGTGGAAATGGCCGAAATTGCTGCTAAAGAGGTCCTCAAGTTGGAACCAAAGGGTGCCTCTCCATACGTGCTCCTGTCCAACATCTATGCTGCAGCTGGCAAGTGGGAGGAGGTGTCATTGGTGCGCCTTATGATGCACGAAAGAGGTATACGCAAGGAGCCAGGGTGTAGCTGGATTGAAGTTGATAACAGGATCCATCGCTTTGTCGTAGGAGATACATCTCACCCAGAAACGAAGGAGATATATGTTGAGCTGAACAGATTGAACGAAAGAATCAAGGCTGAAGGTTACGTTCCTGATACCCGGCTAGTGTTGCAGAATATTGATGAGGAGGACAAAGAACTAGCACTTTGCTCTCATAGCGAGAAGTTGGCTATTGCTTATGGATTGATGCATACAGCCCGTGGAAAACCAATTCGTATATACAAGAATCTTCGTGTCTGCTCAGATTGTCATGCAGCAACCAAGCTTATCTCGAAGGTGACTGGACGGGAGATTGTGGCCAGGGATGCTACTCGGTTTCACCACTTTAAAGATGGCGTCTGCTCTTGTGGTGATTACTGGTGATGAGGTGGGCCACTCCAATTACTGTAGCAAATTGTTGGGATCCGTTGGTTACTTAACCCTTTAGTGCCCAGGGTACTGTAGCAGACAGCTCTGGATTTCAGTGGGTTTTTCCACTGTGGTTGAGACTACCAAAAATAGAATGGGTTAAATTAGAAAGTAACCGTACAATTCTATTCTCAACTCGAGAGCACACATTTTATTAAAATTTGAGAATCATCCGATGGTGGGATCGGAAGATTATAGTATGTATTTGAACTGTATAATGCACGCTCAAAAACGAGATTTTGGGGGGTGTGTGACTTCAAAGTTAAATAGAATTTGAGGTAAATTTTCAAAAATAAAAGCAAAGAAGTTCAGCTATGCCCTATGTCAACACCTCTCCGTTGCAATCTTTCATATCAAAAATAGACTCACACATAATTATTGTGAGATTTATAAGTGAAAGTGACTTGTCCATGTACGGTTTAGGACAAAATTTTATACGTTGAAAATTGACAGGAGTGGGTACATTAGTCAAGATCGGATTACACACACTAATGGAAGATGAAGAAGAGAACACAATCCAAAAAAATAAAACAAGATAACAAACTTCCAAACACAATAAATACTACACAATACATATGTTGTATTTGTAAGTATTTACTGTATTTTCAAGTATTTGCAGTATTTTTGCCTTCTGTTGATAGGTATTTTGATAGTTGTACAATTCCAAATTGAAAATTTCTTTTTCTGGAAGGTGCGTAATGTATGTGCGCAAATCTAAACTTCAAAACTGAAGTTCCAATTCTTCACGGATTCTCTGCTATTTGCATTTCGGACGTTGTAGTGACCATAATGTGGTTTGCTGGGCACTAAAGGGTTAACTCCCGAAGGACCACAACTATGTTTCTCTCCAAACACTCCAAAGCTGCCTAAAAGTATCCCTTCTCAAAAAAAGGCAAATAGTTTTTGATTTAAAACCTCTTTGACCTATCCAACAGTAGGATATTTCAACCAACTTGAATTTATTAGCACCTACAAATTTTCAACTGTTCAGGGTTCCTTAATAGTATGATCATAAGCTACAAAGTTGGCTGCACTTTTTTCTTGGCCCCGTGCTCAAGTTTGAAATTTTTGAAAATGCTCGAAGTGCAAAGTTTAGTTTTAGATTTGGTAAAATGAATTTGGCAATTGTGTATATAGGAGTGTTTGCTCATTATGTACAAAATTTCAGATCCAAAGCTCATTGTATGCAAATTTTCAAGAGCTGTTCGTAGTTGGGTTTTCACCTTTGCATGATTGTATCTTTTGATCTGTACATCACCTACGTACGCAAATTACCATCCCTATTTGTTACAAAGAGTAGAATCACCACAAAAAATCTCAAAATTTGAGGATCAGTACTCATTCCACACTGAGCTAACTGAATTTGGAAATTAGCGTTGGTCCTTTAGGGGTTAACCGTTTAGTGCCTAGGATACTGTAGTTGCGTGCACTAGATTCCAGTAGTTTTTCCAACTGTGATTGATACTATTAGAAATAGAATGGATTAAATGAGAAAGTAATCGTACAATTGTATTCTCAACTGGAGTGAACACAATTTGCCAAAATTAGAGAATCATCCAATGGTGGAATTGCAAGATTATAGTATGTCTTTGAATTGTATAATGCACACTCAAATATGAGATTTTAGAGGGTGTGCAACTTCAAAGTTAAATAGAATTTGGGTTAAATTTTCTAAAATGAAAGTGATGAGGTTCAACAATGGTCTATATCAACACCTCTCTATTGCAATCATTCATATCAAGAACGGACTCAAATAATTATTGCGAATTTTATAAGTGAGAGTGACTTATCCATATACAGTTTAGGACACTAATTTATACATTAAAAATTGAAAGGAGTTGGTACATTGATCAAGATCGGAATACATATACTATTGGAACATGAACAAGAGAATAGAATCCAAAAAATAAATAAATAAAAGATAACAAACTTCCAAACACTAGAAATACAACATAGTACATATGTTGTATTTGTAAGTATTTGGTGTATTTTGAGGTATTTGCAGTATTTTGGTGTTTTGAACATAGGTATTTTGATAGTTGCACAATTCCAAATTGAAATTTTCTTTTTCTAGAAGATGTATATTATAAATCTTCAAATGTGAACTTTATAATTCAAAATCCAATTATTCGTGGATTTTTTGTTATTTGCATTTTGACACTCCAGTGACCAGAATGTGATCAGCTAGGCACTAAAGGGTTAATGATGTGTTGGTGCAGGGAGTGTTTAGCTTGAGCCGTTTAACCCTTAAAGGGCTGATGGGGATAGTAGATACGCTGACGTATATTTGACATTTGTTGTAAATAGAATGTTCCAAATTGATATCCCAATAACTCATTAAAATGATGTTGACGTGAATTTTAACTTCACTTTTGATCTGAAACCCATAGGAGGTGTGGAACCATGCCAAATACAATGGAATATTGGTGTATAATACTGGTTGGAAAGGGCTCTCTGGTCCTTTAAGGATTAAAAGCACGTAAGATAAATCCTTGTTTTGGAATGGAAAGACATGTAACATGTACAGTACATAATTTCATTAGTCATTGTATAGTAAGTAGTTCCATTTTCAAATGGCAACATACTTTAATCTTTAAAGGACACGAGCTCAAATGGCGGGCAGCTCAAAGGAATCAAATCCTCATTTTCACTCTTTGGGCATTTGTGCCAAGGCTACACGAATGCCGTCATAAAGCATAAAAAATTTGGAAAAAAGAAGGAAAATAGAGGCTTTCCGCACCATGCTGATATGCGGCGTCTACGTTTGCCACGTGGCGGTGTTGGGGAGCCCGCCCAGACGCAGCAGCTTGAGCTGTTGGCTCCGGCTAGCCAGTTCGAGTTGCCTCACCTGCCCTGACAACCAAAAAGCCCAACAAAGCCCACTAGTACAATTTGTAGAGAACTTCGAAGCTAAGGCAGTCTGACAAACTTTTCACCTTAGTCATTGTTTTCATTTTTTTCAAAAAAGAACGTAAAGATCGTAATGGATAAGGGTTTGATCATTTAGGAGTTCAATTTTTTTTTATTTACAATATCATGTGTCATTAACGTCACTAACCTTTATTTTTGGGTTAGTGACGTTAGTGACACATGATATTTACTTTAAAGTAAAATGCCTAGATATGTGTAAAATAAAGTGCCTAGATAATTTTAAATAAAATGTCTAAATATTTCAACTTCTAAAGGACCGTGAACTTTTCTCGAGTCATACTTTTGTAATTTGATTACAAATAAGATATTGACAATCCATGTATGAAAATTGTTGTGATGGGTTGAAATGTAATACACTAAGTGTAGTGATTTTTAAATATTTTATGGTTGCTTAATTTTATGAGTTGACTTTTCCATAGGCACTTTGGAACTATTTTGATCTAAGATCTTAATTTTTTCTTGGTGAATCACTCCAACATAATATGAGGCATAAAAATTTCACAAATATCCCCTTCCAAGTCCATAATACATACATGAAGCTAACTTATCATAAAATATATAATAAAAAATCCACATTGCAAAAAGTGAAGAACAGATGAGAAAACGTGGATGAAATTTGTACATTGTCCAAGAATAGGACATCTGGGCAGTTCAGGGTTAAAATATCTAGTCATTTTATTTTTAAAAATATGTAGGCATTTTACTTTAAAGTAGATATTATGTGTCACTAACATCATTAACTCCAAGAATTGAAGTCAATGACGTTAGTCACACATGATATTTAATTGTTCAAAATTAAACTCCTTGATTGAGGCTTATTGATGTGGAATGGCCAAAAAAATTGTGTAAAATCATCTCCTTGTTCAAGGTGTTTATCTGATGCTATGTTTTTCGTGTGAATGTAACTAATATATATTTTATAATAGACGTTTCTCTGATCGTGCGTTTTTCTATTCGAATAAGTATACAAATGTGTAAAAATAAAATTAATGAAGTATTATGTTTATCTCAAATAAAAATAAAAATAATTATGCAAACAAATTAATCTTTCCCATGAGTTTAGTTATGGTTAGGTTTGACTATCATTAATTTCAAGTGGGATAACTTACCTCTCAATGTCCTAATGCTGTGGAGTTGTATGTCACAGAATATGAATAATTTTGAAATGCAAATGAAACAATTGGTTTATTTCTTGGAGAACGAACCTCTTTGAAGGTTAAGAGCATGGAGGCAATCCGGTTGATTGAATCCTTCGGCATTGTGTCAGTCTTAGCCCAACCTCGTCAACTCAGCTCGTCCCTGCCCTTTTTGGCTTCATGCCAAAAAAACTTGCTAGTTTGCTCATGTCCACCCCGCTAGGCTTGCTCATGTCAGCCCACGCACATGTCCCGCTCAAACCAGGCAGCCCAAAAATATCCCCACCTCTCTCGATGCACTCTTTGAATCACTATGAGCTCTACAATCCACCAAAATAGATGCAACTTGGGAATCTAGTCTCGCATTTTGTCAACTTTTCAAACCAGTATTCCTTTTATTTTTTGGTTGAAAAAATGTAAAGTTTTCTCCTTTATTCCCTCAAAACTAAGCTCGAGGGCTTAGTATGTCCTTTAAGGATTAACTAAACCGAAACCTCTTCCTTTGTTTCTTGAAAACGAAGTGTTTTTGTAGTTGCTCCCCTGGTAGGAAATTTTGAATTGTTGAACGCGTAAAACCAAAAGTCTGGGACATTTCCAACCTTACAGAAAATATATGTAGGAAAGTTCAGAAAGCATTTTATCATCTTCGCCGTCTTCTGGTTGCCCTTGCCACTTTCCCTGGCCAGCGTCGTTGTCGCCCTGGCTCCCCTGTTGTGTTACTAGTCGTCTTGCCTTCCTCCCCAATTGCGGCCAAAAATCTTAACCTCCTCATTGGTTCCGTCTCCTCTACTTCTAGATCTCGCTCTTTATCTAATTCCTACTTATAATCATCAACTACCCTTTTGAGTGACTTGGCGGATAACTCTATTGTTTTCATTTTATAATTTCAATTTTACTTCCTTGAGTATTTTGATCTTCTAACAAAAAATAAATTTTAAATACTATGGTTAATATCAAAATTTAATCTTTAAATATTTTGGTTAACATCAAAATTAAGCTAATAATCCAAGTTTCATTTTATATGATAAAATTACTCAAACTTACTATTGTGCCTTAGATAATACATGTCATCCAAAATAATTTTCAAAATTTAGATAAATAAATATTTATTTATTTATAGAGAATATTGAATTGAAAACTTACAGTATATTATTATGGATTATCATGTACTGTACTCGACCGTTAGGGTCAGCAAAAAATAATTATAAAATGAGAAGCCTAAAATTTTGAGGAAATTATTTTTTCAAAAAAATCTATTTTATTTGGTGAAAAAAAATCTTAGAGAATATTCATAGAACGTCATAGAATATTCTCATCATCTTGACAAAAAAATAAAACATTAGGCATGAGGTACCGACCCTGACAACCGAGTACGATATATAATAATATGTAGTTAAAAAGACAGTATCAGATAATATGAACTTTGAGATAAATTTGGTTTTTATTTTTATAAATTTTTAATAAATGATTATTATGGAATCCAATTTTAAATCACAATTCAAAAGTATGTTTCTAAAATTAAAAGATACAATTATAGTGTAGCATGTTTCCTGTGCAATTTCAATACAAACCATGTTAATTTGACGTATGTCAAAAATCTTGAATATTTGTTTTTACAAAAAATCATTTGAATAATAGTTTTTGGAAAAATCAAGATTTTATCAATTGCATTTTGGTCAGATTATAAATGTAGTTTAATTATTTTCTTAAATCATTTTACTTCACAGTAAAGATGGTTTGAAATGAAATCTACATTTCAAAAACCATCATCTTTTCATGGTAGGAACAATTCACATAGAATTTATAATTTAAAACTAATAGTTTTATAAGACTATGAATGGTATAACTTGATACCATTTATTTTGAATTGGATATCGAATCAATCCAAAATGACCTTAACCCTTAAACGTACCACTCCTTTGTAGGAAAGTCAAACTACACAATTTAGCCTTCAAGATTTATCAAAATATATTTTGTAATATTTTTCATGCATGGAATTGAATGTTTCCTATCAGTCTTGAAATTTTCAGATTTTTTTGATTTAATACGACCTTTTTAACAAATTTTTAAGTCAAATACTTCAAAAAATAATTTTTATTACAAAAAAGCTTTAAAAAAATAATTTTTTTTTGGGAGCAGGTACAAATTACAATGGAGAATCACATGATATGTTTTCTATAGAAATTTTTTATTTACATTTTGAAATTCGAAAGGTGAACATCCTATGTAGTGTAATTCAAACCTTGAGCTACAAAGCTTGCACAAGCAATAAAATATTCAATAATTGGAATTTTTAAGATTTGAAAAGTGGAGTACAAACTAGACTTAATAAACTTCATTTTCTTAGTTGGGTGTATTAGCAACAAAAGTCATCTTCAAGATCAAAATTGGGTTTGACCAACAAACGTCCAGTTTCTGGACGCTGGGACGTTTAGGGGTTAAATTACCTAGATCATCCCAGTTCTTGAGTTGATTGCTTTAGACATATAAGATAGGTGGTTCAATTCCTATTGGTATTCGTAATCCAAGTGCAATTCCTTGGTTTGACAAACACCAACTCTTATCTATAGGCTCGAATGCCTTATGAGGTGAGAGTGCCTTCCAAGCAAGGGGCTACGGTATACACCCTTTTATTTTAAATAAAATACAAACGTATAAAATAAATAAAATAAAAAGTAAATATTGAATCGATTTTTTTCTTCAAGACAAATGTTATGAGACAATACCGGTATTCAACTTCTAGTGATTAAAATTGTGTATATACCATGAGCAACCCTTTTCTTTTGAACTTTATAGTGTCAGATTGCACCAATCAAAATAAATTTGGCTACAAAACGACCAAAAATCCAATATTAAATCACCAAAATATCTTCAAAATTTTGTACAATATTGGATGAAATCGTCAAATTTGAATGAAAATAACATTAAAATGTGGATGAAAAGTATTATCTATCCAAAATATGAATGAATGGAGAAATACTTAATTTAACCATATTATTCTGTATTGCGAGTTTAGCACTCTTTGAAAAATGAAAATAAAATGACTGGCCAAAATTTATTATAAAATGGTTAAAAACTTTGAAACTTACATACAATTAGGAATTACCACCTCACCCGCACTCTAAGTGATACCCTAACTCTAAGTGAGCCTACGTAAAGAAAGCGCTCCCCCAAGCTTTCACAAATTCGTAGATGTTGGAGCAACATGTACCTCCGGGAGAAGAAAGGAAATCCAGAATCGGTAGATAAGGACGAGGGGCAGCGAGAAACGAAGCGAAGACGAAGAGCTTTTGCATAGTTCCGCTCACTCTGAGCTGTAGAGTTAGGGTTTCAGTATGGCGATGGTGATGGCGGCATCTCTGGAAAACGGCTCGTTGCTTGCTCCTGTGGCCAACGGCCAGGCCGATGCAGCAATTAAGGTTTCGCAGAATGGAAGCGGCGGTGCTGATGACATATTTCTTGTGGCCAACGGTGGAGGCGACGACAAGAAGGAAGCTCTCACAGGGCGTAAGGCGAAGGAAGCTGAGAGGCGTCGTAGGCGGCGGAGTAAGAAGAAAAAACCATCCACTAAGAAGGAAAAGGCGGATCAGTCCGAGGACGATGGCAGCGACAAAGAAATCAATGCCGATGAGGTGACTGTCCGCACAAATTGGTTTTCTTGAACTTCGATTGCATTTCTGAGGAGGATGAATTAAAGCAACTATTTTTTATTTCCAGTTTCTTGGATCCTCACGTTATAGTTGAACCGGAACGGCGGGTATAAGGCCCGAGATGGAGTAATTAACCGTTACTCTCAAACTTAAAAATTGATTGCAATGAGTTGCGCTCATTTCGTGCGCAGCAGAATACAACAAGCAGTTCGCTTTTTGCATTTTTTTTCTTATTCCTCAACCAGATGTTTTGAGTGAGAGCATTTAGAAATGTACTTCTAATGGGCTATAATTCAAAGTATCGAGATTACAGCAACCGATTGAAGATCGCTGCCTAGGGTTTCAAATGACGGCAGAGTGGCTTTTATACCCGCCGTTCTGGTTTAAGGTTGTTGTAAACGAGGTCAGTCTGTTTCTCAGAGTGCTAATGATTCGGGCGGTGTCTAATTCAATTACGGTGCGGGGTTCCATGTGTGCACGATAAAACCGTTGATGAAGGTATCGTATGTGTTGCGTAATATTGCTTCAATTTTTTTTAATTCCATCTTTCTCCTTTTGCGTACGATTGTTGGTAAACCTGGCGTCAAATGCTCTCTGCACTCGAACAGGTAGAGTTCTTTTTGTTAGAAGTTTAGCCCCGCCACTCTACGTGAGTAGTGGATGAATTTAGCTATACTGGAGAGATGGAATTTGGAAGCTCAATTCAGGACTACTTGCAAAAAATCCTAAAAATATTGTGACCTGTCACTGAATTTGTGTTGGATTTTTGAATCGGTGTTGATTTGTTTCGTCCGTCTATTGGCGTAGTGGGTTCGAACACCTATGAGCCAGCTGGGCTTACTCTTTTACTATTTTAATTGACTCAGCTGATAAAGTGCGATTGATCCTTGTGGTAGCAGCATGAAGAGAAGGTGGAGGTGGAATATGTGTCAGAGAAGCCTGATTTCGGGGATGCAAATGGTTTCATGAATCCCCTCATGGAAGATTTTCAGAGGATTTTTGATAAATTTGTACCTCCAGAGGCTATGTTACTCGAATCGAAGGTACCTATCCTTTTCCTATAAAAATTTCGTTCACGCCTCATTGCCAATGGTGTCTCATTATTTTTATCTTATTACGTTTGGTGATGTTTTTAGCGTCAAAGATATTACATAAGTTCTGCACGAAGTAGATATAGGGTTAACTTCTCGTTAATTCTGGTAAATGTGGCCAAGATACGTTTTGTATTATTTGACCCATGGTTCTCATATTGTGCTCATCTTCCCTGCAAATCAGATTGAGCTTGAGGAAATCCAAGCAGACGAACCTAAGAAAAAAAACAGTGAAAGTTCGGATGATTCGGATGACTCAGATGATGATGACAAGGATAAAGAGAAGGGCTTATCCAACAAGAAGAAGAAGGTGAGATCTTTATTTTTGAGCACCGCATAACTGTACATCTATTTTTTTGAGAAGATCCTTGAGCTTCTATTGACTCTCTGCCTTCATAGTTCTCATTGTGGCTGGATTTGGTTTGATTGGACAGTTGCAAAGAAGGATGAAGATAGCTGAGCTCAAGCAACAATGTATGAAGCCTGATGTTGTTGAGGTAATTATTTTGACCTTCCTGAACCAGTGTTCTTGTCTTGTATGTTTATATTCCACCGAATGCTCACATCAGCTACATGCCTTCGCTTGGTATTTTTGGGGTGGTTCCTTATTTGCGCCACTGCTGAGGATATATTATGTCTTGAGTACCGTTTCGCAATAGTATAGTCGGCCAGACGTCAGAAGTTTTAGTCGGTTTCTTGTCGGCGTTGCACTTCTTGGCTATTTGCTTGTCTACTTCTGGTCCCCACCCCTAGATCCGTTCACACGTTTACTAATTTATTGGAGATTTATTTCAACGCGCTCACTCCTCTTTTTCTCGTTTGTGTTTATGGAATAGGTTTGGGATGCAACAGCTGCAGATCCACGGCTTCTTGTGTTTCTGAAAGGGTATCGCAATACAGTTCCTGTTCCAAGGCATTGGTGTCAGAAGCGAAAGTTTCTACAGGTTAATCTCACTGCTCCTAAAACTTATAATATTAGGGTGGGAACTGACGTTCCATGTGGCTTGGAACTGATTGAAGATGTCCAGAGAGCACAGAGAGCCCTCGTCTGGGTGGTTGTACGTAAAGAAGTTTACAGACGGCGAGCTAGCATTGCCTCTTATTTGGTACACGTGGTTTCTGCAGGGTGCGGTTCATCATCATGTCTGAATAATGGACGAAAGACTGGTATGTGGGTGGCTGTGGAGGAGAGCCCCCCTGTTATTAGTGCTTTCTTGTGTCAATTGTATTCTAGACTCTTCTGCTATCGGTCACCTGCAGTCTTGTGCTTTGAAGCAACTGACGTATGTTCATGGATGGGATGTATATGTCTAATAGTCTGCGTTGTTGTCTTAGAAACATTTCGTAAGTTATGGAAGAGCTGTACCCATCAGTATTGAGTCACATGTGAAATGAACATAGGTTATTTACGGTGATTTTTTTTTTTTCCCCGTTAATCATAAGTGCATTGGTCTTATGTTCAAGATTATCAAGGAGTTATTATTAGGGTGCTGGCTGCTCTCGCCATTTTCACTGGAGTTGTCTGACTGGATCTTATGAATCTGATACTGCAGAATTTGCTGGGCGTGCAACTCTTTCCATATCGATTTGTGTTTACAAAAAGTGTTGTGCGGTGAATGCATATGATGTGTGAAATATGTATGTATATAATCACATGTGCATATTTTGACGTGTTCTTGGTGAAGTCCTCACTGAGCTTATCGAACTATGCACATGTGTTGTATACATTAGCATCATTATAGTGTGGTGAGTTTAGTTATTTCTTTTCAGAGTTTGTATCAGCAGGACTTGCTTTTCTGACGGTATTTATGCTTTCAGGGGAAGCGTGGTATAGAGAAGCAGCCCTTCCAGCTTCCCGATTTTATTGCCGCGACTGGTATCGAAAAGATAAGACAGGTGAGGGAGGAATCATATAATTTGACATTGTTAGACTGTGAACAAGTTGAATATTTCCTGTCTTTTGTCTTTGCACGTGCTTGAGCTGTCGAAATTCATACCAAGCTAAAGGGTGCAGGAGGTTTTTTTTTGGATCTACGAGGGACTTGTAGTAATTAGAAAGTATATATGTACCGGTAGTAACGATCATCAGTGTGCTCATCCTAATCGAAACAGTTTATGTTTCCTTCCCATTTTCGTTAATGAGCTATACTAGTTGTTTCCTTGAAAACATTCTTGCTGTTGGAACTATTTGTCTACTTGGGCTCCAATTCTTTTAATGTTATAATCCTTAGCTCAATATCAGAGTCATAATTTGGAAGTCTGATCGGGACTCTGCTCTGCTAGACATGAGATCAATGGTGCTCACTTGGGACCTAGAGGATACAGCATTGAGAAAGACTATAACGACATATTGCTGTGTTTTGGACTGCATGCTGTTAGGCTTATATTGAGAAGGAAGACAGCAAGAAGCTAAAGCAAAAGCAGAGGGAAAAGATGCAGCCAAAGATGGGAAAGATGGACATTGATTATCAGGTAACTTTATGCTTCATTTTTTCTGTGTTGGGAACGTAGACTTTTTCAAGATAACCATTGCAGGGTCTTTTTTTTTTTTTTTTGGAGATGAGTGTTGCTGGTTTTGTGGAGTTTCTTTTCTGTTGACAGGGAAAAGTAGAATTGATAATTTAAGTGATCATTAACTTGTTTGGGTGCATTAGGTATCTGTAGCGGATTAGCGTATACCCAGAGAATTGACCTCTATTTACTGTTCAAGAGAGTTGAACGAATTGTGTTGATGTGTACGTCCTTTGATTTGCAGGTGCTTCATGATGCTTTCTTCAAGTATCAAACCAAGCCTAAGCTCACTCATCATGGCGATCTTTATCACGAGGGAAAAGAGTTTGAGGTACTCTTTCTCACATGTAGTTGTGGAATGGTTTTAGACAGAGAATATAATTTTACGTGTAATTGAAAGACTTACTCGAGAGTTTTTTGAGCAGTGATTGCTACCTTGCCCATCTCTACCCTTCGAATGTTTTTCTGAGTTTGGGATGCTGTCCGTTGTAGGACAGTCAATGTGGAGTATGTTTTTTCTGGTTTGCATATGAGTTGATTCTAAACAAGTTGTAAGGATAGGTTGAATAGCCTTGTGTTGATTCTCAGGTTTATTTTGGTCTTTTTTTCAGGTGAAATTAAGGGAGATGAAACCTGGCCAGCTATCCCACGAACTTAAGGAAGCACTTGGCATGCCAGATGGTGCTCCTCCTCCTTGGCTTATCAACATGCAGGTACGTGGGTTGGTTCTCTTCCTTGCGGGTTAAGCGAAAATTCTGAAAATTTTGCTTATGATGCTTTTGCTCATTCCAAGATTCACATGAAATTATTTTTGCTGACTTTGAATGCCCTTTTTACCTCAGAGATACGGACCTCCTCCTTCCTATCCCCACCTCAAGATTCCTGGATTGAACGCACCCATACCAGAGGGTGCTTCTTTTGGGTATCATGCAGGAGGTTGGGGCAAGCCCCCTGTTGATGAGGTAATCATCAGACCATCTTAAATACGTTAGATTACATGGGCAGTACTTGTATTATCTTAATCAATCCTTGTGATCAATCACATTCTTCAGTAGCTGATTATATTTCTGATTCTTGTTCACAAAATTATGTAGTATAAGTCCTTGAACTGGAGTTGATGTTTATTTTAATGTGAAGTGTAAGGGTTCAGATTCTTCATGCTACTCATGATACTTATGGCCAATATTTAGCATTATTCTTGATTTGATACTTTGATCGAAGTGAGAAATTTAGGCTGGTACATGATTTTTTTATGCTGAGATCTTACTAAATCTATGAATATTTGTGGGGCTAAAGTTTGGGCGGCCTTTGTATGGAGACGTATTCGGCGTTCAACATGTAGAGCCCGATACTTATGAGGTACATTGATCGCCATTCTTCTGACATTTTTGAAGTGATGATCTTTCCTATTTCTTGGGCTTGCTGTTGATGACCTAATCCAAGGAGTGAGACTCTGTTGATATTGGAATCTATATATGGGTGTTGGTATTTATCGATGTTGCATCTTTGTTGCATATCAGCTTTCTAAATTTTGTCTTTAGATCCGTGTATGCCTTTGTGAGCTTTGTCTTCTCGTAGTCTGACTTCATTTCATGAATGTTCTTCAGGATGAACCAGTTGACCGGACAAAGCACTGGGGTGACCTGGACGAGGAAGAGGAGGGAGAAGAGGAAGACGAAGAGGACGAAGATGCTGAGCTTGGAGAGGACGAAATGGCAGATGGTGTTGCTTCTGTTGATACTATTTCAACGTACGCATGGTTTAGTTTTCAATCTGAGTCCTTTATTGTCCTAACTGCAAAATTTGGCGCAATGACGGCATTCCTAATGCATTGTGATTATCTAAGTTGTTTGTAAACTAAGGCCATATCACTGAGTTTGATGCACGTTTCAAGCAGCTTTTGGTTGTGTATCAGGCTAGGAATCACTTGATTGTTCAGGTATCACTTTTTTGTAGTTTTTTGTCCATCTTGACTACTTCCTCACAAAGTCTTGTTATGAGCAGGACACCAACTGGTGTGGAGACGCCAGATGTTATTGACCTTCGAAAGGCTCAAAGAAAAGAACCTGAGAAGCAGCTGTACCAGGTACGTATAATGAAGTGGCTTTGGTTGATGCTTTTTAACTTAATATACGCATTTGGAACAGATGTTTTGGTTTTGGTCACGAATTTGGACCTCCCACTTGATAAGGAGCTCATGTATGTTGGTTCTGTTGTTTTCAGGTTCTTGAAGAAAAAGAGGAGCGTGCTCAACAAGGAACCCTTCTGGGAACAAGTCATACGTATGTGTCAGATTTAATGGATGAAATGTCTTTATTGTTCTAACGTTTCTTGTTACCCTATTTGATGTCTCACACTCAAAATTAGAAATCTACACGCCCCCAGTTCTGATATTTCGTGGTTTTGCTGATGCAGGTATGTGTTGCCGACTGGGGATAAGGCTGGTGCTAAAAAGGTACACTTGGTACTCGTTTCGCATGCCATGCTGGTGCTGTGTTTTTTCATTAGGACCAAAAATTTCTTCATTCTCCTATACGTTGTAGTTCATTCCATCCGTAAGGATGCTAAAGACGTCCTCTCTTGTGCCATCATGTTTTCATACTCCTGTGCTTTCCATGAATGCAAGGCCTGACAAAGATAAAATTTTGGCTGTTGACGTGTCAGGGTATCGATCTGTTGAAGAGCCAGAGGACAGATAAAGTGGATATCACTCTTCGACCAGAAGAGTTGGAAGGACTGGATGATGTGGCCCTTGCAGCCAAGTACGAAATGGAAACCCAAGTTTATTTTTTATTTTCCAAATTAATTTTAATTAATTTTTTGAACCTCCAAATGACGCTGGGTATTTTCTTTGGCGCATAATTTACCCATATGTTTGCAGGTCTTCATTGGGTTTTTGGTACTGTCTTTTTTTGCATAGTTGATGAGTGTTTGGGTTCTGGGGTGCAGGTATGAAGAGGCTAGTCACGAGGCTACCTTGGCAACACAAGGAAGAGAAGACTTCAGTGATTTGGTTGCAGAGGTACTTCCTGTGGCTAAGCTCGTCTTCTTTTGTATCTTGCTATATTTATTCTGGGTCTATTCTGTGTTGCAGATGTTGTACTGATTTTATGGTAGTTCATTAGTTGGATGCCTCGACCTCCATTTAGTATTGATGAGTACCACTGTTCTGCTTTCAGGTGGAGAAGAAGCGGAAACGCAAGGCACAAGAGAAGGACGGTAAAGCAAAGAAGCAAAAGGATTTTAAGTTCTAGGCCTGCAAGGATATTCAAGTTTTTTTGCAGTTTTGCTCTTGGCGGGTTATCTCTAGGCTTTTGGGGAGCAACAATATGTACAATCTGGACTATCTAAATATCTCCACCAACATTGGCTCCAGTTTGAGCTTCCAAGAGCTTTAGGAAGGAACTCAGTTTGCGATTGTAGTTTCACTCTGTCGGAATTGAAGAGAACTGATTACATGTAGCGTCGAGCATGAATGATATAGATTAGAACGAAAAGGACGTTTAGTGGATAGACGGGTTAAATCGGTTTGGGCTTCAATTGTATGCTGGCGGTGAATCTTCTGAAGGATATAACACCTTTTGTATAAGGGTTCTTGTCTAAAGTTAACATAGTGGATCTTTTTTAGGATTCTTAGTTTTACTGTGATGAATGATGGGTGGGTGACGTAAAGTATTGTGCAAGTATTCATACCTCCACTTTGTTTTGGTTGAAAGTTTGCAATATCAATAATTTGATGTGACAGTTTCAAAAACCAATACCATAGTATTTATTTATTTTGAAAATTAAGGTTTAGTGGTATCTTGTTTTGTGGATTAGATTTTGGAAAATTTCATAGTTCGTAGCTAATATAGCAATTAAGTAAGATAATCAAAAATAATAATTGGTTATAGTTACTTTTTACGTTCTTGAAAATTAACTTTTTTGTCACCTTTATTTATTTTTGTCATGTCAGATTTCATGTCATCTCATGCATTGGGGCATTAACATCTTAAATGCTCACAGCCCTCTCCAGATTAGGGAGTTTTGCAAAGATGCATTATAAAATGCAACTAAGAGGGATATTTGGAATTTGATGTATGAATAAAGTTGTACATTATGAAATTTAGATTCTATCCATGCAGTTAGAATTATTTTAAACTAAGATACTAGAAAACATGAAATGAGGCATAAAAATTTCACAAATCATCTCCTTTCTAATCGGATCACACATGCATGAAGTTAACTTCTCATAAAATCTATAGTAAAAAATCCACACTACAAAAAGTGCTTGACGGATGAGAAAACTTGAATGAAATTTGTTCATCGTCCAAAAAATGGACGCTTGGGCAGTTAGGGGTTAGAGTAATCACCTAGTTTGGACATTTCAAGAATTGAGTAAAGTTCCTATTAAATTTTTCATTTTAAAAAACAATCCTATGAATTTCTTTAAATAAATTCTAATGTAACCTAGGAATGCTTCACAGTATGGCCGAAGGTCGAGAAGCCGTCGCCTTTGGCTTCTTGATCCTTCACACTAGAGGCAAAAGCCCAAAGTGTGTTGTCTTCCAAATTGTTGGTATGACAACACTTTTTGCCCCTTTTGCTTCAAAGTGACGGATTTGGCCATAGTTTGGGTCGAACAAGAATGAAAACCAAAACTATACTTGATAGACCGTTGAATTCTTTTGATACAATGATGGGATTTTTTATTTTATAAAAGGTTTGACCATCAAAGGCTTGGCCTTTGAACTTCCAAAATGGGGCTTCACACTATTTTGGTGGAAGGCTTAGACTTTGGACTTGGCCTTTGGAGGCTTCACACTATGGCCGGCCGAAGGCTCCAATTTCTATACTTCATTATGTGTTTCAAGCCCACGCCTTTAGACTCTCAACATCCTTTCGGCATGAACTCTCACCGCTTCTTGACTTGAACGGCCATAGTGTGAAGCATCCCTTAGTATGCCATGTTTGGACATTGTATGCAAAAGTCAGAAGAGTCCAAGTTTTTTTAATAAATGACCAAAAATGAACACAAGTTTTGAGTTAATTGGTGTATACATTATCAAATTCAATATGTATTCATCATCAAAGATTGTCCATATAAGAACCTTGTGTGGAGTAGGTGTATATAACTTAATATACCTTAATATAACTAAAAGCAAGGGTTCAAGCCGCTATCAACCAATAAATGAACAAAGATTTTTGTAAGCCATAGTCATTTGTCTTTTTCTATAAATTGCCCTTGAAGTTTGGTAGATGCAAATTTGCAAATATTTTTCAAGATTCTTTTTTTTATCATACAAAAATAAATATATAAACTAGGGCTCCACTTCTCTCCGCACTACTAGTGACTAAATATCAATTGTATACAAGGTGTTAATGACTATTAAAAAACAATTTAAAATCATAATTATAAACATGAATTATCACTTTATAAATTAGCGCTTTGCTTCTCTATGCACATGAAAAGCCATGAAATTGAAAAGACATGAAAGGTTAAATTACTTCACATAATGGATCTTCAATAACGGAATGGAACAACAGTCATGAGAAGACAATACAAGGATGTGAAAGGCTAGGTTACATCATAGAAAGGTTACATCATAGAAAACCCTACCCTAGACTGTTGGTTGACAGCTCGCTTACATTTCCTATAAGCGTTGGAAATCCACAAATGGAACCTGTAGCGATCAATATCATTTTTTTGTAAACCAGCTTCGACCTAAAGTCGTCACTGGAATTAAGTGGGATGATGACTAAGTGGCATTAGGTTTTACTTTATTAAAGCCAAAACCACATGAGTAGAAAGGAAATGAGATAAAAAGCCTCAATTGACCCTTAGAGCTTAAAAGCAACGCACGACCACATGAGAGGAAAAGGAAGCATCTTTTTAACAATGATTCAGACTAACTTTCTCGGTTTGGTCTAACTTTTAAAATCACATGTGGCATCTCTTGAGTGACCTGTCAAAAAAAAAATTATATAACACTTCCAAATACCACTCTCTAAAAGTTTGCTACTTTTCCAAAAGGCAAGAAGAAAGTTGAAATCTCCCAACCCGATGGAAGTAGATAATCCACATAATCGCTTATAAATAATAAACTTCCATCAAATGCTACCATCCTCTATAGTTTTCTCATTGACAATTCTCTTAAAAAGAAACCAAATCTATACATTAAGGAAGGTTGTTTGTTTTGTTACATTGAGATCTCTTGATCATATGTCCGACAACCACATTTTTGGTACGATTAGAAAGCTCTCGACAAGGAGGGGTGCATAGAGTTTGTTTCATTGCGTTTGGACCTACAATGTGAAAGTTATGGATTTTGAATTGAGTTTTGTCATTATAAATTGAATTAAATTATGAAAAATGGAATATGGGAGTTTTTGATGTCATTCTTGGCATCGTTGCAAAGCTCTCAACAAGGAAGGGTAAACCAAAGTTGTTTCATAGCTTTTAGACCTACGATGTGGAAGTATAGATTTTTAATTGAATTTTTTACTATAAATTGAATTAAATTATGAATAAATTATTCCAAAAAACAAAAGCAAAAAAATGGAAAATATGGGAATGCATGGGGACATGGAGAACTTGGAACATGGGGAGCATGGGAAACATCTAGGCCAACGGCACATGGCCACACTAATGTATTGTAAGTAAGGGCCCTTGATGAGACCACATTGAAGGTGGATTGAATTTACACTTATCCAAATTTTCTAAAAAAGAGGGTCCTCTTAGGAAGTCCTTTGCTTACGCCAACAAATACATGCAATGATAAAAAAAAAATCTACATTTTAGGGTTTTTAAATATAAATAAATTGAAGAAACAACAATGATCCTAGAAAGATCTTGTTGCAAGATAAGTGCATTTTTTTCCAACATTGGATCTAATTGTAATAGAAATTTGAAGTAACTTTTTAAAAGGTCACTAAGTTTTTCAAAATCTCAAAAACATATTTCAAGAACACATTTCATTAAGAACTACCTTTAGACAAGCCAACATTAAATGTGGAAGATACTAACCCAAGATTATGTTTAAAATTGAGTATTGTATAGTAGGGTCCAAAAATAATTTGAATTTCTCAATTTTATATGTATTACCATTACAATGAGAAATTTAGGTTTCTATGAGCCAAATTTAGACATATTCTAGTATACAAGATGCACTACACACACATATGAGTTTCAATCCAAAAAAGAATACGTTCATCTATTTTTAACTAAATTAAAAAACCCCATTTTTAACCCATTTTTAACCTTTACCTTATGCAAAAATGGATACAACCTTTGTTACTTATAATGTATCAAGAAAATATACAAATTTTCTGAAGAATCAAATCTAAAAAAGAATCATGACTTTTGGGATTTTTTTTATACCAAAATATAACTAATTGAAGTTTCAAATCATTTTGCAAATAGAATTTTCATATTGAAAAAATTTACCCAAAAAGATTGAATACTAAAACAAAATTGTTGAAGCTTAAAACTAAACTCTATTCATTTTCCAATGCAATTTATGGTTTGTAATTTGATGCATTTTTGAGCTCAAAGGAGCTTCTCAAGGCTCATGGTTTCTAGCTTGGAGAAAAAATTCGAATTATTTTTGGACCCTACCGTACATACATCATACCACAACTGAGTAAAACTAAATAAGATAGTAATAATATAATACCAATACCTTTACAAAATTATACTTTATGTAAAATTGGGTAATTTTATTGAAACAAATTACAGTACCAAGAAGGCAGTGTCGGCAAAAAATAATCATAAAAAGAGAAGCCCAAATTTTTTAGGAAATTTTTTTCAATTTTTTAAATATTTTCTATGGTGCAAAAGAAATTATTAGAGAATATCCACATAATCTTAGAGAATATTTTTATCATTTTGGCAAAAAAAAGTACATTAGGCATGAGCTGTCAACTATGCATGCCGTGTACGATAATCAACCTGTAAGGATGCCATGTTGTGTTGAATACACTACCATACGTGGAAGGCAGGGTTGGCAGAAAATAATTCCCCAAAAAAATGTCGAAAAAATAAATAAATTTATTAAGTATTTTGTCGAAATCAACAAAAATAAAGTCGACAAAAAGCCAAAAATAAATAGAATAAAAACATAACACTCAACGAAAATCGTAGACAAAAAATAAAATAAAACGTTTAGCTGCCGGATTATTTTTAATGTTAACTATTAATAGCCAATTTCTTAATAATTACTTTTGAAAGTGCCGACCTCCACTGTTTCAACTTTTATTAATTATTCGACATGAAAGTGCCGACCATGCCTTCCATGTACGGTATGCTTTAAGTTTTTCTCAATTATGTTTTGGCCATCAAATTACTTAGAATTAGATATCTTCAATAAATATGATTTGGTATTGATAAAATCTCCATAGTGTATATTTTATTGTCGAGACTTTTCCAATTTTAAAATTACAATTCAATACACCTCAATGTTTTCATAAAGCATAGTTATATACAAAAATTAAATCTTAGCATACATATAGAATGCCATGTGGAAGTTGGTTACCAAATATTTGGATGTAACCTTGGTAGAAATGTGGCTTCATCTAGGTCATGTTACTTCGCCTCTTCTTAACGGGTTTATTTTTATTTTGAAAAAGATCGTTCTTATACAAACCTATCTTCTACATAGTGTTACCATCCAATTTATTTTGTTGTTGTTGTTGCAAAATTTATTTCAAAGATAATATATATTCTATACTTTTGAAATTAAAAGGTTATTTTCATAACAATGAATACAAAAAGTTATGTTTGAAACATGGTTGTTGAGGATGCAAACTTTGAATTGACATAGAGGAATTTTGAATGTGGGGTGCATTCATGAACGCTTATATGGAGTTCAAATGTTATCTTCAAAAACGACAAGTTGTAAAAACAAAAAATTGTTGGAATTGCAGGGGGAGAGGGTTTTAGTGAGGATTATGCCCAAGGGTTTATGAAGAATCAATGGTTGCATGTTTACAAGAGGCTATATATGCTACATTCGTAATCATATTCTTGCCTTAGGTGAGCTAATAGTTATTCATTACAACAAATCATGATTTATCAAGTTTTTAAATATTTGTTGTTTAAAAAATACCAATGTTGAAAATAGTTGGAGAATATTACTATCAAAGCACGAGCATTTATGTAATGATTTGATAATTAATGAAAAAGATGTTTATGTGTTTGCATTGCAATATATGTCATTACAACATTTTATTACCCTTTTCATCATCACTGTTGATAATCTACAAAAGCTAATTTTCCTTATTAAAATTAGAAGAGACAATTCTTTTATTGTTTTACAGCATTGTATCGATAAAATTTGTATTGGTTCCAAAACTACTAAATGCTTGTTATAAGAAGTTTTTGTTGAAGTCTCCAAGTACTGATAGTTGATATGTTCATGCAATTTAAATTTGATAAACTGATTCATTAAAATTAAAGGCTTTCGATTAGGGTTGCACAATGCAAATTATAACTTTATAATATGAATTGCAGCAATTTATTTTGCTACAAATTTATAAATAGAGAATCAACTTGCATGTGTAAAGTACATTAATTAGGTTTAAAAATATGACTATCAAATGTTGTTTATACTCATATGCTTCACTAATAAAAAAACGTAAATTATTTTGGTCAATATAGAATCAAAAGAAAGTGATCCAATTCCAACTTGTGATTTTGAATATTACCAAATCATTGGTATGCTTTTCAATGGTATTTTTTTTCCAATCCTTCTTTTAGAATAAGGGTTTAGTAATTTTATTTGAAAATGTAAAATTAGATTCCAAATTTATTATTTTGAATTTACAAGAAATTACCTCACTTAAAGCAATAATTTGAATCATTCAATCAATCAAAAGTTCAAAACAATTATTATTGTACAATCATAAGAAATAATAATAATAGAGTTTAAACCTAAAACCAAATGAATATTCCTTTTGCAATGATAGAATTGGCAATATAATTTCAATTTAGTTTAATTTTACAGTCTTTGTTTCCATTGATAAAGAATGCTTTTGAATTAAAAAATCAACTGTATACACATTTTAATAATATTTTTTACATAAATCTTTTTAAAGTGCGTAATTTTGTTTAGGGTTTTAGATTTCATAAACCTTATAAGAAATGACACATTTAACAAATTCTTAAATGGCATATCCAATTTTTTTGAATATTTTATAAGTAACTAATAAAATATAGAATATATTATACATTTTGTATTGAAATTATTCATAATTTTTTTATATATTATTTTATATAGATTGAATTGTGAATTATTATATATTTAAGTACTTTATTTGCTTTAGATTTGAAATTAAATTTTGATTACATATGTGTATATTTTATAGATGATTCATACTTCAATTAATATAATAAATTTATTAGTTTTTTCCAAATTATAAAGATGGAGGCTAAAGGCCATAGATTTGGAGGATTTTTTCCGGGTTATAATGGATCTACATTGCCTCGATCAATGCGGTCTGCTCGAGTAAGTGATTGTTGTCACCAAAGTAATTTCATACATTTTAAAACAATAACATCATTAACTTAAAGTGATATTATTTGTGTCTTGTATAAGGTTCTTTTAAATTTGAGTTGTGTACATTATTCATATATAAAGCTTGAAATTGAATAAGAATTCAATAAATAACTGTGCTTAAATTAAAATTCAAGTATGCCATTAATTCCAAATTGGAATTGAAGAGAAGAAGTTTTATAAGCACCTAGAATTGGAGAAACAATAGATGTTTTTAGCTTTAATATTTAGAAATATGTTTTTTTAATTGTTATAATAAAATTTGATAGATTTAGTAAATATGAGTTCTTTTATATTGGTTCTTCAAAGTTTAAAAATGTACACATATATTTATAATTTTTGAAATTTATAAGTATTTTAATCAAAGAGGTTACTATATATTGATTCAACATAAGTTGCAAAAGCATCAAAACATGATTGATAATATGTATTTATTGACATGTGTATTTTCTTATAGTTGTTGTTTTGTTTATCTCTCTTTAAAGTAAATCAAAACATTTTGGATTGTAGGGAAAAGGAGAATTGACTAAGAAGCAATCCGTTTGTGGAGAGAGACCCGGATTTTTTGAACTTCTTGCAACTGTTGCTGGAGAATTTCTTCAAAATGATGGAATTGTTAAAGAAAACAACAATGATGCTAAACATAAAAAATCAAGCAATGATGTCAAACCTTTGATTAAGGATACCAAAACTTTGAACAATATACAAGTTATTATGCAAAAATGCTCAGAAAATTCAATGGAAACATCTTTTCTGCCTCAAAATGTTAAAAAAACATTATTGAATAAGAAAAATATCGACCTTGAGAAAGTTGATAATTGTTTTTGTGTAAATCTATCAAGATGCAATCCTCTCTTGTTACAAGAGCTTCCGGTCCCGTTTTTTGTTAAAAATATTGTAGTGAATGAAACTACGTATCAACATGAATCTATAACTTCAGAAAAACATGTAAGAATATGAGGTTTTTTAAATCATGTATCATTACAAAGTAAAATTAAAATGTTTTATAGATCTTATTTAATAAATCTTCAAAATATTAATGTCACAATTATATAATTTTGATATGTTGCAATTTTTAGTTCTATTTTAAATAAGTTACTCTATAGAAATTCATCCTTTGATCTGTTCATAGGATGATCAATTCAAAGTTAATTTGGAGTTTGAAGATGCTATGTTGATAGAAGATGATAATCTTTTGAAAATTATTGATGAAAGAACTAATGCTTTTGAAAATGAAGATCATTACTTTGCATTAAAAATTTCAAATGAAGTAATGGATATAGATCAACCAAAAGATCATAATGGTGAAAATCAATTTTTGATATTTAATCAATCTCATGATTCAATTTGCGAAAGTTACAATCCTTTCCATATCTTAGGAGCAAATATTGAGGCATTAAACAATGCAATTAAATTCAATTATTCTTTTGAAAGTAAAAACTATATTAAAAGTAGCAATTTTTTTTTTGAAAAATTAGACACAAATTTTGACACATGTTGTGCAAGCAAAACCAATCTTCAACATTTTGAAAGCAACTTGACAAATGTAGATTCAAAGACTATGGAAGAAAATCAAAGTTCAACCTTAGAATCTATGATTACAGATGAAATTTATTTAGATCATTCAAACCATCATGAAATGTCAAATTATGTAAATGATATGCAATATAGCAACTCTAAACATGTAGAACACATTGATGCCATGACAAATGGCTATGAGAACCAAAAGTCATCAAAAAGTGATAATAATGGACAACATTCTTCTCAATGTCTTCCCTATGAAGCAATGACTATAAAAAATTTAGAAGGAAATGCAAATAGTTTAAGACCTTACAATGCAACTACAATTTGTGATAATTCACAAAACACAGAAGTAATGCCGAAAAATGTTGAAATAAAACCTATTGGTGAGCATTTATGATATATTGAATATATAATTTATGTAAATTATATTACATACTTTCTCAATTTTAAGATTTATAATTTGAAATTTATCATGATTAAAAAAAATCTATCGTTTATTTTAGTTATTTAATTTTTCATATCAATGAAGGTTTAGAATACATGTAACATCCATAAATACAAACTATAACTATAAATTTATTTATATTATTGACTTAACAAATGATTGTTTATAAATTTGTTATGCTTTATATATTGTAGAGAATGTAGTTCCTACAAAAACATTTTTCAATGGTATTGTTGCTTTCACGCGACAACGAACTAGCCGAAGGTTACCTTTAAAACGAAAAAGATTAGAAGAAGGTGAGGTAGGCTCTTCTAAGTTACAAGTGAAAACAAATAACAATAATCATATAGATGTAGAATATGATCGGGTCTATGGTGAGCCTCCGGCAGCTGCAGCCAAATTACGTAGTGGTACAGTTCTTATTATTTTAATTTTGTTATCACTTACATTCTATATGTAGATAAAAACTATATTTTGAATTGTACATTTGTAAGTCGTTTGGTAGTTTTGAAAAGTTGAATAAAAGTCATATACATATATATATAATTTTATATTATATTATATTACATTATATTATTTATTTATTTATCTTTCAACATTTGCATTTGTACTAGTTATTATTAAGTAAAACTACATTATTTTGCAGCCAAAGCTGCAAGTGTAGCATCTTCACCAACTACTAAAGGAAATATAAGACAATCGAGTAAACACTTTGTTGAACCTCATGGCAAGTATTGAAGTGTAATATTTTCTAAGTAGTGCTTTTAAGATACATTGTAATGTGGATTTCATGAGACAAAATTTTACAAATGTTTAATAACAATAAAAAAAATTAATATTTACAGTGAAATTGGGAATAAAATCTTTTGCGATACCAGAATTTTTTGTAGACCTACCTGAATCAGCTTCAATATTAACATTAAAAGTAAGTAAATATAATATAAAATGTACATATTTTACTATTATTGAAAAATGTTTTATTTAATTAAAAAAATAGAATTGTTGTATATTTTTAAAATTGATGTTTCAATCAAAAAACTTAAATTAAATATAACATACTATATTTTCATAATTTATTAAAAAAAATTATTAGCTCTAGCAGAGAGCTATCATAGATGCTGCAATGAATTTACTTGGTGGAGGATTACGAGTGCGTATATTGATGCATGGGAAAAAAGTTGTTGATGAAGGAGCTACTTTATTACAAACTGGGATTTCTATAAATTCAAAACCTGAGTCACTCGGTTTTATGTTAGAACCTAGTCCAATTCCGACTTCTCCAACTGCAACTTCTGAGGATCCATTGCTTGTACTTTCAAGGCCTTCAAATCAAACATCACCTTGGTATCTTACTATCTCATAAAATATTGAAAAAAATAGCATTAAACCTCATAGTTCTACATACAATGATGAATATTTGAAATTATCTAGATTAAATATCACATATTTTTTACTACAACATTTATCATATTTAATCCTATAAATTTTTGAAAATCATGATTTTATAGAAAAAATTTAAATCAAATTTTTTTTTAAAAATAACACAATTCAATATATGTATATTTATTCATTATAGGTTCCAAGGCTATGGTATTTCAAACTATTCTCATTGTCACGCAGTTGAAGTTAGAAATCGAGGAACAACGCATGGTAAAGGTAACTCCAGTAAGGTAATGGAAGGATGTTCATTTCATGATGAAGATCCATTGTTTTTCCAATCTCATATGTGTGGAGTGGATCAACAAGCCTCATGTATGAGTCGAAAAAAGAATGCAACAACAATTTCATATTCTACTACTAGTATACACGATGATCAGTTAAAAGGCAACAACCCTAATGCAGGAAAATCCAATACTACTACAAAATCCAACTTGACTGAGAGAATTGCCTTGTCTCCACATTCAACACGGATAGCTGCTGTTGGAGCATTGGCTGCAATACGTGCCCAAGCAGATGCAAATCGTCGATTAAAAAATGACATTGATACACCATTACTATCAAATAATCACACTCTTCTTGATGGTTCTGGAGGTGGATCAAGTGCCATCATTTTGCATCCTACTATTGGAATGCGAGATAATATGCATGGATTAGCTTTGGTGCCAATGCAATCAAAATCACATTCATTAGATATTGGAAAACGGCGAGTTCGCCGACCATTTAGTGTTGCTGAAGTGGAAGCACTTGTTCGTGCTGTTGAAAAGTTGGGTACTGGGAGGTACTTAAATTTTTTTGTTACTATTTATGTAGTATCGATATTGCCCAAAAAATGCAACACATTAAAGTATGATTTAAATTGGATGTTATATTGTATTTATAAAATAAAAATTATCATTTTAAATATTACATTGAACTGGATCTAAAATGAAATTTCAACTATTTGGTAATAAAAATAAATTTAAAAATGAGAATTTTTGCTAATAAAATTTGGTATAAAATAATTTTGTGAAAAAATAAAATTTAATACGATATACAATCTTTGTTTGCATGATAAGGTGGCGAGATGTAAAGCTACGTGCATTTGAACAAGCAAAACATCGAACTTATGTTGATCTTAAAGTATGTAATTTTTATTTTTTTCAAATAATAAAATTTTAAAATTTTAAGAATATTTTTCACTACATTGATCATTATGTTACTTATAGTACTTATCATTTTTTAATATGGCATAAATAAAATTCAAACATCTTGTTGATTTTTGAAATATGGTTCAAAATTTAATTTTCAAAATAATAATAATAATAATAATAATAAAAACATCAATTTATAACTTTTATTCATTGCATAAGTCTTTTGGACACTTAAATGGTATTATGATACATTTTGTATAAAACGCAAATAACAAATAAATTCATTTTTATCAATAGGATAAATGGAAGACATTAGTACATACAGCTCGTATTGCTCCACACCAACGAAGAGGTGAGCCGGTTCCTCAAGAATTATTAGAAAGGGTGACACGTGCTCATTCATATTGGACAGCTCAAGCTGCTAAACAACAAGCAGAATTGGACTTTTGATTTTTATGATTTATATGATGCATCAAGAATATGATTTGTAAAAATCCAATGAAAGTATAGTGTGTAACAACAAATTGTCAATGTTTGTTAAATTTTTGAAGGGACCTTAGAATTGATGAATTTGTTTTTTGATGTTTATAAAAGTATTGTGCATCAATAAAAAAAAGGTTTTAGTTCAATGACCAAACATTCAAATTTTGGTCATTATAAATCTTTTGTTCAAATTTTTTAGTTTTAAATTAAATAATTTACATTTTCCAATTGGGATGCATTTAAATTTTTCTCTGTGAGTTAATTTATAGTTGTTTTATTCTAATTGAAATAACTCTAAGGCCTTAAATCCTATTCAAGCATATATGATGCAATGCACAACATTGCCAAATTAGTACATCAAGTGACATATTAATGAGTGGCCTAATATCAATATTAATTTTGACAAAAGATCAACTTTAGGACCAATTAGAGGATGTTAGTAACTAGTAATCTTTATGATAACCAATAGTTTCAAGACTAAAGACTGACCAATAGTTTCAAAGTTAAATTCTTGAGGTGAAAGATGAATCATTTCAAATCTATTGACATGAGAAATGATGCCATGTTCTAAGAATTTGAAAGTCAACCCGGACTAAAGGGTGTTCCACACACATATTGTTTTCAAAAATGATTGCTACTATATCAAAAATCACCATCTTCAACAAATTAAAGATGGATGCATGAAGCCTATTATAGAGTACACCGTACTTGGAAGACAAGGTCTTGGGCGAGGTTGGCGACTTATGCCTAATATTTACTTTTTTGCCAAAATTATGCAAATAATATCAAAGATTCTCTTTTTCACCATAAAAAATAGATTTAAAAAAAAATCCTAAAATTTTGAAAGCCCTTCTCTTTTTATAATTATATTTTGCTAACCTTGCCTTTTGGGTTCGGTAACCGCAATCCATATGATTTATCAAAACTCTCGTAAGTATCAAACTTGAAACTAGAATACTTAGAAGGTTTTAACAAACTATGCAACATGGAAGTAAGAGATTATAATTTCCTTTACCCCTACACGCACACTATAAAGAAGTTATTATAAGATTCTCTAGCACATACTATTTTTGTAACTATATCTTTACATAGAAATTTCTTGTCTTTTGATAATGATTTAATCAATGTGAAACTACTATGATACGCTTTTCTAAAATGTGTTGTTATGTTTTTTTCATTGATTCAGAGAAAACTTCATATTCATATATTTACCAAAGAATGAGGTCAAATAATCTATAATTTTTTAGAGTGCTCACTCTTGACTTGAATTGCAAGATCCTATACTCAAATTTCATCCAATTTAAAAATTATCAACAAAACAATTACTGAAGTGCTTGGTAGTTTTGGTGCATTTTGAAGGCACGTCCCCCTTCCCCCAGTGATCATTTGGAGTTAAAAGGTTTCAATTTGTTAAGGTTTAAGAAAATAAACATAAGTTTTTAACATCCTTAATAGTACCAACGTAAATGGTGGCTTATATAGATGAAGCTAGACCAATTTCAACTATCGAAAATTCAATTATTTTTTTGATTAAACATTTAGTGTAAGAAAAACGCAACGTTTTAGATTGTACTTATTACAAAACAAGAAGAAAAAACATGCAAAAAAAAAAAAAAACAAACATATAAAGATTGTCATTACTTGTAAAGTCAAAAAGGGGTTGAGATTGCATATGTATTGTTTAACCTTTAAAGGGCATACTAACCCCTACAGGTTTACTTTCAGTTTTGGAAGAATCTTGCTCATAACTTCTACTTTGTTGAACTAAATAGTGGTTTTCAAATGCCAAAACAAACATACATTAGGCATCTATACTTCTTCAGAATATAAACAAAGTAAACTACAAGGAGAATCATGCTTAAAATGGAGTTTAAATGAGATTTTGGGTGTGAGAATCAGGAAAGCATGTCTTTCAACGGTGAAGATGCTTTTAGACTATAATATGAATATGGATGTAATCGCAATTATTGTAGAAGGAATGTAAGAGTCTATGAGATAGAAGACAATTGAAAAAATTGTGATAAGACTTAGGGCAATTAGAAATTGTTATAGTGCGCAATTTCAATTGCAAAATAAACTTCTTTCATTTCATTTTGAACACCATATAATCCTCAACTAAGCTAAATTCTTGTCACAAATACTAACACTATAAAAAAGAACTGTTGTTTTTTACACTCTTTTGGACACTCATTTTGACATTTTGTTTGACAATTTTTTTTTACATTTTCAAATTTTAATTTAATTTAAGTGTATTTGAACAATCTCTATATATATATATATATATATATATATATATATATACATAAATATAAAACGTGTCTGTGTGTATTATTTTTTCCAAAACAGTTATAATAAAAAAATAGAAAAAGGTTGATTTTATTTATTGAATGAGCATCATTAGTGTAGTTTGACATTTATATTACTTAGTTTGATTAGAAAAGAATGTGGACAAATATTTGTGAGGTGGAATTCAAACACCCAATGGTTTTGCAATTTTGAATTACTATTTGATCCTACACAAATTCTATGTAGAATTTTGTATCAAATCAACTATATTGGGTGTTAATCGTAAATTAGGAGCTACCGGTAGGTCTACCGGTCTGAGTTTTTACCCCGGTAATTTTCCAAGTTACCCCAGCAGGTAGATCTAGGAAATTCCAGTGACGACGAAAGTCGGAGCTGGTTTAGCATACATTGAATGGTACGTTCGTCGTCAGGACAATTCCATGGAGTTGGTCATGGTGACGAAATTTCGTTTCGTCTGCATGACCGTTCGAGCTATCTCCACGACAGTTCCATTAGTTCACGGGCTGTTCACATTCGCAGTCTGTGTCCGCGCCCGATCCGGGGCAAGGGCGCTCGTTTCGGTGTTTCGGGTTTCGGCATTTCGGCGTTTGGCTTTTCGGCTTTTCGGCTATGGTTTGTGACGAGGATGTGCGGAGCCTCAGTTCAAATCGACCGCGTAAATCCCTCGCTGCCGAGGAGAGAGAGATATAGAGATTGTCGTTTAGGGTTTGATTTGCAGCTATGGCGTCTGGATTGGCGAAGTGGGCTGGCGATCTAGCGAAAGGCGTGCACGGCTACTGGGCAAACAGGCGATGGACATCTCTAGGTATCACTGCAAGGCACCGTGCGAAAATTCGGAAAGAAACTCTTCTCGCTGGCGGGTATGGTGGTTCATGCCATTTCCTCAAACATCCTTTGTATCAATTAATTTTTGAGTCCCCAGTTGGATTTTCATTGATGAACTTCGTCTTTGTGACTTCGTTCTTCAGGGTTTGAGCTTTGAGGGTTTCAGCAGTGAGGGTTTTTCATTGCGAGTAGCAGTAGCACCGCATAGCAGGCTTTGTATCAGTGCCAATTGAAGAGAAGAGAAGAATCATCTGCATTTGACGACCGACGCATTACTTTCTTCACTATGGCGAAGGCGCTTGTGTTCTCCGTCTTCCATGCCAGGTGATTCCTCTTACCTATGCCAGAAATCAATTTGTCTGTCGCCACAATCATTCAATCTATCAATCAATATGTTAATCGTGTCAAATTTCTCAGACGCCCTTCTGCAAGGTGTAGATCTTGTTTCAGCATCCAACTTTGCGATTAGACGTTTCATTCTTCTAAACGCATCTGCATCTGTCATGTTGTGATTACCACTTAATTCATAGGGTTGGTCCTTTGAATTGTGGTGATTACACTTATGTATAATAACTTTGGGCTCCATGCAGATAACAGAGGTGACGGAAGGTCCTGCAAAGCCATTGTCTAGCAAAGACCTCACTGAAGCCATCCAGCGTTTAGAAAAATTAAATGCTGCAGACGCAAAGAAGCGAGCAACTGAGGCTGCAAAGAATAACCTGGAGTCTTACATTTATTCTGCAAAGGATCAGGTGTGGACTTTTCTTCCCATCTTGTTAGAGTAGACAAGTTACATCATTCTTTGGGTGCACTTTGTAGTCATTTTGATGTGGATATTTATCAGTGTAAAATTCCGATTAGGAGCTTTAAATCTTTCCCACCGACTATCCTTACATTGGACATCATTTTGTACTCACACAACAAGTACTGCAAGATATTATTTTCTTAGTCTACTTTCCTTATTGCAGTTGGAAACTTTGATCGAATCCGACAAGGAGGCATCACAAGCAGACAGGGATTATTTTATGGAGAAACTTGCGGAGGTTAGCTTCATTTGCTCTTGATTTTCTTCTGCAGATTGTGCCTACAGCTTGTTTTAGAATTTCCCTGAAGGCTTTGTCCTAACGGCTTGTACTGCTGAAGGGATGTTAAGGCTGTGGAGAAGCCATTTACTCATAGTTCTGTTGTATAAACGGGTCTTTTGTCTTCTAATCGATAGAGGTAATTTACTTTGCTTGCAAACCTTGATGTGTTCAGGATGAAGACTGGTTGCATATGGATGGTGAGGATGCTGGAGTGTCTGAATTTCAAAATCGCTTGGAAGCACTGAAGTCTACATGGAAGTTGCTCTTCGTCAGGTTTACAATTTTCCTTGCAAAATATCAGTTTTTCACCGCGTGCATTATGTGTGTAGTTCCTGCATTTCAACCTTGCTTTTTCTCAGCATCAGCGACTAGGATAACATCTTCCTTCGTCACCGTTAGAAACTGGGATCCCTGTTCCCTGTCAGGCTTATCATATTTGCCTATATTGGTGTCTTTGTTCAATTAAATTCTTTACGTTAATAGTATATACTTTGTGGTGACTACAGAGAGGAACCAGCTAAGGAGTCATCAGAAAAGGATGATCTATTGACCAATCTAGCAGATGAGGTCACGAAGAAAGCAGAGCAGGCTAAACGGCCCGAGACAGATATTCCCAGCACTAGTCACGATGAATTGTGACTTAATTAACATAAGTAGGTTAGATAAGTGCGATTATTTGTGCCACTTTGTGATCACTTTGTGTAAAATTTCAATATGTATACTACTAGTACATAGTGGCACAAATAAAGTGCCTTCCCAATCATGGCACAAATAGGATGTCTTCCAAATCATGGCTGAAATAGGGTGGCTTACCTTAGCCCCAACCGTGAGCTTTGAGTATTGTTTCTTCTCTTGCGGGACTCTGACACCCCAAATTGGCAACAATTTTCTTTTTCTTTGGCTGAGGAGGCATTTTTTTAATTTGAAAAATAAAATAAAAAAACATTTCATCTCCGTTGTGAAGTTTTGTCTAAGCTCATAGTACGGTAGAGTGACCACTGACCAGCTGTGGAGCGTCTCGTTCCAGAAGAGCGTCATGCACAATATATATAAACCATCTTTGAAAAAAAAGTATACTTATCTACATATAATTTAATTATACATATTTTCATTACACAAACATATACATACCACTATTATATGTATCATATAATATCATATATACTAATTTCTTTCTATATATGTACCAATGTATCATAAGATATCAATCGTCACTGGTAGTGCGAAGAGCAGCGAAGCCCCAATGCTTTTTTACCGATCTGACCTAACTGTCAGATCTGGTTGTACTGATATAAAAGCAATAAAGCCAAACCCATTGGCACGACCCATTTTCCAAGATACCTATCTGTCTTGTTAAAATTCCTTCCTCCTTTGTGTCTACCGATCAGTTGTTTGTTTCTGCTACCTGATTCGTTCATAGATTTCCTAACTTGTGATTTCTAAGTTACTCTTAGTGTTGTTATCCTGGATTGCACTTCACTTCTTCTTCTCGGTAGCTAATATACCCTCCGGTAGTGATTACCGAGTAGTTCTTCACAAGGGAGAGCTACCATTGGGGTTTCGTGATGTACTACACCTTGCATTTTTGTCAAGTTTGTTGAAATTTGAATTATCCAATTTTTCAAAAATTGAAGTAATGAAATTTATATGATGAAATTTGCATGGAAAATGCAATTGAGTTTACCACCCAATTTTCCTTCTTTTATGCCAATAAAATATAGATGAAGTTCAAAACAATAGGTATGACATTTGAAATTCAACAAGTCTTCAACTCTTCCTTTGTGCACGAGCTTTTAGATATAGATCAACCCCTTACAACCTTGATAGGCTCCATTCAACAGTGCAAGTGTGAGTTTATAAGTAGTATTTCTAGCATATATTGGTGTTCATACCAAAATTGGTGTTCATACCAAAATAGAGAGAATAAAGAAGAAGGCAATAAGAAGATTGTTTTTGAAAAAACTAATTTCTAATATTGGTCGCAAAAAATACTACAATGTACAATTTGCATATTTTGAGCTCGATTTTGAGGTATTTTATGTATAATCAAGTATTTTTTACAAAACAAATCCATATATGCAAGCATTCTAAAAGCTAGGATGCTTAAAATGATTTTTTATTTATTTTTGTATTACATGCGCATTGGAAATTGACACATTTGAACCATTCAGACCGAAGTCACATTCCTCATAGATCTTACGTTATATGGGTTTCCAATACAACAACAACTACTTTGTGGCCTCGTGGGCACTAGAGAGTTAATCCCGGCCCTAACTGCATGTAGCCATTTCCAAACCGAATTTTAGAGCGTTTTGCTTTAAAATTTGTTGCACCACAACTTGGTAGAATGGATTTTTTGAAATTTGACAGTAAGATCTTGTGTGTTTCAAAGGATTTATGCTTGCTTCTACGTGTGATGTGATGGTCTATGTTTTGCTTGGAAGATCATACCGATTGACCACCAAAAATTTGAAGGTTGGCTGTAACGGGCATGTGCATATTTTATATGTAAAAGAGGAAATGGGGCTTTATACATCGTCAACAAATCTGGAAAAAGCAATGTTATTCCTTGTGAGATATGTTCCTCATTTCATTTCATATGGGTTGAGTTCCAACATTCCATTACGAGATTCAAGGCTTGCAATTCGGTTTACTTGGTCATTTGAACGTGGAGCTTACTGACCAAGGAGTTGCCTGTTTGGCCCTCTTACATCTCAAATGTGGCTTGCCACATAAAAACACTAGTTATCGCATTGTTTTCACGTGTACGGAGGTCGTGCCATATTTGCACTTGTTATATGCATTCTACGTACTAAATCAGTGTGAAAACAATAACTTTTAATAAGGTACGATATTTATAACGTTATCAGTGTAGTTGTTGTGCATTTTGGAAATCACATTTGTACGAGTATAGTACATAAACCATACATTTTTAGTAAATATTATAATGACATTGTTTTGTGCAATATACCTTTAGTAATATCCTGTTGAATGGATGTAATAATCATGATATGTTTTTGTGAAATATACCTTTAGTAATATCATGTTTTTGTGCAATAATCATGATATCATATATCATGTTTTTGTGCAATATACCTTTAGTAATATCCTGTAGAATGGATGTACTCTTCAATTCAAAATTCACTCCACAAGTTCCTATTGCACCCTCTAATGTCAACATATAAATGTCTTAATATGGAATTCAACAAGTGTAAGAAGGTGCTATTCAATAATTGTAATAATTTAATAATAAATTATTTGTAAAATACTAAGGAACTAAAAGATGATAAGCTCTCATTGAGAATTTGATAGGATGCTACAAACGCAATTTTGAATGGAGATTTACAATATTTTTATTGAAGATGCAAGCTTGTACAAGCTTCTTGAAAATGTAATGATTTTTACATTGGATTGTAGGCTCAAAAGTCATAGGGCCCAAAACTTTAAAGACAACTTGGATAGGGTGTTAATAGAGGGGGCAAGCAATGAGGCAAGCTACAAAAAATAATTTCAGGCCATTTTCCTCCACTTTGAATGTTTACATCTCAAGATCTATGAAGGCAAGTGGACCAAATTTTATTTTGTATATTCTTAAAGTTGTTTAGTACAATATTTTATAGTTGAAAGTGGAAAAAGTCACTTTTTTTGTTAGTGCACTAAAATTGGCAGTTTTGAAACAATTTTCACACTAGTAAGTCAAATTCAAGTATAAAATCATGATATGTTTTTATGTTTTTTTAATTTTTTAATTTTTTTTGTGGTTTTTATTTATTTATTTTTTTACTTGATTTAAAAGAAGAAACTTTTGTGATCAACATTGGAATTGCAAATCTTCCAAATTGAGTTTTTGATTCTTTTTGGAATCTTGCAAGTCTTATCACAAATGTTTTGAACGTCCTATCTTAGAGGAAGATAATTTTGGATATGTTAAACATCTCAACTATATTCTAAAATCAGCATATACGTAACTAACATGACTGTCTATGTAATGGGGAAAAATCAAAGTGGATTGTTTTGTTTGACCAATTACCAAAAATAACATTCATTTACTTTGACTGCAATCTATGAACACAAGTGGGTTAAATTTTTTTCCAAACATTTGCCCTTTTTTTATGGGATGCTCAAGATGAATTTTTTTCTATAAAAAACAAAAAATATTGTCAAACAGGAAATCAAGTCTACTTTCCAACCCAATTTGAATCATGTCAATCCAGGTTAAACTCCACAGAAGAGAATTTTTCAAAAACAAAGGCCTCAATATTGTCCTAGTGTTATAAAATTTACTAGTTTTGGAAACTAATGATGTTCTCTCTTTTGATATTTTTTGAAATTTAAAATATAATATCTATTTTTAACCAATCATACCAAACTTCAAATTCTAAAAATAAATTTTGTAATTGTGGTGAATCTTAAATGGTAAATGCTTCTAAATTCATTAAATGAATATCTAATTTTTTTAAAAGTTAAAACCGTATGGATATCATACTTCTCAATTTCAATTACTAAATATCATACTTCTCAATTTCTCTTTTGGACCAAATTTCATCAAAATTGCAAAAGTAATATTTTATAACACATCTAGGTTTTGTCTTTACCCCCTCTGTTATTTAGTAATTAAAAGTCATGAATGAGAAAAAAGAAAGAAAAAAGAAAGATCCGGACCTAGTATAAAACTTTTGAACCCAATTTCTAATCTTGAACGATCATATTGGTTAACCCCTAAAAGCCCGAGGGGTATTGGACATAACATAAATGTGTTATAATATGTGCCTTCCATATGTTCGATGAAGTTTGGTTCAATAGATTAAATGTAAGGCATCATCTCTACAAATTATCCGTACGGTCAAACTTCCAAAACTCACTTTAGATATTTTTTTAATGAATTTAAACGCATTAACCTTTGAAAATTTGTATAGATCATAGTTTTCACTTTTAGAGTTTAAAATTTAGCATGAATGGATAAAGTTGGTTTATCTATTGTAAAGTTTAAAAAAGCAAAAGAAATGATGGAGGGATCATCATTACAGTCCCCAAATAGAAAAATTTATAACACTAAGACAATGTTGAGGTGATCTATTTTGAAAAATTCTCCTGGGTGGAGTTTAATTTGGATTGACATGATTCAAATTGTGTTGGAAAGTAGACTTGATGTGGTATTTTAAAATATTTTTCATTTTTTCAATTTTTTTAGGGCAGCCCATTAGATTTGGGCAGCGATCAAAAAATGGTCGATTAGGTGTTTAGGGGTAAACCCCTAAGCTCCCAAGAGACCATTTTACCGGGCTGCCCAGGCCTCAAAAGTAACTTTTTTTGAAAATAAAAAATGTGATGTTATAGGTAAACGAGTCTTCTTTCCAATGCAATTAGAATTATGTCCATCCAATCAAAACTCCACTTGGGGGAATTTTTCAAATTTAAACACCTCAATGTTGAAAGGCAATTTCAACTCTTTAGGTAGGCTTGCCAAAGAATCTAAGCCAACGAGATTCATTGGCCACCTTAAATGATTATAACTCCAACCCACATGGATTGCATGCCATGAGTTGTGGGCTCATCCAATTAGAGGAGAGTTGAAGGGATAATCTAATTTGGCCAAAATCGCTTGCTTCCTTTCACACCTCTACTCATTACAAGGTCTCTGAAAAATGCTAATGAATTAAACATCTTGTCATATTGAGTCATGCATTTTGTTAACTACCTCATCTTGAGGATGGTCAAAAATGGCACATCATTTCAACTTTTTTTGGGTTTGAGAGCCCATCAAAGCAAGGCTGCCCGGATTTTTCAGGGCCTAAAATTTCAAAATCTCAACTTCATTTGCTATTATCTTGACATCCGTAAGGTCAATTTTTTTGAAATTTTGAGGAATGGTTTATAAAGCCTAGGAGTATAAGATCCTACAATTAGAATGTGGAAAAAAGGTTTTGAAAAACATTTAGAGATCATCAACGAAAATGTTCAAAATGAGGCAATTTTGGGTGGGGGACCCCCCTCGGACGTTTAAGGGTTAACCAATCAAATTTGTTCATGTTCAAGTCCATGGAAGTCGGTGTGCATCAGTTCATGGCCAAACATGAGACAAACTGTAATACCACTTTCTATAGTGAGGCAACTTCTCAAACCCATGGAAGTTGGCTCTTAGGGGCAAGTTCTATAAAAACAAGTTTTTTTACTAAAGAGCGAAGTATCTCACTATAAATTAAGTTTTTAGGGACTTTGAGGGACCAAGTTCTACATTCCAAGTGAGTTTTTGAAAAAAAAGTGGTGAAGAAGTTGTCATGAGATATGGTGAGGTTCTCAAGCCCAAAACTTCATGGCAACTTCTCTGTAACCAATCAAATTTCACCTCAAACAAGTCCATGGAACGTGCACAACTTCATAGCCGAGTATGAGACAAACCCAAGTTCCACTTTTCTCCTCCTCTCCTCCTCTTACCTACTTCCATGGGCAAATTCTCATACCCATGGAACTTGGCTCTTAGTGCAGCTATTTGAAATCTAAGAACCGTGAAGATTTTAGAGGGACCCAAAGCGAGCTTTTAGGGTTTAAGGGTTTAAGGGTTCCGTCAGGGCTGTGTCTTTTTCTGGTTTCCACAGTTGTTGCCGAGCTTGCTTTTGTAGCCATGAGCAGTAAGTGAAACTCCGTGGACAACGATCATCGCGTGCAAGAATGCCGCTCCGATGCAGAAAGCGCAAAGCATACGCAGCCAAGGAACCGCAAATCGTCCCAGATGATTCTGAGGAAAGGCCTTCTTCTTCTTCTTCTTTGCAACAGCAGCAGGGCAAGGCTTCCAATGCACGAACTAGAGCACTGAACAACAACAGCAACGCCGATGCGGCCAAAGACAGCGGCCAAGCCCATAAGGATGCGATTTTTGCAGCTGGGCGGTTCCATGACCTTGGCCTTGCGCCGGCTCTCAGCGATCACATTCACGGTGAGAGCCTTCTTTTAACTCCTCAGTGTATTTTCTGTAGTGTAGGAAAATTGGACCCCCTGCTGCAAATCACCTGTTTGTGTGAAAATGACTTCAGTTTGACACAATCGACACTGTTGATCTTGTAGTAAAGAACAAGAGCTTTAAAATGATGTGTTGCAATCAGAAAACCGAGGTAAAATGGGAAAATGTTCAGTGATGCAGATGGCTATAGAGGTTTTAGGGTTTAGGGTTTAGGGTTCGGGGTTTTGGTAAGCTAGTGCTCTGAAAGCGTCCCCACCCTGAAATGTTCACTGTTGATACATTGAACAATTCAATACCTAAAAGCGGGGTAGTTTTACCCTATTGCTCAATTGGAAGTTGTCCAGTTTAGGGTTTGGCTGTGTGCGCATTTCTGTTCTTGTGGAGATGATGCCAGCATTTGTTGTTGATGTGATGTTTTACATTGTTCTGAATAATGTGAATTCAAGGCGGTTTTAGGGTTTAGGGTGTGGGTTTTTAGTTCGTTGATCTGACAAGTTTCGTTCTGATTTGGAGCAGCCAAATTGTCCTTCTCGGCACCGACTTTGATTCAGAAGTCAGCTATACCTCTAATTCTCTCAGGGCGAGATGTGTATCCACTCCATTTTGTACTTTCACTTGATCAAAAGTATGAGCGATTGTTGTTTTATAAGTTTGAAGCTCTTGTGTTAAAAAAAAGAACTCATATACCATAATTGGTCGTCATGATCGGCAAAAGAATAATTATAAGAAGAGAAGCCCAAATCTTTAGGAATTTTTTTATTAAAAAGAATATCCATTTTGTATGGTGAAAAAGAGAATCTTAGATGTTGTGTCAGACTACTACGAGAGAGATCTTCCCTTGACCAGGTGAACAACAGATTGGTGAATGCTGATACGGGAACGGGTAAAACGATGGTGTATCTGGCGCCCATCATCAATGCACTTCAGTCATACGAGCCTTGGATTACGAGAAATGAAGGCACAATGGGTGTGTGATCTTATTCCTCTATTTTGCTGTAATACATGTTTTCTTCAACCTTTGGGAGGTTGATGTCTGAAACAGAAGATCAATCTACTGTAGAAGCATTTCACTTTGAAATCCACCAAGAACACGCTTTTTTATTTTTAGTAATTGATTTTTGGTATAAGAGTCTGAAATTCTGAGTTTCTCAATATGACATAATAAGTCAACTAACTTTCTTTTTTGATGTGTTCTAATTCTTAAATTTTTCCTATGTATAGTAAATTGTTAACATGAGCATTTTAATTTGAGAAGCATGTAGTGGAGCTTTAATTGCACAAATACAAAGCCAGATAGGTTTTGGAGATACTAGATGTTTCTTAAAACCTTCGAAATGGATGAAACAACGTGCAAAGAGGACGGACAGGGCATTAGTCCTTCTAGGCAATTAAGGGTTAACTATGAAAATTAATCCATAGCTTAGATCATGGCAAAAGGTTGTTTTGGTTTGTCTCCGCAAGCTTTGACCTGAGTTTGATCATTTCTACAATAATTTTCTTAGGGTTGGTAGTATGCTATGTAGTGTCTTTGCTGGTTTTAACCTAAAACATCGTTGATAGGAAGCTGTCTAAATTTGTCAAAATATTTCGTGAAAGAATTTAAGAAAAAATGTTTGCTTACTCTTTGACCTAAATGGAGTGCAGCGTTGGTGCTCGTTCCTACTCGAGAGCTTTGTTTGCAGGTCTGTGCTGTGACAGAGCAAGTAGTGCACCGTTTTCATTGGCTGGTGCCTGGCTGTGTGATGGGGGGTGAGAACCGATCTAAAGAGAAAGCCCGTCTTCGCAAAGGTCAGTAACCACCAAGAGCATCAGATCAATAACCCCAAATGGGCATTATGTGTTTTTTTTTAGCAGTTTTCAGTAGGTCATATGGGAACTTTCTTTACTCCAATTTACTTTCCTTTTTGGAGCAACATGTGCAATGTTCTTCGTTGATTCTGGTGATGTTAATCTGAATTATATTTTTCTCATTATGATCAATCGTATTGGTCTTTTTAAAACCATGAATCCTTGGTCCTTTAGGGGTTAGTGATTACGCAGTGGCATACTGAATGAAAATTGCGTTTTTGTTATTTGAAATCGAGCGTGATTTGACATCTAACAAGAATGGACCTTAGGTTCGAGTATATGTGACCATTTAGTAATTCCGTTTTTAATAGGACCGCTCAAACTCATTTGAGCCTGTTGAAGCGTTGACATATATCAAGATTAACCCCTAAAGGACTAAGGATTCATGGTTTTAAAAGGACAGATCAAGCGATCATATTGTGAAAAATATAATTTAAATGGGACCAAATTTTTTATCACCGGAATTAGTGAAGAATATTACATATGTTGGAATAAAGAAAAAAAATTGAACAAAAGAAAATCTACTCACAACTACTAAAAAATACATGACGCCCCCTGGGGGCCTTATGGTCCTTTAAGGGTTAATTTAGGTCAAAGAGTAAGCAAGCAGTGAAGGCAGTTTTGCGTGTTCAGGCATTGTTGTTTTGTCTTTACATTTTTGCTGATTTTGAGGTGGGAAACCTGGCAGGTATTACAATCTTAGTGGCTACTCCTGGTCGACTGTTGGATCATCTGAAGAATACAGCCTCCTTTAGGCATGATCGTCTGCGATGGCTAGTCTTTGACGAAGCAGACAGGTACTTTTCAGTTACTTTACATGGATTTAAAAGTGCCTATTACATTCATGTGTAAAAATTCACTACTTTGAATTATGTGACATTTACATTGTGTTTGATCGCGATTTTATTGAACTCTGCACAGGTTGCTTGATCTGGGGTTTGAAAAGGATATCGAAAGCATCTTGGAGGTGCTAGGCTCTAGAGACAATAACAATAGAAGCCGCCAGCATGTTCTCCTGTCTGCCACTTTAAATGAGCGTGTTGAACAGCTAGCAGCTCTCAGTCTTATGAATCCTGCTACTGTTGGTCTGGAAGAAGCAACGGAGATAGAAGTGGGGAATGGAAGCTCAAGGACTCAACCTGACATCCAGAAGCATGAACGAAATATGGGAGATGCTGGTCCCTCAGATGGATATACAGAGTATAGGATTCCGTCACAATTAGTCCAAAGTTTTCTTAAAGGTATGCTACATTACAGTATTCTTGAAGATTTTGTTTCATTAACCCCTAAAGGACCAAGAATTCATTGTTTTAAACGACAAATTCAATTGATTATATTGTGAAAAATATAACTCAAATGGGCCAAATTTTATATCACTGGAATGAGTGAAAAACATTGCATGTGTTAGTCAAAAAACAAATAAATCTGAACAAAAGGAACTCCACGTAGGACCTACTCAAAACTGCCAAAAAAAACATGAGGTCCAATTTGGGCTTCTTGGTCCTTTCGGGGTTAAGGGGAGCACTGAATTTTAAGTCATAAGGATGGGCTGTCATCGAGAATGTTGTGCAGTTGATCCCTTTGCTTTGGTGTTCGGTTTTTATACAAGGATTATATGATGCAAGTCATGGAGCCCAAGTTTATGTTCTTTTACTCTTTTCTTTGAAGTTGCTCTTGCGTGAATGAAGGCTCAAGAGGAATGAATGTTATACTATGCTGGAAGATGAACTTGAGCATCTTTGTCAAGGTTTTGCTTGTTGGTTGGGGGATTAGCACTTATCTTGTGTATTTTGTATGCAGTGCCTTGCAGTCTTCGGCTCGTTGCTCTATTAGGTCTTCTTCAACAAAAATCTCAGGGAAACAGTTCTTGTAAGGTATGAAGGTTTCTCTCTAGATTTCATCATGCTTTGGATGTTATGATGAGTTTATTCTTGATCTAATGTGGGATACAGCCATAGAATTTGGTATGCATTCTTGCTCTTGCTGTTGACTGAATTCGTATTATTAGTTTTTGTCCTTATACGTGGGCTAATTGGCACTGTGGGCAAACAGCTAGTTGTCTTCTTCTCTACCTGCGACGCGGTGGATTTCCACTACACAATTGTCAACGAATTCCGGTGGTCTCCCACACCCTGGAAAGAAGAAAATGATGAGAGGAAGCTTCTTGGGTGTGGGGCTTTTCGTCTGCACGGCAGCATGGCTCAGAAAGACCGCACGGAAGCATATAATCAGTTTGGGAAAGCAAGTTCAGCCATCTTGCTTTGTACAGATGTTGCAGCTCGGGGTCTGGACTTTCAAAATGTTTCAGGCATTGTGCAGTACGAACCCCCTGGCGATGCTGCTGAATATGTACACAGGTGAGTAAACCTTCTAGATAGGTTGGTGACATTGTTTTCACGGTGTGTGTAGAATTTCCTGATGAGATGCTTGTTTGCCTCTCTTCCCTCATTTGCAAATTCTAAGAATTATATGAGGGGCTCAACAAAATCCATTTTAACTCGGAGCTTCTTATCTATTGTGAAACATGTGACGAAATTTAGCCCCTAAGCGTCTAAAACGCCCAATATGGCCATCTGCATCACTGAACTTTGCAACGGCAGCCTTTTCTCATTTTATCTCGGTTTTCTGATTGCAATACATCATTTTAAAGCTCTTGTTCTATACTACAAGATCAACAGTGTCGATCGTGTCAAACTGAAGTCATTTTCACACAAACAGATGATTTGCAGCAGGGGGTCCAATTTTCCTGCACTACAGAAAATACACAGTGGACGCTTTGGGGTTAAATTTCAAGAGAGGGTTTTACAGTTTTTGGTTTATGAGTTGACAAGCTGTTTTACAGGGTGGGAAGGACAGCAAGGCTGGGACAGAAAGGAGAGGCCATCCTTTTTCTGCAACCCAGTGAGGCCGAGTACATGCAGGAGTTGAAGAAGCACGGCGTGTCGTTGCAGGAGCTTTCGCTGCCTAAATTGCTAGATGGGCTTCAAGACAGGCGAGGGAAGCGAGATGACTCCTTTTCGGCTGTGGAGATGCATCCTCTTGCTGGCTTGATGCAAAAGGCCCTTGATGCCTTTGTTGCTGCAAAGGTATATCGCATTTACTTAATGCTCACTTTCATGGAACTGTTCCTAAAGAAGATGGAATGGCCATCTTTTATGCAACCTAAATAATGCTTAGGCCAATTCGCTAACTGGAATTTGTTTACTAAATGCCTGCACTGACCAAGTTGTGCCAGTCAATGACTTCCACCTACACCGCTCATTCTATTTAGTGTCATCCATGATTTAATGTGCCACCAAAATACTTGGTTTAACCTTGGGGCCACCATCGAAAGAGAAGCTTTTCAGTGAATAGTCAATCAATCAACAAATGGTTTGGGTGCTTGGGATTTACTTTTTTTACTAAATGGTGTTCCAATCTTACCCATCCAGATATACACTACTACATGATGTTCAAATTAGCATTAATCATATGAAATAGTGTATTATACACCAATTCGAATAAATGGTGTATCATATACCAAATAGAATAAATGGTGTAGCTAATGGACCTTACTGGTTGGTTGGTGCGGACGGGGCTTAATGATTAGAAGGCAGTTCATGTTTATTAAAGTGTTGTCCACACTTGAATTACTCATATGTATGATGTGTTCATCACTAACACGTGATATTTGTTTGTGAGTGATTGACCAGCCGGATGCTAGGCTGCTGGCTGTAGACACCTTTCGGTCCTACGTGCGAGCTTATGCTGCTCATAGAGGGGAGCTGAAGTCCATTTTCCAGGTATGCAGGGTTGTTGTATTTTTCAAAATTAGCGAAATTGCTACAACCTTTAATTTTTGAGTCATTTTTGACAATCTTTGATAATTTTGTAGCAACTCGCTACATTTGATACATAAAGCAGATCCTATACTTTTGGTTAGTTGCCTCCAGAAGCTCCGGTATTAAAACTAGCCAAGAATTTTCTCTAGTAGCCATTTTGCTAAAATTTGTGCAAAAAATTTGCTGCAGGTGCGTAAACTCCATTTGGGTCATGTTGCAAAGAGCTTTGGCTTGCGGGATGCTCCCTCCTTATTTGGCAAGTCAGTGAACAAACAGAGTTTGAAAAAAGAGAAGGACCGGAATGTAAAGAAGCGGTTCAAGAAGAAGAGGCGTGTTACACCTGGAGCCATGGAGGATTAGGTGACAACTGCTTGTTTTGTTGTACTTTGAAGCAATTATATAAAGCAATTTTTTGTATTTTATTTTATTTTATTTTGTAAAATTTCTTTGGAGATGGTTGTTGACTTCGTTTGTTTTGTGAAGATTTAAAATCCTTTTGAATTTTTAAAGAAAAAGTGAAGAAAATTCATATGCAAAACATACGTAATTTTTTTTCGAAATTTTTAGCATAGGTGTACATTATATGGTAGTCAGGAACATTCATCATCCACCTGGGTTAAATCTAAAGTCTATAAGGTAGACGACCTGTTTCCGATCAGGCCCCCAATCACGCAGTATAGGGCGACCTATTTCCGTGAATCAGCCTGCATTATTTTCGGATTCATTCGTAAACGGTGACGGAAACATGTTTCTTCTTAATATGGAATGGTTGGCGCCGAGAATGGAAACTTGTTACCGAGTTAGTATGATATCATGTGTTCTCGAAATCTAGTTTTACAGTTCTTGGAAATAGGTCAGCCTATATTGCGAGAATGGGTTGGAGAGAATCTTCACTTTGAAAATTCGTAGTAAATTCAATATTGCCCCAAAATTTGTTCAAAAATATGTGACCTTTAAATCTATTTCCCTACACTGCAAAATTATTTGCCTATTTGTTACTCCACCGGAAGTATGCTGAATTGCTTAAGGTGATCGGAAACAGGTCGTCTACCCTATTACATTTCTAGCAGTCAGTTCCATCACAAGACGTAGCTACTGGACCTATTTTTAAAACAAAGCACCAACATTTGCCTTGAGGGAAGAACATATCGATGTAGCAATCTTGGTCAGTGCAGAAGCATTATCTACATACAAAAAATACTTGGGAGTTTCGTCCTCATTAGCGACGACTAAGACTCCACTCTTACATAGATCACAAGCTTGAAACTCATCATTTGGAGAGCCGTGCTGAATTTGCTTGACACATGCGTCATGCTTGATTCCATCAGGTAACACCAGTCTCTTCTGAAGTCTCGCCTGTTCCACAGCCAAAGCTCTCTTGTGTGCAGCCCTGACTGCCAACTCTGCTTCAGTTGGCGTCTCCTTGTCAACGTAATGGTTAGCCTCACAGAATAAATCTTCATTCATGGCAGCAAGGACGTTTGCCATCAATCTGTTGATTCTCCTCAGCTCAACAATCTTTGGACAAGTTCTCAGAAACACCAACATCTTCCATATAAAACTCTGAAACAAAGCATCCCTGGTAGTCCACTCTGCAAATGGCAGTGTCGGTTTTTGCTTAAATGACTGCAAACCAAATTGGGAGTGGAACTGCTCCATGGTGTCAACAACTTCGGATCCCAGCAAAAGGGTGTCGTCCTGCTTGTATTTTACTAGAAGCCTTGGGAACAGTTGCCTCAGCTCGTCCAAATTATCCTCTGGACCGGCTCCAGTGATATCAAGAGCATTATTTGCATCCTCAAAGAACCAGTCTATGTCCTCATAAACTTGCTGAGAATCTACGAGTTCTCTGAGAAGTCCTCGTAGTTCTACAACAATTTCACTGAACATCGGCCGTGCGTCTGGATTTTGATGCCAACATCTACTTATCAATTCCCCCACCTTTGGATTCAGGTCAGAAGGTAGCTTGGGCCTCTTGCCAGATAGAACCACGTCGTAATCTGAAGCTCTGAATCCCTCAAATGGAATTCGTCCTGTCAGGAGCTCATAACAAGTCATGGCGTAGCTGTACACATCTGCTTTTGGTGTGAAAACAGGGCGCTTCCCATCCTTCAATGCCTGCAAAACTTCGGGTGCTCTCCAGAACAGCGTTCCAACAACGTTGCTTGCAACGTCAAAATCACCGATGTAAGCCTTCCATGGAAGCTCATCCTTTTGGGTCACATTGACAAACACATTATCCGCTTTGAGATCTCGGTGTATGACATTGTTCTCATGCAAGAACCGCATGCCTAACGCAATATGAATGATCATAGTCAAAACGGTCTTGTCCGGCAAGGGCTTCCCGCCGTGGCTCTCCATGTGCTTGTCGATGACAGCTCGAAGACTTCCATGATACTGCTTCATGAGAAGATAGAACGAGTCTCCATCCATACAATAACCAAAAAAGCGACAAATGAAGGGGCATGAGACGTGGAGATCAAAAACCTCCTCTGGCCATTGACCATGATTTCTTGACTTGAATAGTTTAGCAACAACGTTGCTCACTGCATCTTCATCACGCTCATATTCACGAGTGGTTGAGTTGAAAGACAATATGTCAGCCGTGTGAATAGTGCCCTGACCACCCTCTGCAATTTGCTTCAGAATACGTACCATCTCACTGCTGTACTTGAGAGCCTTTCCTCCTGGAAGCACACGCATGAATCTCCCATCATCGCTTTCTGTTGTGCTGTCGATTGTAGTCCAAGTCACGTTATCAATAGTAGTCCACTTATCAATAGTAGTCCACTGCTGGGAGGACTTTGGCTCCTCAGCTGGCGTCCCTGTGTCTTCATCTTCAACATGTAGCTCGAGAAATTGCTCTTCAACAGTTGAACAATACATGGAAGGTGCTGATGAAGACACATCTACAGGAAGTTGTTTGTGCTCCATCGTTGCCCTCTTCAACATTCTCCTTTGCAAACAATGGCCTTCCACGTCTGTACGAATGTCGTTTCTTCTGGATTCAAATCACAAGCAAAACACAAGCAAAACATATTCGGTAAATCTACAGACAAAGAGCGATAACATGCTTTGAAACACAAGGCGTAAGTAACGTCAATGGAGCCCGTTTCTGTACAGGTGGCACCCAAGCATTGGATATGGAGAACATAGTTATGCCTCACAATCCTCTTCTTCTTTAGCGTTATAATGTCCCTTACCACCCATGGCTAGGCACGCTACTTCTCATCACGATTCTCCACTTTCACGTTACCTAGTCCGTATTTGCAACAAATGAATCTTGAAGAACAGAAATGATATCATTGAAGAAACGGAGCTCGAATTTGACAGAACAACAACATCAGGCTGATCACTCATAATAAAAAGCCACACTCATATAATTTTTTGTTAAAACAGTTCGCCAGTGACAGGAGTTCTTCGTTGATTTCAAGTGCCTCCTGAAAAGAGTAGTGGTGAATATTATGTTGCAAGGATTGCCAAGATGATTGATTCAAGTGGATTCTAAGAATGCATTTACCTTGCAAGTCGACGAAGCTGAAATCAATTTTTCTTGTCGCAAAAGTAACCGATATTTCCAATCTCGAGACTGTACCAATTCCGAAAACTGATCTCGTAGCCTCGGCGCTGGAACGCTGGCTACAGGAAGCAGAAACGAGTAAACTTATAAAGATATGCCTCCGAAGCATCACCGACCTGGATGCAAAAAGAGTACTAAACCCTAAACCCTAAACATGTCGGTTGTTTCAGAATCCACTAAGTTGGGACTTTTCAAAGCTCAACGTAATACAAAGAAATTGGTGAACACACGGCAATATCGCATTGCTCCACCGACTGATCACTCCCATTTCACGATCTAATACTTTACTGCAACAAAACCCTAAGCCCCTGCTGATGAATTCATCGTTACTAACCCCACGAAGCAACCAAGTAAGCCCCCTTCCCAGCAGTCCTTCAAATGGAGAGATTCAGCATCAATTTGCCTACTAACGTCCAAAATGATCCTCTCTAATTGCGCACTTTGTAATTGCACATTCCCTGTCCAGTACTATTAGGGCCTCTTTACACTAGGGTTGATTGTCCTATTACCAACCAGGTACCCAAAACCAATCACCCTGATTCTCGCCTAATTTCTAGATTTTCAAAGGGAAGATGTACCTCATTTGTACATTAGAGCATGTGATCGGATTTAGGTAAACCTATGACTTTCACTTTGAAAATTTGTACTTATTCAAATACTTATTCTTATAAGTTGCAATTTTTTGCAATCCTCATGAAATCCTATTTCAAGCGCGGTCATAATTTTTTTCCAGATTTACCACTGCCAAATATAGGTCAGATTGCTTAAGTGGTTGGTAATAGGACAATCAACCCTAGAGACGAGAATCCATGAGGAGAGAAATTTCAGCCATTGGGAGGCCTAAAAACCGAGAAGACCAAAGAATGTCACTTTACACCCGAAATTTTTAGTCCAAGGGACGGAAGGAGAAAAAAATGACATGGACAACACTTTTGTCCTTCGTGGCAACAAAAGTGCACATTTTTCAAGGCCCCCGGATTTTGCGTCAAGCCCACCTCAAGAGGTGGGTCTAACGCAAAATCCGGGGGGCCGTTTGGCCAAAATTCTCACAACCAATCATTTTTTTTATTTTTTTTAAAATATGTAAAAAGTTTATTTTAAAAAATCAGCACTTTATTTGTGGCCCCTTCTCACTTTACACTATATCCAAAGGCCGTCAAGTTCAAAGGTTGGCTTCTCAAGAATGAGCCATGGCCCTTGTGAGGTTTTATCCACGGCTTCTCGCCTCTAGTGTAAAGAGGGCTTTAGTTTTCAAATTAGTAATGGCCAAATGTCCAAAGTTGTCATGTATGTTGCCAATGGTTGAAATTATTATTGATTTTATGTGGTAGTACCTTGCAAAATGATTATTTTGTTACTTAGGGTCACTTTAGACTATGGATCAAGAGCCTTGACCAGAAAAATGAATTATTCTCATAGTCACACTTCATAAAGTGCAATTTTTAAGGCTTTGTGCCTCTTAAATTGAACTTGAATCGGGAGGAATGACCATGCGCCAAAAAAAAAAGTGAGCTTATTTTTTAAAATGTATTGTAACTATAGTAATTATAGTAACATTGGGCAAAATTTTAATAATAATATTATTATTATTAATAGAATATATATATATCTATCTAAATTTATTTAAACGGCATTTTTTTAGCCTTGGTCTCATGGTTTTGCAATGAGAGAGCCTTTTTTTGCTCGACTGGCTACAAAAGAACTTGGACTATAAAACATTATCTACTAGGCCACTATATAGGTCTTTTGGGGACCTCGACACCTGTAGTCCTCCTCCTTTTTTTCAGATAGTATAAATCAAAGTCATCCCAAGACGAGTTCATAAGTGAATCACAATTTTTAGAGGGGCATGTGACGACTTCTTGGTCCATAATTTAAACTTGCTCTTAGGTGTTTGAAACTAATTGTTGCATATGATATAATATCTTAACCCTTCAGTGCCTAGCTAACCACTAGGTGGTTGCTGGGTCATCAGAAATCGAGCTGGTGCTAGATCCGTGCACAATTTGAGAACCACTTTTGAAGTTTTGATTGACATGTATATACAAGTAGTTCGATGATGCTTCGGAGGATGTCTTCTGATCCATCCAAGGAGTGATTCTTCTCTCAAAATCACATGTACAAAAATGTGTCCAAAATTGTATACATGAGGTTGTGCTCGAGTGCTATACAATTTGATATAGTTTGATTCTGTGTTTCGTGCGTCACCATCACGGTGGTGGAGTCCAAATCAAAAAACCCTAGAAATATTGACCACAGCTCAAAACAGCCTTGGGCGGTAAAAGGTTAAGAATCTCTCATGTTGTGATACAACAATTTCGACATCAAAATTGTGAACACATCTAAGAGTGCCATTAGAAGCCCATTCTTCCGCTCGAGGTAGTATCTTTATAGAGCATTGAGTTTAGTTGGTATGTTTTGAATATTAACCCCTAACTGCCTAACCATGCATATTTTGCATGATGTACAAAAGCAAACTTCATTTTCTCATCCGTCATGCACTTTTGCCAACGTGAAATATTTACTGAATTTTCTATGGCTTCGTGTTAGCTTCCTGCATGTGTGATCCGATTAGAAAGTTGATGATTTGTGAAACTTTTATGCATCATTTCAAGTTGCAGTGTTTCACCAAAAATTTCAAAGATTTTAGTCAAAGTGCTCTTCAAAAAGTTAAACTCATAAAATTAAGCAACCAAAAAATCTCCAAAAATCACTACACTTAGAGTATTGCATTTCAACCCATCACAACAAATTTCATCCACAAATTGTCAATATCTTATTCGTAATCAAATTACAAAATAATTTTGAATCTTAAGTTTCAAATTTTATAGAAAAATATTGGTGATAGCAATCGTAGATCTAACTATATGGATAGAATCTAAAATTCATAATGTACAACTTTTATTCATACATCAAGTTCAAAATATCCCTCATAGTTGCATTTTATAATGCATCTTTGCAAAACTACCCAATTTTGACAGAGGCGAGGACGTTTAGGGGTTAAAGATAGTTAATACAAATTGTTAATTCACATTGGTCATGTTGAACATTTCTCCAACAATAAGTTGAACCTCTAAATGAAGGAGGGGTATTGAACAAAACATAGATGTGTTATAATATGTGACCTCTTTGTCTTCAATGATGTTTGGTCCAATAGAGAAAATGAAAACCATGATGTTTTAAAATTATCAGTACAGTTAAATTTCCAAAAATTGTTTAATAATTTCACATAATGAATTTAGAAGCATTTAACTTCAATTTTTTTCAAAATTATAAAATTATTTTTAGAATTTGAAATTTGAAATGATTTCTTAAAACTAGACATTCTATTTTAAATTTTAAAAAATAATTTTTTTCAAAGAAGAAGACATCGTTACTTTCCCGAATAGAAATTTTGTAACACTAGACAATGTAGAAGTGTTTGTCTTTGAAAATTCTCTTCGATGGAGTTTAACTCAGATTGATATTATTCAAATTGGGTTGGAAAGTAGACTTGATTTCATGTTTGGAATTATTTATTTATTTATTTATTTATTATCAGGCTGCCCGGGCTATTTTGATACTAGTCATTTTTTTAAATAATTGATTTTGTATTTATTTGAACAAAATGGACCCTTGCATTTTCGCATAGTGTCCTCCCCAAGATTTTACTTCCATCTCTTATATTAAGTATACAGTGTCACGATACCATGTGGCTACCCTGCTTGGTATCCGTCATGAGACCATGTCACGAAATCATCCACATTTCACATTCATGCCTTTCATCCAATTTTTCATCATGTTCTCAAATCGTTCTCCACAGTTCCCATGATGTTCCCCAAAGCTTGGCATCACATTCCCTAGCGTCCTTTTCATGTTCCCTAATGTTCCCATCATGTTACCTAATGTTCCCGAGTTTACTTTATGTTCCCAAAGTTCCCATGTTCTTTTTGTGTTCCCAATTGATTCCCACGTTCCCAATGCTATGTTGGTGCATTGCAACAGGGTGTTTGCTAGTATGACTAATTTGCAACTAGATTTTACACTGTCCTGTACATGAAATCCAAAGTTTTACTACCGTAGCCACGTAGCACTTTCAACACTTTTCTACTGAATATTTAATTATTTTCTTAAAATATACTTCAACAACAACGAATATTCTCTGAAATCCGTTTTTTTCCGAAAAAAATTCTTGAAATTTTTGACATTTATTTTTAGAATTGATTTCCGCCGAAGGTGCTACCAGGCTACAGTAGTAGTGTAGATACACTATGAAATAAGCCACAAAGGCTGTTGTAGCTTTGTAGCTGCCTTAGTAGTTCTGTAGCTGCCCTAGAAAAGTGGCAAAAGTGACACAGCCTCTTATATCTTACAGTGTAGCTGTTTGTTTGAATTCATTGTTCTCTTGTACCACCTCAATTAGTTGTCCTTCAATCCAGTGGCGAAGAATTCAATTACTAAGCTTATTGTGTTTGCATCATGAGCAGCAGGCTTTTGGGACATCCGAACTACTCCAACCAAGGTCATCTTTACAGCACCCTCCTCTGGGCTATGTGGCAATGAAAGCAACAGGAGAGGATTATGGCATCTTGAAAGGCATTTCTGAGCTTAACCCCTAAAGGACCAAGGATTCATGGTTTTAAAATGACAAATTTAAATGATCATATTGTGAAAAATATAATTCAACTTGGACCAAATTTTAACTCTCCAGAATCAGTGAAGAACATTGCATGTTTTGGTCAAAAAAACAAACAAATTTGATCAAAAGGAAGTCTACATAAAACCTACTCAAAACTGCTAAAAAAAAAACATGAGGCCCCCTGGAGGCCTTATGGTCCTTTAGGGGTTAAACCTTAAAAAGGTGTTTGAACAAACTGTACCAATCAGGCGAAACTCTGGGGTGCTTGAACCAACAAAGAGGCCAGTCCCTGTTTCTCCTTCAATTCCAAGCCCACGTTATCTGCAGTGGTAGTAATGAGAGACGGAGGCAAGCGTGAGCTAAGGACCCGAAGCTCCTTGTCTCCACGAATCTCAAGCACTTGAGGCATCCCGTCTGCACAGCCTTTGGACAAACCCACGTCCACCCGGATCACCTTGTTGTCACAGGCACCATTCAGACCCACTGGTTGTTGAATTGTGTGCCCAACCACCATCCTCTTGACTCCATCTATGGACTGCAGGCATTGCGTTAAAAGCTCGCAATCACATCGACTTTCCTTCACTTCCGAGTATTTTCGTAGCCAGACCACTGCGTTGGATCCATGCAAATAGCGAGGTCCCCTCCACCCCTTGGTCCCCAGCATCCAATCGCTCACCTGCACCGTCCACCAAAACCTTACTTCATGCACTAAACCTCAACAATCACGACTGCTCACATAAAGACATAGAAAAGCCATTAACCCTTAAAAGCCCAATCGACCCAAACCAGGTTAACGGATGTTTCAAAAAAAGAATTATGAACAGCGAAGAGCTTAGCTTTGTTCAGTGCAAAACAATTGGCAGTAGCTTAGCAAGAATACTCTCCTATGAACGGGTTTGGATTTGAAGATCCATTAGAAAGAACAAATTGGATTTGATATTATTGAAATAGAAGTATGTCAAAATTTTAGTACTAATCTTGTCCAAATTTTGTTTGTTTTTTTACCCCGACTGCAATGATTCCAGTGATATAAAAGTTGGCATTCAAATGATTGGTTTTTCACAATATGATCAAATAAATTGGACGATTTAAACGCATGATTGAAGCTCACCTCTTGGTTGATGCGATTGAGGCCATATTCCACATGAGCAGGCAAGAGTCCACCATGGACGAAGACCGAGCTCCCAACAACCAAAACGACAGGATTTTGTGACAAGAACCGTGAAGAAATGGGACCACCAGGTCTCAAAGCGGCCATTCTAGCTCGCAAGCCATCAGGGTAGGAGTCGGGAATGCCACGAAATATGTCTGCTTGTTTGGCGGTGCCTGCACACTTCTCCTTGAGAACATTGCCTAAATTGAACCAGTGCGCCCAAGTACGAAACTCCTCCAACCCGGCAGGAGTGACGTAGCGAAAATCCCCCTCGATATTCATGATCTCATGGTTCCCGTTCATGATGTGCACATCGCCTCCCGCCTTCTGAGCCTCCCCTCGCAGCTTCTCCAGCAGATACAGCACTTTGATCTCATCACCACCTCGGTCGAACAAGTCTCCCACCTAACGCAAAAAAATTGTATGAACCACGGCAGAGAAATCACGCAAATGTAACAGCAATGTTGTCCACATGAGCATGAAACCCTAACATGTGTAGAAAGGTGATCACTTTGCTTGCTTGATTAGAATGTTGTTTTGAAAATAGAGCTAACATATTTAGATTTGCATGTACTGAAATGCTTTTTGAATTTAACCCCTAAGCGTCTAAAACGCCCAATATGGCCATCTGCATCACTGAACTTTGCAATTGTGGCGTTTTCTCATTTTACCTCGGTTTTCTGATTGCAATACATCATTTTAAAGCTCTTGTTCTATACTACGAGATCAAGAGCGTTCAATCATGTCAAACTGAAGTCATTTTCACACAAACAGATGATTTGCAGCAGGGGTTCCAATTTTCCTACACTACAGAAAATACAGTGGACGCTTAGGGGTTAATAGCTTCAAAACATATTGTTTTCCAAATGAGCTTGTGGACAGGTTTTAAGATTGAATTAAAATTCAGTGAAAATGATAGTTTGACGCTTCTACCAGTCATCTATTTTCTGTATGACGTACCATATTCTATCAAGCAAAGTGAGCAGGCAAGATTGATCTAGAAAGTGTATGAATAAGTGCCCTTGGCAGTAGTCAGCATTATTACCTGGACAACAACCGTCTCGCCGCCGACCCAGTGGTCATTCTCGTCGATGACTTGGGCGACTTGCAAAGCGGCTCGGGCTTTCGCTAAGTCCCCGTGAAGGTCTCCGATGGCAATCAAGCGCTGGGCGGGCGGCAGCCATGTCCGAAGCCCGGCTGGTTCTTCCTTGGAAACAGGCGCTGCTAATTCATCCAGCTTGGAAACAACAGCTGATACCGGTTTGGGATCATGTGGTACCGAATTTGATTTGGTGAGGACCTGGCCCCCCACCGCGTAATCGACAAACGCATCCACGAACGAGGAAAACAGAGACGGGACTTGCTTGCACAAGCCCGGTTGTTCCTGCAGGGCTTCATTGGCCACTGCAGGCATCGTGTACAGAATCGTCGCACTAGAACAACCTCCTCACCATGAATATGACCTAATTGCAGAATTTGCTGTCTTCCACAAATTATACTTCAACCAAAAATCGCAAGAACGTATAACAACAATGTCGGTTCCCGGAATGCGGGAATTGTCTGAAAGAAAATTCCACAAAACGCAACTTCGCTGAAAGAAAACCCTAATTGCAGAATTTGCTGTTTTCCACAAATTCTACTTTAACCAAAAATCATCGCAAGAACGTGTAACAACAATGTCGGAATGCGGGAATTGTCTGAAAGAAAAATTCACAAAACGCAACTTCGCTGAAAGCAAACCCTAACTGCCATGCAAAATATTTGCGAACGTTTCCCCATGGCAACAATATATCCGATAACTTACCGATTCCTGCGTCGAAGAATCTCACGACAATGAAGCCACTGGCACACGCAGAAGAAGCAATTGCGTGGAAAAAATGAAAAAATCGTGCGCGGAAGACTGATTGAAAACAGAAATGCAAAATGACAAGACTCAGAATCTCTACCGAAAATGAAGGAAGGGTGACACCGACAGACAGCAGCTCCGAAGGGCAACTTGCATCCGGAATTTCCACGTCATATTTTGAAAATTCCACGTCATCCTGAACCAATTACAAGATGACATGTGGCACTCCTTTTTAAAGCAAATAATTTATACTCCCTCCCTCTGTCCCACAATAAGCTTCATGTTTCCCTTTTCAATTTGTCCCGTAACAAGCTTCCTTTTCGCTCAAAAGCAAAGTATAATTGCCTATTCCCGGCCCTTTAACCCTTTAACGTCCTAGTTCAACACTGTTTTCAAAGATTTGTTATAAAATGTGTGATGAAAACCAAAAATGGAGTTGATGTACAAAGCAAAGTTGTAAATGTCAATGTGAAGATCACATTTGTACGGTTGGATTTATCATATATTTCGTTAATATTTATTAATTAATTTTGCAAGGTTCTCTCTTGAAAATCAATTAAAAATCATGAATTAACGGAATTTTTTTTTAAAATATTGTAATGAAATTGGAATAACATGCACTACGAGATGGTATGGTTTCCATTATTTGATTCTACTTATTTTGGAAAATCATTTTTAAGGTATCACTTTTTGAACTAAGAATGAAACTTGACATAAACCACTTGTGTTGTTTTTCCAAAAATCATAATAACCTATTTTGAAGATCCAAACTGTACAAATGATAGTCAATTTGCACAAGAACCATAAGAAATTTTGGTAGATGAAAACTGTCCAATTTGGATGGAATTCGAACAGTTTGAATCTGTTCAGCGTTCACTATGTGGACGCAGGCGCCTCAAAGGGTTAACCCATGAAGGTCCTCATCTGTTTTGTGAAAGTTAAAGCCCTACAATCTGCATACTTGAAGTATCACAATGTATGATTTATAATTTTCATAGATAGTCATCAACATTATGGAGGTATGACAAAAATTTCAACATGATTGGATGATATGTGAAATATTTACAAATTTTATCATGTACACAAGAAAAAAATTCAAAATAGATATATTTTTGACAAAATTAATATTGAAAATTATATTTAAGGTAGATGAAAGTTATGTTTACAAGTAGTTAAAAAATGAAAGTGAAGAAATTAAAAGAGACACATGATTGAAGCATCCTTAGAAAGCCCTTTGTATTTTGAACACTTAAATTTCAGAGTTCTCGACAGTGTAAAATCTTCAAATGAAGTCTATTCTCCAATCCCAACAGTCAAAAGATGTATCATAACTTAACTTAAACATCTAATGAAAATACCTACTCAAACAAAGCTAAAACACTTTATTGTTTGGGTTTTTGACCAAAAACCATTCAAAAAATGAATGGTTGGTCCTTTAGGGGTTAAAAGATTCTTATAGTTACACAAACAGCTAAAGTGTCATGTTGTCATTTGACAGATGTGCAATACAACATAAGTTCTCATAGTTACACATACCATGGCTTGACACTTGTCATCTTTTATATTCTGTAATTCATCCACAAACAACAAATTTATGATTGCAACATTAGAGTTAATTCTTCAATTTTTCAGGTACATGAAGCTTATTATGGGACAAAGGAGTATGTGGCACTGAGCATGACGTACTACTGTTGCATAGATGAAGAATTCATTTTAACCCCTGAGCATTCAAATTTGACATTTAATGAAGATGTGTTAAAAAAATAGTGTGTTCCTGATTTTGAGTCAATTAAATTAGAAATAAAATCTATGATTTTTAGGAATTTGATTTCGCCATCTCAAATCAACCCTTTAGGACCAAAGATTCATAGCTTTAAAATGAAAAATTCAAATGATCGTATTGTGAAAAATATAATTAAGATAGGACTATATTTTATATCACTAGAATCAATGAAGAACATTGCATGTGTTGATCAAAAGACAAATTAATTTGAATAAAAAGAAGTCTACATAAGACCTATTCAAAACTACTATGAAAAAACTTGAGGTCCAATTTGGGCTTCTTGAGCCTTTAGAGGGTTAAAGTTTATTAGGAATGAAAATTTTTCATCCCATTTGTTTGAGATTTTTTTCATCCATTGGATCAGTGAATTAATTTTGCACTTTCAAATAACTACAATTTATAATTTCTCAATATATTCAAAATTCTCATTTTCAATTCATTTATATCGAAATTGACTACGATGTAGGGTCACTAGTAGAAAGATGGTTTTTAGCCATCACGCTCTAGGACTATTGTTTGATGTCCAAAGATTACCCTTTCTACTACACCCATTATCTTGTTTACTTTGGAAGTCACAATTAGTCTGAGTTTTTTTACAAATCCTTGGACTAATTTTGGTATGAACTATCCAAATTAGTGCGAAAATATAATAATATAAATTTTTATTATAATATTTTATTTTCCCAAAATATAAAATAATAATATCATAATATTTTATTCATGTTTGACACGGTTAATATATAGTAATTTGGATAACAAATTTTTAGTATAAGCTACACAGAACCTACCACAATTACTACAAGTTATATCAATTACTCCCACTTGGACTTTCTTCTAATTCTATAATTAGTCCGAGTTTTCATTATTAGTCCAAGTCAGAGTTGCCTCATAGTGAAGTTACATCCATTCCTTTGCTGAATAGAGGAAATCATATCAAAGTGAAAAAGATAATCGCAGATACAAAACGCATTCAGAAACATTCATTTCACTTGCTCTTTAAAAGTTGCTTCTTTCAAAAACATAATTGTGCTGCACATTACGGTGTAGCATACAAGCTAATGGATTCCACGTAATGTTACAGAATACAAGATATGAGCATAGTCACCAGAGAGTTTCAGGCCGACAGATTACACTATCAACTCATTATTATGACACTCCTAAATCACATGTATTCCAGTATTTACGTTGGGACACTTTCCACATTGCAAGTTCTGAGTTTGTATGCATTGGATACCAAAGGGATAATATAAAAGAGCTGCGAAACTCTAAGAGACGCAAACAGCACCTTCAATCTGATTATATATCAACGCACTGTACACACGAAAACCATTAACGTGGACATTTACATCCCCTCTTCGATCTACAACGAGCACTAGCATTAACAATCCCGGGGCATGCAACAATGCTCACTCCACGCTCACTTCTCTATCTACTCAGCATTGGTGAACTTGGACTCATCGATCTCACGGCCGGCAGCTTCTGCAGCCTCACCACCAGACATGTCATTGGTGGCAGACCCGCCCTTCTTGCCCATCTCCACGTACCCCTCGTGCCCCAATTGCTCCGCGCGCGTCTGACCTCTCTTGCTCCGCCCTGCAGCAATCACACAGTCGTAACCAAGATCCATCCACGAACACTCACGAACACTCACGATCGGCACTCCGCCCATCGCCTCACCTCTCGCAGAATGCCTCACCTCTCGCACTGGCACTCCGCCCATCGCGCACTCACGCCCATCGCCCATCGCCCAGGAGAGTCATTCCATCACTCCTGCGAAAACGGATCCAAAACGTACAGGTATGATCTCCGACGGATCCAAAGCACTCGATCTCCACACTGTCACCCCCATCACTCCTGCGAAAACGGATCCAAAACAGTTCTGATCTCCGGGAGAGAGAGAACCCGGTCACGGAGAGAGAACCCGATCGAAAGTGAGAACTCACAGAGACAGAACCACGGAGACAGAACCACGGAGACAGAACCACGGAGACAGAACCACGGAGACAGAACCACGGAGACAGAACTCACGAGAGAGAGAGAACCCGAGACAACTCCAGACACTGACTGACTGACTGAGAGACAACTCGAGACACCCATGGAGTCCCATCATTCACCTCATCGCCCCGTCAGCGCCCCGTCAGCGCCCCGTCAGCGCCCCGTGGACCCCCTCAGAATGCAGGGATATAATTTTTCCTGAAATTACGTGTACGCCCCCCTTTGCATACGTGGAGTGGCTACTTAAATTTCTTTTTTAATCCAGGGCCCCGTGTTTTCCGGGCCACCTAGAAACTGAATTTTGGGGTCATAGTCCAAGTCAGAGTTAAAAATAATAATGAGTGTAGTAGGTGCGATTTAAAAAATTAATTAGTTGACAAAGTTTGAACAAAAAGAAGTAAACTGTAAATTGTATCTTATATCTGTACAGTCGGATCTATCTTGCTATCATGAATACTTATTAATAAAATTTATGCAAGAAATCCAAAATTGTTTTTAAATTTGATTATAGATAAGCTATTGAAAAAATTTAAGTGAAAATTGGTGCAATTATTGATAATTTGATGTGTTTGAAATGTAAAATTCTCAACAATACAAATTTTGGAAATTTTTGAAGTAAAAATACCATAGTTTTTGACTTGACATACTTTAAAGATATATATAATTAATTGAAAGTAATTTAGAAATCCATTTGGTTCAAATATTGGCCAACTAGCACAAAAATCGAGGAAGAGCAAAATGATTTTTTGAATTTGTTCATTATCTTTGAAATAGATGGTTGAGCCCTTAGGAGTTAAATTAGGCGTTGGTTTTACATTAGGAAAGTTTTGTGTCATTAAATGCAAGGTGGAGTTAACAAGAAATGTTATGAAGTTGCCAAGTAAGAAGGAATTCATTGATAAGGATTAGTTTTGAAATCTAAGAGAATTTGTACCATACATTCTTTTATAACTGTTGTAGGGAGGAATTAGTGGTATATAATTATATTGTGGGTTGAAATATCTTTAAAAATTGAAGATATTCAAAAGAACTTAAGAATTCTTCAAGTTAACATGAACAAAGGTTTGGACAATATTGTAAAATGACCAAGTTCTTTTACCAAGATTAAATATACTAGTCGCTCCTTTGCAATGATTGTATTGAGGATCAACATGCTAGGTTCAAAAAAATTGTAAAAACATTTGTTTTAACAATGCAACAATGTCATCCACGTTAGTGGAAATCTAAATTGAATTTATTAAATTGAATTTTATAATTTTTGCCAATAAAATGTCTAAATATGGCATGCTAAGTTGCACTAGAATTTCCTTATAATTGTTGACAATAAATCTTGGATAATGAATATATATTGAATTTCAGAATGTACATCCAGAAGCACTACTGATCCAAAAAAGCTTTAATTTCACTTGGTGTACACTCCTTTAACCTCTAAACATTCAACCATGCATATTTTGCATGATGTACAAAATCAAATTGACTTTGTTTTCTCATCAGTAATGCACTTTTTGCAATGTGGAGTTTTTACTATAGATTATATAGGAAGTTAGCTTTAAGTATGTGTGATAGAATCTAAAATTTATAATGTACAACTTTTATTCATACATCAAGGTCAAAATATCCCTCTTAGTTGCATTTTTATAATGCATCTTTGCAATTCTCTAAATTTGGAGAGGAGTGAGCACCTTTAGGCGTTAATCAATATACAAGGTAACAATACCTAAAAGCGTCAATGTTTCTAAATGCAACCCAATCTACAACAATCAGTTGACATTTTAGAACTAAATTGTCAAACTATTGTAGATAGGGTTGCTTTTACAAACATGGACGCGTTTAGGTGTTGTTACCTTACGTTTAGTAAAGGAAGGATTTTGGAACATTTACCAAAAAAACTTTGACCCTTTATAACTTTTGTGTACATATCCATGATGCATTCTTGGTTTGTTGAAATCTTCTATCAATTGCCAACATAAAAACATAAAAACTTGACATGTCAAATGACAATTTTTATTTTTTCTTAAAATTTATATAATTCTTTCAACCCTAAACATTTTATTTAAAATTTTAAAATTTAATTTTATTTAATTTTATTAATTTATTAATTTATTTGTTTGAATAGATTCATATCAATATGGAAAGCTCCGATTCATGTCATTGAAATTAGTGACATGCATTTTCTTTTTGAGGAATCTTGTTTTCTAAGCAATTAGGGTATCTTTTTGAAAAAATATGTTCATTCTTTAATTAGGCAATTAGGATATCTTTTAGATTGCCTTGGCACCATCAAAAATGACATGTTTCAATTCCATGATAGAACTATTAACAATTTAGTTTCTCCTTTCATCTTGTACCTCCTATTTAATTTTTTTTGAAAAATAGAAATGAAATTGTTTTAATTATTTGAATTTTTTTTCATAGATTCTGAACTCAATCCTCCAACATCATAACTTCAACTTCAACTTTCTTTAGTACAAAAATTGTAACCCAAGAGGATTCAACATTTACTTGGCAAGGTGCCAAAAAACTCTGTTCTATACTTCACATGCTATAATCTTAAAACTTAACTTTTGTAGTCAATGTTTCTAAAACATTTCCACACATTCTCATAATAATCTAGTGCAAGATCCTACAGTAGGAGATGAAAAATGAAACATTTCTTTTTCTCATTTTTGCTCTAGAAATACCAGCCATGAAGTGGTTTTTGTTAACACAGTCATGAAATTTAATGGGTTAACGTAATTAAAAAGAAAAAATCTAACCACTTATGCAAGGTCCATTTAGCAAGTCGTTGAGTATTTCCAAGAGTGAAATGATCTGCAGTAAAGATATACATACAGAAGGCTAAAACTCCATCTGTCAATCACTTGGAAGAGACAGGAGCAACAGGTGCACAACTGGAAAAGTCGACGCTTCTAATGCACAACAGCCTATAATTGCTGGTAAGGCATGTAATTCTAAAAGGTGTGGAGCCAGACCTAAGCCTCCCTGTCAAAACCTATCACTCATTGAACATTCAAATTCCACAATCCCTCAGCAGAGCCAAAGTTCATGGCACGAGGAAAGAGCAGGTTACCACAGCGCAATTAGCCATGAAGCAAGTATTTGGAGAGGGGGAATCGTACACTCTTCGCAACCTGTCCATACAAGCCAATACAGCACACAAACAAAACTCAGAAATCCTCCACACATCCAAATTGATAATTTTTTCTCCCCCAGTAAATTGATGAGGACTGCATAGGAAACGAGTACCAAGGATACTTTCAGGACGTCCGAACAAATTAATTTATGGACTGTCTAGCATCTGCTCTGAATGTAAGATATCGGAACCAGCAGGCACATGGACAGAAATGAGTGGGCATGGATACAAAAAACATGGAAGTGAGGAGGAACCTTTTGCATTAAGTTGCCGTCCACGTTGCAGCGATAACGAGCATTGCCATCCAGAGGGTTGGTTGAACTTTTAGACAAGAGATTCACACTCACAAGGGTGGACAGCTGCATCAGAACATCCGCTGAGAGCTCTTCTGTCTCCTCACCATCCCCATCCACTTCTTCAGGGATGACATCAGGGTGCGAGGATGAGTGGAATTGGCCAAACCCATGTGCAGGAGCGTCAGTATCAACAACAATGCAGCGAAAAATGGCCCATAGCCTCTCCAGAGGAAAGCTACCGGGCCCCTTCATTTGTTGCTCATGCGCCTCCGCCTCTTTGCGTTCCATGGCTGACGAGGAACTTCTGTGGATCACAAAAAGTTGCCGTCAGCATATTTCAACCCAACTAGCTGATGTATTATATTTTCATACATGCACAACAGACATATACAATGCCAACATAAGGTAAACGAAGTAGGAGTAAAATTAGTACTTTCCTTTCATCAGTGTAAAAATGACCATAAATTACAAATTTGGTAAAAGGCTAAAACCCAAAGAGATAATCAAGCGTTATGTAAAAAGGTAAGAGAACGAGAAGCTCGTAGTACAGCAACTCATGACATCCATAACTTAGCTCCAAAACACTTAGTTTGTGTAAGGATTTGGACTTACCTCCTTCTCTTTCGACTGCTGCCTCGAGCACCATCCCCTGTGTCAAACAGACTGGCATCCAGTGTGGCAGCATTTCGAGAGGCAATATAAGCAGCCAGCAGGAGGTACTTGCAGCACTGAGGCATCTCAAAACTCAAGTCTTGTGAGTCCATTCCAGATGACAAAACCCTCTTTGGAGTGGTCTTCGTCCTTCCTCTACTTCCTCCTGTTTGATCAATCACATTCCTCTTTGGTCCTAAGGTACACCACATTAAAATTAGTCAGAGGTAACCAAAACATTTAATCCAATGGCACTTGCTAGACCTGTAAAAGCAGAAGACCTTTGACTGGACAATGCCAATATGTAAAGCTACTTCACACAATATTGTGGCAATTCAGAGGAATAGCGAAGACTGCCTTGAAACTTAAGTGCACAAACACAAGTCAGAGCCCAATGCAAGACCAGGTGCAGGCAGTAGAACAGACCTGGAGTAGAGACATTAATGATAAGAGTTTGAGAGAGAGCTGGCCGAATGTGTGGCTGCAACATTGAATATCGCTGACGCTTGCCTTGGTCATCAGGTGTGGTTGCTGTCCCACGAAGGACAGGTTCACAATACTTTTGGTAGAGAGGCTCCAGGCTTCGGGAAAGTTCCGTTACACGTCGACACGCCCGACTAAATGTCTTCAAAACAGCACTGAAGGAAAAAAGGAACCCGCGACATCAAAACACTTGTGATCAGCGTTGATGTACTTTCCCGAACATTGACAAATGGCACTTGGATGAGAATGCGAAACAGCTAACATCTACTGAGCACGCAGAATACGTAAATTTTAAAAGTATCTACGTCTGCAACAGAAAGAGAATCGTACCTTAGAAAGGAAGCATAAAGATCAACGTTGGGCCGCTGAAGCAGGAGAATACGATAAAGCTCAGAGTCGTTGTAGTCACGGAAATATAACGAGAGAGGTTCCCGAGACAAGGTGGACGCTTGGTACCCATCAAGACCTACGCTGCTGATGAAGACTAGCCCCAGATTTGGCAGCCTGGTCAATTCAGAGAGCTTAAACAACGCGCCCAGGAGTAGGGTGCCACCAGTCCACCCCCGCGACTGCTCCACATTGTCGAATATTATGTAAACTGTATCATTAGCCTTCTCAGAAGGTATTTTTTCAGCCGCCTTTGGAGTGCTCTGTTCTGCAAAATAGACAAAGAGGTCACAAAAACAGCCAGCCATCTTCCCTCATTCACGTCATTCAGACACAGTCTCGAGCTTCTTTTTAATACGTACGCATGATAAGAATGAGCAACTAATACTTGTAGCATTCTACATACGAACCAGGGACAGTAGAAAGACATCACCTTGTCAGATTGCCTGAGCCAGAATACTATTCTACCTATCATACAAGGTTGTGAAAATTAACAGTTCTATTTAATCTAGAAAGTATAACTAACTCAGTTGATCAAGAAGAAAGAAACAGTCTGTTCCACACCTTTTTGATGGATCTGAGTCTCTTATCTAGAGAGCTCTTGCGGGACAAAGCCTGTGCACAAGCCCCAGGCAAATGCTTCGTAAAGTCAATCAGTCTCTCGCATTTCCGTGCACTGGAGTAGTTGTTGGAAGCCGATCGAACATGACCCAAAAGCTGGTTGAGGATTGATTCAAACATAAGCCGTGGGGTGTGACTGGACCGACAACTCACATAAGCATGAGGTCGCCTGAGAACTCTCATTGCCTCACGCACAACGCTCGTCTTGCCAGTCGCAGCTGGCCCATACACAAACACAGGTGGGATGGGATCGCAAGGTCGTCCCAGAAGGTTGAGAAGCTGATTGATCTCATTCCTATACATGGAAATCACAAATTCAGTCTACTGCCTTCATAGTTTTACCATATCAAATATTGTAAAGTCAAATGTTGCCAACACATTTTCAATGAACAAGCCTACACTATTTCGAATACTCAGCAAGACTCTTCCAAAAAAGACGCAGTGACCTCCGAAGATTGAGGAGCTGATTGATCTCATTCCTATACACGGAAATCAAAAATTCAGTCTACTTCCTCCATAATTTTACCATATCAAATGTTGTCAACAGATCTTCGATGAATAAGCCTGCACTGTTTCGAGACGCATTAACCTAAGAAGTATAAAAAAATCACCTGCGTCCCGGGAAAATTTGCTTCATGTAATCCAAAGTGGCCGCTCTGGTGCTGCGGAATTGCGGACCTCCATTGTCAATCAGATGCAACGGTTCGCTGTCAGTGGACTTCAGAGGTATTCCTCCCTCCGCGGCATTCCTCTCAGTCAGCAAAGCCCGCCTCAATGATCGATTCAGAAACGGCGACGCTTTCGGCTGCACAGCGGCATCGCGAGGAGAGGACGGGCTAGCTCCACCACTACTGCTTGGAATCACCTCCGACACAACGGCAGCTAAACTCTTCTTGGGACTAAACGGAGGCGCACGATGCAATGCACCGAAGATGTCCAAGCAATGTACCGCCTGATTCTTCGAAATGTCGCCGTTATCCATCGTCTTCGAATAACATTTATATCGAATTCAAAAGAAGAAGAAATCACTCACTCGCCCGCTTGCTCACAATCAACCCTGAAAAATCACGCACTCTCATCAACCAGCAATCCCGCAACAGCAATGTCCTCCCATTCGAACTTCGACTGGTTGCCCAAGATCGCTTCAACAGCTTAAACAGAAACAGAATTCCGACAGGAAAATGCCGCAAGGTCCTGAACCTTGATCGAATATCACCAGCTCTGAGTCGCCATCGCCATAGCCGTAGAAGTGTTTGCAACCCAGCGAGGGCGCCAGAGCAAACAACAAGGGCGGGAAACAGGATTGATACCCGCTTCTCTATCAAAGGTTGTTGTCCATCAGGGTATTTGTAATGCCCACACCCCTTTAATATCACCTCCTCTAATATCACATCTCACCTAGGAGCATTCCCACCGGCTGTTCTCTACCCCAAAAGCTTTAAATGGGGAGATGGAGATGGAGATGGGGATACAGAAACAACATCCCCACTCATGGTTCTCATATTGTATCTCTAAAATATAGAGACATCTGTAAAAGTTTGTCCCAATTCTCTATCCTAACGTTCATTTAGAGAACAAGCGAGGTCTCATTTGTATTTGAATGGCTTGAGATCTCATGTGTATTGACTTTTTAGGGATACAAAACACCCGGTGGAGATGCTTTAAGGAATGGAAGTATCCAGTTCAAAACGAACTCTACTCTCACCGTCATTCACAAGAAATTTCATATACCGTAGTGTACATAAAACATCATGGTCAGTATGTCATGCCAAATAATTATTATTATTTTTCAAATGGTGTGAATATTCTTTGTGATTTTCTTTTTCACCATAAAAATAGAATTTGTATGAAAAAATAATTTCCTAAAGATTTGGACTTCTCTTTTAATATTATTTTTTTGCCAAACTTGATGACCAGGGTATGGTACTTGTAAACTTAATCATAAGTTCAACAAATGTAAAAGTATTTTAGATTGTCTTTTTGACCCTTGCAACTTCAAGATTTTCTTAAATGTCGTTTTTTTATATGCGACTTTATATCAAAAATATCAAAGTTCAATACCTATACTTCAAAAATAGAATCAATATGAGAAACATAATTTGAAATTTCGATAGAGAAGCTAATACTTTGAATCATGCTTTAGGAATTTAGGACCCCAAAGACTTTTAACGATTTTCATGCAAAATCCAATATTTCATGGATGCATGCATTTTTCCCATGGATTTTGCGCTACTTCCGCACTAAAGTTGCACAGATTCTGCATTCACTCTTTTTGTTATTTAACAAAGTGCAGAATCCGTGTGAAAAATGCACGCACCCATGAAATATCTGATGTCGCACAAAAATCATTTAAAATACGTAGGGTCCTAAATTCCTAATGAAGTTTTGGAACTTAGAATTGTGAGACTCCAAACTTGGAATTAAATGAAAAAAATACGTGATAGAAATCAGAAACCCCTATCCTCACAATGTTACAAAATTCCAAATTATCATATGCATTTTAAGTGCTACATTATAAGAAATGGTGGATAAAACTGCCATCACAGCAAATGGGATTGGACATTTGGATGCCATTTGGAGAATGAGACTAGGTTTTTTATTTTTTTTGCGTCGGTTTATTACTAAATTCCTATACAAAATACATTGTTGAAATGTAATTAAAAAATTATTGCCCAAAGGGTAATATTCCTACACATGATTGAATGTACATGTTATTGGATGTACCACTGTTCATCCATATGTTACATGTTTCATCCAGATCGTGGATGTAAGGAGCTTCACCAATTCACAATCATTGGATGAGACTTGTCGTTTGGGTGTTTCATCCATCGAGGGCGAGCGCCAAACCCTAAGCCCTGCGAACAAAGACTCCCTCGGGCAAGGGAGGCGGCCCTCTTTGGCCAGAGTGTGGTGCTTCTCGCAGCGCAGCCCCCAATCTCCCCGTCCCCGGCGCTCCACCAGTTTATCACCATGGTGACCCCTCTCGTCAAGCGCGATGTCATCAAGAAGCGCGTCAAGAAGTTCAAGCGCATGCAGTCTGACCGCAAGATTTGCGTCAAGGTAAGCAATGGTGTCCCTGTTTGGTCCGGAGAGATGGCTGATCTCATTTTAGGGTTTCGGCTATGGACTGCGTTTTTGGAAAATTTAGGGTTGCACGGTTTTGTTTAGTGTAACAGTACTCCCTCCGTTTCGAAATAAGTGTCCACGGTTCGGCAATTTTTTTTCCTGACGTTTTCGTTGCCAAATGAAGTCGTCTCAGGACTCGAAAAATGGTCTATCTTTAATAGTAATATGTAATTGTTCTGTCACTCTCATTGTCCACCTCGTTTGAAGTGGATAGGACTCACGTTTGAAGTACAAAACATAGGACAAAAACTAGTAGAAGAAATTTGCCAAAAACTAGGACACTTATTTCGAAACGGAGGGAGTAATTTTTTTGGGGGATTTTCTGGCCGAGTCGGGGTTTGGCGGATTGATGCACGCTGGTATGATCATTGGTTTAGCGCATGCTGAGTTGATGTGGTTCTTTCTGTCAGACAAACTGGAGGAGGCCAAAGGGTATCGACTCTAGGGTTCGACGTAAGTTCAAGGGATGCACTCTCATGCCCAACATTGGTTACGGCTCCAACAAGAAGACCAGGCATGTGCTGCCAAGTGGCTTCGTCAAGTTTTTGGTTCACAACGTGAAGGATGTTGAGCTTCTGTTGATGCACAACAGGTGAGCATTCGTGTTCTCTGCTGAGTATACGAGTCTTCATATGTCATTTTAGGGTTTCAGGAGGTCTTCTAGCTGATGGTTTTGGCATTGATTGCAAGTGGTATGAAAAAGAATAGGGACATCATATTACCCGTTAGGGTTGATGACATATTCTGGGAATCTCTCTGATGCTATCATGCTGTCCGAATTCTACAGCTCAGACGTCGCTGAAGTACTTAATAGTTACGCGCTAGTAACTTGCTTTTGTGTATATATACTTTTCATGATACTGCAGGAAGTACAGTGCTGAGATTGCACACAACGTCTCCACCTTGAAGAGGAAGGCTATCGTGGAGCGGGCTGCACAGTTGAACATTGCCTTGACTAACGGAAGTGCTCGCCTTCGCAGCCAAGAAGACGAATAGATCATGTGATTTATTGCACTTTTCATATCTGTCTTCTTTAATGTATTACGTGAAGGTGAAAATATTTCACTTTCTCTATTTCAATGAGGAAGGCGCATTTGCTGCAAACTCTCCTGAAAGGAATTTTCATGTATGGGTTGTCTTGCTGAGCTTCAGTATTATTGAGGGGAATTTTATTTAGCCACATAGTACTGCTGTATAATGATATTCTGAATGCATTAATCTGACGTTGTCTGTTCAAGAAAAAAATATTTTCACTTTTTGGGTGAAAGGCACTGGGATAGTTGAGGAAGATCTTCAGTTCAGTGTTTGACGAAGTGTTCGCATAGTATGATTAGTGGGTTTCAGACTTTGAGAGGAATGGGTGTTGAAAGAGAGTGTGCTTGAACTTGTTACTGGTCAATCGAAGCATTCAAGAACATATAAACTTTGAGGGCCCCTTGTAGTAGCTGTCATGTGGATCACCGTTCGACGAGAGAACCAAATACCTTCATCACTTGACCCCGAAACGTCCTCACCCCTCTATTAGGCAGTTTTGCAACGATACATTATAAAATGCAACTAAGAGGGATATTTTGAATTTGATTTATGAATAAAAGTGGTACATTATGAATTTTAGATTTTATCCAAATGGTTAGATCTGTGATTGCTATCACCAATATTTTTGTGTAAAATTTGAAACTTGAAATCCAAAGTTATTTTGTAATTCAAGTATGAAAAAGATATTGACAATTCGTGGATGAAATTTGTCGTGATGGGTCATAATATAATAGAGCAGTTCATGAAGTCCCCCTTTTCTGTAGTTGACAAGTTATCTGCATCCCGTGTCATTGTCATCTTGAGCATGGCTGTGCCGCGTTACTCAGGTGCGGAGAGCGCAGGGAGCCCAGTCGTCGGCACAACCAACTGAGGCCCTCCGATTGTACTGCAGCATTGAATGGTTCGGGAAATCCGAGCCGGCAGGCGCCGGGGAGACAGGCGGCACTCGACTTGGGTGGGCCGCCCGAGTCCAGGTGGGGCGGGAGGAAAAAAGGCACAACTCAGAACATTGCCGGAAGGCCAGAACACACTCTGCTCCAAACCATGCTAGCTCCACACAAACCAAAACACCGCCAAGTTAAAGGACCAAGGGTTGGGTACATTGTTTTTAAATGATAAAGACAATTGATCATATTGTGAAAAGTACATTTTCGATGGGACTAAATTTTATATCATCGGAATTAGTGAAGAACATTGTATGTGTTGGTCAAAGAAAATAATAAATTTGAACAAAAGGATTTCTATATAAGACCTACTCAAAATTGCTAAAAAAAATATGAAGTCAATTTGGGCTTTTTGGTCCTTTAGGGGCCATCAAAATACACAATTACTTATGATAAACTTGATATATCATCAAATATACAATAAATCATTTCATAAAAAATCATGTTAAGCAAACCAAACATTCTCATTTGGGAATGTCATGCCTTTCAAGATTTTCACTTTTTTGTAGCTCTACATTGTATGTTTTAGCATTGATTCCTTCTATTGCATCATTAAAGCTTGAAACCCTTGGTATATACTATTTGCTCGTATTCTCATCACAAACTTCTACCATCTATCCAACAAGAGAACCATTTGTTCCAGTTATTCTTATTTCACTTGATGCAATTATCATTTAGACACTAGAAGCAAATTCCATTTATAACAATTGGCTTTTTTCAACAAAGGTGGTGAAGTTTCTGCTGGAGACATGGTAGTTCATTTTTGAATGACTTGTCGACATTACAATTCTTGGAAATTTAAGTGGTGGTGACATTTAGAATATAGGGATCAGAAATTTGGTTGACACATGTATGTCATTTGGCTTTAATTATATACACAACTTTCATCTTCACAGTAGATCACACTTCATGAAACCGAAGTATGTTTAAATTCATGCCACAAAAGCAAGTGTGTTTAATGTGTTTAATGTGCTTAATGTCCAATGTAGGCATTAAGCACATTAAGCATACTTTTGCTTTTGTGCTTAATGTGCTTTAATGCCTACATTGGACATTGAGCACATTAAGGAATGAAATGAACATAACAAGAGAGAGAGAAACTGTGGCCTAAAGGGCCACCGTGAATGAAGAGTCTTTGGGGGAACATAAACAAAAACTAGAGCATGAAATGGAGGAAAATGAAAGACAACTAATTCAAAATAACGAATTGTGGTTAGAATACTACATCTAAGAGAAGGCTAGGATGATCAAAGCATTGCAAGATTCCTTCATGTGCTGCCTATAGTCTGCAAAAGATGCATCTAGGAACTACCACAAAATTTAATTGAAATGCTCATTGGCATTATTTTTGGTTTGAACTTCGAATAGAACTCAAAAGCCCACAAATTCAGTTCCAATTGTTTATCATTTTTGTTCACCTCTTGAAATGGTAGTTCCACAATTTCTCCATTCAATGGTTTTTTCACCGATCAAAAGCGTATTGTAATCTCCACAAAACTGACATTTCTATTTGATTTTTTTTGGAAGTTGCACTTGCTTACATTTTCAAGAATAGGTTTCTTGTCGTCGTATTGCAACAATGGTCTTGGGCTTATCCATGGTTTTACTTGTGCTTCCCAATGTACCTACAAACAATCAAAAAATTGCATATATAAGAATTATAAGAATATTAAAATAAAAATTGTTTATTTTCAAAATTTATACATATGATACACAATTTTGATTTATATGATATTTTAACCCCTAAAGGACCAAGGTTTCATGGCTTTAAAATGACAAATTCAATTCATCATGTTGTGAAAAATATAATTCATATGAGACCAAATTTTATATTACCAGAATCAATGAAGATTGAACATTGCATGTGTTTTGAGGCTACTTGGAGGTCCACCTCAAAGTGACCTCAAAACATGTGGAGGTTCCTTTGAGGTTCTTTCCGTTTTCAAAATTTGCATAACTGTGGTTTTCAAATGACAATTTCAATTCCTCATATTGTGAAAAATATAATTCATATGAGACCAAATTTAATATCACCAGAATCAAGAAAAAAAATTGCATGTGTTGGTCAAACAACAAATATATTTGATTAAAAAGAAGCCCACATATGACCTACTCAAAATTGCTAAAAGAAATATGAGGCTAAATTTGGGCTTTTGGGTCCTTTAGGGATTAAATCAAACCTGATAGTTGTTGAATACCTACATCTTCAGCACTTGAAATATGGTCTTTCTTTCTCCATGATTTTCCATGACCAAATCTTCTCATCGTGACAAGTGCCTGAACTAATTCTATGTTTGCTCCAGTTCAAGGTAGAAGAATTTTTTTATATATTTAGATCATATATTGAGTTTATCATGAGTAATTGTGTATTTTGATGACCCCTAAAGGACCAAAAAGCCCAAATTGACTTCATGTTTTTTTAGCAGTTTTGAGTAGTTCTATATAAAATTTCTTTTGTTCAAATTTATCATTTTCTTTGACCAACACATACAATGCTCTTCACTGATTCTAGTGATATAAAATTTGGTCCCATCGAAAATGTTTTTTTCACAATATGATCGATTGCATTTATTATTTTTAAACAATGTACAGTACCCAACCCTTGGTCTTTTAACTTGGTGGTGTTTTGGTTTGTGTGGAGCTAGCGTCGTCTGGAGCAGAGTGTGTTATGGCCTTTCGGCAAGTGCTTTGAGTTGTGCCTTCTCCCCGGCGCCTGTCAGCTCGGATTTCCCAAACCGTCCGATATTGTAGTACGATCGGAGGGCCTCGGATGGTTGTGCTGGTGATTGGGCTCTTTGCGCTCTCTGCGCCTGAGTAACGTGGATAGGTGTGAACATGGGCAATGTTAACTTCTAATAAGTGAAATTTCCATAGGGACCTACAAAAATGGGAGAACTAAGTTCTAGGCATGGCTCTTCAAAGGAGAACCACATTCTGCAAGTGGTACGACTTTTTTGTAGAAGGTGAAAACTGGATCTCATTAAAAGATGCTCATTTGATCCAGTTCTAAAAGGAGAACATCCTGAACTGCTCTATTATGTTATGATTGAAGTGTAGTGAGTTTTGGAGATTTTTTGGTTGCTTAATTTTTTTTGAGTTTGTTTTTTCAAAAGCGCATTTAGACTAAAAATCTTCGAAATTTTTGGTGAATCACTGCAATATGGAATGAGGCATAATTTTTTTGCAAATCATCCTCTTTCTAATCGAATCACACATTCATGAAATCATCTTGCCATTGAATTTAGTAGTATTTCTTTTTCTTGCAAAAAGTGCATGACGGATGAGAAAATGTGGATGAAATATGTACATCCAAAAAATGGACGGTTGAGCAGTCAGGGGTTAAGAGATGGTGCTGACAGTTTGATGTTCAATTCATATGGTTCTACTGTCCAAGTGAGAGATGGGAGCCAAGTTTAATGGTGAGTTCTTAGGTGTCCACTCCCAGATTGTTACTTGGAATTCTGTGTGGATTGCATCCCATCAACCAAATTTGAAACCCACTCCCGGTAATAACCCCTAAATGTCATACCTACGACCATGGAATCATGCTTTACCTGCCACACTCAAGTTCACCACTATAAAATAGAATAAGAATTGAAATTTATATTTTTAGTAGATGATGCTATGTGTTTGTTACAAATCATGATATTTTCATAAATTTTGATGAAAATTTGAAATTACTCTGATTTTCTGAATTGATTGTAAGCTTCTTAAATTGAAAAATGTAATTTGTAATTTATAGAATTTTCAAATTTTAGCTTTATTTGATTGACTAAATAAAATAATTATTAAAATCAAAAACTTTTTTATCTAGTAACAATATGTTATTTTGATAGTTTGTTGGGTAGCTGACCTTATTAATCCGTTTTTGCAATCAAGATAATTCACATCAATTACAGAATATAATAAAAATTTGATTTTTTACCCAAGGTGTAAATTACATTAAAGAAAAGTACAATAAATGAAAATCATCCATGTATCTAAATTTAGAAAATCCCTACACCATGGTAATATCCACCAAACTTGTAAGTCCAATAAAACACTCAATTTTCAAATTTCTCCAAAAATTTGAAGTGGAGTAGAAATTAGACTTGGTAAGCTTCATTTTATTAGTTAAGCTCAAATGCAATAGAACTCATTTTCATGGCTTATAGTTAGTTAAAGTAGGAAGAAATAGAAAAATCTAAACTACACTACATGGTACACTGTTTTTACGGCTCTTTGTGTACATTGAATGGCATATTTAGTGTTCGGAGAGAATTGATGTCTTTTACCACAATTTGATCAAAGGTGAAGAGAAATAGTGTCCCTTGACACTATATAGGAATTTGCTTCTTGTCATTCCCACTTTCATTGAGAGTGCCATGTTCCTTCCAAGTAATGAGAGTGACAAGAGGTGGCATGCCATATTTTTTATAAAGTTTTCATATGTCAATTGGAACTCTACAATCATTTTTTTCTTACGAGGAGACTATATCTCCCTAACATCAAATAGTGTCCAACTTGAGAAATAGTGTCCCGGAGCACTAAACACGCCATTTGGTGTAGTTGGGATTCCATGTAAATTCCAAAAATAACTTAAATGACCTTGATTTAATTTGAAGAGGTGGCATGACCAACAAAGAACATTCAAGAGAAGAATTGGATGAAAATTCTTTCATCTACTCTGTGATATTTTATTTTAGATACATCCATCTACTAGATTCTAGCTGCAATGACATTTACGGGTTAAACCTTAACTTGTAAGTGCTTTGACGACCATATTTGATTTCTTTAAATCTTTAGGGTTAAAAGTACTAGTCCAAACTTAATTTATTTGAATTTTGAATTTTTGATTTGGCAAGAAGAAAAAGCTATCCCCTCAAAATTTTGTTCAATTTGTTGGAAGACTAAATGTATTTTAACCCCTAAAGAACAATGTGTCTTAACTAGGACATTTCAATGTTTGGGTAGGTTCCTTGTCAATTGTTATCCTTATTTCTTGAAACACACTATGTGAATTTGGTATGTCAATATAAAAATGGCTATCCAATTTTATTTTGATTTTGATTTCGTAAGTGGAAGTTATGGAGAGAAAGAGGTATTTTCGGGGACAATGGGTAGTTCAAATAGGGCTTAAAAGAGACCTTAGAAATGATTTCTTTGCATCTTTAACGATAAGATCTTGCTTTAAACTACCAAAAGAATGCATGATAAAAATTTTATAGAATTTGACCATACAAATTGCAAGTTTATAGTGTTTGAAGTGAAAAGATGAAATGACATTCTTTTTTGACCTTTTTTGACTATCTTTAATTTTTTTATAATGTTGCAATTGGTATTAGCTATCAAGAGCAAAAAAAATTTACAAAAAAATGAATAGAAAGAGAAGAAAATGATGATCAAAAACTAAAAAAACCCAGGTCTTTTATGGATCAAGACACATTTTAAGTTTCTCTGTTCTTTATCTTTCAATGCTTATTTTGGGCAGTCATACAAAATTACTATAAAATTTACTTAAAAAATTTACTATTGTACAATTTATTTTTATTTTTTTGTGATTGGCATAAGTATGAAAGTTGTATATGATGACACTTGGATGGATTCATACAGTTGAATCAAATATCAGTAGTATAATGATGTAAGATTTTATCCTTATAATTGTGTTAAAATATAAAATGACATAATGTCTTATGAATTTTAGCAGTACTTGAGCCAGGGGAAGACAAGATCAATTGGGTCAAGTAAATGACCTTGTTGCAACCATTATGATCTAAAAGAGCGAGTCTTACCCATAATGTACACAATCTAAAGAGAAGTGCTGATTCTTGGCTAGGAACACACAATTTGCTATTTACGCACTTGGCTTTATAATCATGCACTTGGTCCCCAAGCGCATAATTTTTTTTGTCTAAATTATAAAAAAAAAAGGACGATTATTGTCTTTCTTCAATCCCTTACATTGTAAACAAACAATTAATTTAGATATTTTATATTCTTATCTTTCTCTTTTATTTTATCTTTTCTTTATATCTTGATTTCTTTCATGTCTTCTTTCTTGTCTTGCTCTTGTCTTTCTTCTTGTCTTCCTTTTTGTTTTCCTTCTTGTCTTTTTTTTTCTTCTACTTTTTCTTCAGTTGTGGCTGCTAAACCCTAAACAATGGGAGCAAAGCAACAAACGAAAAAAAAAACAAAAAAAACAAAAAAAGAAGTTTTCTAAAGTTTTTTTTTTTTTTTTTTTTTTTTTTTTTTTTTTTTTTCCTTCTTTCTAGTTGGCCGTCGGATGCTGCTGATTCCTAAATGGCGGTCGCCACAAAAAAATAAAAAAATAAAAATGAAAAACTATTTTTAACCGCTGGGGTGCGCAGCCGCGCAGCCAAAGACCCTCCCATCTCCCTCATCTCCATCTTCATCTTCATTTTCATCTCCCTCTCTATCAACATCTCCCTTTCTATCTTCATCTCCTTCTCTATCTTCATCTCCCTCTCTATCTTCATCTCCCTCTCCCTCTCCCTCTCCTCTCCTCATATATATAGGGGTGAGGAGAGGGTCTCTCCCATTCACTCTCCCACTCCCTCTCCCTCCCCTCTCTCCTCTCCCCTATATATATGAAGAGAGGGGTGGGCACTGGCTAATTGTCAAGACGAACAAACACTTTATTCACGCCGGCCTCGAAAGAGGACCGGAGTTCATATCTATCTATTTATCTATGAAGAGAGGGGAAGGAGATGAAGAGGGAGAAGAGAGATGGGAAGTGCGCGGCCGCGCACCCCAGAGGTTAAAAATAGATTTTTTAATTTTTTTTTTAATTTTTTTTTAATTTTTTTTCTCCCATTGTTTAGGGTTCAGCAGCCACAACTGAAGAAAAAGAAAAAGAAAAAAAAGACAAGAAGGAAGACAAAAAGGAAGACAAGAAGAAAGACAAAAAGAAAGACAAAAAGAAAGACAAGAAGAAAGACAAGAGGAAGACAAGAAGAAAGACAAGAGGGAGACAAGAAAGAAGACAAGAAAGAAATCAAGATAAAAAAGAAAAAATAAAAGAAAAGATAAAGATAAGAATAAAAATTAATTAAAATAATTATTTGTTTACAATTTAAGTCATTGTAGAAAGACAAAATTGATGTTTTTTAGAGAACTTTTTAACCAATTTTTTTAAAGTCAAATATGCTTATTAAATGAGCGCACTTGGCCAAGTGCATAAATAGCGAATTGCGTGTTTAGGGTCAATTTATTTTTTATCTTTCAAAACTCAAATCAAATGAACATTAATTTCATTGATAGAAGAACAAACAACCATTGAACCAAAAGGGGAACCCTTCGGCAATAAACCTAGGTCAATTTCTAAAACACCAATAATTAGCACTTTCAAAACTCATAGATTATTTATACGGTGTCAAATAAATGCATAATAAGAGAATTTAGAATCCATTTATAATTGACAACAAAATATACTAAACAATATGACAAATTAATACCGTAGTACCATAGCAGGGTTGCAAATAAACAATTTTAAAAAATGTAAAATCCAGAAATTATGAGGACAAACAATCGAAAATAGAATAAATTATTATTAGCTATATTTTCCATTTTAAAGTCATTTTGGGCCATTTTGAATCGAATTCTTTTGCTAAAAATTGAAAATCAAGAAATTCAATATTTTGAGGGATAACATATATTTTTCAAAAAGCAATAAATATTCATTCACGGAGTGGTGACCCTGCTATGGTACTACGGCAATGGGAACCATGCTCAGATGCTTACAGTATTCGGGAAATTACCTTATAGCTTTGGCAAAATGAAAAGCCAAACAAGATTTCGTCAAAAGGTTGTGTCTCCCAAAGGGGCAAGTGAGAGCTCAATATAAGTTGGTTTTCAACTATAATAAGATGGCATATGGTATAATATGGAAGGTGAGACAAAGGAGGCCTTTTTGGTATTCTCTACACCCGAATCCACAGAAAAGTAAGAGAGTAATGTATTAACCCTTAACCATGCATATTTTGTATGATGTACAAAAGCGAACTTTGTTTTCTCATCCATCATGCATTTTTTGTGGTGTTAATTTTTTACTGAATTTTCTATGGGAAGTTAGCTTCAGGCATGTGTGATCTGATTAGAAAGTTGATGGTTTGTGAATCTTTTATGCCTCATTTATGTTGTAGTGTTTCACCAAAAATTTCAAATATTTTAGTCTAAAAGTGCTCTTGAAGAAGTCAACTCATAAAATAAAGCAACCAAAAAATCTCCAATAATCACTACACTTAAAAGTATTGCATTTCAACCTAGCACAACAAATTTCATCCACAAATTGTCAATATCTTATTTGTAATCAAGTTACAAAATAATTTTGAATTTTAAGTTTCAAATTTTATACAAATTTTTTAGTGATAGCGATTGTAGATCTAACCATATGGATAGAATCTAATGTACAACTTTTATTCATACATCAAGTTCAAAATATCTCTCTTAGTTGCACTTTATAATGCATCTTTGCGAAACTGCCCAATTTGGACAGGGGTGAGGACGTTTAGGGGTTAACCCCTAAAGGACCACAAGGCCACCACGCGGCTTCTAGAACTAAAAAGTGACGAAATTCGAGTTGTTGGGCCGTGAATTGTAAGGTGAGAAACAAAGAGACCCTAGTTCTTTTTGAGAGCTGAATCTGTGGGTACTTCTCGATCGAAATTTCATGAAGTGTGCGATTTTTGGTGATTTTTTTGAGCTGCAAGGAGGCTATTCGGGAGTCACTTGAGACCCTCATATCTTCCTCCTCACACCTCCAAATTATGTGAAATTTTTTGCACACGTTCAAAATGATGATCATTATGCATGGTAGAAATTTCAGAATTTTTGGAGCACTTTTGATCAATCCGATTTTAGCATATGTACAAAATATCCCGAACAAGTTCCATCAATCTTCTCAACGGTGGCATTTTCTCAAAAATTGTGCGATTTTGTTGATCCTTTTTTTCATACAAAAGCTATGTAGTCTTCTTTAATTTCAACGGTGCCGATCGTCAAAATTAACCCACACCAATGAGGAATTGAGCTTGTTATAAGAGCTAGTCAAGAAAACAAGAGCTAGGCTGAAACCCACCCTCCCCCCCCGGTGGGGTCTCACTCTTTGATAGGACAAAGTAGGACAATTGCTTTAAAGTTAACCGGTTAAACTCCTTTACAAAAATGTGCATAACTTAAGCATAAAAACTCCAAATCACAAAATTCTTTTTGGAGGTGAAAGATTGCTTGATTGTGAAAATTTTCTTTGTTGATCAATGTTCAAAATAAGTTGGTCTACTATGCACAATTGAGCCTCAAAAGTCTGATCACAACACATTTTCTCATTATTCAACTCATGCACATTCTTCACTACCTTACTGAATGTTGTCCATATCTCATTCATAAAAACTTCAAATCACAAAATTGTTTTTGGACATGGAAGATGACTTGGCCTTCTAACATTTCTTAGTTAAAAACATTTTAAAATAAAATCGTTTTCTATGCTCCATTGTGCACCGAAATCTACTGAAAAATATGTAGGGAGAATTCACATGGGCTTGCAAGATCTTCTCATCCCATATTATTTGGGAGTGACTTAAAATGAATTCGATCACAAGACCAATTCTTTCTTCTTCCAAATCTCACGCTTGATCACTCATAATATTAAGATGGGTAAAAATTGGTAATTTTTCATCATTTTGGCAATTTCAAAAAATAATTTAAGTGAAATTCAGCAAAAACAACTTATAATTTCCAAAAAACTTCGGCATGATCTATTTATGCATTTCATTCAATACCGGTATATAAGTTTTATCACATATGTAAAACTATGATGATAAGGAGATTTTAATTGTCACATTGATGAATTTTACAGAGCATTGGTTTTCATTTTTTATACGTAGCAACAAATTCAACACATGCTTTTTTGTAGAAATAAAATGACAACTCTTATTGTAATCATTTTGTATATCCTTCACATTACTACATAATTTTATTTATTTTCACTTCAATTTAGATGATCTCATTTATTATATAGAATTTACAATCAACTTTATCAATATTGAATGTTGTTTTTTTTTCCAACAATGCTAAATGATTTAATATTGTATTCTTGTTTTTAGAATACCCTAAAACATTAAAAACAATCAAAGTTAAAATGAAAAAATAAAATAAATCAAAGTTTAATTTGGTATTTTAAAATCCTATTCAAGATCAACTTAATTATTTAAGAAAATTTTATTTGATTTACAAATTCAATTAAAAACAAAATTTTCACTTCAAACACTAACAAAGCTGTTTTTTGTTATTTTCTTTTTAAAATTAAAGATCACTATAAATTTTTTATGTTTGACTTATAGAAAACAACCAGTGTGGCCGTGTGATGTGATTTAGCCACACTTTTGTTTTTTATTTTATTTTTAGATTCATTTATCCATAATATTATTTTAGATATGATGAGGAAATTTGATTAAGAATCCATAACTTTTACACCATAGATCCAAAAGCTACAAAATGACTTTGTTGCATGCCTACTCATAGAGAGCTTTTTGACGATGCCAAGATTGACATCAAAAACTTCCAATTTTAATTTTTCATAATTTACTTCAATTTATGATATCAAAAATCACTCATAATTTATAAAAACAACTCACAATTTACCTCTAAATGCAACGAAATGACTTCGGTGCACCTCTCCTTGTCAAGAGCTTTCCAACGGTACCAAAAACATGACCAGCGGACGCACGGTCAAGGAGATCTCAACACTTAATTATATTTTTTTCTCATTTTTCCTCCTCCCCCTCCTTTTTCCTTTTTTCCCTCCCCCTCCCCCTCTTTTTACCTTTTTAGCTTAGAGTAGGTCCCGGCGGCCCCCCCCCCCCCCCCCCCCCCCCCCCCGGGTCCTTTAGGGGTTAAGTGGTAAAGAGTGCAAGCTTGTGTGGTGAGATGCTACAAAAAGGTTCCTACATGGTGCACCTCGTAATCCACACTTGAGCACAATAGTGAGACTCTCACCAAAACAATATCCTTCTACAATCAAATTGAAACTGCGGGGTTCCGTAATCACTCTTCAAGGAGACAAGGGCCATGTCCTCTTCCAAAACTTGTTGCAAAAGCTTGCACAAAAGCTCGCAGTCTGACACTTCTATTGGATAATTATGGGTGCCTGGAGATGTTGTAGATGAGTAAGAAGAGCATGGAAGCAGCCCATACATGATTGTGTTTTCGACTAATCTGATGTCTAAACCATCTTCTAACTTTCTCACCTGCTTTGAATCTTTCCAAAGATTTGTGAGAATATTCACATAGCTTTATCCAAATTGCAAATCTTCTCAGCTGTTGATTTCCCAATTATATTATAACCTCTCTAAGTGCATTGCTTTGGGGCTCAACAAAACGGGGCTTCTATCATTTGTTCACACCTTGACATGTGAAAGTTGTCCAACCACATCTGTACACATATTCTTGGCATGTATAGGGAATGTGTAATTAGAGACGGTGCAATTAGAGAGGGTTAACTGTATACTACCGTAGGCAAGCGTTTATAGTCAGATTTTTTGTCCGTATACCAAACACAGTTTGTATTTGAAGCAAGCAAGCTGTGCAACACTATTGGTCACCATTTACACTAATGCACACTTAACAAAACATTCTATAACAATTGTAAGAGCATGTCCTTCTCTCAAGTTTTCTTCTATAGAGGGCAATTGAAAAAGAAACACTTCAAGATTTGCATTTACTATAGAGAGCATATACATGGCACTCCCTTGTAAAAAAATAATTGTATTGAAATCTGGAAGAGCTCAACATCTCTACAATTCTCCATTATAAATGGGAATCAAAGAAGAATTGCATTTATTATGTAGAGCATGCACCTGGCACTCCCTTGTGAAAAAAGCTAATCACACTAAAATTTGGAAAAACAAAAACAACAGATTCTATGAGGAGCAAAAGGGCTTTTAGCACTTGGGGAGATTGGAACTAATAAACGCTATATAATGCGATGAAACTTTGCACATGGATAGATGCTTCCGGATAAGTGAGGTTTTATCAGTTGCTTGATCTTGAGGCATAAGTAGATGAACTATTCCAACAAAATCTCTACTCACTAAGTATGGTCTTCAGACCAACGTTAGGATTATTATTCAATCCATTCAATTGATTAATTATTATTAATCAATTTTAGGAAGGATTTGGCAGCCTGTGTTGCTCTTCGTGGGCATGGGACCCTGCAGAGCATCTTCAACATCAAACCATGGAACCAGGGGAATGAAGGGAACAAGTGCCACGGGAGCAGCCACAGCCGCAACCCCAATGACTGCCGCAGGTTGTCGTGCAGCGACTAGCGCTGGCTGCTCTGCCTCTCCCTGGCGGGCTCCCTGGCCTGCCGCTCCTGTATTCGCTTGCACCGCCATCGATCGTCTGGACTTTGACGTCGTTCAATCTGTTGATTGATGCTTCGCCTTCTTCTGTCAGGAACCAAAATTCCATCACCTCACACGCACAACTACACACATTTTTGTCCACATCGGGACACGCACGTACACAGGCTCCATCGATCGGTTCCGGGAAAACGGAATTATATTATTGTTCTCGTTCTCCGGTTACTAATCTAGCAACGCTGTTTAAAGCATTTCAATCTTCAAGATTGTACCTTACGAACAGAGTAGCCAGCAACAGAATAGGAAAAAACGCAGTGTGAGGTAACCAAAAACGCAATTGAAAAATCCCGTTTCCCCGACACTAGAAGAAAAGAGGGACTTGTTCACTCAACCTGGAGTGGGATTCTGAGTGAATTTGGCCACATTTTGGTCACAATCTGAGTGAACATGCTCACTGTACAAGTCCCTCTTTTCTTCTAGTGCGACTCAGGACAAAGTGTTTTAGAAATCCTATGAATAATCTAGACTCTGGACAGAGTGTTTTACAGATCCGTACTACCAAGACGAAGCAGCGACTAAACTACCCAGTCTAGTACTATCGCTCAATTTCCAACCAATAACCATAAAAAAAATCGACACCTTGTCACGTGCGAAATTCCGTAATTGCATGCCCAAACCACAATGATCGAACCCAAATTAAGTCGTGAGCAAGCAAATATTGATCTCGTCAGCGTCAAAGCAAGAAACAAAAACGTGACTGGAGAAGTATTCGATCTGAGAGTCTACCACGCATGTGTAGTAAAGTATACCCTCTGATCCGCAGCTAGCGAATTCTTGAGCGTAGTGTAGCTAGCTAGAATGAATGTGCGTGTAGACAGAGGAATTGAATTAAGGCCTGCAGCAGTTCAAATGAAAGCATCGCGGATACATGTGAAATGCGTGAAAGGAGAAAATTGAAACTAAGACAGTTGAAGCTAGCTAGAACCCTGGGAAGAAGAGGAGGTAGTAGCTTACAGAATCGATGAATGAAGTGATCGAAGTATAATGACACCTCCAAATGCACATACGAGACGCACTGTCCTGCCTTCAAGCCAACCCTGTGCACAGACAAGATTTTTTTCACTTTTATAGCAGTTTGAAGTCGTCATGGATTTGAGAAGGAATGGTATCAGCGTCCACATCGACCGCTGGTCGGAGGCTTCAGCGGCGTGCGCGAGCAGTAATCGCGGATCGTGAGCGGGCGCCCAACGGACGCGGTAGCCGTGGACCGGAGCGGACCTGACCAGACCATCGACCAAGTATAGTAAGTGCGGTCGAGCCCCGCACTGCAACAGGATGGGATGTCTGTCTGGGGGAAACGAATATATTGAAAGCCCAGGAGTGGTGAATTTGTCACGTGAATATAGGTGCACTCCTGGCTTGTACGTATTCTGTTTAGGCCGCTTCACACTATGGCCGTTCAAGTCAAGAGGCCGTGGGATTGAGTGGCCAAATTTTTTGGAGAGTCCTAAGAAATGGGCTGAAAATAGGCAATAAAATATAATTTTGATTTTTTGTGCAAAAAATCGACGGCCTCTCGACCATAGTTTGGGTTTCCATATCCGTCCGACCCAAACTTCCTTCGAGAGTCCGTCACCTTGGCCAAAAAAGTGTTGCCATGTAGGCATTTTGGAGAGGCCGAATTCTTGGTTTCTTGCAATTTGATTGGTGGAAACCGACGGCCTCTCGACCTTCGGCCATAGTGTGAAGCGGCCCTCAGTATGCCATTCACTTTTGTCTTCTCAAATGCACTAAAATATACATGTCGGTAAACCATGTGGACCTACATATCCACAACAAAGTGGGCCATGGTGAACATGAACACTGAATACCATAGGTTGGTGGCACCTTGGGCACCTCCATGCCCAATAATTAACCCCCAAACGTTCTCACCCTTTTTAGATTTGGCAGTTTTCCAAAGATTCATTATAAAATGCAACTAAGAGGGATATTTTCAACTTGATGAATGAATAAAAGTTGTGCAATATGCATTTTAGATTCTATCCAAACGGTTAGATTTGCGATTGCTACCACCAATATTTGTGTATTAAATTTCAAACTTAAAATTTAACACTCTTTTGTAATATGATTACGAATAAGATATTGACAATCTATGAATGAAATTTGTTGTGATGGGTTGAAATGTAACACTCTAAGTGTAGTGAATTTTGGAGATTTTTTGGTTGCTTAATTTTAGTAGTTGACTTTTTCAAGAGCACTTTTAGACTAAAATCTTCGAAATTTTGGGTGGAACACTACAACATGAAATGAGGCATAAAAATTTCACAAATCATCCCCTTTCTAATCAGATCACACATGCACGAAGCTAACTTCCCATAAAAGTTTCAGTAAAAAATCCACACTGCAAAAAGTGCATGATGGATGAGAAATCGGACTTCAAATCCGTACATCATGCAAAATATGCATGGTTGGGCAGTTAGGGGTTAACTCCTGTAGGTCCCTATGGTAATTCACTCGTTGGAAATTAATACTGCCAATGCTCACAGCCATCCGCGTTGCTTAGGAGCGGAGAGCGCAGGGAGCCCAGTCGCCGGCACAAACATCCGAGGCGCTCCGATCGTACTATAGCATTTAAGCATTGGACGGTTTGAAAAATCCGAGTTGGCTGGCACCTAGGATATAGGCGGGCACTCGGCTTGGGCAGGTTGCCCGAGGTCAGTCTGGGCGGGGCGGGAGGAAAAAAGGCACAACTCAGAACACTTGTCGGAAGGCCAAAATACACTCTGCTCCAAAGTACGCTAGCTCCACACAAACAAGAGCACCGCCAAGTTAAAGGACTAAGGGTTGGGTACATTGTTTTAAAATGATAAATGCAATCGATCATATTCTCAAAAATACATTTCCTGTAGGACTAAATTTTATATTATCAGAATCAGTGAAGACTACATTGTATGTGTTGGTCAAAGAAAATAATAAATTTGAACAAAGGGAATTCTATAAAGAACCTACTCAAAACTGCTATAAAATCATGAAGTCAATTTGGGCTTTTTGGTCCTTTAGAGGTCATCAAAATAAGCAATTATTCGTGATAAACTTAATATATCACCTAAGTATATAACAAATCATTTCAGAAAAATCATGTTAAGGAAACCAAACATTCTCATTTGGGAATGTCATGCCTTTCAAGATTTTCACTTTTTTGTAGCTCTACATTGTATGTTTTAGCATTGATTCCTTCTATTGCATCATTAAAGCTTGAAACCCTTGGTATATACCATTTGTTTGTATTCTCATCACAAACTTTGGTTGGCTTTGGACTACCAAAAAAATAAATTAGATACTCATTTAATGAATTTAAGAGCATTTACCATTTAATATTCACTAAAATTACATAATTTATTTTTAGAATTTGAAATTGGATATAATTGATTTAAACTAGACATTGTATTCTTTTTTTAATTTAATTTTAAATTTCAAAGGACAAATCATCATTAGTTTTCCCAAATAGTAAAATTGATATCACTAGTACAACATTGAGGTCTTTGTCTTTGAAAATTTCTCCTTGGTAGAGTTTCCCTTATATTGACATGATTCAAATTAGGTTAGAAAGTAGATTCATTTGATCCAGTTCCAAAAGGGAGACATCCTGAACTGCTCTATTATGTTAAGGTTGAAGTGTAGTGAGTTTTGGGGATTTTTTGGTTGCTTAATTTTTTGAGTTTGTTTTTTCAAGAGCACATTTAGACTAAAATCTTCTAAATTTTGGTGAATCATTGCAACATGGAATGAGGCATAATTTTTTCACAAATCATCCCCTTTCTAATCAATTCACACATGCATGAAGCTATCTTGCCATAGAATTTAGTAGTATTTCTTTTTCTTGCAAAAAGTGCATAACGGATGAAAACATGTGGATGAAATATGTACATCCAAAAAATGGACAGTGGAGCAGTTGGAGTCAAGAGATGGTGCTGACAGTTTGATGTTCAATTCATATGGTTCTACTATCCAAGTGAGAGATGGGAAACAAGTTTAACCCTTTAGTGCTCAAGTGACCACATTGTGGTCTCTGATGTGTCGAAAACGCAAATAACGGAAAATCCGTGTAGAATTGGATTTTAAATCGTGAAGTTCATATGATGAGCGTTATAATATACATCTTCTAGAAAAGGAAAATTTTAATTTGGAGTTGTGCAACTATCAAAATACCTATGAACAAAATGCGAAAATACTGTAAATACTTGAAAATACAACACATGTATTATGCGGTATTTCTTGTGTTTGGACGTTTGTTATTATATTTTATTTTTTTGGATTGTGTTCTCTTGTTCATGTTCCATTAGTGTCTGTATTCCGATCTTGATCCATGTACTACCTCCTTTCATATTTGAACGTGTAAATTTTTGTCCTAAACTGTACATGGATAAATCACTCTCACTTATAAAATTCACAATAATTATGTGTGGGTCCATTCTTAACATGAAAGATTGCAACGGAGAGGTGTTGACATAGTTCATTGCTGAACATCTTTACTTTCATTTTAGAAAATTCAACCCAAATTCTATTTAACTTTGAAGTCACACACCCTCCAAAATCTCATTTTTGAATGTGCACTATACTGTTCAAAGACATACTATGATCTTCCAATCCCACCATTGGATGATTCTCTAATTTTGGCAAAATATTTGCAGTCTAGTTGAGAATACAATTGTACGATTACTTTCTAATTTAATCAATTCTATTTCTGGCAGTATCAATCATAGTGGAAAAACCCAGTGAACCCAGCTACAGTACCCAAAGCGTTAAAGGGTTAATGGTGAGTTCTTAGGTGTCCACTCTCATATTGTTCCTTGGAATTATGTGTAGATGTCATCCCATCGACCAAATTTGAAACCCACTCCCGCTAATAACCCCTACGGTCGTCAATGCACTTACAAGTTAAGGTTTAACCGTTAAACGTCAAAGTAAGCCCCATGGGCTTATTTATGAGAGAATAATGAAGAAAAAAGTAGATTTTCTCAACCAAATCAAGCAAGGATTGGTGCGTTGGAAAGCTACTGAAAAAGCAATCTAGATTCCAAATTTGCGCCTCATTTGAGAGATTGTGGAATCATTAGTAAGCAATCAAAGTTATCAAAATGAACAGGATTTGAGGTTGGAACAGCTGAGGTGCCGTAGTGCTACAGTGCTTGCCAACAGTGCCCAGTAGAGCCTTTTTTTTTTTTTTTTTTTTTTTTTCCCTCCAAAAATTTAGATGCCTTCCGGGTTGCCCCGCCCGGGCCCTCTTGATGTTTAAGGGTTAACTCATAAATGTCATTGCAGCTAGAATCTGGTAGATGGATGTATCTAAAATGAATTATTACAAAGTAGATGAACAAATTTTCATCCAATTCTTTTTTTGAATGTTCTTCGTTGGTTATGCCACTTTTTCAAGTTACGTTAATGTCATTTAAGGCTATTTTTGGAATTTACATGGAGTCCCAACTACACCAAATGGTGTGTTTAGTGTTCCGGGAGACTATTCTCAACCCGGACACTATTTGATTTTAGGGAGATATAGTCTGCTCGTAAGAAAAAAATGATTGCAGAGTTCTATTGACATATGGCAACTTTTAAAAATATGGCATGCCACCTCATGTCACTCTCATTTTTTGGAAAGAACATGACACTCTCAATGAAAGTAGGAATGACAAATGGCAAACTCCTATATAGTGTCAAGGGACACTATTTCTCTTCACCTTAGATCCAATTGTGGTAAAGGGCATCAATTCTCCCCGGACACTAAATACGCCATTCAATGTACACAAAGAGCCATAAAAACAGTGCATCGTATAGTGTAGTTTGAATTTTTCTATTTTTCCCTACCTAAACTAACTTTAGTCTATGAAAATGAGTTCTATTGCATTTGAGCTTAACTAACAAAATGAAGCTCAACAAGTCTAAAATCTACTCCACTGAGAATTTTTGGAGAAATTTGAAAATTGAGTGTTTTATTGGACTTACACGTTTGGTGGATATTACAATGGTGTAGGGATTTTTCTAAATTTAGATACATGGATGATTTTCATTTATTGTACTTTTCTTCATTGTAATTTACACCTTCAGTAAAAATATTGAAATTTTTTTTTATTAAATTTTGTAATTGATATGAATATTCTTTACAATCATTTCAAAAATCACAGTAATTTCAAGTTTTCACCAAAATTTATAAAAATATCATGATTTGTAGTAGACACATAGCATCATCTAATAAAAATATAAAGTTGAATTCTTTTGTTATATATATTGGTGAAATCGAGTGTGACAGGTAAAGCATGATTCCATGGTCTCAGGTATGACATTATATTTGATTTAAAATACTAGTCCAAACTTGATTTATTTGAATTTTGAATTTTTGATTTGGCAAGAAGAAAAAGCTATCTCCACAAAATCTTGTTCAATTCGTTAGAAGACTAAATGTATTTTAACCCCCAAAAGACAATGTGTCTTAACTAGGACATTTCAATGTTTGGGTAGGTTCCCATAGTGTCAATTTTTCTCTTTATTTTTTGAATCACACTATATGAATTCGGTATGTCAATACAAAAATGGCTATCCAATTTCTTTTTTGATTTTGACTTCGTAAGTGAAATTATCGAGAGAAAGAGGAATTTTTGGGGAGAATGGGCAGTTCAAGCAAAGCTTAAAATAGACCTTAGAAATCACTTCTTTGCCTTCTTTAACCATAGGATCTTGCTTTAGACTACCAAAAGAATGCACGATAAAATTTCATAGAATTTGACCGTACAGATTGCAAGTTTATAGTGTTTGAAGTAAAAAGATGAAATGAGAATCCTTTTTGACCTTTTCTGACTGTCTTTGGAGACATGGGAAAAATTGTTAAATTGGTCAGAAGATTCTTTAATTTGTTTTGTAATGTTGAAATTGGTATTAGCTGTCAAGAGCAAAAAATGATGAAAAAAACAAGCAAAACCCAGGTCCTTTATGGGTCAAGGCACATTTTGAGTTTCTCTATTCTTTATCTTTCAATGCCTATTTTGGGCAGTCATACAAAATTACTATAGAAAATCACTATAAAAATTCCTTAAAAAATTTACTATTGTACAATTGTTTTTAAATTTTTTAAATTTTTTTGTGATTGGCATAAGTATGAAAGTTGTATATGATGACACTTGGATGGATCCATATAGTTGAATCAAATATTTGTATTATAATGATGTTAGAAGGCCAACTCATAAAAATAAACAACCAAAAAATCTTCAAAAATCACTACACTTAGAGTATTACATTTCAACCAATTACAACAAATTTCATCTATAGATTGTCGATATCTTATTCCTAATTGAATTACAAAAGAATTTTGAATTTAGAGTTTCAAATTTTTTATAAAAATATTGGTGACAACAATCATAGATCTCACCGTATGGATAGAATCTGAAATTTATAATGTAAAGCTTTTATTTATACATCAAGTTCAAAATATCCCTCTTAGTTGCATTTTAAAATGCACCTTTGCAAAACTACTCAATTTGGACAAAGTAAGGATGTTTAGGAGTTAAATGGTTAGGAAATTTCATCCACTATTTTGCCCATTTCTTTAAAGGCTTGTGAATGAAGTCCTAGCAATAGTTCGGGACATCTTTGATCCCATTTAATCCCTAAATACTTAGGCTTTTGGGCATAACTTAGATAATGTATTTTACGATGTGGCTTCTTAAACTTTTTGGAATTTCAACTTCAAAAGGAACAAGCATAAAGCATGTTGATTAGAGGACATCTATGTAGTCAAATTTGAAAAAAGGAAAAAGAAAAAAAGATTAATTATTTTTCAATTGAATTTAAAAGTTTTAACAATAGAAATTCACCAAAATTACATTTTTGATACTTTCAACTTGAAATTCATTGTGACTAGTTAAAATCTCTGCTAAAATCATAATGTTTCGAAACTGGTGAAATTGCTCACATGAGTATTGTTATAATATAGTAAAAGCATCTTGAGATTTATTTTTTAAAAGTGATTAGATTATTTGTGAATAGGAAAGAATCTTATTATTTCAATTCAATGTTGTTCATTATATACGTTTGGCCAATTGTTTCAAAATTCATTAGATAATGAGTTATTTTGTATATATAATGTATCTATAAAGATGAAACTTTCAAAATAGAGTTTAAAAGCATTTTTACATGAATACTTAATCCAATTGTATTGATGTCATCCAAGTGTCATCATCTACATCTTTCATATGTATGGCAATTTTAGAAAAGGAAATTTGTACGTTTTTAATAATAAAATTTCTAAGGTCTATTTCTAAGTTTAATATGTTGCTTGAAATAGACATTGAAGCTAGGGCAAAGACACTCAAAATGTGTCTTGAAATAGACTTTTGGTCATTCAATGATTTGAAATTCTAGGAAAGTCACTTGACCCCTAAGCATCCCTAGCTTTTTTGGGCTTAAAAACATCATTGCTTTTGATGTGATATAGGTCTAAATGTAAGCGAGGTATAGAAATCTCAACTGTACAATCTTGTAATATACATGTAGTAGCTTACAGTAGACCCAACGTGAATCGAACCCGGACCACATAGATGTGACACAACGCCCTTTCCAACCAACCATCGAACTCATGACTTGGCAATCCTCCTAAATACAAAAAATACCTTATACTCAGAACAAATTTCCAAATACTCAGCTCATGGTTACTTTATTTTGTTACTCGTCACTAAAGTGTCCATCCCCGGCAGGGGAGAGTAGTCTTGTCCCAATGACCCTTTGTCCGGTGGGCACTGGGTCATTGACATCACAAACGGACACTTTATTCACGCCGGCCCCGATAGCGGACCTGAGTTTCTATCTATCTATCTAGTAGCTTACAGCTAGAGTCAATGAATGAATGAAGTGATGGGTCGAGAGCTGAGCTCAGATGGACGAGATATGATGGAGATGGAAGCTGGCTCAGCAACAATTAATGCCACCATGCCACCACGAATCGTCCCAGGAGCTCGTGATAAGTGGGTACTAGAGATGGCTAGCACACAACTTAATTAGAACCTGAGCTGAAACAACATTGGACTGTCAATTAACCCCTAACCGCCCAACCATGCATATTTTGCATGATGTACGGATTTGAACTCCGTTTTCTCATCCATCATGCACTTTTTGCAGTGTGGATTTTTTATTGAAACTTTTATAAGAAGTTAGCTCCGTGGATGTGTGATCTGATTAGAAAGGGGATGATTTGTGAAATTATTATGCCTCATTTCATGTTGTAGTGTTCCACCCAAAATTTCGAAGATTTTAGTCTAAAAGTGCTCTTGAAAAAGTCAACTACTAAAATTAAGCAACCAAAAAATCTCCAAAAATCACTACACTTAGAGTATTACATTTCAACCCATCACAACAAATTTCATTATTAGATTGTCAATATCTTATTCGTAATCATATTACAAAAGAGTGTTAAATTTTAAGTTTGAAATTTAATACACAAATATTGGTGATAGCAATCGCAAATCTAACCGTATGGATAGAATCTAAAATGCATAATGTACAACTTTTATTCATTCATCAAGTTGAAAATATCCCTCTTAGTTGCATTTTATAATGCATCTTTGGAAAACTGCCAAATTTGAAAAGGGTGAGAACGTTTAGGGGTTAAGGTTGATTGTCCTAAAACCACCAACTTAAGCAATCTGGCCTATTTTTGGCAGTGTTAGATTTGAAAAATATATATGACCGCATTCGAAATAGGTTTTGATGAGGATTGCAAAAATTTGCAACATCTAATTCGCATTTGTCAATTTTATACAAAATTCCAAAGTGGAAAGTAACCTGTGACCCAAATCAAACCTCTAGGTTTTCCCATGTCCACACCATGTGGTACTAACTTTCACTCATAATGATACCCAAAACCACCAACTATTTCTTCACAATGCTTGGCGTGCCATTGATCTACTTAAATAGTGAGATTGGTGGTTTTGGGTATCAACTGTGGTGGCCCCAAGAAAGGTCTACATGTCATAATTGGGGGAGGTGGTGGTTTTAGGACATCCTACCTTAGTTCTAACGTTATAACCCACATGTGACAAGCTCCTGATATAGTTTTCTTTGAAGTCGTAGGAACTTGAGGCCGCCCGGGGACCCAAGGATGAAATGACCGCTCTTCATACATGGTAGCCTAGCCATGTTCAGAAGTGAACTCCTTTCAATAACATGTTGCGGTTTGGAAGATGTGAGTTCCAAAATAAAGGAAGCACGTACATTTCAACGGAGCTTGTCGAATAATGAGCATCTTATTGAGCGCCTTGGCCTCAGACAATGTGATCCTCTACAGTCTACACAGCATTGGCCAATAAAATTTATTGGCTCTGACCGTGGGAAGAGGCATTGCGGGGACACTCATTTTTTTGGGCTAAATACCACTGTAGTAAATATATTTCGTCCATAATTCCACTGAAATGCATTCTCGTCCTTCGCTTGTTCTATTCTGGTCAAAGCTCCTCGTAGCGTAGCTGCTTGTTTATATAGTGTGGACCGGACTGTTCTGATGATCTACAATAATCGAAAAAATTACATCCAATCTATCATAGACACAAAGGTGCTTGAAAATGTCAGGCAACCACTTCAAAGTTGACACACATGTACTTGATGTAAATTAGAGTGAATTGATCCACGTTAGTTTTGAATCCACGCTATATAGGGTGAACGGTGTAGTGTCTGTTTGGTACATAATAGTCTTTTGTTCAGTCTTTTTTACTTACATAACATTCAGTAACATGCAATGACTCTACCTGCTCCCATGGTAGATGGTGCAGCATATTCCACTCTCAACATGACTTCATCACTGAATGGCGTATTTAGTGTTTGGAGATAATTAATGTCTTTTACCATAATTCTTTCAAAGGTGAAGAGAAATAGTGTCCCTTGACACTACATAGGAGTTTGCCACTTGTCATTCTCACTTTCATTGAGAGTGTCATATTCTTTCCAAGTAACGAGAGTGACATGAGGTAGCATGCCATATTTATTATAAACTTGCTATATTCATTTTTTCTTACGAGGATACTATATCTCCCTAAAATTAAACAGTGTCCGGATTTGAAAAATAGTGTCCCGGACACTAAATACGTGGATCCAAAACGAATGTGTGGATTCAATACTTATATAGTGTGGATTCAAAACTAATGTGAATCAATTCACTCTAATTTACATCAAGTACGTGTGTGTCAACTTTGTCAAAGTGGTTGCTCATTTTCAAGCACTTGTGTGACTCTGATAGATTGGATGTAAATTTTTTCTTCAGAATAGTCTGGTCCACACTATATAAAGTGATCGGTGTAGAAGAGAGTAAATGTAACACAGCCACAATTCTTCCGGCTGCTTACAGTGGACGGAATTGAAGGTCCCGGACCACAGGCTCCGCACCCTCGTTCAACGCTCCACACAGATTCATTCAGCGATAAATGGACTCACATGATCTGAGCTGCAAACATGGTAACTTATTATAAAAGATCAGCCGGGTTTCCTGCGAGGGTTTCTCGTCTATCTTTAACTAATCCACTTAATAACTGTAGTTACCCGGATCTGTAATCAGCAGCATCTCAAGCCTCATCTACCACTGCAAAAGCTTGAATGGCATCTTTCACAATGTGGTGAGTACTCGAGTAGTGACAACAACACAAGCTAATGTGTTGGAACTAAATACGGACTTTGTTTTTACACAGGTGTTATCTTCTTACTAAGTATAAGTAAGTGATTGATGCTGTACTTCCTAACCCCTAAAAGCCCGAAGGGTATTGGACATTACAAAGATGTGTTATAATATATGCCTTCTTTATGTTTGATGAAGTTTGGTTCAATAGACAAAATATAGGACATCATCTCTACAAATTATCCGTACAGTCAAATTTCCAAAAATAACTTTAAATCTTTTTATAATGAATTTAAAAGCATTGACCTTTGAAAATTTGTATAAATTCTAATTTTCACTTTTAGAGTTTAAAATTTAGCATGATTAGTTAAAGTTTGTTTATCCATTGTAAACTTCAAAAAAGCAAAAGAAACGTTGGAGGGAACATCATTAGTTTACCCAAATAGCAAATTTTATAACACTAGGACAATGTTGAGGTGATCCACTTTGAAAAATTCTTCCGGGTGGAGTTTAACTCGGATTGACATAATTCAAATTGCGCTCGAAATTAGACTTGATGTAGTATTTTAAAATATTTTTTTATTTTTTCAAAAAAATATTTTTTTGTTCCGGGCAGCCCGTAAAATTTGGACATCAACCAGAAAATGGTCCATTAGAGGATATTTGGACTCTCAAGAGGGCCCCCAAAGTTTGACACAGATTGAAATTAATTGAAGTAGGCTCACTTAGGGGCGGTACCTAGATAGAAGTCCCCATCTTGTATGAAGTACCCTCCTTGGCTTGTACTCTTTTTGAAGTTTTATAATCCTTTGTGTTAGATTCCCTAATAAACAAATATTGCTTGGTCACAACCCCTGAACCCAGTGCCAGGCTGGTCTTAATCCATGGCTTAACCTGTCAAAGCCAGTTCCTCAAACTAGTTATTCAAAGCTAGTTAATTTCTCAAACATGGCTTAAGTGGCTGGCTGAGAAATTATTGGTACTCAAAGCCAGTTAATTTTTCAAAGCCAGTTAATCGTTTTGGGAACTGGCTTTGACAGAAATTATTGCCATATTTTAATCATGCTTCATATCTTTGATCATATAATCCCTTCCTTTGGAGGCCCCAAAACATCCAGTACATACCAAAATAACCCCCTCCTTTGGAGGACCTCTTGAGAGTCCAAATATCCTCTAACGGTTTGAGCGTTTAGGGGTTAACCCCTAAAGGACCGGAGTGTTTTTCCTCCAAAAACACTCCAATGCTGCCATTTTTACTCCCCCATGCAAAAAATCCAAAAAAATGTTTTTTTTTACCTTCTAACCCCTAATGACCCGAGGGGTTGTGGATTTGGAAAATGCCTCCAATGCAACGTTTTTGGAGACGGTTTTTCCCAGAAATTGAGAAAACAACATTCATATTGTAACCGTAAGATCTTTAAGAACATAATCCTTACAAGTTCCTCTACAATTTTGAAGTGCATCCACCGTTGCATTTAGGAGAAAATACAATTTCAACTGTGAAAGTGAAGTATTTCATGCTGTCAAAAAATAGGGCAGCAGTACTTTGAGTGGCCATAACTCCCTCTTGGAATATTGGAATGGTGGCCTCTTTGTTCCTGTAGAAGCAGCTTCTTGATGGTCATGTGCTCACAAAAAAGAAAAAGAAAACGACACTTCTATGATTTTAGGGAGGCATTGCAATGCAAACGGGTCTAACAAAAATCACCAACCTCCCCAAAAATTTGGTCGACGGGTTCTCCTTTGAAAAAAAGGGTGTCTAGGGCAGAAGTTGGTCCCAACATTCTATACCGGGGCAGAAATTGCCATATGGCCTGACTAGCTGATGAGAGGTCAAAAAAGGAGGGTGCGCTTGCAGAGGGAGCCGTTGCTCTTGAAATGTCGAATTGGCTGCCATCTGTTTCGGCGCAAGCTCGCTGGCAACTCCCAGCCTCCCTGCGGCAGTTCCCGGACTCGCAGCGGCACCTCGCGGCCGCCCAACGGCAGCTGACGGCCTCCCCGCGTCAGTCGAAGGCGTCTTGCTGCTGCAGTGGGTTGCCCCAGCAGAGGGAGCCCTGAAGGATGTCCTGTTTGCCACGGGTCTTGCTGCCTTGCTTCAGGGTTAAAAAAAAAATATCAGTTGTGGCCGGCATGCCTGTAGACCCTGAAAAAACCCTAAACCCTTTTATTTTATCCATTTAGAAAATTACGCCTGGGAAAACTAGAATATTGTGTTGTTTGGTTACAATTCCAATGTACTAAAAATCAAATCAAATAATGAACATTATTGAAAATGAATCAGGGAAGTTGCTAGATTGGGGCCCTAAGTTTTACATTTGGGGACCCCAAGTCGCTGGATTGGGGCCCCAAGTTATACACTTGGGGACCCCAAGTCGCTATATTGGGGCCCCAAGTTTTGCACTTGAGGACCCCAAGTTCCTGGATTGGGGCTCCAAATTAGCAACTTCGGGACCCCAATCCAGATACTAATTGGTAAAATAATAATACAAATCGGCGGTTTTACATACGTTTAGAAAAAAACTTTACCTTTATTTTTTATGAAACATTTGATAACATCCCCTCGTGTAACATTGCCATTGAAATCAACAAAGAGCACAAAAGCTATTTGTCCTTTTCTTGCAATCACTACTAGAAAATTCAACTATTCTGTTGATTTGGTCGCGTTGATCTGGGACACTTTTCTGTTGATTTGGTCACGTTTTTGTCCAAATCAACAGATTGCTGTTCAAATCAACAGAAAAGTGAACCAGATCAACGCGACCAAATCAAGAGAATAGTTGGATTTTCTAGTAGTGAATGAACACACCGTCTTCGTAGGTTACTCTTTTGAGGACAATGAATACGACCTACCTCATCCTCTAATATGGAAGTGGGCATATGTTTTTTGGCCCACTTATGAGTCAAAGATTGACACATTCCCAGAATGAAATTGAAATGTGACAATGTTTCTTTTGTCCTATTCTTGACCTTCATCACCTCTTTGTGGAGAATCCACATGTTCGTGATTGTTTGGTCTACAAGAAACCAAAAAATTCGATGCCACCATTTATGCGATCGGGTTTGGCAACTATAGTTGCCTCGCAAATGGTCGGCCCGGTCAACGCCCTGCATATACGTCGTGTACTGTAAGTGGACGGGGGATGTTTTGACCATCTTGAGTACCGCACCATCACGTCATGGAACCTCCACTGTCTCATTTGGTAGAGCTATAGGTCTTGCATGAGTTGAGAGGAGGCAAACCGGTTTCTTGTCCTTCTACATGACCGCACAAATTTTGCGGTTATCATGCATTCGCCAGTCCAAGGTTCCTTGGGTAGATTTAGCAAACTCCTTCTCTTTCATCATGCACGGTAGGCCTATACGGATAGATCTAACGGTTCCGGTAGCATATATTCCTTTCTTATGTAATGATTGGAATAATTCTATGCTAGTAAAAAAATTAACCATAACTACCACATGACCTCGATTTTCTAATCCCGCAACCAAAGACTCTACAACCTTTTGGCCTTGGTTTACTTCCACGGCCCCTCCATTAGGATTCTCTAATGTGTCCAAGCTAGAACCGCAATATACATCAAAATTTGACACATAACTAGTCACTGAGTCCGTTAAGCACCAAATTTTGAGGCCCCACTTTTGCGATTTGTTTGGCATATACTGTCGGGCGGGACAATAGGAACCTTTGTATCTAACCATCATCTCGTCTATGGTAATCTTCTGTCCAACATTCCATTGTGCCTTGCATTTATCTCTAATAGAAGACAACAACCACCTAACCTTGTTCATTTTATCATAATTAGGTGAACTCCTATCCGTACAAATGGTTGCCGGATTTGTTAGATGTAAACACCTACTCAATGACAAGTACCGTTCCCGAGAAAATATGTTAGAAATTATCCCACAACAGAGAAAAGGCTATGACTTTGTCCAATAATTCCTCATGTTTGGAAGTTTTTTCAAGCCCATGTATATGGTGACCGCTAGGAACGCTTTCAACTCTTTAGACGTCACTTCTACCCATTCTGGTCCCCCCCTTTTATAAGTCACAACCGAACCATCTTCTTTCTCCTCCACTACATCTTCCGTAGCATAGCGATTAGTTTTTGTGCAAATTCTTTTCAAAATGTCTTTAGGTCAAAAAATATTAAAAAATTTGGGAGAAAGTAGGTTTTTTCTCAAAATGATTTTTTAGGCGTGGCGAGGGACCCGAGAATAGTGCTAGTGGAGGGTCAAAATGAGTGTACCTCTGTGACCACTTCTAGTCATGATATTGTTTCTTCACAACATTCTTAGCTTCTTTGGCAAGTTTTGCCACACCGGGCCCCTTCTTTTGCTTGGTCTGCTGGTCGTTAGTTGTTCCAGCTTTTTTCTTCTCCCCGGCCTGCTGGCCCTTCCCACTCGTCCCCGACCCGCCAGACGAGCCGCGGCATGCTTGTGACGCCGGGTCTGAAGAAGACGCCGGCAGTCTGTTGGCGGCTCCCATCGGCAAGCTCTGCGTGGCTTCTACGTCACGCTCGTCGCCTGGCCCCTCCCCGTTGTGTTGCCCTCCTCTCTCCCCGGCAGCACTCATTGATCTGGTTGTAGGGCGTCGCGCGTGGCTCGCATTCGCCCCCGCTGTGGCGTACAATGGCGGTAGAGGGTGTGGCGGAGAAGGTTGTGCTTGAGGAGGCGCAAATTTTTGTGGACGCCCCCGCCTGGTTCCTACAGTAGAGCCACCAGCAATTTCTTGCAGAGGAGAGGAGAAGCGGGCGGCATCGACTGTGGCGTTGCGGTAGCAGTCCACAGCAGTGTCCGGCGCTGGGGCGACATCAAAGCTGAAGCCGATCGGGAATGCGGCAGTGCGAGATGGAGACTCTGCAAACAAGAATTTTTTCTGCAACGCGGCTTCGTAACCTTGCGGCGGCGGTGAGCCATGGCGCTTTAGCGAAGGCGCCACCCGTTGAAAACCCTCCGCGCATACGGTATGTTCTTCTATCCCGTCCTTGTTCTCTTCTTTGTCTTTGTCCGAATCGTCTTCTTGGTCGCTACCCCCGTCGTCATTTTTGGATCCAGAGATAGAGCCCTCGGAACATGATGAATCCCGTGCATCCTTGTCATAGGAATCTCTCGTGTCGTCAAATTCGTCAAAAGCAGCAGGGTGATGCTCAGACTCAGATCTCAGTATAGATAGACAATGAGAAGCACGTACTGTCAAATTTTTTATTTGTCAAAACAATGTAATACATTTCGCATTTCTCATGGAAGTCATAGAACTAGTAGGTGGCCAGTCCTAGGGTAAAATCCTGCACCACATTTCTGTCGTCTTTGTCTTGATCGCAAAATTCTAGTCTACTACTAAGAATTTTTATGGGCATGGGAAATCGTGCAACAAGCGTTTCTTCCTCCGCATTACTATCACCAAACACACAGTCGTCGTCCTCTGAGTCAAAGGAAGAATCATTGCAGGTGTGGAGTACATGGGGCACATGCGCACTGCCGAGCCCTTGCATTCGCAGTTTAGGACTGTGTTGTATCAACATCGAGGGTCGCAGTTGAGGGGGCAGCGGGTGCAGTTGCTGAGGCGCGAGGAAGGGTGACGGCAGTCTTCGTGCGGCAGATGGAAGGAACAGAGGCCGGGGCAGGATGCATCGCCCTTGTGGACGGAGTGGCGGCAGCAGGGGAGCTCGTGCGTTTTGTAACAACGCCCACGACCACAACATCTGACCCCAAGGTAAAACACCACCCCTCTTAAATTAGGAAATTAGCAAATTAGATTTTGAAATTCAGTCCCATGAAGCATAAAATTTAAAACGAAGTTTAGTGTTTTACCTGAATCGATGATGCCATTGTAGTGATGTCTGGTGGCTTTGGTTTGAGGAGATGCAGTTTTCCCCTCGCAGGAGCTGTCCGCTGGTCCTTCCTCTGCATGGCGTGGCCGCTTGGGATTCGGCAAGGCAGTGGGCGGAGTACGTGGTATGTGGACGGAATGAAGGCCTATTGAGCCTTTTTTTTCTCCTGCCACCTGATCCGGCCAAAGACGGCCCCTCACCTCACTGTGGACTTCATCGTTGAATCCAGCACCACACCCTTGCGCATGGAGCAAACCTTTCTAGGACAATATGTGCGAAGCATTGCAGTAGAACAAGCTCCTCCATTCTCGCCCTGAAGCATGTTGGGGATGCGGACGGCTCTTTGGAAGACGTGGTCTAGCAGTGAGGTAGTCATCATTCAAGCATGCTAGAAGTTCGGCAATCTCGTAAAGACTAGCCCCTCTCTCATCTCGTGCCCAGCTTGCTATAACTCTAGCTGATAGAAGACGGTGAGGAGGTAGTGGCGGAAAATTGGAGTGTGAAGGAAGCGCCATTGTGGAACTTGAACACTTTGAGAGGCTTTGTAGATGGTTTGGAAGAAGGGTGTTGAAATAGGTTTGGTCATGCCCATTACACTTGGAGCATGGGCTGAAATTTGCAGTACACGGCAGCTTTGCAATCCCAATGCTAGGATGCTTTGGAGGTTTTGCAGATCGCATGGATGTGCATGTAGTTATTGAGCCGGCTACATTAATTGTGCACACATTGTAGAGAATTTTGGGCGGTTTTCTGTTTATGGTGGGTTGTTTTTCTTCAACCTTGAATGTATCTCCAAGTCCAGTTCAGCTGGCAACTGCCTTGGTCCTCGAAGCTTGTTCCAGCCTTGTCCAGCTGGCTGGTCACACGGGTCTTGCTGCCTTCCTTGTGTTGCGTGCACACCCCTGACAGGTGCTGAACCCAGTCTGCCCATGCCCCAAGAAATTTGGTCACATTGCATGACCGTGAACATCTTCCAAAAAAATTATTTGTGGTCTGCCTTCTGATTCGCTCATTCTCCCCACTATGCCCGGCCAGTGGCTACCTCACTTGAACAATCACATTTTGGATTTTTGTAACACACTCAATTCTTGTTGGAATTCAGAATTTCAAATTGCATTACAAAGTACATTTGATTCACTACATAGAAAAAAATTTAATTTTCCAAAAAAGTTACTTTTTGTGCTCTGGGCAGCCCTATGGATGGGGCAGCGACCATAAAATGGTCGCTCGGGTCTTTAGGGGTTAAAGTAAACAACTATGAAATTTTCTTTATATATGTATATTAACAAAGAACATTATAATATAAACCAACTTTCCATATCATTCTATGTTTGAAATATGAGAATGAGAGCCTATTTATTGTGTTTGTCATTTTGGCAACTTTAATTGCTATAATCTCATGATCTACAATACCAAATGATCTAAAAATGGCTAAGATATGAATTCACATGTACTATATTTTAAGATCTTATGGTTACTATTGGGCCAAAGTGCTCACCCATACTTGTGCTTGTTCTTTTTTTAAATTAGATTTTGAAGTTGAAATAATCAAAATTTTGAGGCATAGAAGGTTTAGTCTACAAATTTCAATTTATTGTTCGACTTAGAGGATTTAGCTGTTAGAAATTATAGATTTAATTGCAAAGTCATCCTTTGTTGATCCATCTTGTGTTTTCACTTCCATACCCTAAAAGCATATGAATTTGAAAATTTAATGAAACATTTCTACCTTTGAAGATTATTGTAGTTTTACAAACACAAATCTTCAATCATTGGAGTTACATAGTAAGAGATATAGATGATAAAAGATGAAAATTAATTTACGCCCTATATATCTTGTGTTTTTTCTTCTTATATAATTAGATTAATTGCACCCTTACAAACTTAAATCTTTAATCAAATCAACCATTGAGGTCCAAAATCATATATGAATTGAAGGTTGAAAGATGAGAGAGTAACACTGGCCATCGTGAATGAATAGTCTATTGGGGGAAGTGCTACCAACTTGGCCACCATGACCAAGATGGCAGTTGCTACCTTTGATGCCCTCTTTCAAGGATAGACTCAATAGTCACATTTTTTTTTATGTGCAAGACTGGAATTAGCACCTTTGAGCGATGCAATTTGTACCCTATGAGCAATTTTCATTGCAATGTGAATATTAATAAGAGATAAACCTCCTCAAATAGAATTTTTTGAGAGCAGAAGGGTCTACCGTGTGGACTATTTACGAGAAGAGAATGTACATTGCTCCCAGGGTGGAATTGCTCAAGTTTTACATACAGTGATCGTCAAAACTGATCAAACGTTTGCAAACACTTCATTCAATCCTTTCTAGACGAAAAATAAACACATGAAATTAGAGCTGGTAATTTTATTACTATGTAATATATAGTGTATATTAGACAAAAAAAAGCCTTCAAATTAGAACTACACAAAAGACTGAGAAAAATCCAAAGTCCACCTATGCATTTGATCAATTTTGCCAACCCATGAAAAATAATCTCTCAATAATTTGTCCACCTCCTTTTTACTGCTTTTACAGCTGCAATTCTATGTGGCATACTTTCTACAAACCTCCTACAATCATCTAGAGTAATAGAGTGGAAAACTTCTACCACACGGCCCGACAATTCTATCAATCTAGTTGGAGGTCTCTCATATCGATTGAATCTCCACTTAAGAATTGACCAAAGGTGTTCAATGGGATTCAAATCAGGCGATTGAGCAAGCCAAGGTAGAAGAATAAAACGTTGCCGTGATAACCACTCTTGAAGCATCTTCGTTGTATGAATGGGAGCATTGTCTTGTTGGAAGATGACACAAAAAGGGTCTAAGTTGAACTTGGAAATTACCTTGTGAACATTTTCCTCTAGAACATCACGATAATGAATCTGATTAATGCGCCTCTCCACTTTGCATATCAATCCAAGTCCATGAATGCACATACACCCCCAAACCGTAATTCCCCACATCTCCATGTTTTACAATTTGATTGATAGTTCGTACCGAAAGCGGCTTTGCCTCTCGTGTTCAACACCAATCCTTTTGTCTGAATTAAAGCGGTTGATTTTACTCTCATATGAGAAAATAACTTGACTCCAATTCTCTATAAGGTAGGATGTTCTAAAACCACCAACTTAAGAAATATGGCTTCAAATTTTCAAGGTTATTCGTGAGAAATATTTTTCTGTAATTTGGAAGAAGATTTCTCACGGAATGCACAAATTTTCGCAATTTAATTCTCAATATTCAAATTGATACAAATTTTCAAAGTGAAAAGAACTTCGTCACCCAAATCAGACCTCTAGGTTTCCCCATGTCCACACCATGTGGTACTAATTTTCACTCATAATGATACCCAAAACCACCAACTATTTCTTCGCAATGCTTGACATGCCATTGGTCTATTTGAATAGTGAAATGGGCGGTTTTGAATCTCAACACTGGTGGTTTTGAGTCTCAATTGTGGTGGCCCCAAGAAAGGTCTACATGTCATAATTGGGAGGGTTGGTGGTTTTAGGATATCCTACTTAGTCCAGTGTTCGTAGACTCTAGCGAACTCTAAACGTGCCTTCACATTTTTGGAAGAAAGTTGTGGCTTTTTCGCCTTTGTCTGCAAATGTAAACCGGCTCTATGAAGTGCACGATTGATAGTATGAGAGCTCACTCTCATTCCCAATACTTGTTGCGCAAACCTTGCTACATCTGCACAAGTACCCACTCTTCCCCGGACCATTTCTAATACACCTTTGTTCTTGTGTTCTATTCAACTTTTGAGATCTACTTCCACGAGAGTGTTCTACATTGGAAATATGTATCTGACGAAGGTTATGGACACTTCCCACACTCACATGCAAAGTATTGGCTATCTCTGTGTGAACATTCTCTCCGGAGCATCGAAACTATGTTATCTTGAGTCTGTCAAGATAATGCTTTGGGCATCTTGAAACAATGAAGGTCTATACAATAGTGATAATTGTGAACACAACTATCAAAGACTAGAGAAATCAAAGTTTTACAAGTGCCAGTGGAAGATCTCTTACAAATCTGTGCACATCAGTTCACAAGTTTTTGTATTTCATGTGTTGTCAAAAGTGATCAAATGAAAGAAATGACCACTAGCATCCATTTGTCCACATAAATGCATTGCCATATGTACAATTAGCTTTTCAAGAATCTCAACTTGAAATAGGTGATTTGCCTTTGAACTAGAGCATGTCACTTGTCAATTTGCAATCAATGACAATTAAAGTTGTGATTACGCAATGTTTGATCAGTTTTGTCAGTCTTTATATGTGACCCCGGACGACAGTTCCAGACTTCCGGTCCTAACAGCTCTCCCTATTGTGTGATTTATGGAACCTAATTCCTCACACGGATGCAAAAATTCACTCATAACATTTAGTAGCCTTCATGTCCATTGCCTTTCCTTCATGCACTTCGCTCATCACCTTGAGCCTCCACCTGTCCATTTAGCTACTGATGAAGTACTGTTGGGTGTGAAATATTCCACACCATCTACATGTAGAGCCAAGGCAAAGACAGTGCAGAGCCAAGGCAAAGACAGTGCAGAGCCAAGGCAAAGACAGTGCATGCTACTAAATGTTATGCCATTCTGCATCTGCTTAGATTATGGATTTCAATAAGAAGCAGGACTTTGACATAACCACTTTCATAGTCAGTTTCAACATAAAGGAATTAATTATTCTTGAAAAGTGCCATGTGTAATCTTGTGATTGGGGTGACGTGGAATTCTCAAAATCTGGCGTGGATTTAGAACTCAACACCCCATCCCGCCCTCATGTACTGGTAGCATACATTCTACAACAAAAATGTACACCTCTGCTATGTAGGGGCAAAATTGTTAAATGGAAGGTAATGGATATGTCTACCTTATGCATGAAGAACCTGGAGAGCAACAGTTGGTTATCAAGCCTTTGGTACCCGTCATTCTGGTTCAAGGTCCGAGTTGGATATTAGAAAAGTCTTATCTGTGTGAATTCAACAGATGTGGTCCAGCTTCAACTAAGAGACTGAAAAGCAAACCGTAGCTACAGCAGTAATCATTTGAAACCATAAACATCTTCGCTGCAGTAGTCCTACACTAGGTACTTTCTCAAATATGGTGCAATTTGCCTTAGCCGTACTACCTCACTGGCCGCCAAGAAAGATGAAGAGAAACTCTCACTATCATAGACTCGCAGTCCTTTGCACTACCTCTTGTTCAACCCAAACAGGGTTGCATGTACAAAATTACACATGCTCAACCAGCTCCATCAATTACGCTCGGAAAACGAGATGTAATGTGGATCACGGCCGATTCACAAGAGGTTTCACTTTGTATATACGCACGATCCAATTTGCAGTAGTAAAAGCCTCTTCAACGTGCTTCAATTCAATGTCCTTGTTCCCAATCTCAACACCTCGGGCACGGTCAAATCTGCAATCATAGTCATCCGTGGTATTTGAAAACCTCGTCATGAAGACATCAAAACTACAAAAGCTGAGATGGACTAAGAGCAGAATAAACAGGTGGCATGAAGAGTAGGGGACTCACCCAGTGGGTCTGCTATGATCTGTATGCATTTCTCCAAACCTGTAGTAACAAAGCTTGTACCTGCCCAAAAACCACAGAAGCTTTCAATGATAAACTTACCTTCATTTGAATACTTATATAAATTCCTACACACATTCAAGGTTACACTTATACTATCCAATAAGTGGAATGTTCAATGCTAGATAATAGAATCAGTAGCGCAGCTCAAGGGCAATGTGAGATTCCAAGAGTACCATACACAAGTCTTCCAATTAATCTAGACTCTATCCGTTAAACTAATAAAATTCTAATTTCTAAACGAGCAGCACAAAACAAAAACATTTGCAGGAGAAGTCACATACATTAGACATTGGAGCATTTTGGGCGCTGCATCCTTGTCTATGCGATATTCGCCGTTGTTGAGGTAGTCAGCCTCTTGTATCACAGGGAACACACCAGATCCGATTCGAACCATCCAGAGAAATCTGAAAACACATCAAAACAACAAGATGAAACTTTCAATAAAGATCATATCCATATCTAGACATCCTCTCTGGCTACCACAGGCATGTAAAGAAAATTGGAATGTACAACAATAAGCCCAAATCACTAATGTACAAAATGAAATGGTAGGTCACCCATAAGATATCTATAAATCTCACACAGCAAGGTTCCGATGTCCATACTTGTTAATATCATCAGAAGAATAGCCTGTTATACCCCCAAAAACCACGAGGACATAGTCGACATCCAGTTCCCTCATAATCTCATATGCATCATCCTCATTTGAAGCCATAGCACGCCCGACCGTGGCGATATGTGTGTTGTTCCATGTATTGTTGTCCACAATCACTGTTCGGTTGCCCATAGCTGTTATCTGATAACCGTAATCCCACCAGGACATAACCTTGGCATCTGGAGGTGTGTTGTGCTGAAGCCAAAAGTAAGCCTCCCGAAAATCATCAAAGATCACCCGATCACCATTAGACTGACGTGCTGCCAGCACGATGGATGGTGAGGAGTAGGCTTCTGAAGTGACCCATGTACAGTGCAAGCCAAAGACGATCAACAGGTATAGACTGCCCAGTAGCAACAGAAAGGATCCTTCCTTCTGAAACGGTAAAGGCTGGTCAGCCCCAGTCTGCAAGGCAAATTGAATAATCAGTGGCAAAACAAAACAAAAGGTTAACAGCACATACTGAAGTTTATGCTAGACAATCAATAAGAAATGTAGCGCAGGCAGCATTTTGCTCAATGAATAAGTCAATAGTTAGCAGAGACCAATCTCTAGCGAAAATGATTATTGAGCTCAGATATATAATAAGCATCACCTTTGCTGAAGCTCTTTGCTTGGCTGTAATCTTTGTAGAAGTATATACTGGAGCTTTCTCCCTTAAAAGCACAGAGAAATTCTTCAGCGTAGCTGAGACAGCAATCGCACTAATCAAGCAAACAGCTGGAGTTGCCACCAAAATGAGCCGCACCATAACACCCGCAAAGTACAAGCTCGTCATGCCATAAATGATGATAAAGATAGTCCCATCAGTCAAGTTCTTGAAACAGAAGTAAAGGCCAGCCGGAAAGAGGATCAAGAGAATGTGAAAGTCAAACATGAAAGATGACCATGCAGTCGGTTGGTGCTCCGAAACTGAAGCAATAATTGGAATGTGGATCTTGGCATACGTGGGATCCAAAAGCGAGTAGAATCGTCCTGTCCATGGAGAGATGTAGCCTGTGGCCAAACCCACTATCAAAGCCAAAGCCCCTGCACCAACTGCCAGTGTGACTGTGACCCTCAGAAACGCCTTGAATAGTTTGGGGTCACCCAGCTGCTTCTTCACATACTCAAGAAGGTAAAACACCTGCCAGAAAAGAAAAAAACTCTTTGTTAAATGCTCCATCAAGTTTTCAAGAGCTACATGAGTACACTAAGCAAAGTGAACAAAAGCGATAACATCGAACTCTAACATCGAACTCTATAAGTATCAATAGCACTAGGCATACTTCACTATTTCAAACTTCCATATACTCTGCATCCATGTTGCTTAGGCTGATTGCATGAAGTAGGTGAATACTAGGAGAAAAAATCGAGTGGGTTTGGTACTTCATGAAGTGCTATTTATCGTCCTACTCCATCATCCGCAATACAAATCAAAATCTGCTTTATCCTCTGAAATGGTCTAGTCTTAACTTTGACATGACCTAGAAGGAACTTAGAGAAAAAAAATCATAATGTGGCAATTCCTATAACCTAAAAAACTCTTGATACAGACACTGACATATGAACAATAACAAGCGACCTGAAGTGCCATTATCCCTACGTCATGGTCAGTTTCGACATAAATGAATTCATTTTTGTCAACAAGTGTCACATGTCGTCCTGTGATTGGTTTAGGGTGACGTGGACCTCTCAACATTTGACGTGGAAGTTCAATTTCGACACCCGGCTGTCTGAATCTGATCCTCACGTACGGTAATGTAGGTTTTCAGATACTATCTCTACAATAACCAGGATGTAGGGTATGTTTCCATAGAATAGGCTCTTGCGAGTGGCTACTGTTTCCAAGAATCTCCCAGCTCAAAAACCAAATTTTTGAATAGAGAAATGCTAAACCCTAATAATCATATTCTTCAGCCGATTGCTCATACCTGCATTAAGAAGAAGACTCCCATTGCTGCCATGTGCTCCCCAGACTGCACGTGCTGGTAACCAACAAACCTAATCTGCATGGCCAGTAGCATGCCGATGATATAAACGCTGTTGTAAGCAACATAGAGACGAAGGGAGTATCGGCCAGTGACGAGGAGCGCCAAGACATAAATCGGCAGGAGGTTAATAATAAATATGTAACCTCCCCAAGCAGACACCATGTAGAAGTAAGCGAACGCGGAAGCAAGGGACCAAGCCAATGAACCTGTATTCACGGCTTTAACAAAGAGGTAAAACGTGAGCAAGAGGGCGAAAATCGCCACGGCCTCATTATCATAACTCCCAGCTACAGACCGGGAGATGTAACCGGGGCAAATGGCCAGAAATATAGCAGCCACAAGCCCCGTGCTGCGATCCCGAAGCTCAGTGCCGAAGAAATACGCCACCATAGCCGTGTTGGAGGCGAAGAAGGGCGCTGTCAAGACGCACACGTCTTTGATGTGCACAAAAATGCTGAGGAATCGGAGCGCCCAGTACATGAGCGCGGCCGTGACCATGAGCCCCGGGTATAAGGTTCCCCCGACAATGCGCCCCAGCGGGTACCAGCTCTCGTAATCAAACCAATTCCAAAACTCGTAAAACCCCTTCTCCGTCAAGTAGAGCGTGGTGCGGTAATTGAAGTAGGGATCGAACTCGTGGATCACGCTCTCGTAGCGCAAAACGCTGAAGAGACGAGTTGCGAATGCCAGAATGTAGATGAGCACCAGGACCGCGATGCGGATTAGCAGCTCCTGCTGCTTCGTCTTCAGCTTGAAATTCTTGACGGAGTTCAGGAATGAATCCCAGTGAAGAGCGATCGGAGCAGAGGCGATCGGTGCGGTTTCCATTGTTGATGATGTCTTCGTGGATTGCCCGTCCGGAGGCGTCGTCGACTGAACCTTGGTCGCCATCGCTGGAGCTGGCTATGGCGAGAGACAAGCGAGTCTTCTTCCCCTTCAGTGCGCAAACGTGCTCTTGCCCTACTCCCCGAACCTTCCCCGAACCTGGTCCGAGCCTCGACCGGACCTGCGTCCAGACCTCCTTAATATCACCTTCTCTAATATCACCTTCTCTAATATCACATCCTCTGTCTCTCACCAAATCCTACGGAACAATTTGGACAAATTCAAAACTCACTTTGTACTCTCGTTATCACACCATGTTTTTTCATGATGTTCTATCACAAGAAGTTGCAAGCAAATCTATATTATTAAATGAGTAGTATCACAAAATGTATCACAAATTCATCCAAATTGATGGTCACATTCTCATCCATGTAATTTTTCATCTAATAAGATGAAGGTACTATGCTTCACAATTTCATGCTTATGGTAATGCAAAGTGGGTGAAAATCAATTGAAGCATGGTAATGTTGCATTGCAATGGGCTTTGTTCTAGTATGATATTAAGAAATTTGCAAAAGAGTCAAAAAGGTTTTGGAATTGTTCATTATTATTGGGTACAAAATAGTCAATTATAAAATTTGTTTTCAAGAATACTACACTTAAATTAAAATTTCATTTATCAAAATTATATTACCAAAATTTTCTTCCATTTAAACTATATTCATCCATTGGAGTATGTTGTTTCATTCATGTAACCATTTTTGGTTTATTTTTTACTTCATAACAAAAAATTGGTTATTTTGTTTGCCAAAATTGTATTCATTTTCATGTCATATCAAATTTTCAAATATTCCAATCAATAACTACACGAAATATAGCAATCCTCCTCCAATTTTATTTTTTTAAATGTCTCAAAATTGCTAAAGTATTACAAGATTATAGAATTTGTATAAATTTTCCCCCATATGCTTTTTCATTGTCACTTTTACATAAAACACTCGTAACATTGTGACTATATTATCATGTGCATTTTGAGCATTTGGGTTTTGACATTAGCCCTAAAACATTGCTACTAGTAGCCCAAAGGCTTGAAAGACAATACGTTTGATTATTCTTTTTTCACAAAATAAAAGACATTTTTTCAATATTTATTTATATATTTTTAGGAACATGAATTGCTTTGCAATCCACGGCAAAGCTGACCAATGCTTTTGGCAACCTGTTATCATACAGTTTTTTTCAACATACGTGCATGCATGCGCGTTCTCAAAATATAATATACATCTTTCTTTTTTTAAAGCTAAAACTCAAAAAACTCTTATATTTCAAAATTTAGATTTTGGCATTTAACCTTTGAACGTCCAGATCCCCCACAAATTTCAAAGATGTGTTTATAAATGTTTAAATGAATCACAAAAATGGAACTGATATATAAAGAAAAGTTGTAAATCTCAATATGTAGATCACATTAGTACGGTTAGATATATCATGTTTTCATTAATATATTTTAATTAATTTTGCAAGGTTTTCTTTTGAAATTCACTTCAAAATCCCAAATTGACAAATTTTTAATTTAAAATATTGCAACATTTTTGGAATAATATACACTATGAGATGGTATAATTTCCATTATTTGATTCTACTTATTTTGGAGAATCATTGTTAAGGTCTCACTTTTTAAACTAAGTATGAAACTTGACATAATCCAACTTTGTCATTTAAAAAAATCACAACATCTTATTTTGAAATCCATATTGTACAAATGGTAGTCAACTAGTACAATAACCAAGGAAATTTTGGATGGATGAAAAATTGTACATCACATAGTTAAGAGAAGGCTTAGGCTTGGTTTAGACCGAAGGACGGAAAAAAACGTTTTTGTCCCATATTGGCTGAAATTTTGGTTTTGCGTTGTACATGATTCAGACCCTAGTTGAAGTCCCCTCTTCTCCGCTTCCACATCAACACATGATGCTCTATGTAGGTAGACAAAACATGAGAAATTTGGAACCACCCCAAGGGGCTTGTCTCAATCTTGTCCACAAGACAAAGTTTATTAGGTGAGCTTCTTCTATTGTGATCACATGGCAAGTAAAGTGGAGGCCAAGAACTGGACAAATAAGTGCAAAGAGTGTTTTGTCCAGGCGATGGTCTGAACCGGGTCTTACAATCTATTCATCGTCCACCATATGGATGCAGACACGTCAAAGGGTTAAAGGTCCATATATTGTTAGTATTTCGTAGTGTTTTTTTTTTACAGTTTCGGCTATAATTATTTTATTTTTGAAAATGCCTAAATTTTAGAAATTACTTTCAACTGATATGGATATTTTACAAAAATTCCAATATTTTAGAATTGCCGAACTTAAAAATAAAAATAAAAATAGTTATTCGGCACAAGAGTGCAGAAATCAAAAAGGTAGTACAGTACCATAGTTGGTTGCCAGGATGAGAAAAAACTTATTATAAGACGAGAAGCACAAAACTTTAGGAAATTATCTCAAAAATAATCTATTTTGTATGGTGAAAAAAAGAATAGTGAAGAAAATTCACAAAATTTGACATTTGTTGAAAAAGAATTTTCCAAAAAATAATTATTCGACAATGCCGACCCTGACAGCCAGGTACGGTACCAACATGTCACCCCGCCAATCCGAACCAGAACCAGGCCTGCCCCGAGCTTATGTATATAATATTCTCCTATTTCCACGAATACTAAACCCTAGCTATGTCAATTTTAGGGTTTAGGTTTCCTAGGAAATATTTAGTACATCAAGCTGTGGAGCGTTGCGATAGTGATCCTGCAAGCTTCAACATTGTTACGGTACAGACGTGTAATTTACATTGTTGCCTTTCGCACAGGATTTACGAGGAGTGTGTAATTCGCGCTTTGTAAGTCGTCTGTTGTTTTTGAATTATCAGTGTAGGAGTAACGGTGCATCTGCCTCGCAATGTTGGAATCATCTTTTCTTTGCTCTATTGCGGTACTACTAAGTAAGTTTCTCGTTTGGATACTGAAATAGAATTGCTATTGGTGAGAGAAAAATGAATTTGACCTCGATATGTAGCACCTGGCACCGAGCACGCTGTGTAGTCCGAAACTTAACGAAGCACACATTGGTAACGAACCACGCAATGTCTCTTAACCCGTAAAGGATTAAGAAGCCAAGTTGGCCCTCATGTTTTTCTTGATGTATTTCTTGGTAGTTTTGATTAGGTCTTATTTGAAGTTACTTATTTGTTTTTTTATCAAACATATGTAATATTTTCCACCGATTCCGGTGATATAAAATTTGGTTCCATCGGAATTATATTTTTCACAATATGATTGATTGAATTTGTCATTTTCAAATCATGAACCCTTGGTCCTTTAGGGGTTAATGTCTAGAAGTCGTCTTGAGTGGTTGTACTCTGTTTCATGGCCAGCATTAACGAACGAGAGTTAGGGTGCAATATCCTCTGTTTCTACTGAAACTGATCACCAGACATGATTACATCACACTATGCATGCATAGCCCTAATGCACCCCTTGATGATGTTCATTGCTTTTGGTTATCCGGCATTGGAGTGTCAAGCTATCTGGACCATATCCTAATCAACAGGTTCAAACGAGTGCGAATCACCAAAGCAGCTACAATCAATTTTTATTTCATAGGACTATACCAATTTTTGAATGCGACCTACAAAATGCTCTTCTCTAAAACAAAATCTCTGTTGGACTGCGATGTGCCGGTTATTCATGCTTGCAGAAAATCTCCAAGCCCCGTCAATTGTAACGCCATTAAGACAACAAAATTAGGACTATCAATTCCGTCCAATGTGATAAGTTTTCTAGAATTAATACCTCTGGGACTGGATTCTCTGTATCATCGCACAGAATTACAAAACAGCACTTTCATTACCATGTGCAAACTCATATTAATGTACAATTAGATCAAAATCCCTGCCAACTACATCTGGTCCATTTGGGCAAACCAAACTACAAGCTAGCATACTATTACATCATTATAGCTATGGTCTGTGTATCTACGTTGTGATCACTTAAAAGGTTGACCAAAATTGCTGTTGTGGCTGGTAGCCGTTGAAAGTATTGTACACATTAGGTCCGTAATCAGAGGGCATAGCAGCAGGTGGCATCTGATTGTAATACTCATACTCTGCAGGAGGTGAAACGTGATTGTAATACCCGTTGGTTTCGTACTCAGAAGGAGGCTGATAGTCACTGTTGGGTGCATAGTCAGGCTGATAGTTGCCAGTAGAATTATACTCAAATGTGACAGGCGCTGCCATCTCGAAGTCGAATGGGGTGTCATGATCGTAACTTGCACTGAAACTCGCATCTGGAAACTCGTCCCAATCAATCTCGCGCGTTACAGAAGATTGCTGAAAAGGAGAGTTGTTGTTGTACTGATCATTATATGATGTCGATCCTTCCTCTGGTTGCTGAAAAGGAGAGTCGTTGTTGTACTGATCATTATATGATGTCGATCCTTCGTCTTCATTGTCACTTGTTTGGTGATGAGACTGCATGGCCAGCTTTCCATACTCCTTGACCACCTTCCGCAGCTGCACTGCAAAGTCCTGTTTCGGCAAGGTGGGCGAGATTCGGGGGATCTGGTCGTAGACTGGATTGTTTTCGAAGTTGAGCGACGTTTCGCTGTCGAAGTAGACGATGGCCACGTCGTAAGCGTAGGCCGCTTCGACAGGGGTGGAATACGTGCCCAGCCACCAGGTCTTGTTGGATTTCGGCGGGCGGATCTCGGCCACCCACTTGTGCTGCTCGGCGCGGTGGCGCACCCCCTTGAACGAAGTAAAATTCGAATCGTAAGAGGTGGAATGGGAATCTCCGGCTGCTGCAGGCGGAGTTGAAGATCTAGAGCTTCGTCGATCCTTGCCGCGGTGCACGTTCATGTGGCCTCCCAAAGATTGGCCCGAGTTGAATCCGTTGCCACATATTTTGCACCTGTATGTGCGTGGTGAGCCATTGCTTCCCCCGCTGTCACTGCTGCCGGAGTACATTCTTGCCATTGGTGAAATCAAGGACCGGCTCTTGAAGTAAAAATAAACCGATCAATCAAGTTCTAAGTACTGTACTGAATTCCTACTTGCAGGGTAGTCGATCTAGCTAGTACCTCATGAGCTTGGATGGTGCACTGCGCTGGAATAGCTAGCTATGTGTTGGCAGATGAAACCTCACTGGTAATTCTTCAACCGTATATCACGGCAAAGATATTAAGGCAAGGGACTGTATGGAACTTGCAGATTACAATATCCGCCGATCTCGCCTCCGTTCATCTATGAATGTAATTATGCAATTAGGGAGCCTGACAAACTGTTTGGGAATGGAAGTTCTGAAATGAGCAGCCTGCTTGAATTTGTACACCATGGATTTGAGTACACGCTCTTCTGATCAACCAGTGTTGAGAGTCCGATTGAGCGCTGCCTGTAATTGAACAATGTGAAAAGTGGATGTGTGAGAAAGGCCAATTCACACTGACACAACCCGTGGCATTCAGTACAGTAAGCCCATTACCGACTTAATTTCTTGATAACAACCTCAGCATCGACCATTGATCAAGATACCGACACAGGCACTCTTAACAGCATCCCTACTTTTTGATGACGAAGTTAGTGCTGTATATGTACAGTATTTACTTCTCGATCATCAGGTGATAGAAACGTAAAGTTGAAAATTTATAATTCACCGACTCTTGCGCCCACTGTAAGCTGGGTGATCGATCAAGCTTCGAAACCCACCCTACCAGAATGAATGAATCGCTAGCACTCAAAGAAATGAAAAAACTTACAGCTTGTTGATTCAAACTCTTGCCACTCTTGAAAACGATCACCCAAATGGCCAAACGCAGCAATACAGGCCGAAATGTCACTGCCGCCACACCTGCTCAACTGTCAACTAACTACAGACTGTTAGAACCGCAACAGAACTCGTTTGATGAATCCGACAAGAGCACCCACAGACGGATTGCAAGAGTTGGATGAGTACCGGTCAGGCACTGGGGCCTTCATATACTCGATCAGGTTGAATGGATCGCCACGATAATTTATCGGCTTGCAGACTTTCGCATGAGCCGTGATCGATCCATTGGAACCAGCAGCGCGTCTTCTTCCCAAGAGCCGAGTCTGGGAAGAATCACCCGGGCAGTTTCACGACGATTCCGTTTCAGGCGGCTGTACGTTGCATTACCTGCCTGGCTTTGTTTTCTTTTCTGTTTTTGGCACAAATTGAGCCTACCTGGCTTTGGAAGGAGCGCATGGATCGGGTGTCAGTGCCGACGATGACCAGGCCAGCTGTTTCGCATGATCGGTCCGTCGGCAGGGCCGAATGCCTGATGGGTAGGAAGAGGGGTAGAACGAAAACTTCGAGGCACTTGCTGCCTGTGTCCCGGGCGGGCGACTTTTTCGTGGCAGCTTCTCGGAACTTCCTAGCATCTTCCTTTTGATTTTTTCGTGGCAGCTTCCTTCGCGTTGGAGCCCAGCATTTACCCATAAGGTCGAGGCACCTAAAACCGACCAGGTACCCAAAACCAACCACCCTAGATTCTTGCGTAATTTCTAGATTTTCAAAGGGAAGATGTACCTCATTTGTACATTAGAGTATGTGATCGGTTTTAGGTAAATCTATGACTTTCACTTTGAAAATTTGTACTTATTCAAATAATTATCAAAAAAATTAAATTAAATATGAAAACTTCTTAATTTCTTATTGCTAAAAGAGGAAAATACTTAAAATATTGATTCATCTATCCCATGTATAGTGAATGTCTTAACTGATCGGTTTTAGGTGCCTCGACCTTAGCCGATAAAATAAGGTTCAGTTTAGCGTGGAAAATGTTGAAGTTTCACTGAGAGCAGTTCTAAAAAAAATCATGGACCCAACTTCATTTGAGTTTGATGGGATGCCTGAGGGCCGCTTCACACTATGGCTGAAGGTCGAGAGGCTGTCGATTTTCACCAATCGGATTGCAAGAAATCAAGAATTCGGCCTCTCGACCCTTCACACTAAAGGCCAAAGTCCAAAGGCCGTCGCCCTTCAAAATGCCTTCATGGCAACAATTTTTAACCAAGGTTGACGAACTCTCAAAGGAAATTTGGGTTGAACGGGAATAGAAACCCAAACTATGGTTAAGAGGCCGTCGATTTTTTTTATAAAAAATCAAAACCATATTTTATTGCCTATTTTTCAACCCATTTTTTTGGACTCTCAACAAAGTTTGGCCATTCAATTCCACGGCCTCTTGGCTTGGACATCCATAGTGTGAAGTGGCCCTAAAATCCCCAGCAGCATCCACCCATTTACCAACCACTGACCACCTTTGATTTTATTCCACTTATTTTATTTGGAACTTCTTGTTCCTATTGAGGATGAATCTAACACACGTCATGCCAACATCTACTCAACACGTGCACCTCGATTTCTGCGGCTCTCATCAATGCTTCCAAATTTGTTAATTCCTCCCCCATCCATGTTTAGTGCGAGTAATTCCCTCGCGCCAAAGGAGCCTCATATGGTGGGCAAAACTCAAGTTAGAGCCTCACTCCTACACCATTTCTTGACGTGAACATTGGCATTGGTCCCTTGAAAACTGATGTTTCTCGGCATGCTCTAATAAGATCAATTTTTCTTTCACAGAGAATTATACGGAGTACTATAGTATGGTGATTTTTTTGAATTTTTTCTCAAAATTAATCCCTAACGGACCAAGAAGTCCAAATTAGATCTCACATGTTTTTGGCAGTTTTGAGTAGGTCTTATGTGGATTTTTTTATATATATATATTTTTTTAAGGCCATATTCGTTATATCGAGACTTTTCGCAGATTTTGAGACAAAATGCTAGTTATTCAAAAATTCATTTAAAAAAGAGTAATTGAAACCAAAAAATAATAATGCTCAATAGTGATTCTATAATGAAATTCTAAAAGTTGGACTTATTACCTATTCATAAAAAAATACTAGTAAAGAGATAAAACGGTTTATCTTTGAGTCAAAGATAAAAATGAGACTGCGAAAAGTCTCAATATAACCAAAAAATGCAATGTTCTTCACTTATTCTGGTGATTTAAATTTTGGTCTCACCTAAAATTATATTTTTTGCAATATGATCAATTCAATTTGATATTTTAAAACCATGAATCCTTAATCCTTAGGATTTCAATTTAGTATAAAAAATAAGTAATTTTTTTTTTGGAACCCGTGACTAATATAGAAGTTTACTCATAATCAACAACAATGAGATCAATTCCTGAACATAAAGTTGATGTGTGTTAGTAGCTTTGTATTGGCCTGCATTGTATTCAGTTGGATTTTAGGTAGCATTGTGTAAGTTGCCTTTTGGGTTCATGAAATGCAGCTTCTACAAGGTCTACATATTAGTTATGGGGTACTTATCATCTATGGGTATCTCTATCTTAGCGTTACATTCAACCAACCTAGTTACAAAATTGAATTCCCTCGTCATATTTTGAAAGCTTCACATCACCATGATTCTTTGAACAAACACAAAATGACATGTGGCATTTTTGAAAAAAAAAGTTATAATTTTATGTCCAAACTGACAATCATCGGTAGAAACAGGGTAATGGCACGATATAGGTTCCAAAAAGGACTGTCTCACCAAAACAATGTCATTATTTGACTCATTTAATGTGTTTTAGAAATTATACATTTTCAACTTAAATGAATTTGATTAAAAAAAACTCATGAAGGTTGTAATACTCCATCCAAAATACTATTAAGCAAGAAAAATTGAACAATTTTGATATTCCTTTTCATTCCTTTGTTCTTATTTCTGGAGTTGTTCCAGTTTTAGATTTGAGGCAAAAAGAACAATCAAGAATACTAATTTCAATAGCGAAGTTGTTCATAAACATGAAATTTAGCTAAAACAATGTTTGAGTCATATCTATGTTCAATTAATTTTAACTCTTAATTTGATGCATTACTATAGTTCCCTATTTATGAGAACTTTAAAAAATTACACATTTTTACGCAATTTAAAAGGACTATGATTTCATAACATCTTCGTCTTAAAACCAAATGATATACCTAAAAAACTTAATAATGTGCATGACTATTTGTTTCAATAAAAAACTTTAAATACATAGTCCTTTCACTACTATAATGTGACCAAGTGTAGAATATGTTAAATTAGGAAAAAAATCAATTTTCAAATTTGACCTATACAACACACAATTATGATGTACTAACATGCTTTCTACAACACCATGTAATTTTTGTAATTTTCCAATCTTTTTTTCATTTCCAATAGGACATTTTTCTAAAGTTCGGAGAGTCCTTTTTGTCATATCATTGCCCAACACCCAAAATTGTCACATAGTCGTATTATTTATAATTGAGTAGTAATATCAAAATTTTCATCGGAAGTAGGGAATTCCAAGTTTGTGCTTGTCTTAGCCCATAATTGCTTAAAATAACATATCAAGGAACACATATGTCATGTTCATCCCTAACAACCTTGTTTTCATCTATTTAGAAGGTTCTATGAAATTATATTCATGTGGTATTCTTAAAATCACTACATACTTTTTCAAATAACAAAAAATTAAAATGTGCATGTATGTCTACTCAACTTATGTTTATTGAATATAGTAAGTATTTTTGTTTGGAGCACATTGGAAAAGAAACTTAGTGGGCCTATTATATCATGTTGATGTTTTACAATTTTAGACTGTCACATTAAAAGAAAAGAAAAATAATAAAACAAAATAAAATTTTAATTGGTAAAATTTCAAAATCAAATGCTTTTAAATTAATTTGACAAAGATTCATGATTTTTTATTTTTATTTTTCAATTTCAATTGTAAAAACGATTTAAAATTAATCCTATATGATTTATGAAGTGCAATTCTTAGAGTGTAGGAGTGCACGGGTGTAGGGGTTGTTCATGTGTTCATGTGCTTTGCTTTTCAATTTTATTGATTTTATTTTTATACACAATACTAAAAGTTAGATCTACTATTGGATGCTACTATGTTGGCTACTCTTGAAATAAGAAGATTTGCATTTAGTTTTGAATCTAAATTTCAAATTCATGAAGAATTGTTAGACATAATATCAAATGTGCAGCTCAATGAAGTCATGAAGGAAAATGGAGAGAAGCTTCTGAAGAGGATGAAGCTAAAGACATAGGGATTGTTCCCGTTACTCTTTTAAATTTTAGAAACTTGAGTCATTCATCCAATCTTCCCATCTCAAGAATACCATCAAACCAATCAAGATAAATTTTAATCTCATGATTTAAGATAATATGGGTTCTTCTCTTTTAATATATGCTTCCTAATGATACTGAATATGAACCAGAATTGGAAGAATGTTATTGACAAGGCCAATTAGTTCATGATCTAGGGATTTTTTACAACTACGGGATGAAGTTGTAACCCAACGTGAAGAAGATGAAGAAATAACCTTCTTCTCAGACGTCATTTTGGTACATGACAAAATCAATCACACAAGAGATGTTTTCTTGTTGGTGACGAAGTTGTGGTTGATTAGACCTATTAAAATTTGATATATCACCTATCCAAGTACATGTGATTCCACTAATTGTTTGCTCAAAGTTAGATTTGAATTATCCTTAAAAAAATTCTAAACAAACAATTTTAAAAAAATTATCCTTTAGTTTGTTCTTCTGCACCCTTGCACTCTACACCCAAGTTGCACTCCGATACTAGGTACTCCACATAGTCAACCTTTAAATTAGGAGTTAACTCTTAAATGTCTCTGAATTTGGACATAATTTAGATGTATTATAAGATGTGACCTTTCAAAAAAATTGAATTTCAACTTCAAAGAAAAACTGTAAAACATTGTAATTAGAGGACATTTACATGGTCAAGTAAAAAAAAGGATAGAATATTTCTTTAATTGAATTTACAAATTTTGACATTGGAATTTTATCAAAATTGCATATTTGATACTTTCAATTTAAATTCAATATGATGAGTAATGTCACAATATTTGAAAAGCAGTGAAATTGTTCATATAAGTATTGTTTTAGTTCAGTAGATATGTATTGGGATCTTTCTAAAGTGATTAAAAATGTGAACATTTGTATATATTACATAATAATTCTAAAGATAAAATGTCTTGTAAAATGTTCAAAATTTGAATTTAAAAACACTTTGATATCGATGTTTAATTCAACCGTATAAATACCATCTACGTGTCATCATCTACAACTTTCATTACAATGTCAACTTTAGAAAATGAAACTAAATATTGAAATATAATTTTTTCATTCAATAAATTGAAACGAGATTTTATGAAGTTAACTTCTCTTTTTGCCAAATCAAAATTTCAAAATTCAATAAATTATGTTTAGAAAACTAATTTTTAACCCCTTGAAACAATTACGTAGGCTTGTCACCAATCGTATAGAAGACTGGTAGTTGAATTTTCTAGTAAATAAAGGGGCTTCAACACTGGCAAAGGGCACGAATAAAGGGATGTTAATAGTCAACTTACTATACTTGTGTACAAATCAATGAACGATAAACAAGGTTATTAAAAATGACAAATAAAGGCAAATTCTTGTTACTTTATCATTCAGTGACAAAATGGTCAATCATGTAGAATATGTCCTACATAACAAATATCTAAAAATATGTCAAAAATATTCCTAGTTTTACAGGATATCCTAAAAATATTTATCATATTCTAAACATAACTGACAAACAAGAGCTCTATATGATGTTTGTTATAAACATGACCTTCATTTTTCATCTATGCGGACAACCATGATTATCGATGTATGAAAAATTCATTTCCTTTTCTTTACTATAGATGTCATTAGTGTTTAATTATTGTGATGACAAACGTTATTTTTCAAATTTTGATGTTACTTGTGGTAACTATGAGTTTATGACAAGTATCACTAAGTATGTCACTTGGTAGGTTTGCAAGACCATGATAGCTACTGTGAGTTCATGAATTTGTAGATCATGGAGTAGGAAAGAGTTCTAACCATTGTCATGACTTATTTGATGTTGATGATTATGTATAGTTATGAAAGTCTAAGTAAAAGAGTAAAAGGTGTAGTCCTACTTTGCTATTTTTTTTAATGGATTAGAAGTGTTTCCTCATCTTGTAGATTGAAATGTTGAATGTAATAGTGATGGTGCTTAAGCATTTACAATTCATACCACTATTGTGTTAAATTGCTAATTACAATTCATTCTCACTCGTTAGCAATTAAGTATAATGTAATATCAGCAAGATGAGTTTGTACTCATCATAGACATCCATTAAAACAAGGTCTTGCAACAGTTTTGCAACAGAATGCATATGATTGATATTTATTTGACATAACATCTTACACAAATACAACTATTGACTTGCGTAAATAATTTCAATCCCGATAAATTCTGAAGCAATATTTAGTACAAATCAAGCTAGTTCCACTCACTATGAAGTGGATGTTGATGTTGCATGCATGATTGTATCGATTGAGAGGGATGGGGCAAATTGATGGGACTTGTCTCACTATGTCGTCAGTGCAAGTTCCTCAATTGCAACTCTTTTTGCCGTGCTCACAAAGCAATAAATCCAAGGCGGGCCTAGTGGTGCCTCTTGTCTCTTTCAATGCTTAGCTTCAAGCTCATCCTTTACCTCCTACATAGCCTTGTCGTTCTTGCTTCTGAAAATTAATCGAGGAAGCTTGGTGGAGTTGCCATCCTTGTTGGCAGATGATGAAGAGTTTCCTTTTGGGTTTGTGGTTTCTTTTCCACGGTGGGAAAGCCAGCTTTGGATGTTGCAATAGCCATGTGCATGGTGGGCTTGGAGGTCCTCGAAGAGTACTATATTTACCTATTTTGCCTGCGTCTTCCCGCACTCAAGTATTTGTGCCCATGGAGCGCTTTGCTTAGTAGTGTGAATTGAAGGTACGGTGGTAACTATTGTCAAAGGATCGGAGTAGTTTAGTGATTTTTGAATATTGGCTCTTGTAAGTTCATTCTCTGCATTTGTTTTATATATTCATTAGTCCGATCTAGTTTGTTGTGCATATTTCATAGAGGAAGATAAAGGTAGAAAATTTAGAGATTGGATGTGCGTTCAGAAGACTTTGGTTGTAGAAAGTGAAGCTTCAACAACAATAAGGTTATGTAAGTTTTCTTTTGCCTTAATCTTTGAACAATCAATTAAGGTGTGTATATTTGAAAAACTCATTTATGTATGCTATGTATGTATTGTTCAAGCTATAAATGCTATTTTTTCCTTGCTTTACCAAACTCATTTTTTATTGCATGTCTTTGATAAGATTTTATCTTGGTCTATCAACTTGTGACTGAATGTTGTCTGCGAATGAATTAGATGTGTTAGAATTTGTTGAGTGTGTCCAAGTGTGGCGTTGGATCACAAGTGGGATTAGTGGAGCACTAGGTGGTTAGAATGACATTGTAATAAACAACGTTGTTTTAGGATGTGGTAGAACGATATTTTTTTTAGAATTCAAATGGTTTCTTTGCAAAATTAATGTGTATAAAAAATATTGTTGTTTTTCTGGTTTTGAGTTGTTTCATGAACATGGACATTCTTTGACTCAGTAATAAAATTGATGTCATTTACATTCGATGTATTTTATAAATGAATTTTTAAATTTTTGGTATTGTACAACCTCTATTTAGGATTGAAGCAATTGATGATGGTAGACATCATGGGTATAAATTATGCCTAATGTGACTTGTCTCTAATGACTAAATTCGGTTGTGACTTGTCCATAGTGACTTAAACTCTAATTTTGAGTCACTATAGACAAGTCACAACGGACATTTGGTTATTAAAGACAGGTCACATTTCAACACAAGATTTCTACTAGTGCATAGTGCCCAACTACATGCTTGATCGTTTTCAACACATTTTCGACAATGTCTGTTGGATTTTGTTGTTTGACGTTGTCGAGTTGTTCGACATGTGCCTAGTTCCAGACGGGGGGATCTGTTGTTTGTCTTCGACGTCGAACACAACGTCTTGTTGAGTTGTCAGACAAGATAACATGTGCTTGATAGGTAATATGTTTTCTATGGCTTTCCAATTGAAGGCTAACACCATAGCCAACCTAACTAGGTTCAATGATAGATGATAGGAAAACATAAGATTTATAATATTTACGGTTTAGTATATTAGGAGCAACTACCAAAGCACATGTTTTCTCTTGTACCTTATTTTCTCATGTTTAGAATTTGCCTCACTCCATATTGTCATTCATGTTTAGAACCCTATGTGATTATGGGGCGTTCTCATGGTACAAGTGTCTATTTGGCCTCAAAATCAAGTACTACTTTCTTAAGGAATGAAGTGATAAAAATGTCTTTAATTAGAAAATATTTTCAATTACATCTTTCTTCTTATTTAATTATGATGCAAAAAATGACATTTTAACGGTTTTTACCCTTCCCACACTATTTTTGTTATATAAATTTCATGTTTCACTAAATCACCATATTTACATGTGTTTTAATAAAACAAACCCTTCATGTGAGTTTTATAATCTCACACATTTTTCCATTCTTAGGTTTTCGAAGCTTATTAAATATCATAAAATGGAAGGATTCTAATATTAAAATATAACTTCATAATTATTCAACATTTAGTCACATGAGACTATATAAAATTTTGACTAATAAATTTCTAATTATCTACGATCCTTTTTACACTACATTTAGTTGAAAACTACATTATATTTTCTACTATTGTGGTCATAGCGAGGCACTAGCCCAAAAATAGACCAAGCCAAAAATATCATTTTGTAGATATCCCTCATACCCCTAAACCTTCAAAATCTCATACATCCATCATTTACGAGAAATTAACTAGAATTTCCAAAGTCAATTTTCTCAAAAAAATTCATCTCTTTGGACTTCTTTTTTCAATCACCTGCACCATGACAATACCCCATGGCATTACTGCATTATTAACACTATGTTCACAATCTATAAATAAAAAGGAATTATTTCTTCTTATTAATCTAAGAATGGTTTCTAAGAAGGCACTCATTGAAATAACTAAATGTTTGCTATTAGATTCATTACATATACAATATTAGTAATCCAAATATATTCCCAAAGTCACTTCACTATCATAACATTATTAAACCTTACCCTTTTGACATGACATAGAAATATCTAGGCACTGTAATAGGCCCCAATCACAAGCAATTTTCCTATGTGTCTTAAGCTTCATGATGACATGTCTTTAAGTGAAGATGACGTGTCTTGTCACTATTCTCTCACGATATTGATTCTTTGTGCTTGGATGCTTATTTTTTGACATTGTGCATGGATTCTAAAGATGTGCAGTGGGTGTGCTTAGGAATGTTATGATTCACTCAAATACTCTAGGCTCCATATTTAGTTGAAAGAAAGAAATAATTTAGTTGGACATGTTCCTCTTTTTATTTATTGTTCTTATGTCATGCTCCTTTTCAGTAAGTTGTCATCTCCAACTTGTCTTCTTTACTTTGAAGATCTGATTTGAATTTAGTACATGTTTTCATTTTTAACCATCACGTCTTTTTTTTAATTAATAATTCCAATGCATAGTTTCATTAAAAACTTGATTTTGTAAAGGTAGTCTGATAATTAAGTTGGATTCACACGATTGAATTATCAATAATCAGTACTCATATAGTAAAGGTGAAAAAAAAAAACACAAGATGCAATGAAGCAAATGTTAATTAAGTTTTTTCTTCTACTTGGACTATTACTTTACACCACTTCAATTTCATATCAACTTCACTTTACTCTGCAACATAGTAGTTTTTATGGGTTTTTTATGGCAAAGAGGGAGTATAGTACCGTACCCTCAGATTCATTAGGCCCAATATGAAGTGACATATTTTTACGTATAATGTTCATTCATTAAGTGAAATTGTGTTTTTATCAAATTTCATTTCATGTGATATATAATATTTCACTGTGACTTTTGATCCTAAACTTTGTTTCTTACACTTTAATGAACTTTTCATTATTAAAAACTTTCAACATTGCTATAGCACAAGATGATTTTATTCTCTTTCTTTTGCAATATATGTGATAATTTTTTTGATGGAAAGTGTTGTAATTTATATAAAGGTGTTTTTTTTTGCAAAAATCTTGAATTTTTATGAATTTAAATTTAAATTATTTTCATTAAACCCTAAGCTCCCAAGAGACCATTTTTTGGTCACTGCCTATTTTCCTGGGCTGCCCAAGCCCCAAAAAATAACTTTTTTTCAAAATAAAAATACAATGTCATAGATAAACAGGTCTTCTTTCCAATGCAATTAGAATTATGTTCATCCGATCAAAACTCCACTTAGGGGAATTTTTCAAAGTGAAACACCTCAATGTTGAAATCAACTTCAATACTTTGCGGGTAGGCTTGCCCAAAAATTTAAGACAATGAGATTCATTGGACACCTCAAAGGAACTTTTGTTCATCTCACATGGATGCTTGCCATGAGTTGTAAGCTCATCCAATTGAACGATAGTTGAAGGGATAATCTAATTTAGCCAAAATCTCTTGCTTCCCTTCATACCCCCACCCATTATAAGGTCTCTTGAAAAATGCTAATGAATTAGACATCTTGTCAAATTGAGTCATGCATCTTGTTAACTACCTCGTCTCGAGGATGGTCAAAAATGACACATCATTTCAACTTTTTTTTAGGTTTGAGAGCCCATCAAAGCAAGGCTACCCGAATTTTTCACGGCGTGAAATTTCAAAATCTCAACTTCATTTGCTATTATCTTGTCATCCATATGGTCAAATGTTTTGAAATTTTGAGGTATGTTTTATAATGCCTAAGAGTACAAGATCCTACGGTTGGAATGTGGAAAAAAAGGTTTGAAATTCATTCAAAGATCATCAACAAAAATGTTTAGGATGAGGCAATTTGGGATGGAGGACCCCCCTCGGGCGTTTAGGGGTTAATATTTTTGACACTATTCAACAATCCCAACTTATAATTTCTGAAAATTTCAATAAATGCCATTTTAATTATTTATTGACTTAAGTTCTAACGAATCTGACCATAGCGTAAGGTATTGATCTTTATACGGTAATTGTTGCAAGCAACACTTGTATCAATACTATTTTTATCATGTACCCAACACCTTTATATCAGGTAGAGCCATTTTATTAAAAAAAAGCAACCTAAACTTGAACCTAAAGCCGGTTTAAAACGTACTCTCAAAACCTTTATGACTTCATACCCTTAGCAACTTTCAAATCACCATTTGAACTACGGTAATTGCTCTATTGAAAAACAGAAGCTGCAAAGAAGATGAAGAGTCAATATGGGCTCTTGTAATATCACAGTATATGTTACATGATCTCTGTACCAAAGAGTTGACCTGCATCGATCTACAAACATATCGAAAAACCGCATCTTACTACAACCTAACACTGGAAGCTTTCGAACTTTTACCCCCGGGCTAAAACGGCTGTGGGGGGCTAAATCACAACGTTTAGCCCCGGCTAAACCCAAATCTCCCTGCAACCATCCTTTTTTAGCCCCGGCTAATTTGTGTTTTAGCCCTGGCTAGTGGTACAAAAAGGGGGCTAAAAAGGGGCTAGTGGTACAAAAATTTAGCCCCCCATTTTTCACATAGTGCTAAGGCGGGCTAAAGAGGGGGCTAAACTACCTTAGTTTAGCCCCGGCTAAACTGATCAAAGTTTCCAGTGTAAACCCTAAACACGGCAACTCGGTATGTCACGGAATCGATGTCTAATTTACACTCTCTTTCTGAAACGCAAGTTCCTCATTGCGCTTATCAGAAGTAGTATTCCGAAATTCAGTCAGTGAGGTTTTTGTATAGATTCAAGCTGGTAAACTAAACTTGATGATTGTCTATGAGCTCCAGATTTCGAAGCCACACAATACAACTGCAGCTAGCTAGCACGCGCGACCAAGTCATTCAGTTGATGGGCAATGAATCTGCTATAATCAACACAGACTAGGGATGGAAACCTGCGTCGCACATTCAATGACATGTGCTCAGGAATCTCTGTACGCGATTTCTCATTTTCGTTTTGCAAACTGGACTCGTCACTAACAATCGTACGTTGAAGCTTACACTATGTTCTGAAAACTTCGATTGATCCTCGCAAAGTGGGATCGATTGACTTACGTTCATTCGAACATGGCCGCGCCCCGATGTTTACACTCCGTGCGCGCGGACCAGTCAGCGATGTATTGATATGATCCTCTGATGTGGAATTCAACGGCGTTTCTGAAAGCTGAAAATCCGGCTTATGTTTCCATCTCTGTCACACTAGCTTCGACGTCAATATGTGGGGTACGTGGAGTGCTGCGCAAGTGACACCCAGTGTATGTTCTCTGGAGCCACGAGTGTACATTTCACCTGCGCAGTGTCACTCGTCCCACGATGCAGAGGGTATTTAGTTCTCACCTTGAAACCCCATTTAGAAGATCCGATCATGTGCACCAGCCGCTCGTAATCCTCAAAGCGTAGGATTGGACCTGCCATCGTAATCCTTTAGAAATTGTAGGGGATCGAATGGATCATCCAATGTGACAAAATCCAATGTTGGCAGGTCTGGCAATATTGTTGAACCTTCTGCAGTGGTGCTCGAATCTCCGCTCACAGTTGGCCGAGAAGAAGCCAACGCTTGCGCCCGGCGGTCGGCGATGATCTGCTCACTGATGTCTCGCACCATCTCCCGGAGCCGGAGAGCGAACTCATTCGGAGACAAGTCAGGCGGAATGGGAGGAAGCGTTTTGCAAAGCGGATGGAGGTCGAAGTTCAGGTCCGTTTCCGAGTTGAAGTAACAGAGGGCGACGTCGTACGCCTGCGCGGCTTCCTCCGCGGACGGAAACGTGCCCAGCCACCACTTGTCGGACGATTTCGGCGGACGAATCTCGCTCACCCATTTCGTCCCCTCCCGACACCGCACGCCCTTGAAACTGGGCGACGCCACACCCTCCGGCGACTCGCATGACGAATTCAGGCCCTGGTTGCGTGACGAATTCAGGCCCTTCTTATTCTTCCCTTTGTGCAGATTTTTGTGGCCTCCGAGTGATTGCGGTGACGGAAACGTCTGCCCACAGACGTCGCAGCCGTAAGCACGTCGTCGCCCCGATTCCTTGTCAGCCCGATTCTTGTGCAGGCGTTTCCTCACTTGACGCCGGACGCGCCTGCGCTGGTCGGTTCCAGCGCCGTCGCTCAGTGACTGTGCTTCGACGTACGTCACGTCCATCAGATCGGCCCGTGAGATCGTCGTGTCTGACGAAGTTGTTGCAGCTCCGGCGGGGAAACTGGAGTATGACCGAAGGCGCTGGCGGTAGTTGCTATCCATCGATCCTGCACATTCAACGTTGTCGCCTGGTGTTGTTGGTGAGCCTGGAGAATCCGCTATCGACTTGAGAAACTCTTCCAGCAGTCGGTCCATGCTGCTAGGCTCCATCCCAGTTCTCAATCACCCCAGTGTAGTGCGTATTGATTTGGGAACCGTCACTACTAACTCCTTGAATCTAGAGCACGAGACTGTCACTCACAACTTCTTTCCGTACGTCACAAATACGAGTCTCAGCGAAGCTAATTAACGGTGTAAACAATTTCGAGCGAGTACAAACTTAATACTAATGCACTACTCGTACCACTCCCGGTCTAGAAACTCTCAACCACACAACAGACACATTCCGAGCTCAAATTTTCACAGAAACAGAACCTCACCGACTCAGGCTAGCTAATTTCCTCATTCACCTCTATCGATCGGCAAAACCATAAATCCCCTTCAGACTCGCTCAGCAATAAGCACATCGATCCCCGATCAACAGAACTGCGTTCTAACAAAGCTCGACGTACAACAGTGTCGAGATCGAACGCTGATAATACAATCACAGTCAGAGAAGCCAACAACGGAAAGACGTACTATCAAATCAAGGTGCGACGCTGCAAACCTTGAAATCGATACGCGATTCTTAACAGACAATCACGCAGTAAGATGTTTCGGAACTACATGATCGATAATTATATATTGGAAAATAGAACTTGATGTTTTGTGCCGACACTCACCGTCAGAAGTCGGAGTTAACGAGACAGTGTCTGCAGCGGCTGTCCGTTTTACAGGTGTCCAACACGTCGATGACAATCAAGCGGGCCTTCCTGTGAGCTTCAGGAATTGTCTGTACCTACCGTTTTGCATTACGGCTGAACGTAATCGTCATGGCCTCATCAGCCAGCCCTGGTCAAACGTAACTGAAGCTAGTAAGACGAGCAATTCAGTTTTTTCCCAGCAACTAGGAGGAGTCCATGTGTCGCATTTTTGAAACTTCTTGAACCTTGCAACTTGATACAGTCCAACTTCTTTCCCAACACGTCCAGTATCCCCTTTTAATGGTATTTTTAACCCCCAAAGGACCAAAGATAGTGTCACGGTTTTCAAAATGATCACTTTGTACCCAAATGTGGTCAAATTTATATCACCAGAATCACTGGAGAACATTAGAGTTATCCACAAAGTAAAGGGGTGGGAGACCTTGGCTTTGATAATGAACCATCTTGCATTTTGAGATAATCGAAAAGGTAGCATTTTTGATAAAAAAAGATTTGAGTTAACCAACCAACCTTAGCGGTGGTGGCGGCTTCAAGGGGCCGGCCAGCTTGCGTGGCACGCTTCGGGTACGCCGGGCTGGTGGAAGTGGGCCGAAACCTAGTCGTCCTGTTGCTCTCTGTAATTTGCAAGAAATACATCTCAATCTTTGTTTGTTTTTGGTCCTAAACACAAGTTCCAAATTTGGGTCTTCCAAGGTTAATGCAACCGTAGAGTTGTTAAGGGTTGCTCGCGCTATTTGTGTCCTCGTGGCATAATTAGTAGCGTTGTCCCCAACAGACGCTTCATGAATTCATACGGGCATGTAGACCCATGTTACTCTCTTTCTTCTTTCTTTTTATTTATTTATTTTTATTGTAGTTGCTAATAAATCTTTGGGTTCAAGTCTTGAATCTTTTGAAGGTTTGACTGCTCTCACTTGACTTTCCAAAGATGTGAAGGTTTGACTGCCCTCACTTGGCTTTCTTGACCAGTGAAGGTGGGGAATATATGGCTCATTAGCAAAAAGGCTTATGGGAATTATTTTTTTCGGCCTTAAAGGCTGATACCACTTTGCTTTTGTTGAATACCGAAGGCTGCCTACCTTGTGGAAGTATGACGAATGGGCTACAGTAGTGGATTTTATTAAGAGCAAAACAGGCGAAGGTCATACATTGTACGTTGAAACTTACTTTGAATCTTCAGCCGTGTACAATATATGACCCGCCTGGGCTCAGGAGGAGACGATTTAGGGTTTAGGGGGCGGACGTCGGGGCCAACAAAGGTAATTGGCAGCAGGTCACGATGATGTCACTAGGGCTAAGGTAGATTCAGCCAACTTGGCAATTAGGCCACGCATCATGCGACGGTGGAAAGCATCAGGCGATTATTCCCTTTAATTTAATTTTTTTCCTTTGTTGCGATTAGCCACATGAATACAAATGTAGCCACCTGGCGAAAATTCGCCCACTTTAACTTCACTGTTCTTGACAGGATAGGGAAGTGCGAGTACCATATTTTTTTGAATTTTCTTGGCTATGAATTTATTTTTTCTGAGTGCATGGCCAAAAACAGAAAATTTGAACGTCGGTGGTGAGGCGGGGTTGGAGGAACCAGAGAACGGTACCAGGAAATCATGTGCTAATCATAGCCAGTGGCATCCCTTGCTGCTACCGATACTGAATACATGCGGACTTCCGGTTAGGGTAAGTTACCCCAGCTTTTATTTAACTTATGTCTGCACACAATCATTCTCCCCACCTTGAAGGGGGTGCTCACTAGTGCCGAAAAGAAGGGACCGTATCAGAGCTGGAAGGAAATTTCCGGTGTTGGTCTGGTATCGGAAGGATGTCAAAAAAATCCATGCTCTGAGTACATTTGATCATCTCAAGGACCTCAAACGGATATCTAGAATGTGCTTCTATCTAGGAGTACACTGTAACTTGATGCCATACCAGACCAACACTGGAAATTTCAGAAGCACGTTCCACATTTCTGAAGGCCCGTTCACATACACCATTTCTGCTGCACTCATGCGTGCGTCAGATAACTTTGAAGGAATATGAGGTGAATAGAAAAATCTAAAATAGGCAAGAGAAGAATTACACTACCGTATGACGGAAAGCAACGCAACGCAAAAAACGAACGTGACTATACTTGCAGTAGTGTATTGCAGTTGCACAATGCTCAACAGTAGTTGCAGCAGGAAAAGACAAAGTCTTGAATATTTTTTTTTTCTTCATTTTACCTCCCATCCTTTCAGAAACGCAAACGCAACAGTGGCACTAGGCTGGTGTGAATGGGCCATGAGTGAAGGTCACCGAACCTAAAAGTGACACCATCCCTAACCCTTAACCCTTAAAACGTCAAGGTAAGCCCCATGGGCTTAATTATGAAAGAATAATGAAGAAAAAAGTGGATTTTCTCAACCAAATCAAGCGAGAATTGGTGCATTGGAAAGCTACTAAAAAAGTTTCCAAATTTGCGCCTCATTTGGGAGATTGTGGAAACATTGGCAAGCAATCAAAGTTATCAAAATGAGCAGGAGTTGAGGTTGGGACAACTGAGGTCGTTTTTTGAAAAGTGCCGCAGTGCTACAGTGCTGGCCAGCAGTGGCCAGCAAAGCTGTTTTTTCATATATATATATTTTATTTTATTTTTCCCTCCGAAAATTTAGATGCCTTTCACGCTGCCCCGCCCATGGCCTCTTGACGTTTAAGGGTTAACCCTTAAAGGTCCATTTAGCCCTTTTCGACCAGTATTATACAACAATATTTCATTGTATATGGCATGGTTCTACACCTTCTATGGGTTTAAGATCAAAAGTGAAGTTAAAATTCACGCCGATATAATTTTAATGAGTTATTGAGATCTCAATTTGGAACTTTCTATTTACAACAAATGTCAAATATACACCAACATGTATCTACTATCCCCATCAGCCCTTTGAGGGTTGAACGTTGGGCCCATGACCACAAAATCAAGTTGTACCTGTCACACTCAATTTTGCCACTATAAATAAGATAAAAATTCAAATTTGTATTTTCAGTAGATGAAGCCATGTGTCTACTACAAACCATGATTTTTTTTTTCAGAAAGTTTTGGTGAAAATTTGAAATTACTATGATTTCTAAAATGATTGTAAAGAAAATTCATATCAAATGAAAATCATTAGTGTATCTAAATTTAGAAAATTGTTGCACCATGGTAATATCCACCAAACTCATAACTCCAATAAAACACTCAATTTTTAGAGTTTTCCAAAAATTCAAAGTGGAGTAGACACTAGTCTTGGTAAACTTCATTTTGTTAGTTAAACTCAACTACACTAGAACTCATTTTCAATGTCTAAATTTAGTTTACGTAGGAAAACACAGAAAAATCCTACATGGTGAACCGTTTTTATGACTCTTTGTTTAATTGGGATCTCATGTAAAATCTAAAAGTAACTTGAATGACCTTGATTTAACTTGAAGAGGTGGCATGATCAACAAAGAGCCTTCCCAAAAAGAATTGGATTAAAAGTCCATCATCTACTATGTGATACTTCAGTTCACTTTAAATCAGTAAGTTACATCCATTTGCTATATGGCTGCAACAACGTTCAAGAGTTAATCCTCAACCCCTAAACGTTGGAGAGGCCAACACTAGCTTATGAATGTAATTCACTATTCAATTTCAACTGCTATATGGATTGTTTTCATCCAATTCTTTTCGTGAAGGATCTTTGTTGGTCATGCTACCTCTTCAAGTTAAATTCAGATCATTCAAGCTATTTTAGGTTTTACATGGGGATCCAACTACAAAAGAGTAATAAAAACGGTTGACCATGTAGTGTATTTTGGATTTTTATGGTTTTTCTACTAAAACTAAATTTAGGCCATGAAAATGAGTTCTATTGCACTTGAGTTTATCAAACAAAATGAAGCTTACTAAGTTTAGTTTCTACGCCACTTTTAATTTTTAGAAAAATCTAAAAATTGAGTGTTTTATTGAAGTCACAAGTTCGACATGTATTACCATGGTGTAGCAAAAACTCTAAATTTAGAAACACGGATCATTTTCATTTATTGTATTGTTCTTCATTGTAATTTACACCTTTGGTTAAGAACTCATAAATTTTAGTACAATTCGTAATTGATATGAATTTTCTTTCAAATCACTTCAAAACATCATAGTAATTTATAATTTTCACCAAAATTTATGAAAATTTCATAATTTATAGTAGACACATGGCTTCATTTACTAAAAATATAAAATTGAATTCTTATCTTATTTATAGTGGCAAAATTGAGTGTGACAAGTAAAGCATGATTCCATGACCAAATGTTTAAGACCTAAACGTCAAGCGCCCCAATTTGGGGCAGCCCGTATAGAATCTGGCTTGGGCTTCCAATATAGGGCAGCTTTCACAGTGCCATACTTGCTTTGTTGTTTTAAATGGCCATGAATGCATTCAAGCACGTACTGCCATGCCAATATTTGGATTCAGACCCCTTGGCAAATCCATGCCTACCACGTGCCGCTCCAAGCCTCCTTTATAGCAATTGCTCACGCCTTAGGCTCACCGATCCTCTCGCACAGCAGCTGCCTACATTCCGTTTCTCCTCCCTCAACAAATTTTGGACAATGACTACAATCTTGTCATTGTAAATTTATCATAGTTATTAAGAAATCTAAATGCGCAATTCTATTTCCTTTCTAAGGTGATTTACCAATCAAAAAATGGTGGACCATATAAAAAATCTCAACAATTCTCACAAAACTAAACCTGTAGGGCTTAGTTTGTCTTTTAATCACTAAAGGACTGTGAAAAATATATTGTGTCATTGATTTCTTTTCAATCTTGTATAGCATGCATGGATTTACTCAAATCACGGTTTTTCCCACTAAAAAATTGTAGCATGTTGAAATGGAAACATACTTAGTGTCAATGATTGTGGAAAAACATGAAACATCGATCAGGAATAATATCTACAAGTGTGGAGGTAAAAGAAATGACTTATCGGTTACAAAGGTTGGTGACACGCGTAAGAAGTCATATTCTTGCGTTTGAGGTCTTTTGGTACATGTTGCCTCCCTCGACCAAGTGGTTTTCTCTTGGTTTCAGCTAGCTCTAGTTGTATTCTCTCTGTTCAAACATGTGGTATTCTCTAAGCCTCGGAAACAACATGCCACACATAAGGCGTTCCAATGATATACTAAAGGAGATATTACAACCAGTCATTCTTACAAAAGGTAGTAGCATGTGTGCCAATTTTTAGCATCAGATCATGAAATACCAATTTTTGTAAAATCACTAATCACATGACTGCCTACAAAAAGCAAAATCTATATGTCAATCAAACACTATAATGTTTTGATCCATATTGTACAATCTCATGAAATTTCCCGGACTCAATCGTCTAGTAGATGAGTCCATGATGCAACGAATTTCTAATCAGATCCATATTTTCGCGATGGCATCAATCATTCCCAACACCTCTCTTTAAAATGCTTCAACTTTTAGGGGTTAAGGGTTAACTCCTGAAAGGTATAAAGGATTAAGGATTAACCTCTAAAAGCCCGAAGGTATTGGACAAAATATAGTTGTATTATAATATGTGCCTTTCATATGTTTGATGAAGTTTGGTTCAATAGGCAAAAGGTAAGGCATCATCTCTACAACTTATCTATACTGTCAAACTTCCCAAAAAAATAGATATATTTTTAATAAATTTAAAAGCATTAACCTTTGAAATTTTGTATAAATTCTAATTTTCACTATTAGAGTTAAAATTTTAGCGTGATTAATTAAAATTGGTTTATCTATTGTAGACTTCCAAAAAGCAAAAGAAATGATGGAGAAAACATCATTACTTTCTTAAAATAGCAAATTTGTAACAATAAGACAATGTTGAGGTGATCCACTTTGAAAAATTCTCCTCGGTGGAGTTTAACTCTGATTGACATAATTCAAATTGCGATCGACACAGACTTAATATATGTAGTATTTTAAAACATTTTTATTTTTTCAAAAACTTACTTTTTGTTCTGAGCAACCCGTTAAAAACGGGCAGCAACCAAAAAAATGGTCTCTCAGAGCTTAGGGGTTAGTGTCACACTTACAAAGGGAATAAGGGATTGTTTCCCAGATTATTTTCGATGGATCAAAATCTTCAAAAGTACACATTTGACAAGTTCATGATATATATGGTTGTGACCAAGGTTGTCTAAATACTTGACTACTAGAGGATATGGAACACGACGTCAAAGACATCTAGGAGTCCTTCTTGTCTGTCAGACAAGAATATTTCGATAATCATATACGTAGAATATTCAAAAATTTATAGTTTGAGAATATCTCATCCAAGTTGTTTAACATATTTGACACTTGTCTAATTTGACACTCGACTTCAGATGTCTACCGTAATACAACATCAAGTTGGAGAATAGTGTCAAATATGACAACCCTGCATGTGATAGGCTTGATGTCAATTAAAAATTAACATTTCATCTATATTTAGCATTGAATAGAACATCTTAGTCTCTAAAACCAACAATAGCTTTTGAAGCACTATAGCTTCCTAGCAATTTAAACAACTTCTTCCTAATAATTAATTAAAGTGCAAAAAACAGCTAGGCAACACATAAAATAATGTCTTTAAATTATGCAGTAACATATTAAATTATAATGTTAAAACTGCTAGCCGTTTACTATTTATAATTTTTTGGGCAAACTAAGTCTCTTAGTAATTTCCTAGAAATTTAGGCACTCTTTTAATTATTTATTTCCTCACCAACCTACTAGGAAGTTACGGTATGGTAATCAATAGGAATTGAAGAATTTTTGAAGGTATCCAATGGGAATTGAAGCATTTGGTACTTCAAGAGTGTTTGATTAAGGGTAGTCCAATGTTAATAGTAGGTTCCCTATAATCTCAACTTTGAAAATCTTTGAAATATTATTGGTATGTCAAAAAAATACAAAACCACTTGCATTATGTTTCTCTTCCATTTGCTAACACACTCATCTCAATTCTCAAGTGTTAAACTATTACCTTCATTTATAAAGTGGGATCGGAACAAATGTCACTTTTAGATTTAGTTACCTTATAATAAAAGGCATTACTATGACCCTCACTCAAAACCAATCCTTGAAATATTCTTGCCTATAATATACACCATTTGAAAATAAGATGCGTGTTTATAATATAAATCATATGGACATAAAGGTAGAATCTTGCTTAGAAATCTAGAATTGATTTGGAAACATCTATAATTAGCACTTTGAAAATTCATAGTTCATTCCTATGGGGTCCAAAAAGTACGTTATGAGATAATTTTTTTGATTGACAACAAGATCCAAAAAATAACGAGACAAATTAATATTGGGAAACGTGCTTAGATGCATATTTGGGCAATTATAGGTCATTTTTGTTACAAAGGGGCTAGTATTTTAGAGAGAAAAAAATCACATTGTGCTCAAAAAAAATAATCTCTTTGCATTTAATGCTAGAGTTATTTCATTCAACCTTCCTATTTTGATCACAAGATGGATTATGAAAAACTCTAATACCTTGGGAGGGGTTTGAAATGGAATGTGTATTTGGATTTACACGTTGCATGTACTTTATTGGAATATATTTTACTTTGTTTCTCATGTAATTTTTATAGCTAGATAAACTCACTATCAACTTCCAACCTCAATATCTATTATTCTATACATCCAATAGTCAAATTGATTAAAAAAATTGAATTTGTAGGGGTTTGAAATGGTTCAATGGATTACATATACATTGATGATTGAATACACTAATTTATAAGAGGTCAAAGGAAAAACACAAGATGAAAAACTTAAAGAATAACTCTACTGTACAATTAGAGCTCCGGTCTTCTTTTGAGACCGGTGTGAATAAAGTGTCTATTTGACCTACCCTTGGTTCGACGCCTGAATATATGGAGAGCAAAATAAGAACCTTCTTTCAATTAAAATCACCACGAATAACTAGATTTTGGTTGAAATACAAGAAGTGACACATGGACCCCTCAAAATCACAACATAATTAATTAATTCATAATTGTTGAGAGGTGCCCATCGCACACAACTCAACATTATGACTAGATACCCCCAAAATTATTCACCCAATTTCTCATCAGAATGAAAAAGTTATCAAATGTGTAAAATATAGTGTCCAACCACTTAACGGTGGCAATACTCTTAGAAGATCTGTCTAGGCCATGCGGCCTATCAACAACATTCCACGGACAATGGGGCACTTAATTCACGCCAATATATCGCTTCTTATATTGGGATCACGAATAGTTTCATGCAACTAGTTGTGTCATTAATCCTTTAATGTCCCGATTCAACATTCATAACAATCAGTAGCTTTTGTGACTGCTGCCTTCCCTCAACATAATGATGTGGAATATCCCACATCATTTCATCCCCCCAATGAAATGATGTGGGATATTCCACATCACATCAGTAGCTATGGGGGCAGGTGGCATTAAGCAAGAGCAATCAACTATGGTGAACAGTAATCCAAAGCACTCACTCAATCACACTCAATAGTGTTTTGTAATTGTTTATTTGATTCAATAGTCCATTCAATTACAAATCACTCGTCATTCCATACATAAAGGTGGATGAAATTAAAAGGCAGCCTCTTGGAAGGCCACTGAATGTTATGTTGATTTCGAAGATGCGTTATAAAATGTTGATAAATAACAAAAATGGAGTTGATGTACAAAGCTAACTTGTAAATGTCAACGTGAAGATCACATCTGTAAGGTTGGATTTATCATATTTTTTATTAATAAATTGTTTTATATAAATTTTCAGGATTTTCATTTTCATTTGATTAATAATCACAAATTAACCAATTTTTTTTAATTTTTTTTTGTAATGCATTTGGAATAACATGCACTACGAGATGATATGATTTCTATTATTTGATCCTACTTATTTAAAAAAATCATGTTTAAGGTCTCACTTTTTGAATTAAGAATGAAATTTGACATAAGCCAATTCTGTTATTTTAAAAAATCACAATTTCTTATTTTGAAGATCCGTACTGTACAAATGATAGTCGATGGGTTAAGCCATCTAGCTATTTTTGGTGCACATCATATTTCGTTCGGTCTCTAATTTCGGTTGACTCTAATATCACTTATTTGTAGTTTACTAAATTCAGCTTCAAATGTGAATATGTTCTCATTTATGATGTGTACCAACATATAAAAAGTATTTATGTGGCAGGGGCTTGAAATAACATGCATTGGAATTTGTTTTTTTGAATTTCTAAAATAGTTAAAAAACTGAACATTTGGGGCAATCAACTTTGCAATGTGATTATCTACAGACATCAATTGATTTTAAGTCAAAAAAAAAGTCTACATTCTTTAATATGCTATATTATACAATTTTCATGTTTACAAGTTTGGACTTTATTCACACAAGAATATGGTATGGCTTTTTGAATGAAAGAAATCATTAACCCCTAAACGTACCAGGGTGTCCCTGGAATTGACAATTTGAGAAAAATCATCATAAAGTACTATTTAGAAGAATATTTTGGAATTGATATACAAATGAAAGTTCTAGATTTTGAATTTTAGATTCCATCCGTACGATTCGATTCACTAATACTATCACCAATATTTAATTATAAAATTTGAAAGTTAAAATTAAAAATTCCTTCTAAATTCAATTACAAACAAAATTTTAATATTTTTTGAGTAAAATTTGTTGTAATGAATTTGAAATGGGGTGAAAGCACGAAAAAGTGTACCACCTCTAACTATTATGACCATTCAACAATGCAGGGTTCAAAAATACATTATAAATTTGAATCTCGTAAAAAAACAAACAACAATAAAATAAAACACCTATTGTTTTATAAAGTCTTCCAAAAAAATTTGAGAAAATGATCTTCAATAAGTAGTTATAAATTTTTTATTGACTTAGAAGTGGCCAAAATTGAAAAAGTAGTTACGGACAAGGACCTCAATTCTATCATTATCTCAAAAAGGTCATAAAATTTACATTTATGTTGAGTGTATTTAAGGCCATCAATTTTGCAACCGAGATTGGATTTAGGCATTCATTTTCAAACACTACTTTTTGTAAACTTTTTTGAAGATTTTGTTCTGATAATTTGGGTTCAAGTACCTATAAGAACTCTAGAGGGCTTCATGAAATTAACCCCTAACTGCCCAAGCAGGTGTTTTTGGCCTGATGTACAGATTTCATCCGTATTTTCTCATCCGTCATGCACTTTTTGTGGTGTGATTTTTTTACTGAATTTTTTATGGGAAGTTAACTTCATGTATGTGTGTGATCCGATCGAAAAGGAAATAATTTTTGAAAAAATTATGCCTCATTTTGTGTTGTAGTGTTTCACCAAAAATCTTGAAGATTTTTGTCTAAAAGTGTTCATGAAAAAAAAAACTATTAAAATCAAGCATCCAAAAAATCTCCAAAAATCACTACACCTAAAGTACTACATTATAACCCATCACAACAAATTTCATCCACATATTGTTAATATCTTATTCGTAATTGAATTACAAAGTAATTTTTTATTTTATGTTTCAAAATTTATAAAAAAAGATTAGTGATAGTAGTCATAGATCTAACTGTATAGATAGAATCTAAAATTTAAAATGTATAACTTTTATTCATACATCAAGTTCTAAATATTCATATTAATTGCATTTTATAATGCATCTTTACAAAACTGCCTAAACTGGACATAGGTGAGGACGTTTAGGGGTTAAAACCAAAATACAATATATTTTGATATAAATTTATGGCCTTTGACCAAAGCAATTATGATTTTAGTATAGCAGACTTAACTTTTTGGTACATTTTTTTGTGCTTTCACCCAATGAGATACTCTTAAACGTGGTGATGCTTTGAAATTTTTGTGTTTATTAAATCTATGACCTCATTTTTGCAAGGCCACTTTTGAACTATAGTTAATGCAATTTTGGCTTGGTCAACGACTTGACATACTTCTACATTTGTCATTTTTGAAAAATATGTAATCAAGTATGACTAAATCCAACCGTTAGATAAGACAACAACTTGGTGAAGAATCTCCAAAAAATTGGATGACTTTCATCCAAGCATTGATGAGAACGTGAGAAGGGTTTGAATTCGTTAATCGTCCACTTTCTGGACGCTGTGACGTTTAGGAGTTAAACACGCTTGATTTTGTTAATCACTCTAGATAAAGAAAATACCCCATTTGACCAATAAATCACACATTAAATTGAAGGTTTTGATACAATGGAATATCAACCATTGTTAACTTTATGTTGTTCTATTTTCATATTCACGGTTTTGACATTGAACACCCAATTCCCTATTTTTGCACTTGGCCATATAATCATACACTTGGCTTCCGGGCGTACTAAAAATTCAAACTGGTAGAAATTGCATGAAAATTTTGGCCAATTTTTTTCTTCTACAGATTTGGTTGCAAATAAGGATAATTTGGAAATTTTCGAGTCTTTTTTTTTTTTGAAAAGTCATTACTTGTGCTTTGAATATTATCTAATTGAATTTTATATGCAACAAAACTCTCCTGGAAATTGATCTTGACACATAGTATATTAGAAAAATACAGGAGTTTAAGTACACATCTTACAAAACCATAAAAACATATTGTAAGCAATTGGAAGTAGGCCACAAATAGACGAGTATGTTTTAAATATGCATTTTAGTATATAAAAACACTTTACTTGTTTACAATTTATAAGAATACTGGTAGTACAAACTTTTAAATCAGTACCTTGACAACTAAACTAGATAATAACATACTATATAGTAATGTACTCATGTACTCTAGTAAGCATCTAGCAATCTCTCGTCACCCCGATGTCTTCAATCTGCATTGCAACATATTCAAGTATGTGCGACTTCGCTTCATTTGGAATAGTGATTTGCTTCATTCGCATGTAATCATATAGCGCCACTGTTGCATTTGTTGCTTCCTTCCTCCAAATAGCAACTCCACCACGATATTTCTTTACTATGTTATCAAAATAGATTGTCCAACCTCTTCAAACAAACTCGTCAGAACAACGGGCTGAGCGATTCACTCCCCTATACAGAATCCGTGAAATTCCACATGAACAACATCGTTGTCAACTCTAACAGGGCTTCCAAATGCATTAAGAAAAGGGAAAAAAGAACGTGCAACCATGCACACTCAACCACCTGCACAAAAAATAAAACAAAAAAAATCATTAAACATCTATCTATCTATTTATAAATATAAATATATATATAATATGTGTAATATATATAGATACTTTTTGCAGGTCGCTAATGATACATAGCTGCCCATTTGCTTTCTTCCTTTCTTAAAGAAAACATGCGTATGTTCTTGCATACCCTCTCATAGCCGTCTCAAGAGTATAGTAAGGCGGCCATATGAGAATGAAAGAACATATAGATGTTCTTTTGAGGAGTCGTTTGAGGTGAGAACGAAAGAGGGTCCGCAATCACGGACCCTATGCCCCCGAAAACCCGTACAAAAAAATAATAATAATATTTTTTATTTTTTTCTGGGCGTGGCGGAGGATACACGGCAGCGCACCCTCTGTCCTCCAGCCCTCATGAGAACAAAATATGTTCTCTCATACCCTCCCGTAGTTGCCTTAAGAGTATATAAAGCGGCCATGGGAGCATGGGAGAACCTATTTGTGTTCTCTTGAAGTGAGAATGGAATGGGATCCGCCCTCAGCCCTCGAAATCCCGGAAATTTTGGAAATCCCGGAAAAAAAGGATTTTTTTTTTTTTTTTTTTTTGACGTGGCGGAGGGGCTGAGGGTACGCGGCAACACACCCTCCATCCTACAACCCTCAAGAGAACATAAATATGTTCTCTCATACCCTCTCATAGATGCCTCATGAGTATATAAGGCGGCCATGGGAGCATGGGAGAACATATTTGTGTTCTCGTGAGGAGAAAATAGAATGGGGTCCGCGCGCGGACCCTCAACCCCCAAAATCCTGGATATTTCGGAAATCCCGAAAACCCCGGGAAAAAAGGAAAAAATAAAAAATAATCTTTTATTTTATTTTATTTTTTGGGCGTGGCGGAGGGGCTAAGGATACGCGGCATTCGAATGTTGTTTTGAAGGATGGAGGAAGGAGAAAAACGCAGCTTTAAATACTTTTTGGCACACCAAAAAAGAACTAAGAAAACGGAAAATAAGAAAAAATATATAAATTTCTTCTCCCATACACTCTGGCAATGGTGTTATAATGTCTTAATCTATTCATAATTTGTATTAGTTTTTAAATAGTCAATCCTGCAATTTTAAAATAAAGGAAATCCAAATTTCTGTTATGAAAAATTTGAAATATTAGTCATTTATTGCAATATACTACAAGTTTCAACAAAGAAAGAAATCGATGTTTTTTCGTCAATTTTTTTTGAGATTTTTTTTAGCACAATTAGGTCCGGAAATGATTGCACTTGGCCAAGTGCAAAAATAGGGAATTTGGTGTTATTGAGATGTTGTACATGACCTATTTGCATCCTTTTCTAATAGTTCACTTTGCATTGTTGTTCATTTAATCCCTAAAGGACCACACACCCCTCTCCATTTCCTAAATGATAATTCTAATGTGCTATCACCAATATTTTGTATAAATTTTGAAATTCAAAATTCAAAATTCTTTTGTAATTTGATTACATATAAGATATTGACAATTTATGGATGAAATTTGTTGTGATGGGTTGAAATGTAATACTCTAAGTGTAGTGATTTTTGAAGACTTTTTGGTTGCTTAATTTTATGAGTTGATTTTTTCAAAAGCATTTTTGAACTAAGATCTTAGAATTTTTTGATGAATCGCTGCAATATGAAATGAGGCATAAAAATTTCACAAATCATCCCCTTTCCACAAAACTCACACATGAATGAAGCTATCTTGCCATAGAATTTATGTGGTATTCTTTTGGATTGCAAAAAGTGGCTTGATGAATGAAATCTTAGTTGTATTCAAAATATGAACTCATGATAAGTACTTTAGGGGTTAAACAATTGTTAACTTATACTTCCTCCATTTCATTTTAAGAATGCAAAAGCACTTCTTTTTTTGTGTCAATTTAAGAGTCCACATTCATTGTGTTGTCTTCCTACATTGACTCCTATTCATTCATTGTGTTGCCTTCCTACATTGACTTCCTATGTTTTTCATCCCATTCTATCGAGACACACAATTCCAAAAGTTGCCATTGCGTTTCATCTTTTTCAACATGGTCTCTATTTCCGTCAGGACCCTCAAACGTCAAGAGGGTCCTGGATGGACAGCCTAAAGAAAAAAATTTAGAGAGTTGCCCCCAAAAGTCGTCCCTTGAGTACCGTAAACAACCAATGAAAATTCTTCAAATCCTACATGAACAGTGAGTGGAGTGATCAATGTCACTCCAAAAACAAATTAAAAAAATTCAATGACATTCCGGCTCTCCAGTGAGCTCTGCAATTTTGGGTTAAAAATTAGTTAATTTTTTATAAAAAGAAATACACTGTTCAATTGCACTGACATGCGCTAGCTGCTCTGGTATGCATCAAGGTCTCAAGCTGCTTGACTCCCTCCCCTCCCTCTCCACTAATTCTCTTTCCAATTTCCTTGGAATGTACAGTTTACCAAAACATATGTATTTTCTAAATTTAGCCTCGATTTTTCATCACCTTTCCAAAGCACCAATCCATTTCAATTTTGGTTGAGAAAATCCACTTTTGCTTAACTATTCTTTCAAAACAAGCCCGTGGGGCTTATTTAACGTTTAAGGATTAACCCGTAAGTGATTGAACGACCATTTTATGGTCTCTGCCCTTTTTTTACAGGCTGCCCTAGATGCTAAATATATTCTTATAAAAAATAAAAATAAAGTTTCAAATAGGAAATCAAGTTTACTTTCCAACCCAATTTGAATCATATCAATCTGAGTTAAACTCCATTGAGGAGAAATTTTCAGAGGCAAAGACCTCAATATTGTCCTAGTGTTATAAAACTTACTATTTCGGGAAACTAATGATGCTCTCTCTTTTTGAAAAATTGCTTTTCAAAATTTTAGAATAGAATGTCTAGTTTTAACCAATCATACCAAATTTCAAATTCTAAAAATAAAATGCGTAATTTTGGTGAATATTAAACGGTAAATGCTTCTAAATTCATTAAATAAGTGTCTAAAACATTTTTTGAAAGTTTGACTATACATATAATTACTAAACATCATGCTTTTCATTTTCTCTTTTGGGCCAAACTTCATCAAAGTTGCAGAAGTAACATTTTGTAACTCATCTAGGTTTTGCCCTTACCCCCTTTGTCATTTAGGGGTTAAATCTCAATTTTTTCTACAAAGTGAACTCTTATTATAAAATGGAGGGAGTGGTAGCCTTTTTTGCATGTGAAACTACGACCTAGTTTCTCAATAGAATTAGAAATTATCAAGCGTATTCCGAGTACTACATGTTGAAGGGTCTATCTGGACCACGAGGGCCTACCAACAACACTCTTACGGACAATTGGACTCTTTATTCACGCTAGTTGTAGTACTAGAGTTTTTTATATATATATTCATGCATGCAAATGATTAACAAAATCATGTTGAGTATGTTTGCTTATTGCTTTTATTGTCTCTGCCCCACCACGGAAGAGACTACGGAAACGTTTCGTTTTTGAGGAGTTACCAGGAGTTACGCACCTTGACAAGAAAAAAAATTGTAATATAAATTTGGGATAAGGCAGAGACTCCACAACTAGCCGCTTGTTCTAATAACCATATCATATGCTTGTGAATATAATCCAAAACTGTAAACATCAAAGTTGTAGTATCTACAAAATATTACAAAGTTGTGCATGCATGAATATATGCAAAGATGGTTCCAGAGTGGAAGTCAATAAGACCGACAGCTTAGACTTTGTCACTTTTCTTGCTACAGTTTTTAATTTCCTTGAATTTGCATGTTCAGCAATTGGACAGAAATTGCAGGAAACTGTCTGCTAGGTGCATTGTGACGTTTTATAACCATTATATCATGGAATAAAATGTCTATTGTTTCAAATTATTATTATTATTATTATTACAGGAAACCATGATTCCTCACTTTCAGGAGAAGCACTTTGACTGGATCCTTCTTATCTTTTTTCTTCGAAACTGAAGCCTTGGTTCAAAAGCTTCATTAGAGGATTTCAAGTCAAAATGTACAATCGGGTCCATGAATGTTATGGGACCTCACAATTCACCATACACTAAAACGTTTCTCATGTTCACTACAATGGTTTGCTAATCACCAAAATTTTCCTACAATATAATTTGTGTAATACACAATTTTGTGCCAAATTTGGTGTAGGAAAGATGATTAGAAGTTGAAATAATGTCAATTTACCAACTTTGATGTTTAATGTGAACAAAATGCATGTATCAATTACACAAAAGCTTCTAAAGATTTGAATTTTGGTAGCAGGTAGAAGTCGCAGTAAGGAACAATATGGTGTTAACATAAAAAAACAACATGGTGTTCCTAGGTATTTTTGTGTCCACTTGCAATTCAAAATTATGGCCAAATTTTAGTTTAATTATATAATAAAGTAAGTGACCTACTTTTGTCACTATTTTGTGACACCGTATTGTTCCTTGTCGAAATATCGACTAGTTGTCATAATAAATAAAAGAAATTTGGCCCAATTTCAGGGTTTTGACCAATGAAAAGTGAGGATTTTAGCCCTCTTCTATATCAAAATGGGCCCGACTACTAGTGTAAAGTGGCCTTAAGAAAGTGAACTTTATCAAATCTAGTTTGCACGTTATTTTTTAAATCTTAAAATTCCAAGTATCGAGTACTTTATTACTTTATTGCTATTGCAAGCTTTATAACTCAAGGTCTAAATTACACCACTATAGAGGATGTTCACCTTTCAAATTTCAGATTTTTAATCAAAAACTTTTGTGGCCGGTTTATCATGTGATCACCATTGTAACTTGCACTTGTTCAAAAATAAGTATATTTTTTGAAGCTTTTTTGCAATTAATATGAATTTTTAAAGTATATGATTTAAAAATTTGTAAAGATTTTGTTTTAAATTAAAAAAATAGAATGTTTCAATTGTAGAAGTCATATGTACTTAGATGCATCTTTTGTTTTAGTCAAAATGCTTATTTAAGCATTTAAGGGTTAAAATACTATATGCTAGTGTCTAAAATGAATTTAGTACCACATATCGAACAATGTAGAAATAATTTAAATTCAAAATCAAATTTTGGTTGTAAGTAATTGGATTTCAAAGTAGATCACCTTAAATATTCAATTTTGTGGCTGATTTGGAAATCACTCAAAAGAAATTAGAATATTTTGGCAAGCCACTAACATATTAACATTGTTGACACTTTCATACACACCATTTAAAACCCATCTTCATCAAACTTCTAAAAAGTGAATAGATTACACAATGTGAAAAAAATTAAAATTTTAAATTTTTAAAAATGTCAAAATATAGATTTCAATAACATTTGAGATTTTTCTCATAATCAAGGGCATAAGACCTCGTCAACAATCACAAGTAATCTATAAATTGCAATTGAAATTATGATTATATCCACAAGGTTCTTTAGGAGTTAATGGAGTCCACCCATTTCAATAGTAGCATTGTAGACGCTTCAACAATGTCTCACCACTCAACTTCTTTAACTAAAGAAGTTGATTCGGGAATAGTAACCAGATTCTCAAATGTTGTAGAGAAGAGATAAAGAACCTTATGTTTGTTTTGCAAGGTTTAGAGATACATACAATAGTATATAAATATTATTTGGAAATGGGTATTATTTACAAGTACTATATATGAACCTTAAATTTTCCTCTAGTACTCTCAGTAAGCCTCTTTGCCTTATCTAATAGCATGTGTCAGTGTCAATGAATGAATGACTTATAGATTAGAAAAAACAACTAGTAGTAGGAACAATGATGAGTTGATGCATGGAACCGAGTTTAAAAAATCTCGTTCTTGGTTTTTGCTTTCCCGAAGATTCTTAAGCTATAAGTTAAATTTGTGGAATTCATTTAGGCGGCTTCTCATCATTGGTGCAAGCTTCAAGGGCTCACAAAAATTTAGGCATTGCTAGTGTCCTATTTCTAAGGTCAAAACACTAGCAATCTCTAAATTTTAGTGGGTCATAGAAACTTGCACCAATTAGAAGTCACCTAGACGAATTCCACAAATTTAGCTTATAAATTAAGAATTTTTAAAAACAATAACTAAAAACTAGAATCTTGAATCTTTGTGATAGCAACTCATCATGACACTGTAATAGCTTACTTCACCTCATGACTTTTTCTTTTACCATTTCCTAAGTCGAATAAAACAAAAGACCTATATTTCTCATAATTATTAGAAAATTCCACCACCCCAATGACTAAACGCATGTGACTCCGTTACCCTATTTGTAAGATTCCCTAATTTCATTCATAAAGTCATTTTCCTATCTTAACCCCTAAGTGACCGATCGACCATTTTTTCATCGCAGCCCAAACAACAGTGACTGCCCCTGGGCAGAAAATGACATTTTTCAAATTTTGATTTTTGTTGAATTTGGTGTAGAGATCATGTTCTAGTGTTGTTTGATACATTTTCATTTGCAATAATGAGGTTCACTAAGGAATTTTTCAAAGACAAAGACCTCAATATTGTCCTAGTGTTATGAAACTTACTATTTTGGAAAACTAATGATGTTCTCTCAATTGAAAATTTTGCCTTTTAAACTTTTAGAATAGAATGTCTATTTTAACCAATCATACCAAATTTCAAATTCTAAAAATAAAATTTGTAATTTTGGTGAATTTTAAATGGTAAATTCTTCTAAATTCATTAAATGAATATCTAAAACTATTTTTTACGGATAATTACTAAACATCATGCTTCTCATTTTTTTCTTATGGATCGAATTTCATCAAAGTTGTAAAAGTAACATTTTATAACACATTTAGGTTTTGCCCTTACCCCTCTGTTATTTAGGGGTTAACAATCATTAATCAATGATTTTAGTATCAAAAACTAGTCACTAAAAAATAATGACACCAAGCTAATACCAATAGCAGCCTTGAGTATGATACTTTAACAATACTCTATGATATCCAAAGACTGCCTTTTCTACTAGTGAGTGACTAACAATCATAGACTATTTTTTTGGGTTGAAACGAATGGATCCCCAAAAATAAAATAAAATAAATTAGGCAAACGAAAAAATCTACAACACATCTCATGAGTTGAAAAACCAACCGGGTGAACAAAACCCAACACAAACACAAAAAGACCGAAACAAACGGATTTCAGTACCATGATTCAAAAAAGTTAAATATCTTCAGACAATCACTGTGGGTGGAGGAATGGCATGTTTTGAGGGTCAGTCATTACAGACAGATCCATGCAATTATATAATGTTAACGTCTTCAACTTTGTCTCCTCTTCTAAAAGCATCTCCAACCATGCATGCTAAAAGTGACACGCTGAAATTACTCGTCTCTATTCGAAGAGTCCTTCAACTTAAAGTTCCCCACCCATAAACGCTCTTCAAACATCAACACTGTAAGGTGGTTACCCCATTCCCAACTGAATAAGAAATACGGATATGAGGCATTGATATTATTTAGTATTATTATTTTTTAGAGGTAGGCAAGAAGAAATAGATTCCAACACAAGTTGAAATATAATTTTTGGATGAAGAATGAATTAGTTATAAATTTTCAAAGTTGAAGTATGACGCATCCCATTCACGTCATATAGGTACACCTCTTTCTGTCTAGAGAAGATTTGTATTGCACACACTAAAGATGCTTAAACCAACAAGAACGAATCCATAACCACACTTACATATACTAAAACCAACAAGAGAGAACCCATTACCAACTGTAACTCAAGCTACAACCAACATCATTGCAGCATTGATTGTGGATAATGCCACTAGCTGTTGGTGAAAGGAGCCAGTTGGTAATGGGGTAACCACCTTGCATCAAATAGTCAATGGACCAATCACAAGTAGAATGTGGGGATATAGTCAACTAAATAGTGATTTGAAAGGGCCATTTCTTCACACGCTAGGATTGAGAGTCAAGAGGCATTTTTGAAGGGTCCTTGGCACTTTTCATCTAGTTCTAGAGTGCGAGAGACTCTGGGAGGGTAGCGGTGGAGCTGCTCTTAGAGCAAGCCCAGCAGTTCCAGACCAAATATGTCCGCCAAGCATTAACCCTTAAATGTCAAGAGGGCCTGGGCGGGGCAGCCCGAAAGGAATCTAAATTTTTGGAGGAGGAATTTTTTATTTTTTATATTTATTTTTTGGTTTTTTTTTGTTTTTTTTGGAAAAACGGCTCTACTGGCCATCATTATTACGGCACCGTAGCACTGCGGCACTTTTCAGAAAACGACCTCAACTGCCCCAACCTCAACTCCTGCTCATTTTGATAACTTTGATTGCTTGCCAATGTTTCTACAATCTCCCAAATGAGGCGCAAATTTGGAATTTAGATCGCTTTTTCAGTAGCTTTCCAACGCACCAATCCTCGCTTGATTTGGTTGAAAAAATCTACTTTTTTCTTCATTATTCTCTCATAAATAAGCCCATGGGGCTTATCTTGACGTTTAAGGGTTAATTTGAGGGCCATTTTTAACTTAGAGGAATGTCATAAGAGAAGTAGCTCAGCAACACTCCTTGTGCGGACATCAAGGCAACTTATAAAACGAAGATTTTACAAAAGTAAATTGATGACCTTGAAGCACGGACCGGTGAATAGTCTTCAAGCTCGTTATTTAATTGTTGATTGAACATCTTTGCTCGCTTGGTGTGAGAAATTTGCATGCGTAAAAGCTTCTGTAGATGGTGGGGAAACCTCAAATTTTAACTCCAAAAACTATATTTTAGCATTAGTGGGTAGTTGCTGGGCCAAATTTCGAAGCAAGTGGAGATAACTACACCAAATCTTGGCGTTGCTCCCTCCAAAACAACTGCTGCTGGGCATGCTCTTAGAGGCCTAGAATTTTTTGTAATGGATGAAAGATCTGGGCATAATTGTGGAGTTCAAGGCAGCTTGAAGAGCCACACTCTTGTTCCTACATTCTACCAGGATGCCAAAAACCTTTCTTACAAAATCTTCTGGTGTGATCTCTTTTTGCAACGAAATTTGTTTTCATTTGTTTCAAAATGATACCTTTCGTTTTCAACGGGGTAATTATTCAGTGGGACCAGTGGCGGTTACTCTTGAGCTCTATCAGGGGTCACAGCCACAGAAATTCAGTTCCCAGGTATCACGTGAGTGAGTTTTTACAGAATCTTCAGGTCCCTCCTTTCTAAGATTCCCAGAATATTTCCTCACATCCTTTCAACGTGAACACTATTTTATCGGTTAGTGGCTTGGTGACTGGAGTATTTTAGACTTTGATCCCTACGTTCCTGTACCGTGTACTTTGTATTAAGGTAGAAACATCCATAACCGGTAACTTAAGCTTTCTAGCTTACATGCAGTACGAGTAGAAGGCTGATAGTATTTTTCCTTCATAGGAAAATAGAAATCATGAAGAATGCAAATTTTTCCATAATTTTTTTTTTTTTAAATGAAATTTTTACAAATTCTCAAAGTCAGTTATCACCAAAAATCGATAACTAGACTATTCCGAATTCGCGAACATGTGATTCCACAAATCAGTTCAAATTTCTTTTTGGAATTGACTAATATAAGTAATAGCACAAGAAGTTGATTGGTTGACAACAATTTGTGAACAAGTGACATTGAGTTTGGATGAGTTTTGGTTGTTAACCCCTAAGCTCCTAAGAGACCATATTTTGATAGCTACCAATTTTTCTAGGCTATCCATGCCTCAAGAAATAACTTTTTTTCAAAATAAAAAATATGATAGGTAAACAAGTCTTCTTTCCAATGCAATTGGAATTATGTCCATCCAATCAAAACTCCACTTAGGGGAATTTTTCAAAGTGAAACTCACCTCAATGTTGAAAGCCAACTTCAACACTTCGGTTAGCCTTGCCAAAAAACTAAGCCAATGAGATTCATTGGGCACCTCAAAAAAGCTTTTGTCTAGCTCACATGAGTTTCATACCAAAAATTGTGGGATCATCCAATTGGACGATAGTTGAAGGGATAATTTAATTTAGCCAAAATCTCTTACTTTCCTTCATACACCCACCCATTACAAGGTCTTTGAAAAAATGTCAATGAATTGAACATCTTGTCAAATTGAGTCATGCATCTTGTTAACTACCTCATCTTAAAAATGGCCAAAATGGCACATCATTTCAACTCTTTTTTGGGTTTGAGAGCCCATCAAAGCAAGGTTGCTCGGATTTTTCAAGGCCTAAAATTTCAAAATCTCAACTTCATTTGCTATTATCTTGACATTTGTACAGTCAAATGTTTTGAAATCCTGAGGGATGGTTTATAAGGCCTAGGAGTACAAAATCCTACAGTTGGAATGTGATAAAAAGGTTTTGAAAATCATTCAAAGATCATCAACAAAAATGTCCAAAATGAGGCAGTTTTGGATGGGGGACAGTCTCAAGCGTTTAGGGGTTATCTTTTATGGGTTAGTCTACATATTGGTTTTGGGTGCATTGTCGGTTATTAGTCTTGAGTTATCATTTAACCCCTAAAGGACCAAAGATTCATGGCTTTAAAATGACAAGATCAATCAATCATATTGTGAAAATTACAACTCATATAGGACCATGTTTTATACCACTGAAACCAGTGAAGAACATTGCGTGTATTGATAAAAAAAAATGAGGTAAATTTAAATTTAAAAAAAACTCCGAATAAAACCTACTAAAAATGATAAAATAAAATAAAATATGAGACCCAATTTGGACTTCTTCGTCCTTTAGGAGTTAATTATGCTAATTGTTACTGGGTGATCCTACTAAGATTGCCAAAATCAAAAAGCAACTTATGAATGGTAATTATCCCCTAAGCTCCCAAGAGACCATTTATTGGACGTTGCCTGTATTTAAAGGGCTGCCTGGAACAAAAAAAGTTTTGAAAAAATAAAAATGTTTTAAAAATACTACATCAAGTCTAATTTCCAACACAATTTGGATTATGTCAATCAATGTTGAACTCCACCGGGGAGAATTTTCAAAGTAGATCACCTCAACATTCTCTTAGTGTTATAAAATTTTCTATTTGAAGAAAGTAGTGATGTTCCATCATTTTTTTATTTTTTTTTTAATTTACAATAAATAAACCAATTTTAACTAATCATGCTAAATTTTAAACTCTAAAAGTGAAAATTATAATTTATACATTTTTCAAAGGTTAATCAGTGCTTTTAAATTCATTAAAAAAAAATCTAAAGTTTTTCTTTTTTGAAGTTTGATTGTATGGATGATTTGTAGAGATGATGCCCTATATTTTTTCTATTGAACCAAACTTCATCAAACATATGGAAGGCACATATTATAACACATATATGTTTAGTCCAATACCCCTTGGGCTTTTAGGGGTCAATCCTTGTTCATAGTGGAAAATGAACATATTTCATCTAGATATTTTGGAAAACTTTGTTAATGAAATGTTCATGTTATTAAATTGAATTCAATTGAATTCAGATTATATCAATTATTTTTTAATTTTAAATGTAGTTTTGTTTACAATATGTATAGTGTATTTTAGTATTTTTGGCTTTTGTGTCAAAAACTTGTTTTTGACCTTAAAAAATATTAGTTTTTTGCATTTGTGTTAAAATTTAGTAAAATGAAGCTTATCGTTTCTGGTTTTCACTTTAATTGAATACTCTAATAAATTTCTAAAAGTGAGCACTTTATTGCACAATCTGAAGATGAGAGCCTATTATCATGTTTAAATATAGGATGGCGTCAAAATTTGGCTTACACTATGACATTCTATTCTATAATATACACATATGATGGAAATTTCAGATTTTTTAAAGCATGTTTTGTACTTGGTATGAAATTTCTTCAAGTCTTTTCAAAAATTAGTGCTAATTTTAAGTCTTTTCAAAAATTTAGTGCTAATCTTAAGTCTTCACCAAAAAATTGAAAATTTTATGACTAATGGTAATAGAAAACATGCAATAGAATTGTCGTCTGAAAACTAAAAAATAATTTTTTTTGTATATATTTTGTGGAAAAATGAACCATATAAGTGAATGATATTGACGGTTGACTACATGGTCATAGGCTCCATTCTCTAATAGTTAATTAATGGATAAGTTATGTTAAGGGACATATTTAGACAATCAAACATAATTATATAGAGTTCCTTATCCCTCTACTATGGCTATTAGTGTGTGTGACATTAATTGTGAGGATATAGACTAATTTCAATCATTTTGAGATTTAGGGGGTTAAACTTTTTACTATGTGACTCTAATTGTCATTAATCCATGTCTTTAACCCCTCGTTGTATCAAAATTAGTGTGTGTTTGTTGAATATGAAAATGGAAGAATTGAAAATATATTTATTTGAAGAAATTGATTTTTGTATAGGAGATCATATATGAAAGGAAAACTTCATTCAAGTCAATTTTCACCATACAATATGGAGTCTACAATTGGTATATAAGCATGTATGTGAGAATTCTCTTAAAAATTCTAAAAATTCTTTAAGTGATAAATTTCAAATTCATCTCTAAGAGTCTATTTTCTAATTATAAAGAAAATTAATTAAAACAGTTTCAAAGTTTACAAATAATGTCACACATACTAATTTATTGTGACACTAATTGCTCACACACACTAATAGTTGTAATTAGTGTAGTCTGAATCACTTGCATGTATGACTTTGACATGAGAACTAATAGCTCAAGAGCATTATCGAACATAATACTAAGGCATTCATTGAAGCTACTTTTGTAAAGGGTAAAGCCACAATGTGGGGACTGTCCCGAAAATAAGGGTAGTACTCAAGGCGACAGTGGAATGCGTGTTCTGAATTTTCGGGACTGTCTCAAGTAGGAAAAGTCCCGTGGGCCTTAGCCAACATAAAGTAGGAGCCGTTGGATCAAGAAAATCCTACGGTGGTCGTCAATGCAGGTTGTAAGTTCCTCCGATGTTTGTGGAGGAACATCCTGCGGTGTAAAGGTTCCTACATCTCCTTGTAGAAAATTCCGACGAGGACTTTATGATTGATTGGATGAATTTAAACAAGAAAATAAATATGGATTATAATTCTATTCCAAGATGCCAATGAGACAATGACACGATTGCCTTGAGCTACCTTCAATATCATTGGACTTGGCATTATAAATGATATTTCACCAAATATATACAATCTAAAATAGTAATTATTACACTCTCCAATACTTTCTGTCCCATATTACACTTCCTAATATCCTTGTCAATTTGTCCCATAATAAGCTTTATGTTTGCTCAAACTACTATTCGTACTAGCTCATGGTCCACACCATTGTGCTTTCAGTCCATACTATTGGGCTTTTGGTCCACACCATTGGAGGAGTTAAATCTTTTATTTTTAGAGTACATGAATCTTAATATGGGACACAGGAGTATCACATTTCACTATCTCTAATAATATTTGCTATTGTGCAGACATGTGATTGGTCACTCTCTACATCTCAAGTTTTGAACTCTTGTACAATCAATTGACATATATTATGTCGCCCTCCCTTGTCTTGTATAAGTTTAACTTGCTATGTAAAGGAAATTTAAGTGGAGTTTTTTGAGGTGTATAATTTTCAGTGCATTCCTTTATAAAGAGGATCATCTATGTAAACTTCAGTTTTAGAAGATGAAAATTCTGTTTTCTGTGCAATTTTTTTATTTTTTTTCATCGATCTACCAAATAATTATTTTAAAAATGTTCGTAAGGTTTTTTTTGTACTTGGTTTTCGGGAATAGGTAGGCAATATGATAGCAAACATCTTTCATTTTGGAGGATATTGCAAAAAAAGTTATGAAATTTGTGCACGACGAGTTTAAGTTAAACTGCAACACTAGCACAATAACAAAACTTCAATAAATTGCATCTCATTTAAACTAAAGCCATGTATTGAGTGGTAGGCATACCCGATGGTAAAGGTGGGGTATACCCAATGATTATTACCACTCAATACATGAAATTTGTTGTGATTGGTTGAAATGCAATACTCTAAGTGTAGTGATTTTTGGTGATTTTTTGGTTGCCTAATTTTTATGAGTTGACTTTTTCAAGACCACTTTCACACTGAAATCTTCAAATTTTTTGGTGAATCATTGCAACATGAAATGAGCCATAATTTTTTTACAAATCATCCCTTTTCTAATCAGATCACACATGCATGAAGCTAACTTCCCATAAAACATATAGTGAAAAAATCACACTACAAAAATTCAATGACGGATGAGAAAATTGTGTTTGATTTTGTACATCGTTCACTTTTTGAACAGTTGGACATTTAGGGGTTAAATGAGATGCAATTTGTTGAGGTTTTGTTATTGTGCTAGGTTGTAGTAAAACTTGAACTCATCGTGCATAAACTCTATAACTTTTTTTTGGCAATATCCTCCAAAATAAAAGATGTTTGCTATCATATTGTCTACCTATTTCCGAAACCAAGTACGAAAAAACCTTACAAACATTTTTTAAATATTCACTTTGTAGAACGATGAAAAAAATTAAAAACAAGCACCAAAAAGAAAATTTTCATCTTTTAAAACTGAAATTTTGCATAAATGATCCTCTTTATAAAGGAATGCACAAAAAATCACACCCCAAGACAAGATGGGGAAGGGGCGACAAAATTTATATTTATAACGTTTTTCAGCCCTTGCTAAACCACACCCTTTCTCTTGGGTGTTGCTACATTTTAAACTACTGATAAAATAATTCAACTCTCCAACCCCCTTTGTTTGACCTAGCTAAAGTTAGAGAAATTTCTCTCCTATTCTTCCCTTGACACATGCCTGAGATTCGGAGGTGAACAATAGGAGGCTAATACAAAAGAACGTTATGTCAACTGATTGTCCGTTGGTTACCAAAGATGTGATATTGAAAAGTTTTGTGCGTACCGTACGTGGAAGGCAGGGTCAGCACTTTCATGTCGAATAATTAATAAAAGTTGAAATAGTGAAGGTCGGCACTTTCAAAAGTAATTATTAAGAAATTGGCTATTAATAGCTGACATTAAAAAAAAATCCAGCGACTAAACGTTTTATTTTCTTTTTTGTCTACGATTTTCGTTGAGTATATATATATATTTTTTTCTTTCATTTCATTTCAGCTTTTTGTTGACTTTATTTTTGTTGATTTCGACAAAATACTTAATAAATTTATTTATTTATTCGACAATTTTTTGGGGAATTATTTTCTTCCACATACGATACTGAAGTGAGATTATTATTATTATTATACGGCTGCTTGTTACATGCAATGGATATTCATCACCTTGAGGTCTAGTCAGGAGATCTTGAGCAAACTGAAGAGTCAGTCAAATAACCCACAATTCCGCAAACAACATATACTGCAGTAACTGTACTGTTCCTCAGGATGGGTAAAAATAAATTTGCAATTGACTAACTGTACAACAACTGAAAAGTTACAAAGTCAACAATTGTTGGAAATTCCATAAACAAAACTTCAACTTAGGGCCGATTTACACCTAGAGGCCGGGCCAATTCCCCTTGAGGCCGATTGGATGAAATTTCAGCCTCTTTTGGCTTAGAGGTCGGCCTCAACTACCCATTATAATAAGATTATAACGGGGTCAATTCTCCCATATGTAAAGGCCTTGGGGCCAAGAAGCCAAGCAGATTCAATAAATGTATCAAATTTCAACCCCTCTCTCTCTTTTCAAAAGAGCTGTTTAGATTTCCACATAATCCAACGGATATAGTTCGTTGAAGAAAATCATATTTTATATAAAAAAAGGTTTTTTTTTTTTTTTTTTTTACTGAAATTTGACATTGGCCCTTCATTTTTGGTGCACCCAATTCAACGAGCTCGGGCTGTGTCATACCATGTGGATTTAAAATAAAAAATTCATATCACCAAATCGGCTTGGGCTCTAAGTGTAAAGGGATTGGGGCCGATTTCAGCCTTTTGACCAATCACAAGTGAGGATTTCAAGCTTCTTACACAACAAATTGGCCCGGCCTCTCGGTGTAAAGCGGCTCTTATTCATATGATATTCAAATGAAAAGTATTTTAACGTGTTGGGTCTTATTTATCTATTTATAATCAATTGTTATAATCAACTAGGCAATTTATTCCATTGAACAAACGAAAATATGTTGGAATTTTTTTCAAAATGAACACAAGACCCACAATCTTCTTAATGTAGTTAATAATAGAAAACACATGTATCAACTGAATGCCACAAGAAGAGGGAAATTGTTTTAGAGCATCTCCACTCGTACGGGATAATTTCATCACATTAAAACTTCATCACTGGTGAGGGCCACTTATTTAGATAATAGTTCTCTTGATTACCTCACCCATATAACTCGCTATATGAACTTCCAACCAATCATTTGTCTCTTAGAGTGCATAAGCAAAAAGAATCTTCATCATTTATTGTATCTGGTCAACTAGAGGAGAGATTACAAAAACGCTTTGATTTCAAGGAATTATATGCTAAACAATATAAGCAAGCCGTAAAATGAAATCTGGGGTAAATAGTAGGATAGAGACTACGCGACTAGTCGTTTGTTATACAACCTATTGATTGTAGGAAAAAAAAGTAGTATTTGCCAAAGTTACACAACTACAGAAAAAACTGTTTACTAAAACGCATATCCAACCTACTTTTAAAATCTCCAACTCTTTATGTAGAGTATAGGCTCCTCAGTTGGACAAGCATTTTAGTAAATTGGACTTTGTGAAAGATCTTCACTGATTTGCCGAAACAAAAAGAACATTTTGGCGGATTCAAGCATTGATTGCTTTTTTTTTTCATCCAAAAAAAATGCCGTCCTCATCTATTTTGAAGGACCGGTGGTGATGCTTATAAGTTATATCAACCGGTCAACATGCTTTCCAAAGAATTGACAAAAGTTTCAACAATTTTTGTTTTTTTTTTACAAACAAAGGACCTGGTGAGTGTGGTGCTAAATCAGGAAATTACTGTAGAGATTTTTCTAAAATTATTTTATGCTTGCAGATGTGAGGTTATGAATACTTCTAATTTGACCACCGACTACAATAGCCTGGTCCTTATCCGGAACAACTGAACTCCATCACCATTGAGGTAAAAGAAACTTCCACCAGTGAAGGTGAGGAATTCAGCCTCTTTAGCAAACTTGCCATAGATGTGAAGAATTGATAGCCAATTTAGCCAATTGATGGATTCGTTAACCCCTAAACACCGCTAAGACCAAAAAAACGGCTTATGAATGAAGTGGACTGTTCAATTCCAACTGTTGCGTGGATGATTTTCACCCAATTCTTTATGTGAAAGGCTTTGCTTGGTGATGCCACCCCTTCAAGTTAAATTCAAATCATTCAAGCTATTTTTAGATTTTACATGGGGTCCCAGCTACAAAAAGAGTCGTAAAAACGGTTCACCATGTAGTGTATTTTGAATTTTTTTGCTTGTTCTACTTAAACTAAATTTAGGCCATGAAAATGAGTTCCATTGCATTTGAGCCCAACTAACAAAATGAAGCTTGCTAAGTCTAGTTTCTACTCCACTTTGAATTTTTGGAAAAATTTGAAAATTGAGAGTTTTATTGTAGTTACAAGTTCAGTAGGTATCACCAAGGTGTAGCAAAATTTCTAAATTTAGATACACGGATGATTTTCATCAACTAAACTTTTCTTCATTGTAATTTACACCTTAGGTAAAAAAATCGGAATTTTCTAGTACATTTGGTAATTGATATAGATTTTCATTACAATCACTTCATAAAACCATAGTAATTTCAAATTTTCACCAAAATTTATGAAAAAATCATGATTTGTAGTAGACATGTGACTTCATCTACTAAAAATATAAATTTGAATTCTTGTATTGTTTTTAGTAGCAAAATTGAGTGTGACAGATAAAACACGATTCCATGGTCATAGGCCCAACCTTTAGGGGTTAACTCCTAAATGCCTGGGCCTATGACCAAGGAATCATGCTTTACATGTCACACTCCATTTTGCCACTGTAAATAAAATAAATATTTAATTTTATATTTTTAGTAAATAAAGTCATGTGTCTATTACAAATTGTGATTTTTTCATAAATTTTGGTGAAATTTTGAAATTACTATGACTTTAAAAAAAATTCATATCAATTACAAAATGTACTAAAAATTCTGATTTTTTTACTAAAGGTGTGAATTACAATGATGAACATTATTGTAAATGATAAATCATCAATGTATCTAGGCTTGGTAAGCTTCATTTTGTTAATTAATCTAAAATGCAATAGGAATCATTTTCATGGCCTACATTTAGTTTAAGCAGAAGAAAGAAAAGAGTCCGAAATACACTACATGGTGAACTGCTTTTACCACTCTTTCCGTACTTGGGACCCCATGTAAAATCCAAAAATAGTTTGAATGACCTGAATTTAACTTGAAGAGATGGTATGAGCAATGCAAATCCTTCACCTCCAAAATGGATAAAATTCATCATTTTTTTCATTCAACAACTGCCTCAGATCATCCAAAAGCCATTTTTGGTCTTGTCGGCAGTTAGAGGTTAATAAATTTGTAGCACAATTCTATTTATAGTATAAGATTGGCTTATTTCACCATATTGGGAGAAGCCATTTGATAAATAGATAGAAACTCTGGTCCTCTTTCAAGGCTGGCGTGAATAAAGTGTCTGTTCATAATGTCAATGACTTAGTGCCCACCGGACAAAGGACCATTGGAGCACGGAGAAGCTATTTGTCTAAAAAGTAGTCGCTAATTCCCTCAGAAATGAATAAAAATTAGCATCAATTTTACTTTTTAACCACTTAACTAAAATTCGCACAAAACATTCACTAACTTCCACTTAGGAAGATTTTAAAGTATGAAAATTAAGCTTTTTATTTGTTTAATCCTAGACTCTCAACTCAATTTTTCATCAAGAATTCAATGTTTGTTGACCTAGATTAACATGGTGAAAAAAATTAGTTTATTTTCACTGCAAACCTAATATCTCACAATCCACACAATCAAAGTTGTCACATGTTCTTATATTAGTTTACAGTAAGACCATGAGGTCAGATACATAAAAATAAAACTAAAAAAATTAGTAAACTTAATGCATTGTAAATAGCATTTTTGGTATATTTTTTGAGCCAAAAGTCCTAGAGTCATTTTAGATTCTTTATTGGATGCTTATATGCTTATTGAGACAATTTTTAGATGATATCATTTCAAGAGCTGGCTCTTTTCTATAGTTCTCATATATATATATATATATATATATATATATATATATATATATATATATATATATATATATATATATATATATATATATATATATATATATATATATATATATATATATATATATATATATAAACTCCGGGGTGCATTTCGGGGTGCACTCTTTTATGTGTGTGAGGAATTACGTGAGTACACAAGAGGGGAGAGTAATTTGAACACTACCATATTATGTATACATACAAGAAGCATATTTAGGGTTGAAAAAGGGTTGTATATTTACATTAAACATATATACATGAACAAATATAAAAATATTCTAACGTATACAATGGTTATTTTAAAGGGGGTCATGAACGTACGTATAGTATGTACACTCAAATACTATGTTTACTCAAGTACAAAGGTGTACTCAATTATGCTGATGTAATGAATTATGGCAACAACCACGTGCTTGTATGTAAAAATATGTGGGCACAATGGAACTTCAAGTCATTTAGAGGATAAGGATGAATGTCAATGAAATAAGGTTTTTAACATATTCATATTGGATGAGTTAATTACCGGTATAAATTGACAGATTGAAATTGGCACTTAACCAATCACTTTGAACATGTGAAAAAAAATTCATATAATTTGGAGGTGTGAGGAAGAAGATACAAGGGTCTGAAGTGACGTCCAAATAGCCTCCTTGCAGCTCAAAAATATCACCAAAAATTGCACACTTCAAGAATTTCCAATTTGTAAGTACAGTACACACGGATTCAACTCTCAAAAAGAGCTAAGGTCTCTTTGTTGCTCACCCTACAATTCATGACCCAACAACTCAAATTTTCTCACTTTCTAGTTCTAAAAGCCATGCAGGGGCCTTATGGTCCTTCAAGGGCTAACCCCTTAAGCATGCAAGGAGCCCCGTGTGGCCATCTTTAGTCGTTTTTCAGTCAAACGCTGATTTTCACCAGTTTCTAATTTCAAATGAAAATGATCCCAACTAAGAAAGTGTAGGGTCCATCTTCTAATTTCTAGTTCAATTTACCATTCTTCAAAATTGTTAAGATTGCATTTTTTAAAAGCACTTTAAAGCTCAAAACCCTAAAATTCCAATATATATTGAAGAAAAAGTTTTTCTATCAAATTTCTTTTTATGTAAGCTCAAAAAGCATGCCACCTACACCTTGTAGTTCACCACTAATATTTATATTTTCCCTAAAAAATTCATAATATTTTAAGTATTTTTGAAATTAGTATGATTTTTACAAGAAAAAAAAATCTGAACAATCTTATAAAATTCGTTTTTATTTAAATAATTATGGAATTATTTTTGGTAAATTGGTTTAACAATAACTTATATGAGAAAAATACCAGAAATACCAGAAAATATAATATATTTTAAAATGAGATGAATTGATGAGGTTTGGCCGGATAACTATAGTGTGAACGCTTAAGGGTTAATGAATCTTTCAAGAAAATACCACCATTTTGACTGATGAAAGTCTATTACAGTAAGTACTGTTTTCTAGCCTTGAAATTTGGGTCTCCCAGTATCTTGTAACCCGGATAGTGGAATTTGCAACATTTGAATTTGACCAAAGGAATAGTATGGAGCTTGCAATTTGATGCATAATTCGGAATGAAAAATGGAGTAATATGGGTCGTTTCCAGCCGTAGAATCACTACTCTACCGGATGGAAACTCTCTGGCAATGGGTTGTCAAGAGAAACTCATCAGCAGGTTGCAAAGCAACTCGTGTGCCTCAAAAAATAAAAAGTGAAGAAATAAGGTGGTTACCCCATTCCCAACTGAATAAGAAATACGGATATGAGACATTGATATTATTTGGTATTATTATTATTTAGAGTTAGGCAAGAAGAAATAGATTTCAACACAAGTTGAAACATAATTTTTGGATGAAGAATGAATTAGTTATAAATTCTCAAAGTTGAAGCATGACACATCCCATTCACGTCACATAGGTAGAGTTGTTTTTGTTTAAAGAAGATTTGTATTGCACACACTAAAGATGCTTAAACCAACAACAACAAATCCATAACCACACTTACATATACTAAAACCAACAAGAGAGAACCCATTTTCACATGTAACTCATGCTAAAACCAACATCATTGCAACATTGATTGTGGAAAATGCCCCTAGCTATTGGTTTAAGGCGCTAGTTGGTAATGGGGTAACCACCTTATTATGATTTGACTCTGTAGAGTAGAAGATCATATTCATGAGATTGTACTGTACATGCAAATAGTGGAAGTACCTATTACCATCCATTTAACTCCTAACTGCCTAACCATGCGTTTTTAGCTTGATGCCGTACAAAATTGAAATTCGTTTTCTCATCTGTCATGCACTTTTTGCAAGTAAAAAAAAAAACTAAAAAATTCTATGGCAAGATTGCTTCATGCATGTGTGATTTGATTAGAAAGGGGATGGTTTGTGAAAATTATACGTCTCATTTCATGCCACACATTTCCACCAAAAAATTCTAAGATCTTAGTTCAAAATGAATCAAAAGTGCTCTTGAAAAAATCAACTCATAAAATTAAGCAACAAAAAAATCTCCAAAAATCACTACACTTAGAGTATTACAGTTCAATCCATCGCAACAAATTTCATCCACAAATTGTCAATATTGACAATCTAATTTGTAATGGAATTACAAAAGAATTTTGAATTTTAAGTTTCAATTTTTATTCAAAAATATTGGTGATAGCAATCATAGATCTAAGTATATGGATAGAATCTAAAATTCATATTGTACAACTTTTATTCATACATCAAGTTCAAAATATCCCTCTTAGTTGCATTTTATAATTCATCTTTGCAATTCTCCAAATCTGGAGAGGGTTGTAGGTATTTAGGGGTTAAACAATCTAAACATCTTGGAGGGCATACTAATCGTGTCTCAAATTTTTGAGGGAAAGATAAACCCTAGTGCATTCGAATCCAAGTGAAATCATATTTTTTCGATAGAATTTGTAATTTCTATGAATTTTCAAAGTAAATTGCCTTGAAAATACAAAATTATCCCTATGTGGGGGCCATGAGCATCCCAAAAATGCTCTGTAATCATTAAAAGAAACCTATAGTTGATAGAAAAGTGACCTCAAACTGCCCCATGTACACCCATGTAATATACTTGATTGCCCATGCTAAATTGCTTCCTTTATTGAATTGTCTGCTTAAAATCTAACTACCTAAGTGATCATTTTTTGAACAATGTACATAATCACTGAGCATCATTTTCTCATTTGTGGTGATGTTCTTGCAATGTGGTTTTTTTACATGAATTTTTTAGGTAGTTACCTTTATGTAAGAGAAGTTCGATTAGGAAAAAATTGAAATTGAATTTACTTGGTTCTTCCGTCCAATGTGAGCTTCCATTTTGATAAAAAAAAGTAATCTAAGGTTTTAAGCTGTTGGATGCGCACTAAATCCATTCTTTGAGGCTGATATACTAATGAAAGTTGTAGTTTATAACATCCATACAGTTGGATTAAGTGATAGTGTCAAAACATGTTAAAATTTGAATTTAAAAAGATTATTGTTTTTAAGTATATGAAAAATACAAAAATACTCATTGTCTTCTGAAATTTTGGAATGATTGTCCAAAAGTGCATAATGTACAACATTGAATCATCTTTTGCATAATGTGCAATATTTCAATATATAAAATTATCTTTTGATTGCTTAGAAAGAGTCTCAAGACACTTCTATCAAACTATGATATAACTTATGTGAACAACTTCACCATTGTTGAAGCATAATGATTTCAACTAACCATAATGGATTAAGAGATAGATCCATCCTCTAAATTCAAACACTGAAATGGGTCAGGAAAACTACCTTTTGTTGCCTACATGGTATATTCTACAGTGCCAAAAAATGCCAACAAAAACCTCATCGATCAACAGTTGAATCAAACTTTATATTAGTGATACCCGCAAAGTCCTCTCAATGAAGAAAGTTTTTGCAAACTAGGGACCAAAGTGTTTTACTACCAAAAATAGAGTTATTCTTAAAGTTGAACAAAAAAATTCTACAAGAAGAAAGACAAGGTAGAACTGGATTTTTAGCTTGAAAAGCAACAAAAACGAGTCTTGGCTTCTTTTGCTTCGATCAATCACAACGCTCTACGTTGTCAAAGAGATTCGAACCTTGCACCTTACCAATGCAAGATACGCTCCCTGGAACCGCACTCAAGTTCCCATGAGGAAATCTAACCGTGCCCTCACACCAACCACATGTTCATCCATGGCTCTTTGATGTTAGTCAAGGACAATAATGTTTATTTGAAGCAAGAAAACATAGAGCAAATCACAAGCTACCCCGCATTGATTTTGCGGATAACTTAAATAAATGAAAAAAATCTCACCCCACCTTTTCCTACACCAATGAGAAGTAGAAGCGAGCTTGGTGGGATTTGAACCTGGGACGTATCCAATGCAAAGTCATGTTCTCCCATTCCAAGCTAATGCTCCCCACACGTTCCCCTACACCCATCGGAAGTTCACCCAAGCCAAGCCATATGCTCCATATGCTCCTTGTACTCCATATATCTAGAATGGAACAACTAATATAAAGCTGGAAAAGAAGGTGAAGAAAAGGGTGACCTTGTTTACTTTGCGGATATCTCTATTATGTTAGGTGCATCAATGCAACTGCAGAACAAGGCAATTTCATGCTTGATGGAAATACCAAAAATAAAATCCTAACTTGATTAGAGTACCGTACCTCATGGTAAGGTTCAGAAAAAAACTAAAAATAGATGTCGGAATTTTTGGGAAACTATTTTTCAAAACAAAAAATTGTAAGGAAAAAAGAGATTTTGGGGTATATTTGTTTTGCCAAAATCTATTTTTAGAAAATACTAATTATTCAATGGAGGGTCGAAAAAGCTGCCCCTAAAGTACGGTAGTGGACAACCAAGAGACCCAAGAACACTAACCTCTAAAGGATAGATGCATTTAAGGTAGACAATACGGCTAAAAAAACTTCAACGTATTTATTCATACACTCTGTTAGAGTACTAGTAAGCAACAAGTGCTATGAGTGCTATAAGCACTATAAACTTGACTTGGCTAAATGTCTATCACCATTGATCTTTGAATGAAAATTAGGGTTGTCTACCGTCACTTAATCCTTTAGTGCTCAAATAACCACTTTGTGGTTCCTGATGTGTTGAAAATGCGAATAATGGAGAATCCGTGAAGAATTGGATTTTGAATTGTGAAGTTCAAATTTGGAGACTTATAATACACATCTTTTAGAAAAACGAATTTTCAACTTGGAGTTGTACAACTATCAAAATACCTATGAACAAAACACAAAAGACTGCAAATACTTGAAAATATAATAAGTACTTACAAATACAACACATGTACTATGCGGTATTTCTTGTGTTTGAAAGTTTGTTATCTTGTTTTATTTTTTCAGATTGTGTTCTCTTGTTTTATTTTTTCGGATTGTGTTCTATTAGTGTATGTATTCCGATCTTGATCCATGTACCAACTCCTTTCATATTTAACCCTTAAACATCCACACTACATTTATCTGGTCAAACCTCATCAATTTCTCACATTTTTAAATGTGTTATATTTTTTTAGTATTTTTCTCATACAATATATCTTTAAACCGATTAGCACTGATATTTTCATAATTATTTAAATGAAAATGAATTTTAAAAGATTTTTCTAGAAAATTCTCTTGTAATAGCCATAGTAATTACAAAATGCATAAAATAGTACAAGTTTTTTTAGAAAAAATGTAAATAATAGTGATGAACAAACAAGGTGTAGGTTGCATGTTTCTCAAGCTTACATAAAAAGAAATTCGATTGAAAAACTTTTTTTGCAGTGTATATTGGAATTTTAGGATTGTGAGCTTTAAAGTGCTATAAGAAACGCAATTTTAACAATTTTGAAGAACCGTAATTGGACTAGAAAGTAGAAGACAACTCCCACACACTTTTAGTTGGGACCAATTTCATTTGAAATTAGGAACTAGGTGAAAATCAACCTTTGACTGAATATCAATCAAACATGACCCCACAGGGCTCCTTGCACGCTTAAGGGTTAACGTGTAAGTTTTTGTCCTAAACTATACATGGATCAATCACTCTCACTGATAAAATTCACAATAATTATGTGGGAGTCCGTTCTTAGAATGAAAGATCGCAACAGAGAAGTGTTGACATAGGTCATTGCCAAACACCTTCACTTTCATTTTTGAAAATTTAACCCAAATTCAATTTAATTTTGAAGTCACACACCCTCCAAAATCTCATTTTTGAGTGTGCATTATACAGTTCAAAGACATACTATGATCTTCCAATCCCACCATCGGATGATTCTCTAATTTTGACAAAATGTCTCCACTCCAGTTGAGAATACAATTGTATGGTTACTTTCTAATTTAAGCCATTCTATTTCTGGTAGCATCAATCATAGTGGAAAAACCCAGTGAAATCCAGTGAACCCAGCTGCAGTACCCAAAGCGTTAAAGGGTTAATAGTGATTTAGAACCTCCCACTTTGAAATTGCATGAGAAACACATTCATAGTGATAGAAATTTGATCTCAACAAACTTCAAAGATCTCTCCACAGTTCTACATATCTCCCAAATAGTATCCACTGCCTTAACCTCTAAAGGACAAGGATTCATGGTTGTAAATGACTAATTCAATCGATCCTATTGAGAGAAATAAAATTCAGATGGGAATGATACGCCGGCTGACACCAACTATGTGTCGTAGGCGACTTGGAAGCTCATTACCAGTAATAAAATTGTCACCAGTTGGTGCAGAGAATAAATTCAGTGCCAGGGTCGGAGTGCTCCTCTCAAGCTGGAATTCAGTTCTCTATTACAGACGGTGATCTTGTGCTGTTACAAGATCTCCTCTAATGGTGGTCGTTGTCCGTTACTGTGAGGATGTTGGTGAATGGTGCACTACAATGTCTCATGTTTGATGTTTCCCAACCTACTCACACCCACGTTCCTGGTCTTGCCCACCCCTTGCGCTGCTTTTGAAAGGCAAAAATTGAGTTATCATCATGCATCCAGCTCAAACTTGTACACAGGGCCGTAGCCTCCACTTCCAACTGTTGATTCTTCCGGCTCGAGCATCTCAGTTTTGCAAAGTCGTACATCCTTCGATGACGGGTTGCCTTATCCCATGAAAACGTGAACATCAGCATCTGCACAAGTTCCCACCCGCACAGTCAAGTTTCCTTTAGAACACCCTTTATTTGAAGCTATTAGCATCCTGTCAGGAGGACATATGAAAGAACACTGATTCTGAAGGACAGTAGGAATGCTTGATTGAGCGAGGACAGTGGCACGAAAGATGCGGGCCAGCAGACGTCAGAAACACATACTGCAGCACACATTTCCAAATTTGTTGTTCTCAAGGCCTTTGATGACTGAGGTTTCAGAAGAGAATTATTTATCTTGTACTTCACTGTTGAACTGAAGTAGCAACACTAATTTTGCCACCTTATATGGATTTCCTTAAAAACTGTTGTGGGGGAACGCTTAGGTTGGCAACACTCAAGGATCTATGAGCTTACCAGGATGGTTGGATACATGAGATTTTCAAATGTGCAACGAAAGCATGGGATGATGTTTGGAAAACTCAAAGTTGAATATCCACACCTGTTGGTGAAGTCGCCAGCAACATTGTAAGGAGATATGTGAGAAAATCCATGTCATTTGCATACTGCTTCAAGTAGGGCTTCTGTAGACGAGTTCGACTATTCCCTCACACCTGCACGCACAGCTCAAGTTATCAATCATTCAATTAGCTAATTCCTTTTGTACCACTACCAAGGAATCTTTATCCGAGTGTATGGCAACTCATATACTAGTTCATCAATAACAACTATCTAAGTCAGGTTAATATGAACACTAATGATTATACTAGAGTAAAAAATACAAGAAACTTGAAACTGTACTCAAATTGAAATAGGTCTTGAGCTAAATAAGAGAAAGCACCTACTCTTAATTACTTATTACGAATACTACTAATAAATTGACGTTGGAAAAGCCAGTAGGAATCGGGACGTACCCGTCAGTGCAATCCAACTTAAACCAGAGCCTAGAATATGTGGAATCGCTGACATGCAGTAATCACATCCCAGCGAGCTCAGAGATTGTCACACTTGGAAAAAGGAAAATATGGGTTCTCTTGAATCACGGATACCCGGTATTCCAAAGTCAGTGCCACCAGTAGCAGAATACCTGCTGGTGATAGAAGAATGTTCGCAGTGAACTTCTTACAGCGCCGCGATTGATGGAAGTAATCGGTAGCGTGTACCAAAATGAAAAGTTGTGGCCTCTTTTAAATAGCATGATGTCACTTCCGTTGATAAGTATATACACAAATCTTGTTTCAGAATATGTCATGTAATTTTACCCAGTTCGTAATCTTTACATCATCTCTGCAACGTTTGAGCACAGCAGCTACGAACGACATTTGAGTTACGAGGAGCCCCAAACTCCTCGAAGGGATCCCATCTTGGAGCTGATACCTGAACTGAGCTCCCAAAGAATGCGGGCGAAAACATCCGACATTCGCATGTCCACAACGGCCAGCTCAGCTATCTGGCCCTCGAAGGAGAGCATTACAGCTCTATTCTGAGGCTCAGACGCCAAGCTCTCTAGGGTAAGGGCTGCCTTTCGACAAATCTCCAGCGGGTACTCTCTCCCTGCACTTACCACTCTCAGCAGCCTTCCTACAGCCCACCGCTCGCTCGCCAGCCGCAACCGGCAGTCCGTATTAATCTCCGCGAAATTGTGTATTGCTGCCACAGATGCAGCCAGAGCATCACTCGAGGCATCAGCACTTAAAAGCTCTACCAAACGTGGGAAGATCTGGGAGACGAAAGGCAAGAGAGACGGTTCGTTGTCAGGGTTCACAACGAGCCGTCCAAGAAGCTCGGCTGCAGAGCAATGCCAGGGAACTACAGGAGAGAACAACATCATCAGTATAGCATCAATCACTCTCTTCTCCGACATTCTGCTGTTTCCATTGTTCGTAAAGTTCTTAAAACAGAGGAAGGGCGCTAAGTTCAAAAGCGTCTCAATGGAGTTTGTCACCAACTCCTCGTCCTCCATCTCGTGATCTTCCAAGGCCGTAATCAAAGTTTCTAAACACCGGCGGTGCTGTGCCATGGGCGCTTCATTCTCAGGCAGAAACGAAAAGTTGCGTAACACGTTGGAAACTGCCACTGCACAGATCTGCTTCTCGTGGCGGCCATATTCATCCAGATTGAAAAGCCCTTCCTCGTCCCAGCACCATCCCTCTTTCGCCTCCACAGCAGCATCCGCTTGAGCGTTGTTCTCGCCCGCTGCAGCCCTGATGTGCAGCAATGCATCATCAGGGCAGACTATTTCATACTCAAGACCAAACCCAGTGTAGGATTGATCAGCGCCAAGCAAGCGAGGCCTGGACAGCTTCGCAAAGACGCGCTCCTGAGCGATATCTCGCCACTCGTTGATCACATGCAGAAGCGAATCAATTAAGCCCGGGACTTTGGCCAAAGGCGTTGCATCCTTGCGCGTGTCGTCCTTCTCCTTGAAACTCAGCAGCGTCAACGCGTTGATCGCCCACGCCAGCTCGCCCTTCAAGCCGCTCTGCAGCGCCATGACGATCCTCTTGGTGTGCTGTTCCGCAAAGTTGGGGATCACTTGAAGCGCCGGACCGAGGTTGGGTCCAGGTTGCAGCGGCTGATTCTGCACCGCCCCGGCACTCGCATTGTCCGAGTGGTTGGCATTTCCCGCGTTGACCGTTGCAGGCCGCCCCCGCTTCTGCCCGCTCCCACCCCCCGCCCCTGCTGGCCCCGCCATTGCTCCCACCTCTCGTCCAACACCACAGAATCCAAGTTCGAAAGGGGAGGAAAAAAAACTGAAAGAAAGAGGAAAAACACCTGAGAGAACAAGACGCTGAACGCCCGTCGGTCACCGCATCATCATCATTTGCTGAGTGCTTATTCGACCCGACCTCAAACCCTAGTCGCCATAGCCAGCCCTCCAGTGCAACACACGAACAATGAGCAAACAGGCTTCACCAGAGCTCGGCATAATACTCGGGCACAAGCAGGTCCTCAACCGGTCTGGTGTACATTCTCCCGCCCTCAGAGCATCTCCAACGGGGCTCTTCAAATGAGCCCTCAATGGCTGGCTAGCACTGCTCTTGCTAAATCACACACCCCAACAGCCACTGACAAAGGTCGTAAGTTGTTCGAAGGGCTTGCCAAAAGAAAGCTTTGGCTTTCCAAATTTCCACTTTTTAGCGAGGCTCACCAAGCTCCTGGTTCATCTCCTAAACCGGTATATTCATAATTTTTATTGATCTTCCGCCCCTTCACATGTCATCGAGAGCAACATCACCATGGCCTCAGTTCTTGGGGCGTGCTATAAATGGGGCACAAACCACGCCAACCATGAGCCGCGGTAAAGGGACTTATGAAGGGCATTGAGAAGTGTAGATGACGCAGCCCTTTGAATCGATTGATGAACCAATTTCAAAAAATGTCTACTTGGCCTTTTAATATAAAGTTCTTATGTCCAATTGTTGATTAAATTTCAAATTTGACATTCCTTGACTCTTCCAATATAAAAGTCCATGGACTTGATAATAGGCCTAATTTGAAATTTGACATTACTTGAGCCTTTTAATATGAATGATTCAATCTAATTTACTTTTACGAAATAGGCTTAAGATGTTGAGAGTTTTTAAATAAGTGCTACGACATTTTCTAAAACAAAAAGTTTCTCTCTATTTTGAATTTACTGAAGTCCCCAAAATTTCATGGATTGTCTCCTATATAAAATGAAGCTGTAGATTTTTGAATTCAAAATTCCCATAAAACCCTAACATGAAAAAATAAAATCAAAAATCAAGATATGCCTCGGAAAACATTGGTACCGTACTCGGCCATCAGGGTCGGCAACTCATGCCTAATGTTTAAATTTTTGTCGAAATGATGCAAGTATTCTCTAAAACTATGTGGATACTCTTCTTTTTTTCACCATAGAATTTTATTTTTTTTGAAAAAGAATGTTTGAAAAAGAATTTCTTAAAAATTTGGGCTTCTTTTTTTGCCGACCTAGACGGCCGGGTACAATAGCACTAATTTATAAAGGTTCCAAAATGAAAAAAAAAATGAAAAAATGAACATAGCACTAGTGGGTGTCACAACTCTTTCTTCCCATTCTCAATATTCAAAAAATGCATACATGGCACTTTCTCCTTGAATTATGGAGGACCAATTTTGTAAAGATTTAGAAGTTTCATTTTCTCCTCCGGAAGTGAAGAATGGGAGTTGAAGATTGAGAAGCTATGAAAAAAATTGAGAAGTTGTAAAGAAGATTGAGAAGCCATGGCTATTCTCATTCTTCACACAACCTCAAGGGGAGTCACACCTTCATATAGAATGGCCAGGATTGGCTCCTCGATTCCCTCCCCAGGTTCTCAATCTTCAAAGAATCAAACTTCTCGAAAGAGGTGTGACACCCCTGCTGATTTTTAGGGGTCCTTGCACAACTCCGTGAACTTGGGAACAAAGATGACTGTATTCCCGTCAAGATCGACGGTGGTCATGGCTCAGGGAGATCGAATGGCTGAGGGTGCGAGACCTTCTGTAGACCTTCAACCACGAGGGTTTCGGTTTCACAGCCTTGTTGTGAATGTCGTGCTGCTGCCTGTTTAATTCTTTTGTGGCGATCTGGATTTGCGGCTCATTCTGTCCGGGCGATGGAGCACTACCTAAGTTAATTTCTGTGATTCTCTAGTTTTTTCCCTGCGATCAATTCGTAGCAAGGGCGATGGAGCGTTCGTATCGCTACATGAGCGCGATCTACGGGAGGTCTGTTGTTCCATGAAGTCATTTGGTTCGTTTAGTACGCATTCAAGATTACGCTCGAGTTTTCCGAGTATACGAGATGGTGGATCTGCGAAACGAGGACCGAGTTTCCATTAGAATGAAATTAAGGCGCCCTTAATTGTTGCAAGTTGCAAAATGCCGAGGGAGCTTGTAGTTTCACTTGTTGAATGAGGTTGGGGTGCACTATGACTTACGGATCAGCCCCGCTAACATTCAGGTGTGAAATTCTTGCCTGTTTCCTTTGCCCAGTTCTTGTGATGCCGCTTAAAGCGCTCCTGCTGGAGGGTCAGAGATTAACATTCATCTTTAATACACAATCAACCAGTGTTCATTGAATGGTTTTTAATCCTTAGGGTCTTGGGGTAAGTGGCTGGACTTACTAGAATGGTGAGGAATTTTAGTTGAATTTTCTAAACTGATAATTATTTTTGGGTAGATTATCAAGTATTTTTCCCAACGTCAATCGACTTCCGTATGATAACAACGATGGCAGGTCAGCTTTTCATTTGAGAACTGGATCAAATCGTCCTGACCCTTAGTGTAATGACTTGTCCTGAAGCTTGAGGACCAGCCAAACCCTCTGAAAACGATATGCTAATGTTTAGCTGGATTTAAAGAACCTCCATTTATTTCAAATAAGTTAGGCCTACACATTAAGTCTAGCAACTGTCGGTATTAACCGGGCCTTAAATGTCGTGGAGGATATCGGTAGACTCAAGGAGTTGACTTTCTAATGGAGCAGCATCAACGCATCATTGTTGAAGTATGAAGAATCCAAAACTCAAGTATGTCCATAATTTCTATTTTTTTGCAAAAGTTCTATATAAAAAAAAAGTTAAAGCCTTCGAATACATTGAACAAGAAAATAAATTAGACTTAATATACCATGTTCATAGCCTACCATTCCAAAATCCAAGTATTGAAACTTGAAGCATTCAAGGTTGAATGTTTTTAAATTGATTCAACAAAAATTTGTGAAGTCTTATTCAAGTTTGATTATATGAAAAGTTTCTTATCATCATCATGCTTAACCCCTAAACGTCAGAGCGTCCAGAAAGTGGACAACTAACAGATTCAAACCCTTCTCACGTTCTCATCAATGCTTGGATGAAAGTCATCCAATTTTTCGGAGATTCTTCTCCAAGTTGTTGTCCTATCTAACGGTTGGATTTAGTCATACTTGATTACATATTTTTCTAAAATTACGAATGTAGAAGTATGTCAAGTCGTTGACCAAGCCAAAATTGCATTGACTGTAGTTCAAAAGTGGCCTTGCAAAAATGAGGTCATAGATTTAAGAAACACAAAAATTTCAAAGAATCACCACATTTAAGAGTATCTCATTTCAAACTCATTCCAACAAATTTTACTCAAAAAATATTAAAATTTTGTTTGTAATCGAATTTAGAAGGAATTTTTAATTTTAACTTTCAAATTTTATAATTAAATATTGGTGATAGTATTAGTGAATCGAACCGTACGGATGGGATCTAAAATTCAAAATCTAGAACTTTCATTTGTATATCAATTCTAAAATATTCTTCTAAATAGTACTTTATGATGATTTTTCTCAAACTGTCAATTCCAGGGACACCCTGGTACGTTTAGGGGTTAATATATAATTTTTTATATATGAACTTCAAAAAAGTTGTAAAAGTCATATATTATAAGATATCTATGTTTCATCCAAGAGGGGTTAATCTATTTGAGCTTGAAAGTTTATAGTTTACAATTTTAATGCCCAAATTAATAACTGAAGTGTACAAAGTCTATCTAAGTTGCAACAGAGCATTGGGGCACTAGATTACAGTCATGTGTACTTACAACTTGTTGATGGTGGAGAGATTGTTTTTCAGTTACTCGTGTTTAACATGCTTGAAGAATGTTGATTGACTGTCTTAACGTGATTTTTGCTTTGCCTTGGATATTGACTGGATTTCATGGTTGGTAGGAGAGAATAGAATAAATTGAAGTGAATCTCTGCAATATCAGTTTGTTACTTATTCTCGAATCAAATTATTCCATCTACTGGCTGGCAACCAGGATCCACGTCACCAATGGTGGAAGGATGTATCGTCCAAGTTCATATTCTTTCTACAATAGAACTTGTTTCAAAGTTCTATATCAAAGCATGACTGAATCATGTGGGAGTATACAATGGTGAGCAAGCGCAAGAGACGTAAAGAACTTCATCACCGAGCCAAAAATGGACATTTTCTTGCTTTTGTTCGAAGACGAATGTGCAAATTCTATCCCAAAAAAGACAAGAGAAGGCAATGGAATGTGCGATCCTCAAGTGTAGACCGACCTGATCAAGTGCAACCTCAACAAACAACCAAATGTTCCCCTTCTCATGCAGGTTTTGATGATCTGGATTCAGGGTTGCAGAATTTACAGTGAGAACCTTCTTCCCAAGCATTGTTTTACTTTTCAGTATAGTCTATAACTTCAGTTAAAAAGAGTTCGAAGATGACCTGCATTCAATTTAACCCCTAAATGCCTAACCCTATCACCGCAGTGAAAAACTTTAGATTGTATGCTATATTTCACCACTATTACTGAATTAAAAAGTAAATTTCATATTTTTCCTACATGAGACCAGATGTCAACTATAATCTATAATTAAAAATATATATATTAATACAAAATTTAAATTATTATGATTTTTGGAAGTAATAAAAGTAAAGAAAGTTCATACCAATAACAAAATATATTAAAGAAATATGAAAACATTACCAAATGTGTACATTATAGTGAAAAACATTAGGTTGTTCATCGTGCTCAAAAATATTTCTAAATTTAGAAATACAATGGAAAAACCTAAAACCGTGGAATACCATGGAGGAGCCATGGTAATACACCCTAATGTTGTAATTGCTATAAATCATTTAATTTTAGGAATTTTTCAAAATTTTAGAATGGAGTGGAAACTAGACTTCGTAAGCTACAGTTAGTTAAGCTCAAATTCAAAGAAAGTCATCTTGATGGCCAAAATTGTATTTCAGATGCAAAAAAAGATGATCAATTAGATTTGGTCGTTCAAGCGTTTAGGGGTAACCTTAAAGGACATGGCTCTCCATTTTAAGCATGATTCTCTTTTTAATATACTATGGTTCTATTCTAAAGAAATATAGATCCCTCAAATATTTTTGGTTTGGCATTTAAAAAACCCCATTTAGTTCAACAGAGTAGAAGTTATGAGCAAGATGCTCCCAAAATACCAAGAAACTCATGGAGCTTAATATGTCCTTTAAGGGTTAAAGTTTCAATGTTGGGTGCAAAGCCTAGATTATGGGATGTGCCTTCAATTCTCTCTTCTAATTATGACTTGGTGGTGATTTTTAGGGAACCGTGTTTGGAACCTAAGCATAAGATCTTTTTAAGCCACAGTGGGGCTCAAAAGAACTTCACTGAGCAACTATGCAAGGACTTGGAAAGAATTCATCATTTTCCATTTTTTGACAAACGCCCAGATAGTTTGCGCAAAGGAGAGAAGTTTCCGCCACTCATCTTCAAGGCCGCAAAAGAGTGTCATGTTGCAGTTCTTGTACTATCAGAAGAGTTCTTCACCCGTTCTAAGTGGCCCATGATAGAGTTGAATGCGTTTGTCCAAGCACAAGAATCAACCAACACTTGTTTGAAAATACTTCCGTTATTTTTGGGATTGTCATTGGAACAATTCAAAGATGCAGGGCGCCAAGCTGATTGGTTGAAAAAGTGGCAGGGTTGGGCACGTAAAGATGAGAGAATTGATGTGAAAAAATGGATGCATGCTTTATCAAAGGTTCCGGCTCAAAACGGAATGGAGTATGATGCAACAATGGGAGAAGTGACCTACAGGGAGAAAGTAGTGGCAGCTATTTGCAAATTGGTTCCACCAGATATAAAATGGGATGTTTCACATGTTCAAGCATTGCCACAATTGTGTGAGGTACTATCAACTTTTATAACTTCTTTATAGGACCAAGGATTCATGGTATTAAAATGACGATCATATTGTGAAAAATATAATTTGAATTTATTGTCAGCAAATATCATTGCATGTGATGGTAAAAAAAGGAATTAAACAAAAAGAAGTCCACATAGGATCTACTCAAAAAGGCTAAACACAAAATGAGACCTAATTTGGGCTTCTTGGTCCTTTAGGGGTTAAGTCAATGGATTGGTGTTTCTTATAGGATTTAAATTGTTTGGTGAACGTACATATACTATGGGCACAAAATGCAGATTCAACTCATGACATGTGAGTAGGCACTAGTATTAAAAAATCCTAGTTTTAAAATTTTCCTTCATATGTGTGGAGGTTGATGCTTTGGGTTCATTTTTGTCTCTTGCAAACTTTTGATTGTACATGCTTTCTATATGTATTGATTCAATCCACATAAAGATCTAGTAACATAATGTTAGTTTTAATGTGTTGATTTGAAAGCCTTAGTTTTTAGAAGAAAAAGGTAAATTTTCAAACATACTAAACTTTGATGAGCTGGAGGTTATTGCAAAAGGTAGATGGTTGTGAAGTTCTCCCATGTATGTGTATTTTTTTTGTTTTCACATGGTTACGTTGTGCCCAATTTTTGAACAGCCAATATTGTTTCAAATGAAAAAGACGACACGCCATCACAAATATCATGTTAAAGTTGTTGGTTTATTTGGCATGGGAGGTGTTGGCAAGACTACTATCTCAAAGGTTCTTTGCAATCAATTATTTGGAAACTTTTCTGGGAAAGTATGCCATGTGGAGCTTGGTGGCAAAAACCTTGTGGAGTTGCAAAAAAAAGTATTGAAGGAGCTAACGGGGGCTAGTTTGGAGATTCTAACAGATGATGATAAGGTATGGTTGTACACACTTATTTAGAATGTGAATGCAATGACATTGATGGCACAACAAATTTTGAATATGATATTATTTGTAGTGTAAGAAGGCATATTGTATACTAGAGGGAAATGAATGTAGATACTAACATGTCAATATTGATTCAATAAATGATGTTAACAACTTGGAAGTGATAAACTAGCTTTGTTCAAACATTGTTTCAAATACATCTACTTAATTTTTTTTATCAACTTTAAAACATGTATGTTTAAATAGTAACAATCCTATTCCTCCATATTGTAGTATGGTTGTTGAATTACTTCATAGGCACCTCTATTGCATCAATTTATGAAAGTCCTTGTAAAGAAGGGCAAAGTTTTATTTATTTATGAGCAATCAAATTAAATGATTATAATTTGGATGTTTAGCCATCTAGCCACTTCACAACATTGTATCTATATTGACTCGATTATGTCACCTTTGGAATGTTATGACAGCTTGTAAGCCTCTTGAAAAGTCGCATGCAACGACAAAAAGTGTTCCTTAGTTTAGACAATGTATCAGATGATCAAATTGATGAAGCTAAAATGTATTTGGAAGTTGGATACTATCAAGAGAGCATAGTGCTCGTGACAGCACGTTCTATTGATATTCTCAAGAGTTTGAGGATAAGTAAAAGGGATTGCATGGAGATGCCAGAACTAAAGAAGGAAGATGCAACCAATTTGTTCCTCTCCCATGCTGCTCCACATGAGAACTTGAATGACAATGATTGGGAAATTATTGAACAATGTGTGGAAAAATGTCGCTTTGTGAAAAGAGATGCTTATCATTATCTTCCACTGGCTTTGAAGGTTTGGGGAAGTCAACTAGGGAGCATTAGTCCAGATCCATTAAAATGGGTGAAGAGCTTGAACATCTTGAACAATCACAAGTTCAACCCTCTTAAAGTGTTAAATCATCCCGTTTTTTCTCTTCTTAGACAAGGTTATGATATGTTGTGCCCGGAGGAGCAACACATATTTTTGGATTTGGCCCTTTTTGTGTCTCCACTTGGCAGTCATTATATGTTTTCTGTTTGGGATTGGTTGAGCATTATCCATAAGAAGAGCCGGGACATTATTGAGAATAGTGTAAGTTTTCCAAAAATTCTTGACTAAGATGAATGTTTTTTGACACTTGTTGATAGAAATGTTTAATTGACAAATTTCTTTTTTGTTAAGTATCTTGTAATATGTAGCAAAATGTGCTTTGGATGTTTTCAGAACGATGTCACTAGGATCTTATTATGAATATGAGGTTCATAACAAAGACATCAATTTATTACTTGTTTTATTATTTGTTGGATGTGATTTACAAAGAAGTTGTTATCTACAATTTCATTTTACATGTTGATAGAAAATTTACAAGATAAATATTCAATTGTCATGATTGTGAGTTTTTTGTATGTATGGTTCATAGAAAACTAACACTCTGCTTGGCATTTGAATTCAGTTGGATGTTCTAAGGAGAAGGGCACTTCTTGACGAAATAAGCGAAGATAGTATGGAATTTAAAATTCATGATATGTATCTTGATTTTGCAAAAGAGGAAATCCGAGAAGGCCCTTTTGATACAAGGCGTATATTATACAGCTTGAAGGAAAGTGGTGTGCCTCCTGAACTTCTAAAATATCCTTCTGGATTGTGTTGGCCACGTTTAGAAAGGCTTGCAATCCATGAAACTGAGGCACAAAGTCTTGAAAGAGCAAAATTATACTTATGCTCTAATGTGGATGTGTTGCAACTATTTGATTGTGAACGGCTTGCAAAAGTTAATGTCCAAGGAATGCATTGTTTAATAAGCTTGGATGTTATTGGTTGCAATGAGCTTGGTGAAAATTTTGAAGGAGTCGAAAAACTCCAGAATCTTGTTTGGTTCAGATGGATGAATATTTGGCAACCTGCACCTTTCCTCCAAGACATGTCATTATTGAAAAATTTACAGGTTTTAGATTTGAAAGGTGAAGATTCAAGCTCTTTATTAGAATTGCCACCAAATCTTAGTGGATGTATCAATTTAAGAGAGATCACACTGTCGAGACATGAAAACTTGGCGAGTTTTCCGGATTTGAACAATTTGTCAAAATTAGAGACAATTGACTTTTCATTATGTTCAAATGCATTGGGCTTTCCAAATTTGAGCAACTTGTCGATGTTATGGAATCTAAATTTTTCATCATGTGAAAAAGCAACAAGTATAATTGGTCTTAGTTCTTTGACAAATCTTAAATATTTAAATTTGGCCAATTGTCCATTGGTAAAGGATTTGCAAGGATTGGGTGATCTCATTGCGTTGCAGAAGCTCAATATTGAACTTACAGGAATATTTGAGCTACCTGATTTGAGAAAATTAAAACATCTACAAGATCTTTATGTTCATGAATGTAAAAATCTCACAAGTTTAGTTGGCCTTGAATATGTGACATCATTACAACATCTATATGCACATGATTGTGGAATTTTGACTGAGCTACCAAATTTTAGCCATGGGAAGGGGCTAAAAATAGTTGACCTATCATGCACTGGGATTTCCAAACTACCAATTGATTTTGAGAAATTTGCAAGACATCGCATTTTGAAGGTGCAAGGATGCTACAATTTATTTGAACCTCTTGTGAATTTATTGAAAGTTCAACAACAGGTGCGTTAGAATGCATACAGTTGCTTCTTAATTGTAAGTGCATATGTTGCATTTTGGTTTCTTTAGGAGTTTCATTGCTCCATCAATCTACTTGATTTGCAACTTCATCTTAATAATCTAAAAGTAACTACATTTTATTTATATATATATTTTAAATGGCTATGTTTGAAAGTACTTTTAATACATTCACTATAAGATTATTATTGTTTTGGACCACTGATTATTTTGTTGATGCATTTGCAGGGATCTTTCTCTAATGAAAAAATAGTAGATCAACTTGAGGACACAAGGAGAAAGGACATTGTTTATTACCTATATAAATGCTTTGAACGAAGCCTTTGGTTGATCGATGTAGAGGCAATACTTAAATCAAGTGTTCACATTGTGAATGAGTTGGAAGCAGGAATTGAATTTGTCATCAAAGAAATTTGTGAGCATGAAGACATGGGCATTCTATCTTTCTTAATTGCAAAATATGCAACTACAGGATGTTGTTGGACAAAATTGACAGCAAAACCTACACTTCAACCTTTGGTCCAACAAATTGTACAATTTTTGGATAAACGACTCCATTCAACAATTAGAGATGAAGCGGCATCTAAAAATGATATTGGTTATACTTGTATGAATTATAGCACATATAATGAGGTGAAATGTATACATTTAGTTTTAGGTATATTAACCTTAAAAAATGAGGTTATGGCAAGGGCATTGGTAGGTGATGAAGTTTGCATCCTTATAAAACATTGCCTTCAAGCACTAGAAAATGACAAATACATCATTGACACCATTGGTAGAGAAAACTATGATGATTTAGTCAATACGTTTGAGTCTTGGCTTAAACGTTTGAAATAAAGATGCAATTGTATTGATAACCTTGAAGTGCTAAAGGTGATTTTAGAAATTACATTTTTAGAAGTCACATTTTGAATTCATTGACTCATGTTTTTAGTAACATTATAAGCATTTTGGTAATGCATATCAATGAAGACTAAGATTCTATAAGTGTATATGAGAGGGATAGGATGTAGGTTTATAGATTCTAAATTTGAATTTGAATATGATAAATGCGTCATTGTCCTTCAATACCATGGGTCATACTTTTTCTTTGTAGGAAAAAAAATGAACTTGTTTTGTGACTTCTATTACAATCTAACTACAACTACAGACATTCCTTCTTGTTCATGTATACAAAGTTTTGATGAAATTTCACTTATTAGTTGTCATGTATCTAGAAAGGCGAGTATAAATATTAAGATAAATAGTTGAATTACATGCCTTTGAAGGGTTTATGGATGAAGTAACATTCTAAGGTGGAAGTCAAAGACATTCTATAATTTGATAGCTTTGACAAAAGAGATTAGGTTGGCCAGCACTAAACACTTGTACACATATTTTAAAGTGGTTTGATGTATAGCATAGAAAAATAATTCCTGGTTTTAAGTTTTCTAATGTATAATGTATAATGTATTCCCTTGTAAAAAATTCTTTCATATATGATATTCTTAAAACTCTCTTGTATTTATTCCTAAAGTTAGTTTTTTTATGATATTTAGCTTGAAAAGTACCCTCATGGTGAAAAATTCTCCAATATAGAGATTAAAGTTATTTTTTACATATTTTTTTCCAACATAGAATAAAAGTTCTTTTGTAGTTAGAAGTTCTTCTATGTATAAGGTGAAAAGTATTCCCATAGTTAGAAGTTCTTCTATGCATACATTAAAAATTATTTCTACAATTAAAAAAACCAAAAAAATTCTTCCATGTAAAAGATAAAAGGCAGTTCTCCCAATGTTGAGAATTCTCCTATGCATAATATGAAAAGAAATTTCTTGGAATAATGTTTGACTATGTGGCCATAGAGTAGGTTATTTAATGGTTAAGATATAAGCACAAGAGAAAAAACTACATGTCCCTTGGTGGTACATGGTACAAGTGTCATGTTGTAGTTAACCCTTAACCCTTAAACGTTCTCACCCTTTTCAGATGTGGCAGTTTTTCAAAGATGCATTATAAAATGCAACTAAGAGGGATATTTTCAACTCGATGAATGAATAAAAGTTGTACATTATGAATTTTAGATTCTATCCATACGGTTAGATTTGCAATTGCTATCACCAATATTTGTGTATAAATTTTCAAACTTAAAATTTAGAGCTCTTTTGTAATATGATTACGAATAAGATATTGACAATCTAATAATGAAATTTTTTGGGATGAGTTGAAATGTAATAATCTAAGTGTAGTGATTTTTGGAGATTTTTTGGTTGCTTAATTTTAGTAGTTGACTTTTTCAAGAGCACTTTTAGACTAAAATCTTCGAAATTTTGGGTGGAACACTACAACATGAAATGAGGCATAAAATTTCACACATCATCCCCTTTCTAATCGGATCACACATGCACGAAGCTAACTTCCCATAAAAGTTTCAGTAAAAAATCCACACTGCAAAATATGCATGGTTGGGCGGTTAGGGATTAAAGGTCCAAAGAACCCTTTCCGACTAGTATTATACACCAATATTCCATTTTATTTGGCATGGTTCCACACCTCCTATGGGTTTAAGATCAAAAGTCAAGTTAAAATTCACGTCGATGTGATTTTAATGAGTTGTTGGGGTCTCAATTTAGAACTTTCTATTTACAACAAATTTCAAATATACGCCAACGTAGCTACTATCCCCATCAACCCTTTAAGGGTTAATGTCTTAGGTAGTAACTAATTCAATTTTTTTGCAAGTAAACACTTGCACTGTGTCCGAGGTCAATGTCCCTCCGAGTTTTCTCTTGTAAAGGTAGCATTTGACTTTGATTTTCACACTTGAAACATTATAAAATATACCTAATGGAGTCAACTAAATTGAGTTGTGTAGTTTCTTATGTTAATCCCTTCTCCACTATTTAAAACGTAGACATACCCGTTACCATCCATTTAACAATTTTGCCTTCATGTTCATATACCAAATGTGTACATTTGTGTACCGAAATCTATTCCAAATTTCCCAATAGTGATTAGTATTTTGTTGCATGTACTATACAGTACCCGGCAACATGTATATGTCACTTCTTTTGAAATGAAAAATGATAAAAATAGAATCTTTGAGTGAAGTTTGGACAATTGGAGAACACAAAGCAATACACTAGGGTGAATGCACACTAGCGTCAACCAATTTTTTTGTCCCGGTGCACTAGAGTGCTAATTTTAAAAAAATCAATTAAGAAAAATGTAACAAAGATTTTTAAGAAATTTGAATTTTCTAGGATTCTTAAGTGTTTTTGGAAGGAGGGAAGTCTTTTGGATTCTATAAATCTTTGTTACATTTGTCTTAATTGATTTTAAAAAATTAGTGGCTTAGTGCACCCGGCCAAAAAATTGGTTGACCGTAGTGTGCATTCCCCCACTATACATACATATGAGTTTTGACAAAGAGATTTATTTCATTTTGAAAAATTTCTACTTGAAAATAAAATGTATTTTTGACCTGCTTAATTCAAACATATGTGGCAACATATTTTATTACTTAAAAGAATATTATAATCATTATAGAAGGTATGGGGATCCTTTTTAGAATCATGTGCAAAAAAGAACATGCATTTTGAAACTTTATTGCCGATAAAGTTTTAATAACAAACAACAAATTTTTAAGATTCAAATTTAAATTTGCTCAATTTTTATTAATTTTTTTTTGGTTTGTTTCATATCTCATACAAAAAATCTCAAAACACTGAAATTTGTTATCATACTATTGAAGTATACTCAATTATCTCACTAACTTACTTTGCGTTTTCTGATTTGGAGAATTTTACAATCTGTTGTGCCAATTCAAAATCTAATATTCCTGTAGTGTTTATGCTTTGTAACAGATAGGGATGGGAACTTCTTGCTGGGTATTGTACAGTAGTTGATGAATGTGTATCGTATCCACATAGCAAGTTTCTACAAAAATAATTATTTTTTGGTTTGACAAAATTTAATTTTCCACATGTCAAATTGGCATTGGTTGTAACCCACAAAATTGTCTAGGTGGCACTAAATAATTAAATTACTTGCCATAACCTGCTATGTGGGTACGGTACTTAATATTTGAAGGTTCGAAGGTTTAGAATTGGTTCAACTTTCTCTTATCAGGTATCTCTAAGTAGAGCCTCTTGCTGCACAATTTTAGAAAATTGGTCCGTCTTCACTCCATTAGAAAAGGATGAGTCTTCAATCACATAATAAGGTAGAAGCACCTATAACTAATAATTTAAGCTTTCCAGCCTATTTGCAGCAGGAGTAGAAGGCGGATAGCATTTTCCCTTCATAGGAAAATAGAAAAAATGAAGAATGCAAATTTTTCCATAATTTTATTTTTTTAAATGAAATTTCTACAAATTTTTAAAATGAAAAGTTAGTCATCACCCAAAACCGATAACTAGACTATCCCAAATCCGTGAACATATGATTATACAAATGGGCCCAAGTTGCTTATTGGAATTGACTAATATAAGTAATAGTGCAAGAAGTTGATTGGTTGACATCAATTTCGATACAAGTGGCATTGAGTTTGGATGAGTTTGGTTGTTAACGATTATAAGTCAGTCTACACGTTGGTTTTGGGTGTTTCTACCTTAGTATGAAGACAACTGATATTGAACTTTAAAGAGCTACAATTATGTTTGTCTCCAAACACTCCAAAGTTGCGTAAAAGTACCCCTTCTCAAAAAAAGGCAAATATTTTTTATCTAAAACCTTTTTGACTAATTCAACCGTAGGGTATTTCAACCAACTTGAATTTATTAGCACTTACAAATCTTCAACCATTCAAGGTTCCTCAATAGTAAGATTATAAGCTACAAAGTTGGGTACACCTTTTTTTTTGGGCCCCTTTGCATGAGTTTGAAACTTTTTGAAAAGATTCAAAATGCAAAGTTCAATCTTAGATTTGGTAAAATGGATTTGGTAGTGGTGTTTAGGGGGATGTTAGCTCATTGTATGCAAAAATTCATATGCATAGCTTATTGCATACAAAATTTTAGGAGTTGCCCACATTTAGGTTTTTTGCCTTTGCATGATTGTATCTTTTGATCTATACATCAAATAAGTATACAAACAGTTACAATCCCATTTTCGTTACAAAGAGTAGAATCACCTGTTCACAACAAATCTCAAAAATTCAAAATCAAAACTCATTCCACATTGAGTTGATTGAACTTGAAAAATCAGCCTTGAAAAATCGGCCTTGGTCCTTTAGGAGTTAACTATTGTCCTTTTTTTGGAGATAGGTGACAACAATTTGAAGGAAGAGTCATTGACAAATGCAAGTGTGACACACAAGGCTTTCTTTTTTTGTTTCTTTTGACTTTGGTCAGATTGGCAATAAATTTTTTCTTGATGATGCTAAAGTGACAATCTATATATTAACTTTTAAACATCCTCACCCTTGTCCAAATTGGGCAGTTTTGCAAGATACATTATAAAATGCAACTGAGTGGGATATTTTGAACTTGATGTATGAATAAAAGTTGTACATTATGAATTTTAGATTCTATCCATACAATTAGATCTGCGATTGCTATCACCAATATTTTTCTATAAAATTTGAAACTTAAAATTCAAAATTATTTTGTAATCTGATTGCAAATAAGATGGTGTGATGGGTTGAAATGCAATACTCTAAGTGTAGTGATTTTTGGAGATTTTTTGGTTGCTTAATTTTATGAGTTGATTTTTTCAAGAGCACTTTTAGACTAAAATCTTCGTAATTTTTGGTGAAAGACTACAACATGAATGAGGCATAAAATTTTCACAAATCATCAACTTTCTAATCGGATCACATGTGCATTAAGCTAACTTCCCATAGAAAATTCAATAAAAAATTCACTCTACAAAAATTGCGTGATGGATGAAAGAACGAAGTCCGTTGTTGTACATCGTGCAAAATATGCATAGTTGGGCAGTTAGGGGTTAAAGAAGGTAGTTAGTTTGATTATTTTGTTTTGTTTGTTTGTATGTTATGTTGAGATCACCCAAACCGTCCGTCGCATTTTTGGTATCATTGGAAAGCTCTCACCGAAAAGAGGTACATAGAAGTAGTTTCGTCTTTTTTGGACCTACGGTGTGGAAGTCATAGATTTTTAATAATATTTTCCATAATTCAATTGAAGTAAAACTAGTTCTAAAAATAAAATAAAAAAAGTAAAAGCATGGCTGGCTACACTAGTGAAGGATTTTTCATCTAAAAGTGTTTTTTTCATCCAAAAGAGCAAATTTTCATCCACATGTGACAAATAGCTCATGACAAAAGAATCCCATGTGGCGTATTTTAATATATTTAAAATTGGAAACATAAAAATAGAATATTCTATTTTCACACAAAATTGGGCATTTATAAAAAAAGGCTCATAAGGTTCTAACTTTAGCAATTAGTGGAGTCCTCCCTTTTCAACAATAGCACTGGAAACGCTTTAACATGGTCTCATCACCCAACTTCTTTAGCTAAAGATGATGTGGACTTACCATGATTCCAAATTTGTTATAGTGATTTGGGAGTAGTAGCCCAGATTCTAAAGGTGTTGTAGAGAAGAGCTAAAGAACCTTATGCTGGTGACACATTCTAAAACTGCATGTGTTTACCAAAATTAGAAGTCCAAAAATAACTTGATCGGTATTACATAAAAATACATGAAATTTTACATTTTTGCACTGAAGTAACTTTTGCTTAGTAAAATTGGCAATAGAAGTTCAAGAATAGAAGAGCTGTAGACCTGTATATAACCGTGGGAAACAAAAGCTCAAACTCTCACAAACCTAGTTTACTCAGCTTCAGTCTTTTTTGAACAGTTGTCCGGTGCACTTTGGTTCGAAACGAGACCGGAGTTCTTCTTCTTCTTCATGTTTAGAGTTTCGAGTCGAACAGACACTTTATTCACGTCGGTCTCGAAAGAAGACCGGAGTTTTTACTGCTACTACTTTAGAGTTTCAATGGAGCACGGTCAGATCAACCCCAACATGAACACTGAGCCCAGTGAAAGCCCTGGTATGAAACAAGCCTCTTTTCATCTGATGTTGCTGAATTTGTACTTCAACTCAAGCTACCAATAGTGTTTGTTTGTTTTTTTGTTTTTTTTTGTTTTTGTTTTTAATTTTTAAGAATAAAAGTTTTGGTTCATAAATATATTTATGACAGTGTAGGATAGTGTCCAGTCTTTGAAAGAAACAAACATGGATTTTGTACTCTTCCTCTATCTTGTTGACTTTGGTGTGGGGTCTTGAACAAACACTAGTAGAAAAGGTGGCGCTCCCCTGGGAGATGCCCAAGCAAAATCACTGTGCATGCGTGGAATTGGGCACTACTTGCCTAGGCATCTCCCTCGACAGTGCCACCTTTTCTATTAATGAAACTGACTCTTTGATTCATGTTACACTACTTTAAACTAATTTAAAGCTAACTAACCTCCTATGTGTTCGCACTTGCAACATGAACCCCTAAAGGACCAAAGATTCACAGTTTTTAAAATGACAAATTCAATTGATTATATTGTAACAAATACAATTAAGGTGGAATCAAATTTGATATCACCATAACTATTGAAGATCATTGCATGTGTTAAATTCTATTTGAACAAGAGGAAGTCCAAACAGGACCTACTCAAAATTGTTAAGAAAAACATGAAGTCCAATTTGGGCTTCTTGGCCAAGACTTTAGGGGTTAAATTAAAGTTGTCAAGTAGCTAACTTTGCTACTTGATGTGGCTGGGGTCTTAGTGTTTTTTGAAACTTCACAAAAAAAAAAGACTACATTTTTCATAGTGGGACACGGTACAAGTGTCCAGTTGTGGTTAATGTCCCAAATACCAAGCAATTCAATTTTTTTTGCACCATGTCCTAGGTCAATGTCTTTCCATGTTGTTTGTTAGGTATGGGCAGGGATATATATATATATGTGTAAAACCAAGATTTTCAATAAAAGAGTAGCATGTACCATGATTTAATGTACATATTACTGTCAAGTAATGTTTTTTTTTTTTTTTTTTTTTTTTTTTTTTTTTTTATACTTTATTAAGGGTAGTCGAGTTCCCAGCTCTTTATACATAATACTTTTTAGGGAGGATCTTAGAAAGAATATGAATATGGCTGAATTCTGGCAGAGGAGGAGGAAAAAAAAAAAAATAATAATAATAATAATAATAATAATAATAATAATTTTTTAAAAATGTTTATAAGAACACTGTTTTGTTGATTGACCTAACTAAAAGTTTAAACCTGCAGAAACTCAAAGTAACGAGAAGGTAAAACAGTACTCTTGCAAATTTTGTGGCAAAGAATTTTCTAAGCACCAAGCTCTTGGTGGACACATGAACGGTCACTCTCAAGGTATTTTTTTTTACCTCTATGATATTTTCACAACATTGAGTTGTGGTTACAAAGTGGATGGTTTATTTTTATTTTAAACTTTTTTCTTTTTATTGAATATATACTTACATCATAAGGTTCTTCAGTTCCTCTATGGAACACCTTACCACTATTCCTAAATCATTGTAGCAGATACCCAAATCATGGCAAGTCCACGTCATTATTAATTAAAGAGTGGATGGTGAGACATTGTGTTTAATGTTAAAGCTTCTACAGTGCTACTGTTGAAAAGTGTGGACTCCTCTAACTGCTAAAGAACCTTATGACAGCTGAAAGAAACATAGAAAAAATGAGAAAAATTCAAAACTGGGCCCGGACAACATTTCCACAAGGACCGAACATTCATCCAAGGTATGCTTTGTATCATTATTCATTTCGCAAATCACATACTGTAGTTGGTCGTCTGGATCAACTAAAAATAATTATAAGAAGAAAAGCCTAAATCTTTAGGAAATTATTCTTTCAATTTTACCAAGAAATTGAATTTTATCCTCCAAAAAAATTAATTACTCGCCATAAGATGCCAACCCTAATGACCAGGTACGGTACTTGTTTAGGATTATTTTGATGTTTGCTTGGATCTCATTTTGACAAAAGAGAGATTCCTTTTCAATGCCAGAAGCTCAATGTTTTTTTCTTTTTTTGGCCTTTTTTGATTATGCAGTGATTACTTGATACAAGCTATGCCAACTAAAACAGGAGAGGTAAGACTTTCCTTGCATTGGCACTTTAACTCTTAAACGTCATTTCATAAATTAGAAAGAAAGGAGAATTTTTGAATTTTAAACTTAAAATGTAAAAGCAATTTATATTCTAAAAACGTATGTACGTATTGGTTTTTTCATGGATGATGCTTGAAAAAGAGAATTCATAAAAATATTTCTCAACTATTGGTAATTCGTGGTCTTATGGTCAAAGAGGTTTGAAAACTGAGAAAAGCAATCATGAGAGGTTGGGGTTGACGTTTAAAGGTTAAAAGAGTATTTAAAGGTGATATTATTTTTGGTAAATAATACTAGTAGTCTAGCTAGTTGGAGTGCCTTAATAGTTTATTGAAATTAGCAAATAACCAATTTTAAATTGAGAAAAGTTTCTATTTGCAATAAAAAAATAATTGGAATAGTAGGAAAATATCTTGCCAATTGATTGAAGTAAATATAAGAATAGACCTCAAAAATTCTTCTTAATTATTTTTGAGCATTACCTCCAAGAGACTCATTATTTAGACCAAAGCTATCATTATTTTTATTTTTATTGCAATATATATTTTTTAATATGTAATAATTAATGAAGTCATTTCTGTTGTAGTGCAGATTATTGTACTAGTAAGTATTTTTCTTTAATTTATGATTTAAGCACAAATAAAAATTTGAAAATTTAGCGCTTATTATTTTTAAGTTGAAACATGTTGACAATTTTACCTTTTGCGATGTCCTTCAGACTTGCGGTGTGCATTGCCAACAATCACCTCAACAAATGCAATGCTATCAACATGTAAGAAGGCAAACAACTCAAAGTCAAGGACCAAGGATTCAAATTACACCACAAGGACAAAGGCATCCAACTCCACAAGCACCAAGACGACAAGCTCCAAAAGGTTTTAACATTCCACAACAACAAGCGAATTTCAATCACAATATGCCTATTGGCATGGTAGCTCATTCGCCCGCATCACCTAATGTGCACATGCGCAATTCGTCATACGCACAAGGTCCTCATTTACAACAAGATCCTAACTTATACATGAACTACCCTAACAACATGCCTATTCGTCCGCCAAACCCTGTTAGTGTACGTTCCAATGGGCATACAATCAATTCTAGTTATGCTCATTTTGAACAAGGTCAAGGAATGTTGTAGATATACACAATATATGTACAATGGGGTCAAAAAGGTGAGTGTAATTTTTAAATGTCCTCGCCTTCTATAGTTCTCATTTGCACAGAAATGGTTGAATGAGCATGAAACTTGTACACAACATTGCAACTTCATGAAGAACATATGTGTAAAATTTTGTGGTGTGAAATATAGGATGAAAAAAAATAAAAAAATAAAACCCAATTTCAATGTTTGATATGTAAACGGTTATAATAATATAATAAAATAAACCTTTTACTAACCAATTTTTTGGTTGAAGGTAAAGTATATGATGAGGAACAACATGGTACATTTCAAATATGCTAATAAAGAATTTGCATAGAATGGACTTTATTTGGTTGAATTAAGTAGCTAAAATAGAAGTTTGAAATTCAAGTAGAAATAAATGTAAATACTTTCTTTTCTTTTTATCAAAACTTATATGTATGTATAGTGTATCTTATGTACTACAACATAGCCAACTTTGACTCAAAGAATTTAAATATATCATAAATATTCATAAATAAAGCAATCTTGGAGCTAAAACTTCTAAATTCCATATCTCAATCAATAAAACTTCAAATTTTGTGATCTCTTTGCACTTGATTTTGTAGAAGATTTCCAATCTTTTAGTGAAGAGTTGGATACCTTTTAACCCTTAAACAACCATCCCCTTCTCAATGTAGCCAAACTTTGATATGTAACTCAATTTCTTGTTTTGAATTTGACAAAAGATATATTTTTAAAATTTCTTTCATAAATGAACCTATATGTTTACTATACATCCTGAATTTTTCAGAATTTTCTCTTCAAAACTGAATTTATTATGATTTTCTTAAGCTTTATATCTTCAAAAAATCATATTAATTACCAAAAGTATCCAAAATTTATGAATTTTTTATGTTGGATGTAAATTACAAACAAAAATACTTTGGTGTATTTAGAATTTACACAAGTTTTTTAATTTGAAAAATTCGAGAAGAAAATTATGTTGAAGAACAAATTGGCTCTTGACCCATTGAATTGGTAATTGCTATACAAGATTCACGAATTGAAATTTTGATGAATCCTAAAGTGAAATAAAAACTAGACTTGATTACCTTTATTTTTTTAGTTCAACTCAAATAAAAAAATATTGCTTTCAAAGTGAAAATTAAGTTTGATTAAAGAAGGGACACAATATGTCCTTTGTGTTCTTTAGAGGTTAAGTAACAAAATTTGTCTATATGTCTTAGCTACTTAAACAAGAGTTTAAATTTGAATCAAGAATAAATTTAAATATATATGATTTAAGATAACAATTGAATTGAATGTATAGTGCATCTTGTGTACTACAACATGGACAAATTTAGTTTCAACATTTTTATTTTAGAAAAAGAAACAACTATTGTTTGTAATAAATGAAGAGTGAAATTACTTTCACTTTTTGCACCCCAATATCCAATACAAGGTTGGTAGTATGCTAGCCTGCAAGCTGTAAAAGCTTCATGGCATAGTAACCATAACGATGAGCTCACGAGCTTAGTTGAGTCGTTGCAAATAGTATCTTGTAGCATCGAGATGTGTGTACGTACGAGTGTGTGTAACATAGCTATAGACATAGCTAGAGCGTATGTGATTGCCGCAGAGCCAAAGCTTGTGTAACTCGTAATCATTAACCCTTTAACCCCTAAGCACTCAAACAACCATTTTCTGGTCGCTGCCCGAATCTAACGGGCTGCCCGGAACATAAAAAAAATTGAAAAAATAAAAAATATTTTAAAATACTACATCAAGTCTACTTTCCAACCCAATTTGAATTATGGCAATCCGAGTTAAACTCCACCCGGGAGAATTTTTCAAAGTAGATCACCTCAACATTGTCTTAGTGTTATAAATTTGCTATTTGGGGAAAGTAATGATGATCCCTCCATCATTTCTTTTGCTTCTTTGAAGTTTACAGTAGATAGCCCAACTTTAACCAATCATACTAAATTTTGAACTCTAAAATTGAAAATTATAATTTATACAAATTTTCAAAGGTTAATGCTTTTAAATTCATTAAAAAATGATCTAAAGTTATTTTTGGAAGTTTGACTGTACGAATAATTTGTAGAGATGATACTCTACATTTTGTCTATTGAACCAAACTTCATCAAACATATGGAAGGCACATATTATAACACATCTATGTTTTGTCCAATACCCCTCTGGCTTTTAGGGGTTAACGTCCCCATTCAACACTGTTTTCAAATATTCGTTATAAAATGTTTGATGAAAAACAAATATGGAGTTGATGTTCACAACAAAGTTGTAAATGTCAATGTGAAGATCACATCTGTACGGCTGGATTCATCATTTTTTTTTTTGTTAATATTCTTTAAATTATTTTCTCTTGAAATTCAATTAAAAATCCCAAATTAACATTAATTTTTTTTTAAAGAAATTGTAATGAAATTGAAATAACGTACACTACGAGATGGTACGGTTTCCATTATTTGATTCTACTTATTTTGGAAACGCATGTTTAAGGTCTCACTTTTTGAACTAAGAATGAAACTTGACATAAACCAATTGTGTTGTTTTTCAAAAAAATCAGAATATCTTATTTTGAAGATCCATAGCATACAAATAATAGTCAACTAGCACAATTTGAATGGATGAAGAACTGTACAAAACCCACAAACAAGTTTACGTTCATTCACCTCTTTATAGAATTGCCAATAAAAATTACAAAAATTATAAGCTTTAAGCCTAATTTGGACAAGTTGTAGTGCACAAGATGAACCACACATACAATTGAGTTTTGATAATAAAAGATTTTTTTTGAATCTAATTTTATTTGAAATTCAAACCTTCATTTTTTACCCTTAATTCGAACAACTATGAATACAAATTTTGTTACTTATGGTTTACAAAACTTTCAATGGAAAGAATGCAAATCCTTTGTAGAATCACGTGGAAAAAAAAATCATGAGTTTTGAGGTCATATTTACTAAAATATCAATGTTTGAAGTTTTCAATTCAAAAATGTTCAATTTGAATATAAATTTTGTATTTTTTTAATATCTGATCCAAAAAATTTCCAAAGAAGTAATTTTGCACACTTCAAATGGTTTAAGATATCTTAACATTAGTATTGATATTTTTTATAAATTTAATTATTTGATTCAATTCTTTGAAAAGATGAACGAACGTAAACTTATTGGTGGGTACTGTACATGATATAGTCAAGAGAATGGTTGCAACCTGTTCGTTGTCCATTATATGGACACAGGCGCATCAAAGGGTTAATACATTCTCTTTATTACCATATATCTATGTTCATAGGTCTGGAAATGAGAAAATTGCTTTACTACAATAGGTTATGGGCCCACAAGCCCTTCCATGAAAGTTGCGTAGCTCTAAAAGTAGTATTGCATTTTTCTTTTTCTTTAACTCGTTTTTGCCTCTTTGGATATTATGTCTACAATGTTTAAGTCAGATAAGTTGTCGAGCTTATAAGTCCATAGTCAAGTTGTCAAGCTTCTATGTCCAAAGTCAAGTCGTCCTTACTTTACAAAGGGCATGCAAAGACATGAATGGACTTTTGAGCTATTAATTTTTTCAGTGTTCAAATATGTGAAGAAAAATATCTTCCAATTTTTTCAAAGTTTTTTGAATTGATTAAAGTTTCAAATCTAAAATATGTTATTTTTGGAAGGGATTAATTGTTTCTCTATTTTTAAAAACATTTTTTTGATGGATTTCTTCTTTTACTATACTTGAGAATGAAATTTTGCAGGTTGGCTTATTTTTAGATTTTTAAATATAGAATCAAACGTGAGCTATATTTACATTCAAAGTTTGATCATAAATTGGTAAAATTGTTATTAAAATGGGAGTTTTGATACTCAAAATCTTCAACATAAAATCATTTTGACATTCTAAATTTTATTTATTTTGGATAATATGTACATAAATCTTTAATTTGGTTCACTCATTTTTCATTGAATTATAGCTACATAATTTTCAAATTGGTTTGAAAGTTAGCTTTTTAGACAAAATGCTCAAAGTACACAAATGTGCACCAAAATATAGTTAATTCACCAAAAGGAGTTAGTGGATTAAACCATACAAACACTCAACATCATGAGGTTTTTTGGGCAAAACTTCCACTTGTGGCAGTTTTAGATGAGAATTCTTTTTTAGAAAAGAGCTAATATAATAGAATTTGTAGATGGCACCACAGTGAAACCTTTGTCAAATGATGTTGAGGGTTTAGCAACGTGGATCAAAAAGGATAGTGAGGCCGTGCAAACTTTCACCTATTTCAAGCAGTGCAAGAGAAGGTGTCTCCAAATACATAATGGGATGCGAAACCTCCAAGGTGATTTGGAATAAGCTAAAAGAGGTACATGATCAATACTTGCATAAAAACATTCACCATTCAACACTTGCTACAACGTTTCTTTGACATTACTATGGATAAAGGAGACAAGATTGAGGACGCAAGATGTGAGCTCACAAATCTTGGAGACAATACTTTCATTGACAATACAATATTCACATTGACCGCAAATGTTCACTATCATTTTGAAGTTTTGTACTATACATGCAAAATTAAACAAGCTTGCAAATTGGGTGTTGCAAGAACACAATGATACAATGTAGACCAAAGTGCAAAGAAAATCATATATACCAACTAAAGTTCTTTCCACTAGGGGGTATCAAAGTGCAAGCTTGTGAAGCAAGACTCTACGAACCATTTCCTACTCCAAGCTCCACAATCGCAAAAAACTCTCACCAAAACAATTGCCTTCTACTTACACGTTGAAATTGAAACGAATACCATTTGCCACCGCCTTTCAATTAGACAAGGATCACATCCTCGCTCAAAAGCTCATTGCAGAATCAAAGCTCATTGCAGAAGCAAAATCTCATTAAACTATCCAACCACAGTGGATACCTCACATGGTCAAATCCATTGGACTCACTTTGAACCCATGAGGTTGGCAATTACATACATACACTGAAGGTTTTGCATCGACACTGAAGGTTTTGCATCGACACAAAAGGTTTTGCCATGTGTGCCTGAAAAAATGAAACAAAGTAAAAACGTGAGCAAAAGCTGGGGATAAGAATTCTACAGCGATTTGAGTATTGAGAAACTGATGGCCATGAGGGTTGATCAGGGATGAGACCGTCTCTTCAAGTCGAGTGTCAATGGCTTGGCTGCGCTTCTTCTCTTCCAAAGCAAGACTTCTTCACTAGCACTAGCTCGGGCATTCGCCATAGCCACAGGCGGTCTGTGTGCAGGCTGCAGGAGCGTCTTTGCATGGCCATCGCTACTCTGGAGATGATCTTGTTCACGCGCCTCGCACTCCAGCTGCAACATGAGGAGCGACTTGGCCAGGAATGTGCCGGTCTGTTGCGGTCCTGGCCGGGCCTTGGCTGTGGCGGAGCTGCTGAACCTGTTGAGGTCCACATGGAACTCGGTGCTCTCGTTGCGCGGTGGTGCAGCTGGTTGGCTGGGGTTCACTGTTCCTCGGGCACCTAGAATCTGTCGCCACTTGGACGGCCTTGGAGACGACGACGACGACTCCAATCGCTCCGGCGCTAGCTTCTCTCGCTTGGATTTCAAACTCCTCAGATCCGGTACCTCCACTGACTTTGGCAGGGTTTTTGGCGGGGTTTTCGGTGGGGTTTTTGGCGGCGTTCTTGGCTTGTCCTTCACCTGAAGCACGTACATTAATCAATGCGTGGATTCAATCACATGTATCACTGTAATAAGAGTCCTCCCTTGAACGGTAGCACTTTTTTTATTCATGCTGGTCTGAAGATTAGAGGTTTTTTCTCTTACAACTGAATTGTTTCAATTGTAATTTGGGCCCTAGAAACCATATGCATGCATAGTATTGTGATTTATGCGATCTTTGAAGAGCACCCTTAAGCTGGGACTGATCATTTGCAATCTCGATCTTCAAATCATTGAGCTTGGCAGGAGGGAAAAAACCCCACAATGTGCCAGGTTTCATCCTCCGGAATCTCTACAGTGCAAACCAGCCCCAAAACCAGTTTGCTTTTCTGGTTGCTGGTTCCTTGATGTCTTCTCATAGCAGAGGAAACAACAAAACTTGTTTTTAGACCGTCTTAAGTTGATTAGGGGTATCAGAGTGTGAGTATTTATTCCAGCTATAGCACAAGCTTCTGCAACGAGCTTTGGAGCAAGAACGTGGCCATGTCTCTGCAGAATCACGCAGTTTCAATTTGCATGGAGTCTCGCGGTTATGGGCGTGGTTTACAGACAGCAACTCCGTCACAGAGTCTTGCCTCACAAGCTCACACTCTGACACCCCTACTGATCATCGAAACCTCCTCTATTACGTTGTGTATCAAGACCAGTCTGAGCGGTTACACTCTCTGCAATGGATTTTCCGTTTGTTCATAAAAGGAAACAAGATGTCCAGCATTCCAATGCAAGCTAGTACCTGTCCAATGCAAGTGACGACCGGCGATGTGGGATCATCGTCGCTGTCATGGTCGGCAGCCGCGCCATCTAGGAACGCCGCGCGTGGCAGCGAGTTCACAGGTTGCACTGTGGATCCTGCGCCTTGTCTCTGCGACCCTGTCACGGTCACCATAGCCGGATGCACAATCTGGTACCCATTCCACAACCACAGCAATCGACATTAACCCCTAAGCGTCCACTGTGTAAATTTTTCTGTAGTGTAGGAAAATTGGACCCCCTGCTGCAAATCATCTGCTTGTGTGAAAATGACTTCAGTTTGACACGATCGTCACTGTTGATAGAACAAGAGCTTTAAAATGATGTATTGCAATCAGAAAACCGAGATAAAATGAGAAAAAGTCACAGTTGCAAAGTTCACTGATGCAGATGGACGTATTGGGCGATTTAGACGCTTAGGGGTAACACAATCGCTTTTATTTCAGTGGCACAAAGATTCGAAAAAAAAAAACAACAACAACAACTACAGCAACACCGCAAGATCAAGTGCGAACTTACCAGATTGATGGCACCAGCTCGAAAGCAGGCGAGCATATGAGCACCGCCGCTGGCGCAGTTCACGGATGATCGGTCTCTCCCTCTAAACTCTCCCTTCCCTTTCCTGCTGTACGCAAAGTTATTCGCTTCGTACGAAGTCCCTGGAACCTGGTCCATCTCGTCATCCGTCCACGCATCGCCATGATCCAGCGTCTCCGCCGGTAGCAAGCATGCGAAGCTCCACAGCCCCACCCTCGTCATGGTGCACAAAACCAAAAACTCTGCCGTGACTAATTCTCAGGCTTCCAATTCTCGCGTTCCATCCAACCGATTCTATCGAAAACCAGCTCCGCTATACACCGACCCCACCGACCTTGTCATTCACTTCAGTCAACAAAGCAGACGAGATCTCTAGCTAACGGAATCAAAAAATATTTAAAAAAATACTGTATATACATACATCCCCACCGAACACAGAGAGAGATATATCGATCAACTGAGAAGTAGCAAGAACGCTTTACAGGAAACTGAAACTAGCTTTTGCTCTTCGTCCATTAGGCGCTAGTCAGTTGAGCAGGTGTGATGATGAGCTGCATCAGTCACTGGAGCCTTGCACATGGGGTGCAACCAGTGAGAGCATTGAGTACTGTAACTTAAGTAAGTACTGCCAAATGCTCATCAGTCATCGTGACCACTGTTGCAAGAGTCACCGTGAGCTGCGGATTTCCTGCACATGGCTGGCGGTGAGTGCCTGCATGGATCGATCCAGCGGTCAAGGGTCTTGCAGCCACGGTCAAATGATCGAGCGTGTGATGCTTTGTACTCGGCATATTTGACCGAGGGTTCCTGTACTGTAGCCCGGATTCTTAATCACATTCTCCCATGGAAGATTAGGGAATTTGTTCAGCCTGGCAGTTTAAGTTCGTCCATTTGTGGTACTAATAAGAGCGGCATACACGCTTGGGAGCTGCTCAGGTGCCGTGGGGCACGCTGTCCCAGGAGTCATGCAGACTAAGTAGGATTACCCAGAGATTTGCGTTAATTTTGGTTTGGGCTCACATGAGTTACCGGCACAGTTTTCCACCTTCAGGAGGTTGTGAAAGGGCCCACTTGGCGTTAAACTTATGGTATGAATGTGTGAGTAGTTATGTCTCTCTTCTTATTCTTTGGAAAACTACATTTACTGTGGGCCACATTAATGCTGTAAGGTACACCAACCTATTACCACCATGTTTCCAATTCGGTCCCCGGCGGTAGACATTTTTGGTTTGGAATGTACACCACCAAAACATGAGGGCAAATTGAAAACATAAGTTGGTGTTTAGGGTTTAGGATTTGGAATCTTGTTTGTGTGAAGATATCTTTAGCTTTTGGAGATGTTTCAACTTTCAACCCATAGAATATCACTAATTTTTTCCCCATAATAATTGGATGGAAAAGTATACTAACATATATGAATATGGATGATGCAAGATGAAAATGTATTGTTCATCTAATGGTATATACATTTATATGAAATATAGTGATACTAATTTATAATTTGGGAGCATTTGAGCAAAATGAAGAGCTTCTTGCCAGATAATATTCGCTTCAAAAATAATTTGTATTCAGTTGCTTTTGAACGATAAGGCCCTGAAAAAGCCCTGTGTGTGACTGCCTGACTGGGGTGACAGACCAACAGACTCAAAAGGTACAGTACTAAAAAGATGGGGTCAAACCATATTAATAGTTTGATTTTTGTTTTTAGCTTTTAGGGCCAAGGTGATATGAGTCAATGCAATGAACTCAAATCATGGGAAGCGAGGATATTTGGGATGGTAAGTTAGGTCCTCAACGCTCTCATTTTTGGAAAATTTCAAAGATGTCTTATAAAATGCAACTACGAGGGATATTTTGAACTTGATGTATAAATAAAAGTTGTACATTATGAATTTTTTATTCTATCTACACAGTGAGATCTATGATTGCTATCACCAATATTTTTGTATAAAATTTGAAACTTAAAATTCAAAATTCTTTTGCAATTAGATCACAAATAAGATATTGACAATTTGTGGATGAAACTTGTTGTGATTGGTAGAAATGTAATACTCTAAGTGTAGTGATTTTTGGTATAGTGATTTTTGGAGATTTTTTGGTTGCTTAATTTTATAAGTTGACTTTTTTCAAGAACACTTTTACACTAAAACCTTAGAAATTTTTGGTGAATCACTGCAACATGAAATGAGGCATAAAATTTTCACAAATCATCTTCTTTCTAATCGGTTGACACATGCATGAAGCTAAATTCTCATAAAATCTATAGTTAAAAATCCACACTGCAAAAAGTGCATGACAGATGAGAAAATTTATGTTGATTCTATTCATCATTCAAAAAATGGATGGTTGGATGTTTAGGATTTAAGTAGAACGGCTTGGGATTATGAATTGGGTCAATTAATGAGACCAAAAATTATTGTAATTTTACTCCATGAATTTGATTCAAGAAATGTTATCTCTAAAGTAGAATGGGCACCTAAACCGCCCATTTAAGCAATTAAGCTGCTGTCTTGGAAATTTTTCAAAATTGAACTGGGACTATTTTGGCAAACATGATTCATGAATAAAAATAAAAATAAAAATTAAATGTAATTTATATGAATTTTGAAAGAGAAAACGTAGTGATATCCTACTTATGACATATAGGTAGTATTTTTTTTAATACAAAATGTATCATGAATTGTATGGTGTATGCTAGAAGCCTTGTTTCTCACTAGTAGAAAGGGTGATCTTTGGGCACCCAAGGAACAGTGTGAGAGCATAGTGCTCAAGGCCTATATTGACATTTAGGTTGGTGCTAATATGGGCCTTTGGCACCAAGCTTTGATACTATTTTTTTGTGTGCGAACACCACCTTTCTACTAGTGTCTACTCACTTGTAGAAACCCCTAGTTGAATTGCAAGTGATTGATTTTAAGTTCTTTAGAGATTATAGTGGTTGGTTTTAGGTGCTTTAGATGGCAGTTGTTGAAGGCACCTAGAAGAGTAGAATGGGGTGGGGTGGTTATCGATCATTCCACTTTAACCCCGAAAGGACCAAGAAGCCTAAATTGGGCTTTATGTTTCATTGAGCACTTTTGAGTTTTCCTATATAAACGTCCTTTTGTTCAAAATTATGTGGTTATTGATCAACACATATAATATTCTTCACTGATTCTCGTGATATAAAATTTAGTTTTGTATGAATTATATGTTTCATGATATGATCAATTGAATTTGTCATTTTCAATTAAACCATGTATCCTTGGTCCTTTAGGAATTAACCCCTAAAGGACCATAAGGACACATTGTGTCTTAGAATAATTCCATTAATATAGTAACTTATTTGGATTCCATAATTTTGACTCAATGTTCTAAAGAATTGTAGATGTTAGTTACGAGAACACAAAAATCCTTCAAGATGTCGAATTTACGTTGATCGATATGTCGGGAAAAAACTAAAACATCAAAGCATGTGAATTTGGAACATGGTAATTAGGGAGGTTGATGACTTGGAGAGCGTTTTCACACTAGGACGTCAAATTTTTCAAAAAAAAAGTATAAAATATGTAAAACATTTGTCATTATTGCGTCATTAACACTACATAATAATAACAAAGAATGTTTAAATATATTTAAATGGAATCTTTTCTATATATATTATATTATTTTGGAATATTTTGGAATATTCCAAATACATTTTTTGAAATATTTTGGAATATTCCAAACATCTTTTTGAAATCTTTACACATTTTATACAATGTAACAATTAATAACAATCACAAACATTGGCTCAACCAGTCACCAACAAGTCCCTTTACCCAAATATAAATCTTTCGGAATCAATCATTGTTGTTATGTTTAGTTTTAGAAAACCATTTTTTGTGAGCACCTAGATACAATACATCTTTGTATGCCCCTCAAATTCCAAATGCTAATCATGATTTTTAGAATTTATGATAATGTTTGCAATGGATGACGTGTTGATTTTGCTCAAAAATTTCAAAAAAAAACTCATAATCAAACCTTATAATTATCATGTTTTCTATACGGTAAATTGTCTTGAAAATTGATATACAATCTCACGACTAAGTCTTCTTTGAACTTCAATGGTGAAGTTTTCTACACAAACACCAATTAACCCTTAAACGTCAAGAGGGCTTGGGCGGGGCAGCCCGGAAGGCATCTAAATTTTTGGAGGAAAAAAAAAATGAAAAAAATGAATAAAACGGCTCTGTTGGCTAGCATTGTTGCGGCACTGTAGCACTGCGGCACTTTTCAAGAAACAACCTCTGCTGCCCCAACCTCAACTCTTGTTCATTTTTATAACTTTGATTGCTTGCCAATGACTCCACAATCTCCCAAACGAGGCGCAAATTTGCAATTTAGATCGCTTTTTCAGTAGCTTTTCAACGCACCAATCCTACTTTTTTTCTCAATTATTCCTTTATAAAAGCCCGTGGGGCTTTTTTGACGTTTAAGGGTTAAGAAATACATATACATTTTTGAAAGCATCACGAGAAGTGAATTTTTTTTAGGAATGAACATGGTCCTTTAGAGGTTAAGCAATCAAGAGAAACTCTTAAATAGATTTCTCTACTAGGAAGATGGTTGATTGAGAGAATTGGTTGTCACGGGGAGGGATCATCTTAATTCAAGGATTATTTACACTTTGAAAGTGTTTTAACCCTTTAACGTCCCAGTTCATCACTGTTTTCAAAGATTCGTTATACGGTCCGGAATGACCTTAAACTACCCTTGGGGAGTGCTAGGGGTGCTTCTTAGCACCGGTGAGGTCAAGAGTTCAAATCCCCACGCGGTCAAAGTCTCTTCCGCATGATCCACCCTAGTACAACCTTTGGGATTTGCCTTGGGGATTATTCCCCTTTGGGATTTGCCTTGGCCAAAAATAATAATAATAATAATAAAATCGTTATAAAATGTTTGATGAAAACCAAAAATGGAGTTGATGTACAAAGCAAAGTTGTAAATTTCAATGTAAAGATCACATCTGTACAGTTGGATTTATCATATATTTTTTAAATGTTTTTTTTTATTAATTTTGCAATGTTTTCTCTTGAAATTCAATTTAAAATCATGAATTAATGAATTTTTTTGAAAAAAATATTGTAATGAAATTGGAATAACATGCACTACGAGATGGTATGGTTTCCATTATTTGATTCTACTTATTTTGGAAAATCATCTTCAAGGTCTCACTTTTTGAACTAAAAATGAAATTTGACATAAACCACTTCTGTTGTTTTTCCAAAAATCATAATAACCTATTTTGAAGATCCAAACTGTACAAATGACAGTCAACTTGCACATGAACCATGAGAAATTTTGGTGGATGAAAACTATACAATTCGGATGGAATTCGAACAGTTTGAATCTGTTCGTCGTTCACTATGTGGACGCAGGCGCCTCAAAGGGTTAAGTAGTGCTGATTGAATATGGTATTACATTGGCATTTATTTTTCTTCAAAGTCTTCAAAGTAATTGGTTTGACTGGTTTAAATATTATTTACTAAGGCTCTAAATTTCTTTGAGGATTATGTTGTTAGTCAACCTTTTCAATCTCAAAACTCACTTGTTTTGATATCCTAATTCAATACTTAGGGAGAATGTAAATAAATTCAATGCTCAAAAACAAATTACTTTTTTTTTTCTTTTTTCTTTTTTGGGAAAACAAGGATGTTCAAACTTATTACATTCATAACATTCACCAACCTTCATGCACTCTACTCATCATCTTGAGCCTCCACCTGTCCACTTAGCTGCTAATGAAGTACTGTTAGGTGTGGAATATTCCACACTATCTAATGTAGAGCCAAGGGAAAGACAGTGCATGCTACTGAATGTTATGTTCCTTTTCCAAACATGTTGACAGGACATTCAAGCCCAGACTGTACTTTCTTTCTATTTTCGAAACAAAAGGACACCTAAGTATTTTGTACTTTCAAAAGCATGCGTTGCAAGTAGCTAGTATACATAATTTTTCTGTCTTGCAATATCCACACTCAAGCACAAAATGTATGGTGGGAAACCAGGGTAATTTGAGTACAGCATTCTTTCTTGATCATGACAATTTCAAGCTCGTCAACGTCTCACAACAACCGCAACCACACCCATCAATTTGAAAGTCCATGTGACTTTGGAAGGGTCAATATCAAAAGTTGATACTACAGTGAACAAGTCATATCAATATTATTGTATGTGAGTGAATTATTGTATGTGAGTGAATTATTGTATGTGAGCAAATTTATTTTGTATAGTACCGTTGTTGGTTGTTAGGATCGGTAAAAAATAATTATGAGAAGAGAAACCCAAGTCTTTTGGAAATTCTCTTTTCAAAAAAGAATCTAGTTTGTATCATGAAAAAGAGAATTGTGAAGAATATTAACATAATTTGACATTTTTTGAAAATTATTATTTAAAAATTATTATTATAGGGTATGAGATGCCGACCTTAATGGCCAGGTTTGGTAATTAAGAGTAATGCACATGATTGTTGAACAAGGAAAGATCATACTTGAAAGTCACAATTAATAAGTTTCAATACTACCTATTTTTTCAACCACACTATTTTGAGTGTTTTGATGGAGCTACTGGATACGGTGAATTATTTAGTGGAAAAAGAAAATAGGGAACTCAAAGTGATATTAATTGCCTTTATTTTTGAAACTATCATCACTAGCCCAAAATTCAAGGAAAAGTGGATATGTGTAATTTTCTTATTTAATGCTTTGGTTTTAATACCACATAACATTTTTGAGCAATTGTGCAAATTCAACTTCTCCAATGTAAATGGAAACCAATAAAATAAATGAAAAAGTTTAACATTTACTCTAAATAGCATTCATGGGCATGGCATAATAGAGCAATGGGAGCCATCCCCCTTTTGCAATGGGATCACTATCTAGTTACAATTAGAAACTATGTGTACGTGGCAATGACAAGGTAGTCCCACAATTCATGGAATCCAAATATCATTCCCTCATTACTTAGAAAAGTGGATTTAATTGAAGATCCTCTTTTGATCTAGTTTTCAAAAGGGGGCTCCATTGCACTACTCTATTATGTTATGGGTGCTTGATGAGTGACATGTCTTGTATTTTTCAAAAGTGTTGATGCTAGTCAAAAATATTTTTTATTTTTTATTTATTTTGCACGGGTAATAAAGGAGATTGCGGTATAATAGAACTATGCCACTACCTTCTAAATTTTAAATGACAAGAATGCCACCCTTTAAATTTTTTGGGTGTTAAGAATGCCTACTTCCAAAAAAGAATTAGTAAAAAATATGTCACCTTCAGAATTATTTTTTTATCGGTTGGAAGATCTTCTAATGTCCGTTTCATCACATTGGCTTTTTTTCCTTTTTTCATTCTTCAAATTCATCATGATTTAATCCATAGCATATTCCAATAGAGTATTAATTGGGTTTTGCCATGTGAAATAAAGAAGTGACTACTTTTGGCTCCTTTGGAATTTAAATAATTAAAAATAAGGTGATGAGAAATTTTGAGGTATGGGCACCTATAATCATTTGTGATACAAAAAGAGACCCCTACATTTGAACCCAAAAGCGACATTAAAATTAAATAGTAATTATACAAGATGTACACATTCAAAACATGGGAATCTATGAAAATCTTTAAGGTCAATTTTTGGTACACTTGTAGGCAATACTTTGAAAATTCATAATTTATTCATTACTAATCTACTATTGACCCTTAACCCCTAAGTGACCGATCAACCATTTTGTGGTTACAGCCCAAACAGCAGTGACTGCCCATGGGCAGGAAATGACATTTTTCAAGTTCTGATTTTTTGTTTAAATTTTGGGGTCGAGATCATGTTCTAGTGCTTTTTGATACATTTCATTTGCAACATTGAGGTTCACTAAGGATTTTTTTCAAAGACAAAGACTTCAATATTGTCCTAGTGTTATAAAACTTACTATTTTGGGAAACTAATGATGTTCACTCATTTGAAAATTTTGCCTTTTAAAATTTTAAAATAGAATGTTTAGTTTTAACCAATCATATCAACTCGCATATCAAATTTCAAATTCTAGAAATAAAATTTGTAATTTTGGTGAATTTTAAATGGTAAATGCTCTTAAATTCATTAAATGAGTATCTAAAACTATTTTTGGAACTTTGACTGTACGGATAATTACTAAACATCATGCTTCTCATTTTCTCTTTTGGACCAAACTTCATCAAAGTTACAAAAGTAACACTTTATAACACATCTAGGTTTTGCCCTTACCCCCTCTGTCATTTAGGGATTAAAGGTCTTTGGCCTCAAACACGGGCTACCAAAAGGAATCAATTTTTTTACAAGCTGCCATACAACAAACTTTCAAATTTTTTAAGGCCAACCAACCACCCCAGCCTGTCAAGCAAATTAGAAAATGAGATGTGAGGACAAGGGTGTCAAAGGAGCGAGGCCTTGCAGCCAATCAATGTGCAAACCCAACAATTGATTCTGGTGCATATCCAACAATTTTCTTTTTTTTGGCTGCAGATTCTCGAGGCCCGCTTCTCATGCCCGTAGTTTCCCAACTCTCTCACTTTTTCTCTCTTAACCCCTAAATGACCGATCAACGATTTCTTGGTTGCAGCCCAAACAACATTGACTGCCCATGGGTAGGAAATGACATTTTTTGAGTTTTGATTTTTTTGTCGAAATTGAGGGTAGAGATCATGTTCTAGTGTTGTTTGATACATTTCATTCGCAATATTGAGGCTCACTAAGGATTGTTTCAAAGACAAACACCTCAACATTATCCTAGTGTTATAAAACTTTCTATTTCGGGAAAGTAATGATGTTCTCTCATTTGAATTTTTTGCTTTTCTAAATTTCATAATATAATGTCTATTTTTAACCAATCATACCAAATTTCAAATTCTAAAAATAAAAATTGTAATTTTGGTGAATATTAAATGGTAAATGCTTCTAAATTCATTAAATAAGTGTCTAAAACATTTTTTGAAAGTTTGACCGTACAAATAATTACTTAACATCATGCTTCTCATTTTCTCTTTTAGACCAAATTTCATCAAAGCTACAGAAGTAACATTTTATAACACATCTAGGTTTTGCCCTGACCCCTCTTTCATTTAGGGGTTAATGAACTCTTGTCCTTTGGATGTGTTCCACATTTGTATATTTCCAGCGCAACTTGGAAATCTTGTCTTGCTTCTTCATCATTTTTCTAAAGCACCGTACCAATCCTTTCTTTATTTGGTTCACAAAATCTACTTTTCCCCCCATTATTCTTTCATAACTAAGCCCATGGGGCTTAACTTGACGTTTAAGGGTTAACCCCTAACCGTCCCGACGTCCATATTTTGGACGTTTTTGGGGTACATTCACCTTCGAAGAGCTGTAACTTTTGCAAAACGTGTCCAAAAATAATGAAATTTTGGAAAAAACCCCCCACATGATGTATGGAATGAGTGGTAAAAATTTCAGATCAATCCAAGATGTATTGAACTTTTGGTGATCATTTGAAAGTAAGTATCTTTTTTCTGGACAAGTTTTGTGCATTTTGATGGCTGCAACTTTGGGGGCTTGTATCTCCTTCATCCCATGTCCGTTTTCAATAAAACTTATTGGGTTGGATTCCCCTTGAAGTCTAGTTATCATGGTAAAATTTTCATGTCAATCCATGATGTTCTGAATGTTTGGGAGTCATTTTAGTGCACAGGTCTAGTTTGGACACTTTTTGCTTTTTGGGTCAAATCGGTCACTTTTCAGGCTACTTTTTGACATTGCAAGGCCATTTTAGGGCACATTAAATTTTTTCACGAGGCTTTTTTGGTACCAATGTGTTTATATGATGATTTTGAACTACTTTGTAGTTGAAAGGTTTTTCATTTGAGTAATTTTGAAAACGAATTTCACCTCTAATTGTGTTGCTAGGTCTAAAATTTCAGCATCTTTTTTAATACTAAAACACTATGATCTTGGAATCTATATGGCCAAATGATCTCAAAATTGATCCACATGATCTACAACATGTATATTACAAGTTTGTACAATTGAGATTTCTATACCTCATTTACAATTAGACCTATAACACATCAAAAGCAATGATGATTTTAAGCCCAAAAAAGCTAGGGGAGCTTAGGGGTTAACCCCTAACCGCCCAACCATGCATATTTGGCATAATGTACGGATTTGAACTCCGATTTCTCATCCATCATGCACTTTTTGCAGTGTGGATTTTTTATTGAAACTTTTATGGGAAGTTAGCTTCGTGCATGTGTGATCCGATTAGAAAGGGGATGATTTGTGAAATTTTTATGCCTCATTTCATGTTGTTGTGTTCCACCCAAAATTTCGAAGATTTTAGTCTAAAAGTACTCTTGAAAAAGTCAAGTACTAAAATTAAGCAACCGACAAATCTCCAAAACTCACTACACTTAGAGTATTACATTTCAACCCATCACAAAAATTTCATTATTAAATTGTCAATATCATATTTGTAATCATATCACTAAAGAGCTCTAAATTTTAAGTTTGAAAATTTATACACAAATATTGGTGATAGCAATCGCAAATCTAATTGTATGGATAGAATCTAAAATTCATAGTGTACAACTTTTATTCATTCATAAAGTTGAAAATATCCCTCTTAGTTGCATTTTATAATGCATCTTTGAAAAACTGCCAAATCTGAAAAGGGTGAGAACGTTGAGGGGTTAAGGAAGGTAGCGTTTATTTCTTTACTTTGTATGTTACGTTGAGATCTCTTGGACCGTGTGCTTGCCAACCACGTTTTTGGTATTGTCGAAAAGCTCTCTACGAGAAGAGGTGCACCGAAGTCGTTTTGTAGCTTTTTGGACATATGGTGGATGTTATAGATTTTTAATTGAATGTTTTCACCATAAATTGATTAAATTATGAATAAATTATTCTAAAAATAAAATAAAAGCATGGCTAAATCACAGGGATCCAATGACACAAGGCCAGACATCTAGTGTACAGTGGGGTCCAACATGGAATGGCGTTTTTGGTTTCGCAGTGAGAAATGTTTTAGTACTGCCAACTTTGGAAGCCTCCCGAGAGCTCAAAAATTGGTATCTTACCACGAAAGTTTTACCAGAGACTCATCTTTAAGTTAATTATATGTATGACAAATTTCAAGGCCGAAATATTCACCCAAAAAAAGTTATTCAGAATCTACCAACATTGGTAGCTGTGGAATTTTTTTCACTGCTGCCAACTTTGACAGCCTCCCGAGAATGGAAAAACAAATTCCTTACTTTGGTTTTTTTTTGGTAGAAACCAATTTGTGTTAGTAATATATGGTAAAAATCTCAAGTCTAAAAGATTAGTAAAAAAAAAGATATTCCCAATCTACCAACATGTGTAGTTGTGGGAAACAATGGGGGAAACCATTTCATTGCTACCAACTTTGACTACTATGTTGGTAGATTAGGAATAACTTCTTTTTGGTGAATCTTTTGGCCTTGAAATTTGGCATACATATAATTCACTTAAAGATATTTCTTTGGTAAAACTTTCGTGGTAAAATACCAATTTCTGAGCTCTCGGGAGGCTTTCAAATTTGGCAGTATTCAAAGTTGGTAGGAATGAAATGGTTTCCCCATTGTATCCCACAACTACACATGTTGGTAGATTGGGAATATCTTTTTTTTTACTAATCTTTTAGACTTGAGATTTTTACCATATATTACTAACACAAATTGGTTTCTACCAAAAAAAAACCAAAGTAAGGAATTTTTTTTTCCATTCTCGGGAGGCTGTCAAAGTTGGCAGCAGTGAAACAATTACCACAGCTACCAATGTTGGTAGATTCTAAATAACTTTTTTTGGGTGAATCTTTCGGCCTTGAAATTTGGCATACATATAATTAACTTAAAGATGAGTCTCTGGTAAAAATTTCGTGGTAAGATACCAATTTTTGAGCTCTCGGGAGGCTTCCAAAGTTGGCAGCACTACAACATTTCTCACTGCGAAACCAAAAACGCCATTCCATGTTGGACCCCACTGTACAGTACATTGAAATCCTCTTTCATTTTCATATACTCCCTCGGTCCCATAATCAACTTTATGTTTCCCTTATCAATTTATATAATTACCTTCATGTTTGCTCAAAGCAAGGTAGAACTGTCTATTCCTGACCCTTTAAAGGTTCTCATAGTTGCACATATAGCTAAGGTGTCATGTTATCATTCCAAAGATGTGCAATGCAACGAAACCCATAGTTGCACATCGCATGGTTTGACAATTATCATTTTTCATGTTCTATAACTCATCCACAAACAACAAAATTATGACTGCAACATCGAAATGAATTCTTCAATTTTCCGGGTACAGGAAGCTTATTATGGAACAGAGGAATAAGCACCAACAACAATAAAGTCATCTAACCCTTAAACGTACCAGGGTGTCCCTGGAATTGACAATTTGAGTAAAATCATCATAAACTACTATTTAGAAGAAAAATTTGGAATTGACATACAAATGAAAGTTCTAGATTTTGAATTTTGGATTCCATATGTACGGCTCGATTCACTAATACTATCACCAGTATTTAATTATAAATTTTGAAAGTTAAAATTAAAAATTCCTTCTAAATTCGATTACAAACAAAATTTTAATATTTTTTGAGTAAAATTTGTTGGAATGAATTTGAAATGAGATACTCTTAAACGTGGTGATGCTTTGAAATTTTTGTGTTTCTTAAATCTATGACCTCATTTTTGCAAGGCCACTTTTGAACTACAGTCAATGCAATTTTGGAAAAATATGTCAACTACATTTGTAATTTTAGAAAAATATGTAATCAAGTATGACTAAATCCAACCGTTAGATAAGACAACAACTTGGTGAAGAATCTCCAAAAAATTGGATGACTTTCATCCAAGCATTAATGAGAACATTGATGAGAACGTGAGAAGGGTTTGAATCTGTTAGTCGTCCAGTTTCTGGACGCTCTGACGTCTAGGGGCTAATAATAATAACTAAACTCAGTGTGCTCGACGAGACCCAAAACCGAGAGATGCAATGCCTAAGACCACGCAACGGCCCCACGCCTATGACCGTGATCGAAGTCAGAGCTGATAAAACTGCAGAAGACCGACGGATTGGCGTGACTAAGTTAACGGGTTGTGACCGTCGTCAGAATGCAGTTGCGATGATCATGGCAAAAGAATGATGCAGACGACAGCTCGCTGAAGATTCCACAACCACTCTCGCTGCCAAGGTAGGGTTCTGCCTGCTCGATCGCCGTGAATTTTGCTTTTGATTGTCTTCTTAATTGCTGCTCCTGCTCATGAGACCGGACTCTTTGTTTGGGGAGGTTTTAGGGTTTGTGGCAATGCTAGCGGTGGTCGGAATGCTGCCATGAGTGAATGGAACTGAGAGTAGAATTCTGGCTGTTAATTGACCCATAATCTTTGATTCGGAGGGTTTTAGGGTTTAGGGCAATGCGGTTTTCGTTTCGCAATCTCATGGCTGTCGCGAAGGAGGTCAGAATTAGGGTTTTCTTTTGTTGTGTATTTATTGATTCGGGGTCCGCGCGATGGTAGTAATTCGAATTTTGAATTTTGAATCTCAGGTAGGCGGAAGAGATTGGATTCTTCGAGCGATTAAAGGAAGAAAACAAACAGCTGTGGTTCGAATTTCATGAATGGAACGGGGAGGTATTCATGAATATTGATTGATCATGCCGTCCGACGTGTTGATGAATCGTCACATGGCCAAGCTGGGCATGGCAGCGCAACCTGTGTCATGGTCTGACGGCTCTCTCACCATTCACGAGGTGGCCCAGTTTTTCTCCGTTCCCATCGCCGAGGCTGCGCAGAAGCTTAGTGAGCAGCTTGCTTTACCCCTCATATCAATGTTTGGCAGCCATGGAAGGATGACACATCCCTGATGCTTGTTTTTTTACAGGATTTTTGCAGTTACTACCTTTTTTTTCGTTTGTTGTTGTCGCTTGTTTGATCTGTCGGATGATTCATTTTGAACCTTTCAGATAGTCAAGAGTTGCGCAGATAATTCATGGAACCCTACGTTGTGAACAGAATTCCCGCACTATGATCGAATCTTAATCCCTAAAGGACCAAGGATTCATGGTTTTAAATGACAAATTCAATCGATCATATTGTGAAAATGTAATTCAGATGGGACCAAATTTTATATCACTAGAATCACTGAAGAATATTGCATGCGTTGGTCAACAAACAAACAAATTTGAACAAAAGGAAGTTCACATAGGACCTACTAAAAATGCTTAAAGAAAACATGCTTAAAGAAAAAATGCTTAAAGAAAACATGAGGCCCAATTTGGGCTTCTTGGTCCTTTAGGGGTTAATAATACGATACTGAAGTTTGGATTTGTGAGACCAGTGAGACCTTGTCATTGTTCTGTGTAACGAGATTACCGTATACTTTTGATACTTTGGAATTGACTACTGTCAGGTTTCCACATTTGTGTCACAGAATCTGATATTTGATACGTAAAGATATCTTCAGGATCTGTTTGAGACACTAACAATCGTTTTCAGAGGATGCCTGATTTATGAAAGTCGCATTGCCAACAGGACTTACTGGATCCTGTTTTTGTTTGATTCGATATTTCAGGCTTTGGAGTTGGTTTTATAAGTCGGGGTGTTAACATGTTTGTCATGGGCCAGGTGTTTGTGGGAGTGTTCTTCAGCGCATCTGCAAGGAAAATGGCATTGCACGGTGGCCGTATCGCAAGGTGAACTCTTGTCCTTGTCTTGGTACTGACCCACTTTCAATTCTTGATGAATAAGGTATATTCAAAACCAAGACGGAACCTAAAATTATCAGTGTCATGTATGTACAAGGCCCTTAAAATGTATGACAATAGTAGTTAGTGCTGGTTTTAGGTTCTGTGTTGGTTTTGGGTTTACTTACCTTACTGTGCTTCTGATGAAAGTCCAGCATTAGGCAAAAGATTCATCAGAGACGTTTGAAATCCGTTCTCTCCTTCCTTAGGACATGCTTCTTTTGCGTGGTCAATCCTTATTAGTATGTCGTGGTTGTTTCAGGTTACGGCAGGGAAGTCAATAGAAGAGATTATAGAAGAGGGCCTTAAGGAGTTGGCAACCAACCCTGGTGCATACAAAATTGCGGAAAAACAGCCCGAAAAGACTTCAGGATCACCCACAGCTTCCATTCCAATCTCAGGCCCTCCAAAGTGAGTCTTCAGTACCTATTCTCACTATTCTATGACATGCGGCAGTCGTGATTTTTCTCATGCATCTCAAATGTGGCTTGCCACGTAAGAACACTAGTTATTGCATTGTTTTTGTGTGTATGGAGGTCGTGCCATATTCGCACATGTTATGTTGCATTCTATGTACTAAATCAGTGCGAAAACAATACCTATCAATAACGTACAATTTCTATAACGGTATCAGTGTGGTTGTCGTGCATTTTGGATATCATATTCTTACGATTAAAGTCGTGGTGCACCAATGAAAGTGACGACGTGTATGTTGGGGCCCATCATTCCAAAGAATGAATTTCTCATGTCTAGTAGAATTATGACATGTGGTTATAGGAATAGTGGCATTCTAATAGGTTTTTTGAATTTCCAATGCGTGAGGATTGTACTGAGGATTACATGGAAATTATTGATTTCTATTTGGGGTAGAGACACTTGTTTATTTCTAGTTCAAACCTACCCTGCTGCTGTCCTATTTGCTGAGAAATCGTAATATGATTCAGATCCACACTTTTAAAATCTATTGAGTGTTGATTTTGTTGCTGCAGCGGACCAGACGCTCTTGGACAACCGTCCCCTAAAAGACTGGCACGGCAGCAAGAAGCAAGAACATTTCCGCCTTCACAAGCGCAGAAGTCTACACAAAGGACTGTGTCAGCCGCACAAACTAGGACTCCGAATAATACTCCACCACAGAGACTCAACCAACAAGCGCATGTGAATAATAACAATAACAATAATAATAATAGCCCTGCAGCAGCCCCAACTCCTCTGAAGCAGAAGCCCGCTTCAACAATCGATGATTTCAAAATCGGATTCCCGTCAAAAGGTCTTCGTAGGGCTTCTACTCGGTGGTGGGGGAAAGAACCAACAACAACAACATCAACAGCAACAGCAACATCAACATCAACAGCAGCAACAACAGCAGCAACAACATCAACATCAACATCAACAGCAACAGCAACAGCAGCAGCAGAGAGAGATACCGAATTGGTGTGTCCAGAGAGCTCAGTGGAGGGTTTGGATTGTGCCAGTGAAGAAGTGGGACTTACAACTGCCTCCAGCTTGCTTGTGAGAACCAGGAAGAAGGCATCTGTACGGGGTCGCGGCTCTACAGCTCATGCAGTGACACGTGGGTATGGTCTTCATAAGCTTGGAGCAAAAGATGCAGCCACGTTGAGATTTGTGTTTGGAGATTATCTGCCCAAGCATTGGATCTCTGCCTTTCCTCCTCTCCCTTGAGGGATTGATTTCGCGCCTTCTTCCACCTTGTATAGAAGTTGATGGAGAGCTCATAATGTTGGCAAACGGTGAGTGCTCAGACGCACTTTATTTAGAACTGCTGTGAGTTGCCATCTGTTCAAATGTGGCGCAATCTCATGTCTGCTTTACCCCTAAAGGACCAAGTTGTCCAAATTGGGTCTCATGCTTTTTTAAGCATTTTTGAGTAGTTCCTATGTGGACTTCTATTTGTTCAAATTTAATTGCTTTTTGACCATAATATGCAATGTTCTTCACTAATTCCGGTAGAATAAAATTTGGTCCCATCTGAACTATATTTTTCACAATATAATTAATTGAATTTGTCATTTTAAAACCATGGATCCTTAAGGGGTTAAGAAGCCGTTGACAATGATAGTGATGCTCCAGAAGCAGATGTCTCTAGAATAGACGGGTAGACTCTATTATCAAACCTTAAACAGTTTCGATTGGAAAACTTCCACATGTTGGAGTGCATTTTAAAGCCCATTTGTCCCTCAAAAGTAGTGCAGTTGGCTTGTACTTTTGCTTCTGGAATGGAATGGGTTTCATTTGCTTAATTTTTTTTTGAAGAAAAATGTAGTACTGCAGATGGAGAGGTTTGAGTGTCCTTGTGTTTGAGATTGATTGTTGTTTTGGTTGGATACAACACTAGTAGACTAGCTCGTTGGAATTGGTCACTAATACAATTCACTGATGACTAGTTCTAACCAAGTTGAGTTGATTCCTTGACTCAAAACAAGATATGATTTCCGCTACTTATACTACAGAAATACAAATATGTCATGTACCTCAATAAATACTTCTAATTGTGACTACGCTCTTCATTTTATTTAGTGCCATTTCTTATTTAATGTAAAGTAACATTAGTGTATGATAGAACAAATTAGTTCTTGTTAAATTTGTATCTTGGAACCACTACAATATCATGAAGTTTTTTCAGAGAATAGTGATTTTCTTGTAAATCGACACAAGCAAGCAAGAAAATGGTGTACATCAACAAATACACTAATCCATGATGTTTGAATTAGCATTAAAGGGTGTTAACTTAACGACCATAAGGCCCCCACACGGCTTTTAGAACTAGATAGTGAGGAAATTCGAGTTGTTGGGCCGTGAATTGTAGGGTGAGCAACAAAGAGACCTTGTCTCTTTTTGAGAGTTGAATCCGTGGGTACTTCTTGATTAGAGATTCATTAAGTGTGCAATTTTTGGTGATTTCTTTGAACTGCAAGGAGGTTGTTTGGGCATCACTTCAAACCCTCATATCTTCCTCCTCACACCTCCAAATTACATGATTTTTTTCAACATATTCAAAATGATGATCTTTGTACATGGTAAAAAATTTAGAATTTTTGGAGTACTTTTGGACAATTTGATTTCAGCATATGTACAAAATACCTTGAACGAGTTCCATCAATTTTCTCAACGTTGGCATTTTCTCAAAATTTGTGCAATTTTGTTGATCCTTTTTTCATAAGAAATCTAAATAAGACTTTTTAAATTTCAACGGTGCCGAACGTCTAAATTACCTCACACCAATGAGGAATTGAGCTTGGTACAAGAGCTAGTCAATAATACAAGAACAAAATTCAACACCCCCCCCCCCCCCCCCCCCCCCCCCCCCCCCCCCCGAGAATTCGGGCCTTCAAAAGGCCCCTTCCTTTTGTCAAACTGTTGATCAGTAGTAAACCAACAACAACCAATCAATAATATTAATAATAATTTTAAAATAAAAATAAAAATAAAAAATCACAATGTGACGTAGTAGATGGTTTGCCACGTCAAACTACATTTATTTATTTATTTTTTATTTATTTATTTTGGAAACAAAAATAATATTTTTTTAATCCCAGCCAACTGAATGTAGCTGATCCAAAGTTGGGGGGCCTTTTTGAGGCCCTATATTTCTCCTAATGGGTTAATAGTGAAAGAAGTAAATTGTACTTGAAGAATTGATTTTCAGGTAATGATAGAATTGATTTTCATACTTTTTGTAGCATTATGAAAGTATGATCAATAATTACAATACCGTGGGTAGAGGGCCAAGTCGGCAAAAAACATTTCTAAAAATAAATTATTTTTTAAAGAATTTTTTTCCAAAAAAACACATTTTATGTGTTGAAAAGGGAATCTTTTAAAATATTCGCAATATTTCATCTATCAAACCTTATTTTTCAAAAATAATAATTATCCGGCACAATGCGGAGGAATAACCAACACCTAGTGTAAGTATAGTTAGTTGAAGTGCCTTAGTAGTTGGTTGAAATTAGAAGTTGCACACAAAAATGGATTTAAAATTGAGAGAAGATTCTATTAGTAGTAAAGAGAGCTTTCCAACGATGCCAAGAACACGACTGGGGGGGGGGTGCACGGTTGGGGAGATCTCAGCTTAACAAACAAAACAAAACTAACAAACAACATGTCTTAATGTATTGATTGATTGAATTTATGCATCATGAAACTCATATATAGGAGGTGGAGAAATGTATAAAAATGTATTGAATGAACTTTAAAATTTCAGCAAAATTCAAAAAAATAAAATGTACAGAGTTCCATAAGGTGTCATTAGATAGATACAATCAAGTACAAGAATCTACCTAAATCTAGTCTTAGAGGATAGTTTGAAGAACCTCACACACTCTCCAAATTTGGTGTCTACTTGCCCTCTACGCTATTACATGATGTTTATCTTCCAGAATACCAGGTATCAGATGGTTTGGAGGGTTGCATTGAGGATGCTCTTAGAGGTTGGTTTGAAGGACTTGACACACTCTCCGAATGTGATGTGTCTACTTGCCCTCTACACTCTATTTTAAAATGCCTTTCATCCAAAATAAGATGATTTGCAGGACTCGACTAAGGGCAAGCTTCCATGTGGAGATCGGTTGAGTGAAGGGCACTAGAAGACAAGAAATAAGGTCTCAAGAACCACCCATGTTCCACCCATTTCGGTACAAATGAAATATATACTCTTGAGTTCTCCTGGTTTCACCCATTTTGGTACAAATGAAATATATACTCTTGAGTTCTCCTGGTTTCACCCATTTCGGTAGAGCTCTCTTCTTTTGAGGACCGGCCACCCATACATGGAAGCCTGGCCTACGAACCACTGTTCGGGATACTTTTTGAGCCAACCAGTCAATGTCCTTTATTTTCCAAAAGCAACCGGTTTTTTAATAATATACCCCGTATATTTCGTCTATGAATACTAAATATAACTAATTTTTAGTCATTTAGTCCGGTGTTTTGCCTCTATTCTTGAGATTCAACCAGCTATTTCCAAAAATTAATCGGTTGACTTGTAACCAACCGCCGGTTCTTCCCGGATAGAGCTACGAACGCCTTTACAGTAGCACTGTAGAAATGGGACCAAACCAAGGCAACTCAAGAATGTTATGTAAAGGAGTACGTTCAGTGATTCTGTACTGTACAGTACTGTAAAAGAATGATGCGTTTACAGCCATTACCTGACAACATTCCAAGCTGGAATGTGTGGGGGATCTCATATGGCGGGAGGGGAGCCTGGCCTCGAGAGGAGAGCTTTGGTGACCGAGGGCGTTGAGATCCGTTGCTACTTGGAAATGCTGCAGAGCGTGAGGACAACGTCCGTCTGTCTGCAATTGCTGTGCGCACAGAATTTATGTTTTATTTCTATTTAACAAACGGCAACCCGCTGTAAGAACTGTATCAACAAGTCACCAAGTAAGTACCGCTCGAGACACATAATTTTCAGTATTGATGTTTTAGTTGTGTACAAGTGCTGTGCTGGAACCATGACTCCGTCATTCTACGGTATGCTCTCACCAGTACAGTCCAGTCCTGGTCATCGATCCTAGCCTCTGATCCATCGCTGGAACTTATTGTACTGTGCTCGTAATCAAGTTTAACCGTCATATCTTATGTGATCATATTACAGCTGGAATTCCCCTGTTAGTATATTTATATATGTAGGAGAAAGAGAAGAAAGAATACTGTACTGTACCGCATTGATTGAGTGTGCTCCTACGGTAATTAAAAGCTTCGTAAATGCCATGCCTTCAATTTGCGAATTCATGCTCGGTCCTCGATGTTTTTTCAGCTACTACGTGTGTATAGTAAAATATCAAACAGAGAATTTGTTTTTGGGTGAATCTTGTCCTCATTTTCAAAAGGATTCCAACAAATTATAATACGTATTATTTAGGTTTCTCATGAATAAGTTATGAATCTTTGAAGTTATAACATCTGCTTATTGCTTCCCCAAAAGTGATTGAGTAGGTTGTTTCCATGTGCTACCCAATCCGTCATCAACCACATGTGACTAGTCACATGTGACTAGTGTAGATAAAACCTCCAAAATTTAACCCCCAAACATACCAGGGTGTCCTTGGAATTGATGATTTGAGAAAAATTATCAACAAGTATTGTTTAGAAGAATACTTTGGAATTAATGTACAAATGAAAGTTCTAGATTTTGAATTTTAGATTCCATCTGTATGATTCGATTCACCAATACTATGACCAATATTTAATTATAAAATTTGGAAGTTAAAATTAAAAATTCCTTCTAAATTCAGTTACAAACAAAAATTTATTATTTTTTGAGTAAATTTTTTTGGAATGAATTTGAAATGAGATATTCTTAAATATGGTGATTCTTTGAAATTTTTGTGTTCCTTAAATATATGACCTCATTTTTGCAAGGCCACTTTTGAACTATAGTCAATGCAATTTTGGCTTGGTCAACAACTTGACGTACTTCTACATTTGTAATTTTAGAAAAATATGTACTTATGTATCACTAAATCCAACTATTAGATAGGACAACAACGTGTTGAAGTATTTCCCGAAAAGTAGATGACTTTCATCCAAACATTGATGAGAACGTAGGGTGAGTTCGAATCTTTTAGTTGATCAGGAAGTGGACGCTATGACATTTATAGGTTAAATTGAGTGCAACCATTTCCATTCTACTCATACATAATTTCTTCAATCAGGAATAGTGACTACACCTTTCTACTAATGACATGTGTATGCAAAACAAATGTCATGCCACCAAGGCTTATTTGGAGAACGCATTTAACTGAAAGAACCTTTGAAATGATGCATAGATTTGATTGAAAATCACGTTTAAGACGTATGGCGCAATATTGGCTTCATTTCCTCTCAATGTTAGATCTTCTAAGCTGTCTTTTTTTAGAGATGTTGCAAAGACTGTCTTGTAGTGCAACCTGACAAGATTTATGATGGGATGGGTTCTAAAAAGAAGCATGAAAGCCACCCAACCCATCAGCCGATGGCGGGCTGGGTTGCATATAGAAACATGTCCTCAGTAGGTGGTGACTCTCCCAGCTCTTAGGGCCTCTTTACACTAGAGACGAGAAGCCGTGAGGAGAGAAATTGCAGCCAATGGGAGGCCTAAAAACCGAGAAGACCAAAGAATGTCACTTTACACCCGAAATTTTCAGTCCAAGGGACGGAAGGAGGAGAAAATGACATGGACAACATTTTTGTCCTTCGTGGCAACAAAAGTGCACATTTTTTAAAGCCTCCGGATTTTGTGTCAAGCCCACCTCAAGAGGTGGGTCTAACGCAAAATCCGGGGGGCCATTTGGCCAAAATTCTCACAACCAATAATTTTTTTAATTTTTAAGACATATGTAAGAACTTTGCTTTAAAAAATTAGCACTTTATTTTGTGGCCCCTTCTCACTTTACACTATATCCAAAGGCCGTCAAGTTCAAAGGTTGGCTTCTCAAGGATGAGCCATGACCCTTGTGAGGTTTTCACCACGGCTTCTCGCCTCTAGTGTAAAGAGGGCCTTAGTCAACCTCAAGTTTATCTTTTCAAAACGTCACATTTATATAATCAAAGCCACGCTTTCAGAACAGCTATGCTTCAGGAAAAAGTACCTTATATCAAGTTACTATGACCCCAAATTCTTTTTCAGGGGTGTCCCGGAAAACCCGGGGCCCCCGATATGCGGAAATCCTGTAATCTGCGGGGGTACACGTAGGCAGGAAGGGGGTACACGTTGGCGCAAAAAAATTTGAAATAAAAAAATTATGGGGGGTATACGTTGGGTCCACGTATACGGTGGCGAAATTTTGTAAGGGGTCCAGCGCTCACTTTTTTTTTTTGTCTTTCTCTGGCGATGGCGAGGTCTTCTGGCGATAGCGATGGGCGAGGGTTGTTCTCTGTGATTCCGAGCGATTCCGAGCGATTCGATTTCGAGTGATTCGAGGGTTGTTCTTTGTGATCTGTTCTGTTCTCTGGGATCGAGTGAGCGATCGACACTAAGGGGGTTCCGGGAGGAGTTCGTTTTGGCCGACTGCGTGAGGGGATCGAGAGGGTGAGAGTTCTGAATGGGTCTTACCTTGTTTTTTTCTGGCCTTCTTGTGTAACATGGACGCGAAGATGTAAATGGAAATATGCGTGGCAGCATTCGAGGGCATTCGAGGGCATTTGAGCGATCTGTGTCCAGGGTTTTTGAGGTGAGATCCGAAAATCATTTTAGGTATTCGTTTTCCTTGCCGTTTTATTCCCAGCTCTTGAGGGTTTTCTGGGCTCCCTCCTTCTGGTCGCACATGTGGAATCACTAACCTTGTTAGGCCAGAGTAACCTTCATCACTAATTTTTCTGATACGGCTGTTAGGCGATGGAGCAACTAGTGAATGCAAGCTTGGGCTTTAGTGATCGAGTCAATGATAGATGCATCTCAAGTGCATGTCTGTAGAAAACCTCACTACACTAGTAACACTACTCAACAGTAACAAAAGTCCACTCTTTTGAAACTCTTTAGGATCACAGTAGTTCGTAAGATCACATGCTAGCTCTCGTGATTTCACGGAACCCTAGGCGAGTCTGATCGCGGAACTCCCTCCTTACGGCTTTTAGGGTTTGGTCTTGATGGAATCCGTGTTAAAAGGGAGCGCAATCGACCTTGCCTGTCGAGTCCTGTTGATGGCGATGGCTTCCTACATTCGGGAGTGATCGATGGCGATGGCGCAGATGAGGGAGTTTGTGAGTGAGTGAGCAATCGGGAGTTCGTGAGTCAAAATCGTGTGGTCAAGAAAAATCGTGAGGGTTTAGCAGGCGATGCGTCGTGCAGGCAGACAGAGAGGCACGGCCTAAAATATGGTTTCTACCTCCCAAGCATTGAAGGCTGCAGCACGAAAAAAGAAGGTTGCAGCCCCAGATGCCATTGGTTACAGAGCCAATGGCAGCTACTATGAAGAAGAGTACGAAAGTTTCAGCCTTGGCTTTGAAACTTGGGGCATCTTCCAAGACACCTCAAGGTTCTCCATCAAGCTCTCCACTCAAAAGAGCTGCAGCTGTATCTGCCAAGATAGTTGCAGGCGCAAAAAAGCCTGCAGCTTCTCAAAAGCCCCCAAAAAGCTCCAAAAACCCCAGCCAAACTACAAAAGCTCCCAAAGTTGGAGAACCCTCTACAAATACAGCTGCGAAAGCAGCAGCTATAAGTCTCAAGAAGCCACGTACTCCCTATCGGATAGCTCCGAAATCCTTGGATGTTAGTGTGATTATAGCTGTGGGATCAACTGACATTCCGTTGCACTTGCTTGCGGTGGTCGAGGACTTCATTGACAAAGAATGGATTTCCGGAATCTGTTCCATTGAGAGATGAGGTGCTCTTATGAGACTCCATTTTCAAATGGTGATTTGAATCATGTCCACAACAGCCATCATGGTTAGTAGGCTGATTAAGAAGTACCTTGGATGGGATGATCCAGCGACGGCCCCACCTGGTCATCACGTGACCTCAAAAATGCTCCGTGGTACTGGTCTGCACACATTCATTGGAATGGTTGGTTATTGTGTGAAAGATCGAGCTAAGGATCATTTCCAATTCGTTCATCGAAATGTGAGTGATGATATGATTCAGGAAGGCATTGACGAATATGTCAAATATGGCACACCGTTTACAAAGAACCGAGTTGTTCTAACGCATACAAATGTTGTTGAGAAGGCCGCGGTGTGGTTCCAATACAGGGGAAGAAGTTGCTGGGAAACACCCTTCCTGGTGTACTTCTTCAGATGCTCAGGAGCGGCACTTATCTTCCCTCTGCTTCGTGAGTAGTACCGGTACGGCAGGGGGCATGGATTATAAAAGAGCTGCTGCTCTGTGGAAGTGCATGATATCTCCAAGCACTCTTGAAATGGATGATATATGCCAGATATTCTTTGAGAACATTACTCCAGGCTCGCAGCTTCGAGAGTTAGGGAGGCAGCAGTTGGCTACGGATTTGAACGAAGCACGTGAAGGTGCTGTGTATGACTACGGTGTTCACATTCAGGATGAGGTGCCGCGGGCTGTGCCGGACACTGTTATCACAATTGATGATACTCAAGAGGTGCAACGAACACCACAACACGGTGTTCCTGTTCACCGTGAAGAGGTCCCACATACAACCATTCACGGAGCTGGCGAACAGATGGATGGATCAGACACTGGGTTCACACCAATGTACATTCCGGTGTTTATGCAGAATCGTGACTTTGATCATGGATTTTAGCTTTGAAGTTTAGGACATATGTCAACATTTTTCAAACTCTTATTTTGGAACTCTCAGAACATTTTCTTTTGTATTTGGGTTTTTGGTAATGTTCATGTACAAGGTGTTTGCAATTTTGTAATTTTTTGGGTTTTTTTCCAATTTTGGCTTCCTTTGATATATTTTTTGATTTTTTGGGCTTCTTTTGGCTTCTTTTTCCAATTTTGGCTTTTTTTGTGGTTTGGCCATGTGGCACCTCCTCAAGGGGATCCATGTGGCACATTAAAATTTAAAAAAAACAAATCTGATTTTTTCTCTCATTTTCCCACTTGAGAGCATTTTTGACACTATGAGGTCAGAGCAAGTTACAATTGACATGAACTTTTCTACATACAGTGGCTAGCATAAATAGTCGTACAGAGGAAGCTAATTGAAAGAATTTGCTACCATTCTTACAGATTACATCATAAAATTGAATGTAAAAGTGTATAAGAGCATATAGTTGCAACAAATATATAGTACAACTTTTGAAGTTGAAATGTGAACCCAAAAAATTTAGTTTAATTCAAATATACAACTAAGATGTACAATTCTTTTTGCAAGAACTAGAAACATTGTGCATTACTTGTATAAAATGAAAGTACAAGCTACAAAATGACTTTACAACTCAAGAATGCAATGTCTAAGCAATCCAAATGACTACCACCGAGTATAGCCACCTTTTGCCTTATAAACATCAGTAGCTCGTTGAGGCATAGAGCATATCAACTTCCTAACAACATCAACTTCAATACTATACCAAATTTCTTGTATCTTCTCCCATAAATCACTCTTGCTAGTAGGTTTCCTCTCAGACCTTCTCATGCGACAATCTACTTCATTTCAAAGATGTTCTATAGGATTGAGGTCGGGAGATTGTGGTGGATGCCAAATAAGCTTGAACTTCTGTGCAAGCAACCAATCTACAACATAATTTGCAGTATGCTTTGGATCATTATCGTGCTGAAAAATGACACTCTCTTCCTCTAAACCTTGCATGCGTATAGTCTCCATAAGTTCTGTCTCCGAAATCTCTCGATATATGTATCTATCCATCTTCCCTTCAATCAAATGAAGCTTACCAACTCCTTCCCAACTCATGCAACCCTAAACCATAATACTTCCTCCCCCATGTTTAACTGTACATTGCACATGCTGCTCTAAAAGACTTTCTCCACTCTTTCTCTAACAATATTGCCGTCTATCTGAGCCAAAGAGGTTGAATTTTGACTCATCAAAGAAGATGACAAAACTCCAATCTTCCCAAGTGAAACGATTACACCTCTTTGCCCATTGAAAACGTCGTGCTCGTCTACTCAATGCTTCTTAGTCAAAAGTGGCTTCTTGACCTTCACACGTGCTTGCAAGCCTTGCCTCTGAAGACTCCTTCTAACTGTATCATCACTCAATTGCATGCCCATAGACCTTAACTCTCTTCCTACAGCTGCAGCAGTACTAGTACTTTGATTGTTTAACTTCCTCACAATATCACGATCATCGCGCTCATCAAGAATTCGAGGTCTACCAGGTGAAATTTTGTCTTTCACACTCCCTCTCTCACCAAATCTTCGTACTATATCACTGCAAGTACTTCGAGGAACACCCAACAGTGCTAAAATTTGACCATAGGAACTGCCTCGCTTGTGCATCTCCAAAACGGCCTTTCTCTCACTCTCACATCTCCTAGGAGCCATTATGAGTCACTGGAAACCTCTCTCGAACTCTGAAAGTTGTTGCACATGAAATCTTGAAAGCAATGTTAGCATTGAGATGGTGGTGTGCACAACTTGTGTGCATATTAAGTTGTACACACCACCTGCAGATATTTCGTTTTGGAGAGCTTCCATGTGGCTAATTTCGAAAGATATGCTGCCAATTAGATGCCATGTGTTCTTTGTCATTAATGCAAGCCAAAAAATCCCCTGCAGGTTGACTTTTTTATCGCTGCTCTTTCTATTTCGGGAATATCACTCGCTGTTCGAACACTTGTGCTGACCACTGTATAATGTACTTTTTACATGTATTAGCTTTGGCATTGAGAATACGGAGCGTGCAATACTGGGACAAAGGAAACTTATACACACGTAGGAACTAGGAAGTACGCACATAAGTTAGAACGGCTTTTTCCACGACAAGTATACATACATATGTACTCACTAGCTAGTGGATTGATGATGGCCATTGTGATGGCAGAAAAGGAATGAGGCTGGTCAGGAAATCGGGGTCGTCGTCTCCTCCTTCCATTGGATTCTCGACTGTCAGAACCGATCGGAGTGGCAGGGCAAATGTTTCACCTCTTCCAGGAGTTGCAAAAACTAAGCTAGCAGACATCTCTCTCACTGTCAAATCATCACATCAAGACGGCAAACGAGAGAGCTGATAACTTACTGGTCATGAGCCGGGACATTGGATGCTTTCACGGGGGAGACCAGACCAGGGGACGGCGAAGCTATGTCCTTCTGAAAAATCTGACATCAAGCCTGGCGCTGTCGTCCCAACGGTCTCTTCCATAAACCCTTGCAAGCTCTAAATATTGCGACCCGCCTCCGCCTTCCAGTAGTTTCATCATCATGAGTTTCATCAGCATTTGCAGTCCCTGTGTGTTTCCATGCCTTCTATGACGGAGCTTTCGGTGTTCGCTGAGTAATGCATTTGCCATGGCTATGTGGCTCGTTTTGAAGCTTCAAGTGATGAAACGTAGCGCCTGGTGGTGTGGTTTTAGAACGCAGTAGAGTACGTTGTTGACAGACCACTGGAACTGGTTACCCTCGCGGAGGTGCGTTTGTTACTGCCTTTGTTACTGGGAGGTTTTTGTTCCTTGTTAGGCATCAGCTCTCCCCTGTGAGAGAGTTTCTGTACCGAACCCTGTATGTTGAAAATGCTTATGTATCTGACGATGTAGCTGGATGGTCAACTGTGCCAGAGACTTCGGACTTCAGCTATGGCGGAGACAATTTCACAATCAATGAGGGCGCTTCACGTTCTGAGCTTGTTCATCCTCGTCGCAAGTGCAGGTGAAAACCTAGTTCATTATTGTCATTCATCATCTGGGTTTTAGAGGGGTTTAACCCCGAAGCGTCCACTGTGTATTTTCTGTAGTGTAGGAAAATTGGACCCCCTGTTGCAAATCATTTGTTCGTCTGAAAATGACTTTAGTTTGACACGATCGAACGCTCTTGATCTTGTAGTATAGAACAAGAGTTTTGAAACTATGTACTACAATCAGAAATCCGAGGTAAAATGAGAAAATGCCACCGTTGCAAAGTTCAGTGATGCTAACGTTTTAGACGCTTAGGGGTTAAGAATCATTCAGAGATGACATGGAAACTCTGGCCCTAAGCTCGAAAGTGTTCTCGCACAAAGATCAAGTGGCAACAAGTACGTTTTCTACGACAGAAATGCAATGCGAAGCTTAGATTCTGAAGCAGTTGTTGAAACTGGCACACGGCCATCACTTGTACTGTAGTAAGAATTAATGTGCTATGGATTTTCTGACTTCGGCGTTGGGTTTGTGTTCTTGGCATAGGAGCCTCGATTGGAGTGAATTACGGAACGTATGGAGACAACCTGCCAACGCCAGCACAAGCAGTGGCACTCTTGAAGAAATCAGGCGTCACCCAAGCACGCATTTACGACACCAATCCATCGGTTCTGAACGCGTTCCAAGGCTCCAACATCCAGCTGGTGGTGGGAGTGCGGAACGACGAAATTGTGGCCATAGGAGAGGACAATGCCACAGCGTACAAGTGGGTGAATGACCACATAGTCCCGTACGCGGCCAAGTGCAACATCACAGGCAGGGTTCTTTCTTTCATTTTTCCACAAATACTCAACTGGCAACTTATAGCATTTTGTTGAAACCAAATACTTTCACATTCGTTCATATCTCGGACTATTTATCTATTTAAAGTACCACTTTCATCTAAATCTGGTGATCACAGGCATAGCCGTGGGCAACGAGGTTCTCAGCTACGAATCCAGCCAAGCAACTCTGCTCCTCCCTGCCATGAAACTCATCCACACTGCTCTGGTTTCCTACGCTCTCGACAGCAGCGTGAAGGTCAGTGACTTTTCGTGTTGCTAAATCAAATTTGGGCTGGCTAATTGATACAAAAGACAAAAGGAATAATAGCCAAATTTCCTACGATGTGTAGCCTCTTTAAACTCAGGTATTGCCTAAGTATTGCCTAGGTAATGCATGTGTATTACCTTGATATCACCTACATATTAATATGAAAAGAACATCCAAGGAGCGCAAATTGCTCTTCAAGATATGGGAAAGTAGCTAGAATGTCACTGACGGAAAAATCACTGGTGATTCAGGTGACGACGCCGTGCTCCACGGACCTACTCGTGAGCAAGTACCCGCCGTCCACCGGGGCGTTCAGTGCCAACCTCTCCAAGTCCACCATGGAGCCTCTAGTGGATTTTCTCTCTGCAACTGGTTCATTCTATTTCCTCAACGTGTACCCACACAAGGAGTATCAACACAGTCAACAGAACATCAGCCTCGAGTTTGCTCTCTTTCAATCGAACCCCGGAGTGCTGGACTCGGCGACTGGTTTCATGTACACGAACGCTTTCGATTTGCTTCTGGATGCGACGTACGCAGCTCTGGCGAAACTGAACCACACTGATCTTCAGATTCTGATTTCTGAAACTGGCTGGCCGTCTCAAGGCGAGTCTTATGAGAAAGGTCTGTCACCCGTGAATGCACAGACGTACAACAGCAACCTCATTAAGCATGCGTTGAGTAAAGTTGGCAGTCCGGGGCGGCCCGGCGTGTTGATCATCACGTACGTTTATGAGCTTTTTAACGAAGACAAACGGCAGGGAGCTTTGTCTACTCGTAACATGGGCTTGTTCAGTAGCGACATGGCTGCTGTGTATGCTGTGGATCTGTCAGGCAGTCAAGTCACTATTGTTAGCCCCAGCTCGAACACTCCTGCTCCTCCAACTCGCACTTGGTGCGTTGCCAAGCCGGTAAGAAAATCACGACACCTTAAGCGTCCACCGTGTATTTTCTGTAGCGTAGGAAAATTGGACCCCCTGCCGCAAATCATCTGTTTTTGTGAAAATGACTTCAGTTTGACACGATCGAACGCTCTTGATCTTGTAGTATAGAACCAAGAGCTTTAAAAATTGTGTACTGTAATTAGAGAATCGAGGGAAAATGAGAAAACGCCACCGTTGCAAAGTTCTGTGATCGATGCAGATAGCCATATTGGGCGTTTTAGACGCTTAGGGTTTAGTGAATTTTATGTTCATCTGTTCATGAAGCTCCAGAGGATTGTGATTTTCTTTTCCTGCAAGTCATCTAATCTTTTAGTACTCAGGATTCAACGCAAGAGAATCTGCAAGCGGCGCTTGACTACGCATGTGGTCTAGGGCAAGCTGATTGTCTGCCCATTCAACCAGGCCAGGGATGCTTCCTGCCTAATACACGAATCTCCCATGCTTCATATGCGATTAACAGCTACTACCAGAAGAACTCAAATCAAGTGAACGCCTGCAACTTTCAGGGAACAGCAACAATCACAACGAAGGATCCAAGTGAGTCTAATCTTCATTCCCTGAATTAGTACTCCAAGCATTCTCAAGACAATGCTCAATCATATGACCGGGTTGTTCTGAACTTGTGTTCTATTATGTTTCAAAGTGCTCTTTCTAGTAAACAGCTGTACGTCATTGGTAAACCACATCCAAGAACAGATCGCATTAAGTAAACCACCTATTTTTCTCAATGTCTACATTGTCCAGTTAGGGTTGCTCCCCAAGTGTGACACCAACTGCGTGGTAAATGTGCAGGTTATACGAATTGTACTTATCAATCCAGGTGTGTATACATACTTACCAGGTCCTGTTAGAATGGATTACTGAAGCCATGATTGTATGTAACCTTATGTAAACTAAAGGACCAAGAAGCTCAGATTTGGCCTCGTGTTTTTTTGGCGGTTTTGAGTAGGTCCTATGTGGACTTTATTCTGTTTAGCTTTATTTTGTTTTTTGACCGACACATGTGTTGTTCTTTACTAGTGGTATAAAATTAGGTCTTATGAATCTGATTTTTTTTTGTCACAATATAATCAATTGAATTGGTCATTTTAAAACCATGAATCCTTGGTCTTTTAGGGGTTACACTCAAACTTCAGCCTGAATTTTTAATTTGTTTCCTTGCTTTCGTGCAGCACCCACTTGGGTTCAGGACAAGCATCCTCAGCCGACTACGTCACTCCAAAAAGTGGAGTGTTGCTCTTATTAGCAGCAATGGTACTAGTTTTTGGCGCCAGATAGTCAAGCCTGCCTTCCGTTTGGGCGACTATGAATTTGTGCTCAAGCAGCTGGGCATCTTACTCAATTAGTTTGAGCCTCTGCTGGTTTTGAGAAGCACTTATTAAACACGAGGCAATTCATGTGCAATGTTCCGCTAGTTTCAGGAAACGCCATTGTTAGAGGACCCGGTCTTAAACAGAGGCACAACAATTTTGAGCCTGTCGAGGTTAGTATGAAATACCAGTAGTAAGGGTGACATTTGTGTCATCCTTTCATCAGTTTTCCAACCAGTGCTCTGTAATTTTGAAAATGGTTCACGTATCGTTACAGAAATTTTCTGTGCCACACTGAATTTTATATCTGCTGCATTTTTGACTCCACTAGTGACTCGGCACCACTTCAGGTCAATGACCATGCTGTGAACGGTGAATTTTATCTCTTAATATTTCGTTTTGAAAAATTTACCAGAGAAAAATGTTCCAGACAATATGCGTGGCAGTATTTCCATTCCTATGTAGATTCGCATGTGCATAATTATTCATGCATGAATATCTGCTGCTTTTGCCTGTGCCAAATTTATCAGACCATGAAACGCATATGACCAATTATGCCCGCGCTTACACAAAGCAAAGCATCACAAAGCACACTGCGACCAAGGCAAGACTTTTCTTGTGCCACAATTTGAAAAGTCATCCTAATTTGGCAGCCGTATTTGTGCCACAATTTGATTAGGACGGCCTTCCGTCATAGTGTAAACCAGCCCTAAGTTCATAAAAGATGCTTATTGTACACTAAATCTACCACTATTAACATGAAAATCTAGGAGAGTACAAAATGTACAAGTGAGTGAATGGTGTGCAACAGGAGCTTGCCCTGGTGGATACGATGAGAATTGAGGTGTACACAAGCTTAGATTGATATGAGTATGCAATTGTCTGTTGATTTCATCAAGGAATAAAAATACAGATGTATAGCATGACCTACCTATACACAAACATTGTGCACCATGCGAGAATTCAGAATTGGATTCATTTGAGCCGAGCGACCTGAAGAGACCGATGAAGGGATCATGTTGGCGATGGACGTTGGCATGGCGGAATGCTCGCCAGCTGAGGACGGCGGAGTGGAGCAAAATGATCCTTGCCCTGCCTCCTCCACATCGTCCACTTTCGACGCCGTAGAAGTTGAGAGTATAATTTCCATTTGAGAGAATCCTGGCTGAGAGTAACGGGCAGGAGGTTTGAATCTGGGCAACGCTGGGAGAGCCATTTCCATGCTCTCCGGAGCCTGCAGCAATTGCGATACCAGTCGCATGGATGGTCGATCTTCGGGATTTGGGTTGCAGCACAGAAGGCCCAAGCGCAGCAGATTCGCCACCAGCTTCTTGCCTTCGATTGCTGCATTTGCGGTGTAAATCACCGAATAGTCCAAATCGTGCACATCCCCCGTCATCAACAAGCTTGACACATCACGAGAATCTCCATGCCATCGTGGACATGTCATTTTCACACAAACAGATGATTTGCAGCAGGGGTCCAATTTTCTTACACTACAGAAAATACACAACGGATGTTTGGGGGTTAAGCAGAAAGAGATTCAACACTCAGTTGTTCTCTTAGAGGATTGTTGTTCGTTCATTCAAATCCAACCAATGTAAATGGATCCAAAGAGCAACTCTCAAAGCTTCAATCCCTTATTTCAGAACAACAGCTGCATTTCGAAGGGCAAGATAGCCTTGGATGGTATCTTCCGGCAAAGATCGAATCAACTTGAACACTTCTGCATTAGCATAGCGTAGCTTTGTCCTTGGGTCTGTGTAGGGTGCCTGCATCACGGCCCACGCCCACATAAATATGGTGCGAAAACCACATCCATTCGAATCCATGGGCACAAAGTTGCTGGAATGCAAACTTACCTCAAAGCCAGTGATGTCGCAGTACTTTTTGGGAGGATACATAGAAGGTGGAGCTTCAATACTTACATCTGAACATACCACATGCAATGATCGTCATCATACTGTACCAGAATCAACCATGGACCCCCAGGGGGTTGAATATGTTAAATTTGTGAAAGTATCTGTGAGTGCACAAAAGGGTATTAACTTGAACATTGCCTAACAAAGTATACATACAATAGACATATTTAGAGCAGAAAATATTGACGTATACCTACATTAAACATATATTTACGACAAAATAGATCTATATACAAAGATTTTGACATATAAAGCCTTGTATACATGGAGTTTTTAGAGGGGGTCATGAGCGCAAATGATTCTCAAACATAATGTAGAGTTCACCCCCCGGGACATGAAAACGAAAAGATTGATCAAATTACGTTGTAGACAAAATTTGCAATGAGACGTGTACATACACGTAGGTTCATCTGCAGGGTAGGAATAGTAATTCTCAGCCTGGATGATCTGCTTGAGGTGCTTCCAGTGCCGCCCTCGAGTTTGCCCTTTCGGATAGCGATCAGTAAGTTGCGTTTTCTTAAACGGCAGCACGGAAGGCAACAGCAAGTCAGGATCGTTCAAATCCACGGCTGTCACAGTAGTTCCCGAGGTCTCCACTGCATCCTTCCCACTGCTGGAACTGTCTCTTTTCTGCGACCACTCATGAGATAATCAAATCTCTAATTTACAAGGTTCATACATTCGTGCAAATACAACACGATTTATGTTATCTCATACGTTCGTGTTATATTCGCACGTATTACCACACGTTTGATGCAAAAAAACAATGTCGTTACAATGTGTGCTAAAACGTATGATTTATGTCGAAACCCTAAACCCGAAACCCTAAAGCCCTGATGACAGAAAGCGAACCCCACTTCGCAGTTCAATGCTTGCAATTAAGTGACAAAGCCGAATCGGAAGGGAGAGAGATGAACCTGATTGTTAGCGGAATCCCTGATGACGAGCTTACTGGACTTGGACGCCATAGCGAGGGTCCCCTTTCGGCTTGGTGCATAAAAGGAATGATATATTCAAACATCAGAATATATCCGCAATGACACTGTATTAATGCCGTAAATGAATGAGAATCGCAATTAAGGAAAGACAATTGGTTCCTCGTGCAATGATTTCTCCCAGACAGGGGTCACCAGAGTGCTCGAGCAAGACGAAGAACTTTCGAGACCCACCTTGATTGTGGTAAAAAGAGTATGAAGTGTCCAATGGAGGAGACGGGCATTGATCCCGTTACCTCTCGAATGCGAATCGAGCGCTCTACCATTTGAGCTACACCCCCTGTACTCGGAAACTACCAGAAGACGTCAGCCATTCCGAATCACATCTTTAAACAAGACACTGGGGGTACTCACACCTTCTTCTTCTCCCCATTCTCAATCTTCAGAAAATGAGGACGTGGCGCTCTCTACTTGTATTGCCAATCTGTGAAGATTTGAGATTTTTTTTTCTTCTCCTCCAAGGGTGAAGGATGGTCGTGAAGAATGGTTTCGAGTGTGACGTTTTCACCGCAAAGCTTCTCCTTTTCACCTTCGTTTTTGTTTTCATCCTTGTTGTCGCTCAAGAGGATTGTCGCTTTGTGATTTTCGTTGGTTGCAGTAAATCTCATTTTCCGCTCTCCATTCTCATTCTCTACATGACATAAGAAAGAAGTCACACCTCCTTCATGGAGAAGGGCTCCGATTGGCTCCTTTTTTTCTCTCTAGACCTTCTCAATCTTAAGAGAAATTTGATTCTTGGAAAAGGTGTGACAACTCCTACTGACACCGACTAAGAATCTCATCTTTGCATAAGATTCTTAAGCAAGTTAGAGAGGGCACCATTTTTGTAGTGTAGTCACTCAAAAGAATCAGCTTTGATCCTAGCATCTTGACTACCGTATCTTACGTGGGTTAAGCTTAATATGCTTTGATTCTAAGATAAAAACCGGTTCTTTTGGATAACTGGGCTAGGAAAAGGATGAGAGGCAAAGTTGCTTAAGAATGTTATGTGTAAAAATAAAATAAAAGAAGAAAAAACCTAACGTCAAGGAAAGTAGAGGATGAAGTGGATGAGGTGCAACCGGTAGTTTGATGCAACTCCCATTGATGGAGATTCATTGGTCTCTTGTCATTTTTGTTATTTTTGGTATTAGATAAGCAGCTGTTCACTTTTCAATTACAACCCTTGGTCTTCATTATCCAAAACTGTAGGATGCAAGTTGGAAGGAGAGAGGGTTATGGGTTGCAACTTGTGGTGGAGATGTAGATGGCTTGCCAGTGGAATAGAACCACATTAGCGTTAAAAATCAACAACTGCTTATGTTTTTGTTTTTATTGTTTGTGGTTGTTTTTGTTTCATTTTGTTTATTTTGAAATTTTTGTGTTGGATGAATTTGTATAGAATAATGTTTGACGAAGAGGGCATTTCGTGAAGTAAAGGTTGACAAAGAGGGCATTTCTTGAAGTAAAGGTTGACGAAGAGGGTGAAACTCAATGAGGAAGTTTTTTTTTCGCAAAATGCCTGGTAAGGAGGGCATTACTCGGCATAAAGCACAACTGGGAAATTAGATGAAGTTTGATTTCATCCATCATTCACTTGTGATGAAAAAACATAATGGTTAATTATGTAGGAATTCTTGTATAATCACCTTTGAAACCCTAATTACGGTAAATAATTATTCCTAGAATTTAACGGAAAATTTTGTGACGGTGGTTTATGTTTATTGAAACACACAGTAAGCTTTGGTTTGAAAGTAATGTAAGACTAATCTTTTAACACTTTAATTAATTATTTATTTTTTTGGGGAGGGAGGGGGCTTCTTCACCATTTGCAAGAGTTGTGCTTTGATTCTAGTCATATATGTAGGCTACAAGTCTCATCCTCCGTGAAAAAAGTAAACTGGCTTAAAATTGTCATTTTGGACCCTATATTATTGAATGCATTAAAACAATAAAACTCAATTTCTGAGTGATCTAGAAAAGCCACCCCAAATTCTATTTTTAGCCAGTTTAATTTTTCCACGGAGGTTGAGAAGCAAGAATTGATCCGCCAATATCTTGGAAAGTGAGTTTAACTCCCTAAACGCCCGAGGGAGGTCCCCCAACCAAGAGTGCCTCATTTTGGTCATTTTCGTTGATGATCTCTGAATACTTTCCAAAACCCTTTTTTGACATTTCAATTGTAGGATCTTGTATTCCTAGGCCTTATAAAGCATCCCTCAAAATTTCAAAACATTTGATTGTACAGATGTTGAGATTATAGCAAATGAAGTTGAGATTTTGAAATGTCAGGCCCTGAAAAATTCGGGCAGCCTAGCTTTAATGAGCTTCCAAACCAAAAAAAAGGTTGAAATGATGTGACATTTTTTACCATCCTCAAGATGAGGTAGTTAACAAGATGCATGACTCAATTTGATAAGATGTTCAATTCGTTAGCATTTTTTTTAGAGACCTTCTAATGGGTGGAGGTATGAAGGACAACAAGAGATTCTGGCCAAATTGGATTATCCCTTCAACTCTTGTTCAATTAGAAGAGCTCACAATTTATGACATGCAACCTATGTGAGCTAGAGAAAAGTTCCTTTGAGGTGCCCAATGAATCTCATTGGCTTAAATGTTTTTGGAGACTTCCTACCCGAAGTGTTGAAGTTGATTTCAACATTGACGTATTTCACTTTGAAAATTCCCTTAAGTGGAGTTTTGATCATATGGACATAATTCCAATTGCATTGAAAAGAAGACGTGTTTACCTATAACATCATATTTTTAATTTTGGAAAAAAAAAAACTTTTGGGCCTAAGTAGCCCAAAAAAATGGGTAGCAACCAAAAAATGGTCTCTTCGGAGCTCACGGATTAACCCCTAAACATGCAATTGTCCAGAAAGTGGACAATGTACAATGGGGTACCCATCAAAATGTCGTTTTCAAATTCGCAGTGAGAAAAATTTCAGTACTGCCAACTTTGAAAGCCTCCCGAGAGCTCAAACATTGGTATTTTACCACGAAATTTTTACCAAAGAATTATCTTTAAGTTAATTATATGCGTGCCAAATTTCAAGGCCAAAAGATTCGCCAAAAAAAAGTTATTCAAAATCTACCAACATTGGTAGCTGTTTCACTGCTGCCAACTTTGACAGCCTCCCAAAGATTCAATTTTTTTTTTTTGCCATGAAATTCTCGGAACAAAAACCTCTTTATGTTAATAACATATGATAAAAATTTCAAGGCCAAAAGATTAATACAAAAAAAGATATTAACAATCTACCAACATGCCCTCTAAGTTACAAGCAGTGATTGAGGCAAAAGGAGGACATACACATTGGTTGATTGTAAATATTTTTTTTTGTATAAATTTTTTGACCTTGAAATTTGGCGTGAATGTTGTTATTATAAAGAGCATGTTGTGCCAAAAATTTCATGGTAAATAGACAATTTCTCAACCGTCAGGAGGGTGTCAAAGTTGGTGTCAAAGTTGGTGTCAAAGTTGGTAGATATGTTGCCTCAATCACATGTTGGTAGATTGTTAATATCTTTTTTTGTATTAATCTTTTAGCCTTGAAATTTTTATCATATGTTATTGACATAAAGAGGTTTTTGTTCCAAGAATTTCATGGCAAAAGAAAAATTATTCAATCTTTGGGAGGCTGTCAAAGTTGGCAGCAGTGAAAAAATTTCCACAGCTACCAATGTTGGTAGATTTTGAATAACTTTTTTTTGGCGAATCTTTTGGCCTTGAAATTTGGCACACATATAATTAACTTAAAGATAATTCTTTGGTAAAAATTTCGTGGTAAAATACCAGTTTTTGAGCTCTCGGGAGGCTTTCAAAGTTGGCAGTACTGAAATTTTTCTCACTGCGAATTCGAAAACGACATTTTGATTGGTACCCCACTGTACAAAATCAAACACAATTTTCTCATTTGTCATGAACTTTTTGCAGTGTGAATTTTTTACTATATATTTTATGGAAATTTAGCTTCATGAATGTGTGATCCAATTAGAAAGGGGATGATTTGTGAAATTTATATGCCTCATTTTATGTTGTAATGATTCACTAAATATTTCAAAGATTTTATTGTAGAAGTGCTCTTTAAAAAGTCAACTCATAAAATTAAGCAACCAAAAAATCTCCAAAATCACTACACTTAGAGTATTACATTTCAACCAGTCACAACAAATTTCATGTACAAATTGTCAATATCTTATTTGTAATTAGATTACAAAAGAATTTTCAATTTTCAATTTCAAATTTTATACAAAAATATTGGTAACAACAATCATAGATTTAACCACATGAATAGAATCTAAAATTCATAATGTACAACTTTTATTCATACATCAAGTTCAAAATATCCCTCTTAGTTGCATTTTATAATGCATCTTTGCAATTCTCCAAATTTAGAGAGGGTTGTGGGCATTTAGGGGTTAACTTCAACTTTCAGCAAATGGATGAATGGCATAATTTTAATTTATGATATCTTGAACTTCAAAACCTAATCACATTGAAAAATTAACCACTCAATGTTGTAAGAAATTGTTCTATCTTTTGATTCTTAAAGACTATACTTTCATTGTCCAATTCTCTATTTTTTTGTTTGTAGTAACCATTTGAAGAGTCATTGCTCTAACATTATGTTTTTAACCCTTAACTGTTTAACCATCCATTTTTTGGATAATGTACATATTTCATCTATGTTTTCTCATCCGTCGTGCACATTTTGCGGTGTGGATTTCTTACTATAAATTTTATAGGAAGTTAGCTTCATGCATGTGTGATCCGATTAGAAAGAAGATGATTTGTGAAAATTTTATGCCTCATTTCATGTTGTAGTGATTCACCCAAAATTTCGAAGATTTTAGTGTAAAAGTGCTCTTAAAAAAGTCAACTCATAACATTAAGGACCCAAAAAATCTCCAAAAATCACTATACCTAGAGAAAATCACTATACTCATTACGTTTCAACCATTCACAACAAATTTCATTAATAGATTGTCAATATCTTATTCGTAGTCGAATTACAAAAGAATTTTGAATTTAGAGTTTCAAATTTTATACAAAAATATTAGTGATAGCAATCATAAATCAAACCTTAGGGATAGAATCTAAAATTCATAATGTACAACTTTTATTCGTACATCAAGTCCAAAACATCCCACTTAGCTGCATTTTATAATGCATCTTTGCAAATTTGCCGAATTTGGAGAGGACTAGGCATTTAGGGGTTAAACAATTTTTTTGAGACAATTTTGTGAGCAATATGGAATCAAATGTTTTAAACTCTAAATGAGAGAGGGGGCAAAACCTAATTGTGTTATAAAATGTTACTTCTGTAACTTTGATGAAGTTTAGTCCAAAAGAGAAAATGAGAAGGATGATGTTTAGTAATTATCTATACAGTCAAACTTTCAAAAAATGTTTTAGACACTCATTTAATGAATTTAGAAGCATTTACCATTTAATATTCACCAAAATTACAAATTTTATTTTAAAATTTTAAAATTTGGTATGATTTGTTAAAACTAGAAAAACTAAAACTCAATAAATGTCATTTCTTGACCACACACAGTCACTGTTGCTTGTGCTTCGACCAGAAAATGATCGATCGGTCACTTGGGGGTACCAAATTGAAGGTTTCCAAGTCAAATCCAATGAGACCAAAACTCACTTCAAATTCTCAAAACTATGCACACTACTAGTAAAAATAATTAAGATTTTACCTTAGAAATGATAATTGCAATAATTGGAGACTTTGAAAATTCCATGGAATTAGGAATTGTCACCTCACTTACAATTAAGTAGCACTTGTCTGAGAGATTACCAGGGGACACATTTGGGTTTTAACCCTTAACCCCTAACAACCACCCAGACCAAAAAATGGTCTTTGGATGATTTGAATTAGTTGCTGGATGAAGAAAGAATGTTGAATTCCATCCATTTTTTTGTGTGAAGGGTTTTCATTGGTCATGCCACCTCTTCAAATTAAATTAAAGTAATTCAAGCTATTTTGGGATTTTACATGAGGTCCCAACTACAAAAAGAGTAATAAAAATGGTTCACCACGTAGTGTATTTTGGATTTGTTTGCTTTTTCTTGCTTAAACTAAATTTAGGCCATGAAAATGAGTTCTATTGCATCTAAGCTTAACTAATAAAATGAAGCTTACATAGTCTAGTAACTACTCCACTTTGAATTTTTAGAAAACTTTGATAATTGAGTATTTTATTGGAGTTACCAGTTTGGTGGGTATTACCATGGTGTAGTGATTTTCTAAATATAGAAACATGGATGATTTTCATTTACTGTAATGTTCTTCATTGTAAATTACAACTTTGTTTAGAAAATAAAAAAATTGAGCATATTTTGTAATTGATAGGAATTTTCTTTACAATCACTTCAAAAAATCATAGTAATTCCAAATTTTCACCAAATTTTATGAAAAATTCATGATTTGTAGTAGACACGTGGTTTCATCTACTAAAAATATAAAGTTGAATTTTTATCTTATTTATAGTGGCAAAATTGAGTGTGACAGGTAAAGCATGATTCCATGGTCATAGGCCTAGGCATTTAAGGGCTAAACGTCAAGAGGGCCTGGGCGGGGCAGCTGAAAGGCATCTAAATTTTTGGAGGCGAAATTTTTTTATTTTTTATTTTTTATTTTTTATTTGGAAAAAACGGCTCTGTTGGCCAGCATTATTGCGACACTGTAGCACTGCGGCTCTTTTCAGAAAACGACCTCAACTGCCCCAACCTCAAAACTTGTTCAATTTGATAACTTTGATTGCTTACCAACGATTCCACAATCTCTCAAATGAGGCACAAATTTGGAATCTAGATCGCTTTTTCAGTAGCTTTCCAACGCACCAATCTTCACTTGATTTGGTTGAGAAAATCCACTTTTTCTTCATTATTCTCTTTTAAACAAGCCCATGAGGCTTACCTTGACATTTAAGGGTTAAGGTACACTTTTGAGTTACTTTATGTATTCTGAGCCAATTTATTTTGAGTGCTTTCTTTTTCTGCATCAATCAATCTTCAATTCACCTATTTAGCAATTAACAATTTAATGACAAAACTATTTGCATTTCCATGCTTTTATAACAAGTACAAACTCCACTTTATTTTGGATCCACACTAAATAAACAAGAAATTGTAGTGATAAATTGTTGTGCCACTCTTTGATGTGCATGTAAGTTGCAATTCAACACTAGAAGAGGAAAATACATTCAACTTGCACACCTTTCAATGCAATTATTCTATGAGCAACACTAGAATTTACATGATTTTTTAAATCTTATTTTAATTTTCTACTTGTAGTTTTTTCTAATGCATCAAGGACTAAATCATACATGACTTTATACTAACCTGGGTACTAAGTACTAACCCCTTTAATTTATTTTAAACAAGTTAAAAATATTCATATCATTCAGTAGCTAGTGCTACCTCTACTTTGCCCCCAAGGAGAATGACACTCATATTCCTCATCCTCGTCCAAGGTCATCATCATCTATGGCTCAACGGTAGCTACCCTTTTTTCCAGACATTGGTATAAACCTAGGTGACCGGTATGTGTGCATGGTAGCAACAAAGAGGGAGGTGGAGAACCCATATGTTGTACATTCCATTCCTTTCATACATGAAGACTCCAACTCATGAATGAATGGAAAGACAAACCACACACTGGCTAGTGAATGTTACGGTACCTTTAATCCAAACTTATAGCAAAAGGTAAAATTTCCTTGACCCACAATACACCAAAATCACCATACAATGTGACCCACAGTATTTACGAGAGACTTTACTAATAATTATTTTTTCAAAATATTGTAGTAAAATTCATCCAAATTGGATGAACTTTGTCCAAATGGATGAATGTACCCACACCATTCACCCACCTACATTATATGGTGATTTAGGTGTACATTAAATGGCGTATTTAGTGTCCAAAGATAATTGATATCTTTTACCACAATTTGTTCAAAGGTGGAGAAATAGTGTCCCTTGACACTACATAGGAGTTTGCCACTTGTCATTTTCATTTTCATTGAGAGTGCTATGTTCTTTTCAAGTAATGAGAGTGACATGAGCTGGCATGCCATATTTATTGTAAAGTTGACATATGCCTCATTAGAACAATACATTCATTTTTTTCTTAGAGGACACTATATCTCCCTAAAATTACATAGTGTCCAGATTTGAGAACTACACTAAATAGTGTATTTAGTGTGAGATAATTATAAGATTTGAAAATGTTATAGATTTTTACTCTCGACAAAAAAATTTACCAAAGACATTGATTCCAATACTATTGAAAGATCCCCATCTTGACCAATATAGAGGGTAAAAAAATTGGTCAACAGTAAAAACTTACAACATGTTTATGTAAATTAGTGTATCTCACACTAAATACACTATTTAGAGTAGTGTCCTGAATACTAAATACACCATTCAGTGTAGTGAAATTCATGTTGTTTTTATGTACAGTACACATCTTACTAAGTTACTACTTCCCACTGCCTGCCTAGACAAGCAATTAAATTACTCAAAGCATACCGGTATCTGTTGACTTTTTTGCATCTTTACTGATGTGCGATTCCAAGTATGTGCGATTCCAAGTGTGTGACGCTGCCAAATTTGTTATTGGCTAATTCTTGCCAGAATCTTTTGGGAGTGGTTACTTTTACACTGAATGAAATCGTCAAATTCTTCTCAAACAAATATACTAAAATCGCAACTGTTTGGATGAAGATGACTTATAATAGATATTCTAATGGATGAGCATATACAGATGGATGATTCTGCATCCAATTTTGAATCCGGCTTTTCTGCAGGAACAGTTTCCCACTGGAAGCTTTCGAACGTTTAGCCCCCTGGGCTAAAACGGCTGTGGGGGGCTAAACCACAACGTTTAGCCCCGGCTAAACCCGAATCTCCCTGCAACCATCCTCTTTAGCCCCGGCTAAACCTGAATCTCCCTGCAACCATCCTTTTTAGCCCCGGCTAATTTGTGTTTTAGCCCTGGCTAGTGGTACAAAAAGGGGCTAAAAAGGGGGCTAGTGGTACAAAAATTTAGCCCCCCCCATTTTTCACATAGTGCTAAGGCGGGCTAAAGAGGGGGCTAAACTACCTTAGTTTAGCCCCGGCTAAACTGATCAAAGTTTCTAGTGTTCCTTGATTACAAAAGTGTTAATATTCCCGGGTGGGAATCCTGGCAGTACCGACGTACCGTATCGATACCTCGTCACGGAATTTCGGTGGAAAAAAAGTGCCGGGTGTTCAGCGAATAGCCATTCCACTTCAAATACATTCCGTGACGGTCCATCCATAACTATTCCGATTCCAACTTCCCCATGCACGGGACTCGGCCATTCAGGCTCCCAGCCACGATAGGAATCATACTCATTCTCATCCCAGATTTGTCGATCCTGCGTTCAAATTCTATCTTACTGCACCATTCACTTGACTCTTCAGTACGTAATGCCAAATATATCTATCTCCTTCTGGACCGACTGCTCAGATATATCATTCAACTACGAATGCAGTCCAAATGCTAGTACGAGTCCTGAGTTTCAAGCAGGTTCGATACCATCAAGTTGTAGATGTTTTGTTAAACCAATTTCCATCACGATGCTTGCAGCGAGTCTGTAGCTTCTAGAATTCTTTTTAAGCTACCAGGTCTAAGTGCTTCTATGCTTTCTGTGTGAGCCTGATTGATGCGCAGAAAGTTACAGACTGAGGAGCTCAGCTCTGCAAATTCTGGGTTCATTGAAGAGTTGCATAGACTGGAGAGTCGTCGAGGAAACGATCACAGGATGGAAGACACCGGATGGAAGGCGTCTGTAGTTGCCGCGCTCGTGTGCATAGCCGTGACAGCGCTTGCATATGGCGTGACGATGAGCATGAAGAGGAGGAAACTGCCGCCGGGTCCGTTTCCGTGGCCGATCGTGGGCAACCTGTTCTCGCTGGGGACGCACCCGCACCAAACGTACGCGCACATGGCGAAGAAATACGGCAACATTTTCACGGTGTACATCGGCAGCGCCCGCGTGGTGGTGGTCACCAACGCCGCGATGGCCAAGGAGGTTCTGCTGGTGCAGGTCAGCGACTTTCTTCTTAATTTGTGGCTGTACTCCCTCTGTCCCATTCATAACATTGTTAAGCCCTAGACTTTGTACCCCTACTCAAGTTTCCACGATTCTCTTTGATGCTCTTGGATGCTTTTTGTTTTCACATCTTAAGTTTGTCTTACTTCCTTGACCCCTACTAAATTCTCTCATATAATGGCAAGTGTCATTTTTCACTCTAGTTCCAAGGAAACTTATTGTATCAGTACATAAAAGATAAACCAGGCGGTAGGTGGTGCAATATGTACCCTGCTGCTGAAGAATGTTATGAATAAACTTCTTGTTTCCCTTCAATCTCAATTTGTCCCATAATAAGCTTCCTCTTTGCTCAAACTACTCCTATTGTCTCAGGGTCCACATCATTGGATTGCAACATCAGAGTTAAGTCTTCTATTTTCAGGGTACAAGAAGTTTATTATGAGGCATAGGAGTATATCGCCAATTTGCTATTTGAAAAATGGACTTGCTATGTTGTTGTAAGAAAAATTGGGTACAGAAATAGAGTATATCGCTGTAATCTTCCCTTATCATTGGTATGTATAGCCAACATTTCTATAGAAAGCTATGTATTTGTAGTAATTTTTTTTTGGTAAATTGCCAAAACATGCAAAGTTCCATTTTTCAAGTTTCAATTTTCAAATTGCCAATGGGCTCCCTTGAAAAATTAAAAAAGAATCACTGTGCAGGACTCGAAGTTCGCCTCGCGGCCCGTCCACGACCTCATGCACACATGCGCCAAACACATGAACCCGGATGGAAACTCCTCGTTCTCCGTCTCGCTCTGGAGCCCCAAAATGCGTGAGATGCGGCAAATCTGTGACCGCCCTCTGATGGCGCCGCGGACACTGCAGGCCACGCGTGGCAATCATAGGCAAGGCTTCTTTTTTGGTTTTTGAAATAATGCCCACGTGGCTATAATATCTTTAAACATTAGTGTGTGCTGTTGTGGCGACTTTGTGATTTTATTGGGTTAAACTAGTTAAGTTTGTTTAGATTCGTGTCATACTATGGCGATCATCTAAAATTTCCAAAGAGTGCATTTGAATGGCGACAATTGTATTAGTAAGAAGACATTAAGCAATACATGAACAAAATTGGTTAATAGTTGGAGCTCTAATACAAAAAGTACAAGACATTGGGCTAGATAAGCAACATTGAATGATTTTGGTCTTGAATTGGTATTCAAAGCTCAACAACATCCTCAATATACTCCATTAATCTGGCCACAAACAAAGGTTGGATGCATCAATGAATGTCAAGGCGAAATATGTAGACATTTATAGAGATGCAAAAAATTATTTGGCTCCATTCAATATTTCTACGTTGAATATATGGCTACAATCATTGATTTTTACACCCAAAATTTGAAAATTTTGGTGCAATTTAGCTTGTGTTAGCCTAAAGAACAGGATCAATTGGTTGCAGGGAAGAGGTCTGGCGCACGGTGGGATTGGTCGCGAAGGATGTGCAAGATCATAAGCCCAACAAGTTGCACGAGCTTTTTATGGAACTGGCGCTCCGCCTCAGCTGCCGCACCGCCTTCAACAAGGCCTTCGTGCACGCGGAGGACAATTTGGATACCGGGCAAGTTTCTGATATGGGTTTTAGAAAGGCAACACACATTTCGTTAAAACTAGACTACCAGACTGAAAAAGTGATGGGGAGTGCTGCCCCTCTCAATGGAGATAGGTCCCCAATTTTTCTAAAGTGTTGTTATTCGTAAAATAAAAGCACTGTAGAAAATTGGGGACCTATCTTTATTGTGAAGGGCAACACTCCCCACCACATTTCCAGTTTGGTAGTCCAATTTAACGAAATGTGTGTCAGGGATTGTCTCAATAAAACACCATCATTCTATAACTCATTTAATGTGTACTAGAAATCACATCTTTACAATTTACATGAAAAATACTTGAGAAAGTTGTAATAATCCATTAAAAATACTGTTGAGCATGAAAAATTGAATTTTTTTAGTATTCCATTTAATTCCTTTGTTCTTCAAATCCAAATTGTCTCAAGTCCAAATTTACAGCAAAAGGAACAATCCGGAATACCAATTTAGTTTATAAACATGAAATTCAGCTAAAATAATGCTTCCAATCTAATATCATATCTATGCGCGCTTAATTTTAACTCTTAATTTGATGTATTACTATCGATTTGACGATTTACTTCTTACAGGGGTACCACGTTGTCGCCGGAGGTGTTCTGGAAGTTGGATAGGCAACTCTCGGAGCTTCTCGTGACGCAGAATCCCTCCGATATCATCCCCGCCCTCAAGCCCTTCGGCGATCTCTTCGGTGTCAACAAACGATGGCAGCTCACGTTCGGCCCCATTCTGCAAGTTTCGTCCTCACTCCAAGATTGGTACCGGAAACATGCACCCGATGACATCGATCCTGCGCAGGCGGATCAGGAAGCCGACGAGTCCCGTCTTGACTTGTTTCAAGTGTTGATGCGCAAGGCTCAAGAAGGCAGCCTAAACGACGCCTCCATCAATCATTTCAACACTGTAAGTTCCGGCCTGTTTAATTTGCACTTTAGAAAACCAACACGCCTTGAAAATTATCTGAATTAAGTCTCTCAAAGAGGAAAGAAACCTCAAGCTGACCTTAGACTCGTTTTTAGTTCAAAAAGATTGCAAAACTAGTTTACGGTGAGTTGAAGAATAATCTAAAGCAAGGCCCTGCACCACCTGTGGGAGTGAAACTCGTGACCTCTCCAATGCTAAAGAAGATTTCCCACAAGCTCTCCCATGCCTAAGGGGCAATAATTCATGAAGGGACTATTCATACACCATCCATGTCAAATATTGGTATTATTAGAGTTATCTGCAAAGTCTGTAAAAGAAGGGTGACTGGACCAAAGTTTGTGAAAACTATGGTTGAGAACCCAATAAAAGTAGACATGTGAGTTGCTTTTAAAAAACTAGAGGTGTGAAGTTTCAAGGCTCCAAAAACGGTGCCCAAAAACTTTAGACCCTTAGTTTTTTTGATTCAATCAATTTTAGTTAATTCAGGGAGCCTCAAGCTTTGACTCTGCCTATGATGTCCCCGAATTAGCTTTATGCTTCTGCCAAATCCAAATCAATGCTTATGTCTCCACCACCGGCTCATCCGGCGCATGCTCTGTTTTTTGCTAATTAAAGAACTTACCTCACTCAATTTACGGTTCCCAAAAATTCAATAAAATTGAGGCTGTAAGTGGCATTGAGTTTGCGGAAAACTCTAACGGGACAGAAACTCCGCAAAGACTCAGCGGAATTCCCCTGTTCTTTTCGGTTAACTCAAATAAGCCCGTATATTCTTTTTAGCAATTTTATACTAGTGTGGCCCTGCGTCGTTGACCCAATGCTCTTCGTGATATTTTTGCTTTTTAATCAATCAAGCTAAGTGCCCTGAATGGCTTACAAATGAAATACAGGGAGGTGATTAACATCAAATAAACTGACCTGACTACTTCATAGAGTTCCTCAATCAAGCAAGGTGCACTTTAGAAAACCAACACGCCTTGAAAATTTACGGTCCAATAAGCCCATGTGTTCTCTTTTATTAGCAGTTTTGAGCATATATAAATAAATAAATAAATATATATATATATATATATATAAATATATATATAGATATACACATATATAGATATACATATATATATATAGATATACACATATATAGATATACATATATATAGATATACACATATATATAGATATACACATATAGACACACAGATTTTTATTCCTCCAAAAGCTTAGTTTTTTTGAGAGACACACACAATATTCGTCACTCAGTCTAGGGATATAAAATTTAGATTACACTTTCAACGATGTGATCAATAAAACAGTCAAAATTTTAAAACCATAAATCCTTTGAAAGCAAATTAGATTGTAGATTCTAATGATATGGAAATTGGAATTAAAAACAAGCAGGGTTGTCATGTTGACACTTTTTTCCTGCTTGACATCTAATGGACGCTGACTGTCTGGTTAATGGACGCTGACTGTCTGGTTAGACAAGTGTTAAATAATTATGTTAAACTTTTTCAATGAAATTTTCCGGAATATCGAAGTATATCTAGGTATAATTCATGTATATTCTAAGAATATGCTTGTCTAATGGATAGGGAGGTCTATTCGTCGTTGTGTTCAACATTTTGTCAAGTAATACAACCTTAAAAAGGAGAGATGGTACAAAAAAAGGTCAAGCTCACATAGGATTTCTGGAACCTTGTATAAATATGAAATCCGGTTAGAGATGAAATATAAATGTCACATTGAATGTGTTATGAATAAACAAGATAACACAATGTGGAAAAGAGTTGGAAGTAAACATGTAAGCTTGATCTTCTATGAGATGATCATCCAGAACATATGACAAGATGTAACTAAGTATTGTTTCCAAAGTAGAACTGATAGTAGCACTCACAGTAGAGTGGTGTGTTGAACTGTATATTATACATGCAGGAGGTGTTGATGGCAGGGGCGGACACAAATGCTGTGACATTTGAATGGTATATGCTGGAGCTCATGCGCCACCCGCATGTGATGCAAAAGTTGCGTGCGGAGATTGATGCCAAGTTTGGAGATTCTTCACCCGTTGACGAAGAATTGTTGCTCGAATTGCCTTATCTCCAGGTAAGTTTTCTAACGTACCGACGAAACAATCCTTAAAATCAAATTATAGTAGTAGAGCCAAGGTTGTCAAGTCCGAAAACACACAACGTCCAAGACACACAATAGACCCCGTCTGGGAATATACCATATTTTTAGAATATATATAGAATATTTTAGAATATTCTTGGATATTCAAGAATATTTCATCCAAGTTGTCTAAGGAATTCATGAATATAAGTTGTGCGCAAATCCACGTTTGGATGCATTTTTCATGAATTATTTCATTTTGATTGAAAGCTCTACAGTCACAATTTGGTTTTAAGGAATTTTAGGGGATAACTTCAATGGATTAGTAATAATAGCGTCTCAAACCACTAATTTACAACATGTTCGAATTTTGGAGTGAGCATATTCTTCTGAGTATTCTTCATAACATTCTATAGAAATTCTAAAAACTCAACTTTCTCTACAATTCTTCAATGTAGATGGCAATAAATAAATAAAAATAGCTCAAAGGCTTCCATTCACTATTGAGACCATGCACATGATACTCTTTTGTAGAATACGTACCATATGTCATATATGATGTAATGGAACACCAAAATAGTGTAATTATGTAGAATAAATGATTCATTTTGTTAAATTGTGTAGTCACCTCAAGACTACCATCCAGTGGCTTTTCAATGAATAGCCATTCAAACATTAATGGACATATCATTTTTAAATTACCTTGGCTTGGTCCCTTGGCTTGGTCCCTTTTGTATAGTGTTACTATAGAGGCATCATTCCTCAAGTATAGAAAATAATGCCTCTAGAGTACCTTCAATTCAAAAAAGAAAAAATCTTGTAGAAAAAGAACCAAGCCAAAGCAATTCAAGAATTTTACGGCCAGTGAACAACAAATTCAAAACTTAGTAAATAGTATTTACTAATTAGAAACACTATACTTATTGGATAATTTTGGCTTGTAATGGTGATTCCTAAAGGTGAACAGTGGAGCTGTTAGAGAATGTTGTGAAGTATAACCTCCATCGTGCTTTGAGCTAAAGATAGCTTCCCCATTTGGGTGATGGCCTGATATGGGTACTCCCTCCAAAAATAGTGTGATTTTCGAGAAATATCTTTTTGGTAAGAAAAAAAAATTCGAGAAATATCTTTTTGGTTAGAGGGTGTTATAGGCACCATGGCTGCAACTATACACATGGTGTTAAAGACGAAATTTCTAGCAGACATAAAATGAGTTAGACATAAGTCACACTATATGAGACGCGTAAAAGTGGTACCCATATCAGGCTATTCCTCATTTATGCTACAATTCATAGGTCATCCTAATCATATATGAGTAGTATACATATTGAAAATGTAAATGTAAAACACTGCCACTCCTCACTGAAATAGGCCATTTAATATGTCGTTTAGAACACCAAGGAGAAGAACTCTAGATTGCTAAGGTTCATAAAGAGAGTAAAGTAAGGGCTTAGTGCACAAATAAGGTTGTTTTGGTTGTTTTCCTTGATTCTTAGAGGACCAAGAAGCTTGAATTAGTCCTCAAGTTATTAATTTTATTTTTTTTAGCAATTTTGAGTTTGCCCTGTGAGGACTTCAACTTGTTCAATTCTTTATTTTATTGTTTTGACCAATATATGCAATACTTTGCACTCATTCTGGAAAATAAAAATTTCGTCCAATCACATAAGGTTCTTAAGCGGTTGGAACGAGGATTGGGGGATCACACCCTCCCCCAATTGTGGGACTATACAGTAGTTTTAATTTATAGAAAATTCAGAAATTAATGATCAAGGCACTACAATATTTTTTTCTAAAAAATCCAAAAACTGTCAAAGATCATGGGCTCAAAGGAATATCATTAGTGACAAGCAACCAACTTAACTTCACTTGAGCTTAAAATATGTGACTGAATCCGGCCTTGACAGATTTGGAGGTGAGTAGTAGAGGCGCTGAAGAATCTTCTGCACAAATTGAATTTGTCATTTTAAAACCATGAATGCCCTTGGTAAATGGAATGTGTAGGCAGTGTTGAAGGAAGTGTTCCGGCTTCACCATCCGGCACCGCTGTCGATTCCACATTACACAACAGAAGAGACGATAATAGGAGGCTATTGCATTCCGGCTGGTACAACTGCGGTGATAGACTTGTAGGCAATTGGGCGTGATGCAGAGATCTGGGGGGATGACGCATACACATTCAACCCGGACCAGTTTCTACATAGGGATGTGAATGTATTGGGGACAATCGACACAGGGTTCGTGCCTTTCTCGGCCGGACGGCGCATTTGTCCCGGATGCCAAGTGGTTGTGCGCAGCATCCTGCTTGCCATGGCTGCTCTTGTGCACGCCTTTGAATGGGACGCCCTGCCTGGCAATGAGCTCTCCGCCGAGGAGGCTGCGGTAGGCTTGAATTGCCGCAACATCAATCCTCTAGTCCTACAAGCACGTCTGCATCCTCACATCTCCCTTTACCTCTAATCTTGTGATCACAAAGTCTAATCTTGAAAGAGAGCATCAAGGGTACTAGCATGTGTGAACTTGGTAGTGGTGACCAAGTTGGCAGCACTTCCCCCAACAGACTCTTCATTCGCATTAGCTCTTTGGGCCAGATTTACTCTCTCTCGCTACGCTTCTAAGCTAACTACACCTAATTGCAAGATAAGAGATGAGAGAACTAATTCTAATTCCTTTTGATTGAAACTAGCGCACATTAAAAGTTTGTTCATTCAAGGAGGATAGTGAAGGTTGGGCTCAGATGTGGCATTTAGCAAGAAAATCAAATGACAAGTTTTACTTGTTTCGTTCAACTAAGATTAGAGAACTTTGTGAAAAATAAAAAGGAACAACTTTCAATTGTTTTGCTTGAGATTAGTGTTGTTGGATTTTTTTTTCAATAAAACTTTTGTTCTATTTCAAACTAGAAGGTTTTTGGTGTTGATAAACCAATGTTGACAAATTTCATTCTTTGACAAGTGGAAGCACCACATATAACCTTAAGCTCATTTTTTTATTCCCCTAGTTTACAAAGAATACATTTTACGTCATCCATATATGGCTTGTGTGGCCTTGAGATGAGACATACACAATAAGTTAACCTAATTTCCACACTTTATACGTTCAACATACTTTGTTAATATTCTTGTTAGAAAACCAGTGAGGATTCTAATGCACAAAAGAATGAATATCCAAAAGTTATCAGGGTTCATAATGTTATTCATATAGTAGATGTTATGAAGGCAACACAAATTACCTTATGACTTATGAAGGCAACACAAATTTTGATGTTGAGGTGGTGTACATTTTCAAACTCAATATGTACTCAGTGTTTGAGATTTTGTATTGTTGCACTTTAGTACAAGTTGCATGTAGGTGTGATTCGTAACATTGTTTAGTGAGCCAAAGGCTTCTATTAACAATGAAAAGGAATCGAATATTTTGCATGTTGTTAGAGTTTAATATTCATTAAAAAGGTGTTTTAGGTGTACAAAATTTTGATTTTGAGGCCCAATGGTTATTGACAACTCATGAGACAATGTTTTTTAATTATTTTTTCTTTTACTGCCCAAAATTCCACAGACACTTCAATTCCTTGTTTAAGATTGTTATGTCACATTTATTTTTGTAGTACTAACTAGTCATGGTCTAAAGTAGAGAATCCATTCCCAAATATTTAGAACAAAACTTTAAAGATTCGTATAGCATCTAAATAACACAAATTTTAGTGCATATGAATCCCCTTCTAGTAGAATATTCTTGTGGGCCTAGAAAATAGAATGCAAGGTGACTTACATAAATATAAGTTTAGAAAGCTTTTGAAGGGAAGATTTTTCTCTTCTAAGATGAATAATTAATATGTACAAGGTGTTAGTTTCCCACTGTAAGTTGAGAATTGGAAGTTTTTCAAGTGTTATGTGAACTATGTGCAATTTTTGAAAGAAGGTGGTTTCCATATACATCATAGAATTTTAAGGGTTAACTCAACATGAATGCCAAATAAACATAGTAAATAATTTTAGTGTCCAAAATTTTCTACCATAATGCTTAATAGTATGAACTTGTGAACCAAATAGACTATACTAAATAAAGACTACAAAATTGTACAATCTACCCTCAATAATATTACACTTATTATTGTTACACTTTGGTTATGTCAAGCATTTCCTAGAATAGGTTATGAAAATGTATTATTTTCAACAAGCCTGAATTGGGCCTCATTTTTGAATAGGTGCCAGGTGGAGTTCTTTTCTGTTAATGTATTTCTAACTAACATATTCAATGTTCTTCATTGATTTTGGTGATATAAAATCTGGTTGCATGTGAATTATAATTTTCACAATATCATCAATTGAATTTGTCATTTTTAAAGCATATGACCATTTGAAGGGAAAATAGCATTATTCACAAGTTGACTCACTGGTTGTAATTTTTTGATTATCAACAGGTGCAAGATATTGCAAGCTATAATTTCTGGAAGATTTGGGAGGCGTATGAAATTTTGAGTGATAAAAGGAGGCGGCAAATACAGTTCCTGAAACAAAATCTCCCTTATATACATTTTTTTTATTTTTTTGCAATTGAAGACAAACTTAGAAAAGCTGTCCAAATTGTTGCTATAGTATGCGCTCTGTAGTTCCCTCATTATTATTCTTTGGGAAAAAATGAGAAATATAAATACATTGAGGTCTTTTTGAAAATTTGATATTTATTTTGAAACAATTTTTGTGCCGGTTGTTGGCACGAGTCAAGCTAGTATATGACATAGAAGGAGCAGATAAACTACAAGCAATCTAAAAATATACAATGACGTGGATGAGATCAGTGTTGTGTCTATCATGACTGCTTAGCTGTTAACTGGGAATTGCATCGTCAACTGGTAGCAATTTACCTAGATAATGTTCGTTAAACATTGAAGGGTTTACTTTGAGGATGAGGTGAAGAGAAGTTTGACAGGTTCCCGAGAGTCGAAGCAGTTTCAATATGTCAGAGGATTAGTACAACAGTTGAACTGATAATTTTTGTTTTATCAAATTCTTCAGTTGACACTTGACACATGACTGTACTCGCAAATTGCACAAATATCATGATTTGAATTGAAGTGACTAATCTCCCTTTAGTGACCTCACACTCTTCACAGATGCTTGCAATGTACTAACTCTCTCACAAACTAAAATCACCGAGTCCAGAGTACCTCCACAACTTTAAAAAACAATGTTTCACAGCGTATCAGCCTAATTTTTAACATTAACCATGTCTCCTTAGCCCTTTAGTGCCTCGAGTGGTTATCAAGAAACCAGTTTTTTTTGTTATCTTTTTCTTAAAGCTCTCTATATTCCAATTAGGAATACTATTAATAGTATTTAATTGTATAAATGTAAGCATAGCTTAACTCCTAAATGTCCAACTATCCAGAAAGTAAACGATGTACATAGTCAAATACAGTTTTCTCATTTATCATTGACTTTTTCCAGTGTGGATTTTTTGCTATATATTTTATGGGAAGTTAGCTTCATGCGTGTGTGATCTAATTAGAAAGGGGATTGATGATTTGTGAAATTTTTATGCCTCATTTCATGTTGTAGTGATTCATCCAAAATTTTGAAGATTTCAGTGGGGTGCTCTTAAAAAAGTAAACTCATAAAATTAAGCAACCAAAAATTCTTTAAAAATCACTACACTTAAAGTATTACATTTCAACCCATTATAACAAATTTCATGTACAAATTGTGAATATCTTATTTTTAATCAAATTACAAAAGAATTTTCAATTTCAAGTTTCAAATTTTATGCAAAATATTGGTGATAGTAATCGGAGATCTAACAAATGTATAGAATCTAAAATTTATAATGTACAACTTTTATTTATACATCAAGTTCAAAATACGGGTTCAAAATATCTCTTTGGTGTTGCATTTTCAACCCAAAGGTGTAGGTGGCATGCTTCTTGAGCTTACATAAAAAGAAATTCGATAGAAAAACATTTTCTGCAGTGTATATTGGAATTTTAGGGTTTTGAGCTATAAAGTGCTATAAAAAAACGCAGTTTTAACAATTTTGAAGGACGGTAAATTGGACTAGAAAGGAGAAGGTAGCCCCTACATTTTCTTAGTTGGGACCATTTTCATTTGAAATTTGGAACTAGGTGAAAAATTGCGTTTGACTGAAAAAGGATCAAGCATGGCCCCACGGGGCTCCCTGCACGCTTAAGGGTTAGTAAGATCAAACTGTAAGTTTTTAGTATGTCTTTGAATTGTATAATGCACACTTGAAAAAGAAATTTTGAAGGGAAGATGACTTCAAAGTTATATAGAATTTGGGTTAAATTTTCAAAAATAAAAGTGAAAATGTTTAGCAAGAATGTCAACATCTCTTTGTTGCAATCTTTCATGTCAAGAACAAACTCACACATAGTTATTGTGTAATTATAGGTCACAATTGTTGAAATATGCTTCACATTCTCTTCATGTGAACGTGAGGGCACGACCCCTATGGGTTTATGCCTAAGGATATTTAGGTTTATTTGTTCTCTGCTTCTTTCAACTGATTGTTCCACACTGTTACTATGGTGTTATTTGATTATCAGGGTATCAGAGCTTAGAACGTAGAATCTTTTTGCCTTCCTAGAGATCAATGAGATCTGATACATGAGAGGAGAGTCTTTGGTTCACAGTGATCTGGTTCAGGAGAGACCGTTAAGAACTTGTTGCATATGTTGCTAATCTATCACCTTCCTTATATCCTAACCAGTGAGATTTGGTACGAGAAAGAAGTTTTTTCAAATTTTTGTTGTTACTTCTTGATCTATTTTCTTTCCTTTGGTTCCTTTTTACACAATATAGTTAGCCTTCAATCATGATTGTTTGGTAATACAGCAACCAGTGAGGCAGGAAGTGATCCACCACATGGATTGGCTCAAGCTACATTGAACAGTGGAAACACTGGCCGAATTTTTGTCTCAATGGCAAAAATCAGCCTTTTTGAATCTTATACTTCCTGGGATCCTCAAATTAAAGTGTCTGGTCATTTTGTATGAGACACGAGCTTCAAGTACATAGACTATTTGTATATTGCAACACACCACCATCCGTACCAAACTATGGAGCTCTTAGAGAGATCTAAGTGCTTGTGCGCTATGCCGCTATGATGAAGAATGCAAAAAATTCAAGTTCAAAACTTCTTAGGAGATACAACGATCCATTTGTCTGTTGGACAGCTCTTAAACAATGGTATGAATAAGACCAAGGTCCTAGATGTGTCATTTTAATAGATTTTTTTTTTCAATCTCAAGAAACCGTAGATCAGTCCATGGATGATCACTTGACGGAAGTCAAAAACATAGCAGATCAGTTAAAAGAGTTTAACTGTGGCCTTCCAGAAGATGTTGTAGTGTACATAACACTAAAGAATCTCCGCAATGAATACGAGATCTTTCGGCGAATGCACCTAAACAACTTGCCTTCATACAAAGACGTGTAAGCCAAATTACTATGAGAGGAGATATCACTGAGGGGGCCATGGGAGAAGCACTCTACGCTAGTCGATCCAACTTCAGGAGGCCACCATACAGATTAGGGCAGTCAAGCTACTTCGATGAAGGACACAACTATGGATCTAGCAGTCAAGGCCAACAAAACTCAAACTTTGCAAGGCGTAACTCCAGCCACTTGCAGTCAACCTCACCAGTAAATCATCATTCTCAAAGCCTAGGAGGACCAGACTCTCCTACCGCCAAGGTATCGAGCCAGAGGCCCTGAACAAATAATTTGCAATTACCAGATATATAATTTGCAATTTCTGTCTACAGAAGGGCCATGTTGATTGGAAATGTGATTTAAAGGCAATGGTGGACCGTGTCAAGGAATCAAGGATATTGAGTTTTGACCCTATGAGAAGAAAAAACATCACTTTGAGCAAGTCAGCGCAATTCATCCAGCCTCAGAAAACGACCATCAAGACTCAGATGAGCGCTACGCGTAGGAAGAATACATCAACCTTGATGCCCATCCAGACATTGAGGCTTGCTTGATTGAAAGTTTTACCTTACTTTTTACTGATCAATTATTGTTCTCTCATCAATTTGACTCATTGTTCCAGTCGAATTATGTGGAACTGAATCTTGTTGATGTTAGAGACATCAACAAACTCCTGGTACCTCGATTCTAGAGCTACTCACTATATCACAAGAAACCAACAGATGTTCTCTATCTTACGCCAGAGCTACATAACCAGCGTGAAGACTGCGGGAGGACATGGTCACGATGTCCCCCGGGGGGTGCACCTTTCATTAAAACTTAGAATCACGTGCGTCTGCAACATACTCTAAAAACCCCCTATATACAAGTTTTTTTTTCTGTAAATTAAGTCATACATTGATACAATTGCAATAATAAAAATACAAGAAACAATATGTATACACCAAAAAGAATTCATTTATATATAGTCATTAACATAAGTATACAAATATACATTTGAACAATAATCAACCTCTACTATATGTATAATGCAATATCCTAGCTTTCATCAGCAAAGTCGTCGAAAATTTTTTCATCCCCTAGATGTAACTCATAAGCATCTAATTCTGCAATACATGTCATTGTAGCTAATGCAATTATTGTTTCTAAGTCTACCATCAAATGATCAATAAGGTCATATGTCCATTTGTTGTTAAACCTCTTTTGATACCAACATAAACCGATTTCCATATTTGATGGATGGTCCATCAAGTCAATCGGATCCCTATACTCCACCCAATGACTACCGAACTTCCTACGCATCCTATAAACCCTTCCAACAAACCAAACCTTACATTGAAGTGATTTTTTTGGTCTACCTCGTTTTTTAATAGTTTGAACTTGAGGTGTGTTCAAAAAACACACACCACAATCACAACCAAGCTTTAATATAATATCATGGTTTTCGGCACTAAAGAGTTTAGGCTTCATATATAATATACCAGCCTTAATCCGAGTCAACCAATCTTTAAACAAAGTAGGATTTCCATTCAATTGACTAACAAGTGTACTTCAAAAAATTCTAGACTCCCCACCATTACATAAGCCACAGTTGACTTTACATTAGATAAAGAGGGAAATTCAACACCTTCATGTTCATCAACAAGAACATCCAAATTTTGTCAAAGCTCACTCTCCAACTCAATATCTTCATTTGAGTCATCCTCAATCCATGATTACACCCTTTCAGCCTCTATAAAACCATCCTTGCACATATTTGAATTGCCGCCTCCAACACTACAATTTTCCTTCTCACCACCTTGTGTGATAGGATCATCAATCAATATGTGACCATAATCACATTCATCTTCCTCCATACTTTCAAACAAATGTGCTTCAATTTTTTTCTCATGTATCCATGGCTCTATTCACTAACTACCATCCTTCACAACATCGTGTTTTATACCCAATTAAACACACATTTCTTGAGCCTCTTGAATTCCTAACTTCAAAGCTAAGACAATAACATCATCACTTTCCACACATTAATAGTCACTCAAATCTGCAGCCTCTAATCCATAATTCTTCTCAAACTCGGTCCATATATGCATTTGCTTCTAGTGAGCTCTCACAAAATTTGGACCAGTAGGATCAGCCACAAATTTCGCAATGCGCGCTAATGTTCTTGAACTTTCCACAAGATCACACCCATCATAGTTTCTCTCGTTTGAAATCATACCACCAACTTTACTGAATTTTTTTTCACAAACATCTTATCCAAACAAGCCAAATGGAACTTCTAAGTGGTTGTATTTATCCTTAAACAACTTGATAAACAATACAATATAATGACATGAAATCTGCATATCTAAATAAGCTTGGCCACTGATAAAAAAAAATTCAAGGAGTAAGTGTGGGTTCCCAAATGCAGCCAAATTTTCCAGAAATAAAGAAAGAATGATACTTTTGATGCAACTTTACATCTATCAAACAATGACAAGTGAGTTGAAAGAAAGACATCAATATAGGATGATATGACCTGTAGGTAGTATTGTGTTCCCTCTATCTTCTCCTTTTGATGTTGTGCACATTCTTGAAGTTGCAATAAACAATCTTGTACCTTTTTGAATGCAAGGCGTTGAGCTGCAGTCCAATTTTGTCGATCTTTCTTCTTGATATCTTCTTCCTGCAATCCATGTTGATGAACAGAAAAAGTAGCATATACAAGATAGATGTGGTTAAAGAATGCATGTTCATTGCCCAAAATCAAATGGCGTATAGGTGAGTCCAAAAGATGTATAAGCTTCTTTTTATTATGCACAAAGTCTTGGTCATGTAAACCATAGATGTGGGAATTGGTAAGACCTTGGCAGTAAATAACCATCCATCCCATGGAATGCTAAATCGAATACCATCCGCTGCTCCATAGTCTTCAAGCATCAACTTTCTCCTATGAGAATCTCCATTCAATGCATGACCTATCAATGGTCCAACCACATCCAACAAATGGACAGACCACAATGCCTTTACCTTTTCCCACTGATTTCAAAAAAATTCAACATCAAAATGGTTGCAAATTTACTGAATTAGTATCACTAAGCTAGGCAATCTAGGATGCAAAGGATTCTTTATCAAAACCCAGGCAAAATGAGCACTATTCATTTTAAAAGCTTGCACAATATATATATTTTCATAACCTTCAGCTTCAGACCCTACATTCACAACAAAATTAGAGATGCACTGATGGTTTTCAGCAACACCACAAAATCCAACCAAAGTATCATCTCTAGCTATCCATCTCACAGCCCTTTTAACAACAGTTTCATCTTCAGCTACCATAGCAGGTACCTTTCCAAGGGAGATATTTGCAAGTTGCATAACAAATTTATAAACTCCAGCAATGTGGCTGAAAACTTTATCGCTCTCTCTAATTCTATATTTCAAATTTTTTTCGTAGTCCATTCTTGGTGGTATCCAAAGAAGGACCAACCATGTTAATTGACAAGAAATGATGAAGTTTAGGACCATCCCATAGCTTGATGGTTTCAAACATTGCCTTGGTTGTCTTGTTGTATCTTTTTGCCTTATTTTCCCTCCCTACATTCTTTCCTATATCAGTAAGAAAGTCCCATAAGGATTCTTTCCCTTCAAACTTATCATAGTTATGTGCTATAATGATATTGCGGCAAAAAGCCTTCACATCACCTCTACCATGATACTCAACTAAAGATTCATGCAATGATCTGCCTTTCACGGAAAGAATTGCAATTCTAACTCTTGCTCTCCACAAGAGTGACTGTAAAGACCTAGTTTCTTTTCTAAATGATTGTACAAGCTTAATAATATCAAGCCTATTGTAATAACCCAACCGCACACTCGTTTTGAAGTTTTTTCCACCTCTATGAGTCTCGCTCTGCTTAGTACGATAAATGCTTATTCTAAAATCATTTTTAGTAGGAATTGAAGAACACGCAGAGCACCTAGTCTAAGAAAACCTTCACCTCTAGTCAAAGAAATGCGAGCACAATTTATATGACAAAAAGTACTTTTGATAACATATTTGATGCTACCATTTTGAATGTTAGCACGAGTAAAAGGTTATGCATACCACTTCTTTCCTTTTTTAAGATCATTCAAGAATGGCTTTAAGTCCATGCTCGTGACACCATTATAGTCCCACCTATCATCCCAAAAACCCCAACACATGGACAAAAGATGGGCATAATTCAATGTTTGATTGCTATAAAGCATCAACCCCATCGTTAGTAAAAGAATCATCAATAGTTCAATACGAGAAACACCTATTCACCAAGAATGATCTTAGATCTTTTTGTCTAGGATCCTTTATTGATGAAGGTTTAGAAGAACGACCTTTATGTTTGGGATCTAATTTGGTAGAATAACCACCAGAAAGGCTTGAAACTGCATCATGATGGGACTTTCCAATGACATGCTCATGCATGTTGCCTTCTAAGGATCTAGTTTTTGGAAACAACTGCATCTACTAGTTATCGGCAGTACAACAAATATTCACTGCCCCAAGTCTAGAATAATTGCCAAGTGTGGCTTCTACAAGCTCAAGTTTGTTTGTAAGAAACTCAACCCTTAAAGAGTTTGATTATTCCAAGTGCTTCTTGAACCCTAGACTTGTTCTCAGCCAAGGTTTCTTCAGTGTCATTGTTATAAGCCATTTTTGAATGTTCCAAATTACTTTTGAACCCATTTCTTGCTTCGTAATTCTTCAAATGTCCATCTGAACTTTTGTGTGACTATAAATAATTAGCACATGCATCCCACAACTTGTTGTTACCAAACCGATGATATAGTTCTTGACATTCATGACAAAAGAGATGGAATAACACATTCTTTTTCTAATCCCTTGTTTCCAAATCTAGCACGAAGATGAAGGTTGTTTGGTATTAGCTCATGAGAACATGTAAAATGCAAGACAAGCAGGGATTTTGTAAACACTAATAGAAAACTATTTCAAAAAAAACCGCAGCCAAAACCGGCTGCGGTTGTTTTGACCAGCCTGATCTGTAGTCGCTAAACAATTACAGATTTTTCTTTTTCGTTTAGCAACTGCAATTTTGAGAAATTTTAGGCATGTAACATACCGTTGAAAAGGTTTTTTTAAGACCTTTCCAACAGTATATTATACGCTCCAAAATTCCTAAAATTGAAGTTGTTAAATCAAAAAGACAGATCTGCAGTTGATTAGTAACTGCAGATCAGGCTAGTCAAAAGAACCGCAGCCGATTTCAGCTGCGGTTTTTTTAACATAGTTTTCTACTAGTGAGAGTAAGGTATACAAATTGCATAGAAGCATTGTGGGAGCCATCTGGTGAGGAACACAAATAGGTTGTCAAAGACGCAACTATATTCTCATGGGAAAATGTGCCGATAAGAATATGGGGTGGGCTTGTACAAGAGAACAATGTGCAAGTGCATGGCAAGCTAATGGATGTGAAAATCAAAGTTTCAATAGAAGCAAAACCGCATTTGGTAGAGTATATTCCACAACAATTGGAAGAAATGGACAATGAGCGTTTGCAGAATGACTTAAATGCATCTTAATAAGTTTAGTACATTGTATAAGAAATGTGGTACTATGAACTGCATTACGTAGTAGTAATAGCCATATAGTATAGCGCAACGTGTATTACTCGGTTGATTGTGCATGGGTGCTTTGAATGACTTGATGTTTTGGTAGAAAATGCAGATAACTTTGTATCCATTTTTTACTACCCCCTTAATTTATTGTTTTGTAGTAAATGAAGTACCAGTGCAACATTTAATGCATGTGTGATCAAATTTGCATGATTGGAGTAAGTTGAAACTCCCAAAATTCCTACTTTAACCTTTCCTCAATCCCCGATCCTAAAACCTAGTAGCCCATGAGTACCATAATTTTACCCTCCTGCAATTTCAAAAAACATCTATTTTTGTTCGACGAGCAACAAGTGCATTGTCATACCCCCAAGTGCAAAAATTCCTAATTTAGTGTTTTGCCTACCTCTCTTTAATACATAATATTTCCCTGCTATGCCTTGGGGAATAAACTCATAATTGATCAACATTTTTCTACTCGACTTGCATTAGGATCAAGAGAGAGTACATGCCTGGACAGAGATACAAGTTCTGTACTAAGAGGGAGATGTCCTTGGACTGATTCTGATCAAGGCTCATAGAACGCACATTGTTCAATGTAGCCCATCAACTTTGATAAACTGTACTGGACAAAGACAAGCATCGCCCACACCAACCCTTCTCTTGCGAAGTCAACTAGCTCTTAGTTCTCATCGGTTGAATTAGTTTCTAGATCTAGAATAAAAGATTTTTGTTCTCACCGGAGCTCACGGCCTGACGAAAATCCACCATCACTCGCTTGCTGTTGTGCTCTAGGTCCTTGCGCATGCAGCATGTGCGCAAGAGGGAGTGTTGAAATATGCTTCACTATGCCACATTTTGGCTTTCAAGTTCTCTTTATGTGAACGTGAGGGTTGTTGAAGAGAATGACATCTCACTCCGACAGGTCAACCACCAGGTGACTCAGCAACCACTACTAGAAAATATGTGACCGCACCAACAGAATCTGGACAGAAAAGCGTTGATTGTGTCTGTTGTGTAGGTCGCGTTGACCTGGACAAATTTGAACGCGATTTTGTTGATTTAGGCTGTTGATTCGGACAAGTTAGGGCATTGAAAGAACGAACCACGTCACGTTTTATGAGTGACTTGGCATGTACACTGGCTTGCCTTGCCACGTGTATCAGCCATTCTGGTCCCACTTACTAGCACAACTGACGGGGTAATTTTTTTTCATCACAGTAAATTTTTTTCACCTGCTTCAAATTACTTTACGGATCAGCCATATTATCGGGGGTAAGTTCAGTAATAGAATCTAAAATTAAACTGCCCTTTGATTGGTGCACTTGTGTTTACGGTGTAGGTCTACCAGGGTGTAGTTGATGCGTATCCTTTTGACATGTGGCAATTCCTGGGCCATTCTTAGTGGCCACTGATTACCCACCTGAATTTTACTGGTTCGTAGGAAAGTCAAGCAGTTTTGTTCATTTGCCTTCCAATATGGACAAATTAGAGAGACATTATCAATCATTAGTATGAAATGCTTGACCTCAGATTTTGCTGGCCATTCATAATTGACCGCACAATTGTCCTGTGCACTGTGTAAAATGTATTCGAATCACACAAACATCTGTACATACCTCTGACACTTTTAGTGCACATATACCATACTTATGATGCGCACTTCTAAAAATCCCTATCAAATTACTATATACAATAGCTTTGCACTATTTAGTTCATAAATATGTTCAGTCTTGTTTCTTCAACTTTGACGAATCTGTCCCGCCGCAATGCTTCCACTGTGTTCCATTTCTTCTGTTCTCTTCTTCGACCTACGTAAATTACACTGCATAGTCAGTGAACCAGCGCGCAAATTTAAACATGGCACTCTAGTGACAGATGCTTCCTCGACTGCCTCCACATATGTTTCAAAAGTAATATCTAGTTAAATAAGCTTCCCTCATTTTTAAACTCACAAATCAAGATTTGATACAGTTTCATTATATCACATACCACGTCATAGATGTATAAGGATAAATATATCAACAACCCTCTTTGCAAGCATGTGACACTTCAAAGATGACGTGAGATACAATCATTTTCATACCTCTTCACTGTCTGAACTTCAGAAATGATTCTAATTCGAACATGTTCTTACACATTCCAACCATCCCTGTGTGCACTCCTTCTCCTGATTTAAAACATGCATGATATATACACCTCTCAGCAGACATGTTCAGTCTATTCACAGAATCAGCTACTGTCCATCTAATTGCACTATCTGCTGTAGAGACACAGAAAACCATTCCTCCATTCCTCTACTTCCTTCTGAAATGCCTAGCATCACTACCGCAAAATATACCTGTAAATAGTTAACGGTTCAAACTTTCTTCTTCACGCAACAAAATCACTGCCGTTTTCTCCACTGTTGTACTCATATGCACTTGAATGATCTCCACGCTTTCATTTACTATTGATAAGACGATTTTTTGGAACCTGCAGGACATGCATGAACAACGGTTTAGGTGATTGCCTCATAGACGAACTTTTCGAATACTTCAGTTCATGGTCCAGACATACCTTTCTACGTAGTATGACAAAATCATTCGGAAGTTCGACAGTGCGAGAAGAGGCCGGTATGATTGGTTGTCTCCTGCCATCTCCACCAACTGCCAGTAAATAAGACCAGACAATGTGATGTACAAATCTTACATAGTTTTTGCTAAAATTTAAAACGAAGCCAGTACTTTGGTAATCCAAGAAAGAGGTCATACTTTTCAAAACATCCAATTCATTTGATCACATTCTCAAAAATAGTATTCACATAGGGCCAAATTCTATATCATAAAAAATAATGAATATATTAAAATTAGACTCAGGAAAGCGTCCTGGTGACCTATTAAATAAAGCTTAGAAATAACTGCGGTCCTGTTTAGGGTACTTAAACCGAGTATAATTCTGACCCATACATGAACTGAATTGTAGTTGGTAAACAAACACACACGCTTCATGAAAAATTCTTAATCTATAAGATCAGTAGAACTTCATGTTGTTGGACTTAAAGTTGCATTTGTGTCCTTGGACGTGAGAATCCGCGATAAGCGTTCCTTAGCACCAACAATATCAAAAGTCAGTTGGTCATAAAATTATGCAACCACGATTTGTTGACCAACAAAACATGAACCATAAGAATTGAAACATCATTCCGTTCAAACCATACATTCCCTAGATAGTATATTTACCCGTTACGTCCCTATCAAGTGGGTGACTGGACCATAGTTTCAGTGGGTATTGACAGTAATCCTCCAAAAAAAAAAACTAACTATAGTCTCTGTAGATGTTAGTGCAAACTTCTTAAAAGGACCAAGGATTCATTGTTCAAATAAGATGACAAATGCAATTGATCATTTTCTAGCTAACATAATTCACAAGAAACCAAATTTTATATCACTGCAATCTGTGAAGAGCATTACATGTGTTGGTCAAATACGAAAGAATTTCGAAGAATAACATGCCACTGTAGGACCTACTCAAATCTGCTACAAAAACACAATACTTGGTACTGTAGGGGTTAAAGGACATGATATTAGACAAAATACCTATGCCTTCTCGAAAAACCTTCTGCACAACCATGAGCTCTGCTATCCTGTCCTCCATCTCTTCTACAAGATCACGTAAGTCTTATGAAAATAAATCCTAGTCTTTCTAGATCACAAAGATGATATATGAGAGATAATATAAAATAAAATATTGCTGACAATTCTGTCATAGGTGAAGTGCATACCATTGTCTGCTGTACAGCAAATTAAAGACTGCCATTCCCAGTCTTCACGACGGAAGAAAACTCCTCCGTCAACCTCCACATATACATATGTCAACGACGTTACATCATTTGAACTCATTAGGTGTGGATTCAGTGCAGAATTTTTGTGCAAATCTGCGTGTCACCAATAAATCCATGAAAATCAATACATGGGACATACCAGGGACGACAGCGTGCAACCTCGAACTCCATTTCATGCCTTTAGTCCAGATTAAAAACTCCAGGACATCCTTCTGTGAATGTGCACCACTCGTGTCTGCCATGAAAAATATAGAATCAGAGTTTCAACAAAGACTGTTCTTTAGTAGTTCCCACAAACAACATCCAAGTCTAGTTCCTAAAATGCTTGAAAAATATTCAAACAGGGTCATATATTATATCACCAGTATCAGTGAAGAACGTTGCATATCTTGGTCCAAAAATAAACAACAAAAAGTCCCACTACAAAGTGCGTCACTAGGTCCATTTGTAATTTAACCCCTCAAGAACAAATTTTTCATGGATTAAAACGCCATTTCTACACCGTGGCGTAATTTTTAAAATTAATCCCAAACACTCATGTCAACTACTACTCAAGTTGCATGTAGCGAGCACAGTGCTTACTGTTGTTGCAGGCTTTTCCATACATCTTCGCCGTGTAGAATGCAACACTCATACTCTGGAAACCCTGTCAACTCCTAAGTGAAAATGTCATGATTGCATACCATGTACGTTCCCTATTCTGTAGCAAGCACAAACCTTTTCATACTCGCCGCAGTTCCGTTCTGTAAACATAGCCATTCATCTTCAAACACCGCACCGATGTTACTCCATATATGTTTGTCATGCTTGTTGCCTCCTCACTCTGAGGGGTTGGTTATTGAATTCTGCAACACATTGCTCTCTGTCTCCTTTCCAGCCCACCTCCTCATTTTACCAATGTACTTACATACTCTATTTCTTTTACCATTTACATATATATATCAACACACACATATATATATATATATATATATCTACACCAATTGTTGTAGTATTTAATCATTCCCCCGTACAGACAGTATCCATATGTATACATGTACTATCACGAAGCAAATATGGTTACAGTTAGCCATTTATCTTCATCATCTTGTTACGTAAAGGGAGAACACCTACTTCAAATTTTTACACAACCGCTGCCCCGTCTGTCTCCCTGTACCTGTTTTGCTACGCAGTACATAGTTAAGTTTACATGATGAATGTCATACATCATAATTCACGCATACAGTTTGGCAATACTCTCCGGATTCCTTGTCATGAACTTCTTTACAGTTTGAATCCTGGAGTCATCGAACAAAACGGTTATATGTGCACTACTACGTATATAACATTGTTCCAATACAAATAACACATCACGAACAACCCATACCTGACATAGTACGTGAAACGACCAAGTTCTAAGGTGGCCTACCCGTCCTCAGACAACAATGTGGACCACAAGTTTTGTCATCGCACACTTCCACAGTTTCAAACAACGATAATTCCATATCATTACTGCTATTCATTCGAAGATCGCCTCTTAACTGATAAATACTACTCACACAACTACATTTCCATTATATGCCGCACTCCTTCAAGTACTGTAAGCCATTATTGAGTTCACTCCCCCACCTCCTACTTTGATTTCGATTCCTGTACATCACGATCTCTTCACTTCCGTCATGTTCATTGGACCGCTGCATTGAAAAGACATTCCCTTTCTTAGACCTCCGTGTCCTGCCACACACACACCATCTAATTCATATCATTAATAACAACTATACATCTTCCTGAAGTAAAGTATTTCCTTACAAACACCACCCCTCCAAGCATCGAACACCATTCTTACATATTTCAACAAACACTAGCTACTTACAATTTTTGCAAAGCACAGTTTGTATCGTTTAGTCGTGCATTTGTGTATCCAAATTACAGTTAGTATGTAGGAGATGTGTGGAAGTAATTTCCTTCACTTCATCAATGTTGCTGTCTTGGATATTTCAATTCCTTCGCACTTTTGGCTTTCAGCCGATCGATTTCAGCTTGTAGCTCTTTGATATAGTCGGCATTCGATATGTGTCCCTCTGCATGGCTGCTCGAATGTCTCTTGTTTGATGTAGTGGCTCCTGTAGCCACCTCCCTATTCCGCTTGTGCAAGCCAACCTCTGTCTTCGATGTCTCCTAAACATACCACATCATACCCACAGTCCACATCAGTGAAGAGATTTTATGGTTGACGGCATACGGTATCTTAGTCTTTTAAAATTATAAACACGAACTACAAGACTCTTATACTTCATTGACACCATATTTACCTATTCCTTTTTTTTCCACAATTACTAACTACACAATTATTACCTTCACTGTCCAACTACTTCCGTTACACCATGCCACCTCATACAAACCACGCACATGAGTCAAACATAACGTTGGGTGTGTTTATTACTTCATAAAATCTAATTACAATGTTCCTTCAGGTTTTTTCTGCATAATTATGGAGCATTCCACTTCAAAATTCCCTACATATACTGTCATATACTCACACCAATTACCACAAATTCCAAACCAACATTCACCTTCACAGATTTGGAGTTAGAGGCTACCACCTCGTTTGCCGTTCTCTCCGCATGACTGCGAGGGTGCTCTTCGCCCAAGCTGTGCTCCGATATCGGCGTCTCTGACTGCGATCCCCCCGTGTTCGTGCCCAACGATAGATGCTTAGACTCTTTCTCTTGTTTCACTGCTTCCATATATATATATTTTTTGTAGCCTCCATAACCTTTGTCTCTGGTCATTTCGTCCGGATCTGGGGATCTATTGAATTTCTCCCTCAATCTCTCCCGCACCCCGGTCACCCCCGTACTTCCGGTCCTGCCGTACGTTTTGCGAGCAGCATTGGCCCTTCTTCCTTGCTCGGATTTTTCTTTCTATTGCTTGCTTCTTTCCAACCTCAGTAGACGCTCCCAAACCTCACGGTCAATGTGGAGAGGTTGAGACCCTCCGCTTCTAATCAAAGCAAATAATTCTGCCCGTTTATGGGTCACCGCCCTCCCCATGATAGTTCGGAGATGAGCTTCATTCAAAGTCCCTGAGTACTCGAATTTTTCATTCAGTCTTGCTTTCAATGTCGTGACGAGTTCATACGGTTGCTTTGATACACGTGTGCAAGAAGGATCAAGCCCAGCTGCCAAAACACGTACTTCACTCACCCACGCCGGTCTGCCTATACCATATGGCGTCCCCTCCGCATCCAACGTGATATAGAATGGCTTTTTCCCCTCCCGCTCTCGTTGTGCCATTTCTTCTGCACGAGCAGCCTGTTTGTGCCGTCGTGTCCGTCTATCCACTGCTGCAGCTGTAAGATGCGATTGTTCCTCTTTCACCTCCTGATTTCTTCTTGGTTCACTGACGCCGGGGGCCTGGTCTTTGCGAGGTGTAGTGAATTGTCGGGATGGTGTCAATGACAGTGTTGGGCTACGTTCGTGCCTTCTGAGACTGCGTTCCTCAGAATAGGATCTTTTGTGCCGCGGATCAGTATCTTGGGACAATGACCGTCTGCGCCGATGAGTGGGGGTTCTGGACCTAGACCTCCTCGATTGTTGCAAACCTGTCATTCCAAAGTTCCATCAGTAACAGAATTTTGGACAGAATTGTGGAAATGACATAATAACGCAATTCACACTAAACACATTCCTAACCTTCATGTCGTTAATATAGCATGCACTGTAGGTTTCAACAAAGAACTGGTGTTACTTGTTATTATAACATTTTATGGACCCGGAATATATTCCTTTCATCAACCTTTATATATTGAGATTCCATTGCTTATCAGTACTTCCTCATCACTTGCGCGGTTTGCATAGTTACTGCATCGTCGTTTGATTTGACAGAGCAATATGCACTTGTAAAGTGCCAACTATCTCGATCATCACATAAGTCACTGTTCTCTCCGCAACATACTTTGTAAATTTCCCATCACGTAACAACTTCAAAGATTTTGAACTCTTCAACTTACCTCGAGCATACCGTCCGTGGTCCTCTCTGTAATGTCGGGATCCTGTAGGCCCATGCCGATCTCTTCGGTCTACAGGACTCCTGGAACGTCCGTGCGTTGGGCTTCTTGACTCGTACCTTCTACTAGATTCATATCGGTTTGGGCGTGGGCTCGGGGACAAAGAGATGTACGACCGCTCCCGCCGTGATCTGTGTCCCGCTCTAGGGGAGTGGCTTCGTCGATACCCTCGTCTTCCAGACTGTTGCAAAAAAACTTAAAAATGAGAGTCCTTTCGTTATACACGCTGCATGTTCTAAAATACCACAATATGATTCAATCAGTAGAGTCAACTCAGTGCATGAAACTTACTTCTTGGCTGTAGTACTTGTTAGGAGAGCGAGTGGGCACGTGATTTCTATGACCATGATCCTGGTGTCGTCTACTCTGGTTGACTCCACCTACATGTTGAAGACCCATTTCAGTGTGAAAGCCGTTGTTGACCTTGTCCCGGCCAATTCTCTTCTGTGTTCGCCTCGTAGTTGTCGCCGTCTCTTGCAAGTTCAGGTCATCATGATGTGAACCGGATAGATGTACCAAAGAAGGTTCTGGTGCACCTCGGCCTTCTCCCGCAGAATCGTTCGTCCCCCTCTCTGATTCGTTGTTCTTATCTATAAATTTCAATATTCGTTGTCAGTGGATCATTTGAAGACATATATTACTTCTCTCCTGTTACATGTTGTCGCCAAATAGACATTTCCATACATATTACTGTAATTTCAAATTCCTTGAATACAACACATTATAGTTCTATGAGTTATAATCATATGTCATATGCACTGATTGAGGAGAAAAATTTTGTTTGCTAAGAGTGCTTGCAACATTGCAATTGCCCCAAGGATTACTTCTTCATGTTTTTAAAGAACCAGGGATTCATGGTTTGAAAATGACAACTGAAATGATCATACTGTAAAAAATATAACTCAGAAGGGACTAATTTTCATATCATTGAAGAATATTGCATGTTCTTGTATAATTGTTAAAAAAAAATTGAACAAAAGTAACTGCGCATAGAACCTACTAAAGAATGATTAAAACTTGAAAAACATGAAGATTTCATTACGCTTCTTGGTCCTTTATGGGTTACATTTGAAAACCTTGCTTCCCTTGCTATAACTGTAGCTGCGTATAAGCCACCCTATTTCTGCCATTATGTACACATATCAAATTCAATTTTTATAATGTAAGATGCCATAACAAAGTGGCACAAACAGGGTGCTTTAATTGAGCAATCAACAAAATTCTTAGATGGAAAAGTTCTGCAATGTGGACTTGGTCATGTACTCATGTGCTAAGTCATGTGCCGAGAGAATAAAATTATTGGTTACTGTGCAATGAGTATTTTAATGGTGAGATGTGGGAAGCTTCTTTCTTATCTCAAAAGCATTGATTGGGTTTGAAAATTTGGACAGGTCCTTAATTTTGACCTCAACTGGCGCATGCACAAGGTCTCAGATGGTCAAAGGCGACGGGTTCAACATTGCAATTGAGAAAAAGTATCATACCTGATGATATTGGAGCATCCAAGACGTCTTGAGGATTACTGGGACCTTCAGACGCACGGTGTGGCGTCGTTTCTTCAATGTTAGTATGGACAGTAGCACTTGGCGTTTTTTTTGGGCATGTTTTACGCGTAGCTGGGAGAATTATTTTCCGCATTACTCTCCCACATGCGGCCGCGTCCTCTTCACTCCTTTTCCGCATTTCTTCAACGTCCGGCACAGGGTTCTTCCCACGTCCAAGTACTACATTGACAGTTGCAGCAGGCAGTGATTTCGTTTTTTGTTTTCCCTTTCCAGTATCGGCGGACTTCGGTTTTCGACCTCTGCGTTTGCCAACGGGAGTCAGATTATTAATCGTGTCCTCTTCAATATCGCTGCCAAGTATAGCTTTTGCCGATGCTCTAGTTTCTCTAGTTGTTGTTGCTCCAGGTTTGCTTTTCTTGGACCATGGCTGAGGCCGATCTTTTTCTCCTACGGCAGTCACCATGTTTCCGGTTTGGCACTATAACAATACAACAATTCCGTTAATGTTTTATACACAAAGTGCGTAATGTGATGTATTTCAATATATCAGTTTGTAGACCTCATAGTCATGTTTTTTTAACTCTCTAAACGAGTTGTGACAGGTGCAATTTGTTACCTGGAGGTTGTCAAATGAGCGTCTTCTATTTAGGTAGTACTGCAGAATTCTTTTCACCTTCTCACTCTGCACAGAACAAAAGTTAAAGTTCACATTTCACTTCATATCATCGAGGTGTATACAAAGAAATTGTTTTGCTCATCCCAACGGTCTACAGTACATATCTATTTCGTGATCCGTAAAGTAAATAATAATAGAACACATAACATGATCATTGAAGATCATAATACCCTGCGTACATCCTTAGTGAAGGTTTTGGGTAATTCTCGGCCACCTAAGACTGCCGCTATGTTATATACTTTCCAATTCTCCACTGGGTACACTATTCTGGGTGTCTTCCTGATATTTAGGCATCGTATCCACGATCATGGAAGTTGAATCAATTCTGCATGGACTGCATCAAGTAAGTACTGTACTTTACCTTTGACAGTTCCCAGACATGAGTACAATCTACCGTGTTGCTGCTTTTCAGGGACTGGATTGTTGACCTGCCACATTGCAAACTTCATCCTCAACACAGTATAGGAAATAACGCATAGTACCCGAAAAAACACATACTTCAATTCAGGACATCATGTACAGTGAGCGTCAAGGTTTAGAATCAATACTCTTAAATTAAAATTAATCTATTAATTAGTTGCATGAGAACCAATTCCTGAACTGAATGTCAAGATTATATTGCATCAAAATTTTATCATAAACTGAATGTCAAAATTATTTTCACTAAATTTTGTTGGAATGAGTTTGAAATGAGATACTCTTAAATGACGTGAGACCTTGAAATTGTTGACTTTGTTTAATTTCTGACCACATTTATCAAAATTGTAACTTTGAACTAGAGTCAATCAAATTTTGGCATAGTGAATGATTCGATATACTTCAACATTTGTAATTTTAGAAAGATATGTACTCTATAATGACTAAATCCAACCATTACATAGGAGAAGCTCTTGGTGAAGAATCGTTAAAAAATTGGATGAGTTTCAATCAAGCATTGATTAGAATGTGAGAAGGATTTGAATCCGTTCATGATGCAGTTTCTAGACGCTGGGATGTATAGGGGACATTCGCAGCATTTCTGGAATTTAGAAAATTAATGGTGAACAGTATTGTGACAGTGGCTTATGTTGAAGGTCCTGCAATAAAGTTCGACTCACTAGATACATGCAGTCAAGTAAAACTAATGTTCATAATTTACTACAAATTTGTAAAGAATGATGTCTGCACGATGGATGCTTGACACTGACACAGCAATGCTATGAATGTACAGGGGGTATGAGGAGGATCACCGCAAGATGTAAAGACAAAATCACAGCATATACTCTACAAAGAATTGTCAAGCTTCAGAAAGAGCAGCTTTTGTTTTGTCATAATCTATGTATACTTTGGTTAATTTGACTTACTAGTTTTAGTCTGTTCAAACCCTACATACAAAATGTTTTGTCACACTGAGCACATTGATGGGCCAGTTGAGCAAGTTTGGAAGTTGTAGCGTTGTAGAGACCCATACAGTTTGTTGATGACAGAAGTAGAGATCAGTGGGTAATTACAGTTAGAAATTGATGGGTGGAGCATGTATGCAATTGATTAGCATCAAAGTACCAATTGAAAGTTCATTGGTGTGGGAATACGGATTCCAGCACAACAGGTTTTCGTTACAAAGGTGAAAACTGGAGTTCCCTCCCGGGTAATTTTTTTTTCCATCTGTTGGGAATGCCTTGTTTCACGGTAAACCAGGTGGATGGTAAATTTTGAAGGGGAATGAAAATAGGGTAGCCAGCACTTATGTGAAATTGAACAATATAAAGAAAGTAAAGGGCTGAAAAGTAATTTCTAGTGGACATTGGGATAAGATTATCCCACTTGACTGCTGCGGTAAATGGTAGAATTCTGCAAGTGAAGTACGTCACTCCTTGGTAAAAATGGCCACATCAGCAAGGGCACCAATAAAAGTAAATAAAGTGTTGTACAGAAAGTCCACAGTCTGCACCAACAGAATTTAGGCAGGCTTTTTGACTCACACAACAGAAATTCTTTGAATCTGTTAATCCGGTCAATGCAGTACCTAAGAGAACAGAATTGAGTTGGTTTTCTGCTGATCTGGACATCACTTTCTAGTAGTGAACGCACGAGTACTGTACCGTATTGTAACAGAACTCTTGTCAGAAACGGTTGTGCTAATTAGTGGCCTTTAACCCCACTAATTACTTGACACCGTTAGATAATCAAGCTCCAGTTAGTGGGGTTGCCTCCTGGCCTGTATATATGCACTGCAGTCTCAAATTTTCTGACAATAGGCTATTCTATCGAACCACGCTCAGAAAACGAAGGATATCCTACAAATTCACAAAAACTAATGTTGAGACACAAGCTGACCAACCTCAAGATGGAAGAAGGGAGCTCAATAACGGAATTTCTGCAACATCTGAAGGAGCTCGTCAACGAATTCGCCTGCATCGGAGAGGTGATCACTGACGCAGAGATTGTTGAGTACGTTCTCATGGCCCTGCCTGAGAGTTACGAGGGACTGGTCAACACCTTTATGTACCGACCCACCCTTCCGTTAGTGGCCGATCTCACTGTTATCTTGTTGCAAGATGATCTGCGTCGCGAGATCAAAGGGAACCGCCGCAGTGACACAGAGGCTCTGCTGACCAAGAGTACTAGCAAGAAAAATTTCATGGGTCGCAAGGCTAGTACGGGAGGAGACGACCCCCGCAACAAAAACAAGAAGCCAAGCGGCGAGTGCCACTATTGCGGGAGTAAGGAGCACTGGATGCGTAACTGCGAGGAGCTCGCAGTTGATGTCAAGAAACGCAAAGCCAATCGTCACCAAAGAACCATGGTAAATCTCGTTGACAACTTTGAAAGCAGTGATGAACAAGATTTTGTAGAAACAGAGACTGATCTTGCCGTCAATCTCACAGAACTCAATTTGATAGACGGTAGTGAGAGTAGTAAGACAGAAGACTGGTATGTAGACAGTGGAGCCTCCAAATATATCACAGGCCTCAAAAACCTGCTGGAGGAGCTAGAAATCGGGAGCAAGGCTAAGATAAGTACAGCCGGAGGAGAGGTCCTGAACGTAGCTGGAAAAGGAAAAATGGAGTTCCAAACCAATTCTGGTGGAATAAATTTGACAACGTTCTCTACGTGCCCGGTGTCACAAAAAACTTGTTGTCCGTAGGGTCAATAACTGATGGAAAAGAAAAACTCAAGCTACTTTTTGATTCAAACCAAGTGTGGATCCTAAAGAATTTCCCATCACCAGCAAATCATCACATTGTCACTACCGGTCCACGTGACAAAAGAAACGGTTTATACAAGTTCCGACCTCCAAGACACTCCATCAACGTTGCAGCAGTGGACAATCTGACGGATAAAGTAACGCTGCTATGGCACAAGCGGTTTAGCCATGCAAGCTTCAAAACCATTATACAGATGGCAAGCAACTCCAGAGTACTCGGCCTACCTCAGCACCTCACCCCAACCACGACATTCTGCACGGCATGTAGAACCGGGAAGCAGTGCAGAAGACCGACAGCCAGAAGAGAGAAACGAAGCAAGACTCTCACCACAAACAAGGATCAGCCTTCATAGATCTTGAACGACTCAAGAGCTCGAAGTCCACTTGCACTAATCCACACCGACTTATGCGGACCACTCTCATCAACCTCACTGTCTGGCTCCAGGTATATTCTGACAATCACTGATGACTTTAGTCGATACACTTGGTTTTTTTTCCTCAAACGCAAAAGTGAAACTTTGACTAGATTCAAACAATTCAAGTCAATGATTGAGTTGCAGTTCAATCTCCAACTCAAAGCAATTAGATCCGATAGACGTGGTGAGTACATTTCTCATGACTTTGTGAAATTCTGTGAGGATTTTGGAATAGCCAGACTACTCACACAAGCCCACACACCCCATCAAAATGGAGTGGCAGAAAGAAAGAATAGAAATCTTCTTGAGAAAGCCAGGTGCATGGCTTTTGAATGCAATCTACGTGCCTTTCTCTAGACCGAAGCAGTTTCAACTGCTAACTACCTGATAAACCGTACATCAATCCGCCTCAATAGGGATGAAACACCTTACGAAAGACTTACTGGTAGCAAACCCTCAGTGAGTCACCTAAAGACCTTCGGGTGCACGACCTATGTCCTAGACACCTCACTCGCACGAAAAAAATGGGCACCACGATCTAGTGAATGCATCTTTGTAGGATATGACTCCACATCCAAAGGGTTCAGAAATTGCAGTAGATCCACTCAGAAGATCATCATAGCCAAAGATGTAGACTTTGATGAGGATTTCCTTCCCTGCTCCAAACCTCATGATCAGTCTAGCAAGCCAATGGAAAAAACGGAGTGGCCTACTGCTGATCTTTATGACACAGCGAATTCATCACCAATGACCAACGCTCCCTCGACTAATCCCCTAGATGCCCACAGATTAACCCATGAATGTGCTAGCACACCCGGAGACCAATGCGCAGCCCCTGTTTCCCGAGCTGATGAAGCAGTTGAGAATGACAGGGTACAAGTCGCACCTAGGGAAACCACAGAGCCACTGGCCGATCCCGATCACTTCACTGAGATCCGACCCAATAGTTTCTCAGTACAGCCACTTCTAGAACCTAATACCTCACACCACGCCAGCATCCCACTGTACACTTACCAACGCCACAGGAACACAAGTCCTCAGGAAATCACTGACAGTCAAGAATCTTCACGCCCAAATAACAGACAAATCACCAAGGTTCCATCGCGACTGAAGGATTATTATCTCCACTTGACCGAAAGCATTCCCGCAATTAGTCTACCAACTAGCGTTGAGGCCGCACTGAGCCACCCAGGATGGAAAGCTGCGATGGATAGTGAGTTGGAATCGATATATAAAAACGACACCTGGAACTTGGTTTCACTGCCTCCAAACCGAAAAGCCATTGCCACCAAATGGGTTTTTCGAGTGAAAACAAATGCAGACAGATCTACTGCAAAACTCAAAGCCAAGTTGGTAGCCAAAGGTTTTCAACAGACAGAGGGCCTGGACTACACCGAGACCTTCGCCCCGGTGGTGAAGTGGAATACTTTGAGAAGTATAGTTGCACTTGCAGGGCACCGTGGTTGGAAAATTTTCCACCTCGACGTCAAAACAATGTTCTTGAACGGGATTATTGAAGAGGACAATTTTGTCTCGCCACCTTCGGGATTTGACTCATTAAACCAACCTAATCTAGCATGCAAACTCAAAAAAGCATTATACGGATTGAAATAGGCCCCCCGGGCATGGTACAGTAAAGTAGACAACTATCTACTGAGTCAAGGATTGCTTAAGTCCAACGTTGATTATAACCTTTATCTACACGAAGCCAACAGGAAGATCACAATAGTAATCCTATACGTAGATGACGTGTATCTTACCGGCGACGACTCCATCCACATTGACCTCATCCAAACGGAAATACAAAAAGAATTCGAAATGACTGACCTGGGACTGCTGTCCTACTCGTTAGGGCTAGAATTTATGTTTCTGCAGGAAGGAATTCTCATCACCCAGCGTCAGTATATCAAGGACATGCTTCGAGAATTTGTACTCGAACACTGCAAACCGGTGGCCACTCCAATGACGGAGAAACTTAAACTCACACCCGACATGCAAGCGCCACCTGCCGATCCCCAACTCTATCAACGTATGGTCGGGAAGTTAATCTTCCTTACGAACACCAGACTGGACATTGCCTACCCGGTGAGTGTTGTCAGCTGCTTCATGGCCCAACCGCAAGAGCCCCATGCATAGGCAGTTAAACATATATATCGATATCTACAGGGAACCATCGATTTCGGCCTGTTTTATCGGCAAGGAGAGGATGATGACCTATATGGCTCTACAGATGCCGATTGGGCAGGGGATTCGCATGACCGAAGATCGACCAGAGGCTACATGTTCATGCTAGGGAGCACACCAATAACATGGAATAGCAAGAAGCAATCCACAGTAGCACTTTCCTCCACGGAATTTGAGTATATGGCGGTCACAGAGGGAACTAAAGAAGCAATATATGGTTAAGACGATTGTTTGGTGAATTGAAGAAGGCCATATTCGTTATATTGAGACTTTTCACAGATTTTGAGACAGAATGCTAGTTATTCAAAAGTTCATTTAAAAATGAGTAATTGAAACCAAAAAATAATAATGCTCAAATAGTAATTCTATAATGACATTCTAAAAATTGGTGTTGTTACCTATTTATAAAAAAAATACTAGTAAAGAGATAAACGGTTTATCTTCGAGTCGAAGATAAAAATGAGATTGCGAAAAGTCTCAATATAACGAATATGGCCTTGAAGGTCCAAAACCAGCAAGACTCAACTCTTATATACGACGACAATCAAGGAAGCTTGAATCTTGCACACAATCCGGTCTACCACGGGAGAACTAAACATATCGAGGTACGTCACCATTTCATACGGGAAAAAATACTATCTGGTGAAATTGACTTGGAATACGTGCCCACCGACGAACAGTTAGCTGATATAATGACAAAAGCTTTGGGAAGAACTGCCTTTGAGAGACTTTTAAGCTAGTTAGGATTAGTTAGGATTGATGCACAAAAATCACAACTTAGTTACTCACCAAAAACCCTAGAAGGATCTGATTATCAAAAACAGGATCACAACCCATAGTATTCAGGGCATTCGTCCAATTCAAGAAGACACCCACTAGCAGAAACGTAGAATGGTAGAGATCTAGCCTGTCTCCTAGAAAACTCCACTCTAGACTCCATTTGCTCCATATCCTCATCTACTAGAACCCTAAAGTTGGCAGCTTCAAACCCCAACCTCTGATTGCTAGAAAGACAAATCAACTAATTTAGCATAGTGTAGTTGAGATAACCTGGCGTATCTAGATAGATGAATGTCAAGGCACACCACTCAACTGTAGAAGCAAGTCAAGCAACACACTGGCTCCAAGGAGAACTCACTTGAGGAAGACACAGCAAAAGCGACACAGTAGAAGGACCCATCAGCATCGGCCAAATCTCGTCCCGAACCACAGAATTCGGCATAGAAAAAATGAGGGCGTCTTCAGCGCCCAACTTTCCATTTGAACCCAAAGAAGAAGGAAACACGCCAGGAACCTCACAAACCTGAACGTCAGAGCTCTCATCACGACCAGGCGATCCTCTCGAAGATCGAGGCCCATCCTCAGCCAAGGAACCAAGAAACCAAGAAACCACCTCTCAAACAGCTCAGCAGCGGCATCCACGAACTTCCGGAGAAACATGGTGAAGATCCACAAACTTAGGAGAAAGGTCTGCCACAAATCAAGCTCCTCATCGACAAAAGCCCCCCATCAGGAATTTTGGACCCCACTGATTTCTTACGATTTCAGTGCGTTTATCGTTGAACACTGATTCCGCACGTCATACGTGCATTTAGAAGTGTCGTTATGGTACGAAAGTGACATGCATTACTAGGATGTCGATGTAGTGTCTTTTCAATTATTATGAAAAAAGTGTTGTTTTCGCACGAAAATCGTGCTTGACGGAATCCGTGCGTTAATCGTGTATCTTCATTACATGGCTAATAACACACGGATAACATGCGGTTTTAGTGAATGCGGATTTAGTATCATATACGTATCATATTAACGCCTTTTATTATATCCGTGCGATTTCAGTATCTATTATAATGCACATTATTGTCGTACGACATCCGTGTAGTTATCGTACAAGTTTTCAATTTGAGAATGAGTGACTTATATTTCTCGACGTCACTCACGTTCAAGGATGTGTTTTTGCACTACAATAGCATGTCATACTTCTCGACAAAAAAAGTTTATAGTGTTTTAAAAATATTGATTTATTGATGAAATATAATAAATAGAGAAAATACCAAAAATATTTTAATATTCTCTTTTGGAATCTTTTGGAATCTTTCAAAATATTTTATATTATTTTGGAATATTTTGGAATATTCCAAAAATCTTTTTAAATTATCCTTATGGTCTAATTTCCTAAAACATTTTTAGATCTTCATTTATAGAATTTAGAAGCAATGAACATTAAAATTTCAATGAAATTACATTTTATATTTTTAGAATTCAAATTACATTTTATATTTTTCCACTGTGATTGAGATTACCAGAAATAGAATGGATTAAATTAGAAAGTAGCCGTACAATGCTATTCTCAACTGGAGAGCACACATTTTATTAAAATTTGAGAATCATCCAATGGTGGGATTGGAAGATTATAGTATGTATTTGAACTGTATAATGCACACTCCAAAATGAGAATTTGGGGGGTGTGTGACTTCAAAGTTAAATAGAATTTGGGTTAAATTTTCAAAAATGAAAGGAAAGAAGTTTAGCTATGCCCTATGTCAACACCTCTCCGTTGCAATCTTTCATATCAAGAATAGACTCACACATAATTATTGTGAATTTTATAAGTGAAAGTGACTTATCCATATACGCTTTAGGACAAAATTTTATACGTTGAAAATTGACAGGAGTGGGTACATTAGTCAAGATCGGATTACACACACTAATGGAAGATGAAGAAAAGAACACAATCCAAAAAATAAAACAAGATAACGAACTTCCAAACACAAGAAATACTGCATAATACATGTGTTGTATTTGTAAGTATTTACTGTATTTTCAAGTATTTGCAGTATTTTCGCGTTCTGTTGATGGGTATTTTGATAGTTGTACAATTCCAAATTGAAAATTTCTTTTTCTGGAAGGTGTGTAATGTATATGGGCAAATCTGAACTTCAAAACTGAAGTTCCAATTCTTCACGGATTCTCTGCTATTTGCATTTCAGACGTTGTAGTGACCATAATGTGGTCAGTTGGGCACTAAAGGGTTAACTTGGATTGGCACGATTCAAATTGGGTTTGAAAGCATACTTGATTTCCTATTAGAAAATAATTATAATTTGATTTAATTTTTAATTTTTTTAGTCTCGAGCAGCTCATAAGGGGGCATCGACCAAAACATGATCTCTTGAAGCATTGCAAGTTAAATTCAGTTTAAAATCAAACTTTCTTTGAACTCAATTTGAGCAACTTTTCAAAAAATAAAATTGCAAGAGCTTTTAATTGCTTGCTACAACATTCAAACCATTGAATTTTTTTTCTAGGTATAGAAAAAAGCTTGTATAATGGAGTGCAAAAAAAAATTGGAATAGAAAGAGTTTTTTAAATTGCTAAAAACATTTAAAGTCTACTGAAAATTAAAAAACAGCTAACAGCCTTTAAGATTTTGGCAAAACAAAAAAACAGTTCAAAAAAATTTGAATTTTTTTTAGATATAGAAAAATGCTTGCATGATCTACTGAAAAAAAAATTGGAATATTCTTTTTACATCGCAAAAAAGCATCCAAAGTCTGCATAAAAAAAAATTGCTGACAGCCACCACAATTTTGGCAAAAAATAAATAAATTCATAATATTCTGAAAAGAATCCCAGATACAGAAAAAGTCCTGCATAATCTAGTGCAAAAAAAAATTCGAAATTTTTTTTTTTCACATTGTTAAAAACATTCAAAGTCTGCTGAAAAAAAAAAAAAAAAAAAAACAGCTCACAGCCATGATCTGCCATCACGATTTTGGCCAAAAAAAAAAAAAAATCAAAATATTCTGAAAAAATTTCAAGATATAGAAAAGGCCTGCGTGTTGTAGTGCAAAAAAAGAATTTGAAAAAAGAATTAAATATACATGGCAAAAAAATTGCCAATGGTTACATTCCTTTACAATTATAAAAAAAATTCAATTGCTTGCATCAAGACTCCTAGGTGGTTTAGTGGTTTAGTGGTTTAGAGTATGGTTTGTAATTGGGAGGTCTCGAGTTCGATTCCGGTCACCGGCGGTAGAGCTTGGGAAACCGTGGTGGGTCCCACCGTGGGTTCGGGCAGCGCGGGTAGTTGGTTCGGGCAGCCTGAAATAATGTTTGGGTAGAGAAAAAAATTATTTTTATTTTTTCAATAAAATTATTTTGACCAAATTTAGATATAGAAAGAAAAAAAATCTAGATATAGAAAAGATGACACTAGTAGAAATCTTGTCCAATGGGACATGTTTTTAATGACTAAATTTCCGCCGTGACTTGTCTTTAGTGACTCAAAACTCATTTTGAGTCACGAAAGACAGTCACAATGGACATTTAGTCATAAAAGACATGTCCCATTGGATAGGATTTCTACTAGTGTGATGTCGCACGAAAAACACACTGAATCAGTGTGGCTTTAAACACGATTAAGACACGACATTTGACAACTGTACAGAGTGAAGAATTCGCACGTTTTCAATAGATGTATCCATCGTGTCGAATCAGTACTATATCCGCTTATACGATTATGATGTCTTATCAGTGCAGTTGCGATGAATGACGCAACGATGCGGAATCAGTGCAGTTGCGATGAATGACGCAACGATGCGGAATCAGTGCGAAAAATACACGCACCCATGAAATATCGGAAATCGCACTGAAATCGTGCGAAATCAGTGGGGTCTGAAATTCCTGATGCCAACTCCCTCATGGACCTCATTCTAAGAGTAGCAAGCACAAGCTGCCAAAAACCTGAAACGCTCAGAGACAGAGTATCTGAAGGGAGGAAGGGTGTTGAAGAGAATGACATCTCACTCCCACAGATCAACCACCGGGTGACTCAGCAACGTACGAGTACTGTACCGTATTGTAACAAAACTCTTGTCAGAAACGGTTGTCCTAATTAGTGGCCTTTAACCCCACTAATTACTTGACACCGTTAGATAATCAAGCCCCAGTTAGTGGGGCTGCCTCCTAGCCTGTATATACATCAGGAATTTCGGACCCCATTGATTTCGCACGATTTCAGTGCGTTTATCGTTGAACACTGATTCCGCACGTCATACGTGCATTTAGAAGTGTCGTTATGGTACGGAAGTGACATGCATTACTAGGATGTCGATGCAGTGTCTTTACAATGATTATAAAAAAAGTGTTGTTTTCGCACGAAAATCGTGCTTGACGGAATCCGTGCGTTAATCGTGTATCTACATTACATGGCTAATAACACACGGATAACATGCAGTTTTAGTTAATGCGGATTTAGTATCGTATACGTATCATATTAACGCCTTTTATTATATCCGTGCGATTTCAGCATCTATTATAATGCAAATTATTGTCGTACGACATCCGTGTAGTTATCGTACAAGTTTTCAATTTGAGAATGAGTGACTTATATTTCTTGACGTCACTTGCGTTGAAGGATGTGTTTTCGCACTATAGTAGCCTGTCATACTTCTCGACAAAAAAAGTTTATAGTGTTTTAAAAATATTGATTTATTGATGAAATATAATAAATAGAGAAAATACCAAAAATATTTCAATATTCTCTTTTGGAATCTTTTGGAATCTTTTAAAATAGTTTATATTGTTTTGGAATATTTTGGAATATTCCAAGAATCTTTTTAAATTATCCTTACGGTTTAATTTCCCAAAACATTTTTAGATCTTCATTTATAGAATTTAGAAGCAATGAACATTAAAATTACATTTTATATTTTTAGAATTCAAATTTGGTATTATTGATTATCATTGTACTTTTCATCATGGGAGAAAAAAAATCGTACAGAAAAGGACAACATTACCTTTTCAAAATAGTAAAATTTGTAACACGAGACAATGTAGAGGTGTTGTTTTTTTGAAAGTTTCCCTAGGCGGAGTTTAACTTGGATTGGCACGATTCAAATTGGGTTTGAAAGCATACTTGATTTCCTATTAGAAAACAATTATAATTTGATTTAATTTTTAATTCTTTTAGTCTCGAGCAGCTCATAAGGGGACATCGACCAAAACATGATCTCTCGAAGCATTGCAAGTTAAATTGAGTTTAAAATCAGACTTTCTTTGAACTCAATTTGAGCAACTTTTCAAAAAATAAAATTGCAAGAGCTTTTAATTGCTTGCTACAACATTCAAACCATTGAATTTTTTTTCTAGGTATAGAAAAAAGCTTGTATAATGGAGTGCAAAAAAAATTTGGAATAGAAAGAGTTTTTTACATTGCTAAAATCATCTAAAGTCTACTGAAAATTAAAAAACAGCTAACAGCCTTTAAGATTTTGGCAAAACAAACAAACAGTTCAAAAAAAGTTGAAATTTTTTTTTTAGATATAGAAAAATGCTTGCACGATCAACTGAAAAAAAATTGGATTTTTTTTTTTACATCGCAAAAGAGCATCCAAAGTCTGCATAAAAAAAAATAGCTCACAGCCACCACGATTTTGGCAAAAAATAAATAAATTCATAATATTCTGAAAAAATCCTAGATATAGAAAAAGTCCTGCATAATCTAGTGCAAAAAATAAATTTGGAAATTTTTTTTTCACATTGTTAAAAACATTCAAAGTCCGCTGAAAAAAAAGAAACAGCTCACAGCCATGATCTGCCATCACGATTTTGGCAAAAAAAAAAAAAATCAAAATATTCTGAAAAAATTTCAAGATACAGAAAAAGGCCTGCGTATTGTAGTGCAAAAAAAAATTTGAAAAAAGAATTACATATACATGGCAAAAAAATTGCCAACGATTACATTCCTTTATAATTATCAAAAGAGTTCGAGTGCGTGCATCAAGACTTTAAGGTGGTTTGGTGGTTTAAAGCATGGTTTGTAGTTGGGAGGTCTCAAGTTCAATTCCTACCACCGGCATTAAAGCTTGGGAAACCGTGGTGGACCCCACCGTGGGTTCGGGCACTGCGGGTAGTTGGTTCGGGCAGCCTGAAATAATGTTCGGGTAGAGAAAAAATATATATATATATTATTTTTATTTTTTCAATAAAATTATTTGGACCAAATTTAGATATAGAAAGAAAAAAAGTCTAGATATAGAAAAGATGATGTCGCACGAAAAACACACTGAATCAGTGTGGCTTTAAACACGATTAAGACACGACATTTGACAACTGTACAGAGTGAAAAATTCGCACGTTTTCAATATATGTATCAATCGTGTCGAATCAGTACTATATCCGCTTGTACGATCATGATGTCATATCAGTGCAGTTGCGATGAATGACACAACGATGCGGAATCAGTGCGAAAAATACACGCACCCATGAAATATCGGAAATCGCACTGAAATCGTGCGAAATCAGTGGGGTCCGAAATTCCTGATGTTGCTCTAAATACCGAGGGTGCATGGAAGTGGTTTGTGCTATTTTAATCCGTGGAGAACTAAATTTTAGGACCGGCCGACTCTGCATAGAAGGAGGCCCTTATTCCCCCGTCTCTAAATCCCCCGGTGGTCTTGAATGCGGGGCAGTATTCATCCGCCCCTCCTTTTTTTGGAATTTCCATTTTGGGCACCTTCGGTGCTTTTTTTGGCAATTTTTTTTGATAATTTGGGGCCATAGGCCCCAAGTTTCTCTAGGAGGACCTACTTGGGAATAAAAAATCATTGGAAGAGGGGGTTGTTTTTTTAGGTGGGGCCTCAACCGGACAAAAATAGATGGCACTTTTGTCCCCATTCATTCAAGACCACCGGGGGTTCTAGAGAAATCCCCCTTATTCATTTATCAACAGCTACAGTACATCATGCATGATGATCTGATATTTGCTGACACTGTTCACGAAGAAGGGAAAGACCGGAATTTCCCACATGGTCCAATCGGGTAGTACCTGCTAAAAGCGCCCTGTGTAAACTAGTATAAGTCCTGAGTTTCAAGCAGGTTCGAGACCATCAACGGTTGTAGATCATATGTTAATACGATCCATCGCGATGCTTGCAGCGAGTCTGTAATTTCTTGAACTCTATCTGAGCTACCAGGTGTTTCATTTCAGGAATTCATATCGTGCAGAAACGTACCCCGGCTTACTAGTTCTATGTTTTCTGTGTGAGCCTGATTGATGCGCAGAAGGTTACTGACTGATCGAGAAGCTCTGCACGAGGTGAATTCTGGGTTCATTGAAGAGTTGCATAGACTGTAGAGTCGTCGAGGAAACGATCACAGGATGGAAGACACCGGATGGAAGGCGTCTGTAGTTGCGGCGCTCGTGTGCATAGCCGTGACAGCGCTTGCATATGGCGTGACGATGAGCATGAAGAGGAGGAAACTGCCGCCGGGTCCGTTTCCGTGGCCGATCGTGGGCAGCCTGTTCTCGCTGGGGACGCACCCGCACCAAACGTACGCGCACATGGCGAAGAAATACGGCAACATCTTCACGGTGTACATCGGCAGCGCCCGCGTGGTGGTGGTGACCAACGCCGCGATGGCCAAGGAGGTTCTGCTGGTGCAGGTCAGCGACTTTCTTCTTAATTTGTGGCTGTACTCCCTCTGAATGTTATGTCAATTTTCAAATCGCCAATGGGCTCCCTTGAAAAACTAAAAAAGAATCACTGTGCAGGACTCGAAGTTCGCCTCGCGGCCCGTGCACGACCTCATGCACACATGCGCCAAACACATGAACCCGGTTGGAAACTCCTCGTTCTCCTTCTCGCTCTTGAGCCCCAAAATGCGTGAGATGCGGCAAATCTGCGACCGCACTCTGATGGCGCCGCGGACGCTGCAGGCCACGCGTGGCAATCGTAGGCAAGGCTTCTTTTTTGGTTTTTGAGATAATGCTCTATCACATGGTTACAATATCTTTAAACATCAGTGCGTGCTGTTGTGGCGACTTTGTGATTATTTTGGGTTAAATTAGCTAATTTTAGTTAGATTCGTGTCATACTATGACGGTCTAAAATTTCCAAAGAGTGCATTTGAATGACGACAATTGTATTAGTAAGAAGACATTAAGCAATACATGAACAAAATTGATTAATTGTTGGAGCTCCAATACAAAAAGTACAAGACATTGGGTTAGATAAGGGATATTGAATGATTTTGGTCTTGAATTGGTATTCAAAGTTCAACAGCAACATCCTCAATATACTCTATTTATCTTGTGACAAACAAAGGTTGGGTGCATCAAAGAATGTCAAAGCGAAATATGTAGACATTTATAGAGATGCAAAAAGTAATTTGGCTCCATTGAATATTTCTAAGTTGAATATTTGGCTACAATCATTGATTTTAACACCCAAAATTTGAAAATTTTGGTGCAATTTAGCTTTACACCTAGCCTAAGAAACCAAGATTGGTCGTAGGGAGGAGGTCTGGCACACGGTGGGATTGGTTGCGAAGGACGTGCAAGATTGTAAGCCCAGCGAGCTACGCGAGCTTCTCATGGAACTGGCGCTCCGCCTTAGTTGCCGCACTGCCTTCAACAAGGCCTTCGTGCACTCGGAGGACAATTTGGATACCGGGCAAGTTTCTGATATAGGGTCTAGAAAGGACTGTCTCACTAAAACATTGTCATTTTACAACTCATTTAATGTGTGCACTAGAAAATACATCTTTTCAATTTACATCAAATAATCTTGAAAAAGTTGTAATAATACTCCATTAAAAATACTGTGAAGCATGAAAAATTGAACAATTTTGGTATAATTCCTGTTAATTCCTTTGTTCTTCAAATCCAAATTGTCTCAAGTGCAAATTTAAGGCAAAAGGAACAATCCAAAATACCAATTTAATTTATAAACATGAACTTGAGCTAAAAGAATGTTTTCAAGAGTCATATATATGCTTAATTTTAACTCTTAATTTGATGTATTACTATCGATTTCCTTCTTGTAGGGGTACCACGTTGTCGCCGGAGGTGTTCTGGAAGTTGGACAGGCAACTCTCGGAGCTTCTCGTGACGCAGAATCCCTCCGATATCATCCCCGCCCTCAAGCCCTTCGGCGATCTCTTCGGTGTCAACAAACGATGGCAGCTCACGTTCGGCCCCATTCTGCAAGTTTCGTCCTCACTCCAAGATTGGTACCGAAAACATGCACCCGATGACATCGATCCTGCGCAGGCGGATCAGGAGGTCGACGAGTCCCGTCTTGACTTGTTTCAAGTGTTGATGCGCAAGGCTCAAGAAGGCAGCCTAAGCAACGCCGCCATCAACCATTTCAACACTGTAAGTTCCGGCCTGTTTTGCAATTTAGAAAACCAACACGCCTTGAAAACTAACTGAAAAGAGTGTCTCAAAGTGGAAAGAAACCTCTTGAAACTCACCTTAGACCCATTTTGAGTTCAAATGATTGTAAAACTAGTCTATGGAGAGGTCACAAGTTTCCAACTTGACATCTAATGGATGTCGACTTTCTAGTTAGACGCCTTGAAAATTAACTGAAAAGAGTGTCTCAAAGTGAAAAGAAACCTCTTGAAACTCACCTTAGACCCATTTTGAGTTCAAATGATTGCAAGACTAGTCTATGACCGTGAGTTGGTGTATCATCTCAAGCAAGGCCTTGCACCACCCGTGGGAGTGGAACTCGTGACCTCCCCAATGTTAGAGGAGAGTTCCCACAAATTTTCCCACTCCTGAACGGCTACAATTTATGAAGGGAACAAAAAACTATTCACACACAATCCATGTCAGACATTGATATTATTGGGGCAGAGACTCTGCAAAAACTCAAATAAGCCCATATGTTCTTTTTAGCAGTTTTATACTAGTGTCACCCTGTGTTGTTGACCCAATGCTCCCCACGATTTAGCAATGACCCAATACTTTTGCTTTTTAATCAATCAAGCAAAGTGCCCTTAGTGGCTTACCAATGAAGCTCAGGGAGGTGATTCACATCAAATAAACTGACCTGATTACTTCATAGAGTTCCTTAATCAAGCAAGGTGCTCTTTAGAAATCAATCGATCAAGGAGTTCCTTAACCCTTAAACGTACCACTCAAGATTTATCAAAATATATTTTGTAATATTTTTCATGCATGGAACATGCATTGAATGTTTCCTATCAGTCTTGAAATTTTCAGATTTTTTTGATTTAATACGGCCTTTTTAACAAATTTTTAAGTCAAATACTTCAAAAAAGAATTTTTATTACAAAAAAGCTTTAAAAAATTAATATTTTTTTGGGAGCAGGTACAAATTACAATGGAGAATCACATGATATGTTTTCCATAGAAATTTTTTATTTAAATTTTGAAATTCGAAAGGTGAACATCCTATGTAGTGTAATTCAAACCTTGAGCTACAAAGCTTGCACAAGAAATAAAATACTCAATAATTGGAATTTTTAAGATTTGAAAAGTGGAGTACAAACTAGACTTAATAAACTTCATTTTCTTAGTTGAGTGTATTAGCAACAAAAGTCATCTTCAAGATCAAAATTGGGTTTGACCAACAAACATCCAGAAACTGGATGCCTGGACGTTTAGGGGTTAATCAAGCAAGGTGCTCTTTAGAAAACCAACAAGCTTTGAAAATCTACGGTCCAATAAGCCCACGTGTTATATTTTATTAGCAGTTTTGAGTCTCTATATATATGTAGATTTTTATTCGTCCAAAAGCTTAGTTTTTTTGGAGCAACACACACAATCTTCTTCACTCAGTCTAGTGATATAAAATTTAGATTACACTTTCAACGATGTGATCAATAAAATAGTCAAAATTTTAAAACCATGAATCATTTGGAAGCAAATTAGATTGTAGATTCTAATGATATTGAAATTGGAATTAAAAACGAGCAGGGCTGTTATGTTGACACTGTTTTCCAACTTGACATCTAATGGACGTCGACTGTGTAGTTAGACGAGTGTTAAATATGTTAAACTTCTTCAATGAATTACTCTCAAATATCGAAGTATATCTTGGTATATTTCATGTATATTTTTAGAATATGCTTGTCTAATGGCTAGGGAGGTCTATTAGTCGTCGTGTTCGACATTTTGTCAAACAGTGATCGAGTAAGACAACCCTAAAAAGAAGAGATGATACGAAAAAGGTCAAGCTCACATAGGATTTCTGGAACCTTGTATAAATATGAAATCCGGTTAAAGATGAAATATAAATGTCACATTGAATGTGTTATGAATAAACAAGATAACACAATGTGGAAAAGAGTTGGAAGTAATTATGTAAGCTTGATCTTCTATGAGATGATCATCCAGAACATATGATAAGATGTAACTAAGTATTGTTTCCAAAGTAGAACTGATAGTAGCACTCACAGTACAGTGGTGTGTTGAACTGTATATTATACATGCAGGAGGTGTTGATGGCAGGGGCGGACACAAATGCTGTGACATTTGAATGGTATATGCTGGAGCTCATGCGCCACCCGCACGTGATGCAAAAGTTGCGTGCGGAGATCGATGCTAAGTTTGGAGATTCTTCACCCGTTGACGAAGAATTGTTGCTCGAATTGCCTTATCTCCAGGTAAGTTTTCACTAGAAGTAGGAAATGTGTCGTTTTTCACTTCTTATAAATGAAAAGGAATGAAACCGTGCCATGCATATGGGTTGTGTGAGTGCTGCTAAGTGGTTTTGGTCACAAAAAGACATAAATATAAGCATAATATTCAACCACTGTTCATTGTTTCCACAAAATGGGGAATGAAATACGACAGGTCTTCCACTAGTGTTTCTAACGTACCAGCGAGCCCTAGAATTCCTTAAAATCAAATTATAGTGGTAGAGTCAGGGTTGTCAAGTCCGAAGACACACAACTTCCAAGACACACAATAGACCCCGTTTGGGAATATACCATACTCTTTAAATATATCTAGAATATTTTAAAATATTCTTGGTTTTTCAAGAATATTTCATCCAAGTTGTTTAACATACTAAGTAGACACCCGTCAAACAATTGGACAACGTCAAACAAGACAACTTGATACACAATGCCGAAAATGTGTCAAAGAAGACAACCACTGGTAGAGCTCTTGCGAGCTCGCTTGCAAGTTGACTTTTCACTTTTTTTGAATTTCAATTTTGAATAGAAATTCATGAATATAAGCTGTGCGCGAATCCACGTTTGGATGCATTTTTCATTAATTATTTATTTTTGATTGAAAGCTCTACAATCACAATCCCCTAATAAATAAAAAGAGCTCAAAGGCTTCCACTCACTATTGAGACCATGCACATGATACTCTCTTGTAGAATATGTACTATCATCTTTTCAATTTATTGTTATTTCTTGAAAGAAACAAGGAATCAAAGATCTTGTTACTATAAGTGGAAAGAAAAGTGATCATGTAGAATAGTGCTATGGATCTAGAATGTTACAATTTGGACATGTAAAATCGTCACTTTTGCTACTAAACATTGTTTTAATAGATTGGTCAAATTATTGTAATTTCTTGTTGGCAACTGAAAGAGGATTTCAAAGTACCAAAAAATGCGTCTTTTGGGTGCATCAAAAGTTATAAAGGGTCAAGGCTTTTTGGTAAATTCTCTAAGTAAAATTAGATAATTCAAAAATGGGTATATTAATATTGATTCAAGAAATGCACAACATATGAACATTTGATCAAGTGGCATTTTTACGCACTTAGCACTTTCATGCGTTCTGGCTACTTTATGTTTAGTATCATTTATGATGTAACGAAACATCAAAATAGTGTAATTATGTAGAACAAATGAATTCATTTTGTTAAATTGTGCAATCACCTCGAGACTACCATCGAGTAGCAATTCAAACAATAAATGGCCATATCATTTTTAAATTACCTTGGCTTCGTCTCTTTTGTATAGTGTTACTAGATATCACCAAATGATTCAAAAATAACATCTTCGCTTTATGTACATCCCTTTAATCAATATCTACCTCTCTTGAGTCTTGAAAAAAAAATTGGGTCATCTACCAAAAAGATCTTTGAGTTAAAGATAGCTACCCCATTTGTCCTACAATTCATAGGTCGCCCAATTTATATATGCGCATTGTACATATCAAAAATTTAAATGTAAGACATTGTTACTTCTATATGAAATAGAGCATGTTATATATCGTTGGAACGCTAAGGAGGAGAGCTCTAGATTGCTAAGGTTTATAAAGAGTAAAGTAAAGGCTTATTGCACAAATAAGGTTGTTTTCCTTGATTCTTAAAGGACCAAGAGGCTTGAATTGGTCCTCAAGTTAATTTTTTTTTAGCAATTTTGAGTTAGCCTTATGAGGACTTCTATTTGTTTAATTTTTATTTTATTTTCTTGACCGATACATGCAGTGCTCTACACTAATTCTAGTAAAATAAATTTTGGTCCTATTACATAAGGTTCTTAAGCGGTTGTAGCAAGGGTTGGAGATCACATCCTTCTCCATTGTAGAACTATACAATAGTGTTCTTTTATAAAAAAATTGGAAATTATTGATCAAGGCTCTGACTACAATATTTTTTCTAAAAAATCCAAAAACTGTCAAAGATTTTGGGCTCAATGGAATATCAGTAGTGAGAAGCAACCAACTTAACCTCACTTGAGCTTAAAATATCTAACTGAATTCTTTAATCCGTATCTCGGATGCTATTCCTTGACAGATTCGGAGGTTAGTAGTAGAAGCGCTGACGAACCTTATGCACACATTGAATTTGTCATTTAAAAACCATAAATGCCCTTGGTAAATGGAATGTGCAGGCAGTGTTGAAAGAAGTGTTCCGGCTTCACCATCCTGCGCCGTTGTCGCTTCCACATTACACAACTGAAGAGACGATGATAGGGGGCTACTACATTCCGGCTGGCACAACAGCGGTGACAGATTTGTGGGCCATTGGGCGTGATGTAGAGATCTGGGGGGATGACGCATATACGTTCAACCCGGACCGGTTTCTACAAAGGGATGTGAATGTGTTGGGGACGATCGACACAGGGTTCGTGCCTTTCTCGGCCGGACGGCGCATTTGTCCCGGACGCCAAGTGGCTGTGCGCAGCATCCTGCTCGCCATGGCCGCTCTTGTGCACGCCTTTGAATGGGACGCCCTGCCTGGCGATGAGCTCTCCGCCGAGGAGGCTGTGGGAGGCTTGAATTGCCGCAACATCAATCCTCTAGTCCTACAAGCACGTTCGCGTCCTCACATCTCCCTCTACCTCTAAGCTTGTGATCACAGAGTATAATCTTGAAAGAGAGCATCAAGGGTACTAGCATATGTGAACTTGGTAGTGGTGACCAAATTGGCAGCACTTCCCCCAACAGACTCTTCATTCGCATTAGCTCTTTGGGCTAGAATTACTCTCTCTCGCTATGCTTCTAAGCTAACTACACCTAATTGCAAGATAAGAGATGAGAGAACTAATTCTAATTCCTTTTGATTGAAACTGGCGCACATTAAAAGTTTGTTCATTCAAGGAAGATAGTGAAGGTTGGGCTCAGATGTGGCATTTAGCAAGAAAACCAAATGACAACGTTTACTTGTTTCGTTCAATTAAGATTAGAGAACTTTGTGAAAAAAAAAAAAAAAAAAAAAAAAAAACATCAACTTTCAAAATTTGTATTGCTTAAGATTAGTGTTGTTGGATTTTCTTTTCAATAAAACTTTTGTTCCATTTCAAACTAGAAGGTTTTTGGTGTTGATAAACCAATGTTGACAAATTTCATTCTTTGACAAGTGGAAGCACCACATATAACCTTGAGCTCATTTTCTTATTCCCCTACACTACAAGAAAATAGTGTCCGAATTGACAGAAAAGTGTCCGAATCAGGGTGCCCTAATTGACACAAAGTTGACAGGAAATTGTCCAAAGTGACAAAAACTTGACAGAAAATGTCCGAATTGACAGCAATTTGTCCGAAGTGACAAAGATCTGTCACTTTTTTGTCAACTTTTTGTCAATTAGGGCACCCTGATTCGAACACTTTTCTGCCAATTCGGACACGTTTTCTTGTAGTGCTAGTTTACAAAGAATACATTTCACATCATCTATATATATATATATATATATATATATATATATATATATAGCTTATGTGGCCTTTAGATTAGAGAGACACAATAAGTTAACCTAATTGCCACACTTCAACATACTTTGTAAACATTCTTGTTAGAAATCAAAGAGGATTCTAATGCACAAATGAATGAATATCCAAAAGTTTTAAGGATTCATAATTTTATTCATATAGTAAATGTTATGAAGGCAACACAAATTTTGATGTTGAGGTGGTGTACATTTGCAAACTCAATATGTACTCATTGTGTGAGATTTTGAACTATCGCACTTTAGTACAAGTTGCATGTAGGTGTGATTCATAAGTAAACATTGTTTAGTGAGCCAAAAGGCTTCCACTAACAATGAGAAAGAATTGAATATTTTGCATGTTGTTAGAGCTTAATATTCATCAAAAAAGTGTTTTAGGTGTACAAAATTTGGATTTGGAGGCCCAATGGTTATTGACAACTAATGAGACAATTTTTTTTAATTATTTTTTCTTTTACTGCCCAAAATTTCAAAGACACTTCAATTCTTTATGTAAGATTGTTATGTCACCTTTATTTTTGTAGTACTAGTCATGATCTAAAGTACAGAATCCATTCCCAAATATTTAGAACAAAACTTCAAAGATTCATATAGCATCTAAATAACACAAATTTTAGTGCATCTGAATCCCCTTCTAGTAGAATATTCTTATGGGCCCTATAAAATAGAATGCAAGGTGACTTACATAAATATAAGTTTAGAAAGCTTTTGAAGGGAAGAGTTTTCTCCTCTAAGATGAATAATTAATATGTACAAGGTGTTAGTTTCCTACTATAATTTGAGAATTGGAAGTTTTTCAAGTGTTATGTGAACTATGTACAATTTTTGAAAGAAGGTGGTTTCTATATACATCATAGAATTTTAAGGGTTAATTCAACATGAATGCCAAATATACATGGTAAATAATTTTAGTGTCCAAAATTTTCTATCATAATGTTCAATATTATGAACTTGTGAACCAAATAGACTATACTAAATAAAGACTATCAAAATTGCACAATCTACCCTCAATATTATCACACTTATTACTATTACACCTTGGTTATGTCAAGCATTTCCTAGAATAGGTTATGAAAATGTATTATTTGTTCTTCAAAGTATAAATATCATATGTTATTGAATTTTTTTCAATAAATATTCAATTTTATCAAATACACTCTTAAAATGTGATATCATTGAATATATCAAACCTTCTTTTTATCACATTTTTTGGTGAAACTAAGGGTATGATATGATTGAGGTTAGCTTATAGCCAAGCCTCTTTAAATATTATGCCTTAGAAGTACCAAAAAGTTAACCAATACACATCATGAGTTAACTAATACAAAGTAACTTTTATAGAGGTTTAGGACCCGATTACATCACCTATAAATATGTAACCAATATCCAAGTAGAGGATCATATACTAAGTTATTTATTATAAAAGTAATCTCTATGAAAATGACTATGAAGATAATCCTCATTGACGACACTCCTTGATTTGAGAGATAGGAATCAAATACCCACACTTGTCTAGTAGAAATTTTTTCTAATGTGACAAGTCTTTAATGACTAAATGTTTAGAACAACAAGTCCATAGTGACGCAAAATGGTCATTAAACACCCAATTCCCTATTTTTGCACTTGGCCATATAATCATGCACTTGGCTTCTGGGCGCACTAAAGATTCAAACCGGTAGAAATTATATGAAAATTTTGGCCAATTTTTTTCTTCTACAGATTTGGTTGCAAAAAGGATAATTTGGAAATTGTCGAGTCATTCTTTTCTTGAAAAGTCATTACTTGTGCTTTGAATATTTTCTAATTGAATTCTGTATGCAATAAAACTCTCCTTGAAATTGATCTTAACCCCTAAGTGCCAAAGCGTCCATTTTTTGGACGATGTACAGATTTCATCCAAAATTTCTCATCCGTCATGCTCTTTTTGCAGTGTGAAATTTTTACAGTAGATTCTATGGGAAGTTGGCTTCACGCATATGTGATCCGATTAGAAAGGGGATGATTTGTGAAATTTTTATGCCTCATTTCATGTTGTAGTGATTCACCCAAAATTTTGAAGATTTCAGTGTAAAAGTGCTCTAAAAAAAGTCAACTCATAAAATTAAGCAACCAAAAAATCTCCAAAAATCACTACACTTAGAGTATTACATTTCAACCAATCACAAAAAATTTCATCCGTAGATTGTCAATATCTTATTCGTAATTGAATTACAAAATAATTTTGAATTTCACGTTTCAAATTTTATACAAAATTATTGGTAATAGCAATCATAGATCTAACGGTATGGATAGAATCTAAAATTCATAATGTACAACTTTTATTCATATATCAAGTTCAAAATATCCCTCTAGGTTGCATTTTATAATGCATCTTTGCAAAACTGCCAAATTTGGAGAGGCTCTAGGCATTTAGGGGTTAACACATAGTATATTAGAAAAATACAGGAGGTTAGAGTTCTCAAACAAGAGGTTAAGTACACATCTTACAAAACCATATAAACATATTGTAAACAATTAGAAGTAGGCCATAAATAGATGATTATATTTTAAATATACATTTTAGTATATAAAAACACTTTACTTGTTTACAATTTATAAGAATAGTACAAACTTTTAAATCAATACCTTGATAACTAAACTAGATAATAACATATTATATAGTAATGTACTCATGTATTTTAGTAAGCATCTAGCAACCTCTTGTCACCCATGCCTTCAATCTGCATTGCAACATATTCAAGTATGTGCGACTTCGCTTCATTTGGAATAGTGATTTGCTTCATCCCCACGTAATCATATAGCGCCATTGTTGCATTTGTTGCTTCCTCCCTCCAAATAGCAACTCTACCATAACATTTCTTTACTATGTTATCAAAATAGATTGTCCAACCTTTTCAAATAAACTTGTCAGAACAACGAGCTGAGCGATTCACTCCCCTATACAGAATCCATGAAATTCCACATGAACAACATCGTTGTCAACTCCAACAGGGCTTCCAAATGCACTAAGAAAAGGGAAAAAAGAATGTGCAACCATGCACACTCAACCACCTGCACAAGAAAAAAAACAAAAAAATCATTGAACATCTATCTATCTGTCTATTTATATATATATACTTTTTGCAGGTCACTTATGATACATAGCCGTCCCTTTGCTTTCTTCCTTTTGTAAAGAAAATATGCGTATGTTCTTGTATACCCTCTCATAGCCGCCTCAAGAGTATATAAAGCGGCCATGGGAGAATGGGAGAACATATAGATGTTCTCTTGAGGAGCCGCTTGAGGTGAGAACGAAAGAAGGTCCGCAAGCGCAGACGGCCTATGCCTCCAAAAACCTGTACAAAAATAACAAAAATAACAAAAATAAAATAAATATTTATTTATTTATTTATGTATTTATTTAATTATTTAATTTGGGTGTGGCGGAGGGTACGCGGCAGTGCACCCTCTGTCCTCCAGCCCTTATGAGAACAAAAATATGTTCTCTCATACCCTCCTATAGCCGCCTTAAGAGTATATAAGGCGGCCATGGAAACATGGGAGAACCTATTTGTGTTCTCTTGAAGAGAGAATGGAATGGGGTCCATGCGCGCGGACCTCCAACCTCCGAAATCTCGGAAATCTCGGAAAAAAGGGAATAAAATATTATTATTATTATTATTATAATATTTTTTTGGCATGGCGGAGGGACTGAAGGTACGTGGCAGCACACCCTCCGTCCTACAGCCCTCAAAAGAACATAAATATGTTATCTCATATCCTCTCATAGCCGCCTCATGAGTATACAAGGCATCCATGGGAGCATGAGAGAACATATTTGTGTTCTCTTGAGGAGAAAATATAATGGGGTCTACACGTGCGGACCCTCAGCCTCCGAAATCCCGGAAATCTCGGAAACAAAAAGAATTTTAAAAAAAAATAAAAAATAAAATGGCGTGGCGGAGGGGCTAAGGGTACATGGCAATCGAATGTTGTTTGAAGGATGGAAGAAGGAGAAAAACGCAGCCTTAAGTACTTTTTGGCACACAAAGAGAAATATGAAAACGGAAAATAAGAAAAAATAAATAATTTTTTTCTCCCATACACTTTGGCAACGGTGTTATAATGTCTTAATCTATTCATAATTTGTATTAGTTTTTAAGTAGTCAATCTTGCAATTTTAAAATAAAGGAAATCCAAATTTCTGTTATGAAAAATTTGAAATATTAGTCTTTTATTGCAATATACTACAAGTTTCAACAAAGAAAGAAATCGATGTTTTTTCGTCAATTTTTTTTGAGATTTTTTTTTAGCACAATTAGGTCCGGAAGTGATTGCACTTTTCCAAGTGCAAAAATAGGGAATTGGGTATTATTATGGACTTCTTTGCATCATTATAGACTAGTTGTTATGACCATTTGGTCATTAAAAACTTGTCACATTAAACAAGATTTCTACTAGTGTCTTACAATGTCTAGTTTGAAGTTATGGGGAGCATCTTGTAACCATATACTTTGTTAGTCACAAACCTCAATCACAAATGAGTTATAAGTAACAGCTTATGACCACATATTAACTCAATAACTATGGTGGATAACAAAATATGTGGTTAAGGTTTGTGATAGTAACAACTTGTGACCAATATATTTTGTTACTAATTATATGAACCACCTACCGTAAGTGATAGTTTGTGATAAGTAACAACATGAATCACCTACTGTATCATGCCAAGTGGCAAATTAACATTTATCCATGTTGAGTTAACACTAGAGGAAGTATGAATGTTAAACCCCTAAATGCCCACAACCCTCTCCAAATTTGGAGAATTGCAAAGATGCATTATAAAATGTAACAAGGAATATTTTGAACTTGATGTATAAATAAAACTTGTACATTATGAATTTTAGATTCTATCCATACGGTTAGATCTGTGATCGCTATCACCAATATTTTTGTATAAAATTTGAAACTTGAAATTCAAAATTATTTTGTAATTCGACTATGAATAAGATATTGATAATTTGTGGATGAAATTTGTTGTGATGGGTTGAAATATAATACTTTAAGTGTAGTGATTTTTGGAGAATTTTTGGTTGCTTCATTTTTTGAGTTGATTTTTACAAGAGCACTTTTGAACTAAGATTTTAGATTTTTTTTTGTGAATCACTGCAATATGAAATGAGCCATAAAATTTCACAAATCATCCCCTTTCTAATCAGTTCACACATGCATGAAGCTAATTTCCCATAAAATTTATAGTAAAAAAATCCACCTTACAAAAAGTACATGACGGATAAGAAAACGAACGCTTGGGTAGTTAACCTCTAAAGGACCACAACTATGTTTCTCTCCAAACACTCCAAAGTACCTCTTCTCATAAAAGACAAATAGTTTTGATCTAAAATCTTTTTGAATGATCCAACCTTACGATATTTCAACCAACTTGAATTTATTACAACCTACAAATTTTCAACTGTTCAGGGTTCTTCAATAGTAAGATTATAAGCTTCAAAGTTGGTTGCACTTTTTTTTTTGGCTTGGTGCCCGAGTTTACAACTTCTGAAGGTGCCTAAAATTTAAAAAATTATTCTCATATTTGGTAAAATGAATTTGGCAGTTGTGTATATGGGGGTGTTAGCTCATTGTGTGCAAAAATTCAGATGCATAGCTCATTGTATGAAAATTTTCAAGAGCTGCTTGCAATTAGGTTTTTCACCTTTTTATGATTGTATTTTTTGATCTATACATCACCTACGTAAGCAAATTACCATCCCATCTTTGTTACAAAGAGTAGAATCACCACAAAATATCTCAAAAATTAAGGATCAATACTCATTCCACAATGAGCTGACCGAACTTGGAAAATCAGCCTTAGTCCTTTAGGGGTTAAGGGTTAACTATTAAGATCTTAACCATTAACAACTTAACCATTACTAATGTAATATTCAACCCTTTAATGTCCTAATTCAACATTGATTTCAAAGATGCTTTATAAAATGTTTGAAGAATAACAAAAATGGAGTTGATGTACAAAGCTAAGTTGTAAATGTCAATGTGAAGATCACATTTGTACGGTTGGAATTATTGTTTTTCTTTATTAATAAATTTTAATTAAATTTTCAAGATTCTTTTTTGAAATTCAATTAAAATCCCAAATTCATCCAAAAAAATTAAAAATTGTTGTAATGAATTTGGAATAACTTGCACTACGAGATAATATGAATTCCATTATTTGATTCTACTTATTTTGGAAAATCTTGTTTAATTCCTAAGTGACCGATCGACCATTTTCTGGTCGCAGCCCAAACAGAAGTGACTGCCCATAGGTAGGAACTGACGTTTTTTCAAGTTTTGATTTTTTGTTTAAATTGGAGGTCAAGATCATGTTCTAGTGCTTTTTGATACATTTCATTTGCAATATTGAGGTTCACTAAGGGATTTTTCAAAGACAAAGACCTCAATATTGTCCTGGTGTTATAAAACTTACTATTTCTGGAAACTAATGATGTTCACTCATTTGAAAATTTTACCTTTTTTAATTTTAGAATATAATGTCTAGTTTTAACCAATCATACCAAATTTCAAATTCTAAAAATAAAATTTGTAATTTTGGTGAATTTTAAATGGTAAATTCTTCTAAATTCATTAAATGAGTATCTAAAACTAATTTTGGAAGTTCGACTGTACGGATAATTACTAAACATCATGCTTTTCATTTTCTCTTTTGGACCAGACTTCATCAAAGTTGTAGAAGTAAAATTTTATAACACATCTAGGTTTTGCCCTTACCCCTCTGTCATTTAGGGGTTAAGGTCTCACTTTTTGAACTAAGAATGAAACTTGACATAAACCACTTCTGTTGTTTAAAAAAAAATCACAATATCTTATTTTGAAGATCCATACTGAACAAATGATAGTCAACTAGCACCAATGATTTTTTTAGGCTTTTAAAAGCTAGAAAGCACCAAAAATATTTGGCATGCACCAAGCCTTAATAAAGGAAAAAATTGAAGAAAAAATAGATGAAGATGCCAGATTGTTCCAATTTTTGAAAATAATTTGGATGAAATCGCAAGTTTTAAACGAAGCTCATCCAAATATGTGGATGAAAATATAGTTCTATCCAAAATATAGATGAATATTAAAATATTTGGCAACACCATTTTATTTTATGTACTTCCCTAAAAACAAAAAAGCCCCTGACTAGTACAAGAACCAAGAGAAATTTGAATGGATGAAAACTGTCTATGTATGTAGTCAAGAGAATAATCTGAATCTGTTCATCATCCACTATGTGGATGCAAGCGCGTCAAAAGGTTAAGGGAGTACCAAAAAACTAACTGATATACATGAATTAACCTACAAAGAGGTAATCTTTAACCCCTAAACGTATGGGAGGCCAAAATCTAGTTTATGATGTAACTCACTATTCAATTCCAACTGCTACATGGATGATTTCTATCCAACCCCTTTTGTGAAAGGTTTTGCTTGGTCATTGCATCCCCTCAAGTTAAATTCAGATCATTAAATCTATTTTAGGTTTTTCCATGGGGTCCCAACTACAAAAAGAGTTGTAAAAATGGTTCACTATAGAGTGTATTTTGGATTTTTCTGCTTGTTTTGCTTAAACTAAATTTAGGCCATGAAATTGAGTTTTATTTGCATTTGAGCTCAACTAACAAAAAGAAGCTTGCAAAGTTTAGTTTCTACTCCACTTTGGATTTTTGAATTTTTTTGATAATTGAGTGTTTTACTGCAATTACAAGTTCGGTGGTATTACCATGGTGTAACAAAAGAATCTAAATTTAGGTACACAAATGATTTTCATTTACTAAACTTTTCTTCATTTTAATTTACAACTTTGGTAAAAAAATCGAAATTTTTGATTACATTTTGTAATTGATATGAATTTTCTTTACAATCACTTCAAAAAATCATGGCAATTTTAAACTTTTAGAAAAATTTATGAAAAATTCATGATTTGTAGTAGACACGTGGCTCCATCTACCAAAAGTATAAAGTTGAATTTTTGTATTATTTATAGTGGCAAAATTGAGTGTGACAGGTAATGGATGATTCCGTGGTCATAGGCTTGACTGAAGTACCCAACGGTAATAAGCTACGCATGTCACGGTGAATGCCTTCCACCGTGGCTCAATGGACGGAATCGTCGTCCTCCTCGGCTACTGTGATACCGCGTTGGCCATGTTTCTCAGGCTCCGAAATTTCTGTTTTAGGGTTTCGGATCATCAAAGCTCCTCCTCGCTCGTCACTCAATTCTTCACAATTTATAATGCACAGTTGCTCAATCCTCTCTTAACTTAGCGCATCGATCGACTGGTGCAGTAGAGCAAGTGTTTCTATTCCGTCTCTCTTTTTCCAGGAAACTTTTGGTGCAAGCATCAGACTACCATGGCGGAATCCACTGTCACCGTGTTCGGGCCTGCATTGGAGTTGATGAAGAGCGTCAAATCGGCGGAAGGGCAGATGCTGACCAAGCCGTTTCTCGACGTCTGTCGCAATGTGCTTCCTGTGATCGGTGCGTTTCAAGGCTCGGATCTTTAGGTTTGGGGTTTAAAAATGTTCCCACAGCTTATAATTTACACTCGGATACTCAGATCTGACGATCGGTTTTGCAGACAAGTTCGGGGCCTCGATGGCGTTGGTGAAATCTGACGTTGGCGGCAATATTTCGGTAGGTTCATCATCAGTGTTATTTTTTTCTTTTTTGTCAGGAGACAAGGAGACAGTTTAGCATTTTTGCTACTTTTCCATGGCTTGAAGAGCAATCCAGAATGTGTAGCCCCAGGTATTGCCTAAGTAGCACCTAGGTAGCACATGTGTATTACCATGATATCACGTATATATTAATATGAAATGAGTTGACTCCATGTAGGAAATCTGGCCATTATTCCCTTTTTTTTCTCTTCAAAAATCCTCTATCAATTAGGCAGCCCAAATTTTTATGTAGCGAATTGGCTAAAATTAGCAACATAAATCACTGTTCATCATGTTGCGTCACTTTTATTTCAGCAAGAACAGCTCTCTGCGATAGTTATTGGTGAATATCAGCCCTAATTGGAGTCGTCTTGTAGAGCTGAGGTCGGCTTTTTTGTTTCTTTGTTCTCGCAGAGACTGGATGATAAGTACGCGAGTGATCCCACTGGAAACAACTTGCTGTATGACATTGTTCGTGCTGAAATTGCGGCCAAGACTGCCAAGGGTTCATCAAGCTGCACCAATGGTATGCTATGGCTGACCAGGTGAGGTTATAATCACTACGTTTGTCAACAATCAAAGTTAGTTTGTGTTTGTATTACACCCGGACCTCTTTAATATCACAGCCCAGCCGCCTCAAAGGATATGGGGTTATCAATTGAGTTTTATAGATTATGTTCAATAATCAATAATCAATAGTGTTGGATGTAAAGTGACATTAAAGAAGTACTTCTTGAACTTCTTATTATCACATTTGCATGCAACGGGTACAGAACAGGGTACGTTCGTTCTCTAAGGTTTGGTGAGAGTGTTCACTAATGTGATATTAGTGCAGGTGATGTTAAAGAGGTCTGAGTGTAGGGAATAGCTTTGTATTGCCTCAGATCGTCAGGTCGCAATCGTAATAGATTTGATAGCAACCGTTTTATCGATTAGGTAGTCTTGTTTCAGAAATCAACAAGGGAATTAAAGAGAAGACTACTTTTCACTATATAAACTGAAGATGGTTTTTGGATTGCGATCTATGTCTCATATCAAGTACCCGACTTGTTGAACACAGAGCTATGGATTTCTTGGTGGAGCTTTTCCGGAATTTGAATGCGCATGCCGACTGGTCGATGTCACAGTGTGCTACGGCGGCCTATACATCAACTTTAAAGAAATATCATGGGTGGATTGCAAGTGCTGCATTTACGGTAGGTAGAAAAAATCAATGTAGAGTTCATGATGGGTACCTTTTTCTGTATGAACTTCTGAGCTTTGCGAAACCATGTCTGGTTTGGGTTTTTTTCATCATACATGTTTGGGTTATTCTTGCAGGTGGCAATGAAGCTTGTACCTGATCGGGCCAAATTTTTCGAGACTTTGGCGCTTGGCAACTCTTCTCCGGATATGGAGCGATTTGTTGTTGAATTCTCCCCTATTTTGGAGGAAAATCATAAATTTTTGGTGAGTTCCGTTGAATCTTTATGGCCAGTGCTTCTGTTACTCTTCTTCGCTAAGCTCCATCATATATCTTGCACGAAATTGACTATTGGCTGCTGATGTATGCAGCAATCCGTCAATTTGGATGACCTCAAAGCATCATAAATGGCAGAGCTGTTCGTTGCTTCTTACCTTGGGAGGGTCGTACTGCCAAAGACTGGAAGAGCTAGCGGTGATGCGGTTATTGAGCGATAAGTTTTCATTTTTTTTTTAACACGTTCAAATGGAATTCCGTTGCAAAACATTGAGTGATATTTCGCTGAATGCAAGATGATGAAACTAATTTGATCATATGAAGTGTAGAGTTGCCCTTTAGAAGTGAATGCAGTTATTGCAGTAGATGTTGCACTGACCTGCACTACAGTTAGAGAGGATTCCATGATATATAATACGATTTGTGTGTATCTATTTTGACGAAGTCCTTAATCTCGTAAATGGCCACGAAACTGTCCCGAGATTGACCAAAAGCATAACTGAAAAATTGCATTCAAAAATTACATTTTTCTTGGTTTAGGGTATGCATCCAAAAGGTAAAAGTTCGTACTAATTCCATTCTTGTTACTTGAAACTTGATTGTGGTCACTAAGTCACTTCATTGTTCTCCAAATCTTTTCTTACCAAGAATGATGGTGTTATTCCAAATGCATGATTTGAATAGGGTCAACTTTATAGGAATTGTCTTTTTTTTTTGCCAACTTGCTTTGTTGGCAGACTTTATGCACTATAGCATGCATTATTTGTTCACCATATGAATAAGTTATGAATTTTCCAAGTCTTGCATATTTGTGTACCCAAAATTGACCCAAGGCTCTTACATTTTGTAGGTTTTAGTGTTGCTTTTGGGTTCAAGTGTAGGTGTTCATTATGGGTATACATAATATTTTTTGGGCAAAATAGTGCCAGAGATTGCACTAGAAAAAAGTAATCTGACTAAAAATGGCCAAAGACTATGTAGTTTTTCACAAAAAAACTTCAAATTAAAAATATATTTTGGATGAAATCACCAGATTGTTAATAAAAATAATACAAATTTATATGTGATATCTTCTAATGTGATATTTTCTATCCAATATGTGGATGAATGTCAAAATATGGAGCACCACTACAACATTTTATATTGCTACTTTGGCAATTCATGAAAAATGAAGAAAATTGCATGTCATTCAACACTAAACCCAAAACCTTACTATGTATCTAAAGATTGTCGCCGGTCCCTCTGGGGTCCAGGTTCATGTGGGGCCTTTTTCTTTGCAATGGAATTTCGCTCCTTTTGTGTCAAAAAAATAAAATAAAAAACCTTACTATGTACCCCATGCATACATTTGAGTGTTGATTTTAGGTTCACTATTGATTTTGAGGCTCACTGTTGATTTTGAGTGCATCTAACTTACTTGCAAATGTGGGTCAATTCATCTAGGGTGAGTAAACCCATCTCCAATGCTATTTACAAAGTTGTCAGAGGCATTGAAATTAACCCTTAAATGTCCACAATCCTCTCCAAATTTGGAAGATGCATTATAAAATGCAACTAAGAGGAATATTTTGAACTTGATGTATAAATAAAAGCTGTACATTTATGAATTTTAGATTCTATCCATATGGTTAGATCTATGATCGCTATCACCAATATTTTTGTATAAAATTTGAAACTTGAAATTCAATTACAAATAAGATATTGAAAATCTGTGGATGAAATTTGTTGTGATGGATTTGAAATGTAATACTTTAAGTGTGTAGTGATTTTTGGAGATGTTTTGGTTGCTTAATTTTATGAGTTGACTTTTTCAAGAGTACTTTTGAACTATTTTGAACTAAGATCTTAGAAATTGTTGGTGAATCCTTGCAAAATGAAAAGAGGCATGAAAATTTCACAAATCATCCCTTTCTAATCGGTTCACACATGCATGAAGCTAACTTCCTATAAAATCTATAAAAAAATCCACACTGCAAAAAGTGCATGATGAATGAGAAAACGTGGATGAAATCTGTACATCGTCTAAAAAATGAACGCATGGGCAGTTAATTCTTTTATTAGTGCCCAAGGTGGTTTTGGAGAAACCAGAGTTTTTTGGTAATTTATTTCTTAAAACTCTCTCTGTTCAAATTTTAAATACTATTAGTAGTATTTAACTAAATAAATGTAAGCTTAGCTTAATCAAACGAGTGCTAGTTAAACCTTGGTAATATATGACTGTTGGATTGGAAGATTGTAGTATGTTTTTGAACTGTGTAAAAATAAAACAAGATAACAAACTTTCAAACACAAGAAATATCACATAGTACATGTGTTGTATTTGTAAGTATTTATTGTATTTTCAAGTAAATGCAGTATTTTCACGTTTTGTTTAGAGGTATTTTGCCATTTTGGTAGTTACACTATAACTCCAAATTGAAGTTTTCTTTTTCTAAAAGATGTGTATTATAAATCTCCAACTCTGAACCTCACAATTCAAAATCCAATTGTTCATGAATTTTTTGTTATATGCATTTTGAACACCTCAGTGACCCCTGGGCACCAAAGGGTTAACCCCTAAAAGACCAGCTTGTCCAAATTAAACCTTGTATTTTTTTAGCAGTTTTGAGTAGGTTCTATGTGGACTTCCTTTTGTTCAAATTTGTTTGTTTCTTGACCATCATATGCATTATTCTTCACTAATTCCAGTGATACAAAATTTAATCTCATCTTAATTATATATTTCACAATATGATTAATTGAATTAGTCATTTTAAAACCATGAATCCTTGGTCCTTTAGGGATCCAATAGTGACTTTCTTGTGATCATGAATCCTTGTGTGCATGGATACTGCAGCCATCTTTCTATTCTGGAGGACACCGGATGTCCGTGTCCACTTTGGGGATGCCATCAACAACAATTTGGATTGTTAAACTGGCAACATGTCAATTCACCGAAAGATGAGTGGGTTCCAGAATTCACTAGCATGCACAGTCACTGCCCTTGGCTCTTCAGTAGATGGTGTGGAATATTCCACACCCAACAGTACTTCATCAATAGCTAAGTGGATAGGTGGAGGCTCAAGGTGATGAGCAGAGTGCATGAAGGAAAGGCAGTGGACATGAATGCTACTGAATGTTATGCAGACCTTGAAAAATGGACTTATTGTACGAGTGGCCAATCACATTATTCAACGATAGAGACTCATGCAACCCTTTTATTTATTTATATTTATTTTGTTCCTTTGGTAGAGCGATAGGCACCCTCAAATATATAAATATGTATGTGCTCATCCATAAAAGTATCTATTATAAAGCGCTCTCGTCCAAATATTGACGATTTAGTTAGATGTTTTTTTAAAAGTACTTTGGTGATTTCATCCACTTTTTACCCATTCTTTCTAGTGTAAATGTAACCACTCCTAAAATCAGATAAGATTTTGGCAACATGCACCCTCAAATGTAGCCAGGTAGGGAAAAAATGGATAGTCATCCATATATATGTGCTCATCCGTAAAATTATCTATTATATGACACTCTCGTCCAAATACTGACAATTTTAGAATTTTGTTTAAAGTACTTTGGTGATTTCATCCACTTTTTTACCCAGTGTAAATGTGACCACTCCTAAAACCAGATAAGATTTTGGCAAAAATTTGCCAGAGAAAATTTGGCTGCTCTGAGGTCCTCCTGTTGCAACATGTCAACTCACTGAGAAAATTATTAGGTTTCAGGCACTCAGCCTTTCAGGAATGGACATTCGACTCATGAGAAAATTTTGAGGTCCCTCAATCACATCATTCATCGACACAGAAACTTTGAGGACCTCTAATCACATCATTCACCGACACAAAAATCTCTCATCACATTGTTCACTGACATAGAAACTTTGAGAACACCTAATCACCGACACAAAATTTTTGAGGACCCTAATCACATCATTCCTACTACTATGGTAATATGAAATTTAATTTTTTCTCGTGCATGTTAAAAAAGAAAAGCGTGGAGAATATTTGCAAATACTACACATGCCGCACTTTATTTTTCAAAAGAATAAAAGAAACACTCAACACAAATTGTCCAATCCTACCTTCCACCTATAGTACTTTAACAATTCATAATTTAATCTTCATATAAACAACATTTTAGTGTGTTAAAATCCTCTCAAAAATGGGAACAAAGTAGCCAAATTAAATTTTCCGGATTTTTTTTGCCAGAAGTAAAAAATGGGCAAAAAGTGGATGAAATTGTCAAAGTCTTCTAAGAATAATACTAATTTCGCCACAATTTGGATGAAAGTGCCTTATAATAGATAATTTGATGGATGAGCATATTTATAGGGATGATTCTATCCATTTTCCCCTTCACTAGCTACATGATCCTAGGGGGCATGTCACTCTACCCAACTAAATCATTTTTTTCTTCTGCTAATAGAACAACACACACCCTGGAATGTAGCCAAGTTTGAAAAAATTGGATAGAATCATCCATATATACTCATCTATAAAACAATCTATTATTAGACACACTCATCCAAATAATACCAATTTTAGTACTTTTTGAGAAAACTTTGACAATTTCATTCATTTTTTTGCCCTTTACTTCTAGTGTTAAAGTAGCCACTCCTAAGATAAGATTATAAAATAAAATCAAACAAAATCATCCAATTTATTAATGAAAATTACTCAAAAATCAACAAAATGGGGTTCCTGTTTACGGAACTTAATTCCAAAAGCTGAAAGCTGGCGGTGATGAACACGTGCCAGTAAGTGTCGGTGAGCCTAGTCTAGTGAATTTTTTTTGTTTTTCCTTCAGTAGATCGACACACACCCTGGAGTGTAGCCAGGTAAGGGAAAAATGGATAGAATCATCCACATACATACATGTTCATTCATATAATTAGGAACTTACATTCATATAGTGACGATTATAGTATATTTTAAGAAAACTTTGACAATTTCATCCACTTTTTTGCCTAGTGTAAAAGTAGCCACTCCCAATATCAGGTGCAAAATGAATGAAACTTTTTCTGGCCTAGTCCTTGGAATAAAGAATACGAGCGTCGGTGAACTGGATGCTGTGCATGCTGTCGGCGCTTCCCACGAGCGTGACGACGAGATAGTCCAGGTGATCCGTGCCCATGACGCGCAGCTGGTGGCCGATGCCGAAGCGCCACACATCGCGCCGCGGGTACGCGGGGGAGATCCCCGTGTGTGTGAACAGCCAGCGCACGCCCAGGTACTCCGCGCACCCCATGGACTCGTCCATGGGCGCCGCGGGGTGGAACGCGAACGCCGTCACGGACAGCACGTCGCCCTTCACGAACTCGTCCCAGTCCACGTCGCCCCTGAGCTCCAGAATCTCCTCCTCGCCTGAGTCCTTCTTCCTCTTCGGGTCCCTGCGCACTTTGAACGTCACTGAGTCCCTGGTGAAGTTCAGCGGACCCTGGAACGGCTCCGTCGTCTCGATCAGCGTCGCCAGCTCCGACGCCGAGTTCTTGCGGTTGCAGATCTTCCAGTTCTTGCGCTTATTCGTATCATGCGCGCCGTGCAACCACGGATTCGGCACTTCTTCATACGTGTACCTGCAGCAATATTGCCATTAACCCCAAAGCGTCTAAAACGCCCAATATGGCCATGATCTGCATCACTGAACTTTGCAACAGTGGCATTTTCTCATTTTATCTCGGTTTTCTGATTGCAATACATCATTTCAAAGCTCTTGTTCTGTGCTACAAGATCCACAGTGTCGATCGTGTCAAACTGAAATCATTTTCACACAAATAATCCGGCGCTGCGTGATCGATCACTAGTGCAAATCCTTTCAAACAACAGTGTCAATAGAGCATTGGGATGTTGTTTCAGTCAACTGGGTGGGACTCCTGGAGGTTGAAACATCCATCCCAATTCAATTATTGTTATTTAGATGTTTTTTTCGACATGATGTTGTTTCAACAGGCGTTTATATTTTTCAGTGAGGAAGGGATTGTAAACTGGTGTCCCCAATTATACCGTGGGTTGAGATGTTTCCAAATTAAAGTTGAGCATATTTCTTCACACTAAAATTTTGAGCTCGTAAGAGAAGAATTTCTATAGAATTGGTGTGGTCCACAGTAATTGTACTGAAAAGTGCAGTGGATTGCAGAAACGTCGTTTGACTCATCTCAGAGCACCAAGTATGTGACGTTCTGAAGACTAGTACTTTCAATTGAAAACCAAGACTTTCAAGTGCTGAGGTGATCTTGGGCTCTAAAATTATCTAGAAAAAGTCAAGATATGAGGCTCAATTAGGCTCCAGTCTAGCTTCGATTAGTTGGGGAACTCGAAACGGCTCCAGTTTTAAGTCGGACTGCTCCGGAGCCTCAACACTCAACTTTTGCTATGCCTGCCAATTTTGTGAAATTCTGCCATATATTTTGACCTCTGACAGAACCAAAAGGTCCAAATGGAGGTCATCCAATTCGATGTACATCTATTGTCCAGCGCGTAGATTCTGATGGTATAAAATTTGGACTGGCAATCTGAATTATGTATGTCTTTCATAATATGATCAAATGGAACTGGGGACCTCATGATTCCTTGCTCTTTTTGATGGGGTTGTTCGTTACGTACCTGAGTGGATCGATGTCCAGCACTTGTTCGACGCTCACAGTGACGAGCCGGCCACGCTCGTCGTAGAACGTGAATCGCGTGTCGCGGAAGTCTGCGTCAGGAACATCGCCGCGGACGCCGCCAGGCAGCGTCTTCCAGAGCGCCCAGAGGCGATCCAGATTGGCGTGATGCCCGAAGAAGATGGGATCGGACGCGGAGTCCTTGAAGCCCTCCATGTCGTGCTCGTTCACCCACCTGTGGATTTATCTTTTCATTTTTTCCAGGGAGTCCCATTTGAAAATTGAAATTCAAAATAGATAGCATTTTTTTTTGTCGATTTACAATCTTTTTTACTACAAATACATAGCTTTCTATAGAGCTCTTGGCTATAATACATACCAATGATAAGGAAGATTATGGCAATGATAAGGGAAGATTATGGCGATATACTCTATTTTTTACCCAGAAAACCCATTTTTCAAATAACAATTTGGCGATATATAACCACAGAAAAAAACATTGTCACGCACCCGTGGATGGCGCCGTGCGGGATGGCCTCCAGGGAGCCCTCGCCGCCTCCCCCGGCGTCGCCGTACCGGTACGCCGCGCCCAGGAACGTGCGCGGCGTGCTGCCCACACTCACCATGTTCATGTACATCAGGTGCTCGTTCGTTGCCCGCACCTCCGTCGCGTCCCGGTCGTACGGCGGGCACGCCGACGTGTTCTGGAACTCCAGGAACCCCTGCTTGCGCCGCGCGCAGCTCGTGCGGTCGGGATCATACAATGACGACGTCTTGTTGATGAAACCTTTCCCCAAGTTCCGCTTGTGTGCGTACACGCGCGGCACCACGGCAGCCTCGGGCAATACCTGCCAGTCGTATTTTTTTAGACTATCAAAATCTAAACTATAGGTACCAGAATTTTCTCCTTGGTGACAGTTCCTTACAAAATTTGGGTGTAAAAATCAATGATTGTAGGTAGATATTCAATGGAGCAAGATAACTTTCTGCATCTCTATAAATGTCCATATATGTCGCCTTGACATTCTCACATTCTTTGATGCATCCTTTGTTTGTCACCATATTAATGGAATATATTGAGAATATTGCTGTTGAATTTTGAATATATACCAGTTTGAACAATGAGCATTCAAGAGGAAGAACAAAATCATTCAATGTTGCTCATCTATGCCCAATGTCTTGTAATTTTTGTATTAGAGGCTCTCCAACTATTAACCAATTTTGTTCATGTATTGCTTGATTGCTTCTTACTAATACAATTGTCGCAATTCAAATGCACTCTTTCAAAATTTTAGATCACCATATTATGACACTAAACTCAGACCAATGTAACCCAAAGAAATCACAAAGTCACCACAATGTCAGCACTGATGTTTGAAGATATTGTAGCCATATGTGGGCATTATCTCATAAACCAAAACTGATATACCTGGTTGTCCCAGTTCCAGAACGGGAGCGCGAACGTGTCGTCGTCGATCAGCGTCGCCAGGATGCGCTCGTAGAAGTAGAGGAACCAGCGGTGCCAGGGGAGGAACAGCCAGCTGCGGTGAATCTCCAGCGGATAGCTCGAATTGTTGTCGTAGTAGAGATTGTTGTCGCAGTACGCGCAGTGTAGCAAGTACTGGTTCAGGAACGACCGCCCGTCCGTGTCCGGCAGCGCGCGCATGAGCTCCGTCGCGCGCTGGTACTTGGCGATGTACGCGTCGTCCACCAGGTGCGCCGCGGGCCGCACTCGCAGCGGCAACTTGTCTGGAAACTTAAATTCGTGAGTTCTGTTGCTCAGCACTGGCGTGCAGCACCCTTCCGTGCTTCGACAGTTCTGCAAATTGGGCGCTGGAAATGGTAACGCGGCGGCGAAGCTGCTCATCACGTACATTGCGGAGATCAGCAGCAAACCTGGTGAGAATTTCATGACATTATTCTTGACTGCGTCCAGCTCCTGTGAGCTTCTAACATTCTTCATTCCTGAATTTGTCATGAAGCCTGATATATCGATCCTTCGCTCCTGAATCATGTTTATCATGGCACAGTAGGCATTTGGTTTAGTACAAAGTCATGGAATTGATTGCAGACAATTAACATACAGATCAGGCATTGCAAACATGCATAAATGACACGAGTTCCTGCAATCTCATTGGTCGCCATCTACACATTGTAAGCACCTGAGTTCATGAAAAGTAGCTTTATATGTACAACACTAAATTTACCACTTCTGACATAAAAATCTAGGAAAGTGCAAAATGGTTATTCCTCCGCAGACCGCTTGGCGTCTTTACCACTACCTAGTTTATAATGTCTATGTGGTACAGGCTGTTTAAAATGAAATAAAGGTACACACACTGACTGAAGTTTATATCATGCTATAGAGGAATATGGTTGGCACAGGGACTACTGGAGGTCTAGGCATGGGCATGTTGCACAGGGGTCTCATATGGTTTCCCTGTGTGATTCCCCTTTGAGTGCCACTTTCCCCTCTGAGCTTCAGAACTCGACACATGTTAAAACTTTCCTTCTACAAGTAGGTGACTAAGCTTAAGCAGGTGATTTTGTACACATGTCAAAATTCGAAATCACAGGGAAAAGTGGCACTCACGGGGGAACGATATGAGCTCCCTGTGTTGAGAGTGCTTACAAATTTATGATGTGGAGAGTGAACAATGAGGACCATGAGAACAATGCTTTATGTGCAACAAATCAAAGTCTAGTGGACCCAAACTAGGCAAATCAACTGGGGCGACAGTGCAACTTGGGCTGCGAAAAGTGAAACATGTTTTATTGCTGGGTTCTCGAAAGTTTAGGGTCAGGTACTCGAAATTTGGGTCAGGTACTTGAAAGTGTACAGCACGTGCAACTCCCGCTGTGGCTTTGACACGTGGACCCTTGGATGGTTGATATTGAGCTTGGTGGTCAATTGTATTGGCTACGGGCTGACTACTTACACATCTTGGTCCGTTGGATGGTTTTTATTGAGCATGGTGGTCAATTTTTTCTGACTTCGGGCTGGTTATTTTCACGTCTTGTTCACTTATTTAGCTTGCTTTTTCCATTGATGTAACCTGTCCCTCAATGACATCCAGGTCGGTTTGCTTTTGCAAGCTGTGCAAAAAACATTTGTGGAAATTTGTGTTTCAAGGACTTTGCTTTTTCCAGACAAACTGAAGGACCGCTCTTTTAAGTCGGAGCTTGGGTCTGTGTGCATGCATATGAATACGCAATTCCACAACTCCACAAAAGGAATTGGATATTGAGCATGTTTGGTTATTTGAAATGACACAAACCTGAGCATACTGAGGACCCAATTTGGATGGACTCGATTGAAACTGAATCATAACCTCAATGGAGCCCATTTCTGTAGAGATGACAAATATGCATTGGATGTAGAGAGTATGGTTATAATATCTCATAATTGTATCGTCTTTTTATGTTCATATAACATTCAATAGCCTTCATGTCCACTGCCTTTTCTTCATGCACTTTGCTCATCACCTTGAGCCTCCACTTGTTCACTTAGCTACTGATGAAGTATTGTTGGGTGTAGAATATTCCACACCGTCTACTGTAGAGCAAAGGCAGAGACACTGCATGCTACTGAATGTTATGTTAGGATGATGTTCTTTTAAGACCTTTGATTGAACGTGATTTAACCAATGAGGTTATATATCAATGTCAATTCTAGTGATGGGAAAGTAGAGCTTTGTTATGGAAATGACATCTCTCACCACGTACTTTCTTGACTTGGTGTATTATTTCTCAGACTCTACTTTCACATTACTGCAGACCTTCATCTATGGAGTGGCTGGTGTGTTAATCCAGAAACCAACAATAAAAATCCTGTCTGTTTTTTTTTCAGCTTTCATTAACTTACCATGGTGCATTCATCAGACCTAGCACAATTCGGTTTCTGTCCTCCATGGTTCAGTTCTCAAGTTGTTCAATCGTTCATTTCTTACGAATTTTTATATCTCAAATCCAAGTAAAGCAAGTACCTTAATTTCTCATTTCCAAATTTTCATATCATCATTTTCTATATTTAATCTTGAACGAAAATGGAACACGAAACTCATTGTTCAAGAGATCCCAATACATTTCTCTCTATCTCATGTGTCTCTGTCCATTCCTGTTCATAATCTATTATATAATCCAGACCCACTAGTAGAAATCTTGTCCAATGTGACAGGTCTTTAATGACTAAATGTCCGGAACAACAAGTCTATAATGACGCAAAGTGGTTTAAACATCTTGTTTGCGTCATTATGGACTTGCTGTTCCAAACATTTAGTCATTAAAGGCTTGTCACATTAGACAAAATTTCTACTAGTGATTGTGAGTGCACAACAAACCCACAAAGACTATTCCACTACTAGACTTGTCATGCCAGACTTCGGCATGGCACAAACTGGTCTATTATATAAGGTAGACATAGTCTATGCACACATGCTCCTCAAGACAATTCCACTTAGAAAATACTACATGTTGGTTCTAGAACAAGCCAACGGAGTTCAATATACTTACATTTCTGACTTCCTGCAACACATATGGGAAACCTGTATCTGTATGTGCATATTTCTAGCCAAGGCGGACTGAACTTACTCAACTTTGTGATCCACCATATAGCATTATATACGCCACAATAGTGTTATGCGGGTGTCTTTGTAATGACCCTTCCTTGTATAGTTCCTTACTAGGGTTTTTTTTGGTTTTTGGATCATCTAACTTTACAGGTTCGTGTGAGGTCATTGGCATTCCATCATTGACGCTCTTTTTAGCGCCAAGTGCTTATTCACAAGGAGATCCTTTGAGATTCTCCTATAGGAAGAGGGAAAATTCAGGCAAATTCCCATGTAGGAATGGAGCTTGAAATGGATCTCAAATTTTCCCACCAAACTGTTCATAGGGGATTGAATTACCCTGATCCTAGGTACCTTGAGCATTCCCGTATCATTCATTTGTTCTCAATTCCCTTAGTAAACCCCCTATGCATCAAAAGTCCCTCATACACTATGAGGGAATTGTTTATTTTTTCCCAGATGGCCACATTCCCTCACAAGTGTAATTGGAAGAGGGAAATCACAGGGAAAACCAAGCTATTTCCCATACAGGACACCCACAGAATCTCCTTGTGATTGTCCAAGGTGAGATCCGCATTGATCTCATCCAACGGGGTGATGCCTACGTTGCTATTTAGCTTTGGTTTTGGTTCCTCCTTGGTGTGGTGCTAGCTGCCACAGCCCATCAAGGAGTACGTCCAACTTCGTGTGAAGCTAGAGACTTTACAGTCTTCGGGGGTTTTTTTGTTTTTCTTCCCATTTTTCTGTTAGACTGAAAGGTGACAGTCCTTTTTGGCAATACCCATAAATTTGATTGAAATAAGGGGCCATTCTAAACCTGCAATGTTGCATGATGTCAATATGCATAACATTAAGTAGTATGCATTGTCGCTGCTGTGGCTCTGCTTTGGCTCTACAGTATATGGTGTGGAATATTCCACACCCAACAGTACTTCATTAGTAGCTAAGTAGACAGGTGGAGGTTCAAGGTGATGATTAAAGTGCATGAAGGAAAGGGAGTGAGCATGAAGGCTATTGAATGTTATGTGGATCCAGATTGCTAATCATCTAACTTGCAATGTTGTTTGGGTAAGCCAACAAGACACTACCCATAAATTCAATTTAATAAGGGGGACATTCCAAACTTGCAATCCTGCATAACCCCTAAACACTCAAACGACCATTTTTTTGGTTGCTGCCCAAATCTAATGGGTTGCCCGGAACAAAAATAAGCTTTTGAAAAAATAAAAAATATTTTAAAATACTACACCAAGTCAACTTTCCTACGCAATTTGAATTATGTCAATCCAAGTTAAAATTCATTTGGGAGAATGTTTCAAAGTGGATCACCTCAACATTGTCTTAGTGTTATAAATTTTCTATTTGGGGAAAGTAATGATGTTCCCTCCATCATTTCATTTTTTTTTTTGAAGTTTACAATAGATAAACCAACTTTAACCAATCATGCTAAATTTTAAACTCTAAAAATGAAAAATATAATGTATACAAATTGTCAAAGGTTAATGCTTTTAAATTCATTAAAAAAAGATCTAAAGTTAGTTTTCGAAGTTTGACCGTACGGATAATTTGTAGAGATGATGCCCTACATTTTGTCTATTGAACGAAACTTCATCAAACATATGAAAGGCACATATTATAACACATCTATGTTTTGTCCAATACCCCTCGGGCTTTTAGGGGATAAGAGCCATAGAGAGTGCACTATTCATTAAAGCCAGGAATCACATGTGTGCATCCCCCTTATTTAAACACCTAAATGACAGAGGAGGTAACGGCAAAATCTAGATGTGTTATAAAATGTTACTTCTGCAACTTTGATGAAGTTTGGTCCAAAAGAGAAAATGAGAAGCATGATGTTTAGTGATTATCCATACGGTCAAACTTTCAAAAAATGTTTTAAAATACTCATTTAATGAAATTAGAAGCAGTTATTGTTGAATATTCACCAAAATTTACAAATTTTATTTTTAAATTTTTAAATTTGGTGTGATAAATTTATTAAAACTAGACACTCTATTCTAAAATTTTAAAAAGAAATTTTTTCAAAGGAGAGAACATCATTAGTTTCCCCAATTAGTAAATTTTATAACACTAGGACAATATTGATGTCTGTCTTTGAAAAATCCTCCACGGTGGAGTATAACTCGGATTGACATGATTTAAATTGGACTGGAAAGTAAACTTGATTTTCTATTTGAAAATATTTTTATTTTTTATGAAATTTATTTTTCATCCTAGGTAGCCCGTAAAAAAGGGCAACAACAATAAAATGGTTGTTTAGTCGCTTAGGAGTTAAATGTGAGCTTTGTCCCGGTATGGTGCAAGGATAAGAATGTCCCTTCAAGCATCCTCGAATTCCACAATTATGTCCAAATTTCTTATCCGTCAACCTATTTGTGTAAAATTCATATGTAGGGCAAGCCTTATGACGTGATCAAGGGTTGGGAGAGTGACATGAGGGACTCAAATTCTGAAACATCAACCCCGTCAAACAAGATATGGCGAGTCAATGTGACGTTCATGGGTGGTGATGCTCTTATGATGTATGTTGCATGATGTCAACATTGATCCAAGTTATTCTTGTAAGCTTATTTTAAGCTTGATTCCACATTCATATGATTGTCCATAGAACCTCATTCCATGTGAGACCCATCCATGTCCACATTTTTATTTATATGCCTAAATCAACCTACTATGGCTTGGTTTTGTATTATCATAGGAAGTTGGGTTGGGATGGGGATCACATGTGCATGGGCCCTTAGTTATTGGGTTAAACCTCCAAAACTGTACCGTACTGAGTACTCTTGTTTCTGAGTGGAATTATGTCCACATCAGATTTCAAAAATAGAATCTCACCGCAAATTCCTGTATCTTGCTTGGAGGTACATATTTTCTGAATTTAAGAAGTAAATCAAACGATTACTCCCTTAGTCCTGCAAAAAAACCTTGTTTTCACTGAAATTCATGGATTAAGTGTAGTTTTTACTGAAATGAGTCATGGATTATGCTTAATCTTATGATTACAGAGGGAGTATGTTGACTGCACGATGCAAATCCATGGATTAAGTGAGTACAAAGGGAGTCTTTTGACTGCCACAAAGTGTATACATGAGCAAAATCCATGATAGTAATCCATGATCAGCATGATCAAAATCCATGGATTAAGGTGCCAAATTGTTTGCAATGCCCTGAAGCAAATGTCAAGCACAAGCAAAGCTAAATTGCCGGCGGTTCATGAGTACAGTTGAAAATCATGGTTTTATTTTGGAACAAAATTAAGTTGATATCATCGTCTTTTTGTGGGACGGAGGGAGTACAATTTCGAGATCTTTCAGAAGCAATTTACTAGTAAGATTCCACCACCATATGCACATACCACCTTCTGGCCACTTCAGATCATTTAGTTCTCAGTGAGATTGTTTTTTTCTTGGATTTCAAAGGTATGTAGGAATTTGAATTTTCACAACTCAAGCTTTCTTGATTGCCAACTCCCTAGCTGAATGGATTTTTAAACATATTTTTTTGAATTGAAAATACAAAAAGATACAATCTAGAAGTGACTGTATATGGAAAAAAATACTATGCTTTTTCTCTGTTAGGGTTGAAAAATTTAGGATTTCAATTAGAATATTCTGAGATTGTGTTCAAATATGCTTAGATATTCGTAAGGTTCTTGAGCCCCTTCTGTTCACCTCCAAATCTCAAGCATCTGTCAAGGGATCGGAAGAATCACAGAGAATTTTCTCTAACTCCAACTGATTCAATCAAAGAGGATTGGAGAGTTGAATTATTTTATCAGCAAGTGATGCTATAGTGTAAAGGGTGTGGTCCAGAAAGGTATTAAAAACCTTATGTTTAATATCGGGCGAGCAAGAGGCTAATTGAACGGGCAAATTTGAACAGACGGGCAAGTAGCATGTTGAGCACCGTGACAACCTTGTCCAACACTTGAATTTCCAAAACATATACAAAATTTTGCTACAATTCTCTATTTCCTTGCAGTGGTCATCCTGACAGTCCTCAATTCACCATATGAACCATCTTTTGATTCTAGCAGCATCCTTATGGCCAGCTTGTTGTATGCACATAATTATGGATTTCTTCAACTCCCTCTGTCCACAAAAAGACCTTGTTTTCACTGAAATTCGTGGATTAAGTTTAATCCCATGATTACAGAGGGAGTATGTTCACTGTGATGCAAATCCATGGATTAAGTGAATAAAAAGGGAGTACAAAGGAAGTATTTTGACTACCAAAAAGTGTATACATGACTAAAATCCATGACAATAATCTATGATCACCATGAGCAAAATCCATTATCAGCATGATCGAAATCTATGGATTAAGGTGCCAAATTGTATGCATTGCCGTGAAGTAATTGTCAAGCGCTCGCAAAGCTTAATTGCATGCGGTGAATGAGTATAGTTGGGAATCATAGTTTTATTTTGGGACAAAATTTAAGTCAATATCATGGTTTGTTTGCGGGATGGAGTGAGTATCTTTTACTTACCTGTAGATTTTCCTTAAGAACATGAAACCGTGTATTTATGTATTTAGGTCCTGTTGAGTTTTGTATTTGCACTTTATCCTCTATGTCATGTAGTTATTCTCATTTTTGAAGGTCATTTTCACAATTTTCCTTTCATTCTTTTGAGATTTTTTTTTTTACATTATAGTGTACACCAAAATGAAGCGAAATATGTAATTTATTATCTTAATTGATCAAATTAGCAAAAAAAACTATTGCTCCAAAGAAGGTCATCAAAAACTACTCCCGAGACCATTTTTTGGTTTTTCCTCAATTTGGATGATGGAATGAACCTAAAATTAGAAATTTAAATGACCAAAGCAAAGAAATATTCATTTGACACACTTTGATAAAATTTTAAAAATTAAGATTAATTGAACAAAACCTCATGGAATTATGCATGATTTAGAGTACTTTGGTGATTTCATCTACTTTTTTACCATTTTTTTATGTAAATGTAGCCGCTTCTAAAATCAGATAAGATTTTGGCGTCGCCAGAAAAAAAATTGGCTGCTCTGAGGTCCTCCGGTTGCAACATGTCAACTCACTGAGAAAATTATTAGGTTTCAGGCACTCAGCCGGAATGGACGTTGGACTCATGAGTGACTCATCACATCATTCACTGACACAAAAATTGAAGTCCCTCAATCACATCATTCATCCACAAAAAATCTTTGAGGACCTCTAATCACATCATTCACTGACACAGAAATTTCAAGGACTCCTAATTGCATCAGGATATGGGCTAACCCTAAATCAATATACGGGTTGTCCCACCACTCTTCATAAAATAAAGCAAACGCAAAAACCAGTTGGTTGACAATAATCTCCCCAAAAATGATTTAATCCTTAAGCGCGCAAGGAGCCCTGTGGGGCCATGTTTGATCATTTTTTAGTCAAACACTGATTTTCACCTAGTTCCTAATTTCAAATGAAATTGGTCCCAACTAAAAATGTGTGGTGATATAGATTGCCATATTTTTGCAATCATATCTCAAAATCAAACTTCTTTTTAAGATATGATTCTTAAGGCTATTCTTCATCATCTATGGTTAAAATTTGAGTCAAACTTCTTTTTTCAACCCATCTTCACATTGACGCAATACATATCAAAAAATGGGACTCCAAATTGGATCTAAAAAAGGCATAAATTATTTTTTATTTTCAAATTTTTCTATAGTACATTGTAAAGCACCAAGTCTAGTACGATGTATAGAAATTTCATTCCATAAAAAAATTATCTTTTAAATGAGAGCATTTCATTCATCAAGTGGGGGCGGCCAACTACTTTTGTGAGTCACTGTATATTGCATGATATCAACATTGATCCAAATTATTCTAGTACGCTTATTTTAACCCTTAAATGTCAAGAGGGCCTGGGCGGGGTAGCCCAGAAGGCATATAAATTTTCGGAGGCGAAAAAAATAAAACTAAAAATAAAAAACGAAAAAATGAAAAAACGGCTCTGTTGTCCAGCAGTGTTGCGGCACTGTAGCACTGCGGCACTTTTCAAGAAACGACCTCTGTTGCCCAACTTCAACTCCTGTTCATTTAACCCCTAAAATTCCTTGACCGTATTCTCACAAAAAACCATGAAAAACGCAGCATTTGGAAGTTGCAGAAGAAATCATATGTTTCTTAGTTTTTTCATCATTTAACCGTAAGATCTAATACCCAACTTGAATTTTCATGTGAGCACAAAATTTGAGAGCAAAATGACCATTAGATTCTTAGATTATAAGGATCAAAGTTGCAAAAGAAGATTTTTTGGGGTTCAATCCGGTGACAAATTTGAACTTTAGAAATTAATATCTTTTTTTTGAATGGGTTAGAAATTCAATGAATGGCAAGGCCATGTTAACAATTGAGTTAAGTCTTCAAATATAAAATCTTGTAAGAAAAAAGCTCATATTAATTTTTTCATAAAACAATTACTAGAAGTGGGTACAAAGTGAAAGGAAAAAGAAAATCATTAATAAGTTTGACATGGAATTGTAAAATGTCAATCTTAATGGTGAGAATGTTGTACTTGGAAAATTTCACCTAGTGCCTTTTATTTCATTAAAAAATATTGAAAATTGAGTTTAGAAATGAGCTTCAAAGTCTTTTTTGTCCAAACTGCCCAAAAAAACAGATCTCCTCATAACTTTAATCCCATTGCTCAAAATGGGTAGATTTAAAGCTTCATTTGTAGATAAAGATCAACCAATCATGAATCAAAAAAGAAATTTTGAAAAAGAGTAAAAAATAAAAAAATTCTTGCTGCCCGATCTCGCTTCAAAAACTTCAAATGCTTATAACTTTTGCAATACTTATCGGAATGACATGAAACGAAGTGCGACATGTAGAGTGTAGTTTTTGGAAGCTACACTGAAATTTTCATTAATTGTTTTAAAAGTATGAGGTCCCTGGAGACTGCCCAAAAAGTGGAACGACCAGAATATGGTCGCTCAAAATTTTAGGGGTTAAATAACTTTGATTGCTTGTCAATGACTCCACAATCTCCCAGATGAGGCGCAAATTTGCAATCTAGATCGCTTTTTCAGTAGCTTTCCAACGCACCAATCCTCGCTTGATTTGGTTGAGAAAATCTACTTTTTTCCTCAATTATTCCTTTATAACAAGCCCATGGGGCTTGCTTTGACGTTTAAGGGTTAAGCTTGATTCTACATTTATACGATTGTCCATAGAACCATTCTATGTGAGACCCATCCATGTCCACTTTTTTATTTATATGCCTAAATCAACCTACTATGGCTTGGTTTTGTATTATTATAGTAATTTGGGTTGGGATGGAGATCACATGTGCATGGGCCCTTATTGAGTTAAACCTCCAAGTTAACCTCTAACTGCCAAAGAGTTCATTTTTTGAACCATGTACAGATTTCATCCGATTTTTCTTATCTGTTGTGCACTTTTTGTAGTGTGGATTTTTTACTATAGATTTTATGGAAAGTTAACTTCATGCATGAGTGACCCAAACACAGAACCAGAATCACTTTTCTTCTTCTTTCCAATAATTCTAAAGTTATTAAGTTAAAAATCACTTTGGTTGTCAATAGTAGCAAACATCTTTATTTTATGTACTTATAGACATTTCCAAAGGTAAATCAATCATTATAAATAGTGAATGGAGAACAAACATTCTTGAATGGTGTAGTTATTACATTTATAGAAAATGAGATAATTCGGGTGTGAAAATTAATGAAACCATTACATTGGATGGAAAATATATGAAAAAAGAGGCGTGTATCAAGGATCATTTGTGAAAGCTCTTTCATGGAGATCTACAACTTCCATAAAGACATTATTTTGTATTATAATTATTTCAAGAATTACTAATTTCGCTTTTTTCAATCTAAATTGTGTAACGTATTCTAATATTTTTTGAGTATTTATTCAAATTTTCTTTAGAATGATTTTTTAGATTTTTATTTTTAAATAATTTAAAAGCATACTAAAAATTAATCATCTTTTTGCTGAATGCGTTTATTACTATTCTGGTTTTTTATATAGCCAAATGTGCTTACTACTCTTGGTTATAGTTTGAATTTACAAAAATTGGTTTCACAACAAGTCTATAGGATGGTTAGTTATCAAGTATATTTTTATATATATAACACAATAGAATAATGGGACCACAGTCTAGTTACATTATTTATAATAATTACATGGCTTTTTATGTATTATAGCATAATAGAACAACGGGACCACAGTCTAGTTACAATTAGAAATTAACTTTATGTGGCAATGACACGGTAGCCCCAAATTCATGGAATACAAATGGCATTCCTTCATTAATTAGAAAAGTAGATCTAAGTGAACATTCTCTTTTGATCCAATTTTCAAAAGGTGCTCCATTGCATTGCTCTATTATGCTATGATATATAACCAATGATTCTTTGTTTGGTGGACACTATATCATGGGCGGGTCAAACAAACACTTTATTCACGTTCGCCGTGAAAGGGGATTGGATTTTCTATGTATATATATAAGAATTAAAAAAGAGTAAAATATTTATTTAAATTCATCATTTTTAGTTACCAATGCTATAAAATATTTCTTCTTATAAAAGTGCCTCCAACCAAGATTTTTTTAATAATATATCGCACAAATTTGAACCTATGCAATCATGTCCCTTGAAATATTCTTTAGTGAAATGAAAACACATAAGGATATACTAAAAAAGAACACAACATAATAGAGCAGTGCAATGGAGCACCCTTTTGAAAATTGAATTGAGAGAAATCTTCACTTAGATTCACTTTTCTAAGTAATGAAGGAATATCATTTGTATTCCATGAATTTTGAGACTATCGTGTCATTTCCACGTAAACTTAAGTTCTAATTGTAATTAGACTAGCTTGACCCGTGCCGGCCACCGGCACATAAAAAATTTCAAAATAAATATCAAAAGCTCTAAGTAGGCTTGGTAGTGAGATGGGATCACACAACCATCGTGACAACCATTTGTTGTTATTTTTTAAAATTTTAACAAAGTAAAATTGACATCATAGAATTCTTTCTTGTTGAGTGTCTACAATTCTATATAATAAATGAAATTTATTCTTAAAGATAGTGTTTTTTTTAATAGTCCAAAAATATATTTGAAGTGAAACTCTGCGGTGACAACCCAAGACTCTGTCGTTGCCCTAAAACACTTCAAACAACCGAGTTGTGCATCACAGGCACCTTCTGTTCCAGATTTCTTCTGTTTCGGTCTGCCATCAAGATGTTTACGCTTTTTTACGTCCTTTCTCACGTCTTTTATCTTCTTGGGGTCAATTGCACTCTCCAAAATATCCTTCTTCAGCGGAGCAGGCCTCTGCACAGAGAGCTGCACATTTTGCTGAAGAGCTGTGTGTATACGAACCTCGGAAGGATCTCTCTTAGAAGGGGGCTTGTACACGGGACCCTCTTGCCTCTGCAGCGGCATGATGATACAGTGACTGCCAAAACTGAGTACGAACACAGCTTACTGAAATTTAACAAACAATGTAGGGAAATTGGATGCGTCAAAAATGAAACCATAAATTGCACAGGATTACCATTGCAATCAGTCATACTTCCATGGGGATTGAGGTCTATTACACACATGTATGCATGTTAAAAAAAAAGTAAAGTGAAGTTCAGTCCAAAACTCAGTTTTGCTCACATTAGCTGGAACAAAGTTAAAAATTTGTCCACCTACCCTTAGCAACTATAACAGCTGCAATGCGCTTAAGCATGCTTTTATACAAGTTCTTACACTCACTGGGAGTAATTGAAGCCCAACAATCCTCAACACGCTCCCACAATTCTAACATTCCTTTGGGAGGTCTCTCATATTGGTTGAGTCGACGTTTTAAAGTTGCCCACAAATGTTCGATCGGATTCAAGTCTGGAGATTGCGCCGGCCACTTCAAAAGAGTGAATTCTTGCGAATTCAGCCAACGGCGCACACTCTTGGATGTATGCTTTGGGTCATTATCCTGTTGAAAAATCAAATTGGCAGGATCTAGATTGTATGTATGCAGTGTATGAACCAGTTCTCGCTCTAAAATTTCTCTATACATGTACTGATCCATTCTTCCCTCAATCCTACACATCATACCAAGGCCACTCGGAGTCATGCAACCCCACATCATCACTCCCCCACCTCCAAAGTTGACAGTTTGTTGCACCATTCCAGCACTTCTACTCTGTCCATCACGAAACCAACACCAACTGCGACCATCAGAGTAAAATCGGTTGATTTTTGTTTCATCAGAAAATACTACACAATCCCAATCATCATCAGTCCAATGGCAATGACGTCTAGCAAATTCTAATTGTCCTTTAATTTGAAGAAGTGTGAGCTTTGGTTTCTTTTGCTTCACTTCACATTTCAAACCTGCTTTTCGTAACATTCTCCTCACAGTACTATCACTCATACCAACATGAAGCTCCTCTCAAGTAATTTCCAACTTTGTGTGCAGTTTCTAAGCCACCTATAGTGATTTCTCTCACACAAGCCCTGCGATCAGCTGCACTGTACACCTATGGCCTGCCACCAAAACTGCGATTCACATCACTCAACTCACTCAAATGTTGCTTACGAAATTGTGCAACCCAACTTTGGGATACTTGTAAGTCTCTAGCAACATTTCTAGTACTTTCACCCCTCCCCAACTTTTCTAAAGTAGCTTCTTCTATCTGCTTTCTATCAACAACAGAGAGAGACCTTAATGAAACCATTTTGCTCAATTTGCATACATGATGTGCACTGAATAGGGACACAATTATAAATGTGAAGGCCAAGAACATGCCCATCCAAAAAAATAGACCCAGAAAACCACTTGTGCATGTCAAATTTGTAGCATTCACCGCGTAATCCAAGTGTGAGCATAACTGAGTTTTAGAGCTAATTTACTTTGATCTATATCTTTCTCAAATCATTTTGCATTGCTGGACTTGTAATTTGGTAGCCACATCATTTACTTGAATGTATACTTGTGCCGTCAACTGATTTGGCATTAAATGCAGTAAATTATAAAATATGAATGGCTAAAGGTAGACTAAGCTATTTCGTACTCAGTTTTGACAGTCACTGTATATATCCTTCTACAGCTTGAGGAACCTGTTTTCCAAAACATCAGAAATCATTACGACAATCTCCATCTGTTAATAACCAAAACAGACGAATGAAAGGAGCACCACAGATCACTATCACTAACCTCATACGTTCCACGATTATTTTTTCACACATCACTCTGATTTCTTGTAATTGAAACCCACTCACGTGCTCGGTCGTGTGCCTCACCATGAACAATTGCCCCTAAGCATCAGCGTGCTGAACGTTAAGTGGAGGTGATCATCATTAATTCTTTGGTCCCCGCTTGAGTGATCAACCACAGCACGGCTGAAGTTACTTCAAAGTTATTAATAAAAGTTGCGCAACAATTTCAAGAACACTCGCAGAATGCCAAGAACGCTCCAAGCAGGTTCCACTCCGGAACTTAGTCAAATAACCACTTATTCCATGTGTAAAATGTCATGCGCGGACAGACACACAAAAAACACCCTTCTTCCTTATTATATAGATTGTGGTCTCATTGCAAAAGGGTGTTGGCTCTCATTGCTCTATTATGCTATGAAAAAAAAAATACTTAAAAGAAACAAAAGAATAAAATGCTACCTCTAACTATGCAGAATTGCTTAATCCCTAAATGCCCACGGCCCTCTCCAGATTAGGCAATTTTGCAAAGATGCATTTAAAATGTAACTAAGAGGGATATTTTGAACTAGATGAAGGAAAAAAGAATTGTACATAATGAATATTAGATTCTATAATCCATGCAGTTAGATCTATGATTGCTATCACCAATATTTTTGTATAATTTTGAAACTTAAAATTCAAAATTATTTTGTAATTCGATTACGAACAAGATATTGACAATACGTAAATGAATTTTTTTATGATGGGTTGAAATGTAATACTCTAAGTGTAGTGATTTTTGGAGATTTTTTGGTTGCTTGATTCTATGAGTTGACATTTTCAAGAGAACTTTTCAACACTTTTGGACTAAGATTTTAGAAATTTTTAGTGAATCACAGCAACATGACGACGAGGCATAATTTTTTTACAAATCATCCCCTTTCTAATCGAATCACACATGCATGAAGCTAACTTCCCATAAAATCTATAGAAAAATCCACACTACAAAAAGTGCATGACAGATGAGAAAATTTGGATGTAATCTGTACATCGTTCAAAAAATGGATGTTTGGGCAATCAGGGGTTAAAATGGCGGATACATGTGTTCATTACATTGAATAACAGTAGGGTTCTACACCCCCTACTGCTTGGTTTTATAACTTTGATTTTAATGTATACTTGAAGCTAGAGTGAAAGATGACCCTTGCCATTCTATGAGAGAATTTAGTAGGAGTCAAGCAAGTAAGACGAACTTAAGATGTAAAAACAAAGAGCATAGGAAAGAATCTTGGAAACCTTAATAGGGGTACAACGTCTAAGGCTTCACAATGTTATGTTTCAACTTATAAATTGAGCCCTAAACCTCTAATCTAGCCAAGGAGTTTATAATAGTCCAATTATGTTTATTAGTATGTTGCCAGTCAATTAGTTGGTCACTAAGTTAATTCAACTTATACAGACGATTAGGGACCTTACCGTTCCCGCGCTTTCTTTTCCCGCGATGGACTCCTCGTCTCTGGCTATGGCGTCTCGACCTCGGTCTTCGGTGCAAACACACCAACACGAAGACGCTGGCAGCAGTTTGCTTGGGCAAATTGGACAGTGCATTTGACGCGAAGATGGAACGATCGAGGTGCTGGAGGTGAGAAAAGCTTGCTCGATTCGCGGAGGCCGTTTTCTAATGTGAGAAGGAGAAGGAGAAGGAGAAGGAGAAGGAGATATTGGAACAGGATCTACAGGATCCATCCACCATCTACTTCCACCTAATTAGTATTAGTATATTAGTGCTAAGTTGGTATTCATTAGTTATGAGTCGCCTACTGGCAACTACCAATCCAACTACCGATCATCCACAGACTACTTAGTCTGGGATCTCTGCTGTTGAACTTACTTGATTAAGATATCTGTTTCTACATGGTATCAGAGCGTTGGCACTCCACCTTATCTGAGCAAGTCTGAAGTATTCACGTTGTACTCTTGTGTATCGCGTAGGTTCTTAGTTCATGTCTTGTTTACCTGTTGAATTTGCTTTGCATCAGTTTTGTTGACTTCTTGCAGGTTTGACTGAGTCTTTCTGTTGCGAATCATTCACATAGGATAAGAGTTTGAAGTTTGAAGGAAGTTACCTTACAATTCTAGTCTGTGAGTCGAACCATGATCTGTTAAACTTAGTTTGCCTTTTCTTTGGAAAATGCAATCTGAACACAACAGTGATTCAAGTCTCGAGGATTTGTCTTTGCTTGGTCTTGTGGATTTTGAGAACGACTTCGTGGAAGTCTCCTCAATACATCAGGAACTAGCTACCGCAGTTTCTGACTCATCCACACCTATCGAACCAGTCCTTGCCCCTGTCACCACAGTCGTGACAGCACGTCCAGTTTCATCGTCCCAATCGTCCAGGATGAAGAGTGAAACTACCATTCCTGAGTCCTACAAACTCAGAGGAGAGCCCAACTACGGAACGTGGAGCTTTCTAATGGAGAATGTGCTACGCAGCGTTGATCAGTGGGAAGCCGCCACTACCGAACCACCGGAAGGAATGACAGCTGAAGAAGAGAAGCTGAGGAGATCAGCTCACACCAATCTCAACCTCTCATGTCATCCCGATCTGCTGCAACATTTGAAGATGTTTAAGACCAGCTATGCTTGCTGGACGGGACTCAAGCAGAAGTATGCCGCTAAAGATCCCTCAAGGCGACTTGCTCTCTGGCGAACCCTGTCGACATCTAAGATGGTTGAAGGGACCACGATGGATTCTCATCTTCGAGAAATCAAGGGTCTGACTCAAAGTCTCTCTGACATTGGCGTTCAGCTCCCTGAAAATATCATCACGATGGTCATCCTCGACTCCCTCCCTGCCTCATATACGGGGTATGTCCAGGCCATTTCATCACGAGATGATGAGATCTCACTAGAGGCCCTCGAATCGAAACTCTTGTCTAAAGAAAGCAGACTGAAGTTGGATGTCAATCGTGGCACTATCGAGACCGCACTAGTTCTTCGAGGGAAGCCACATCATCGCCCTCGCCCACCAAGATCTTCCGGTTCTGACAACAAACGTTCCAACTTTAGCACCGACAGCAACCGGTCCATGCCAGACAGGAATCGCCCTTTTCGCGGGCAGTCAGAGCGCTCTCCAGCTGGTGGTCGATCTCCCTCCACACAGAGGCTGATCACGGACAAGTGCAATACTTGCGGCCAACCTGGACATTGGACTCGGAATTGTCCCGTTACCAAGCTTCAAGAGACAATGACAAAGATGATCGAGCAGCTTCACGTATCTCCATCTCGTAGCGCCCATGCGAACTGTGCCGAGGCTGATTATTCCGACGGTAGCTGTAGCGATCTCGAAGGTCTTGATCTCTCTGACCCCAACTCCCTCGCCGATGTGCACGTTGCCGAGTTTATTCCGTTTGCATCACCTGCAACGCTCTACTCGGTCATTTCACCCCACACTCCATGGGTGCTTGACTCTGGAGCGACAAAGCACGTCATTGGTTGCCGAGACCTCCTAGGACCACTCCTACCCGAACGAGATATTGCTAGCGTCCAAACAGCTAGTGGACACAACTATCATGTTGTTGGAAAAGGCCAAGCGTCCATTCAACTTCCATCGGGTGTGATCACTCACATTCCAGACGTCCTATATGTACCTGGAGTGACTCAGAATCTGCTTTCTGTGGCAGCTATTGCCGATTCAGGTATCAACATTGTCTTTTCAGGCACAACTTGCACTCTAGTGGATTCCAAATCTGATCAGGTGCTAGCCACAGCTTCCCGCCTTCGAGGTAGTGAACTGTATCAGTTGGACTCACGACTGTTACCACCTCAAGCTCAAGCTGAAGTTCACACGGTACGTGGGAATTCTCGTCTTGCTACAACTCTTCTATGGCATCGACGCTTGGGACACGTCAACGCAAGAAAACTTCACGATCTCAGCACGAACAACTCCACCACTGGAGTACCTCAGCTTCCTGTTCAAGATTTATCATGCACCACATGTTTGTCTGGCAAACAAGTGCGTGCCAATATTCCCCGCATGCGCACCCACTGAGCTTCTGAGCCTCTCGCTCTTGTTTATAGCGACGTCTGTGGGCCATTCCGGCATAAGTCTTTGAGCGGCGCGCGATATTTTCTACTTTTTGTAGATGACTACTCCCGCCGGATGTGGACATTTTTCTTGAAGCAAAAGTCTGAGGTCTTGCCTCGATTCCAACAACTGGTTACGCATCTGTACAATGTCACTGGCTTGCAGATCAACGCCCTCAAGAGCGACCGAGGTGGGGAATACACTTCGTATGCTTTTCAGACCTTTTGTGATTCAAATGGTATTGAGAAGATATTCACACAGACTTACTCACCGAATCAAAACGGGCTCATTGAGCACCGCAATCGCAGCCTCCTTGACATGGCTCGGTGTATGATTCTTGACAAAAACTTGTCACCTACTTTATGGGCCGAAGCTGTCAGCTATTCATGCTATCTCCAGAATCGGATGCCTTGCAAGGCTGATCCTGATTCCACGCCTGAAACATTGATGTTTGGCCCGATTCCTGACCTCTCTAAAGTCAGAGAATTCGGCACTATAGTGTACCTTCATGTATCTACTCCTCATCGGGATAAGCTGAGTGGTCGCAATTTGAAGTGCGTCTTTACTGGAATTGATGAACCTAGTGGGTTGTACCGATGCTTTGACCCCCGGACTTCCAAAGTCCACCTCTCCCGTGATGTGAAATTTCATGAGCATGAAATTCTTCCGGGCGCTCCTAGTCCTACCATCGTCATGGAGACACCTCTGGTGATCCAATCACGCTCTGCTGCTTCAACTCCCAGCTCTTCAGTACCAGGCCCCTCAGCTTCACCGTCGCCTGACAAGCCTGTTGATCCGCTTGAGTTTCACGTGGAGACCTCCTCATTGTCACCAGGTCCCGAAGAAGCTTCTCCACCACATGTGTACGTTCGGCGTCCTCGCCATCACTCACCACCCCCACAGCCTTTGCGTAGGTCGTCTCGTCAATCTGTGTTTCCAGCTCCACTTGACGACGTTGATTGCCCCACCGCTCAGCGTTGGCAAGTCCCAGAGGATAACGTCACCCACGTCTCTGTCCTCGAAGCTTGCACCTCCGAGCCAGTATCTTTCAAGGAAGCTGCAGCTCACCCGGGTTGGCAGTCTGCAATGGATAGTGAAATCCAGTCTATACTCAAGAACAAGACTTGGTCGCTTGTTCCTCGACCACTTGATCACCTTGTGGTCCCATGTCGCTGGGTATACAAGGTCAAACCAGGCCTCAATGGTACCGGTGAAAAGTTCAAAGCCAGGCTCGTTGCTCGAGGTGATCAGCAAGCTCCTGGCATAGACTTTGAAGAGACATTTAGCCCCGTGGTTAAATGGGGTACAGTCAGGACCATCACTGCAGTGGCTGCCTTTTACCAGTGGCCCATCCGTCATTTAGACGTCAAAACTGCCTTTTTGAACGGGGAATTGAAAGAGCGCGTGTATCTCGCTCAACCTCAAGGATTTGTGACTCCCGGTCATGAAGACAAGGTTTGCCTTCTCCATCGATCACTGTACGGACTGCGTCAGGCTCCTCGAGCTTGGCACGAACGGATCAATTCTTTTCTTACAGCTCATCACCTTCGCTCCAGCAGCAAAGATGGCAATCTTTATTTTGCTCACTCCACGAATCAATGGATCATCATTATGCTTTACGTTGATGACATGTTCATCACAGGGAATGATACAGCAAAGATTCGTTGGATCACTGAGCAACTTTGTGGTTGCTTCGAAATGAGCGATCTCGGCCCCGTTCAGAAATTCTTGGGCTTGGAATTTTTGTATGCTGACAATGGCATTTATGTCCATCAGGCCACTTATGCTGAGGAGATTCTTCGAGATTTTGGCATGGATTCTTGCAATCCCAGCCATGTTCCTCTTTATGAAGGCACCAAGCTCCAGACCAACATGGACTCTCCTTCAGGAGCACCCACTCCTTATTGTCGCCTTACCGGCAAGTTGAATTTTTATGTTAATTCCCGTCCTGACTTACCGTTTGCTATTAACACCGTGTCACGGTTCATGCAGCACCGCAGGAGAATCATCAACAAGCTGCTCGCGGTATTCTTAGATACATCCGCAAGACAGCACACATGGGACTGTTTTATGCCGTTGCTCCCAGCTCCGATACACCCCTCCTGCTTACAGGTTACAGTGATGCTGATTGGGCTAGCGACGTGGAGACTCGCCGCTCTACAGGTGGATATTTGTTCACCCTCAACCACACTCCTATCACTTGGAGTTCCAAGCGTCAGGCATCTGTGGCCACTTCCAGCACCGAAAGCGAATATCGGGCCTTAATGGAGGCTGCAAAAGAAGCGCATTGGCTCAGGAATCTATTGCTTGAGTTACAACTCATCAACGACGTCCCTACAACAATTTATGTCGACAATCAAAGCACGATTCGATTGGTCCGTAATCCAGTGTTCCATCAAAGAACGAAACACTTTGAATTACATTACCACTACTCACGCGAGCAGTGGGAAGCTGGTACAATTGATGTATCCTACCTGCCGACTACGGAGATGCCGGCTGACATTTTGACTAAAGCTCTCGGTCGCACAAAGTTCGAGCTTTGCCGCTCTCGTCTCAAGCTCCTTCCGCTTCCACAGTCTGCTCAACCTATTGGCACCACATCATACAAGTCTTTTGTCCCTTCGAAGGACTTACTGTAACCACAGTGCACTCCAAATCGTCTCCAGTTTTGGCCACACTAGCTTTTGGACCAAGCTGTTGGGCAGGGGGGAAGGAGAAACGACTCTTCATGATCACCATCCAGCGGCCTCATATTTGTTTGCTCTTCGCACCAAGGCCATATGCGACTCTATCTCTCTCGACACAACTGAAGCCCTGTAGACGTTGAGAGAGGGTATTGGAACAGGATCTACAGGATCCATCCACCATCTACTTCCACCTAATTAGTATTAGTATATTAGTGCTAAGTTGGTATTCATTAGTTATGAGTCACCTACTGGCAACTACCAATCCAACTACCGATCATCCACAGACTACTTAGTCTGGGATCTCTGCTGTTGAACTTACTTGATTAAGATATCTGTTTCTACAGGAGAAGGAGAAGGAGAAGGAGAAGCAGCAGCAGCAATGGAGGACGAAGCGCGCGACAAGATCCTGGCGACCTACCCGCTTCATCTTCTGAATTTCGACAAGGACGAATTCACTGCCGACGTTGTTAACGCTGTAAGCAAGCTTCGCGTTCCGTGTTTGGTAGAAAGTTCGTTTGCATCCTTCTCTGTTGTTCGGTATCTATGTCATTGCATCGGCACAGTGTATAGTATGCCGATAACGAAAAACAGTAATAAAATACAATCTCCTTTGTTTTTTTCAGTTTTGGGTCGAGTTTGGAATTTGACCTTTCTTACAATCTTCACATCTGTGAAATGAGCCAATGAAACTATGAAGGATGTAGGTGAGGGTGGCTCTTTTATTGCTAGATGTGATTGATCATCCCATTGAAGTAGTTGCCGTTTCCATGTTTGTTTGATAAGGCATACGATAGAGTTTTAGTTCTCGGTTGCTAGTATCGTGTGATTGTGACTAGTTCTTATTAAAGTATGTCTCTGAGTCTTCTGAGTCAGAAGCAGGTGTGTGCACTTGTTGGCGTTTCAGGTCATAAATTTTTATTTTTTCTTTTCATCTGAAGCTTGTAAAGCCATTCTACTTTCCAAATCTGGGTGTAAGCAGCTTTGAAGCGTCTGCACTGGCCTTCCATGTTCACTTGGAGTCAAATTTTATTATTTATAGCTCGAGTCAAATTATATTATCATATACCAATTCTGTGTGTCTGAAGGTTTGTTGGGAGGCATATTACCGGTAGTAGGATAGGCCTAAACTCCTAAATCACAAATTGTGATTTTTATTTTTGGAACAAAGGATGCTATAAATTCATAAATAGAAGGAATAACAACCTGCAAATCGAGCGAGTGGATACCCGCTGGCGAGGACACCTTTTAAAATTTTAACACCTAATTGGGTCAAAAACACATCGTGATGACGCGAAGTACTCGCGAATTTCTTCAGCAATCGAGGGAGCGCAGCTGGTTGATTCACCCGGGTCCATTGGATTTGTCACCATGCAGCTCTGGCCAAGTCAAGGATGGCTTCCCACATACGATTCTCAAGAACCTCAGGGGGCCAGTGATTGTTGGCAAAGACTGATGCGTTGCGGCGAAGCCATATGCACCAATGATGGAGCATCTGATGAGAGCCTACGTGGATTTTACGGCCCGGAGATGAGTCGGTAATGGGGCACCCAACACACATTGTTGCCATTGAAGCCGAGTGTGAAGCGGGCTCCGATGATCAATTTGAGACGCTTGATAGAGAATGGAAAACCCGAGAGTCCACGCTAGGGAAGCGGGACCGCAATGAAAGAAACAGTGCTGAATCGTCTCGTGTGCACCTGAGTCACAACATGTGCAAATTGCTGAGACTTCGGCGGGGACTTCGGTGTGTCCCTGATGGCGCCACTGGTTGACAGCAACAGCCAAATTGTGATTTTCACTTCACATCTGGAGCTATTGTTTCGTCGGTTGGGGAGGTCAACCCCCGCCAGAAGCAAAAGTTCCTACGGCCCTCATCGGTACTGAAAACGAGCCAGCCTCCGTGGCACGACCCCATTGGCCAGAAACGGCGAAAAGAGTCCAGGTGGACTGACGGGGGTGATGGTGGAGGGTAGTTTCCGTGTCTTGCTCTTGTCTCCCTCGTCACGAGGCCTCATCCCCGCCCGATTGCTCGCACTCTAGTGTAGCACGCTGCACATGTAGCTGCAAGTTGCACCCAGCTGCTGCAGCCTCCTATGTCCCGATTACTATTGAGAAAATCGGTATCCCGTGTTACAGTCTTGCCACTTATTTCCCCCAAAACATGGTGAAACTCTCGCACGACCTTGTGACGATTCTGGACTCGTCTATTTTCGTGAAAGAGCTGCCGGTCTGATGTGTTGGGCATGATTGTGGTGAAAAATTGAAACTGTATACTGCGAAGTATTCAAGGCCCTGATCATATCTTAATTTTCACGTTCGTGTTAGCATGCAGATTATCGACATTCGACAAGCAATCTATCCTTAAAACCTGTGTATGGAGGCTTGAATCAAGGGCGTTACATAGCTACAGTAGTCTTTTCCTTCAACAGGAGTCTCCTACAACAGGAGTCTCCTAACATAGGAGGACGCGTTATATTCTTTCCCTGAAACGTCTACTATTCGATCTTTCTTCAGTATATGCTGCCAGTGCAGTACCAGGAATAGCGGCTATAACAATGCATTATTTCTTTTACGCGACCGTTTGTCGGTAATCCTAGGATTTTCTCTACCAGATGACTTTGTGTTGTGTGTAGGTTCTGTACTACGTACCATGGGTCGGGAATAGGTATGCTTTGAGATCAGATGGCGTGATTGGGTGTCGGGTGACTCAGGTCTGGTGTAGTTTTTGCATTGCTTGGATGAAGAAGTTGCTAGCTGTGGAAGTTGGTGCGTTGCTCTGTAATATGAAGCTTGCTCCAATTAATTTTCATGCCTGAAGTTGAGAGAGTATTACGCAGAGCTGGAGGTCAGCAAGTATGAAGATCACGTCTTTCATGAGACACTCGTGACCTAAGTCTTTGGTCGAAGTCAGAGAGACCTCAGATTTCCGTAACCTTCTCATATTTTCTTCCTACTGTAAGACTTCCATACAATTCATCATTCAAACAATCACTCTACAATGGCTCTGCACACCAACGTTTCCATATTTTTCCTCTCACTTCTGACCTACCCTTTCCAAATCTGTGGTCAGCAAACTCCCCAGCTCTTTCACACCGACAATGAACAGAAGATTCGCCTTCTGTGGGCCTCCATTGGTCTTGCAGTTCTCACCTCTCTGCTCCAAGGCCTTGTTACAACAGTGGTCACCATCGCGGAAGATCAAGGCATGTGGACATTTCGCTTCCGAATAGCAAGGTACGAACACTACTGGTGGATAGCAATTTCAACATTGCTGTTCATTTCATTTGCCCTCATCGCTGTGTCGTTCCTCTCCGGCAACAACAACGACTCTCTCGGTGTCCTTGCTCTCTCCACGGCCACAGCTATTGCCATTGTCCGCTACACTGTGCCAGCATGGCGAAATCGACACTTCATTGAGAATCGATGGCAAGCCTGGACCGGCAACAGTCGGACAGCGATCAAGGCATCCTTCGCCGGCATGATTGGTAGCAAAGCCCAGTGGCTGAACATGGCAGCCGTTGCAGGACAATGCAAGGCAATTGTACCAGCACCATCGGATGAATGGGGATGGACACTGAAAACACCTTCCGGGCTATGGCAGGATCCCACCGCTCTGTTGACAAGGCTTGGGGAGGAAAGAACCGGGGAACTTGCTTCTAGTAACGGTGGGGGTTGGCCGCTGGGTCCTTGCGTTTACGACGACGGATTGCATGAGCTCCGAGGATCAGTATCACTGCTCTGGGGAGAGCAGCAAGGATTTCGGAAGCGAGTGTCGCGAGCCGTGAACAGCATGCCAACTGGACTGCTTCGGGCACGCCCCTTCACCGTTGATGGGTACAACGGAGAAGGACTGTGTCTTGCTTTAGGGATTCTGGGACGTTCTAAAGGTTTAGATCCCCGCTCCTATGTGTTTGATTACCAAGACAAACTCAAGCAATCTCGCGGTATCACGAGAGACAGAAATGGCCTGAAAATTTCTACCGAACTGGAGAACACGTCTGCTTGGTCGCCACGGCCAAACAAGGTGATGCGAAGCTATTACAAAAGAGCGATTGATGAGCAGTTTGGGGAGCTTTCAGAACCTTTCTGCGGCGCTGCAACTGAACTCGCATTGTTGCTCCTGGACTGCACGCCACAAGCGCTTCGGAGTTGGCTTCGGAACAGACTCGATCAACAGTCAATGGAGCTCAACCATCTGATGTCACAACGACCCACCCCACCCCACATCAACCCGGACCTGACCGCCACCGCGCTACAACTCCAAACTTTGTACCGGGCCAGCTACACCTCCATGATCATCTCACTCAATTACTACGCCCCCTACAGCACGGCTAAGATCGACGTCAGTCGACCAGTGCGGCCAGATCTCATCTGCTTCGTCTTACTGTACGTCGCAGAAGGAGCGGTGCAGACGATCGATGGAAGTGGTAGGTTTAGAGAAGGTCCAGGATCAGCTGAGCCTCGTTGGTGGCGTCAAGCTTGGGTTGATGCACGCTTGACGGCAGAGCGTAATAGCCTCACGTCGAACTTCAGGGAGGCGTCTGCTTGGTTGCTGGGACTCCAGCGGTGGCCTGAAGAGCTGGATCAGTGGCCGGCGTGGCCTGACATCAGGTATCAACCGGTGTATAACGATGGAGTGATAGACATACTGGTCAGATCCTAGACATAATTATATTCAATGTAACTGAATTGATGTATAGAGAGAAGAAAATTATGTTCAAAGTTGAATCTCAAAGAGCCCAGATAAGGTTGGATGTCCTAAAACCACTACCTCCCCAACTATGACATGTAGAGTTTTCTTGGGGCCACCACACTTGAGACTCAAAACCACCAATTTCACTATTCAAGTAAACCAATGGCATGTCAAGCATTACGAAGAAGTAGTTGGTGGTTTTGGGTATCATTATGAGTGAAAATTAGTACCACATGGTGTGGTCATGGGGGAACTTATATGTTGATATTGAGTGCCGGTGTTCTTTCCTCTTTTAAAATTTGTATCAATTTCAATATTGGAAATAAAATTGTGAAAATTTGTGCATTCCGTGAGAAATCTTCTTCCAAATGACCGCAAAATATTTCTCATAAATAACCTTGTTTAAATGAGGCCATATTTCTTAAGTTGGTGGCTTTAGGACATCCAACCTTAACGAAGTCTTTGGAACTCCTATGCATGAGTAGAGTAGAGGAAATTGTATTCCTGGAACTCGATGGGTGCAATGGCTAAGTATCTACAATGGACCATAGATGTCGCTAAAGCAGAGACGCTGGAGAATCCGGGATTATATCGGTTGCAACAATTCTCTGCAGGGGTGACAGTGCCTTGGAGATGGGATTGCAGGACAGGGAAGGAGTTTGAGGAAGAGTAGCAGGCTTTAGTTGCGTCAGGCAACTTCGTCTAAAGGATGACAGAATTAATGTGGTGGTATTTAGGGAAAACATGTACAAAGTCGTCCCTTGAAGGGCATCCATTTTCGTTTCGGAATAACATGGGGTCCGTGACGAAAACCTTCATGTCATGCACTGTTGGTTGGGCTGTAGACGGTTAGCTTAATGATCATGTTTCGTCTCACGTGCAGTTGCAGGTAAATGAGCATGGCCACCCATGCCCTCTCAGAGTCTCACACTCAAGAACTAGGTGAAAAGTGCCAAAGGCCCTTCATAAATGCCTCTTGGCTCTCAATCCTAGCATGTAACTAAGAGATGGCCCTTCAAATCATTGTTTAGTTGACTATATCTCCACATTTTACTTGTGATTGGTCCATTGATTATTTGATGTGCACCTTTGATGTGTGAGGGGCGTGCAAGGGTGGGGGAGTGTAAGTGCAAGGGCTATTCAAATGTTGATGAATAATTTCAACGAGTCAGCTCTAGCGTGTATGGGTGTGAACGCTCTTATATTGTAGAGGGATAGCATACCAAATCTACTCTTTCCATTTGGTACAATTATTTGTGGCCTTTGGGGATAGGAAGCCTAGTCGGATTTGTGAATATTTTTTCAGAATCATCATTAGGTAGTATAGGTTACCTTCAATTCTTATGTATTAGAGATATTCGCAAAGAAGCTCATAGGAAGCAAGTAAGATGAGGGGAATAGTTGGCCAAGAATAGTTGCTTACAAAAGGAAGTTTCAAAGAGCTTGATGTATGGGACTCCATTTAGAAATTCGTTCCTTCTTATTTGGGGCGCGCCTTGGAAGTCAGGTGAAACCCACTCATCCAACTTTACTTTCCTCAAATATAACTCATCCACTTATTGTATTTAGCTCCCGACACATGCTGCTATAAAAGGATCAGACCCGGTATTTTATGCATAGAGAGGATGAGTCACCCACCTTTAGGCCACTTTGCAGATATCTCTAGTATATCCAATCATTGTAAAATCATTAAAAATTTAATAACTGGGAGAATGGGGTAAAAATTTAAAAAGCATGTATTATGTGGAAAAATGGTTCATTCTTTGAGTCAATTCTTTTGTTGACTGTTAATCCTTAAAGGTCATAGTCTAGGCTTTGAGAAGGCTTTGGGGTCCAAAAAATGGTATTTTGAGCTCCTAAATGATGCTTTTAGCAAAACAATAAAAAACCATCCTCCTTCAAAATTTACCAACCAATTTATTGGAGTTGTTATTTCTTAAAGTAGTCAATATTAAGTGAGATATACACATCAATCAATTTGCACATTCTAAAGTCAACTAAAATTTGACTATGCATAATTCCACAAGGTTTTGTCCAATCATGTTTTTTTCCAAAGTGTCAAATGAATATTTCTTTGTTTTGGTTTTTTTAATTTCTAGTTTTAGGTTCATCCCGTCATCCAAATTGAGTAAATACCAAAATGGTCTTTTTGGAGCACTGATATTTTAATTTGTAGTAATGACCTTTTTTTGTAACAATGATTTTCTTGCCAATTTGATCAATTAAGGTAATATGCAGGATTTATTTATTTCTGGAATGATCCTACTACAAAATTCACAATTTCCAAAAATCGGCGAAAATTTTAGCCGATTTTCACAGAGAACTCCAGAAGGATTTTGGCCAACGGAGGATCCTCCGATATGCTCCATTATGTTCCACGTTCACTGTTCAACACACATTGTTCAACACATACAATGTTCTTCGCATAGTAACTGTATTATTAGTCCAAAAAAATAGTATCTCTTTACTAAGCCACTTCTAACATGGTAGAAAAATACTAAGGACTTCACATATGTGCTAAGCTCAATACTAAGAACTTAACATTGTGTTGGGAGATCCCGCAATGACACATGAAGTGCTAATTGCACCAAGGCCTTTTTTTGCAGAATTCACTAGACTTCTAAATAGTAACTCCCTTAGTAGTCAGAGTATTGACGAGGAATCCTTTGATAAAGTATGAAGTGTTGACTCTTCATAACTAACTGTAAACACTAAGAACTTCACATATGCGCTAAATTCAATACTAAGGGCTTAACATATTGTCATCGAAGGATCTCCCGATGACACATGAAGTGCTAATTGTTCTAAAGCCTCTTTTTGCACAGATCATGCTGATCCACTATTTCACAAGACTTTTAAATAGTAACACCCTAAGTAGTCATTGTCTTGACGGATGTTCCTCCAATGAAGTATGAAGTGCTCACTCCTCATTACTAACGGTTCGTTGCAGAAACCATAGGGCAGCTCTTGGGGTGGTTCAAAAAAATGGATCCTGCTTGTTAGCTGCAACAAGATTGGCTAAAGTTGCACTTCTATCTGCCTTTGGAATTTTGCAAGTAGCAGGACTTTTCAATTTTGATCACGATGCAAACAGTACACAACTATAACAATCCCAACGTGGAACACTTTGTTCTACGACCCACGTCGCAGACCAGCAATCCTTGTACTTTACAGTAGGGGTTTGTGCAAAGTTCATCGGTTCCGAGAATTGCAATAGGAAATTCTCGAAGTTGATATCTACAACATCTCTGCACACAACAGTCATTGCCCTCCCTAACCAGACAGGGTATACGTCTGGGTCGGAAGGCATGAGAAGGACTCAAGATCCCTCTTTAACCCCTAAAGGACCGTAAGGCCCCCTGGGGGCTTCTGTGACTAGAAATTGACGTTTATGGACTTGTTAGGCTTTGAAAGGCAGATTCAACGGCAAAGTGACCCTGGTTGTTTTTCTGCACTGAATCTGTCGGTTGTTTGCGATCTGAAAATGGTGGAGTGTGCGATTTTTAGTGAATTTTTAGTGGAGACGGGCTGGCGGGGCAGCAGCGCGGGAGCAATCAACTGAGTTTAGAGGAGTGTGTCATGAGCCGGCCCCATGGTCCATCCCATGCTCCATACCATGCTCCAAACTGGGTTGGACATGGGGCAGTAAAAAAAATTTCAGTTTTTGGGCCCAATCTCATTGCTTGGAGACTTCAGAGTCCCATATCTTTTTTTTTACACCTCAGAATTTGACGAAAAAAATTCCACATGAGGGTCATGATGTTCTTTACATGTGGTAAAAATTTCAGATGTTTTGGAGCACTCTTAAGCAATCCGATTTCAGCATAAGTACAAAGTACCCCCGCCCGAACAATTTTCATCAATCTTCTCAACGGTGGCATTTTCTCAAAAATTGTGTGATCTTGTTGATCTTTTTTTCATAAACAAGCTATGTAAGTCTTCTTTAGTTTCAACGGTGCCAATCGTGAAAATTACCCCACACTAATAAGAAATTGAGCTTGCTACAAGAGCTAGTCAAGAAAACAGGAGCTAAGCTAAAACACCCCCGGTCCTTTAGGGATTAACATCTCTCCATAGATTAAATGCATGTTTTGGCCTTTCATTATATGGTCCACAATATGGTGCAGGGTCCTTGTCTTCAAGAGTGGGATCACTTTCTGTACCTACGAGTTGAAGGAGTGGGACATTACCTAAGTTGTGGGTAGGCCAAAAGCCTTCCATTACCTTGGATGGCGTAGTGGGCAATGGCTTGTCAAGTTCTCCCAGCAGGACTTTCAAATAATCCACATACGGACCGAACTACTTTGCAAATCCTTCGCACTTGGTCATTCCGTGCTCCCAAAATTCAATATACTTTTTTAGGCCAGTTTTGATGAATGACCGTTTTTTGAGCGCTTTCTTCACCTTCTTTTGGGCCTTGTCCTAATTCCCGATGGGCAAGGCAACGTCACCCCCCATACGCGCTTGAATGGAACTAGACGAGGATCACTTGTAGGAAGAAGAGGACATCCATTTCCATCTTCCTTTCAGAGGCGCCTGGGAGGTTTATTTCGAGGGCACCAGTGTTCATCAGTTGCAAACTCTTTGTACTTCATCACTGGCCATTTGTATGAGTCCATGTAGAATTTAAAGAGGTGCATCTCCCCAAAGCCAATCAGTCGTGTTGCACCGTCACACTTATATCCAAAAATATAGGATTTGAAATCAGCCACCTCTTGTATGAACTTGAGCATAAACCTCATCTCTTGTGATTCCCTAAAGGGTTCCATCAAATCTACCAACACAAATGTGTTGTTATACTTCAAAGTTTTTGATAGATGACTAAAGTAGGATCAATATCCTCATGTGTGTGTCCAACCAATAAAAATCCAACTTAAATCTCTTTGAACACTCCACAGTGCGTAAGCAAAGAGAGGAATGCCATCAAATATTGGTTCTATCCTTTGCTGAGTTGTCTAGCTGCAGGAACAAATTCGTGGGCAATGAAATTGGAGTTGTCTAAAGATCCTCCGATACAACAAGCAAAACGTCTAAGCATCTCGATTTCCCTCAAAGCATTGCCTCAAAAGTGAATTTGCCAGAGGGTAGGGGAAAAGACCCATATTCTCTCTAATAGGTTGTCCCTCCAACCTTCGCATGAGTCTCGCAATGGATGATATTCTGTAATTCAAATCCGCTGGCCAACAATGTGTTGAGTAGTGCGCTTAGGCTCCATCACCATGACCGTGTGTGACCGTACCCGTGATGTTGATTGGAAGTTGCCCAAGTCCCGCGGTATATTTCGTGGTGACACACATTCATCTAATGGCAGTCTTAGCAATGTCCATCTTATAGTGAATGATACAAAGAATCTCCGCTTAGTTACGTTTCGATTGTTGTCCCCAAGAATGATAAGTTCGGCGGAATGAGCTCTGGTGGCTTAAATGAGTTGCCCTCTGCTTCACAAATCCGACATACTCGGCGCTACCTTTGACGGATTTGCTGATAAATTGCTGAAGCTGGTCGCAAACTGTGCATTTTGCAAACGAACTCCCAACCGGTTTGATGGCTACGTTGTTGAACAATTCCTTCTTTCTAAAATCCTAGTTCAAAAGTATTCAAAAGTGCTCTTGAAAAAGTCAACTCAGAAACAAGAAACCAAAAAATCTCCAAAAACCACAACACTTAGAGTATTACATTTCAACCCATCATAACAATTTATACAAAATATTGGTGATAGCAATCATAGATCAAACCACATGGATAGAATCTAAAATTCATAATGTACAACTTTTATTCATACATCAAGTTTAAAAGATCCCTCTTAGTTGCATTTTGTAATACATCTTTGCAAAACTGTCCAATCTGGAGAGGGCGGTGGGCATTTAGGGGTTAAGTGACCAACGAGTTTGTTTGAAAAAACTGTACTGTACTGAGTACTCTTGTTTCCGAGTGGAATTATGTCTACATCAGATTTTATAAATAGAATCTCACCGCAAATTCCTGTATCTTGCTTGGAGGTGCATATTTTCTAAATTTAAAAAGTAAATCAAATGATTACTCTTTTCGTCCCACAAAAAGACCTTGTTTTCACTGAAATCCATGGATTGAGTGTTGTTTTCATTGAAATGAATCATGGATTATGCTTAATCCTATGATTATAGAGGGAGTCTATTGACTGCACGATGCAAATCCATGGATTAAATGATTACAAAGGGAGTATTTTGACTGCCTGAAAGTGTATACATGAGCAAAATCCATGATAGAAATCCATGATCAGCATCATCAAAATCCATGGATTAAGGTGCCAGATTGATTGCAATGCCTTGAAGCAACTGTCAAGCACATGCAAAGCTTAATTTCCGGCAATGAATGAGTACGGTTGGAAATCATGGTTTTATTTTGGGACAAAATTTAAGTCAATATCATGGTCTTTTGCGGGACAAAGGGAGTACAATTTAGAGATCTTTCAGAAGCAATTTTCTAGTATGATTCCACCACCATATGTACAATCACCTATAGAAAGTAAGGTAACCCCACAATCCTCCATTTTCTAAAACACTTATCAAACTCACTACAATGATTTGCCAATCACCAAAATTTTCCCATAATACAGTTTGTGTATGATGCAATTTTGTGTCAAATTTGGTGCAAGGAATATGACTGGAAGTTGCAATAATGTCAATTTATCAACTTTTTGTCTAATGTGAAAAGAAGTGCATATCAATTACGCAAAAGCTTCCAAGGATCCAAATTTTTTATAGAAGGTAGAAGTTGCAGTAAGGAACAATATGGTGTTATAAAAAAGAATGGTATTCCTAGGTATTTTTAAATTAAATGGTGTCTACGTGCAATTCAAAACAAAATAATTAAGGCCAAATTTTAGTTTAATTATATAATAAAGTAATTAGCCTACTTTTGTCACTTTTTTTGTGAAACCGTATTGTCATAGTCAGGAACAATATAATGTCATAAAAAAAGTAACAAAAATAGATAAATTACTTTATTATATAATTAAACTAAAATTTGGCTTTACATTTAAAATTTTGAATTGCATGCGGACACCATTTAATTTAAAAATACCTAGGAATACCATTCTTTTTTATAACACCATATTGTTCCTTACTGTGGCTTCTACCTTTTACGAAAAATCTGGATCCTTGGAAGCTTTTGTGTAATTGATATGCATTTTTTTTCACATCAAAGATAAAAGTTGGTAAATTGACATTAATGCAATTTCCGTTCATCTTCCATGTACCAAATTTGGCACAAAAGTGAGTCATACACAAGCTGTATTGTGGGAAAATTTTGGTGATCGGCAAACCATCGTAATGAGTTTGGGAAGCATTTTAGTGAATGGTGGATTGTGGGGTTACCTTACTTTCTATAGGTGATTGTACAGTGCCCTGTAGAAAGTAAGGTAACCCCAATTTTGACTTGTAAGAAACTCTTTCAAAATTTGACCTTTTTAGATCTATTTTTCAATATTAACCTATTAACCCCTAAGTGACCGATCGACCATTTTGTGGTCGCAGCCCAAACAACAGTGACTGCCTATGGGCAGGAAATGACATTTTTCAAGTTCTGATTTTTTGTTTAAATTGGGGGTCGAGATCATGTTCTAATGCTTTTTGATACATTTCATTTGCAACATTGAGGTTCACTAAGGATTTTTTCAAAGACAAAGACTTCAATATTGTCCTAGTGTTATAAAACTTACTATTTCGGGAAACTAATGATGTTCACTCACTTGAAAATTTTGCCTTTTTAAATTTTAGAATAGAATGTTTAATTTTAACCAATCATATCAAATTTCAAATTCTAGAAATAAAATTTGTAATTTTGGTGAATTTTAAATGGTAAATGCTCTTAAATTCATTAAATGAGTATCTAAAACTATTTTTGGAACTTTGACCGTACAGATAATTACTAAACATCATGCTTCTTATTTTCTCTTTTGGACCAAACTTCATCAAAGTTACAGAAGTAACATTTTATAGCACATCTAGAATTTGCCCTTACCCCCTCTGTCATTTAGGGGTTAAAACAATAGTTTTATCCAACTTCAATGAACACACCAAATTTCAATTTTTAAAAACAAAAAATTTGTTTTTGATAAGTTATTTTGTGTATTATTCATTGTGGTACATAATGATTGATTGAAAAATATTGGTGGTGATTTTTTTAAATTTTATTATACAAATATTTAGGAAACATTGATGTGTACATCTTACTTTTAGGAAAAAATTGCATTACCTAGGAAAAAATTTACACTACAAAGAATTGAATATCAAGGGGTCACTAATCAAAAATTTGTACAACAAATTTCTCTAAATCTAATTAGGTTTTGGCAAACCAATTGCACCATAGTACTCAAAGGTATAAAAGTAGTCATAATATAAGGATCGATTAGAAAAATATAATTGCAATTTAATAATATCTATTTAACAAAATTTAGGAAGGCAACCCTTTGACATTGAATTCTCTATAGTCTAAAAGTTTCCTAGGTAATGCAATTTTTCCCTAAAAGTAAGATGCGCACATCAATGTTTCCTATATATTTGCAGAATAAAATTTTAAAAAATCATCACCAATATTTTTCAGTCAACTATTATGTACCACAATGAAAAATATACAAAATAATTTATCAAAAATAAAATTTTTATTTTTTGAAATTGAAATTTGATGTGTTAATCAATATTGCATAAAACTATCATTTTAATAGGTTAGTTTTGAAAAATAGGTCTACAAAGGTCAAATTTTGAAAAAAATGCTTACAAGTTGAAATGGGCGTTACCTTACTTTCTATAGGGCACTGTACATACCACCTTCTGCTCACTTCAGATCATTTAGTTCTCAGTGAGATTGTTTTTTTCTTGGATTTCAAAGTACGTAGGACTTGAATTTGCACAACTCAAGCTTTCTTGATTGCCAACTAGCTGAATGTATTTTTTAAATATATTTTTTTGAATTTAAAAATATAGAAGTGACTGTATATGAAAAAAAAAAAACTCAATGATGACTCGCAGAAAAGCACCATAGTTATAGAACAGATGTATAAACACAAGGGCTGCAATAGAAAATTGCCTCATCTAGGACATGTTTTGATCATCGGACATGCCCTTCGGGAGCGGACACAGACAAGATGGTCCTTTCTCTCTGAAAATTTAGGATTTCAATTAGAATATTATAAGATTGTGCTCAAATATGCTCAGATATTCATTAGGTTCTTGAGCCCCTTGTTGTTCATCTCCAAATCTCAAACATATGTCAAGGGATTGGAAGAATCACAGAGAATTTTCTCTTACTAACTTCAGCTAGTCCAAGCAAAGAGGGTTGAAGAGTTGAATTATTTTATTAAAACTACTCCCTCCGTCCCGCACATTTCGATTTTAAAAATTAAAAATTATTGAACAAAACCTCATGGAATTATGCATGATTCAAAGTACTTTGGTGATTTCATGTACTTTTTTACCATTTTTTTTGTGTAAATGTAGCCACTCGTAAAATCAGATAAGATTTTGGCGTCGCCAGAAAAAAATTGGCTGCTCTGAGGTCCTCCGGTTGCAACATGTCAACTCAGAGAAAATTATTAGGTTTCAGGCACTCAGCCTTTAGGAATGGACGTTGGACTCATGAGTGACTCATCACATCATTCACTGACACGAAAATTGAGGTCCCTCAATCACGTCATTCATCCACACAAAATCTTTGAGGACCTCTAACCACATCATTCACCGACACAGAAATTTCAAGGACTCCTAATTGCATCAGGATATGGGCTAACCCTAAATCAATATATGGGTTGTCCCACCACTCTTCGTAAAATAGAGCAAACGCAAAAAACCAATTGGTTGACACTAATCTCCCCAAAAATGATTTAAGGTCAATCTACAATACGGTTTCAATCGCAGTCTATGACACGGTTCTTGGAGGTGTCTCAGGTTGTAATATTTCTACCTTAGTGTAAGTACTTCAACTTTGGCACCCAAATTGCCGAGTCACCAGACAGAATCACCTAGGATCTTCCCCGAGTATTCAAGAAGAATTTAAAAGAAAATTGACTTGAGTGTCAAAGTTGAACACTAAAAAATTTACAGAGAATTTGAACTTGTCGTCAGATAAAATTCTAAGCTTCACCTCCAAATACCTAGTGACTGGGAGAAGTTCCCGCTCTACTTGCCACGATATTCTAAAATTACAACAACACTGAATCCCCCCATTTAAACGAGTACGCTGCTAACGCTCTATCCGATATTGACAAGCATGAATGGTGTCTTCCGGGGACGTCAAAAAAATCTCTCAACATAAGCCTGGTCGTCTGCTCCTACAGCTTCCGCTTGGATCCTGAAAACGGTCCTGTTAATAATGATGGCCCTGCATCAGGAAGAAACAAGTCTACAACCACATGAATCTCAAGCTTCTCAAAGGTTACCCAGATTATGATTCCTTCGTTCAAATAATACCGTATGGAGCCCATTTGCAGCTTTCAATGGTCGATAACTTACCTATAATTCACTAGCATATGCAACACCATTGAAAGCTTAACCCGTAAAGAACCACGTTTTTTAATAGCAGTTTTGAGTAGGTCCTATGTGGACTTTTTTTGGTTCAAAATTATTTGTTTTTTTACCAACACATGCAATGCTCTTCACTGATTCTGGTGGTACAAAATTTGGTCCCACCTGAATTATCTTTTCCACAATATGATCGATTGAATTTTTCATTTTAAAACTATGAATCCTTGGTGCTTTAGAGGTTAAAACATAAAATTGACTTTTTGATAACGAGGTGCTACGTGCAAACCTGATTGTATTTTCATCTTCTCGGTCATGGCTGCCACGTCATCTGCTGTCACCTCTTCGTGCAGCTGCCAGTTATTGCAATGTAGATCAGTCACAATGTCCCAATGAAATGATGCTAATGACTCTTGTGATTCCGAGACAGAACTTACCTGTCATGCCAAAGAAACATGTGAACCTGATCAATTCAGGTTAGAAAGGGGAAATAAATGGGGCTTACAGCTGCAGACACGGGAAGCCACTCCATCACTGAGCGAATATGATCCGCTTTTGAGGGCAATGTATCGTGGTTCCAGTATGTAAAGTCCCTAAACATCGAATCTGCTTCCCACACATCAAAGGCTTCTTCGTCCGATGACGACTTCACTTTAAGAGCCGTCCCATGCTCGGGTTTCAATCCAATATCCTTCTTCAATACGAAGCCTGCCATTCCTCAAGAAGTGTTCAGCAGTGAAAATGTTTTGTGCGAATTTAGCGAAGTACCTTAAAAAAAAATTAATTGATGCTAATTTTTACTCATTTTTGAGGGAATTAGCCACTACTTTCTAGCCAAATGGCTTCTCCCAATATGATGAAAATAGCCAATTTTATACTATGTACAGTAGTTTGCTACAACTGTATTAAGGAATCTAGAATATTCCACCAAAATTGGCTATCAAATCTTCACATTTATGGCAATTTTGCTAAAGAGGCTGAAATTCCTCACCTTAACTGGTGTTCAGTGACTCCATCACACGCCAACACGTAACAAGAAGTCACATACTAATCAAGTTCAGGACCCTAATTATTCGACACACTGCAGGGAAGTCTACCGAATATTATGTTGTCCTCATATCAAGAATATCATATTTGCATCGGGGTCCCTTTCCCGTGGGTTGAAAAGTCACCCATTTACAATGCAAGAGTTCCCAAAAACACATGTATTGTAAGAAATGAGATACAAGTTTCGAAGTTCTATCATAATCAAAGATGCTTCCGTGAGATACAATACTCGTGGTTCAAGGGTAGTCGAGGCTTGTGATGGGCACCCTACTACTTCAAACTTCAACAATTCAAATAATACATACTTCAGTACATTGGAATCCTCTCAAAAATGGGGGCAAGAGTCACAAAGAAAACTTCAGCTGAAAGTCACGGGAATGGGTAAACGGGTTCTCTACCTTAGGGAGAAAGAAAGAAGAGCAGTGCTAGACTACCCAAATCCACAAACAAGAGCTCAAAGAATGATCATTCAAAGATCATAGAAGGTTACCACAAAAGCCATCTGGAAGCAAGAGCGTAGAACCCATCAATTTCCTCCCTCTAAACGCCGCCTCCTTCATTTCAATGCCGTCCTCGTTCGTCCCTGAATGATATGAAGCTTAACAATTAGAAACTGGAACACTAACCTAATCGGTCAGGAAAAAACCAAACTATAAGCCCTAACTCCGAAACCCTAAACCCTAAATTCAAGAATTGCGCATGGCAATGCAATGCAGAGATGAGAGCCCCAACTGACCAGCTGCCTTAATCTTGAAGTAGTCTTGCACAGGAGCTGGGCCAGTGTAATTGGTACCACACGGTAGCAAGTGCATTGTCTTGTCTTGTAATCCCGGTGCATCTTTCACTTCCATAACTCCGAAGCATCCTTGGCTCTCCGCCCTTTCCCTGTCGCCCTGCATCGAACCCTAAAACCGAAACCCTAAACCCCGATCGCAAATTGGGTTCCAGGATTCCTGAGAGAATGGAATTATCAAAAACAATCTCGCCGGGAACTTGCTCCCCTGCATCAATGTATTTTTCCCTCTATCAATGGAAATTGTCCATTTGTGTTTCCAAAAATATAAATAAATGGAATGCACTACCCCTACTAGTGAGTGTTGTAGCTTCCAGCAACGATCTGTATAAGTTAGATAGTCTCGTTATTACAAAACATGACAAACACACGAAGTTCGAAACGTGGACGCTGCAATCGCCCCGTCCCCAAGCATTGATGAATCCCTTGTTGGTGAAAGCCCAACCTGGGATCTTCATCAAAAACCTTCATAGCTCTCAAATGTGTTTCGCCAGGCGGTCATCTGCCTTGGTACGAGCCCTTCTTTTTGGGGTTTTGAGTGCCAGATTGCCGGCACCAATAAAATATAATCTGTCTACAATTCGACCAAAAACTCAATATTAGATCGTCAAAATATCTTCAAGTTTTTATATAATGTTGGATGGAATCTTCAAATTTAGATGAAAATAACATTAAAATGTGAATGAAAAGTATTTTCTATCCAAAATATGGATGAATGTAGAAATATGTGGTTCTATCGTACTATTCTATATCGTCAATTTAGAAAAATGGAAGAAAAAAGGGATGTTTGGTCAGTCTTGGGTGACTTTTTTTATGAATTTGGTCACTTTTCATGAACATTGTGCTGAAAGGGATGCAACATCAAACTTGGGTTCACTTTTAACAACTCATATTCACTTTTAATAATCCATGTTAAAGTGTAGGTAAGACGAGAAAATTATGGCTTGAAAATAGGAGCCTATTTTATATTAACCATTGAACGTCATGCACTAAAAATAGATTTAACAACCAAAAGGGGGTGCTACTCAAAAGGTTGACAATTAAAACATGGTTCTTATTATTCAAGCTATTATTCAAGCCAAGGTTTATAATATTCCTAGATTCTAATTTGATACTTTCATTTTAAATATATTTTGTTCTCTCATATATAGGAAGCTTTTATAAAAATGTACCTCCTGAGATTTTAGTTCATCTACTTTGAACCCTTATAACTTTTGCATATATTAGAGTTAACCGAAAAGTCAGCCCAAAGAGGAAAGTTTTAGCAAACTCGTGTTGAATTCCTCTTGAACTCATACTGAAATATAAATAGACCAAAAACTAGTTCATGATGAGTTGGGAGACAATCTAAAACAAGCCATTGTCATTATTCTCCACACCTCGCAATGACTCCCACACCTTCTACCAAAGCTCCAAGCCCATGGCCCACAAGGGGACAATCTATGACACGCCACTATTCAACCCAAGTATAGCTCAAGAAAGAGGTTAGAAGTAGAGCAAAAAGGGAGGTTAGATGGGCTTCTTTTCGGTTAACTCAATTGTATCCAAATAACACATTCTCTAGTACATTGGAATCCTTTTTGATTTGCTAACTTTAATGTTTTAAAATCTGAATGTTATGGTAATGATAACTATACAAACTATGTACATCATTCAAAGTGCTACTTTTACCCATTTTGATGATAATAAATACCCTACATTTCGATCTAATTCAGCATAAATTGAATTTTTTTTCAAAAAATGACACATCATGTCATATTGTGGTTGGTTGTAACATCTTAACAAATGACATGAAAATTGAATGTTGACTATAAAATATTGAATTTTATTTGAATGTACGGTGTGCTCAATATTTAAAATGTTATTATTAGACATAGTTTAGGCCTTTGCCAGATTCACCACATCAAAGCCCCCTACTAGAGTTTATCTTTAATTCATAAAATTTAATTAAGATTTGAAGAAGTAGGTGAATTCAAGAAAGGTGAAGAGATGTTGCAACAATTGTACTTCTTTTAAATGTCAAGTTGTACAAGATCCATGCAATTCATAGGTGTTGAGGTTGTCTGAACTTGCTGCTATTTCTAAAGAAAAATGGCTTCAAGGCCAACAGAAGAAAAAAAATTGTAACATGTTTGAAATTGGCTCCAAAGCTATGCATTGACTTTGTTTTCTTATAGAGCCTAACTTTCTATCTAGAAACTTTATTAGACATATTTTTACTACATTAACCCCTAACTGCCCAGGCGTCCATTTTTTGGACGATGTACAGATTTCATTCATGTTTTCTCATCCGTCATACATTTTTTGCAAGGAAAAAAATACTACAAAATTCTATGGCAAGATAGCTTCATGCATCCTAACTACCCAAGCATCCATTTTTGGACGATGAACGGATTTCATCTACGTTTTCTCATCCGTCATGCACTTTTTGCAAAGAAATAAACACTACAAAATTCTATGGCAAGATAGCTTCATGCACGTGAAATCCGATTAAAAAGGGAATGATTTGTGAAATTTATATGTCTCATTTCATGCCACATTAGAGTTAATAAAAAAGAAGTGCATCTAACCTTCCTTTTTGCTCTACTTCTAACCTCTCTATTGAACTATACTTGGGTTGAATAGTGTTGTGTCATAGATTGTCCCCCTATGGGCCATGGGCTTGGAGCATTAGTGAAAGGTGTGGGAGCCATACGAGGAGCCATAGTGAGTGTTGCACACAAACACATCGTGCAAACAAGTGACAATGACAACAACCATGGATGAGTGACTGCACAGACACCTGAATATGGTCATTGTTACATTCGTTTATTCATGAGGTGAAAAACATCTCCACGCATCAAACCATTCAACTTGTGAGTACACAAAATAACTATGTTCACCTAAACACACCACGTGGCCTGTAACAGAAGTTACGACCACGTACACACCATGGCAGTCATAAACTACCAATTAACAGCATAAATGTGAAAAACACCTCTACCGTCGAGAATAGAACCCAAATGTATACCACAAAGAGATAAAGAGAACTTGTCCATAATCTACAACTGCATGTGTAGTAAATGGATTAGAAAAACCCTCTTTACTCCCAACACCGCGCCACCACTATAACTTAAACCTTAATCAACAAGTCAACGGTGTTCACAAACACCTAAAAGACCTAAAATGAGGTATAGAGAATAATGACAGTGCCTTGTTTTAGATTGTCTTCCAACTCCTCATAGACTAGTTTTTGGTTTATTTATATTTCAATATGAGTTCAAGAGGAACTCAACACGAGTTTGCCAAAACTTTCCTCTTTGGGTTGACTTTTTGGTTAACTCTATTATTATTTCAAAGATTTTAGTCTAAATGTGCTCTTGAAAAAATAAACTCATAAAATTAAGCAACCAAAAAATCTCCAAAAATCACTACACTTGGAGTATTACATTTCAACCCAATAAATTTCATCCACGGATTGTCAATATCATATTCGTAATTGAATTTCAAAACAATTTTGAATTTCAAGTTTCAAATTTTATACAAAAAATTGGTGATAGCAATTGGAGATCTAACCATATAAATAGAATCTAAATTTTATAATGTACAACTTTTATTCATACATCAAGTTCAAAATATCCCTTTTAGTTGCATTTCATTATGCATCTTTGCAAAACTGTCGAATTTGGAGAGGAGTGAGGACGTTTAGGAGTTTAAATATATTATGTATCAATTCATTTGTTAAAATGGCTTTGAGTCTTAAGGTAAAATAATGTTAAAAAAACAACTACTTTTAGCATACAAAAAACATAAAACCACCACAAATTCTCAATAGCAACCAATGGAAGTTGAAAAATTATTAAGGCAACCAATGGAAGTTGAAGCATTTTGTGCTTCAAGTATGTTCAATTACATGAAACTAGTATCAGCATCCGATCATCTTATGATTTCAGACTTTAAATTTTTTGTAATTTATTTCTAAAGTGAACATTGAAAATTTATAAAACCACTTAAGGTGGGTCTTTTTAAAGAAACCATTAATCTCAAGTAAAACAAATGTGCATATGCCTACCAAGATGGTGGGATTAGAAAAAGTATTGTTTTTAGGTTCATCTCTCTTACTGCGAATGCCTAGAGGTTGTTTACAACTTCACTGAAACAGTATGTGTAGCATCTTGTTTGCTCCAAAAATACCTCTACTCTTAGTGCAAAGTGGCCCTTAATAAGCGGTAGTTTTTCCAAAACATGATTTTCAAGATATAAATCTAAAATTCAAAAATAAACTTTTAATAAAATAATATGTAGTTAACTAAATGTACGTTGAGCACTATAGAATCACAACCTACTCACGTTTTAGGAGAAGCTAAAAATTCATAACTTATTTGTATAATATTTGAATTATATATATATCTATATATATATTATTTATTTATTTATGTATATGTATGTTGGAATCTCTTTGAAAAATCATAACAATATTTGCAATTTTTTTATCTAATAATAGTAACCACAAAGTAGAGCTAAGAGTTATTGGAATGGAAAAACTGCCTTATTATCAATGCTCCCTACATGGATTTTTTTTTTGCAATTTTCATTTTTTGAACAAGTGGCACAAGTGAAACAAGCTTGTAACACTTTCATCTAGATTTTAGATGAAGCATTAGAGAAAGAATGAGGATTCAAAAGGCCCCAGGTAATATTGTCACATTTATGAGGCTATATCACAAAATAATAGCTGAGGTTGCATTTTTGAATGAGAATTTATTCAAATGGATGAAAATACGCCAACATGGATGAACATTTTGGCGATAAAAGAATTTAGTTTAAATTTAGCTCATTCTAAACAAAACTTTGCATTCTACATTGAATAGGGGTTTTGAGGGGACCAAAAAAGGGACTTACCCGGTAAAAATTACCCCGTGCTAAATAAATAAATAAATAATAAATAAATAAACTAAAAATTTTAATTTTAAAAAAAAAGGCCGTCTAGAAAAATAAAATTTGTGATTGTTTGACTATTTGTATCAACAAATTAAAATGAAATTACCTTGTTTTTGTCCGGTAACAGTAAATATTTATATAGTGTGAAATGCTGATAAATTAGTATGGGTCCCCTTAACCCTTTAGTGCCCAGGGTACTGTAGCAGACAACTTTGGATTTCAGTGGGTTTTTCCACTGTGGTTGAGACTACCAAAAATAGAATGGGTTAAATTAGAAAGTAACAGTACAATTCTATTCTCAACTCGAGAGCACACATTTTATTAAAATTTGAGAATCATCCGATGGTGGGATCAGAAGATTATAGTATGTATTTGAACTGTATAATGCATGCTCAAAAACGAGATTTTGGGGGGTGTGTGACTTCAAAGTTAAATAGAATTTGAGGTAAATTTCAAAAATAAAAGCAAAGAAGTTCAGCTATGCCCTATGTCAACACCTCTCCGTTGCAATCTTTCATATCAAAAATAGACTCACACATAATTATTGTGAGATTTATAAGTGAAAGTGACTTGTCCATGTACGGTTTAGGACAAAATTTTATACGTTGAAAATTGACAGGAGTGGGTACATTGGTCAAGATCGGATTACACACACTAATGGAAGATGAAGAAGAGAACACAATCCAAAAAAATAAAACAAGATAACAAACTTCCAAACACAAGAAATACTACACAATACATATGTTGTATTTGTAAGTATTTACTGTATTTTCAAGTATTTGCAGTATTTTTGCCTTCTGTTGATAGGTATTTTGATAGTTGTACAATTCCAAATTGAAAATTTCTTTTTTTGGAAGGTGCGTAATGTATGTGCGCAAATCTGAACTTCAAAACTGAAGTTCCAATTCTTCACGGATTCTCTGCTATTTGCATTTCGGACGTTGTAGTGACCATAATGTGGTTTGCTGGGCACTAAAGGGTTAAGACCCCTTATTCAGTGTAGCTATATTTCGCCAACTAAAAAAAATGTTGGTTGGTTTGAAATGACCTTAAACTACCTAGGTGATAGCCAAGAGGTGGGCTTTCCTTAGGAGTGCTTATTAGCACCAAAGGGGGCAGTGGTTCGATTCCGGTCGGATGCACGTTGTGAGGGCTAATACTTCCTTGTTTGATAAGAACCCCAAGCATGACACGGATTGCTCCCAGGCCTCATGTTACAGTGGGGGCGTCACTCTTAGTAGGAAATGATCAGGAGCTTTGGGCCTAGTCCAAATATTGTAGGAAGAAAAATCCAAAAAAATCAGCACTAAAAATGTGCTCTCTTCGTTCACAGTGTGATGTTTGTAATTTGTTGTTGTGCAATGGAGATAAAGCATTCATTTGTTTCCAAAACAAATTTAAAAAAACAAGAAAATGCAATTGAATTTTCAAGAATAGAATGCAGGCATCTTGAGAGCCGCCTAGTTTTGTTCGGCATATGCAATAAGTTGACTAGGTTAGATTCCCTGAGTGGATTTCAACATAACTCTGGAGTCACTCCGCATAAAAATCAAAAACAAAAAACAAAAACAGTGCAAAGGAAATAAAGCATCAATCCAATTGTTTCAAAAATAAAATAAAAAATTCACATGGTGGGCACAATTCAACGACCTCTTGCACGAATATTCGGTGAGCCCGTGATTTGCTAACGATTGCACAGACTGCAGAGGGCAAGTGAAGACGTGTCAATGACGGAGTAGAGCAAACAGCACCCTCGCTATCCTCACTCTCCTCAAACGTAGCAGTGAGCTTATCTTCATTGAATGTGCTCATCTCAGTATCAATAATAACTTCAGTGGCTCTCTGTGCACCCGCCGGCCCCTGCTTCCAGTTGCTGGTGACACATGGTGCTTCGATGTCTGCCAGTTCTTTGTACCCCAGATCTCCTTCACATGGGTCTCACATGTCCCAACAAATTTTTGTCTAAGCTTGGGAGAAAGCACCAACTTGTGATAGGGTACACTAGTAGAACATGGTGTCGTTTTTCACCACATGCGCAACCGGTCTTTAAACTCATGCACAACTAGTTTAGCTGTCTTTTTTTACCGCTAAGAGCATTCCCACCCATGCACGCTAGGACTAACTTGCTGAAATTATTCATCTACATTTGAAGGGCCCTTGCACTCACACTCCCCCACCCTTGCACGCCCCTCACATATCAAAAGTGCGCATCAAATAGTCAATGGACCAATCACAAGTAGAATGTGAGGATATAGTCAACTAAATAGTGATTTGAAGGCCCAATTTCTAACACGCTAGGATTGAGAGTCAAAAGGTATTTTTGAAGGGCCCTTGGCACTTTTCATCTACTTCTTGAGTGTGAGAGACTCTGGGAGGGCATGGGTGGCCATGCTCTAAACCAGTTTTTCATGAGTTTGAAGACCACCAAGCTCTTACACACCTAATAATGAGAGACCACTCAGCTCTTCCATACACTACTCTTCCATGGGAGTAAGCACCAACTTGTGCTAGGGTACACTAGTAGAACATGGTGTCGTCTTTCACCACATGCACAACTGATCTTTAAACTCATGCACAACTAGTTTAGCCGTCTTTTTTGACGGCTAAACCAGTTTTTCATGAGTTTGAAAACCTCCGAGCTCTTATACACCTAATAATGAGAGACTATTAAGCTCTTTCATACCTTATAACTATTTAGAGTGAACAAATAAGAGTATATTAAAGTAAAACACATGGTATCTTATTCAAACACAACTTCTCTTTTAGGATTTAACTCTATTGTAGTGGAAGTTAGGATGTCACAATTGGCTAAAATGGGACTATTACACCCATTATCATTTTTAATTTGAGAGCTACAAATGGTCTGATTTTTTTTACAAATCCTCGAACTAATTCTGGTATGTATTATCCAAATTAGTCCAAGGATATAATAATACAATAATATTGTTTTATTTATATTATAATTTTTTAAAGAACTCAAAATAATAATTTCAAAATATCTTATTCATATTTGACATAGTAAATTCATAATAATTTGGATTTTTTTTTTTAATAAAGGCCACACTATACCTATGTTACTACAAGTTATCTCAATTATTCCGACTTGGACTTTCTTCTAATTACACGATTAGTCTTAGTTTTCGTTATTAGTCCAAGTTGGACTAAACATGATAATGGGTGTAGTGAAGTTGGTTACAAAGGGTCAAAAGTTCCATGTCTTCTTTCCATTTTAAGGAGTGAAATGCGACGAAGTTTCTAGTAGTGGTAAGAGTCACTACTTCTGTGGGATTGAAAAGTTGACTATAGAAATAAGCAAGAGGAAAGGAAAAGTGGTATTACAATTTGTCTCATACGTGGCCACAAAGTGCTGCACACTTTCATTGACTTGCAAAAGTGATGTTTTGATTGGTTAGGATGAAACATGAACAAATTTGATTGGTAACTTAAGGTCGGATGTTGCCAAAAAGGTGACAAGCCCTCTATACTTTATGACAATAAGTTCTCCATTTTTTTCCTCAAAAGCTCACTTGAAATGTAGAACTTGGTCCCCTAAAGTCCCAATAAACTTGTTTTTTAGTGAGAAAATTCACCCATGGAAGTTGGACCTAAGCTCCAACTTGTACTAAGGTAAGTGCATCTTCACTCATACGAAGTAATTTCATCACATTAAAACTTCATCACTAGTGGACGCCACTTATTTAGAGAGTAGGTTACTTGATTACTCCACTTTTGCAACTCACTATTTTAACCCTTAAACGTCAAGAAGCTCTTGGAGGGGCAACCCAAAGGAATTTTTTTTTTAGAAAACTACCCCAATAGTCACCCCTTGAGTAACATGAACAACCAATGAGAATTCCTCAATTCCATTTGAACAATGAATGAAGTGCACAGTGTCACTCCAAAAACAAATTAAAAAAATTCAATGAGATTCCGGCTTTGCAGTGAGCTCTGCAATTCTGGATTAGTTTTTTAAAATAATAATATAATAATAATAACAATAATAATTTAAAGAAAAAAACATTGTTGAACAGCGCTGAGATGCACTGCTAACTCTAATATGCATCAAGGTCTCAAACTGCCCGACTTCCACTCCTCCCCCCCCCCCCCCCCCCACCGATTATCTTTTCAATTTCCTTGGAATGTACAATTTACTAAAACAGGCGTACTTGCAAAATTTAACTTTGGTTTTTCATCACCTTTCCAAAGCACTGATTCATTTCAATTTTGATTGAGAAAATCCACTTTTTTCTTCATTATTCTTTCAAAACAAGTTGCTTTGATGTTTAAGGGTCAACTTCCAACCAATTACTTGTCGCCTAGTGTGCAGCAAAAAAAGGAATCTTTATTATTTATTATCAAACCTACTAATTGTAAAAGAAAAAGAGAAGTACTCCCTCTGTCCCACTAAAACACCAAGATAACTAATTTGCAGTAGAGTACTTATTCCAGTGTTTTAGTAGGACAAAGGGGAGTATTTTCCACGGGTTGCACAACCCTGGCAAAAATTGGCTATTAGAGAATATTTTGGCAGATCCAAACATAATTAATCGTTTGCTTTTCATTCAAAAAATGTTGTCCTCATCTTTTTTGAAGGACGGATGGCTATGCTCTAATAATGTTTCAACATCAACGCCTAAAATTACACTTTGTGAGTTCTAAAATTGTTACAATTTCAACGCCAAGGGTAAGTTGTAGATGGTGGTATACAGTCCTTTCAACATTGTTTCCTTCCAGCACTTGTCCTGATTCATTTAGGAATAACTTTACTAGTATCAATCGGTGCTTCACTGAATGCTAATATCTCCCCATGCCTAGCACTCAAAATCATGTATTGTCACAGGATCTTATCTTCTCTTTCAATTGTCAATTTATCCACTATCAATCGTCCACTAGGTTTCAATGCAATCAAAATTAGCATTGGTGACAATAGTAGGTGAACTTACCTTATCCCAAGTTGTGAGTGCTTGTTCTCGTAACATTTGCACTGAATTCAAATTGCTTGGAACATATAAAGAAGTTTATGTGAGGAAGTATATTAAAAAAAAATTGACATGCAATAGAGTTAACCCTTAAACGACACTTTAGGTCCTCAATGGACAACCCAAGGATCTCTCAAAGAATATTTACTATATAGTTAGACCAAGCATGGGTGCATGACCAATCACAACAAAGAAATAAACACACGAGGAATCAATTGGGAACTTGGGCAAGAATCAAATCATCTTCCAATACCTTTAAACTAAACATTGCAAACAAGCATGGAAGAATTTGTTGTCGCACCTAAGCACATCAAATGCCTCACCTTGGTGTGCGTGCAATAATCCATGTTTGGTCAGAAGGAGTTGAATAGTGCTCCTGCTAGAAGCAAGATTCCTTGGAAACCAACATAACATTCAGTAGCCTCTGTGACTACTACCTTCCCCCAACATAATGATGTGGAATATCCCACATCATTTCATCCCCCCAATGATATGGGATATTCCACATCACATCAGTAGCTATGGGGGCAGGTGGCATTAAGCAAGAGTAATCAACTATGGTGAACAGTATTCAACTATGGTGAATAGTAATCAACTATGGTGAACAGTAATCAAAAGCACTCAATCAAAATTCAACAGTGTTTTGTAATTGTTTATTTGATTCAATAGTCCATTCAATAACAAATCGTTGGTCACTCCATATATAAAGGCAGATGAAACTAAAAGCACCCTCTTGGAAGGCTACTGAATGTTATGAAGCCCAATAGACGTTTAAGGGTTAATAAAGCATTAAGCTCAAAGAGAGGTGATTCACTCATAATACAAGAAATACTTTTTTATGAGCTACATTGTGATCGAGGCAGACACAAGACACTCAATTGTGATCACTAATTCAAGCATAGATCTCAGACATGGCCGAAGCTATGAGTACATCGTCTCCATTATTTCAAATGCTACAATTTCTTGGTACAAGCAGGACACTTATTGCTATCCCCAATCCCTCACCTACCTCCCTACCGTTGTTTTTATACACTCATGTCAAAATTGTGAGTCACACCACAAACCCCATTATATTCCTTAAGGGGGTGAACAGTGTGACAACAAAAGTCTACATTAACATACCTTTTTAAGACGGAAGCGAAATAATACGACATAAACTGCTAAACTCGCATCCAAAACTGCTTGTTGATTGCAAACCATTTTGATTTGCAACCAGAGTTCGGTGCAAGGAGCGCTCTACATCTGTTAAGCACTCTAGAGATTCTCGGCTATAGAAATCGAGGGCACTCAAATCACGTTACAACCTTGGATGCCATGGAACAGTGTACACCGACGTTACCAAATGTAACGCAGCTCTGCACCCGTTACATGCACTCCACAAATACACCGTTCGCACTTAACGACGGCTTATGCATCCCGCTCTCATGCACAACGCAGAAGTTACCTCACTCGTGCATGCCCGCACTCGGGCTGTAATTCTGAGTTGTGCACTCAGGCGGATGTGCATAATCCCTCACATTTCGAAAAATCAAGAGTTACCCACGAAGCAGGTGGCCGAGCACTTGGGGTATCTGGAATCTTCCGAGTGCCAGAGGAAATGCGAATACTCGCCCGCGTGGTGAGGATTTGTGGGGTCAAGCGCTGCCGCGGCTCGGAACGCTCGCTCTGCCGTCTCCTTGTCATCACGCGCCAGCCACAGGAAGGTGGCGAATCGCCCCAGCACTTCCTGGTCTGCTGGGTCCGCTCGGATGGCACGGTGGAAATACTCCTCCGCCCTGCAAATCAATCCCAAAACAACAATTTAATGGCAAATCTAGGAAAAAACTGTCTCGAGCGTCAAACAGTAGTGGTGAGAGAAAAGAGAAAACCTAAGCTTGAAACATCATGCAACATGGTAAGAACATCTCCAACGGGGCTCTTCAAAAGAGCCCTCAACGACTGTGGCGCGACTGTAAGCTATCTGCTCGAAGAGCTCATCAAAAGGGCGCCCTCACTCTCCAAATTTTCATGATTTTTGGCTGGTCTTTCGCTCCTTCACATGTCACCGCAGCCTTGACTCTTGGCGTACTATGGATGGGGCAAAAGCCACTCCAACCACAAGCCGCACGAGCCGCGTCAAAGGGACATACGAAGGGCACGGGGAAAGGCATATGGCGCGGCCCTTTGAAAAGACACTATTGGAGATGCTCTAACAAGCGAAAACCGAATGGCAAGGTTTCTACCTGTTGTTGTCGTGACGGACGACGTAGAGGAACTGGGCGTAGTTGGAGAGGAGCATGACATTCGCAGGCTGCGAGCTGATGGCGTGTTGATACTCGAGATCTGTTCTGTCAAAGCAAGTGTAGTTGTCAGGGCTGATGGTCACTTCCACAGGCGCCACGAGTTTCTTCGCTACGTCTTTCTCCACGACGGGGAGGGGCTGCCATCCTGCGTTTGCTTCCATCTCCTTCACCGCCTCCGCCATCAAAGCATTCAGGAGCCGCTCTTCATGGGCGTCGGAAGTTCTAGTAGGAATGTCCGGGAGATTTGGGATTGTTGGGGCGTGTTTGGTAGTCTGCGCCGCGGCTTTGCTGCGCCTCCTAAGCTCCTTGCGAAGACCCGCGGCCACGTCTTCTTTAGCGGGCGTTGAAGATTGGGCACCCCCGCGCGGGTTGGCCACGGAGGCCGCGGCAGCTGCCGCGAGCGCCATGTCCGCGCCCAAGGAGTGCACGGTGAAATCCGCCAGCAGGACCATGATGGAGAGCATGTACTCCGGCGTGGAGGCGAACACCTGCTGGAACAGCCACGCGAACGACAAGTCCATGTCGCGTTGCATTGGCGTCAAGAGCTGCATCTCCTGCATTTCCAGCGCGTGCCCGTGCATGCTCTTGATGATGAACACGAGCGCCGTGAACGCATTCGACATGGCGCACGAACGCCCATTTATCCGCTCCTTGTGCTTCCGCCGCTTCAGGCTGCGCGGCAGCGTGGACAGCTTCAACGCCGCGCCCACATCCTTGGCTAACCCCAGAACACCAACCTCAGGCGGCGCCATAGCCACCGGTGATTTTGGGATTTTGGGCGCGTACGAGCACTCCGGTTGCATCCGCAACGACGACTCCAGCCTATCTTTCAACGAATCGAAACTCTCCTGCGCTTGCTCCAGCACGATCGATTTCTTGGTGGTCGTCACGGGCGTGGAGACCGTTCGCTTGAGCTGGTTGGCGCGCGGCAGACGAAACGAGTCTTTCGCCTTGCCAAAGCTCTGCCATTCCTGCGACAGAAACGGGGGCGACGGGAACGTGTCGCGGTGCAACATACCTCCGGGACGCAGCGTATTCATATCGAGTGTTGCGAAATTCCACTCGCGATCTTCCTCCAAACGTTCCGACCAGCCGTCGTCGCCACCGCCCAGTCCGTCCATGGACGCCCTGGCATTGCTGCTGGCTTCTATGCTGTCCAGGCAGCCGCGGCTGCCGGACCTCCGCATTGAAGCCTGATTCTCTTCGAGGGATTTGCGCGACCCCAGAAACTCAGAGAGCGCGGAGCCCACTGATTGCGCGCGCCGGATGGTGCGACCAGTGTTGGCTCTCCAGTCCACTTTCGTTGAGCTGCTGGCCCCGGGGGTCAGCGAGCCCTGGCGCCGCAACATCGACCGCCCCTCGTCGGGCAGAATCTCCAACGACAACGGCGCTTGCATAGCAGCAGCCATGGCCACAATCATGCACCGTAACTTCGAAAGCCCAAAATCACAAACGTCACTGATTCTTCACAATCAGTCTAAACTTCACCAGAACCAGAACCTAGTAGCCCTCGTGACCACCACGTTCGTCATATCTCACCCATCTGCAACACTTCCCAGAATTGGTATCTAAAACGCTGCTCTGTCACCCGAGAAATAAAAAATGAGGTTTAAAAGGACGAGAGATGCGTGATGGATGTATGCGTCTGCCGCTCAAATAGGTTGCGCAATTGGGCTGAAATAAAAAGTGGCGCCCATACCGCATCAGGTCAAGTAGACTCGTACTATCGTAAGAAGCTGAAATGGCTACGCTAGTGAATGGTATGCGAGATTCTAGAGGGGGAGGAGCTAGCAGTGCACTGTAGGAGAGAGAGAGAACTATGTGAAAAAGGAGCGTTGGTGATGAATTCGACTAAGCGACAAGCAGTGAGAGGAATGGGAGGTGCGGAACGCAGCACGAGACAGCTGGGAAGGTGAGCGGAGCCATTCGCGAAGATTCTGACGGGGCAGGGCGTGCAATTGTATCTAGAAAAAAAATCTCTCAAAGCGGACCACTCACGGGCCACGGACGCACGGATGCGGGGACGTCCTGGCCGCGCCCGGCCGCGCCCGCGTCGCCTTTTGGGCCTTCGTCACTGGCTGCGACGAAACTGCCCGCGCTGGCTAGCTCTCAACAGCCCCACTCATCACTGAGTCCAACCCGGAGTGCTTAAGAAAAGTTGCTCTCTTTTTCTTCCTTTTTCTTGGGTTTTTTTTTACTTTACTGAAATCTCAGGTTGTCTGGACAAAGTGATCGAGATTCGGGTGGCAGAAAACTCCAGGATCCCTCGTGAGATCCGTGGCGATTCATGGCCGCTGCCAGACCTTCATCAACTGAAGGTGCTCTACCGGAGTTCTCTAAAAGATTCAGTAGTTCCACTGTTCACGAGGCAAAAAAAAATTACTCACTATCATAACATTTAGTACAGCAATTACTGTCATTACTCTGAGTCACAGTAATTCAATATTCTCACAGTAATTGTGGTATTAGAACAAAAGTGTGAGGCACAGTAATTGAGAATTGTACATATGAGATGTATGTACTGAAATTAGTGTGAGGATTGGTGTAAAGTCTCACACTGATGCTGTAACTTACAGTAATGGCAATAATCGGTGTACACCATTCACCTTATATAGTGTGGATTCAAAACTAATGTGGACCAATCTACACCCATTTAAGTCAAGTACGTGTGTGTCAACTTTGAAGTGGTTGCCCATTTTCAAGCACTTGCGTGTCTCGAATAGATTGAATGTAATTTTTCAATTAGTGTAGATCTTCTGAATAGTTTGATCCATACTATATAAAGTGATTGGTGTAGCTCTTGCATGGGCTACTTTGGAGTTTCATTCAGCTTCATCTTTGGAGTTCTACTTGCCCCAACCACGCGCCCCGTTAGCTAACGATTAGGCTGACAAGATGATGAAGTAAATTCCTCGTCATTTCATCGGGGAGAGGGGAGTCTTTACGTTTACTATTGAATGTTATGATTTTGAATTTGTTGAGACCCTCAAAATTCTATGGGGTAGTCTCCAAAATTTCAAAAATGGTCCCTTTTCCCAAAACAGAAAAAATTGTAATTAAAACCAACATTGGGAAGTTTCTCGTTCAATTAGAATAACAGTTATTTATCGTAATTAGGTGATTATACATGAATTTCCGCATAATCAGGCATTATGTGTTCTCATCACAAGTTATGGATGAAATCAAACTTCATCCTATTTCCCGGCTGCCGCGTAATGCCCTCCTTATCGGACATTTCAAAGGGAGAAAATTTTCTCGACAAGCTTTGCCCTCCTCTTTGACCTTCTTTTTGTGAAGGCCTTTCTTCGTCAAGAATTACTCTATAGAAAAAGCAAGGCATTCCTCGATAAATGTTCATACCAGTGATTTAGAAAGGTCATGTTCAACTCTACTTTGTAATCCAATGATAGACAGACGAACCCCGAGACTGACGGAGAAATGAAAAAAAACCATTCAAGGATAAACATTATACCAAGACATTATGAGAAGGGGATGGATGAGGATCCCTTGTAAAATCCATGATAATTCATCGTGTTGCAAGGTAAATTGAAGGTACTCACTGCAATGTCACGATCCAATGATAGTTGGACTAAAGACGAGAAGGGACAGTTTAAGGATGAACACTAGGAAAAGAGAATGGATGAGGATCCCCGTCACATTTAGCGATCCTATAGGTCCCAACGACAAGCCCCACCACATACCTCATTGTCAAGCCATTAGCTTAATGTCATTTCTAACAATTTGACCCTTGAGATCTTTGGGGTGTGTTATTGAACTACTAGACAGTGTTGACCCAAATCTAGTGGGAGTAAGAAAGTTGTTTATTCTAGATTAGATCTTGTATGAAATATACTAGGGTTTTCAATGGACACATTTCGCTTTCTTATCGCATCATGATACAAACAAGTATGCTACAATCTAGTACTTTAGTGAAGTCAGTGTAACATGCATCCGCTACAAGCCATAGCATACTATATGCAAAAGTTAATTTAGATCCTAATATACTCTTCATTTACACCAACCGTAGAGCAAGACATTAGGACAAAACGTATCAATCTTCTTGTTTGTTTGAAAGTGATGCAACAAGAAAGGTAAACCACAATCATTCATGAATTCATAACTAAAGTAAGTGACTTAATTGTAATACTTACCCAAAACTCACTCTTACAAATTCTTACCTAGAATGTATACCTTATAAACCTAGGGTCAATTTTGAATACACATATAATCAACACTTTGAAAATTTATAATTTATTCATACAATGTCCTATAAATACATGCTAAGAGAATCTATCATTTTTTTTCAATTGCCAATAGAATTGAACAAGTTACACTAGGTTTTAGAATGGAAACCATGCTCACATGCTTATTTGGATGATGTTAGGTTATAAACCTTAGTTGGTGGATGTTAATGGTAAAATAGTAACTACCGGTAGTCTACCGACCTGGTTTTTTACTACCTCGGTAATTTTCCAAGTTACCCCAGAAAGTAGATCTAGGAAGTCTTTTTTACCGATCTGACAGTACTAAGTCAGATCGGGTTGTACTTGTATATAAGCAATAGAGCCAAATTCATTGGCAAGGCCATATTATTCCATACTACAGTTTTATTGTGATTTCTTTGCATCTAAATTTTCTGCCTTCCTTCCTTCCGAGTACCAATCTCTCGGTACTTTGGTTATCGTTTTGTTGAATAGTTTTTGAGGGAAAGTTATACTACTACCGAGTGAAGGTCGGTAATTGTGGTAGTCCCCATTTTCCGACCCTTATAGAATCTGGTTCAGAGTATCCGTGTGGGAATTCTATACCCCACAGCCTCAGTAGGTAGTTACCGACCTGCTATAGAGAAAGAGGAGTTATCAATGGATTATAACACATGGACAATACTTTGCATGGTGGTTTATTTGACTAACTTAGTGGAGGTTATGCATAGTAAAGTAAATTGCCTTGTTTCTACGACATGACTATTTGTGCCACTTTATAGTCAATGTGTATTAGTGTCTTACATTTATCACAATAAACCACTAAGTTCATGACTCGGCGTCTAACAAAAGAAAAATAACTATCATATACATAAAGTCATCCACGTCTAAAAACTTGAACATGTTTTTACTCAGTTACTTGGTTACTGGTTACTTAGTTATCTGCTATTAGTCACTATAGTGTCTACCCTTGAGAGGGGAGAGTAGTCGTGCACCGTTGGTCTTTTATCCGGTCGACATCAAATTATGGGTGGATCAAATAGATACTTTATTCATGCTGCCTCAAAAGAGGACTGGAGTTCTTACTACTATTATAGTTATCAGTAAAGTTTAGCAAAACCTTACTAGAAGAGGAAATATAAGGCTAAACTAGTTTTTTTTTTAACTTCAAAAGCAGCAAAAACGAGTTTTGCCCCCAAACCTTTTAAATTCTCACGGAGGAACGTTGTCGTCTCTCCAACCCAACCACTAGCTTGTCTGAAGGAAATAAGTTTGGTGGCTTGTATGAGGAGAAGTCATGAGGGTCTATTTGAGGAACAAAAACTCTGGTTGAAAGACATGGTACAATAGAGAAATTCACAAAGTCTTTGGACCAGTCACCCACAATTGCACTCTCCATCCTCTATTTTATGAATATCCGCAAATTCTTTGTCACAAGCTCAAGAGAGAAGACGCCGAGTGTGCTAGGATTAGAAGCCCATGAGGCTCTTGGGGCCACGAGGTGCAAGGTTCAAACCTTGGCGGTGCTACTATTTCAGTCATGTGGTTTATTTTTGAGTGGGCTCCGGCGCCTTCCCTGGTGGCATGCCTTGACACAGGACCAAACCCAGTCACCCAAGTTTGTTTTCCGGAAATAAAACTCATTTGGTTTTTATTTTTGGGACCCAACATTCCCTACTTTTCTTGTCCTGTGGATCAGAATCTTGACTGATACAGTACCGGAACCCAAAGATTTCATGACTTTACAAATTTCTCTAATATGTTCACTTCACATTGCATATAACTCTATTATCTTACATTTAAAAATTTGATATGAATGTATACTTTTAATACATAGTGCCAGAAATAGGGTGATAGTTCCAAATTGTGGCAAAAATAGGGTGGTTTACTTTCTACATCATGTAAGAAAGCACTGACACCTGAAAACATGGGAATAACATTGTCATTGTCCTTGAATTGTTCACGCTGGAGTGGTGAGAGTCATTGCGACAACAAAGTTGGTACCATGGGGCCCACCAGACCTCCTAGGTGTCAAGCTCTCCTGGGTTGAAAATGGCCTCCCCAACAACCAACCTCCTACGTCATAAATTCCATATAAACCTACTCTAAATACTGCATTTAGGTTGTCCCTTACTAATTTCTCGACATTTTACATTGTATAAATATTAATTGTTAATATTTATACAACAATCATTTTCAACAATATTATTGATGAAAATAATATAATTTTCATCAATAATAATTCAAAATAGTATAATACAATATAATACAATAATATATTATAATACATTTTATAATACATCTCAAGAGTAAATTCAAAGAGATCCATGCATCTTCACATGTACAAGTGGTGACTCATGAGGTAACTTTGTTGGATAAGGCAACCTAAATGCACTATTTAGTGTAAACTACTATAGCATAATAGAGCAATGGGAGTCAACACCCTTAACCCCTAACTGCCTAAGCGTCCATTTTTTGGACGATGTACAGATTTCATCCATAATTTCTCATCAATCATGCACTTATAGCAATGTGGAATTTTTACTGTAGATTCTATGGGAATTTAGCTTCATGCATATGTGATCCGATTAGAAAGGGGATGATTTGTGAAAATTTTATGCCTCATTTCATGTTGTAGTGATTCACCCAAAATTTTGAAGATCTCAGTGTAAAAGTGCTCTAAAAAAAGTCAACTCATAAAATTAAGCAACCAAAAAATCTCCAAAAATCAGTACACTTAGAGTATTACATTTCAACCAATCACAATGAATTTCATCCTTAGATTGTCAATATCTTATTCGTAATTGAATTACAAATTAATTTTGAATTTCACGTTTCAAATTTCATACAAAATTATTGGTAATAGCAATCATAGATCTAACCGTATGGATAGAATCTAAAATTCATTACGTACAACTTTTATTCATATATCAAGTTCAAAATATCCCTCTAGGTTGCATTTTATAATGCATCTTTGCAAAACTGCCGAATTTGGAGAGGGCTTTAGGCATTTAGGGGTTAATACACAATTTCGCTATTTACGCACTTGGCCATATAATCATGCATTTGGTCCCCAAGCGCATAAATTTTTTTGTCTATTTTTTTTTATTTTAAATCCAACGATAATTGTCTTTCTTCAATCCTTTACATTGTAAAGAAACAATTGTTTTAATTATTTTTTATTATTATCTTTATCTTTTCTTTTTTATCTTGATTTCTTTCTTGTCTTCTTTCTTGTCTTCCTCTTGTCTTTCTTCTTGTCTTCCTTTTTGTCTTTCTTCTCGTCTTCCTTTTTGTCTTTCTTCTTGTTTTTTTTTTCTTCTACTTTGTCTTCAGCTGTGGCTGTTGAATCCTAAACAATGAGAGCAAAGAAAACTTTTTTTTTTTTCTGTTTTTTTCTGTTTTTTTCTTCTTTTTTTTTTTTTTCTTTTTTTTTTTTTCTTTTTGTGTGGGATGCTGCTGAATCTTAAATGACAGTCGCAAAAAATACAATTAAAATTAAAAAACTTTTTTTCCCAAATTTTTTCTATTTTTAGCCATTGGGTGCGCGGCCGCGCACCCAAAGACCCTCTCCATCTCCCTCATCTCCCTCTTCCTCTCCCTCTCCCTCTCCCTCTCCATCTCCATCTCCATCTCCATCTCCCTCCCCTCTCCTCATATATATAGGGTAGAGGAGAGGGTCTCTCCCATTCCCACTCTCACTTCCTCTCCCTCTCCTCTTTCCTCTCCCCTATATATGAGGAGAGGGGAAGGAGATGAAGAGGGAGAAGAAAGATGGGAGGGGCTTTAGGTGTGCGGCCGCGCACCCCAGTGGCTAAAAATATAAAATTTTCAATTATTTTTTTATTTTTTTATTTTTTTGTTTTATTTTTTATTTTTTTAATTTTTTTTTGGCGGTCGTATAGGTTCAGCAGCACCCACGGCCAAATAAGGTACCAAAAAATAATATATATTTTTTTTAATTTTTAATTTTTGTTTTCAGTGTTTTGTTTTTTGCTTTGCTCCCATTGTTTGGGGTTTAGCAACCACAGCTGAAAAAAAAATAGAAGGAAAAAAAAAAAAGGAAGACAAGAAGAAAGACAAGAGGAAGACAAGAAAGAAGACAAGAAAGAAATCAAGATAAAATAAAATAAAACTAAAAAATAAAGATAAAGATAAGAATAAAAAATAATTGAAAGAATTATTTGTGTAAGTGATTGTAGAAAGACAACATTGATGTTTTTTTAGAGAACTTTTTAACCAATTTTTTAAAAGTCAAATATGCTTATGAAATGAGCGCACTTAGCCAAGTGCATAAATAGCAAATTGCGTGTTCCTTTTGCAATGGGACGACAGTCTAATTACAATTAAAAACTAAGTTTACGTGACAATGACACAGTAGTCCCAAAATTCATGGAATACAAATGGCATTCCTTTATTACTTAGAAAAGTGAATCTAAGTGAAGATTCTCTTTCGATCCAGTTCTCAAAAGGGTGCTATATTGCACTGCTTTATTATGCTATGATCCTAAACATTCACTTAAGATATCAAAATTGGGTCACTCTATTGAGTTTAACCCCTAAATGCATGGGTCTATCACCATGGTAATTTTTTTTGGATTGTAAGCTATATTTCACCACAATTATTGAACAAAAAATAAATTTCGTTTTTTTCTACATGAGACCAAATGTGAACTATAATCTGTAATTTTCTCAAAATTATTAATGCAAAATTTAAATTATTATGATTTTTGAAAGTAAGAAAAGTAAAGAAAATTTCATATCGATTTTAAAATATATTAAAAAAATATGATTTTTTTTCCAAATGTGTATATTACAATGAAAAACATCAGATTTTTTACCGTGCTCAAAAAAGATTCTAAATTTTGAAATATAAAAGAAAAACCTAAAACCATAGAACACCATTGAGGAGCCATGGTACTAGAACTTGATCTTGTAATTGCTATAAATCATTCAATTTTAGGAATTTTTCAGAATTTCAGAATGGAGTGAAAACTAGACTTTGTAAGCTACATTTTGTTAATTGAACTCAAATTCAAAAAATATCATCTTGATGGTCAAAATTGTATTTCAACTGCAAAAAAAGATGAAATTGTCAATACACTACACGGTATTGACGATTTTGGCTTCCATAAGGCCCTAAAATTCATAATCATCTTAATTGGAAGTATTTTATATACCAATTGATTGATTCATCAACAATGTACAACATCAAGAAAAGACGGATGAAAAAAAATCAAATGGATGAAATTATGGATGATAAAAGAATGAAATTAACCAGATTTTGGTCGTTTAGGCGTTTAGGGATTAATCCCTAAAGGACATACAATTTTTCTCTTTTCAATTTCTGAAAGTTGATTTCACTTCTTTGGTTTTAGTTTCTCCAAAAATTATTATTATTATTATTATTAAAACAGTAAAAATATAAAATTGAACATAAATCTACCATTGTTGGTTGTCAGGATGGGCAAAAAAAATACCAAAAAGAATCACCAAAAGTGAGCCCATTCAAAAAAAATCTATTTTGTAGGGTGAAAAAGGAATCTTGATAAATATTCAAGAAAATTGACATTTGTTGAAAACAAAATTCCAAAAATAATAATTATTAAGCATGAAATGCCGACCTCTTGGCCGAGTACAGTAATATCCAGTAGAAACCTCAAATAAACTGAGGGCAAGGCACGAGGTTTGGATAAACAAAATTCTGCTCAGCTTTTTACTTGAAAGAATGACATTCTTCTTAACCCCTAACTGCCTAAGCGTCCATTTTTTGGACGATGTACAGATTTCATCCATAATTTCTCATCAATCATGCACTTATAGCAATGTGGAATTTTTAATGTAGATTCTATGGGAATTTAGCTTCATGCATATGTGATCCGATTAGAAAGGGGATGATTTGTGAAAATTTTATGCCTCATTTCATGTTGTAGTGATTCACCCAAAATTTTGAAGATCTCAGTGTAAAAGTGCTCTAAAAAAAGTCAACTCATAAAATTAAGCAACCAAAAAATCTCCAAAAATCAGTACACTTAGAGTATTACATTTCAACCAATCACAATGAATTTCATCCTTAGATTGTCAATATCTTATTCGTAATTGAATTACAAATTAATTTTGAATTTCACGTTTCAAATTTCATACAAAATTATTGGTAATAGCAATCATAGATCTAACCGTATGGATAGAATCTAAAATTCATTACGTACAACTTTTATTCATATATCAAGTTCAAAATATCCCTCTAGGTTGCATTTTATAATGCATCTTTGCAAAACTGCCGAATTTGGAGAGGGCTCTAGGGATTTAGGGGTTAATGTTCTCAATTCACAAACTTTCTAAAATCATCATGAAAAGCTTATTCTTGCAAATAAATATTTTATTAACCAAAATTTGTGAATTTATTTTTACAGTGGTGGCATTTTAAGAGACTGTAACTTGTATAACATGAATTGCAAAATGTCAAAATATTTGAAATTTTTAATGGAGTAGGTAAGTTCTTAAGAAAAGAAATAAATTAATTCTAGTGACGACCATAGGTTGGAGCTAGTTTAAAAAAATAGTATTGATGACTATAGGTTCCACTTGTGACTTTTCAAAAGTTGTAGGGTTTTAAGAGAGCCGGCGAGCCAACGAGTTTTAAAGCAGGGTTTTCTATAATGTAACTTTTTTATGATGTAATCTAGCCTTTTATACCCTTGGGTGGTCTTCCCATGATGTTCTATTGCGCCTCCAAAGACCATTATGTGAACTAACCTAGCCTTTCACGTCTTATTCAATTTAATGGCCTTTCATTTCGTCACTGGTGGTGCAAAGAAAAGTGGCTAAACTAGTTTTCCATGAGTTTAAAAGACCACCAAGCTATTACACACCTAATAGTGAGAGACCACCATGCTCTTCCATACTTTTTAACTATTTGGGATGAACAAATAAGAGTATATCAAAGCAATATTCACGGCATCTTTTCAAACACAAGGTGACTTTAAGGATAACTCTACTCCCTTTGCTCAATATTATTTGGCACTTTTGGATTTTTTTTGTCCCTAATTAAATGAGATCAATTTCCAAATGTTCATAGCACACAAACCACTTGGAATCAAAATATTAATTTAGGTATGTTGAAATCCTCTCAAGATGTACTTAAAGATAGAATGTGTATTTGGCTTGTTTAGTGAAAGATCAAGCAAGATATTGAGGGTAAAAATTTGCTTCTTCAAAAGCAAGACAAGAAAACATGTTCGAATTTCAACCCTCAATATTTTTTACAAAATTTCAGCAAAGGAAAAAAAACAACACACTATCTTGTAGTATATCTTGAGATGATTGCAAAGACTTTAAGTTCATTTTCTAGCTCCAAACAATTTATGTGCTATGAGCAATGTGCTATTTGAATAATCTAATACGACTTTCATCTTTTATATGTTGCAATCTAAAAGAACATCCACTAAGTGTGAGATTTTAGTACATTGGATACAAAAACTTTTTATGATTTCATGTAGGCAAAATTTTGCAATAAATCCTTAATATTTTGATCCAATCCCAAAGTCCCATGTAATGTGGGACGGATGGCAATAGTTTTTTTTTTAAATGGCCTCGAGTTGACTCTTGGTGCATGGACCTTGAGGCTTGAGGTTATTCACAATTCTACCAAAAGATAGAGTGGATCAAACATCTTCTTTCATTTGAAATGAATTGATTCTTAGTATAAAGAGGCCCTAACCTACTTTTAAAACCTAAACCAAAATTCAATCTTTACTCTGAAGGACATTATTCATATTGTTCTACCTCTTTAATATGACACACTTGGGAAAAAAAATGTCGTACTATTGAAGTATCACATATTCGATAAAATGACAAAATAGCCATTTCATGTTACATTATCAAGAGACTTACATTCAATCAATGATTTGAACATAGAAGGAATATGAGTTGGTTGAAGGTGTAGAATTGAATTGAAATATAAAAGTAACAATCACAACATAAAAGATAACTTCATGAGGATTTTAACAAGCAATCGTCGAGTCTACTCCAAATAGAGTTTGATGGGTGGCTTTTGACATATTGAATTTGGATGTACTTGAACAAAATTGTCACTTGGCACGGCTAAAATTTGGCATTAACGGAACTCGTAGCAACTTACGAAACACCAATGTGATCAGTTGTTCATGAAATGTTTTTGGTAAAATTTCATCACGTCAGACCTGAAATTTACTACAATGGTCATGCTTTTGAGAACTAATGAGATATGGAAATAAACACTTTGGTACACATGGGCATTTAAGGGCTAACCCTATTTAGAGTGTTTTCACAGTAGGGTAGCCAAAATATGGAGTTATAGGTTGGGTTTGTCGTTTTTTTTTTTCATTCTGTAAATTTTGGTGGTTGTTAAATGCAAATAAAAATAATTATCAAAATATGAATTATAGGAATATGGAAAACTTTTGATAGAAATTATTTTGAAACAATTATTCATAGCAATTGGATCCAAATGTGTAAAAAAAAGGTGCATTGTTACGCCTTAGATGTGTTTTGGGTGTTTGTATGGTACAGTCCACTAACTCCTCTTGGTGAACTAACTACATTTTTGTGCACATTTGTGCACTTTGAGCATTTTGTCCAAAAAGCTAACTTTCAAACCAATTTGAAAATGTAGCAATGATACAATGAAAAATGAGTGAACCAACTTCTAGATTTATGTACATATTATCCAAAACATAAAATTTTAGGATGTTAAAATGATTTTATGTTGGTAAACTGATTTTAATAACAATTTTACCAATTTATGATCAAACATTGAATGTAAATATAGCTCGCATTTGATGCTATATTTCAAATCTAAAAATAATCCAACATGCAAAATTTCATTCTCAAGTACACCAAAAAAAGAAATCCATCAAAAAAAAAGTTAAATAGAGAAACAATTAATCCCTCCCAAAAATAACACATTTTAAAATTTGAAACTTTAACCAATTAAAAAAAAATTGAAAAAATTGGAAGATGTTTTTCTTTACATATTTGAACACTAGAAAAATTTATAGCTCAAAATTCCATCCACAACCCTCTGTTCTCCTTCTCTTTTAGAATTCAGAGTGCATATTATGCACTGTGACAATGCACTAGTTCACCCTTTGTTTCATCCTCCATTAAAATATAATGTTGAGTTTTTAATTTTCTAACAATTCTTTTCTCTTTTATTGGTACAGTCCATCCTATCACTTTAGATTTCACAAAATAGTTTTCTCTCTCTGAAATGAATTTTTCAAATCCTCAAAATCCTCAAAAGAGTGCATAGGGAGAAGAATTCTAGTAGACCGTACCATACAAAACGTCTTTAAAGAGTTTCAAAAATATTCTAAGAATATTATTATAATATTCCAAAGATTCAAAAAATTGTGAAAAGATTATGAAAAAATTCCATATTTAATATATTTAAACATTTTTGTAAATATTGGATATAAATAATGACACAATAATGACTCAACAATGGCAAGTACTTTACATCCCGCTTTACATATTGTATGTTTGCTTTTCATGCAAAATTGTCACCCTACCGTGAAAATACCCCTTTCACAACCACCCCACCCATCCCTCAACTAAATCCAACATTCATCAAACCATACAATCTACTAAGATTCCAATTTGTATTGAATTGAGTCATTGACATGACATGATTCAGCCTAAACTCATCTTTTGAGGCATGACCCACTCTATAATGTACTCAACTTTGGAGGGCTATATCTATGAATAAAATGAAGTTTTCATTGTATTCCAAATTGCTTGCACTTTCTAATTTGGTATATAATCCAATTATGTAAACCAAACTTTGGGTTTTCAATTTCCGGATTCAACAAAGTTTGTTGGAACCATCAAAAGCAGTCATTTCTCTCTGATTAACTCAAAGATTGCTTGTTGAAAACATGTTAAAAATATTCTATTGTCGCCTATCCAAATGGGCCATCCGATCATCTTGTCAAATTGAAGAAAATTGTCCATGAGAAACTGAGACAACATTAATGCATGATGACGTGCAACACGTATTTTACAACTGGTGGAGTTTGTTCATTTGCATCAGTTGGATAAAGGGATTCATTCAAATCAAAATCTGCACATAATGATGAATCAATTTCCAATACCATATCCACTAGCTCATAGGTGCTCAACTCTTGCTTTGAATTTTTCCTCCCTTTCCATTTGTATATATATGGTCTACTACTGGCATCTTTTCATCTTCAAGATTTAATTTTAGAATTAGATTTGAAACATGGTGGGAACTCTAGTTTTGAAAAGAACCAAATCTACAAGTGAACAAGTTTTGATTTGGATCCCACCACTTTAAAGCATTTATTACCTTAATAATATGACATTCTAGGGTTTTTCATTGTCGTATTGTGGAGGAAGTTTACTCGCACAAAATCTTGTCACATATTCAAGGTTGTTGTATAATCAAGTGTCGGAATAACGAGGTTAGATTGTAGTCTTAGAATTTCTCGAAGGCACAAGTTTTGTTCCCAAAATGTCTTGATTGTGTACATTTGTTCTTGAATCCCACTATAATAATTGTTGACATAGATACTATAACGTCTTGCCTTGACTCTCATTATATGAATGGAGTATAGAGCAATAAGACAAGAGCCCCTTATCATGAGACACATGGCCCCATCCTTTTCTAAAAGATTTGACAAGTTCACTGTGAGATCTCTTCTTATAAAAGGAGAACAGATCCCGTGAAAGACATCCGCCATGGTTTGAGGAAGTGGCAAGCCCATCCCGAAAGAGAGTCGGGGTCACTCTATGCTTCAATATCAAACTTTGTGAGTTTCAAAAAAAAACAAATACTAGTTAACAAACATGTAAATATTTGTTTAGATTTTATTTATATTTTTTTCTACATGTAGATCAATATCATATTTATGACATACCAAACCAAAATTTTCATTTTCTATTTTCTACAAAATCTATTGTTTCTAACTAGAATGACAAAAAATTAGTTTAGAAAAATTACCAAAAAATCAAGTTGAAGTATTTAAACTTCAAATATTCACAATACAAAATTTCAAAGGTTTTCTAATCCCAATAAAAAAAGAAAATCATATCATTTTAATGATTTTATGAACATAAAACATAAGGGTAAGAAAATTTTAACTCGCGTAGTTTTTATAACATTTAGAAGTGCCCCCTCCTCGGCCCGTCCAACCCGTCAAGAAACCGAGTCCTCTAATCCAAAGCAGATTCTAAAATAAGTATATTCCTTTTTGTGAGAGTGGGCACGGGCTCTTCATGGGGTTCTGCCCTAACCTATACTCCGTATGGCCATCAGATATATGACTCATCCTCGCATGCATCTGACATGGACCACACCTTAATTTCTTTAGTCCTAGATGGATCAGATAGATGCTGCTCATTGGCAGCCCCAAAATATCATTCTCCTCCAAAGTGAAAAGTGACTGAGTTCTAGAATACGAAATCCTAGTTTGAGCATTCCATGTCCACATCGGGCGGTCATAGGGTCCACAAGTCCGTCGGTCCGTCCATTCATGTATGTCAGGTTGTGTGTTGCTTTTGACTTGTTACTTTCAATGTGCACCAAGAAGCCAGATATTTTAGTGGAAGAACTAACTGCCCTGTACTATTTTATTGGTCGTTTGCATTGGAGCCATCAGTCTTGTGGTTGTGTGTGATTCTTCCATACATACTCCGTATTCACCAGGGCTTTTTTTTTGTGGTTTTGGGGTCATCTAACTTTAGGCTACAAAGTTCGCATGCAAGTGAATGAGGTGGCTTATTGATCCCTTATTTTTTATTTTTTTATTTGAAAAACATGGAGACAGATCTCAATTTTTTTCATTTTTTTCATACATCCTATCGTTTTCATCCAAAATATTGGCCTTTCGCGAAACCCCTCATACATCGTGTCTTTTTCATCCAACATCTTGCATCTCCCTTGGCAATGCCACTTTTTCTACTAGTTCTTGCAACTGGTGCAATCCACTACCTTGGTGGCTAAGGTTGAGACACCCATTCCCGACTAGGGACACAAAACCGATCAAGCCTAATTTCTAGATTTTGAAAGGGAAGATGTACCTCATTTGTACATTAGAGCATATGATCGGTTTTGGGTACACCTACAACTTCGCACTTTAAAAATTTGTACTTAATCAAATAATTATCAAAAAAAAAATTAAATATGAAAACTTCTTAACTTTTGTAGTGCTAAAAGAGGAAAATAATCAAAATATCAATTCATCTATCCCAAGTATAGTACATGTCTTATTTAATCGGTTTTAGGTGTCTCGACCTTATATAAGGTGACATTTTTCTCATTATGTTCCCACATGGTGATTCTCCCAGCGGATTTTTTAAGCAAACTGGCTATAAAAAAATTAAAATAAATAAAAAATTAAAATAAATAAACCCTGGTATTCACTGTAGTAACTTACATGAGCATGGGGTAGCCAGCTCATCAATCAGAAGACCAATCTGATGATTTGCATTGCCAATGAGTGGGTGAGTGAGGGCCTTCCCAGACTACTGTATTTGTTTCAAAGCTCCCTGGATACCCTGCATATCCCCAAAAGAAAAGTGAGTTGCATGCCCTTGTCGTTAGCGTAGGTTTAGGGCAGCTTTGCCAAAAAAAATCTAAAAATAGATGGACGAAAATTTTGGGAAATTATTATTTTTTAAGAAAATATGTAAGGGAAAAAACGGATTTAAGAGAATATTTGGGTTTGGGAAAATCTATTATAGTAGGACTAGGTTTGTATACTGTAGTCGGTTCCTTGATACAAACCTAGTCCAAATATCAATTTTACTTGTTTCTTGTTACTTGTTATTTGTTACTTTTGTGACTATAGAGTCTACCCTCAAAAAAGGGCATCAAGGGTAGCATGCACCATCTTGGTCTTGGTAGCCAAGTTGGTAGCACTTTCCCTAACAAACTCTTCATTCACGAGATGGCCCTTTGGGCCAAAGTTCCTCTCTCTCTAGAGTGTCACTAGTAGAAAAGGTGCATGTGCCAAGGCAATGTTGCCTAGTTCTAAACAATGTTGTCCATTTCCCTGGGCATTTGCCTCGGCATAGACACCTTTTTCTACTAGTGGGTCCTGGCAATGACTATCACGTGTTTTGCCAATGACAATCTGTATTTTGCTAAGCGTTGTACTAATTATGGCTATTACTGTAGTCTACCCCTAGGATGGGCAATAAAGTGCTTGATAATTATTTTAACGTGTCCAGAATTTTAGATAGATTTGTAGTGGACTTTTTTGAAAAACATCGGCATTCTCTATGAGTAATTTTGAAAGTTTTAGGCATTGCTACAGAAAAACCGTTGCTAATCATTCATCCGTTGCAACTCACAACTGTTAAACTCTAATTTAGAATCTTACTTAACATCCTAATTGCCCTTACTTTGTTACATTTATGGTGTAATTTTTAAGATTCTAAGCACTGTAGTTCCTAAATTTCTAAGATATTAGGCACAAACATCATGTAATTCCAGATCTTGATAGTATATGGAGTAAAATAATTACTTGTTGCCTAACCTGGAGTAGACTATTGTAGTGTGTGGGCAATTAGTGTCACAAGAAATTAGTGTGTGCGACACTATTTGTAAACTTTTTAATTAGTTGACTTGTTTTAATTACCATAGTACCATAGCTAGGTCGCCACCCCACGAATGAATATTTAATATTTTTTGAAAAATAAAGTTTGTTCCCCAAAAAATGAATTTTTTGATTTTTTGTTTTTGAGCAAAAAAAATGATTAGAGATGGCCCAAAATGGCCCAAAATAGCTTAGAAATAGCAAAATATAGCTTTAAATAATTTATTCTATTTTTGTTTTTGGTCGTCATAATTTCCAATTTTATAAGTTATTTATTTTTGAATTATTTTTTGGCGACCCAGGTATGGTACTACGATACTTAACACCCAATTCGCTAATTTTGCACTTGGCCATATAATCATGCACTTGGCCCCCAAGCGCATTAAAAAAATAGTTTGAAAAAATCTCTTAAAAACAGAGATTTTTGTCTTTTCTACAATCCCCTACACTATAAAGAAACAATTGTTTAATTTATTTCTCATCCTTATCTTTATCTTTTATTTTATCTTTATCTTTATCTTATCTTATATTTTCTTTTATCTTGTATTTTATTCTTGTCTTCTTTTTTGTCTTCCTCTTGTCTTCCTACTTCTTTTCCTTCTAGTCTTCCACTTGTCTTCCTTTCTTTTTCCTTCACCTTGCCATTTTGGAGTTTAAACAATAATTTAAAAAATAAAATAAAATCAGGGAGCAGGCTGAATCCAATACAGGCCCTGAAATGAAAAAAAAAAAAAAAAAAAAAAAAAAAAAAAAGTTTTTTTTTTTTTTTTTTTTTTTTTTTTTTTTTTTTTTTCCGGGCAAGGAGGGTCCGCGCGGACCCTACTCTTATTTTGACCCTCCCTCCCTCACCCCCCTCTCCCCTATATAAACCTTCTCTCACTCTCCCTCCCTCACACTCTCCTTCCATCCCTTTTCCTCTCTTGTTCTTCTCCCTCTCTTCCTTCTCCCTCTCTTCCTTCTTCCTTCTCCTCAATATAAAGGAAGAAGAGAGAGGAGGAAGGAAGTGTGAGGGAGGAAGAATGTGGGAGGGTTTATATAAGAGAGAGGGGAGAAAAAGGAAAGGAGAGAAGGGAAGAAGAGTGGGTCAAAATAAGAGTAGGGTCCGCGCGCGCGGACCCTCCCTGCCCGGAAAATCCGGGAAAAAAAAAAAAAAAAAAAGGGCCTGTATTGGATTCAGCCTGCTCCCTGATTTTTATTTATTTTTAAATTATTGTTTAAACTCCAAAAATGGCAAGGTGAAGAAAAAAAAAGGAAGACAAGTGGAAGACTAGAAGAAAAAGAAGAAGGAAGACAAGAGGAAGACAAGAAAGAAGACAAGGAAAAAAAACAAGATAAAAGAAAAAGATAAGATAAAGATAAAGATATAAGATAAAGATAAGGATAAAAAATAAAATAAATAATTGTTTCTTTACAATGAAGAGATTGTAGAAAAACAAAAATCCCTGTTTTTTACAGAAAAATTCAAACAATTTTTTTTAAAGCCAAGTTTGCTCATGAAATGAGTGCACTTGGCCAAGTGCAAAATTAGGGAATTGGGTGTTACTTGTTCTTAAACAAAGTTTTAGAGATGAATTTGAAATCTAGCGCTTAAAGAATTTGTTGGATTTAAAAATTAAAAAAATCTCACATACATGCTTGTATACAAATTGTAGACTTCATATTGTGTGGTGAGATTTGACTTGGATGAAATTTCCTTTTATGTATGATTTAACATACAAAAATCAAAATTTAAAAATAAAATTATTTGAAATCCTTCCATTTTCATATTTAAAAAACATGAGCACACAAATTTCGATACAAAGAGGGGTTAAAGACATGGATTTATGGCAATTAGCATCACATAGTGAAAACTTCATCCTCCAAAAATCCCAAATCATTGAAATTAGTGTGTGCCCTAGAAATTAGTGTCACACAAACTAATAGCAATAATCAGTGTTGTTTATTCAAAAATAGGGGTATTCACAGTGGGGGTATGATACCATCGGAAGAGCTACTTGATCCTTTGCTAGTTCTAGGTGGCACAACCACTGGAAACCTTGGAATTTTAGTGACTTGTTTTTTAGAACGGCTTTGAAATCTTGTGCTATAGCATGGCCTTTGCAAACTTTTGGAGAAACACCTAAAAGTGGAATGAACCAACGACGCTTTCAGTGGGGCATGGAAAAAGGAGTTTACAGTGCGTATGCAAGTGGAATCCTTCCATTTAATATCACAGATTGTACAGACAAACGTTTAGTGCATATCATTTATCAAGTATGAATACCTTTAATCCCTAAACGCTCAAACATCCATTTTTTTGGTTCCTACCCGAATCTAATGGGTTGCCTGGAACAAAAAATATATGTTTTTGAAAAAATAAAAAATATTTCAAAATACTGCATCAAGTCTACTTTCCAATGCAATTAGAATTATGTGAATCCAATTTAAACTCCACCCAGGAGAATTTTTGAAAGTGGATCACCTCAACATAATTGTCTTAGTGTTATAAAATTTGCTATTTGGGAAAAGTAATGATGTTCCCTCCACCACTTCTTTTGTTTTTTTGAGGTTTACTATAGATGAACTAACTTTAACCAATCATGCTAAATTTTAAACTCGAAAAATGAAAATTACAATTTATACAAATTTTCAAAGGTTAATGCTTTGAAATTCATTAAATTTTTATCTAAAGTTATTTTTGGAAGTTTGACTGTACAAATGATTTGTAGAGATGATGCCCTACATTTTGTCTATCAAACCAAACTCCATCAAACATATGGAAGTCCCATATTATAACACATCTATGCTTTGTCCTATACCCCTCGGGCTTTTAGGGGTTACTGAATTTGCTTAAAAGTTCTACAGATTAAAACAAGCACCTTACAACAGGAAGTGAACACTTTATTTAAAAGACTCAAACATTTTATTACGAAAGTTTCGAAAGGAAATTAACCATGTTACTTTCCAACGAGCACCAAGCCTCTCACATGTTCGTCTCTATAAGATGTGACGAGCACCAAACCTGTCAAATGTATATATTTGAAGATTTGAATTAGTCAAAAGAGGTGCAAACATTGTAAGTGTAGTTCACTTTATAATTTTTAGTTTGACAAAGGTACAAACAACTTCAACTGTAAACACCCAATTCCCTATTTTTGCACTTGGCCATATAATCATGCACTTGGCTTCCAGGCGCACTAAAAACATAGTTCGGAAGAAATTGCACAACAATTTTGGCCAAATTTTAATTCCGTCGACTTTGGTTGCAAAAAGGATATTTTGCAAATTCTTAGAAATTTTTGAGTTATTTATTTTGAAAAATTCTTTACTTGTATTTAGATTATTATATAATTTGATTATCTTTGCAGCGCATCTCTATCGTGAAATCAGGAGGTTAGAGTTATTGAATACCAATGTCGGTATTCATTACCCTTAACTATACAAGTACATTGTATGCAATTGGACGTGGGACACAATATATGAAAATGCTTTCATTACGCCTTTTCCTACATCACAACAATTTGAATATACATAATTTCTAATAATAATACCAACTTTTTCCTTAGAAGCTCTACACCTATGTTTCAAGAACATATACAATAGGTACTGTACTCTTCTATTCTAATAAGCATTTAATTCATTCTGCAACCTCTCGTCATCCATGCCTTCCATCTGCATTGCAAAATATTCAAGTATATGCGGCTTTGCTTAGTCAAGAATAGTGATTTGGCTCTTTGTTTGTACTCCATGCACAGTAATAAACTTGAACTTCAAGTGTCCACTTCTCATTCTTGCTGGCACATCTATCCGTGAAAATACAGCAGCTTTTTTGTCCATCCAGCCATGTCTCTCACCAGACGGCTCCCAAGATGCTTGAATACAATTCATGTACCGTTGTGCTTCTGAACCATGTTCATCCTGCACGCCAGCCCTCATAATCGGCCAATACCATATCACTTTCACTTTCATTGCCCACTTCCGTTGTCCAAATTCTATCACCTTCCCTACATAGAAAGGTACTCCGGCCAGTACTTCTTTCCGCTCTACTGTCAGAACAACAAAGTGCCCAATTTGCAAGTCCCTCTTTGGATTAAACGTCGGAAATGGATCCTCTGTTTTTTCCATAGGAGGTGTTGATGATGTTTGACCTACTGCTATTTCCCTCCTTCTTCTAGGAGCTCTTGTCACTGCTGCTTGTGAAGGTCTGCCTCTGCTAGGGCCAAAGTATCCTCGAGGCTCTGGGTTAGGCATTGTTGCCATGATCGAGTCGACAATCGCGTCCCTATGACTAAGTATATTTGAATCATCGTTCTCTGTTGTCATCTCCACCCTGACATTGTCTCCTACTGCATGAACATATATTTCGTTAGGCCAGAACGGTAGCCTTGCATTCTCACTTCTATCTTTCATGGGGAATTCCTTCAAATACTTTACCAACCTTTCTTGTTTCCTCAATGGCTTGCAGGTTCTGTTCCACATTCTGTACTCTTTTTACACACCTCTCCTTGTACACAATAAATTCCTCCAATGCTTTCAACTCCCTATTGTCCGCGCTAAACACCTCTGCAAGATTAGGCTTCTCTTCTCTTGTAGGTAGAGACCGCAAACACAAATGTCCCTCCGCAGGACCCATACATCCTTGCTGTAATGCTTGTACTGCACACGTGGTACACCATTTTCAACATAAAATCTCATTTGATGCGGAAATGTAATGTCTACTAGTGTATCACCTCCCGCTAATAGATGGGGCGTAATGAATGACTTCCAATCCCTTACATTCTCCAACTGCCTTGCGCTCACAAATGACTCTGTGTATGACGTTCCTTTCTCCACGAGTTCCAGCAATTGCTTCAAAGAGTCGATGTTTGACCTTTTCAGCGTATTGGATATAATGCTAAAGCGTTAATCGATGTCTTCATGAGTATGGCCTACCATAAGAAAACATAGATGTATCTCTTGGAAGCACCCCATTCCAACGAGAGCAGCACAGAGAGCAAACATGTAGATGTTCTTCTTCTCTCGGGTGCAGTTGTCTATTTGGATTCTCAAAGTAGGAGCCAGTGTACCTTTCCTCCGTCTCACATCATCTATCACATGCATCACTGTTGTAATAACTTGATTGCTGTCATGCTTGTGGTGTGAGTCGATCCAAACATCTGCGTACAATCCAATTCCGTGTACAAGAACTCCGCAGAGGTGGGTCTTAACAAACCGAGACTCTATGTTCTTCATTGTTTGTCTCATCTTCGGAACCATGGTCGTATTCTGATCTATGCCATCAACAATTAAGCACATATAGAGGTCTGGAGAAATTATAGCTGACTTTTTGAATGCCCAATAATCCCGTCGCTCTTCCATTTGTTGCCGAATATGTATCAAGAACAAATTCTTGATCTGCTCCTTTGCCATTGTGTTGTTCGTTGATTCCATTCCACACTTGTACTCCCAACAATGAAAACATTTTGAAAACCTAGAAAATGGTGGAATCTGCACGTGCGGAAACTCCACTCTCCATAGTTTTCAAAACGAAGAAATTGACAATTGCTCTCCGTTATGTATCCGCTTCACTTCCTCGTTCACATAGTTGAACACGTCCACCTTGGTCATGTTCATGGGCAATAGCTGTAGTGGCAAAACTGCATTGTCACTCTTCAGTCGCACTTGTCGATGCGGTTGTGTGCACCCCGCTTCATTCACAAATGCTGATAAACACTCACGTGCAGCAGACACTTTTGCCCCTTCCCTAAGTTTACAAACGTTTCCATGAACAACAGAGATCCTTCCATATAGTTGTTGGGATTGTTTCAGTTGTTTGAAACGTCTCTGCGAATACCCCAACGCTGCAGCATAACAGACATTGCACACCTTAACCCCATTCAACTTCGTCTCAAATTTGTTTCGTCTTTGACCCTCTGTGATCGTGTAAAACGCATTCAACATTTTCAGAATCCAAGTTCCTCTCACCTCATACTCTCCAGCCCATGCCATATACCGTTGCTCCAAAATATATTTCTCATCCACATCCCTCAAACAATTACGCTTGCACCCACCTCTTTGCTCTGCAGATCTGACGCTTGCTAATGTCACTTTCGTGCTTCGTGCCTCGCCCCTCTCACGTTGTTTAGGCACTCTCCTTCTACAATTCTCCATAGAATATCTCCTGCTAGGTCTTGTTGAAGACAAACCATCCACATCTGAAAGATTCCCAATGCTTGATTGAGATCCCTGCGTCATAGGAGATGATCCCTCTGGAATGCTTGACTCAATTACTGTCGTAGGGGACATGTCTACTTGTATTGAATTCATATCATCCTCACAAAAATCATATTGTGCCATCGCTGTTGCTGAAAAAGAAAACTTTTGTCTTCCACCAGATGAACCTCAATCCTCTTCATGACGGTGAACATCTCGCAACATCGATTTTTGCCAACGTATAACTAAACCCAAACATTGACCAAGACGTTCACCCAAAATCTCTCCAACCCAAAACGTCTCATCTATCACCCGTAAGACACGAACAACAACTTCAGCTGGAAACAATTTCAAATGATTCAATTCCATCCCACATTTGATGGAACCATCAACTACACCTGTACCCACAACATTCCCTTCCACGTTTAGCAACTCCACCGTGTCATTTCTCTATTGCTTTTCCATCTGAGTATATTGTGTTGAAACTTCTTGGAACAATCTCGTGCGAACAATATTCCTAGTTATTCGCAAACCTAAATTGGGTCCCTCGCTTTCCACCCCTCGGACAACATGGTGAATTGCAACCGGGCTTTCAAATGCACTAGAATCCATCGTCTTTGTATCTGCATCCATGACAATTGCAATCAATATTCATGGCCATGTCATGCCGTAATAATTCCCTATTGAGAAATCCAAAAAAAATTCGTCCTACAGAACACCCCGTTTATAAGTCCTAAACACATTATGGGGCCCAAAGCGACCACCTTGGGCCATTTTGTGTTTTAGAGGCCCCTACATAATTTGAACTCTAAATAAGGCCTCGTATAAAGGCCCCAAACACATTTAAAGCACAAGTAGAGCCCACGGAGATGACCCATGACAATATCGTGCCCACCGGGTCGAAGCAAAAAAAATCAGCACTAAACGAAGCCCCATTTGAAAATCTCAAACACACTTGGGACCCATGACGATGACCATTGGCAACATCGTGTCCTATGGAGCTTAAGAATAAAAAATCAGCCCTCAATTAGGACCCATTTGGAAGCTCCAAATATACTTGGGGCCTAAATGGGGCTCACGGCGATGACCCATGACAACGTCGTGCCCTAAGGGTCTTGGAAAAAAAAATCAACACTCAATTAGGCCCTATTTGGAAGCCCCAAACACACTTGGGGCTCAAAATGGGGCTCATGGCAATGACTCATTGCAACATCGTGTCCTAAGAGTCTTAGAAAAAAAAATCAGCCATAAATTAGGCTCCATTTGCAAGCCCCAAACACCCTTGGGACTTGAATGTGGCCTACAACGTTAACCCAGGCCTTAACTCCTAAAGAATTATAGTAACTGTTCTAACTAGGGCATTTCAATGTGCGGGTAGGTTTCCACGATGTCAAATTTTATACGTGGTTATAAATTCTATGAATTTGGTATATCAATAACCGAGATCTAATTTATTTTTTACTCCGGCTTTTTAGTGACACTTATGGAGCAAAAAGGGTTTTTTTTTTAAAGATTGCGCAATGCGGGCATGTTTAAAAGAAACATTAGGAATTATTATTTTTCAACTTTGATAGTACGATCTTCTTTAAGATTATTAGGAGAGTGCATGGTAAAATTTTCATAGAATTTGACTATTCAAATTGCAAGATTAGATCGTTTGAAATAAAATGATTAAATTACTGTACTTTTGGAAATATTTGAACCATCTTTGAAGACATGGGAAAATTCGTTAATTTGGCCAATTAAATTCTTCAATTTTATTTAAATGTTTAATTTGGTATTTTCTATCAAGAAATAAAAAAATTCACAAGAAAATGAATAAAACCATGTGAAAATGATGCTCAAGATCATGAAAAGCCCATGGTCCGTTAGGGGTTAATCTTTAAGCGTCCACACTACATTTATTCGGTCAAACCTCATCAATTTCTCACATCTTCAAACGTATAATATTTTTTTGGTATTTTTCTCATGAAATATGTTTCTAAACCGATTAGCATTGATTTTCATAATTATTTCATTGAAAATAAGTTTTATAAGATTTTTCAAAGTTTTATTCTTGTAATAGGTATAGTAATTTTAAAATTGCCTAAAATATTAGGAATTTTTTAGCAAAAATTTATATAATAATGATGAACAAGAAGGTGTAGGTTGCATGCTTCTCAAGCTTACATAAAATGGGATTTTATTGAAAAACTATTGGAAAACTATTTTTAGAGTGTATATGGACTTTTAGGACTGTGAGCTTTAAAGTGCTGTAAAAAAACGCAATTTTAATTTTTTTGAAGAACCATCAATTGGTCTAGAAAGTAGAAGACAATTCCCACACTTTCTTAGTTGGGAGCAATTTCATTTGACATTAGGAATTAATTGAAAATCAACATTGAACTGAAAAATGATCAAACATAGCTCCATAAGGTTCCTTGCATGCTCAAGGTTTAAAAGAATTTTAGATACAAGATTTGAGTTTTGCGTGATTGAAGTCACTTACCCAAAAGATTAAATTTGCTTTCGCTATAAAATACAAACATCCACTGCTTCTCCACTAGTGCTATGACCTCCACATCGTCAAACAATAATCTAAAAATTCACAAGTAAAAATTGTTAAAAACTTCTTTGAAAATAAAAGAGAACTTTGGTATTATGCATGCACATAAAGTGCATATAATACGCCATTCCAATCATAAAATCTACCGACTAAATTCAACACAAGTATAGCTGTAAAAACATGATGAATCCAACTGTACATATGTTATCTTCACATTGACATTTACAACTTTGTTTTGTACATCAAACATTTTATAACGAATCTTTGAAAACAATGTTGAATCAAGACGTTAAAGGGTTAAATGCCAAAAAGCACCAAAATTTTTTGGCGTACACGAAAAAATCTATACACTCTGTAGATTTCAAAGAGTCCCAATATGGCGGAAATTCCCAATTAAACGAATATTGCGTTATTATCTTTTTTGAGCTTGAGCAGTTCAAGGTTACGAGTGCGTGTCATGTACTAACCCAGGACAGTGGAATGAAAAGGCTACCTGAAGAAGAAGCCAAGTAAACAATCAGAAAAAGAAGAAGACCACCTTGAGCTTTGCATTAATTCCTACCTCAAGATTGCACGAATTCAGAGATTTAAAAATAAATAAATAAATCAATCAATGGAACGAAGTCCAGTCAATTGGTGATTTGATTAGTCCATCAAGTCTACACGGCAACATAATTGTGGTGCCTGGGATGTGGTTTGCAAGTAAGAAAGCTCAAGTAATCACTTGCATTTCTAGTTGATAAAAAAAAACCTCAACCAACAAATTCAATGTCATTGCATTGTCTCTTCCTCAATAGGTTCAGGTACAATATCACTGGAGCCTCAAAATGTACAGTCCGCGTTGGATTCTTCATATTTATTGAGGCGTAATTCAGGGCTAATTAAACCTCACAGTCCTTGACCTCACAGTCCTAATTAGATCATGCAAAGGCTAAGGGAGACATGATCAAGGACTGTGAGCTTTAATTAGACTTATGCATGCTCCTCACATGTACGAATGGGCTGTTTAATTACTTTCCTAAAGGGCAGTCTGTAAGGCTAACTAAGCTACTGACAGTTGTGTGACAGGGCTAGCACTAACTACCAGTAAGTCTGCAGAATCTCCAGATTTCACTGCGTTTTGTCAAACTGCTGATAGATGGGTGATTGACCTCCAGTACAAGAATAGGTTATACACTCACTCTCACAGCCTTGTGTCAGAAGAATGATTAAGGACCAATATTAATCAATTCTTTCGTCTCCTTTTATTACCCAAGATCCTACATGAAAGAATTTATACCTCAATGTGTGGCACAAAACTTGGGCCCTTCCGCCGTCCTTACCTGCAAATACAATAAAGTAACATCCACATGTCAATAAATCAAATCAAATCTGCACATGCTCCACTGGCCCGCTTGCTAAAGCAAGTATTAATGAATTAATTGCATACATGTCAGTGACCAAACTTTCACATCAATGCTCTGAGGCATCTTTGTCAAAGGATGAGCAAGCATATATGGCTGAGGGTCCGCGAGCGCGGACCCTCTTCTCCCATTCATCTTGGAGGTAAGTTCTCTCTCCTCTCCAAAATCAGATTTTTTTGCAAAAACTCACATACCTTCAAAAATGTTGTGGCTCACATGGGATAATGACAGCCCCGTTGGCCTTATATACAAAAAGATTGTCAATGCATCCATATATCAGATTTACTCTTCTTTTTTGCACTAAAATTCTTACAAATTCTACTTGTCTCTTTATGATTTGTGTCTTATGATTTGGAGGTCATAAAACTTGTGGACAACCCGTGCGCATTTCCGTTGTATACAAGAAGCGTTTCCAAACTTTTGAGGTAAGTAATTTCATCTACTTAAAATTAAATCATGTATCTAAAAAATTTATTCTCCGAGTCATTGGCATGGGCCCTATTTAGGCCCCTAATATGTTTTGGGCATTCAAATGGGGCCTAATCGAGGGTTGAATTGTTTTCTTAGGCCCCCACGGTCACGATAATTTCACGGGTCATCGCCGTGGGCCCCATTTAGGCCCCTACATTGTTTTGGGCATTCAAATGGGGCCTAATCGAGGGCTGAATTTTTTTCTTACGCCCCGTAGGCCACGATAATTTCACGGGTCATCGCCGTGGGTCCCATTTAGGCCCCTACATTGTTTTGGACATTCAAATGGGGCCTAATCGAGGGCTGGATTTTTTTCTTAGACCCCCTAGGCCACGATAATTTCACGGGTCATCGCCGTGGGCCCCATTTAGGCCCCTACATTGTTTTGGGCATTCAAACGGGGTTTTATCTAGCGCTATTTTTTTTTTACGTCCCATAGGACACGATCGTTCTACGGGTCATTGCCAAAGATGTAGAATTTAGGCCCTTTGTCTGTTTGGAGTTTCTAAATGGGGCTTAATTTAGGGCCTTTTTTTTGTTAGGCCTAGTATTGAGGTCTGTAAGGCACGAGAGATGGTTATGGAAGTAGTTTGTGCAGTGTAGTTAGTTTGAGTTTTTGATTTGTTATGCATGTTCATAAAATCTTATGTATTGCAAATGTTTATTTATGTGTGTTTAATGTATATGTGCAGGGTGTTGGGCCATCGAAATGGCGTCTAAGGTGTAGGTTGAGTTTAAGGAGCATGGTTGGTGGATTACGGGAGAGGACGCATCGAAGCCTAATTTATGGATTAGCGAGTTTTGTGTCTTACCGGGCAGACACTGGTCAGCTCTTGGGAGAGTGGTTGGAGTGCTTCAGTCTATCACATTGTCACCGAATGGTTTTTTCTTCATGCTTGTGGAGGGTGATGAGCCGACGCCGCCGAAGTATAGGTTGCAGAAGAATTTGATCATGGCACCCGTTCCTTCAAGCTTGATAGATCGCATCCCTCCGATGAAGATGCTGCGGGCGCTGGAGAGAGAATGGGATGGCTTGCCAGAGCAATTGAGGACTCTACGACTAGCTTCAGTTACGAAGTGCATGCTGTTAGACCCTGAGGACATCCTTCGTGCGAGGCGGCGGTTTTTGAAGCATCAGGTGTATTACGAATTGAGGGAGCGTGCACCCGTTGAGGCGGAAGCACATGAGCCACCACGTGAACCAGAGACCACCGACCCTTTGTATCGGGTGTTTGCGGCACCAGTGACCGATAGTTGGGTGCCAGTGGAGGAGCGAAGTAGAAGACGTCCTACACAGGGAGGATCGGTGGAGGATCTGGTTCCGGAACCTTATCCTATTCCGCGACCATCAGCGCCGCAGAGGAAAAGAAGAAGGCCGCAGCGAGGGCCACGGGCTGCAACTCCTTCAGTGCAGGCAGATGTGGAGGGCGAAGGAGATGACATTGATGATCTTTCATCAGAGGAAGAGACTCTTGAGGTTGGAGGTGGGAGGAGCATGCGGAAGAGGAGGTTGGTATTTGCGTTGATCGATGAGCTTTGGGCATGTTATCTGTGGGGAGTAGAGGCGATGTTCAATGCCAAAGTGGAGAACATTCGTGTAGTGCAGAACCCGGAGACAAACCACCGTGTATTGACTGCAAGGAGGGTGTCGGAGATGTACCGACGGATGAGGGAGAAGGACAGAGAGTTGATCAGTCCATTGACTTTGCGACCCATCAGCTATATTGTGGAGAGCATGGGGCCCAATGGAGAGAGGGAGAGGAAGGAGGTGGCATTCACGGTCAAGGATGTTGTTCGGGAGTTTGATGCCGCGTATTTGCACTACGCGAATGCAGTGCACGGAGATGGATTTCTTGGAGCTAGGACAAATTGGCTTGAGAATAACATCATATGGGAGCTGGTGGATGGGCAACACATTGTTGAGGCTTGCAGGGAGGCCAAACTCGAGTTGGAAGCAGGGCTGCTATCACATGAGGAGTACCAGGATGTTTTTGCAGCACGGAGAGCGAAGTTTTTGGTCTACAATGACCCTCATTTATACATTGATGCTTCTGTGAGGATCAATGCGAAGGAGTTTGAGAGGCAGTTTTACACAACCATGGTAGAGGACCTCCAGAAACTCCGGGCTATTTGGATAGCATGTGGGAGACCGGATGCAAATGACCGTGGCGATGATGAGCGGCGGGGACGGGCATTGATGATGGCTGCGAGTGCATTGCATATGAATGCAAATCTGAAGAACCACAAGATGTCTATGGCGTCTTTGGTGAAGCAGATGGTTGACCACACGAGGCATGCATGGCAGAAGGAAGATGACTGCTATGAGGCTATTTTACAGGTGTGTGCAGACTATGAGAGTGGCTTCTTGTGGTTCAACGATGATGACGAGAAGAAATGGAGGGATATTGCATCCAAACGCGGTTTTGATGTCACAATGGATGTTCGAGCGGGGCGGAAGAGAATGGAGAAGACTTGGTTGAGACCTTTGACCAAGATTCCCCCTCAGCAGTATCTTCGGGTGGCTAAGGATCTGGCTGCAAAGCTAGTGGAAGAAGGGTCACGGATGCCCCAGAAGTATTACTTTAATGGCACTCACAGTTCTAATCCACTGAAGGGGACTTTGGCGTAGATAGCAGATCGGATGCAGCGCATGGAAGCAGTACGGAATGCGTTGAGGTGGTTGATGGTGAAGGGACGGGAATGTAACCCACGCACGATGGACGAGTTCTTCATGATTTCTGTGGAACGGTATGGAAGGGTTGGTGGACAACAGTTGCAGGAACTTGGAGAGAATATACAAAAGGAGATGAAGAAGGCTTGGGCTACTCCTTTGGTTGGGGTCGTGACAACATTGGAGAAATTAGATTCTCTCATTTCTCCAATGATCAGGCAGCACTATGCGGACATTGCAACTGGTGGCTGTGGATACCGGAGGCATGGGTTGGATGTTGGGGATTTAGGAGCATCGCGATGGGATTGGCAGTTTCTCATACCGTTTGCGAGAGGAGGAGATGCTTCGGGGTGGCTTCCAATACGTGGTAGAGGAGATTTTTTCACAGAGGACCACGTGCAACTAGGAGAGCCTTGCTTATGGATTTTTGATTGTAGGCGAGGAGCATTAGAGGGGGAGGATAAGGCTTGGAGAGATGATGATTATACACACGTGATGGAGCGGCTGCAGAGGTGGATGACGGATATTCATTTATGGACCGTTATTTTTCTATTTCCACCTGGAGTATATTTCGAGGAGCGTTTGCGGAACGCTCTGCATTTACCTGAGGAGAGCACGTCGTTGAGAGGGGTGTGGGTGTTTCAGTCAGGTTCAATGAGCGGACACGGGCATGGTTTGAGACACGAGGGGAAAGTGAAGCGAGCAGTACAAGCTATTGGAAATGTGGCTATCGTGTTGGCTCATCCTACCAGAGGTAGGGCATCGCAGAATGTTCGGAAGGGGAAGGAGGAGCTACCTACAGTGTTCATGGATTGTTGGACAGAGGCTAGAGCTCCTTGTACCGCAGATCGGTTGGAGAGGTCACCTACAGAGCTGCAGAGGCTTGTGCACATGTATTTGCCGAAGAAGTGGGGTCTCGTGGCTTTTGGTATTACCACTGCCATACCAGAGATATTGCAGGGTGGTTTTGTGGGTAGCCAGATCATCGTGCTTGACAGCTCGAGCACCCGTACTACATTCTTGAGGAATGTTCTAGAGCAGAAGTACGGGACTGAGTTGGATTGGCTGCAGTCTAGTCGTACTGGCCAGGCTATGGCAAATATGCATCATGCTACTGCTAGGACTACATGTATGAACTCAAGATTGATGAACGGTGTGGACGGAGGAGCATATGAGCATTCTGAGGGAGAGCCGTCTGCTACACATCATAGTGCAGATACTGTACGACATGCGGAGGTGTCGTTAGGTTCTATGGACACTCCAGAGAGGGAGAGGATTCACGATGACACAGCTGGGAGTGGGAGACATGACGAGAGTATCACACGGTTGAGTCCGAGGCAGGAGGCAGCTACAACACATGATCCACTTATTCTTGGTGGGGTTGATCGTTTTCCATGTACCGTGTTATTTTCAGAGGGCCATGGCACCAGTAGAGCTTCACAGACACAGAGAGAGGCGCTGGAGTTTATGGATGTTGAGGGGACGGCAGACGAGAGAGAGGATATCGAGATGGCGGATTTGAATATCAGTGCTGAAGAAGTTGCTGATATTCTTGCGACTAGCCTAAACCGCGAGGTCACATTCACAGGATCAACAAATACATCTGCATCCCCGACCATCCTTCAGGAGCGATTTTAGTACCCGATTCATCAGTATTGGGTAGTTTGGAGGTGTTTCCAACACCTGGAACAGCAGTAAGTATTGCATCCACTTCGCTTACGTTTGGGTGGGCCCTAGCCGATCGAGATATGACGCTTGGTACGGACGGCTTCTATTATGACCCTGATGGAATTAGATACAGGCGTCATGGTATTGCACGGCAGTCTACGTTTGAGCAGGCAGCGTCTATCATGGAGAGAGCATCGCCCGTGCACGTTGTGCTTTCTCCCATGGCTGATGCTATGGTGGCTCGAGCGTTAGAGTATGCCAATCCCGACACTCCTTCAGATATTCGTGCTAGATTGGAGGAGCGGCATGTAGCTAGTGATGAGGGTCAAGACGAAGGAACACAATCATCAGAGGGATTCCAGAGACCCCGGAGTAGTATTCTTATGTAGAGTATAGCTTAGTGCAAGTACTTGCACTTCTCATGTTTTGCTTGGACATTTTATCGTTTGTATTGATTTTATTATATATACATGTTTGGATTTGGTTTTATGTACACACTTAGAGTAATTATAGTATTGTGTGAGAATGCACGATGGATTGTAACAGACTGTAAGCAAAAAAATTGAAAAAATCACAATTGAATGAATGCAATTTTTTTGTTTTTTACACCATTTATAAAGGATTTTTTTTAAAGAACTTTGCATTTATAAATATAAATGAAATTCTAAATTTTTTATGAAAATTTTGAAATATAAGTATTTTATTACAAAACACGACATGTTTCAACAAAGACAGAAATCGACATTTCTTTAATTTTTTCCTTTAGATAATTTTTAATTTTTTCACAATTAGGTCCCGGAATGATTGCACTTGGCCAAGTGCAAAAATAGGGAATTGGGTGTTTGTAGATGTTGTCAGAGGCTAACCTTGAACTTAACCCCTAAGCTCCCAAGAGACCATTTTCTGATCTCTGCCTATTTTCCCGGGCTGCCCATACCCAAAAAAAACTAATTTTTTTTCAGAATAAAAAATATGATGTCATAGGTAAAAGAGTCTTCTATTCAATACAATTGGAATTATGTCCATACAATCAATACTCCATTTAGGGGAATTTTTTTAAGTGAAAAACCTCAATGTTGAAATCAACTTCAATACATTAGGTAGGTTTGCCAAAAAATCTAAGACAACAAGATTCATTGGGCACCTCAAAGGAACTTTTGTTCAACTCACATGGGTTGTATGCTATGAGTTGTGGGTTCTTCCAATTGGACAAGAGTTGAAGGGATAATCCAATTTTGCCAAAATCTTTTCCTTTCTTTCGTACCCCCACCCATTACACGGTCTCTGAAAAAATGCTAATGAATTGAACATCTTGTCAAATTGAGTCAAACATTTTTGTTAACCCCTAAGCGTCTCTAGCATTTTTGAGCTTAAAACCATCATTGCTTTTGATGTGTTATAGGTTTAAATGTAAGTGAGGTATATAAATCTCAACCGTACAGTCTTGTAATATACATGTTGTAGATGATGTGGATCAAATTTGGGGCCATTTGGTCATATAGATTGCAAGATCATAGTGTTTTAGCGTTAAAAAAGGATGCTGAAATTTTCCTAGCAACATAGTTAGAGGTGAAATTTGTTTTCAAAATTACTCAAATGAAAAACTTTGAACTATAAAGTAGTTCAAAATCATCATATAAACACATTGGTACAAAAAAAACTCATGAAAAAATAATTTAATGTGCCCTAAAATTGCCTTGCAATGTCAAAAAGTAGCATGAAAAGTGATTGATTTGACCCAAAAAGCAAAAAGTGTCCAAAATACACACGTGCACTAAAATGACTCCCAAACATTCAGAACAACATGGATTGACATGAAAATTTTACTGTGATAACTAGACTTCAAGGGGAATCCAACCCATTAATTTTTATTGAAAACGGACATGGGATGAAGGAGATACAAGCCCCCGAAGTTGCAGCCATCAAAATGCACAAAAATTGTCCAAAAAAAAGACCCCTACTTTCAAATGATCACCAAAAATTCAATACATCTCGGATTGCTCTGAAAATTTTACCACTGAAAGTATACATCATGCGGTTGATTTTTTCAAAATTTCATCAAAAAAGAACATTTTTTTCAAAAGTTACAGCTCTTCAAAGGTGAAAGTACCCCAAAACACGTTCAAAATATGGACGTCGGGACGGTTAGGGGTTAACTACCTCATCTTGAGGATCGTAAAAAATTGCACATTATTTCAACTTTTTTTTTTTGTTTTTTTTTGTTTAGAAGCCCATCAAAGCTAGGCTGCCTAAATTTTTCAGGGCTTGAAATTTCAGAATCTCAACTTCATTTTCTATAATCTTGACAGCCGTACAGTCAAATGCTTTGAAAATTCAAAGAATGGTTTATAATGCTTAGGAGTACAAGATCCTACAATTGGAATGTAAAAAAAGTGTTTTGAAAATCATTCAGAGATCATCAACGAAAATGACCAAAATGAGGCAGTTTTGGGTGGAGGACCCCTCTCAGGGGTTTAGGGGTTAAATACAATATATGTCATCTAGTTTGCCTAAACTAAGTTTCAGTAAAAAACCAAAAAAAAAGAAAAAAAGAAAAAAAAGTCCTCAAAATTCACTACACTACATTTTTGCATTCATAACATTGTATAAAAAACCAAAAACAGCTCCAAAATAAGCTTGAAGAGCTAGTGGCAACTACCTCAAGCAAAACCAGATGAAAATCATCAATTTTTTTGGTACTGGGAAATCAACACTCAGACGCAGTCATTCACAAGCCACTTTCTAGCTGCTGAGGCGTTTCGGGGCGAATTGGGTACAATATGGGCTTGCAGTGTGACAAACTCATTGTAAGAGCATCCTCAATGGAGCCTCTGAACCATGGGGTCTCTAAATAGTTCAGCTTTTGATGTAATGGAATTAGAAACTTAAATTAATATTACTAAAATCATATTTAAAAACTAGACATAATAGACCCAATAAAATCTTGATTTGGACATTGGATGAACAAGATACACCCCATTAAAAGCTAGCTAGCTTTCCAAAAATTTAAAAGCTTCTTCAAATCTTGTCTAAAGATGGTTTAGAGTGCCAAAGGCAAGGCACATTTGCTACACCTTTGGTACTCTAAACAATCTTTAAACTAGATTTGAAGAAGCCTTTAATTTTTTTGGAAGTTAGTTAACCCTTTAGTGCCCAGGGTACTGTAGCAGACAGCTCTGGATTTCAGTGGGTTTTTCCACTGTGGTTGAGACTACCAAAAATAGAATGGGTTAAATTAGAAAGTAACCGTACAATTCTATTCTCAACTCGAGAGCACACATTTTATTAAAATTTGATAATCATCCGATGGTGGGATCGGAAGATTATAGTATGTATTTGAACTGTATAATGCACGCTCAAAAACGAGATTTTGGGGGGTGAATGACTTCAAAGTTAAATAGAATTTGAGGTAAATTTCAAAAATAAAAGCAAAGAAGTTCAGCTATGCCCTATGTCAACACCTCTCCGTTGCAATCTTTCATATCAAAAATAGACTCACACATAATTATTGTGAGATTTATAAGTGAAAGTGACTTGTCCATGTACGGTTTAGGACAAAATTTTATACGTTGAAAATTGACAGGAGTGGGTACATTGGTCAAGATCGGATTACACACACTAATGGAAGATGAAGAAGAGAACACAATCCAAAAAAATAAAACAAGATAACAAACTTCCAAACACAAGAAATACTACACAATACATATGTTGTAGTTGTAAGTATTTACTGTATTTTCAAGTATTTGCAGTATTTTTGCGTTCTGTTGATAGGTATTTTGATAGTTGTACAATTCCAAATTGAAAATTTCTTTTTTTGGAAGGTGCGTAATGTATGTGCGCAAATCTGAACTTCAAAACTGAAGTTCCAATTCTTCACGGATTCTCTGCTATTTGCATTTCGGACGTTGTAGTGACCATAATGTGGTTTGCTGGGCACTAAAGGGTTAACCCCTAAAGGACCCGGGGGGGGGGGGGGGGGGGTGGTTGAACTTAGCTCTTGTTTTCTTGACTAGCTCTTGTAGCAAGCTCAATTCCTCACTGGTGTGGGGTAATTTTGACGATCGGCACCGTTGAAACTAAAGAAGACTTACATAGCTTTTTTATGAAAAAAAGATCAACAAAATCGCACAATTTCTGAGAAAATGCCACCGTTGAGAAGATTGATGGAACTTGTTTGTGGTATTTTGTACACATGCTGAAATCGCATTGTTCAAAAGTGCTCCAAAAATTCTGAAATTTTTATTTTGAGTAGAAATCATCAATTTAAACATGCGCAAAAAATTTCAAGTAATTTGGAGGTGTGAGGAGGAAGATATGAGGGTCTGAAGTGACGCCTAGATACCCACCGTGCAACTCAAAAAAATCACCAAAAATCGCTCACTTGATGAATTTCCGACCAAGAAGTACCTACAAATTCGGCTCTCAAAAAGAGCCAGGGTCTCTTTGTTGCTCATCCTACAATTCAAAGCCCAAGAACCCGAATTTCCTCACTTTCTAGTTCCAGAAGCCGCGTGGGGGCCTTACGGTCCTTTAGGGGTTAACTTAAAAGGGTGTATCTTAACCCCTAAATGCCCACAACCCTCTCCAACTTGGGCAGTTTTGCAAAGATGCATTACAAAATGCAATTAAGAGGGATATTTTGAATTTTATTTTATTTTTGAAACAAGAGAATGAAGCCCCATTGAATTAATGAAGGTCGCATACACTGAAAACCAAAGGAAACAAGCCTCCTCGGCGAAGAAATTTAAATTTTCAGACAACAAACTTAAAACTACAACCAGACCACATGAGGCCTAGTAGAGGATATTTTGAACTTGATGTATGAATAAGAGTTGTACATTATGAATTTTAGATTCTATTCATGTGGTTAGATCTATAATTGCTATCACCAATATTTTTGTATAAATTTTGAAACTTAAAATTCAAAACTATTTTGTAATTTGATTACAAACAAGATATTGACAATTTGTGGATGAAATTTGTTAAGATGAGTTGAAATGTAATACTCTAAGTGTAGTGATTTTTGGAGATTTTGGGGTTGCTTAATTCTATGAGTTGACTTTTTCAAGAGCACTTTTGAACTATTTTGAGCTAAGATTTTAGAAATTTAATGCAACATGAAATTAGGCATACAAATTTCACAAATCAGATCACACATGCATGAAGCTAACTTCCCATAAAATCTATAGTAAAAAATCCACACTACAAAAAGTGCATGATGGATGAGAGAAGTTGGATGAGATTTGTATATCGTCCAAAAAATGGACGCCTAGGCAGCTAGAGGTTAATCATTCAATGTTCAAATCAAGATTTTCTTGGGTCTCTTTTGTAACATCAGGGCCTCTTTACACTAGAGGCGAGGAGCCGTGAAGAGAGAAATTTCAACCAATGGGAGGCCTAAAAACCGAGAAGACCAAAGAATGTCACTTTACACCCGAAATTTTCAGTCCAAGGGACGGAAGGAGGAGAAAATGACATGTACAACACTTTTGTCCTTCGTGGCAAGAAAAGTGGACATTTTTCAAGGCCCCCGGATTTTGCGTCAAGCCCACCTCAAGAGGTGGGTCGAACGCAAAATCCGGGGGGCCGTTTGGGCAAAATTCTCACAACCAATCATTTTTTATTTTTTAAGAAATATGTAAGAACTTTATTTTAAAAAATTGGCACTTTATTTTGTGGCCCCTTCTCACTTTACACTATATCCAAAGGCTGTCAAGTTCAAAGGTTGGCTTCTCGAGGATGAGCCATGGCCCTTGTGAGGTTTTCTCCACGACTTCTCGCATGTAGTGTAAAGAGGGCCTCATTTGCATTACAAAAAATTTCAGGCCTCCAAAAGGCTGCTAACTCAACCAAATTGCCATGCAAGAATAATAATATAAATAAAATAAAATAAAAATTCACAAAAAAATATTAGAAAAACCCAGTTTGATGTGGCACCATTTCGGCCACGTCAGATTGGATTTTTAAAATAATTTTTGTGCAATTTTTTAATTTATGCTAAATATTAGTATATTATTATTTTTGCATGGCAATTTGGTGGAGTTAGCAGCTTTTTGGAGGCCTGAATTTTTTTGTAATGCTTGCAACAAGGCAAGGAAAAGCTCTGGTGGAGAAAGAAGCACAAACCGCCATGTCACATGGGGAAACCCGGCCATTTCCATCTTTTATCATTAATCCTGGAAAAAGCAAAGGTGGGTGTGCAATGGGAGGGGCTGTAACTGTAGAGCTTCTGTCCGGCCGGGCCACGGAACATATCATCTCTTCTCTCTACCGTCCAAGGCCCAAGTGCCACTTTGGACTCTTTGCTCACTCCAAAATTCCCTATGATTTCTTTGACTCTCCGTCTCAGCTTGTTGGACGGAATTTTCTTTGCATGGTACATTCCATTCTCCAAGAAAAAGAATGTGCTGAGAGTAACTTAGCACTCAGGGCTCCGCCAGATGGGGTGTACCTTGAGGTTCTCTGCAATCATTATTTAATTAGTGTGGTATGATAAGTGGCATGGTCGGCTTTGTCCATGACATGAAAACATGGATAAAGTATGCTCTCTCTGATTTCAAAAAAATTCAAATTAGAATTCTGCAACTTGCCTTGGGTCTGGTTCGATGGAATGTACTTTATTTTCAATGAATGTCATTCAATATTGTTTTTAAAAAATACAAGATTCTGCAAGTTGTTTTTTTAAGGTATGGACCCTGTCTCAAAAATGCGATACTTACATTTGAACCCCAAAACGGCACTCAAACCTAGTATGCTCTCTTATTTCAAAATTTGTCAAACTAGAATTCTGCAACTTGCCTTTGCATCCATAACATTCAGTAGCTTTCATGCCCACTGCCTTTCCTTCATGCACTCTGCTTATCACCTTGAGCCTCCACCTATACACTTAGTTAGCTATTGATGAAGTATTGTTGGGTGTGAAATATTCCATACCATCTTCTGTAGAGCCAAAGCAAAGACAATGCATGCTTCTGAATGTTATGTCTGGTTTGATGGGATGTATTTTGTTGTCTCTGCCCCACCAGGGGAGAGGTTACAGAAACACATCGTTTTCAAGGAGTTACATGACTGAACAGTATAAACACAACCATAAAAGTAAATCTAGGGTAAATACTAGCCGCTTGTTTTCAATGAATAACATTCCATTTGTTAAAAAAAAATTCAAAATTATGCAAGTTGTTTTTTGTAAGGTATGTACAACCCACAATGGACCCCGTCTCAAAATGCCATCCCTACATTTGAACCCGAAAGCGACACTCAAACCTAGATATTGATTACATAATCAAAACATCAAAGCGTGTAAGTGCGTAGGGTTGATTTTGGGTACACCTATAACCAAAACTTTGAAAATTCATAACTTGTTCATACGGTGTTCATATAGTGCATAGTATAGTGCATTTTAATGCTTTTTCACTTACCCAATAATAGCTATGCTTAGTGGTGGTTATGGGTGCACATAATTCACTAAAGTTGTCATCAAAGTCATGTTGCGCTTTTTATCCTTGCACACTATGTCATTAGTTTCGAATGATATTAGAGTGGTATTTCCTAAGCAATAATAACAAAAAAAAGAGTGCAAATCAAGAATTTGTTGGCTATGGATTGAAGGGGATTAACCCCTAAACGCCCAGGGAGGCCAAAAACTGGCTTATGAATGTAACTTACTATTCAATTCCAACTGCTACATGGATTGCTTTCATCCAATTCTTTTTGTAAAGGATTTTTGTTGGTCATGCTACCTCTTCATGTTAAATTCAGATCATTCAAGCTATTTTTGGATTTTAATTGTGGTCCCAACTACAAAATAGTAGTATAAACAGTTGACCATGTAGTGAATTTTGGATTTCTATGTTTTTCCTACTTACACTAAATTTAGGCCATGAAAACGAGTTTTATTGCATTTGAGCTTAACTAACAAAATGAATCTTACTAAGTTTGATTTCTACGCCACTTTGAATTTTTGGAAATATCTGAAAATTGAGTGTTTTATTGAAGTTACAAGTTCAACATGTATTACCATGGTGTAGCAAAAAAATCTAAATCTAGATAAATGGATGATTTTCATTTAATGTAATGTTCTTCATTGTAATTTACACCTTTAGTTAAGAACTCGGAATTTTTTAGTACATTTTGTAATTGATATGAATTTTCTTTCAAATCACTTCAAAAAATCATAGTAATTTTTAATTTTCATCAAAATTTATGAAAATTTCTTGATTTGTAGCAGACACATGGATTCATCTACTAAAAATATAAAATTGAATTCTTATCTTATTTATAGTGGCAAAATTGAGTGTGACAGGTAAAGCATGATTTCATGGTCATAGGCATAACGTTTAAGGGTTAAAAAGGCTTTGCATCGACAGAAGCTACAATAAGTCTTAAACCATAAAATCCTAAGAATATGAATTCAAAAATTCATAGCATGAATATGAGTGAATGAAACATAAAAGTGCAAATACAAAAGTTGTAATATGTCACATACTGCACAATTCTATATATGTTTGAAATTTACAATATGAAAATAGTTCAATCTCAAAAAGCAACCATGTCCCAAACTCACGTCTGAGACATGGTATTATAAAAATAAAATAAAAATAAAAATGTTTTGAAATTGACAACATTTTTTAGGTATCTTGGCATACCGTTAAACACCATTTAGGACTATCTTCATTATCATTGCAAAAGAAATGACTTCTATGCACTTCAAAAATATTCATTATTTAGAAAATTTCATATGAGACTAGCTTTAAAATCCTTCATGGAATTAATGGCATAGGGTTTTATTTGTCATCTACATGATTCATGCATTGCAATGTGGGGCTTTGTTGCATTGAAATTGCAATATTCTAGAAATAATCATTGTCATGTTAAATAATCACTAATACAAAATTAGACTTATATTTTACAACTAGATTAAATTTTTCACATTTGATATGCCACAATGGTCATGTTGGTTGATGGAGGTAAGCCCCTCATATATTGATTTGTTCAAAATGTGTTTCAACTTCCATACATGTTTATATAAAGAATGTAACATTTTTAGAATTATTTAAAAAATTGTATATAAAGTATGACAATGAAATGATCTCCATCAATTATGTGATTATTTTCATCTTAAAAATAATGTTACAAAAATATGACAATTGGTTTATCAAATTTTTATAATTCAAACAATGTAACATTTTTTTTATAAAATGTATATGAAAGATGAAGCACATCTTGAACAAAGTCAATGTGTAAAGGACTTACTTCACATTGACCAACATCATTATCACAACATCAAAAGTGGAAAAGTGCAATATAGCACTTATGCAATGTGGTGGCTTGTATAGCCTCCAATTTTTTTAAATCATATAATTGCAAACATTTGATACCTGCAGGTGTATGTTTGGGAAGTGTTATAAAGATTTATAGACTAGCATGAAGAGTTACCCAAGCATAGAGGAGGGTATATAAAAGATTATGTACTCCCTCTATCCCATAATGACTTACATGTAGGTTCTCTGAAATCTACCTCAAGAGGTAGATTTCAGAGAACCTACGTGCAAGTCATTATGGGACAGAGGGAGTATTATATAACCGATGAGCTGCGGTAGGAACGAGTAGTTATCGTACATAACTGGTTGTTCACTTTTCAATCACAACCCTTGATTTTCATGAAAGGGGAGAAGGTTATGAGTTGCAACTTGTGATGGCGATGGTGTCAAGTTGCCAATGGGATGGAGTCACGTTAGCGTTGAAAAGTCAACAACTGGTTATGGCATAGGATGTGCAATATGGGGTTTTTGAAAATTGTTGGGATTGTTCACTTGGGTAAGCCGCCCTAATTGTGCCAAGATTTGGAAGTCACCCTATTTGTGCCACTTTGTATTAGTAGTGTACATATCAAAATTTTAACTTTTAAAGAACCATGGATTCATGGTTTTAAAATTACAAATACAATCAATCATATTATGAAAAATATAATTCATGTGGAACCCAATTTAATATACCAGAATCAAGGAAGAATGTTTCATATGTTGGTAAGAAAACAAATCATTTTGAACAAAAGGAAGTATACATAGTTCCTACTCAAAAGTGCTAAAAAAAAACATAAGGTCCAATTCATGCTTTAGGGGTTAAATGTAATCTTGACACTGATAGTGACCACAAAGTGGCACAAATTAGGGTGGTCCCAGAAGAAGTCCCATATGGAGTGTACTGCACAGAACAAATCGAAGGTTCAGATCAAGAAATTAGAAACACAGTTTGGGAGGACATGTATGCAAAAAAATTCATGTAACTACAAGTGCATTTTTGGGTAGAATTTACAGCCTGCTTCTATGATTTAAGTGTGGGGATGTATATGCACACAATGGCCTTCTGCTACCAGTACCGTACTGTGGGGATGACTGAAAATTCGTTTGTGTACGTGTCAAGAAATGAGGGAGGATCCCCATGAGAGACCGGCGCCCGCTCTCTGCACAGAGAATAAACTAATTTTAGTTCCTGCTTTGGATTAGAGGACGGGTGCTAGAGCGATTGGACAGGCTTGGCACTTCCTCAAACCAAGGCCGCTGTTTTTCACAGACCCGCTCTCACTTTTATTCATAACATTCAATAGCATGCACTGTCTCTGCCTTGGCTCTACAGTAGATGGTGTGGAATATTCCATACCCAACAATATTTCATCAATAGCTAAGTGGATAGGTGGAGGCTCAAGCTGATGAGCAGAGTGCATGAAGGAAAGGCAGTGAGCATGAAGGCTACTGAATGTTATGTTAGAGGAGAAAAAGAGGAGATTGAACACTGAACTGGTTGTCTATTTTCTGCTAGAGTGGGGCTGGGTCTCCCATGGGGAGTTGCTCTGAGTCCGAGAAGGTCTATCAATTCCTTACACGGCTTTGTAGTATGAATCACTGTATGTTCTGTGCATTTTGGCATCAGTTCACATGATACGGTCAATCATGTTCTGCAGCTCATTCCAAAAATAATGGTTTCAGAGGCTATTTCCTCAGCCACAATCACATGTAGTCTTCACAATTTTTGAATAGTTGCGGCAGAAATTGGACTCAGATATATGTTGATTGCATACAATTTTCGCATAAAGCCAACAGTGGATCGTTCTGAATTTTGGATCATTCCAGAACAGGTTAATATTTTATTGTTGGTGCAGTTACTTATAATTTCATATTTTGATTTTATTCCCCAGACAATCACAGATCAGTAAAAGACTCCCTTGACATTTCCCTCCCCCAAATAAAAGGGTTAAACATTGCAATGAAAGAGGTCATGAATGACACCGTACCATTGATAGTTGATTCTGAGCTTTTGGGGGTGCTACAGGTGAAATTACTGTGAAGAGATCGCCAAGAAATTGCAATTTAGAAGGTTCATGACATTGAACATGTAATCAATCTTCTCATGAATGTTTCGTGTAGCACCCACAGTGCTGTGTAGTGCGTATGAACTTCATATTCGTATTTCGGCAAAGTTCAGTGTGCCAAAATGTGATGTTCAAGTGCTGAAGATTAGGACTTTCAAGTGTTCAACTAGATATTAAATTTCCCAGCATGCCCACCCAAGAAATTGCAATTGTCTGGCAGATGGGGGTCTAATAGACGTGTTCGACACTTTGTCTAGTAGTCGAGTAAAACAACTTGCATATTTTTTGTGTATAATTCATGTGCAATTTAGGTAGAAGCTTGCAGGATTTCTCCTGTGAATTATCTCTAAGCATGTGGTCATGGATGTAGCGAGGCTATAACCATGTTTGATCTGAAAATTAATTTTCTTGTGGGAAGTTTCAGTACTTACAAAGTGAAGATTCCTTATATGGTCCACCATGTGGTTTTCATGTATAACGTGGTATTTCTCTGTGAATACGAATGCAATGCATGAAGCTATGGTATGCATTTGAAGGTCTGTATACCAGGAATTGAATCCAAACATTAGTTTCATCAATGGAATCATACATATACCGTATAGTTGAAGGAGGTCAAGTGGATTTTGCAAATCTCAATGCAACATGGAAAACCTAAATTTCTGCGGCTCCTATACGAGTTAAAATCTTTGCATGTATACATTAGATCTTTGTATAACTTTGAGGAAACACTTAAACACAAGTCCTCTTCTAAGCTATACGTTTGAATTTCATGTTAATATCTCCGGTTGAGAGTGTGTATGTTAGGTATACTTGTTTAGTTTTTGATTGCAGATTTGATGATGATTTATGGTACTCGATCTATTGTGTATGGCGATCTTTATTTACACGACAAACCCAACATTCTCCAGCCGCAGACACTTTGCGGTTGCAGGTATTGGTTACCAGTGTCAAAATTCAATATTGGGAACTTGTATGCACAATTTGCAGTCCACAGGAAATTCCTATTGTCAGCTCCAAGCATTATATGACTGGAATGGCATGATCCTAATTTAGGGATCCCATTTCGTGATCCCGGTCTGTTCATTGTGAATAGACTTGAGACTTCCTACTAGTAGGAAATGTGTCGTTTTTCACTTACTAAATTGGAAAAGGAATCAAATCGCACCAAGTAGCTGGGTTGTGTCAGTGCTGGTGAGTGGTTTGGTCACAAGATGATAGAAATATAAGCATAATATTCAGCCATTGTTCACTGTTCCCACGAAAGGGGGAATGAAAAACGACAGGTCTACTACTAGTGTCATGACTGTCCCTCCCTCGTTATCCCCTAAAGGACCAAGGATTCATGGTTTTAAAAAAACAAATTCAATCAACCATATTGTGAAAGATATAATTCAAATGGGATCATAGTTTATATCACTGGAATCAATGAAGAATATTGCATGTGTTGGTCAAAAGACAAATATATTTGAACAAAAGAAACCCCACATAGGACCTACTCAAAAATGCTAAAAAAACATGAGGTCCAATTTGGTCTTCTTGCACCTTCAGCTGTGAAATGCCTGGCTGATTACAAACCATTGCTCTTCTGAGTTTGCTACAAGGCTTCTCTGTGTCTCTCTTCTCAAAAAAGTGTTTTGAGTCTTTTTCTTCGAGACTTCTCGTAACCCAAGTCTGTGCATGTATCCTAACCATTACTCCCTCCGTTCCGAAATAATTGAAAGCCCCTCGGAACATTGCTTGTAGTTCTCAAAGGTGCTTTTTATTTCGGAATAGAGGGATTATAACTGATTGTAATGGTCAATTTTCTTAGATTGGTGTGTTTCATAGCACCAAAATTGTGACATTCAAGTGCTCAGAGCTCTAAAAACTAGGACTGGATATAAATCTTAGGTTTGAGATGGGTGCTCGGAAAGTGCCAAAATGGCCCACAAGAAACTGAGCATGCAAGAGCCAAATACTAGGAGGATCGTGAGGTTTAGCCTGGGGCTGAAAATCTTGTGCTAAAAGGGGCTAATGTGGAAAAAAGGGGGCCAACATGGAGATTTTTAGCCCCTTCTTACTCTACAATTAGTTTGGGCTAATTATCGAAATCTTCCTAGTGAAGTTGTGAGTATGATTCCAAAATTTAAATACAAAAGAGGGAGTCTGGGTTGTGTGCTCCCTCTTTTTATCTTGATGAATGTCCCTTCAATTTTTTTCACTTAGTGTTTCAACAAAATCGTAGAAACCCATTTCTGCAAGAGTTGAGACAAAGAATAGGTGAGATGATAAAATGATACAATCCTAAATTGCAGCAACAGGATTAAGGCTTATATGGTAGCCACTGTTGACAGGTATAAGTTAACACTACAAGCTAATCCGTTGTTTCTGACTATCTATAATTAGTGGGTTTCACAGTTGTGAAAATAGTTTCTCAAGTCTAGGGAATCCAGAAGAATTGGCCACTGGGCCACAATCTCCTCAATTATGGACACAAAAATTTGAAACAGCAAATTGATGTTCAGAAGCTCCAATCTGCACACCATAGCAACACATGCAACAACTTCAACAGGCATGATCGATGCAAAATTAACTCAGGTATAATTCTGCAATTAATGTAAATCAGCCTATTTGTGTCATGTGACTATTTGTGGCACTTTGTGGTTAATATGCATCAGTGTCTTACATGTAAAATTTTGATATGTCCACTACTAATACATAGTAGTACAAATAGGGTGACTTTCGAATCGTGGCACAAATAAGATGGTTCAGCCAAATTGTCAATGCAAAGTAGAATGATTGCACAAAAGTGGGCTAGAAAACAATCAACTTCAACTTGCTCACATAGTCACACTACATTGATCACAAAAAATCCAGGTAGATCTAATACCTTCATTTGGTGGCACTTCAACTACTTCAAATCCTGGTTAAATTAACTGAGGCATCCCAATCGGGTGCTATTCCTAGTGAGGCCCTTAGAAGTGGGATGTGGTCTCGGTTGTTGAGAGCCTATAGTCTCTAACCATGTCGACTCCAAGGTACACGCATGGCACAAGCCCACCTCCACTATGTTATCCTAGTATGGTCCATTTTCACTCATCCCACTCGAGTGGGGCTTGGACAAAATAACTCAAAAACGACCAAATGCACTAGTTGAATCTACCAGGATTTGAAGCAGTGTTTGCTGAATGATATTGCTAATAGTGGGTTTCAGAATGAGTTTGAAAGAGAATGCGGCTGAACTTGCTATTGAACAATAGCAACATTCAACAATATAGAAACTTTGAGGATCTAAAGTGGTACTTATCATGATGAATATTGATCAATAAAATGCCTCTTCAAATATCAGAGATTAGGGACCTTGGATTGTTGTCAGTATTCACACACAAAAATTATATAAAAGAGCTCACAAACAATATAAATCAAATCTCCCAAATATTAAAATTTAAATACGACAATATATTGAAAATGCAAGAAAACACTTATTTAAAGCAAATGAAATTCCAAATATAAATTGTACACTTTGTGATACTCACAAAATAGATACTTGGCTACACCTCCTCTCATGCCCTAAACAAAATATAAACAACTTATGCATAAAATGTCACAATAATGCGGTATAGAAAATTTAAAAAGCATTTACAAATTACAAGCATAGAAGATGCTACAACATAGGTCCACCTAGATCATGTAACTATAGAGCTACTCTAAAACCAAACATACTCCTCAAGTTAAACCTTGAAGGACACACAGTTTTTCTCATTTTTGAGTGTCATTTTCTCATTTTCAAGTGTCAATTTATTACCTTAATTGATCAATTTTTAATTTAAAAAAAATCATTGCTACAAAGAAGGTTTTATTTTATAATCGTATGGACTCTTCTTGTTCTTTGAATGAAATGGGTGTGCAAGAGATCATGTGGAGGGACCACAACATTGCAATTATTTCAATCACTCTCTCCCCCCACTCTCTCTTTGTGCTTGGTGCTCCAAGATCACTTTTCTACTTGTATCAGCTGCCTTCAATGTGTTTCCATACCATTCAAGTGCATGACTTGCATATTTGTATGGAAGAGTCAAGTCAAATTGTTCAATAATTTTTGTTTGTTTTAAGAATATACTAGTAGTATACATGTCGTTTTTCATTCTACGAAAGGGAGAACAGTGCCTAAACAGTGCCTGAATATGTCATCTTGTGACCAAAACCACTCACAAGCGCTGACATAGCCCAACTGCTTGGCGCGGTTTCATTCCTTTTTCATATATAGTAAGTGAAAAGCGACATATTTTCCTACTAGTGATAGAATATGGGGCAAGCACAATTGCCCAATTAATTCTAGCCTTCAAAATCTCAAATCTCCCTAAGTGATCGAGGTGGGTGTTCATTTGGGTGTCCTCAACTCTGTCAATCTTTGAAGAGTCAAAACTAATGATGATACGATGTGCTTGAGTTTTGGAGATCTGTTTGCCCTACTCAAATGATGTGTAGATGATTTCCCGATGTGTGCAGAGCCCACCCCATAGCTCCATACTTGTAAGATTCCATGCTGCCGCTTGTGTTTTGTACTGTGCCAGGAAGTTCATTATTCATGTCTCTGGCAGGCTGTGCCAGTCCTTCCGGTTTCGGCCACCGGAATTCTTGCCAGCTTAACTTATTCCTGGTGCGCGCATAAATGTGCATAATTGAGTATGCCCGAGGTGGACGGAGCGCAGGGTCGGCACACATCTATGCCAAATATTTAACCTTTTTAGACTCAACCGGACCCTTTCGGTCCTAAGCTACATTAATCCAGTCCAACATTGTTTTATATATTTATTAATTTCTTTTCTCGCATTCTGCATTTAATATAATAGATGTGTTCTCTTTCCTCTTCATAACATTTAGTAGCATGCACTGACTCTGTCTTGGCTCTATAGTAGATAGTGTGAAATATTCCACACCTAATAGTACTTCATCAGTAGCTAAGTGGACAGGTGGAGACTCAAGGTGATGAGCACAGTGCATGAAGGAAAGGCAGTGGGCATGAAGGAAAGGCAGTGGGGTCACATCAAACATTAAACATTTAGTGCATGGTGACTTCAGAGCACACACTCGTAGAGTCGTAGGCACTGAATGGGGTTTTCCAAGGAAACCAGCTAAAATCCAACATTTTACAAAAGCAACCGGTTTTACACAAGAATCCATCCGGTTATTACCCATGTTCTACCTAGGTAGCACCCGAGTATCACAAATTTTATTAGGATTTTAGCTTAAAACTATGAGTTTCAACCGGTAATTTGGCAGTTTCATTCGGCTGATTTTACACTAACTACCGAATCTCCCCAGACATTGGTCGTAGGGTTGTGGCATGTTTGACACGTTTTTCCAATTTGACGTCATGTAGATGTCTGACATTGTCTAACAAACATGGAGGTCTACTAGATGTCTTCGATATTCTCTTCAACACTTTGTTTGGTGGTCAAATTGCACAACCCTGCTTGACACTAGGGTCTGGGGAGGGCTTACCCAGAGGTAACCTTACATTACTCCCCGGGTAAGTCCCCTTCTAGATAGCGCATTATAACTTGACCATTCCCAAACTAATGACTGACATGGCACACCACTGGCTACATGGGGGGGATTCTACAACGCAGTGATTTTTCAATTTTCCCAAGTAGCCAGTGTTTTTTTCACGATACTTGGGTGATACTTGGTGTTACCATGATGATACTAGGGTAACACCTAAGCAAATTTTTGCTACTCACCTAACTTTTTTTTGAACTATTTGGCTATTTTTCCTTTCATATTTTCAAAAATCCTTCATTAAAATTAGCCACTGTATTTCAAGTGTAGCAATTGGGCTACCGTAGTACCATAGCTAGGCTGCCACCCACGAACGAATAATTAATATTTTTTGAAATATAAGGTTCATTCCTCAAAAAAAGAATTTCTTGGTTTTCGTTTTTGAGCAAAAGATGATTAAAAATGGCCTAAAATGATCCAAAATAGCTTAGAAATAGCAAAATATAGATTAAAATAATTTATTCTATTTTTGTTTTTTGTCCTTATAATTTCTGATATTTTACGTTTTTTATTTTTTGAATTAATTTTTGACGGCCCAGCTATGCTACTACAAATCACTGCTGCAAGGGAGCATTGGAGCCTCCATCACATCAGTGGATTCATTGTTCAATAGTAGCTTATCCCTGCACACAGGTAATGAGAGGATGGAATGACCCCATTTTAATTAATTTTCCAATAAATTGTTCTCCACCGATGGCCCCTCAGGCACTGCTTCATATGTTCAGGTTGACAGCAGTAACAGTACTCTAACTTAACCCTTAAACGTCAAAGCAAGCCCCACGGGCTTGTTATAAAGGAATAATTGAGGAAAAAGTTTCATTTCTCAACCAAATCAAGCGAGACTTATTGCGTTGGAAAGCTACTGAAAAAGCGATCTAGATTCCAAATTTTCGCCTCATTTGAGAGATTGTGGAATCGTTGGTAAGCAATCAAAGTTATCAAATTGAACAAGTTTTGAGGTTGGGGCAGCTGAAGTTCAGCAGTGCTACAGTGCTAACCAGCAGTGCACTGCAGAGCCGTTTTTGCCAAATAAAATAAAATAAAATAAAAATAAATAAATAAATTCCCAAAAAAAATTAGATTCCTTCCGGGCTGCCCCATTCAGGCCCTCTTGACGTTTAAGGGTTAACTCTGGGAGTCTGGGTCACGGCCACTGCTGACTCTCACTCGTAAGAGCAGCATGCAGTGAGTGGGCTCAGGCCCGTGCGATGACCCATGGAGCTGTTACTAGTTCAGATAATGCAGGCCCATTTCATTTCATGGAACTCTGATTCAATATGACCGTGATTGACACAACGTCGAAAACCTGCCAGCTGGCAGAGAACATTCAACTTACATAAAAATCTTCCTCTCGGATTAAGTTTGTTATGACTTATTCATTGATCAATGAACAGTCGTCATGTGTTTCCAGCCCTTTTTTCTTTTTAGCTGGAGAAATATGAAGAATTTGTTTTAGAAGGAGCAAAATTTGGATTAAAAACTCATTCCTTTATAGTCAAAAGATTCATCCACGTTGACATATTTTCATCCATTTGAGCACATTCTCATTCAATTATGATGACTTATAGATGAAAGTGCTACAATGTTTGTTTCACTAGTGCCACTTGTTCGAAAAATGAAAATTGCAGAAAAATCCCTCAAATGATCAGAACTTTCCACTTGGAGCAAGAAAGTGTGAAAGAGTGGCATATACTCTTGATCTATTTGTGGTCAATAAAAAAATGAAAATTTTGGTTGATAAAATATTATGATTTTTTAATTTATATTCAAAATAATAAGAATTTTGAAAGTGAAAAGATAGTCATACTAACCGCACTTGTGATGTATAAGTGGTGTTTTTTTTAACACAAAAAGTATCATGAATTGCATCCTAATTTCGCCCACATGTAGAAATCATTTATTGGATCATAGGTGGTCGGTTATATGTCACTTGAGGATTACAAGTAGTCAGTTTTAAATTCCTTGGATGCTTGTTGTCAATGGCACCAACATGACCAAAATGAGGGTGGGAAATTGTGGGGTATTTCACTTTAACACAAGTTACTCTAAGGTAGAAACACCTAATTTTGTCCCTACACCCATCCCTGAATTGTAAAAATTTCCACTTTATAACTTTTCCACAAAATGCTTTTGAAACCATTCCCTTTCTTAATTCTTATTGGTTTAATGTGAATTTTATAGGGATTGGTTTCATGACAAGTCTATGGGACAGTTTTAGTCGCTTAGGCAACTTCCATTTAAAAAAATTCATAGTAATTTCATGGCTAATCCAAAATTTGATTTTTTTTTCTTATAAAATCATCATTTTCGATTGCTAATACTACAAAATGTTCTACCTTAGAAAAGTGCCACCAACTATGTTGAATTGCTTAAAAATATGATTTTAGGTGTTCCTACTTTTGAGCATCCGCAGTTCCGCACCCTACCATTGAAAGCCTGAAGAGATTCTCTGAAAAGTGAATGAAAAGTGAGTGTATTTAATGCTCAAAATTCAGGACGGGTGAGAGAGCCACGGAATATGAACGTGATATTTAGTGGTATTGGGATACCACATCTCAAATTATACCCATCCCTCCCCACTACACCAAAAAAGAAAAAAGAAAATTATATATATATAATATATGTAAATAAACCAAAAAATTTAATTATGGTCCATGATCACTAGTACTGGTTACTGGTTACTAGAATGTAGGCTAGAGTGTCTATTTTTGGAAGGCGAGAGCACTTTTGTACCAATAGCCCTTTATCCAATGGGCACTTGCACATTGTCATTACGAACAAACACTTTATTCACGCCAGCCCTCCAATCGGACCGGAGTTTCTATCTATCTATGTGGTATCGGCATATGCCCCTCTGTAGTTAATTAAAGGAAGGGCTCGATATCCTAAATACACTACTAGAAAATCCAACTGTTCTATTGATTCGGTCGCGTTGATTAGAGACACTTTTATGTTGATTTGGTCGCGTTTTTGTCCAAATCAACAGATTTCTGTCCAAATCAACAGAAAAGTGTCCCTGATCAACGCGACCAAATCAACAAAACAGTTGGATTTTCTAGTAGTGATATATTGATGGATAATAATGATTAGATAGAAACTCCGGTCCTCTTTTTAGGCTGGCGTAAATAAAGTGTCTGTTTGTCCTGATCTCGGGGGGTTTACTCTTAGTATATTTTGCGTATCATGTGTGAAAAAAGGGTATTTAAAAGTACCCTTAAAAATAAAAGTAATTTTTACTATAATTAGTAATATTTCGAGAATGTTCTCATAATTATTCTTGTAATCAATTTTTAGCATCCTATATTAATGTAATTCATTTATAAAAATTACCTTCCTAGATTTATTTGGACCCTATATTTTTTTGCACGCCATTTGTAATTTTTTGGAAGTAAACCCCCCGAGGTCCTGATCACCCATGTGTATTGATTGTGATTGGTTCACGCACTATATAGAGGGATATTTAACAATTTAAAGGCGCGGAGAAAATAAAACACGCCATTTGCAAATAATGCATTAGGCAAACGCGGTCATTTCAGGGCCTAACTATGCTCAAAAATTCAAAAATTGATTTTTTTAATAAAAAGGTGCGATTTTTGCCTTTGGTGTAAAGTGCAGTGCATTGCATAAATCAAATATATTTTGGATCTTCAATAATAAATATGTGAACTTCATGCAATTTTTAATTTTGTAAAATGTTTTTCATAAAGCCCCTTCAAAAGTGCAAAAAATATATATAATAAAATCATATGATAAAGAAGTACATGTTGGCCATATGAAGTGCAACCAATAGGACTAATCTACACAATCTAAAGAAAACTACTACTCGAAGGTGAATTGGGTCTCCGGAATCCTTTCACTGAATCCTCTCCTGTATTGCAATAAAACATGAATATTTCAAAATTTTCAGAACAAAATTTTAAATTTCATTCATTTTTATGGAAAAGCCTTGATAAACGGGACAGTGGGACACACACCAAAGGAAAAGGTGTGTTGGGGTTGTTGCAACATACAGGAGATGCGAAGGCTACCGCAGTAGAATGTGAGAAGAGCAAGTACAATAAGGATTCTTTATTTTTATTTTCTTTCTTTTTGTGCGTTCGTCCTAAGAGGTAAAGGGTGCACGAATACAAGGTCAAGGCTTTGCTTTGGCTTGGCCGAGGCTATCAGAGAGGGTGCGTGCACTCTCTACCCCCTAGGGTGATTTATTATATATATATATATATATATATATATATATATATATATATATATATATATATATATATTGGCCTTAAGGTGTGGAGGGTGCGTGGACACACCTTTGCCACGGCCAAGGTTGTGACTATGGCCATGACCAACGTTTTAGCTGGGGCTGTCAAAGACAATACGCAGTCGTGCATCCTCGACCCTGTAGGAGGAATAACTAAATAAATAATTATTTTAAAAAAAACTGGCGGTTAGGTTGGCTGCCAAGGTCATGGATTTGGCCTTGGCCAAGGCCGTCAAAGAGGGTGCGCACCCTCGACCCTGTAGGGCCAAAATTTTAAGTAAATTTTAAAATAAATTTTAAAATTTTATTGTTTATTGTTTATTTTTTAAAAATTTAAAACTTTAAAATTTATTTTTTGGAAGCTAGGTTTGTCCGCTAAGGCCAAGGTCATGTCCTTCGCTATGATCTTGGCCAGGGCTGTCAAAGAGAATGCGCAGCCACACCCTCGTATATATATATATATATATATATATATATATATATATATATATATATATATATATATATATATATATATATATATATATATATATATATATATATATATATATATATGATTATTATTATTTTATTTTGACGGCTAGGTCTCGCTGCCAAGGCCAAAGTCATAGCCTTGGCCAGGGCCATCAAAGAGGGTGCACGGCCGTGCACCCTCGACCCGTAGGAGAAATTAAAAAAACCACCCTAAAGGGTGGAGGGTGCATGGCCGCGCACCCTCTCTAATGGCTTCAACCAAGCCAAAATAAGACCTTGACCTTGTGGCTGTACATCGTACATCCCCTAGAACGAACAAATAAAATAAAATAAAATAAAAATAAATAAATTTATGAATAAAAAAGGAAGTAAGGAGCTTCGTTGGGTCCGGATAATTGGGAGTTGCTTGTTGCAACTTGGGAGTAACAGTTTGCAAGTGCTCTCCAACAAGAGTTCTCCATCACCTCCTCCAAAGAGTTGATTCTTCATTTGTTATGAATTGTTCCATAATCCATTTCATGAGAGATATTTCTTGCATATAGAATCAAATTACGAAATACCCTAAATACAAGTCATGATTTTTACAAAAGAAAGAAAACTCAACAATTTCCAATACTAGTAGAAAAGGTGGCAGTGCTGAGGGAGATGCCCAAGCAAGTAGTGCTCAATTCCGCGCTTGCTTAGTGATTTTGCCTGGCATGTTCCTTGGGAGCGCTACCTTTTCTACTAGTGCAAGAATTTGTAATATATCCTTTTTGCAACCAAAGTTGTTGGAAAATAAATTTGGCCAAAATTTTCATGCAATTTCTTCCGGACTGAATTTTTAATGCATCCGAAAAGCCAAGTGCACGATTATATGGCCAAGTGAAAAAATAGGAAATTGCGTGTTAATGGCTTGTGACACCAAATTTTGAATGTCGGATGATAGTAGTCAAGAGGTGAATTGAAAGGAGAAGAGTGTGGAATTGTGGATGCTCCTCATCAGGTGGCAGCCCCTTGCACATAATATTTTTGAAGGAAATCAAATTGATGGCACCTTGGCAAGAAGCAAACTGAAGGAAAGATGAAGTGGTCAGAAGCTGTGCTAAGATAGGTCCATATGATGTACTCCTATAATAGGAGTACGGGGAGTTTTCTAAGGAAACCAGCTAAAATCTAATATTTTACAAAAGCAACCGGTTTTAGACAAGAACTCATCCGGTTATTACCCATGTTTCATCTAAGTAATACCGGAGTATTACAAATTTTATCCAGATTTTAGCTTTAAACTATGAGTTTCAACCAGGTAATTTGGCAATTCCATTCGGTTGATTTTACACTAACTGTCGAATCTCCATACATTGCTCCTATTGTAAGAATGAGACTGTACGTCTGAAGCCAGGCGTAGACAACTTACCACTTGTGGAATACATATGTATTTATCAAGTGCTGGGTTGACAGCATGATGGGTCCGTCTTCAGAGGCCCAGACTCGAGGCTTCCAAAGCCTGCCAAGGCGTTTACAATTGCATGTGCTCGACAGCAGAACCCACTCTGCCTGCCAAGTATGACTGTAGATTATCATGTCTCAGAAAGCAAGCCAACACATTCAGTCAAACTGGTCAAGATATGCCATCAGCTGTAGGAGCTCGTTCTAAACTCATTAGCCACTCTAGTCGCAACTGGACTCCCCTGAATCGGGAATGTTCCATTGTGAGATGGTCACTAGTAGGAAATGTGTCGTTTTTCACTTACTATAAATGAAAAAAGAATGAAATTGCGCCATGCACATGGGTTCTATCAGTGCTCGTGAGTGGTTTTGGTCACAAGAAGACAGAAATATAAGCATAATATTTAGTCACTGTTCATTGTTCCCACGAAATGGAGAATGGCATAACGACATGTCTTCTACTAGTGAAAAGGGCTCCCCAGTCGAAACGCGGTATAAGGAAGGCCAAACAAAGCCTTGGAAAGACGGAAAATTTGAGGTCGATTTAGGGCTCCAAACCCGCTTTGTAACCTTGGTCAAAGGCTTCTTGCCTTCACTGATGACGTGGCACGGTTGCGGAGTTGTTTATTGTGAGTCGATTGAGGCATGGTGGAGCACTTAGGGCATGTTTCCATGTGGAACCCAACTGAGCATTGATTGATGGATTGAGTGATTCCCATGCAAAATTTTACAACCTTTCCCATCATAAATCATGTTGCCGGTTCCATTACGGGTCTTCGCCACAACCTCAAACAAAAAATGGCTTGGAAGACCCGACATTGACCGAAAATGAAGCCAAATTGCGCCATGTGTCTTAAAGGTGATTTTCAACCAAATTTGTGCATCATTGCAATGGTTGTGGACAAAACATAGATGTGTTATAATATGTGCCTTCCATATGTTTGATGAAGTTTGGTTCAATAGACAAAATGTAGGGCATCTTTTCTACAAATTATCCATATGGTCAAACTTCCAAAAAACTTTAGATATTCTTTTAATGAATTTAAAAGCATTAACCTTTGAAATTGTGTATAAATTATAATATTCACTTTTAGAGTTCAAAATTTAACTTGATTGGTTAAAATTAGTTTATCTATTGTAAATTTTTTTAAAAATAAAAGAAATGATACAGGGAACATCCTTACTTTCTCCAAATAGCAAATTTTATAACACTAAGACTCACAATGTTGAGGAGATCCACTTTGAAAATTTCTCCGAGGTGAAGTTTAACTTGGATTGACATAATTCAAATTGTGTTGGAAAGTAGATTTGTTCTAGTACTTTAAAATATTTTTAATTTTAAAAAAAAACATTTTTTTGTTTCGGGCAACCTGTTAGAAACAGGCAGCGACCAGAATATGATTGTTTGAGCGTTTAGGGGTTAAGTTAAATGCGCTTTCCAAGCAGGGTGTTAAGCCAAGCTTTGGTGGCTTAATATTTTTTTGCACACATATGTCATTAGTAGAAAGGTGTAGTTACTATTCCTAATTGTAGAAATTATAAATGGGTAGGGTGGACATGGTTGCACTCAATTTAATGTTTGGAGGTTTTTTCTACAGTGATCACATGTAGTTGATGTCAGGTTGGGTTCCACGTGGATACAGGCCTTTACAGCCACAACTACATCGCCCTCCTAGATGACCCACGTGCTATGTCTAGGAACATGGGCTCTTTCCAGTTTATTGACTAGAGTTGCTCTTAGAGCATCCGCACCCGTCTTCCTCAATTCACCCCTTGACTACTATCATCACATTCAAAATTTGGTGTCACAAGCTATTGTCTCCACACCCTTGAACTACTATATAGTCCGTGAACCAATCACAATCATTATGCATGGGTAATCAATAATTATTGTTCATCAATCTTTGATATTGAACCCTTCCTTAACCCTTTAGTGCCTAGTTTATCACATTCTGGTCACTGGACTGTCGGAAATGCAAATAACAGAAAATCCGTGAAGAATTGGATTTTGAATTGTGAAGTTCAGATTTAGAGATTTATAATACACATCTTCTATAAATAAAAAAATTCAATTTAGAGTTGTAAAACTATCAAAATACCTATTTTCAAAACACCAAAATATTGCAAATACCTCAAAATATAGAAAATACTTACAAATACAATACATGTACTATGCTATATTTCTAGTGTTTGGAAGTCTGTTATCTCATATTTTTGGGGTTGTGTTCTCTTGTTCATGTTCTAGTAGTGTATGTATTCCGATCTTGATCAATGTACCAACTCCTTTCAATTTTTAATGTATATTTTTTCTGTCTTAAACCATATACGAATAAGTCACTCTAACTTATAAAATTCACAATAATTATGTGTGAGTTTGTTCTTGATATGAAAGATTACAATGGAGAGGCGTTGACATAGGGCATTACTGATCCGAGTCACTTTCATTTTGTAAAATTAAACCCAAATTCTATTTAACTTTGAAGTCACACTCTCCAAAATCTCATTTTTGAGTGTGCATTATACGGTTCAAAGACATACTATAATCTTGCAATTCCACCATTGGATGGTTGTTTAATTTTGGCAAATTGTCTCCATTCCATTTGAGAATACAATTTTACGGTTACTTTCTAATTTAATCCATTCTATTTATGATAGTATCAATCACAATGGAAAAAACTACTGAAATCAAGTGCACGCAGCTACAGTACCTTAGGCACTAAAGGGTTAAATTAGCTCTAGAGGAACGTAGTGGGATATCACTATATTGTGCTCATACTCCGTGACTCCCTCACCCGTCCTGAAAAAACAACATCAAATACAAGCACTTTTCATCCACTTTTCATAGTCAATTGTGAATTCCGTGATAGGGTGCGGATGCTCTTAGGTTAAGGTGATGGCCTGATATGGGTACCCCCTCCAAAAATAGTGTGATTTTTGAGAAATATCCTTCTTGTAAGAAAAAAACATCGGAAAATTACAAAAATTAGATGATGTTATAGGTGCCATGATTGCAGCTATATTCATGGTGTTAAAGATGAAATTTCTTGCACACATAAAATGAGTTAAACATAAGTCACAGATAGTGAGATGTGTCTTACCAGTATCCATATCAGGCCATTGCCTATGACCTTATTCCACAAGAATTCTAGGGGCTTATTAGATACATAACCACCTTTGGTACAATATTGAGTATAGAGAAAACCTTGTTTCCAGCTACCACATGTGAGTTTCGGTTTCGACAGCTTGGATGTTAAAATTGAATTTCCACACCAGATTTTGAGCAGTCCACGTCACCCCCAAACCAATCATTAGATGACATGTGGCACTTTTTGACCAAATTTTTTTAATCAATTTATGTCGAAACTGACCATGATGTAATTTGCATGTACAGTGCCCACAAAGAAGTTTACGTTCATTCAACTTTTCAGAGAATTGTCAATAAAATTTACAAAAATTATAAGCTTTGAGCCTAATTTGGACAAGTTGTAGTGCACAAGATGAACCACACATAAAATTGAGTTTTGATAATAAAAGATAATTCTAAAATCTATTTTTATTTGAAATTCAAACCTTCATTTTTTACGCTTAATTCAAAAAACTATGTATACAAATTTTGTTACTTATGGTTTTATAAAACTTTCAATGGAAAGAATGCAAATCGTTTGTAGAATCATGTAAAAACAAAAATCATGAGTTTTGGGGTCATATTTACTAAAATATCAATGTTTGAAGTTTTTAGTTCAAAAATGTTCAATTTGAATACAAATATTGTATTTTTTTAATATTTGATCCAAAAATTGTCCATAGAAGTAATTTTTCACACTTCAAATGGTTTAATAAATATAAATATAAATATAAATATTTTTTATAAATTTAATTATTTGATTCAATTCTTTGAAAAACTGAATGAACGTAAACTTCTTTGTGGGCACTGTACATTTGTTAGTTGTACTCAAGACTACATGCAACAAGTGCTGGTCACGATGTAAGGACAAATTCTTGTGATTTACAATCAAGTTGAGTAGCATTTGCGCGAGGTGGATAAATTGAAACACCAACTCACCTACTTGATGAAGCAGCCACAGAACAAGGATGGAGCTGAAATTATGCTCTCCAAATGTACCAGTACCTCTAAGAGAGTTAGGCCCATGTAATATTGCTTGCATTGATGAATAGGTCAAATGGTGTTCAACTTTCTCCATTAACCCCTAAATTTTTGAGCGACCATATTCTGGTCGTTCCACTTTTTGGGCAGCCTCCAGGGACCTCATATTTTTTAAAATTTCAATGAAATTTTCAGTGTAGCTTCCAAAAACTACACTCTACATGTCGCACTTCGTTTCATGTCATTCCGATAAGTATTGCAAAAGTTATAAGCATTTGAAGTTTTTGAAGCGAAATCGGGCAGCAAGATTTTTTTATTTTTTACTCTTTTTCAAAATTTCTTTTTTGATTCATGATTGGTTGATCTTTATCTACAAATGAAGCTTTAAATCTACCCATTTTGAGCAACGGGATAAAAGTTATGAGGAGATCTGTTTTTTGGGTAGTTTGGACAAAAAAAACTTTGAAGCTCATTTCTAAACTCAATTTTCAATATTTTTTTAATGAAATAAAAGGCACTAGGTGAAGATTTCCAAGTACAACATTCTCACCGTTAAGATTGACATTTTACAATTCCATGTCAAACTTATTAATGGTATTCTTTTTCCTTTCACTTTGTACCCACTTCTAGTAATTGTTTTATGAAAAAATTAATATGAGCTTTTTTCTTACAAGATTTTATATTTGAAGACTTAACTCAATTGTTAACATGGCCTTGCCATTCATTGAATTTCTAACCCATTCAAAAAAAAGATATTAATTTCTAAAGTTCAAATTTGTCACCGGATTGAACCCCAAAAAATCTTCTTTTGCAACTTTGATCCTTATAATCTAAGAATCTAATGGTCATTTTGCTCTCAAATTTTGTGCTCACATGAAAATTCAAGTTGGGTATTAGATCTTACGGTTAAATGATGAAAAAACTAAAAAAACATATGATTTCTTCTGCAACTTCCAAATGCTGCGTTTTTCATGGTTTTTTGTGAGAATACGGTCAAGGAATTTTAGGGGTTAACCCCTCATGCAACAACCTCAATGTGCTCTACTGTTTCTCACTACCACATTTGTACAAGCACATTTGTACAAGAAAAAATTTCACCATCTTTTGCACAAGAAAAAATTCTGAAATTTTTACAGCAACATGTCTTGCAATTTTTACAAGGCTTACAAAAAAATTGATCCCATAGGACACATTATGCAACAATAATCGGCACTTTGTATGTGAATGTTCTTCCCTATATGCACACCGTATGAACAGGGGCAACCTCCTTTAGGGGTTAACATAGAAGTATCGTTTGATGAAGCATCGTACCATACTATTTGTCATGTATTGTGGGTGGAGGGCATGGTCGACACAAATATATACTCCCTTTGTCCCTCTAAAAATCCATGCTTTCTTTTGTAATTTACAAAGAAGAACACGGGTTTTTAATGGGACAAAGAGAATATATATTTTGAAAAATAAAGTTTGACATATGAAATATATTTAAGATTTTTCATTTTTTTTATTGAAAAATACCTTTTCCAAAAAGTTTGGCATTTATTTTTAGAAATATTTTCTGCCGACCGTGCTCTCCACTTACGGTTTCAGATTTTCAGAGGACCACCTACGGAACAAGTTGAACATAATCAACGTACTACTCTTTTCTACCTTGCTCATCAAGTGGTACTGCCCACATCAATAGTTACTTTTACAATACATCTACTTGAATTCTTCCAGGTTTACATTTGAATGAATCAGGTGCTCTTTGATAATTGAATGGCAGTGAGACCGCAGGCACAGTGAATGATATGTACTTTGTCTGTTGTCTTTTGTTTTGTTTATTGTTGAGCCTCAATTAAATGATTTTATTTACCCTTTTTAACCCTTTAGTGCCCAGCAAACCACATTATGGTCATTACAACGTCTGAAATGCAAATAGTAGAGAATCCGTGAAGAATTGGAACTTCAGTTTTGAAGTTCAGATTTGCGCACATACATTACGCACCTTCCAGAAAAAGAAATTTTCAATTTGGAATTGTACAACTATCAAAATACCTATCAACAGAACGCAAAAATACTGCAAATACTTGAAAATACAGTAAATACTTACAACTACAACATATGTATTGTGTAGTATTTCTTGTGTTTGGAAGTTTGTTATCTTGTTTTATTTTTTTGGATTGTGTTCTCTTCTTCATCTTCCATTAGTGTGTGTAATCCGATCTTGACTAATGTACCCACTCCTGTCAATTTTCAACGTATAAAATTTTGTCCTAAACCGTACATGGACAAGTCACTTTCACTTATAAATCTCACAATAATTATGTGTGAGTCTATTTTTGATATGAAAGATTGCAACGGAGAGGTGTTGACATAGGGCATAGCTGAACTTCTTTGCTTTTATTTTTGAAAATTTACCTCAAATTCTATTTAACTTTGAAGTCACACACCCCCCAAAATCTCGTTTTTGAACGTGCATTATACAGTTCAAATACATACTGTAATCTTCCAATCCCACCATCGGATGATTCTCAAGTTTTAATAAAATGTCTGCTCTCGAGTTGAGAATAGAATTGTACGGTTACTTTCTAATTTAACCCATTCTATTTTTGGTAGTCTCAACCACAGTGGAAAAACCCACTGAAATCCAAAGCTGTCTGCTACAGTACCCTGGGCACTAAAGGGTTAACACCTGAGCTACAGTGTAATCTGGCCAAACTAAACGTCATCACTTTCTCACTTTTGAATACATATTTTGAATCCTCCAAGTTCTCCCATGCAATAAATTTTGTTTTCCATAGAATCTAAAATTTCCACTATTAACCCCTAAACCTAAACACAAGTAGATGCTAGCCTCAAAAGGTGTTCATGAGAGGACCATTGCAAGCATAAAATCTACCCAATAAATTTGTCATACTTGTGGTTGGAGGCCTCTCCAATATTATCAACATCTTCCCATCACAAGAGATTTATTGTAATTGGTAGAAAATTTAATAGGCTTGCAAAGGTAATTTGGATGAAAGTCAACTGAGATTGTATAAGAAAGTTACAAGGTTTTGAATCTGTTCGTGATCCAGTTGTTGAATGTTGGGACGTTTACAATAGGGATTAAATATGTAATGAAGAGCCAAATAGCATTGCCAAACATAAAGACATGTTGCAATGGGACTTTGAGAAAATCCCTCCAGCAAGTATAGTATAAATAGAGACGTGCAATATGGCACCCTTTTGAAAACTGGATCGAAAGAGAATCTTCACTTAGATTCATTTTTCTAAGTAATGAAGGAATGCCATTTGTATTCTATGAATTTTGAGACTACCGTGTCATTGTCACGTAAAGTTAGTTTCTAATTGTAAGTTGACTGTGGTCCCATTGCAAAAGGGTGTTGGCTCCCATTGCTCTATTATGCTATGAGGGTTTGTATTCCACATAAACCGCTCTTGCAAGGTTGAATTTCATGAATCATCCATAAATAGATGAATGCTCATGGCATAGAAATTACCCGTTGTGCATGCTTAGCCCAGTGTTTTTTTTCCTGGCGATTTTTAGCTTCTAGCAGCTGCTTAGAAACAGCTGCTAGAAGCTAAAAATCGCCAGAAAAAAAACATTGGCTTAGCCTTCTTTTTGGTTTGATTCACATTTCACAACAAAGGAATGACTGAAGGAACTGAGATTCCTTCGGCAATAATCATGTACTTACATAGACATACTCTCCCCATGACCCCATTCAGCAGCAAATTTGCACACTAAAATTCTGCTATGTACATAAGGTAATCTACGCTATTTGTGTCATGTGACTATGTGTATAGGACAATCCATTTCAATGAGGGCTTTCTGGGTGTAAAGGGTGAAAGCGAAGCCCAAGGCATTTCTATCCAAAGAGCCCAAGGCATTTCTATCCAAAGAGCCCAAGGTTAAAATAAATAGACCTGCATAAAGCAATGTCAAAAAAATTCTTTTTAATTTCATTTTTCTTTCTAAGACTTGGACTTACGTTCCATCGCTATTCCCGTTTGTTCTCTTTTGTTCCCAATAGTTAACTTAGTGTTCCCTTAATGTGATAAAGAAATATGATGGATGTATGAATTTGAATTATGCTAAAATTCCCCCGAGATTGGATTATGACAAATTTCCCCCGAAAAATCACAACCCTAATAGCGAGTTATAAGGCCACGTAAAACGTATTCTATTTTTTCTTGAGAGAACTTTACGTGCCACTTTGTAGTCACTATGTATCAATGTTTTTTACATTTAATCCTTAAAGGTTCAAAGAGCCCATTCCGACCAATATTATACATCAGTATTTCATTATATTTGGAATGGTTCTACGCCTCCTACAGGTTTAAGATAAAAAATGAAGTTAAAATTCATGTCGACATGGTTTTAATGAGCTGTCAAGGCCTCAATTTGGAACTTTTTACTTACAACAAATGCCAAATATGCGCCAACATATCTACTATCCCAAGGACCTTTAGGGGTTAAATTTCTGATATGTACACTACTAGTACATAGTGGCACAAATGAGGTTACTTACCTTACTTCCCAACAGTTATTGTGAAAAAACTTACAAGTACTCCAGGAGGCCAGGAGCTGTCAATTTTTCACACATACTGCAAGTTCTTACCACAAGCTCCGTCATGCCAGGGAAGGAAACACAAGAGCGGAGAGTAGGTTATAACTTCCCACATTTTTAGACTAAGTACATCAATAGGGACCTTTTTCCAATTTATGACCAACAAACAAACCCCACCTCTCCACTTCATTACACAAGTGACTTCCCCATGAAATCAAGCACCAGTGAGAGTGAGAGTGACCAAATGCCATTCAATGTTACCATTAGTTAGTGCAAGTTATCAATGGACAAACCCTAGTTTGACACTCTAGCTCGTACTCCTTGCTCTCGCCCGCGGCCCCATAGAAGAACTGAGCCAATTAGATCCTTACAGCATGTGGACTGACAGGGAATGGAAGCTGGACAGGCATGGAATACAGATTACAGAGTTTGGGGGAGGATTTGGGATGAACCAGCCATAAGGTAACTATACCTTAACCCCTAAATGCCTAGAGCCCTCTCCAAATTTGACAGTTTTGCAAAGATGCATTATAAAATGCAACCTAGAGGAATATTTTGAACTTGATATATGAATAAAAGTTGTACATTATGAATTTTAGATTCTATCCATACGGTTAGATCTATGATTGCTATTACCAATAGTTTTATATAAAATTTGAAACATGAAATTCAAAATTATTTTGTAATTCAATTATGAATAAGATATTGACAATCTACGGATGAAACTTGTTGTGATTGGTTGAAATGTAATACTCTAAGTGTAGTGATTTTTGGAGATTTTTTGGTTGCTTAATTATATGAGTTGACTTTTTTTAGAGCACTTTTACACTGAAATCTTCAAAATTTTGGGTGAATCACTACAACATGAAATGAGGCATAAAAATTTCACAAATCATCCCCTTTCTAATCGGATCACATATGCATGAAGCTAACTTCCCATAGAATCTACAGTAAAAATTCTACACTGCAAAAAGTGCATGACGGATGAGAAATTATGGATGAAATCTGTACATCGTCCAAAAAATGGACGCTCAGGCAGTTAGGGGTTAAAGCATCCCCCTTCCCAACTGAGCCCACTTACACACATAAAACAGAAAATATTTTTGGTGGATCTTAATAGCAAGTTCAAGAGGATTCTAACGCACTTTAGCATGCATTATTTGAACACTGTACAAATAAGTTATGAATTTCTAAAGTGTTGACTATAGGTTGACCATAAAGTGACCCTAAACTCTGATGTTCAGATTGTGCACATTCTCATCAATAGTAGGGTGCCAAAATCTACTTATTATGAAAGATTATGCTAAGAACGATTTAAGGAAAAGGTCGCTTTTAGATATAGTTACCTTAGTCCTTTCTATTTTGAAATCATTTAGTCATGGGCTCTAGATACGTTGGTTTGTTTATGGAGTTTCAACCAATTTAGATATGATACGTGCCACTTTTTGTAAAAATTTCCCACAATACTTATACGTAACATTTAGTAGCATGCATTGTCTATGCCTTGGCTCTATAGTAGATGGTGTGGAATATTCCACATTCAACAATACTTCATCAGTAGCTAAGTGGACAAGTGGAGGCTCAAGGTGATGATCAGAGTGCATTAAAGAAAAGCAATGGGCATGAAGGCTACTAAATGTTATGTACCTTTTGGTTTATTCAATGGTCTATTATAGGAACTCTACCGTATAGTAAAACTACATAACAATATTAATTAGTTTTGATAAAATCTATTTGCTTCTTCTAAAAAAAAGGATTCATTCGTGAGGTGCTCTATTGGAGTCAACAGCCTTTTGTAATGGGACCATAGTCTAGTTAAAATTAGAAACTAAGTTTACGTGGCAATGACACGGTAGGTTTTAGTGCCACTTTTGGGGTTCAAAACTTTAAACGTAAGGGTTGCATCTGATATAGTATTCATTATGAACATACATACCAATGTTGGACTGGTAGTAACATTGTCTTACTAAAATTTAAGGAAGTGGTTCAATTCGCACTTTGTAGTCCTCAATTGGGCATTTAACCCCAAAAGAACCAAGGATTTATGGTTTAAAAATAACAAATTCAATCAATTATATTGTGAAAAATCAATAATTGAGATGGAGTCAAATTTAATATTTCTGGAATTAATGAAGAACATTGCATGATTGTGTTGATCCAAAAACAAACAAATTTGAATAGAAGGAAGTCCAAATAGGACCCACTCAAAACTACTAAAAAAAACATGAGATCCAATTCTGGCTTCTTAGTTCTTCAAGGATTAACTCCTAAAAGACCAAGAAGTTTGAATTGGGCCTCACATTTTCTTAGCACTTTTGAGCAAGTCCTATATGGACTTCCTTTAGTTCAAACTTATTTATGTTTTCACCTACACATACAATATTCTTTGTTGATTCCGGTGATATTAAATTTGACCTCATCTGAATTATTGATTTTTCGCAATATGATCGATTGAATTTGTCATTTTAAAATCATGAATCCTTGGTTTTTTAGGGGTTAACACCTAAAGGACCATAACTATGTTTCTCTCCAAATACTCCAATGATGTCTAAAAGTATCCCTTTTCATAAAAAAGCAAACAAATTTTGATCTAAAAATGCAAAGTTTAGTCTCATATTTGGCAAAATGAATTTAGGAGTCATGTGTATGAGGGTGTTAGCTCAGCGTGTGCAAAAATTTAGATGCATAGCTCATTGTATGAAAATTTTGAAGAGCTGCTCGCAGTTCATATTTTTCATCTTTGCACAATTATATCTTTTGATGTATACATCACCTATGTACGCAAATTATCATCCCATCTTTGTTACAAAGAGTAGAATGACCACAAAAGGTTTGAAAATTTGAGGATAAAAACTCATTCCACATCGAGCTGACTAAAATTGGGAATCCAACCTCACTTCTTTAGGGGTTAAAATGCACTCATAAAGAACTTTGAATTTTTTTTGTAAGTAAAATCATCACACTTACAACGTGTAGCTTTGTCCAAATCGTAAGCCCAATATGCACTAATTGTGTGTTCACTAGCACCTTTTGGCACCAACTTCTTCTATTTTAGCATACGTTACTTCTTTCCAAAAGCAACAAGGGACCACAAGAGTTACCATTTCGAAGAGGAAGAGGCCCACTCCAAAAGGCAAAATCTTTCACGCACCACCACTAAAGTGAAAAAAATAAATTTAACCTTCTTTATACCGGGTAAGCCCCTAGCTCTAGGGACTAGCTTCCATGTGAGGATCGGTTGGGTGAAAGACACTGGAAGACAAGAAATGAGGTCTCAAGAATCACCCATACTCCACCCATTTCAGTAGAAATGAAAAACATACACTTGGATTCTCCTCAATTCACCCATTTCGATGGAGCTTCCACCTTTTGGGGACCGACCAACCATACATGGAAGCGGGGCCTTACTCTACACATAAGCCCAACACTTCACTGCTTAATTTTTTACTACCAGCTCAACACGGGTACGGTACATCAATACGTACAAACCTCATCCCTGAGGTATAGAATGTATGATTCCATCCTGTGATTCCGTCATCACAGAAGATCTCTGAATGGCATGTAAGGTAATACTAGAGTGGTAAGAAATCAATAATACGGTGAGGGTTTTAAAAAGGGTTTTGACGGTCAACGGCAGTCAACGCCGTTCGTCTTCCCATTACTCGAGGGTCGTCGTCGTCGTCGTCTCCACCAGGGCTGAGCCTGCATTTGCTGCAAACTGCAGTGATGACGCAACAGGAGCTTCTGCCTCACAATCAATCAATGTCTTTTCCTTCTCCTTTACTGCCACCCCGTCTCACCTCTCCCTTCACACCTCTCTTCCTTCTCTCCTCCTTCCCAAACTATGTATTGATCCATGGCGCAGCACCATCAACAGCTTTCACCAGCTTCGTTTCGGAACGTTATGTTTTTGAGGCTGCATTTGCAGTACTAGCAGAGTTGTGGAGAACTTAGAGCACGTAGTACTAGTTGATAATGTCGACAATGACGAAGTTTTAAGAGGCTTGATATCTGTGGGTACGTGGTTGGTTGGTTGGTTGTTGACGTACTTTGCCACGGTTGACCTCTAGTACTTGCCATGTTTTTAGTTCCGAACCAAGCTTTGTTGTAGAGTGTGAGTTCGGTTTCTTTAGTGCTGTGTCGATAAAGCTTGAAGAATGCAGACACACTGTATTTAAAAAAAGATTCGTCTTGTTGCTTTTGGCTTGAGAGAGTGTGTGTGTGTGTGTGTGTGTGTGTGTGTGTGTGTTTTGTGGAACTTCTGTACTTTTGCTTCCAATTTGAGAGCACTTCATCTTCGGTGGCGGCGACTAGGTCTGATATTTGCAACGACAGAGGAGGTGACAAGCTGCACAACAAGCTCTGTGACTGAAGGTACAGCTTCTGCATTTTGTTAACGTCATTTGCAGTGTGTGTATAGTAGGCAATTTGCGTACATTATTCAAGGCTATTTTTCTGATCGAGTGTAGTGCTGGGCTGTGATCGTAAATCAACAATGCCGATCCAAGGTATGCTAGTCACGTACCTGCAAATACTGTCAGAACCCACTGACACCTTTGCAGTGATGGACCGATCAGAAGTCCTTTCTCTCACAGTTTATGCTTTGGTGGAATCTCACGCATGGTGCCCACATTCTTAACGTGACTCAGACAAACTGACATGTACTTGAGTCAATGTATCTGGGTGACTGTCACATTCTGTATTAGGCAAAATTCATGAAAAAAAAGTTTCTGGATATTGCACTGTAACCTCCACTACATACAGTGAGTCCCAGGATACGTAAATGAGTAGATTGGTCATCTTGTGCTTCGTCATAGTTTCACAACGTGTTAGGCCATGAATATGTTGCATATATGTGAGCCGTCTCAATTGGATGTCAGTGACGGCTAATGGTTTGTGTTTTGTGAATGACAGGAGATCCGAATGACATCTGCACAGCACAGGCGGGATTAATGTTTTCATTTCTCTTCATATGCCGTAATCTGAACCCGTTCAAAAGGTTCAGGATGCGCTCCCACAGGATGGGCAGGAGCAGGAGAGACTCGTACAGTAAAAAGTAGCTGGAATCGATCACCATTCTTTCCTGAAATCGCGCGTTATTTTGGGTAGACATTGCATCTGCATGGCTGCACTACTGATCCAGATCTGTTGTCTGGGGCTGATCTTGCTGCAAGTAGCGACCTCTCAAGCACAGAGAGACGACCTGTCATGCTTACTCAAGTTCAAAGCCTCCGTGGGAGACCCCGAAGGACATCTCCTTACATGGACCAACGCGACCACCAGCCCGCGCTCCATCTGCACATGGTATGCACTTGCAGCGAATTTTTTTGTGGCTATCAGTATCGCCGACTTGCTATTTGAAAATTTATGTTGCTATAAGAAAAATTGGGTAAAAAAAAATAGAGTATATCGCCATAAATCTTCCCTTATCATTGGTATGTATAGCCAACAATTCTATAGAAAGCTATGTCTTTCTAGTAAAACATCCGAAAAATGCTTTCAAGTTTCAATTCTCAAATCGCCGATGGGACTCCCTTGAAAAAAAAATTCACAGGTATGGAGTTACCTGCTACGGCAACATGGCGCCCCCGGTATACTTCATCAAACTCTCCGGATCGAGACTAAACGGCTCATTTCCTCAAGGATTGAAAGGGTGTAACGCGCTCACCCGGCTGGATTTGTCCGACAACAGCTTCACGGGCCCGATTCCAAGCAAGCTGTGCTCGGACTTACCCAATTTGGTGGACCTGGATCTGTCCCGGAACAAAATCCAGGGAAACATCCCACCCAACCTCGCAGAATGCAAGTTCATGAACGACATATTACTCAACAACAACGAGCTTTCAGGGCCGATCCCTGAACAGATCGGGTACCTGAATCGCTTACAGCGCTTCGACGTCTCCAGCAATCGCCTGGAGGGCCTGATCCCGGCGACATTCGTAGACAGACAATTCGAGAATCGGTCCGGGTTCGACGCGAGCAGCTTCCTGAACAACACGAGCCTCTGTGGAAAACCGTTGAAGAACAAGTGCAAGAAGCTCCCAGCAAAGGGAGCCGGCGCAGGCGTAATCGTGGGCGGCGCCGTGGGCAGCGCCGTCGCCGTTTTGGCCGTGGGCGCAATCATCTTCTGCTACATCATCAAAAGAACAAACAAGAAAACCGCAACAATTCTGCGAGATGAAAGCAAATGGGCCTCAAGAATCAAAGCGCCGAAGACCGTCACCGTCTCCATGTTCGCGAATCCGCTCGTGAAAATCAGGTTAAGTGACCTGATGGACGCCACGAACGGATTCAACAAGGACAACATCGTGAGTACAACCCGATCGGGAGTGGTCTACCGGGGCGATTTTCCCGACGGATCCGTCATGGCGATCAAGCGATTACAAGGCTCGGTGCACACCGATCGACAATTTCGTGCAGAAATGGAAACCCTAGGTGAGCTTCAGCGAATTGTTTTGGAGCTACATTGATCGCCAACTTGCTATTTGAAAAATTATGTTGCTATAAGGTAAAAAAAAATAGAGTATATCACCATAATCTTCCCTTATCGATCATTGGTATGTATTATAGCCAAGAACTCTATGTATTTGTAGTAATCGCCAAAAAATGCTTTCTGTTTTTCAAGTTTCAATTTTCAAATCGCCAATGGGACTCCCTTGAAATAATGGAAAAAAAAATCACAGGTGAGCTTCACCATAGAAACCTGGTGCCGCTTCTGGGCTACTGCGTTGTGGGTCAAGAGAGGCTACTCGTGTACAAACACATGATCAACGGTTCCTTACATTACCGTTTACACGATGCGTTTGAGAAAGAGCCGCTGGATTGGAAGACAAGATTGAAGATTGCAATCGGCGCGGCAAGAGGATTCGCATGGCTGCATCATAGTTGCAACCCGCGCATTATTCATCGTAATGTGAGTTCCAATTGCATTCTTCTCGACGAGGATTTCGAGCCTCGCATCACGGATTTTGGTTTGGCGCGTCTCATGAATCCGGTTGACACCCACATCTCCACGTTTGTGAACGGGGATTTTGGCGACGTGGGGTACGTGGCGCCGGAGTATGTGAGGACTCTCGTGGCGACGATGAGGGGCGACGTGTACAGCTTCGGAGTTGTCTTGCTCGAGCTCGTCACGACGCAGAAGCCCGTGGAGGTTGTGGTGGACCGGGATTTCAAGGGCACTTTGGTGGACTGGGTGGCGATGCTGTCGTCCAGCGGCGCCATGGCGGACGCGCTCGACGCGTCGCTGCGAGGGAAAGGGGTTGATGAGGAGATGCTTCAAGTTCTGAAAATCGGCTGGTCTTGTGTCAATGCCACGGCGCGCGAGCGCCCCTCCATGTACGAAATCTGCGGCTTGTTGCGCGCTGTTGGGCAGCGCTACAGCTTCAGCAACGACGACTATGACGATTTCCCTGATGAGCTTCAAGAGTCTGAAAGGCGAGACAACAAGCTCATTGTTTCTGTAACATAACCTCCCTCCTCTTCTTCCCCTTGGATTTAGCTGTCTTCTGGCCAGGGTTTAGGGTTTTGTTTTAAGTTCTTGTAGATGTTTCCAGATGCTTTGCCACAAACACTAGGATAACAAACTTCAATAGAAATCACTACACTAAGTCATGTCGAGCTTGAGAGCAAGATGCTTGTAATCTAATGCTCAGTAAAGTCTGGCTCTTGCAATGCGTCGAATTATGAGAAGAGTACCGTACGCAGTTCTTACACTACAATAAGAAAATTGCATCTTCACAAGCTCTTTGCATCAGACTATCAATGCAGAATTTCCTCATACCCCGATGAGCTTCTCGAGTCTGAAAGACGAGAGAACAAGCTCATTGTCTCTGTAACATAACCTCCCTCCTCTCGCTCCCACTGGAGCTGTCATCTTTCTGGCTAGGGTTTAGGGTTATGTTTTTAGTCCTTGGTGATGTTTCTAGATGCTTTTAGGATACGCGCAACCCTAAACTTCAATAGAAATCTCACTTCACTAGTCATGTCAAGCTTGAGAGCAAGATGCTTGTAATCTAATGGGCAGTAAAGTCTGGCTCTTGCAATGCTCTTCCTCACGAGGTCGAATTATGAGAAGAGTACCGTATGCAAGAAGACTATCAATGCAGAATTTCCTCATAAATATGCTTTATGGCGAACAGGTCACCGATACTTACAGCATATTCAGCAGTAACTCTGAGGACATCCAAAAGTTACATGTAGTTCCCCACCAACATCATTCAATTAAACTCTGAAAATAGTATGTAAGCCACTCACAAGTCACCACACATACATTGTGCAATCATGATGTGCAATCAAGAAGAGAAGATACACTAGCTTGAGTGGTTTTGAGGGACCTGAACTGGATTACAGTATCCAGTGTTCATTCACTAAACCCATGCACATCGATTTTTCGAGAGCCAGAGTGCTGTTCACATCCATTTTTCAAGAGCCATTACTTAAAACTTCAACAATTCATAATATTTTCCAGACAATTCATATTTCAGTGCATTGGAATCATCTCAAGAATGGGGACAACATCAGCCCAAAAAAAAAGGTTATGAAAAGCGCTCAAAACAGCAGGAATGGGATTCCTACCTTAATGTACTGCACATTGGAGAGTAGTAAACCCTAATTATGTGCAACATTTTAGAAGTCCACGTGACCCCAAATAAGTGCGTAGTTGGGCAGCTGGCAAGGAATCTGATATGCTAGACTTGCAAGGGCAGCTGGCATGCCACACCATGTCCCAAAAATTCCCATCGCCAGACAACTTTCCGCTCCGTTTTAAGGGCTCCCATGACCAAACTGAACATTGGCGTGGTTTGTAGTTGATCTGTTGCGTATGGCAGTGGCAGGAAGTGATCAGGCAGTTTTATGACCACTAAGGTCACTGAGAACTAAGTCATTACAACTGCCAGTCTATAGGCAATTTCCCAGCCTTTTCTAGAAGCTCATTTGTTTGCGAAAAATGCCTGCACCAGATTTCATTCAAGTCAGTCATGACAGACCATTAAGACCACGACATTGTCAGCCAGATCTGTGCTGTTGTGTAGAATTACCAATAGAGAATACACGCATCCCTATCCCTTGGCAGCTCCATTTAAGGCACCCAATTATTGCCAACAGTTTATGGCGTTCCTCAATTCCTAGTTGAGACAAATCCTAAGCCCAGGTTTTGTTTCAGCCTCTGGTGAAATCCAAATTTTTACTTGGTTTTGTTCACCCTCTTGTGCAATCAGAGAACCAATTAGTTTTGACAAATTAAGGTACATTCACACTTGGTATTAGGAGTGCTCTTAGCGAAGTGAATGAAGTCCAAAAAATGTACCTAAATTCGTTTCTAAGACCCTCACCATCACCAGATGAGATTAATATGTCAATAAGATACTTTCCCCCTGCAAAGGTTTCCACATAGATCGCAATTTTTTCATTAAATATAATTGCTAGTATCAAAAATGCAAAGAAAGATTTTGAGGCGTACCTACAACCAAAGAAACCTCGATGTGCTGAAAGACCAGAAGGGTGTGCTGACTTCAAGATATGGTGAGCTGAAGCATTAATCAATCTGCATGACAAAAGCACTTGTGTAAGCAGAATGAATTTTGGAGGTTTAGGAATTGCCACCCTGTTCAACATGAGTGGGCAACCTTCAGAGACTTGTTGAAACTCCTCCCTAAACCCAAAACCCTAAACCCTAAACTATGATGTGCAAGGACAAGGTACCTGGTCTTCTCCTGTGCAGGTTTGCCCCAAAGGATGAAGACGACGCCAGTTCGTTTCTGAGATATAGCTCGTATTGCCGCGTCTGTGAACATCTCCCAGCCCTTCTTGGCATGGGAATTTGCGTGGTGATCTCGCACTGAAGTTGTTCCAATCAGATTCAGCTACCACATCAGTCTTTTGCATCGACTACCCCAAATGCCCGCGTCAGAAAACAATGCAAACATGAATAAATAGCCGAGCTGAGATTCATTGCAACGCAATATTATTTCCTTATCTACAAGTATGACCTGTTGAAGCAGTCCATCACCGAAGTACCGTACCTGTAAGAACTGTGTTGAGTAGAAGCACGCCCTGACACCATAAAGCAATTTAAGTGAGGCATATTTCACAAGTCCCAGAAGTTTACTGTCAATTTTGGTAAAAAGCTATCATCAGAAAGGTGGCCTTTACACATAATAACAACCTTCAAAAACACTTCAAATACAGTATATATGGTACGGGAAACTTGCGGCAAAAGGAAAGAAATGCTGAGAGTTACAAGACTGTAAAAGGGTACAAGGATTGCGCATAAAATGATGTAATCACTTCAACTGTAGTTAAAACACACCTGGTAAGCCCATTTCTCCAAATTTCCATGTGAAGGGATGGAACAGCCAACATCACTTTTGATTTCTTTGTAAATGTTGGCCAGACTGGATGGAATCTTAATGCCTTGCGGAACAGAAAAGCTCAGACCCATTGCTTGTCCAGGACCATGGTAGGGATCCTACGCAAAACCAGACCCTTGAAAATTCATTTTGGAGAGGAATAACAAGTGAGACCATATACTGACCATATCTATTTCCCAGAAAAATTTGAGCGCACCTCACCTGACCGAGAATGACAACCTTAACGGAGTTGAATGGGCAGGTGTTGAATGCATTGAACACTTTAGCCGGAGGAGGGTAGATGGGGAACTTGCCAGCCGCTTCCTCCAGTACAAACTGATAGAGTTTCTCCATGTACTGTTTCTGCAACTCGTCTCGCAATACTTCCAGCCAGCTCTCATCAATTAGCAGCTGCGAAAGCTCTGGAAATGCAACTCCTCTACCTGCCAATACCACAGCCATGAAATCAGTACAAAAATGAACGCAATAGAATACCAACCATTTAGCCATCCTGCCAATGAGCCTGGACCAGTGATTTTATTTTGTCAGGAAACAGTTAGCATTTATGCTACTTTTCCATGGCTTGAAGAGCAATCCAGGCTCCTTGGATGCTCTTTTCATATTAATATATAGGTAATATCAGGGGAATACACATGTGCTACCTAGGTGCTACTTAGGCAATACCTGGGTGATACCTAGGTTAAAGAGGCTACACATTTTGACTCCATGTAGGAAATCTGGCTATTATTCCTTCTTCTTTTCAAAAATTCTTTGTATCAATCAGCCAGCCCAAATTTTATGTAGCAATTTGGCTTAAATTAGCAACAAAAAAATCACTGGCCTGGACAGTCCATAAAATTGATATGAACGCATTGATGAGAAAATGCATAGACCAGAAAACAATGAATTTCAAAGTCTCAGCCAACAAACCTTGTGCGCTAGCTACGTGCTCTTCACAAACTCTGAGATTTCTTTTAACACGCGCTATCGATTTGTTGAGCTCCATTCTTATTTTCTGCTCCTGGCTCACATCAGGTAAGTCCGTCTCTTGACTTCCAGAACCATCTTTTAGCTCAGCCTCTGTTTGCTCTTCATGAGCAGGCTCACCGACAGGATCGTTATTTGGGTTCACCGCTTTCGCGCTGGTTTCAGTCACTTTCAATCTCTTGGGTGCTTGAAAGAAGCTTGAGATAGGCTTTTGGGACGCCATGCCTGCCAGTTGTTGATCCAAAGAAAATTAAACAAACGCTTGCATTGCAACGTTACATACAAAAAAACAAAATGCAAAACTCCAAGAGCAAAACATGCGATTAATAAGTGAAAAGAATAAATCTCCAGGATCCATAGACAACTCCAGGATGGGTTCACTTCTGTTTGGTCTATGATAGGAAATTCTAAATTGCAGCCATGTAGGGAACTCATCTGCTTGGAGTCCTTTTCCTTTGGGTTGAAAAGTTGCACATTTACAATGCAAAGTGTCATCCAAACACGTGACTTGAAATGAGATCAATTTTAAAACTTTATCACAGTCAAAAGATATTTTCACGAGTATTGCATCTATGATGTATCCTACGAGATGCAATGCTCATGATTCAAAGGAAATCTGGACTCATGATTTAGGACACTTCAACGATTCATAACTTATTCACACCTATTTGAGACTTGTGATGTACATTACAATATGTGATGTTTGGGTTGGTCCAAAAGTTACTTGATCTCTTTTGTCATCATTGATTCATTAATTGATAATTTGTGATGTCATAGAAATTTTAATGGTGAATTTTTTTATTAGTTCTTTAAGAGTGGTTAGAGAAATCTAATTGGCCCCTTGTATTTAAGCATATATACACTCTGATGTGGATTCCAGTATTTCAAATTGACAGCACACACAAATGATCGAATTAGAATCTTCAATGTAGTGCACATATCAACGTGGATTCTATAGTTGGAAATGACACACAAGTGCACAATCTCAGAAATAGAGCTACAAGGTCACGGAGATGAGCATACCAGTGGACGTAATGCTACCTCTGAGCTTCTTCCAAGGTGGGCGCCCTTGGCAAGAGATTTTTGTGAAACTCTGCAGACACAAAAAGCACAAATTCATTAGCATCACACTCTGATATGCCACTTCTCACAGTTGCAAGTGACCCAAAATCATTACCCTAAAATCTGACAAAATGATAAAGGATGCACACCACCACTACAGACATCATTTTGACCCTAGATAACTTTTGCATGCGGTATCCAAATGACGTATTCTTTCGTGCGTTGGAATCCTCTTTCGTTTGCCAACAAGAACATGCACAGGTTAGACCAGTTGAACTATGCTTGGCTGTCCTGAACAATCCACAAAGCTGGCGGCGCACAAACCCAATTTCGGCTCCCCACAGAGCTGGATGCTAGATGTGGCGCAAATTGTGATAAGAGCTTCATCATCGAGAGCGAGCAAACAGAAGACAGATGCAAGGTGATCAATAAGGGATTTGCTCAACTTGTTAAGTTACCAGGTGGGGAGGCGGTGCTCACTGCGCCGTCTTTGCCATTCAAGAGTGAGAGGGGAATGGCAGATGAGAGCAGGAGCTGCGATGCGGAGAAGAGCTCAAATGGAGCAGAGGGCTTGGCTTACTCAATTCAGCTTCCCGCCATCGCCAAATTTGGACTCAGCCACCGTGGCGTAGTAGCTTGTGTCAGAAGGTTTTCCTTTCCTCCTTTTTTCTTTTTTGGGGCACAGATGAACTGAAGGAATTCAGTTCATTGGAGAGAAGTGTGTCAGAAGCTGTGTGTCCAAATGCGATGTACTGTACACTACTTTTTGCTAGTAGTGCGTGTGGTACTAATTCCAAAGACTTGCTCTAGGGTTGATTGTCCTATTACCAACCACTTAAGCAATCTGACCTATATTTGGCAGTGGTAAATCCGGAAAAAAATTATGACCGCGTTCGAAATAGGATTTCATGAGGATTGCAAAAAATTGCAACTTATAATTTGCATTTCTCAATTTTATACAAAATTCCAAAGTGCAAAGTAACCTCCGACCCAAAACCGATCACATGCTCTAATGTACAAATGAGGTACATCTTCCCTTTTAATATCTAGAAATTAGGCAAGAATCAGGGTGGTTGGTTTTGGGTACGTGGTTGGTAATAGGACAATCAACCCTATTTGCAAAATCATGAAATTGGCAAGGGCTGAGAATTTTACTGAGTGTATGAAATCTTCATTTTACACTGATTTTTCATTTTAGTGTCACTTTCACTAATTACCCTCCCTCGCTATTAGCAAAAAGTAGCATAACATTCTTTAGCAACCCTATTGTTCACCTTTGGGAATCGTAATCTTTTGGAGAATCAAAGCCATCTTTAGTCAAAGATGGCTTGGCAGCTCAACAAATTTATGATTTTTAAAAGCTTCTGCATGTTCCACATCATCAATTCCTTGTTCAAATGTTGATTCTTTGCAAAAGCAAAAAAGGGAATGGAAATATCGAGTTCAAAACTCACTCTATACCATACATGCACTGCATTGGCACTATACCCACAAATACATATAATTGGAAATCAATTTTTAGTATCGAAACCAAAATAAGGGGTATCACAGCTTTGTCGAGAAGTTTCGCTATGTGAAAATTAAGAACTTGGGGAGAGGATCGTAGAGCCAATCCTAGCCATTTTTCTACGAAGATGGCTTGTGAATCCCTTTGAATGGCCACAAAATGGGGATGAAAACGAGCTCCAAAGTAAAAACTTCTCCACAGCTTCTTAACCCCTAAATGCCTAGAGGTTTTGGGTAATACCTAAACGTATTATAAAATGAGGTTTCTTTAAAAAAAATTGAGCCTCAACTCTAAAGAGTATATGTAAGACATCCTTATTAAAAGGCATCTTATTTTAAATAAAATACCTAAATAATTTTCAAATGAATTTACACAAAAAAAATTAAAAAATTGAAAATTCACTAAAATTACAATTTAATACTCTCATCTTGTAATTCATTATGATTTGTTGAAATCATTATGCGTCGATAGTGGAGAAGTTGTTCACATAAGTTTTATTTTGGTTCGATAGAGGTCTCTTGAGATCTCTTTGTATACAATCAAAAGATAAATTTATAGGTTAAACATAGCACATCATGCAAAAGATGATTCAATGTTGTACATTATGCACTTTTGACCAATTGTTCCAAAATTCATAAGATAATGAGTATTTTGTATTTTTCATATAATTAAAACAATAATATTTTAATTTAATCAAATTTAAACTTTTTTTGACACTATTACATAATCCAACCGTATGGATGTTATGGAAAAATCATCATCTACAACTTTCATTTGTATGTCATCGTCAAATGGATTTAGTGCGTATTTTATAACTTAAAACTTTGGAAAATGGCAATGCCTTTATGACATATTTGCTTTCACAACCTCTCCTATAATTATGCAATTATTGCACCATATAAGTCAAATTTCAATCTTTGAGAAAACTTGTTTCTTAATCCATTTTTATTTTTTAAAGATTAACCCCTAAGTTCCTAAGAGACCATTTTTTGGTCGCTACCCGTTTTTAACGGGCTGCATGGAACGAAAAATAAGCTTTTGGAAAAAAATGATATTTTAAAATACTAAATCAAGTCTACTTTCTAGCGCAATTTGAATTATATCAATCCGAGTTAAACTCCGCCCAGGAGAATTTTCATAGTGGATCACCTCAACATTGTCTTAGTATTATAAAATTTGCTATTTGGAGAAAGTAATGATGTTCCCTCCATCATTTCTTTTGCTTTTTTGAAGTTTACAATATATAAACCAATTTTAACTAATCATGCTAATTTTTTAACTCTAAAAGTAAAAATTATAATTTATACAAATTTTCAAAGGTTGATGCTTTTAAATTCAATAAAAAAAAATCTAAAGTTTTTTTTGGAAGTTTGACCGTATGGAAAATTTGTAGAGAGGATGCCCTTCATTTTTTCTATTGAACCAAACTTCATCAAGCATATGGAAGCCACATATTATAACACATCTATGGTTCGTCCAATACCCCTTGGGCCTTTAGGGGTTAACTGCAATTCTTGGAGCGTCGCCAAAAATAGCGAGCAACCAATATTGGTCGCTAGTTAGGAGTTAATCTTCATGCTCACTCTTCACCTCTGGAAAAGAAGAATGAAGCTTCTCAATCTTCAGAGAAAGGGTCCTCCACAATTCAAGGAGAAAATGCCACACACTCATTTTCTAAAGATTGGAGATGGAAAAAACGAACAGTGACATCCCCTAATGTTTACAATTCTTTTTTACAAAAAAAATTGGTATGGTAAAAATAGGATTTTTAGAAAATATTTGTAAATTTGGAATCTTTCAAATATGAGCTGTCTCAAAAATAGGAACTATTTAATTATAAAATGTTGGTTTTTCTCTTTAGACACAATACTCTTACTATCACATTTTATTATGTCACAAGGAGTCGCATACAAATGTGATAATAACAAAGTCAATGAAAGTGAAAAAAATTTCTAGATCACTTTCTTGGCTCCTACGACCCCAAGTACTTCTTTATTACTATTTCTTGCATGCAACACTTTATTGTTACAATGTTACAAAATTCCATATAAGCATATGCATTTTAGATACCTTGGTTGCAATATTAAGAGGTCTAAATGTATTTGTAATATTGAAGTTACACAAAGAGTACGAGTTTGGACAATTTTTTAGAAACTGAATTTTTGCAAAGATTGAGAAGGTCAAATTGTCATCACCATGGGGAATTGAATGAGGGATTATATAATTGAAATTCGACATCTTATGTTGATGTAATTTAACCCTTAAAGGACATACTAAGCCCCATGGGCTTACTTATGAGAGAATAATACAAAATAATTTAGACATAGTTCACGAAAAACTATAAGAATTGATTTGTTGGAAATAGACAAAAATTGCGGTTTGTGATTCCTTCAAAGCGCCAATCGAAGGCGCTCACAGTTGCTTCTCCAAGCACATGGAATCATCGAGCTGTGGGGAGGAGAGTGTTCGGGCTGTGTGGGGAAGGCGCTGACAGTCATAGCCTTTGACAATTCACTGACAGGGGAGCCCGGGTCATCGCATGACACAATTGTAGTCCATGGTATTATCCATTATTCATAGTCGCAACCCAATGAGAAGTGAAGTCTAAACCAACTCAATCGAGCCATAACACGTGGTGAGGGCGTGTAGAGGTAGGCTCTGGATCTGACAATTCAATGATGATTGCGACGGCTTATGACAACTCAATGACGGTTGGATGGACTGCCACCAATTCCAAAGCCCTACATGGGGTATGAAGGTGGACAACACACGGAGGATGCCATGATCAGAAATTCTAGGTCATATTCCTTCGGGTTGCCCTCTTTATACCCCTATGTGCTTTAAGGGTTAACATCAAGTATCATTTTAGTAAATGTTGAACAAAATTAGAATTGATATTTAACCCTTTAACCCCTAAACGTTCTCACCCTTTTCAAATTTGGCAGTTTTTCAAAGATGCATTATAAAATGCAACTAAGAGGGATATTTTCAACTTGATGAATGAATAAAAGTTGTGCATTATGCATTTGAGATTCTATCCATACGGTTAGATTTGGGATTGCTATCACCAATATTTGTGTATTCAATTTCAAACTTAAAATTTAACACTCTTTTGTAATATGATTACGAATAAGATATTGACAATCTAATAATGAATTCTTTTGGGATGGGTTGAAATGTAATACTCTTAGTGTAGTGATTTTTGGAGATTTTTTGGTGGCTTAATTTTAGTAGTTGACTTTTTCAAGAGCACTTTTAGACTAAAATCTTTGAAATTTTGGGTGGAACACTACAACATGAAATGAGGCATAAAATTTTCACAAATCATCCCCTTTCTAATCGGATCACACATGCACGGAGCTAACTTCCCATAAAAGTTTCAGTAAAAAATCCACACTACAAAAAGTGCATGATGGATGAGAAATCGGAGTTCAAATCCATACATCATGCAAAATATGCATGGTTGGGCGGTTAGGGGTTAACGTCCCAATTCAACATTGTTTTCAAAGATGCGCTATAATTTTTTTGATGAAACCCTAAAATGGAGTAGATGTACAAAGAAAACTTGTAAATGTCAATGTGAAGATCACATCTGTATGGTTGGATGCATCATATTTTTTATTTAATTTTGAAAGGTTTTCTCTCTTGAAATTCAATTAAAAATCCCAAATCAATACAAAAAAATTTCAAAAAATTGTAATGAAATTGGAATAACATGCCCTACGAGATGGTATGGTTTCCATTAATTGATTCTACCTATTTTGGAAAATCATGTTTGAGGTCTCACTTTTTGAACTAAGAATGAAACTTGACATAAACCGATTGTGTTATTTTTCTAAAAATCATAATAACCTATTTTGAAGATCCAAACCGTTCAAAGAATAGTCAACTTGCACAAGAACCAAGAGTAATTTTGGTGGATGAAAACTGTACAATCTGGATGAGATCCGAACAGCTTCAATCTGCTCGTCGTCCAATATATGGACGCTGGCGCGCTAAAGGGTTAATACGGAATGAAACAGTGGGTGAAAAATGCTATCATGTAGCGTACATCTTTATCATCAAAGTAAAGTTCAATTTCAATTTTTTAATTTTTTTTTGCAAGTCATACTTTTGGAGGAAGGAAATGTAAATTTGGAGGCAAAATTAATTTTAGGCTCGACAAGATTTGGACAAAAATGTTCATTTAAGCAAGATTTTTTTCTTCTCATAAACTCATTCAAAACTTTGCTCAACAATTGTACCCAACAAAGCAGATTATGGTCACTGAAGCGTCAAAATTGCAAATAAAAGAAAATCCGTCAAGAATTGGATTTTGAATTGTGAAGTTGAGATTTATAATACATATCTTCTAGAAAAAGAAAATTTCAATTTGGAGTTGTGCAACTATCAAAATATCTATGAACAAATCGCAAAAATATTGCTAATACTTGAAAATACATTAAATATTTACAAATATGGTACATGTACTATGTGGTATTCCTTGTATTTGGAAGTTTGTTATCTTGTTTTATTTTTTTGGATTGTGTTCTCTTGTTCATGTTCCATTAGTGTACGTATTCCGATCTTGATCAATGTACCAACTCCTTTCATTTTTAAACGTATAAATTTTTGTCCTAAACCGTATATGGATAAGTCACTCTCACTTATAAAATTCACAATAATTATGTATGAGTTTGTTCCTAATATGAAAGATTGCAACGGAGAGGTGTTGACATAGGTCATTGTTGAACCTTCACTTTCATTTTTGAAAATTTAACCCAAATTCTATTTAGCTTTGAAGCCACAGACCCTCCAAATCTCATTTTTGAGTGTGCATTGTACGATTTAGAGACATATTATGATCTTCCAATCCCACCATTGGATGATTCTCTAATTTTAGCAAAATGTCTTCACTCCAATTGAGAATACAATTGTACGATTACTTTCTAATTTAATCCATTCTATTTCTGTCAGTATCAATCATGCTGGAAAAACCCACTAAAATCTAGTGCACCCAACGACAATACCCTGGGCGCTAAAGGATTAAGTGACCAAGTCAGTCACACTGATGAAGATAGAAAAAGCCACATTTTCAACATACTTGGATGAACTTCATGCAATTCATACAACTTAGGCAGTAAGCACTCAAAAATATTTATCGTCTGCCCTCTGGGGTAAAAGGATACCTCTAAATGGATGACTCTCGTCACAAAAGAAAATTGATTGAGGATTTGAACACCTAGCACAAGTTTTTTTTCGGAAGGAATGAAACCAAAGCTTCATGGCCATCTAGCACAAGTTGGTTACGACAAGACAAAACTCCTTTTTGCTTTGTCTCGTTTGGAGTTTGAGTTTAATGTTATCTTTTTCGACAATGTCTTGGTTATGGCAATGGACATGTGTCTCATCTGATATTATAACAATGCCACAGAGGTGAAAAACACATCAGACAATTGTGTCTCAAATATCCACACATTTATCTTCTGAACTGTAAGTCTACCAGGAATGTAAATTGTACCCACAGCAGTGAAGGAGACAACAGTGTCTCGATGCCTGTGTAATATATGTGTCAAGAATAAACACTTATTTGATTCCATTGCATTCATGTCTGCTCCTCCCATCAATATATTTACAGCATCCTACTTTCAGAAGCAATGAAATTTTGCGTCTAAAATGTCTGCTCCAAACTACTGTTGCAGCATAAACAGGAAAGCTCGTCTGAAAATTGTCTGTAGAGAGATCGAGGCGTGAGGAAAGTATGAACTTGCACCTTGACGAGTGGAGAGGTATTCTTTAAAACAGAGTCTGCAGGTCTCAAGTTCCTCTTGACTCAAGACGGCGTATCACGGCATCAACTCCTTGTCCGTCTTCATACTTGGGCTTTGATTTATTAGCATCTGCCAATTGTAGCTGCAGTGCCTCCTGTTCTTGCACTGGGTTCAGCTCTTCTTGTAGAGTACTCTGCAACCAGCCTGTAGATGGTAAACAGAAACAATAATTAGGAACTTCCTGTATGAAAGATTCTGCACAGATAGCAAGTATTTCCATTGATACCATGGCCATATTAAGGCCCGTTTACAGTTCTAAGGACAAGTCTTGAGTACAAGAAAAAGGTTGAGTTCAAAGACATAACTATTTGGAACCCACAAGACAAGACGGCAAGATATTCAAAGATAAGTAGGCTATGTTGGGCTCAGTGGTGCTGTTTGTTTGACCATTTAGTGGGTTTGGAGTACTCCACAAAATGGTCAAATGAACAAGACCACTCACAAAATGTAAGAATTCACATCATTTTATCGTGGTTTGTCGAGAATCTTTAGCCATGCCCATCCGGACAAAGTGTAAAGCCCTTACAAACGGAGAGAGCGTAATTCTCCAACTTTTGAATAATCACATTGGTAGGTTTCTGGACAAATGTAAGCCAACCCTAAAATCCCTCATACAATCTGCATGCTCATGAGATTGGTGACTTTATCAAGGAAAAAGCAAATAGCGTCCACGGAATTCTTTAAATTCAGAGAGTAGCAGTACCTAGAGGAAGAGCCACAGATGCACCGAGAATAGTGCCCAAAGCAGCCGAACTGATTCTTGAAAACAGCGACCCTGGCACTGTCCGAGTGCAGAACCCAATACTACCCTGTCAATACAGAATACATGTTGCAACCCTTCATAAAATTGAATCCACATGAATCCCCCCTTTCCTACCGTCTTGGATAATCATCAACAAAAATTTCGTTGCAACTATTGACAGAAAGGGATAATGCAGCAAACTTGCAGTTCTAATATATAACGCTCGCCAGGAGAATCCTATTATGATGAGCTCGTCCACCGAACCAAGTCACTTACACTCCAGAATTTGCACATTCTAAAAAGGTTTTGCAGGCCATACATGTAAGGCTGAAAGCTCCTCCCGTGAGGCCTCCAGCAGCCACTGTGTTCAATGCATCATGTGTATTGCGATGTACAGCGAGTCCATGCTGAACACCGCTGAAAAGAGCCACAAATGCCCCAAGCTTGGCGCCTCCCAACACTGTCCCTCGCGCAATACGTAGAACCTTATTTTCCGTCATCTCTCTGATCACTTTCCCACGCTTCAACTTGTCCTCCCCGGGAATAGGTAATCGAGATTGCTCCGTTCTCTACCAAGCCAAACCGAGCAACAAATTAGGTCACCAGGGAGAACCTTTTTCAGAAACGTGGGAGAAATCGATAGCAAGGATGAGAAGTTTACAGCGGCAGAGGCAGCCTCACGAGCACCACCATACAGCATGCCGGCCAACACGCCTCCCGTGGTCTTGGTGCCCCATTCCTCAAACTCCGCTTTGATGGCAGGTGAGATCGCATCCTCCTGCAGCATGCACCAAAACAATCATACTACAATCAATAACTGCACGAGCGACACAAAGAAACCCTCCACAAACCAACGTTCCCAACCCTATTCCAATTCCTGGGCCAGTCAAATAAGCCAGCGAGCGATGCAAAAGTTGCACAAAGAAGAAGATGGAGCGGAGAAAATTGCCTGAGGTGGTGCGGGAGCATCCATGGAGTAACTGTGGCGATGGCGGACGGGAGAATTCACAAATGCAGAAATTGCAAAACCTAAAACCCTAAAACCCCGGCCTCGAAAACCCGTCCTCGTCGCTCCGGCACATTGTTCACTTAAACCCAGTGTTTCCTAGTAACCAGAAAACGTGACGTCACTATGCCCGTCATTGCACTTGCGACCAATGTATGGGGAGATCCGGCAGTTAGTGTAAAATCAGCCAAATGGAATTGTCAAATTACCGGTTGAAATTTATAGTTTTAGGTTAAAATTCGGATAAAATTTGTGATACTCAGGTGCTACCCAAGTGAAACATGGGTAATAACTGGATGGACTCTTGTCTAAAACCGGTTGCTTTTGTAAAATATTGGATTTTAACTAGTTTCTTTGAAAATCTCCCCATACAGTGCTTGCAACGCTTGGTTTCAGCGGGATGGCTTGCAAGTACCCGGGAACCTAACTTTGTCATGTTCCATTTTTTATTTTTTTATTTTTTCAAACAAATGGACATTTTATTCTACTGCGAAACAAAACATACATTGAACTAAGGCCCTCTTTACACTAGAGGCAAGAAGCCGTGGAGAAAACCTCACAAGGGCCATGGCTCATCCTTGAGAAGCCAACCTTTGAACTTGACGGCCTTTGGATATAGTGTAAAGTGAGAAGGGGCCACAAAATAAACTGCTGGTTTTTTAAAATAAAGTTTTTACATATTCTTAAAAAATAAAAAATAATTGGTTGTGAGAATTTTGGCCAAACGCACCCCCCCCCCCCCCCAAATTTTGCATTAGACCCACCTTTTGAAGTGGGCTTGACGCAAAATCCGGAGGCCTTGAAAAATGTGCACTTTTGTTGCCACGAAGGACAAAAGTGTTGTCCATGTCATTTTCTCCTCCTTCCGTCCCTTGGACTGAAAATTTTGGGTGTAAAGTGACATTCTTTGGTCTTCTCGGTTTTAGGCCTCCCATTCAGTTGGCTGAAATTTCTCTCCTCAAGGCTTCTCGTCTCTAGTGTAAAGAGGCCCTAAGGGACTTATTCCAAATTTCTTTGGACTAAATTTGTAGAATTCAAAGTATGTGTGTCAAAGAGTGCAAGACGTTTGAAATGCTTAAAACACGCAATTTGCTATTTATGCACTTGGCCAAGTGCGTTCATTTCATAAACATACTTGACTTTAAAAAAAATTGGTTAAAAAGTTCTCTAAAAACATCAATGTTGTCATTCTACAATCACTTAAATTGTAAATAAATAATTATTTTAATTATTTTTTATTCTTATCTTTATCTTATCTTTATCTTATCTTTTATCTTTTCTTTTTTATCTTGATTTCTTTCTTGTCTTCTTTCTTGTCTCCCTCTTGTCTTTCTTTTGTCTTTCTTTTTGTCTTCCTTTTTGTCTTCCTTGTCTTTTTTTTCTTCTACTTTTTCTTCAGTTGTGGCTGCTGAACCCTAAACAATGGGAACAAACCCAAAAAAAATAAAAAAATAAAAAAAATAAAAAAAAAAAAAATTAGGTTGACCATGGGGTGTTGCTGAACCCGAAATGGCAGCCGCAAAAAAAAACTTCTTTTGGTTGGCCGTGGGGTGTTGCTGAACCCTAAATGGCGGCCGCCCGAAATATATATATATATATATATATATATATATATATATATATATATATATGGGGTTTTTTTAAAAATTTGCTATTTTTAGCTTCGGGTGCACGGCCGCGCACCCTAAGACCCTCCCATCTCTCTTCTCCCTCTTCCCTCTTCTCATATATATAGGGGAGAGGAGAAGGGAGGGAGAGGGAGTGGGAGAGTGAATGGGAGAGATCCTCTCCTCTCCCCTATATATATGAGGAGAGGGGAGGGAGATGGAGAGGAGATGAACATAGAGAGGCAAATGAAGATGGAGAGAGAGATGAAGATGGAGAGGGAGATGAAGATGGAAATGAGGGAGATGGGAGGGTCTTAGGGTGCGCGGCCGCGCACCCCAGCAGCTAAAAATAGAAATTAAAAAAAAAAACCAATATATATATATATATATATATATATTTTGGGCGGCCGGCATTTAGGGTTCAGCAGCACCCCATGGTCAACCCAAAAAAAAAAAAAAAAAAAAAAAAAAAAAAACTTGGGTTTGCTCCCATTGTTTAGGGTTCAGCAGCCAAAACTGAAGAAAAAGTAGAAGAAAAAAAAGACAAGGAAGAAAAAAAGGAAGAGTAGTAGAAACACCAACCCTAAAATAAGGGCCGGCGTGAATAAAGTGTCCGTTCGTAATGTCAATGACCCGATGCCCACCGGACAAAGGGACATTGGAACAAAACTACTCTCCCCTTTCGAGGATGGACACTATAGTAACCAAGACAAAGTAACAGTGACAGAAACAGAGGAAAAAAACGAAGTAATGATGGGTGACTGTTGGTTTGTATAGAGGTATGTTTAGTGTAAAGTTTTATCACCAAGTCATGAGTTCTTTGGTTGGTTGGTGAGGGGCGTTGTAACACGATTATGTGGTCCGGGTTCGAAACCAGTTGGGCTCGTTGAGCAGTGGTGTGATACATATGGCTTGGTGCTGCTAGTGAGTTATCATGGCAGGAAAGTTTGTACCAACCAACCAGCCCTTCCTATCCCTTGAGACAAGTTGATCTAGTTGTTTGAAGAGAGTGGCTAGCAGTGGTTTTCACCACTAACTTCCCTCTTTTAATGTACTACATCTGTTGGTATTGTTTGATTATTCTCTATACGTCTTTTATGTAAAAGGATAGATCCGGCATATTGTATGGCAATGGTATTTATTGCTTTGAATGTGTGTTTTATGGAGGTTTCGCAAATGTTGAATTTTGTTTCTAGTTGTTTCATTGAGGGGGTGTGTGTGGTTCCTCTGGCTCCAGCTGTAATGATTATGATAGGGTCTACTTTCCAACTTTGTTGAATGATGTTATTAATTAGAGGTTGGTATTTTAAAAAAATTCTGCCAATTGTTTCTGGTGAAAATCTGTCGTTTGTATATGTGAATTCTATGAACTGTATGGTTAGGTTATTATCGGGGTTTAGAGGAGGTGGGCTTTGGTATGGGAGGCCTTTAATGCATAGTATATCTGGTTTGAATCTGGCATTGCATTGACATCTTTGTTGATTACAAGTACATGGTAATAACCATGGAGGAACTGTGTTTTCTTGTGGATTATTGTTGAATGTGCCCGCATTCATGAGAGTGTAGCATCTTGATTTATTTGAGGATAGTATTAGTTTTCTTAATTCCCATACCGCTTTATTGTGTCTTTTGGTTCTTAGTGCGTGTATATGGTGTTGTTTGCATAGTAAAAGTACATGTAGCCATGTATCTGCATCTTGTGAATTACATATGGGACAAGTTTTGGAGGGGAATCTTTGTATGCCGAAAATTAATTGTTTTCTGGCATTACCCATGTATTGACCGGTTCTAAATTTTAGTATGCTTGTTTTTTGTAAGTCTGTTATTTCTGGATTATTCCAAAAGTCATTGGACATTTCGTTATCTATGATGGAGTTTGTTGTCCATTTGTTAATGTTGGGAAAGTCTTCTGCCAATATTTCTAGGTTATTTTCTCGGTCATGTTTCTTTATGTATTCTTCAAAACATCTAACTGGACCTTTGTCCGGTCGTTTGATACGACCGGGCCATGTGTCTTTTTGGAAGTAGTAAGGTGTGGTATGTGCAAATTCGTGTGGATTTGTTGCAAATTGATAACCTCTTTTCATGGTTCCTTCTTTTGCGAGTTGGTCTGCGTGTTCATTCCCGTTAATTTTAGCGTGTGCTTTAACTTTGTATATTGTGGTTGGTTGTGTTCGCTTTTTTAGCATTTTTAGCATTTCTTCTAGTATGGTTTTATCGGCGTGGTTGTTTTGTTGGGTTGGGTGTTTTAGTTGTGTGTTTAGAGCATGTATACAGTTGAGACAATCGGTAAAAATATGTGCGGGTTCGTTTATGTACTTAGTGGTGATGAGTGAAAGTGTTTCATGTATGGCCATTAATTCTGCTCTAAAGCATGTTTGTAGTCCCGGCAGTCTTTTTGATATTTGTACATCTGGTTTAGATGGGTTGTAGATTCCATATCCAGCTTTTTCTTTTTTCCAATGTCCATCATCTGTTTCTTTAGGTGGTAAAAAGGATCCATCTGTGTAATAACTGTATTGTGGTGGAAATTTTAGTGTGGTGTTTATTTCGAAATTTGGAAGGGGATTTATCCACATGGTTTGTAGATTGTCATAGGGTGGGTATATGAGTTTGTTCCATTTTGTGCTTTTGTTAACTTTTGTGTTTGGTGGTGTGGGTGGTGCTGTTTGTGTATGGTATTGCGAAATGTGTAGATTTTCAATTGTTGTATTTATGGTTTCTATTTGGTTTATTGTGCCAATGTTATTGTTTTGATGGTGTATACACCATATGTGCATTGCAAGTGGTTCGTTCGGGTTTTGTTGGGTTCTAGTGGTATCGTTGGTTCGTCATATGTAATGGTGTCCACGGCAAAATGTATGATGACGTGCGTGTCCGGAAAGGGTCCGTTGTATGGTGATAGATTTTGGTACCAGTTGGTGTCTGTGATTGCTAAGATGGTGACAGTTTCAGGGTCTTGTTTTGCTGCTAGTCTTGCCCAATGTATTGCTTGTTGTGTTGTTTCGGCGTCATTTGGGTGTGCATATCCGATGCCTTTCCATTTGTATTGAAAGGCTGTTCCTAGTGAGCCAAAAATCTTGTCTCTGGCGAATGTTGAGTAGAATTGAGTAGATTTCATAGAGCATGTAATAGGTGATGAAAAGTATGAGTGTGTTATATTAAATGTTGTTATTAGTGTGTCTAGAATGTTGGATGGGATGGTATGGTGTGGATTTTTAATTGTATTCTTTTTGTGGTTTTTGTGTTCATATCTTTGGTATAACCATACTACTTCTGTTTCAAATGTTTGTATAGCAGGTATAAGTCTGTGGATGTTGTATTTGTTGTTGTTATATTGTTGCCATAACCATTTTATTCTTGTAGTCGGAATGGTGGTGATATATTTGCCGGTGTCATTATATATGTGGGTTTTCTCATTTTGTGTTTGAATGGTGCATTTGTTTGTGTCTATGTCTCTTTCTGGGTTACATTCAATTGTGGATGTTTTAATATAGGGGATTATTGTTGGAAGTGGTATATATCTTGTGTCCCTATATTGTACGGGTGTAAATTGTGTATTTATGATATTTTGATAGTGTTTGTTTTTATGATCTGTGTAATATTTTGTAAGTAGGTTTAGATTATGGTGTATTATTATTAATAGGTTTAGTGGAAATAGTTCGCGTTGTTGTAACCATTTATTATATGTTATGTGGTTTGAGTCTATCCATTGACATAGGTAGGTGTTGTATTTTTTAGGTATTTTATATTTGTCTTTTGTTGTAATTGTTTTGTGGTTTAATATTGTGCAAATGGGGAACCTTATGGGGTCGTTTTTTATGTTTTGTGGTGGGGCTGGCTGTTGTGGTTGTGGAGTTTGAGGGGGTTGTACAGGGTTTATTGGTGTTCTTGGTATTATTCTGTGGTTATGTATTTTATATTTTTCTTTTAGTGTACGGGGAGGTGAGTGCATTCGGCATGTATTTGGGCAATTTTGGGTACATTTAGGTTCACAGAAGAGTTGTTCTGCTAAGTTTAGTGCACTTTTGTCTAGTTTAGTTGGGTTTTGGTAGTATATTTTGAATTCTACTGGTGACATTAGTTTTGTGCCGTTGGGAAGGATGATTTGATTTATGTTGTAAATTTTGTGTGCCATTAATTTATATAATAGTTTGTTGGAGAGTTTTGGGTCTAAGTGTGGAAGTTCGTTTATGACTGTAGATCGCCATTCTTTTTCTAATTCAGTCATGTGGAGTTGGAAGTTTTCTTCTGTGCTTTTTAGGTGTATACCACCTGCTGTTTTCAAAAGGAATAATGTTCGTGTTGTTGGTGATGTAATGCAATCTTGGCGTTTAATTCTTGGGATGTCTTCGGCACCACCGGCTTTAGCAAGTATGTGTTGTATTAGTCCTTTATATATTATTCCTAGTCTTCCTTTGTCGTTAAGTGCATTTCGAAGTTGTTCACCTATGCATCTTAGGTAGGCGTTTTTTAGAGAGAAGGCTTCTAGTCCAAATAAATTATAAGGAAGTTGAGTTATTATGTTTGCGGTGCTTTTAGGTAAGCCACATATTGTTTTTTGGATTGCAATAATTTTCTTATCAAGTTTTTTAATGGTTGGTAGTGAGTATGGGACTGCAAAGAAGTTGTAGGCTATACCTGCTCTGATTACTGTGTCCACCATATTGATTCTTTGTTTGATAGTGGCAGGGCATTTTGATAGTTGTTTACATTGGTCTATTATTTTAGTTGTGGTAATGTGTGTTTGGAGTTTCCATTTTAGCGATAGAACCAATTGTATGCCCAAGTATACATATGGTTCATTTTGATGGAGTACTGGTAGTGTTTGGTCTCTGTAGCTGATTTTTTGGTTTGTCATGTGGGCTTTAAATTTATTTGGTTGCATTTTGGTTTTATTCGGGCAACCAGTGACGGCACATTTTGCAACTCCTAAGTCCATGCCTGCCCATTCACAGAATTTGTCAATTTTGTTTATTTGTGTTTGTAGTGATTTTATATTATTTGATATTGCTGCCAAGTCATCTGCGTATGCTGCAGAGCTGATTTTTATTTTTGATGTACCAAATGTGTATCCGTTTTCCCCTCTTTGTAGCCATCTCAAGAGTGGTTCGAGAAAAATTATGAAGAGATATGGGCTAAGTGTGTCTCCTTGTATGGTGCCTCTTTGAATCGGTATTAGTTTTGTTTTGCCAAAGTATTCACCAGTAAATATGGTGTTTGAATGGGAGTAGATGTTTCCAACTAGTATTATTGCATCTTCTGGGTATCCAAGGTCTTTCATTATAGTTAAGAGCCTTGCGTGGTCTAATGAGCCAAATGCATTTTTAAAGTCTATATATAATAGGTATATGTCTTGATTTGTAAATTTTGCGTCCTCTAGTGCTGCTATTAGGAGTTGTAATTGTCTTGCTGTACTTCTTTCTGCTCTGAATCCTTCTTGACTATCGTGTAAAATTTGGAAATTTTCACCGTATGCTGATAGTATGTGTGTTAGTGTACTGGTGAAGAATTTGTATATTGTATTTGCAAGTGCTATTGGTCTGTGGTTTGGCAGTTGTGCAGGGTTTCCTTTTTTATACAGTAGTATGGTTAGATTTATTTTCCATGAGGCTGGGATTTGTTTTTGTTTGTAGCAATGTGAATAAAATAAAAAGAGTAATTTATGGAAGCTTTCTGGCATGTTTTTTAGTATTGAGTTGGGGATTTTGTCTGGGCCTGGTGTTTTGTTGTTAGATAGGTGTTTTAGACACATTTCATATGATTCTCGATCAAAATACTTATGCAGTGGTATTTGTGGATTTCCTCTTTTTTCTATTACGAAGCCATCAAGGTCGTGCCATGGGTATTGTCTTACTCCGCAAGTGCATTGTGCTGGGTGTTCGGGTTGGTAGTAACATGTTGGTACTGTAGGTCTGTTACTAATTGATTGTTGTATGTGTATTTCATTTGCTATGTCTTCTGGGCTGGTTAGTATGCTGTTGTTTCTATCTAGAATGCAGTCTAAGGGTGGTGTTTCTTGATTTTTGAAAACTTTTTTGTTTATTTTCTTCGGGCTTTTCACTACTAGAGAAATGGGGTTCCGGTGTAAGAGAAAATCACTAGAAATTCTGTTGGTTCGTGTGCGGGTTAGGAACAGTTGATTCCGGATCACAATCAACAGAAAATGTCTTGGTTCGGTGTTGCTTCAATGTCCAAGTATACAGATAAAGAATGTTTCTAATCTAGCATTCATTTTTTTTGGCCTGCCCGAGGAAAAGTAGCTGCCCGGAGATTTTGGGCTGTCCGGAAAAAATTTAATAGCCAGAGCCAAAAACCCCAACCACCACCGTAGGGCCCACCATGGTCGACCGAAGACCAATCGCTAGCGGCCGGATTCGAACACAAGACCTTCTACCACCCAACCACTTACTAAACCACCACACCACATACACACGCTCATGCAAGTACATGAATTATCTTGTTAATCATAAGAGAACTTAACCATTGGCAATTCGTTTGCCATGTACAAAAAGCTTTTTTTTCAATTTTTTTTTTGCACTATTTCATACAGGGATTTTTCTGTATCTACAAAAAAATTCAGATTTTTTTGAATTTTTTTTTTTGGACAAAATCTTGAAGGCTGGAGCTGTTTTTTTTTTCCCAGCAGACTTTGAATAGTTTTAACGATGTAAAAAAAACTTTTTTTTCAATTTTTTTTTCTGCAGTATTATATGCAGGGATTTTTCTGTATATAGAAAAAATTTCAAATTTTTTTGAATTTTTTTTTTTTTGGACAAAATCTTGAGGGCTGGAGCTGTTTTTTTTTTCCCAGCAGACTTAGACTATTTTTAACGATGTAAAAAAAACTTTTTTTTCAAATTTTTTTTCTGCAGTATTATATGCAGGGATTTTTCTGTATATAGAAAAAAATTCAAATTTTTTTGAATTTTTTTTTTTTTGACAAAATCTTGAAGGCTGGAGCTGTGTTTTTTTCCAAGAGAGAACCTGTTGGTTCTGTACAGTTTTTTTTTTCCAAGAGAAAACTTGTTGGTTCCAAGAGAGAATCTGTTGGTTCTGTGCAGTGAATTCGGTTTTGCAACGTTAAACCCAATCTCTATTGGTTCCAAGAGATGTGTGTTGGTTCTGTCTTGGTTTTGACGCACTCTCTAGTAGTGAATCAACAGGAACTTGTTGGTTCCAAGAGGAAAATCAACAGGAACTTGTTGGTTCCGTGCAGATGACTAAATGTTTGCTACGTTAAACCCATTGTCTGTTGGTTCCAACAGATGTGTGTTGGTTTTGTCTTGGTTTTTACGCACTCTCTAGTAGTGTTTGTCGCACAATTGTCTATATTTTAGTATTGCCTTTTTTATACAACTTTGGGTATGTTTTGTGGTGATTTTACGGGCTTGTATTTTTGCTGTCTTGGCTACTTCTACTAATGTTTGGATCCATGCCTGTTGATCATGTTCTTGTGTTGGGAGTGGTGGGATGTTTGCGTTTGTGTGGTTTTTTAGTTCTTCAATTATTGAATGTGTTTGCCAATTTTGTATATTTTTTGTTATGTATATTTTTTTTCTAATTAAATGGTAGGTGGATAGGTGTTTTGTCCATGCTTTTTGTATTTTTCTTGGTAAGAAGCCTCCTTGTTGTGAGGCACGCTTTGTTAATGTCGGTAACGGCGGTGCACTACAAGTTTCTTGAATTTTATCAGATATTTTTTGTATCATGTGATCTAGTTTTGAGCATGATGTTTGCCATTGGTCGTTTGTTAGTTGATCGTTTGATAGTATTGTGATAGTATTGTGATTTGTATTGAATTTTCTTCGAAGTATTCTATTTTGAATTTTTCTATATTTTCTTGTGGTATGGGGTTAAGAATTCTCAATGTTTTATTTGCTATTAGTATAGGTCTTGCTAGTAAGGTGTTTGGTGGTATGTGTAGTGTTACTGGTGAGTGGTCAGAATTAAGGTTGTGGTCATTGTCTGTGGTTGATATGAATACATTATTATCTGGTGTCTTAATATAGTATCCATCTATTAGGCTGGTTTGATTATAGTTTTGTCCCCCTTGTCTGGAGTATGGGCAATTTGTTGGGATGTATTCTAATTGGAGATTATTTGTAAATGCTCTCCATTCGATGTCTTCTGTTTGTGGTGGGGTCGTGTTTGTTCCATTATGGCGTCCAATAAGTGCTATATCTTTGTTAAAGTCACCGCACAGTATATGTATGGTATTTGGATGTGCATTTATTTGTTGAGTTATGTTTTGTTGAATCAGTGGTATATGTTGTATGTCCTCTGCATGTGATGGCATATATATGTGAAGAATTAGCCAGGTTTGTAGCGGTTTGTTATCTATTTTTATTTTTTGCAGATAGGGTGATATTTCTTTGGGGTTGGGATTTTGGTGATATTGCCGGGATATGCGTATTTTTGGTGTATTAGTGTGAGGAGACCTCCTCTTGCGGGAATGTATGGCATTCTTTGTTGCATACATCTTGTTAGGGCGTGTGTGTTGTTAAAAATTAATTTGTATTTTGGGAATAGATTTTGTATGTATTTGGTGGATTTTGTAGCGGTTAATTTAGTTTCTTGTAATGTGATGATAGCGGGTTCATCCGGTGTGTTGGCAATTAGTTCATGTAGGTTTGGGAGAGCCGTGTTTAGTGATGAGGCATTCCATGTAATAGATCTCGTATTATAATTTGTTGTATGTATTTCTTGTGGTTGTAGTGTGGGTATGTTTGGAAGTGGCGGGGGATGAGTATATTCATGTAGTGGTTCATATATTTTTAAGGTTTCTTCTAATAAGTTGATAGGGAGAAAAGGGAATTTATCAGTCATGTTTTGGAGGGTTATAGTATCGTTGTGTTGATGAATAAAATTGTAGATTTCTTTGTGGATGGTATTTAGTGGGTTTATTAAATTTTGGTTATTTTCTATGAATTCTGTGTATGGGTGATTAGTTGAGATGTGTCTTTCGGGCAGGTTTTGTAATAGTGACATTTTTTCTAGTAGTAGTGTTGTCCAATCAGGGTTTGGAATTTGTATTAGGAGTTGGTCACATGTTTCTTTTGATGGATTGATTGTGATGATGAGTGCGTATAATATTCTTGGGGGTGTATGATGTTGGTTTCGGTAAATGTAATTTGCTATGTGTGGATAGTCATTATTTGCTTCTTCGTGATTTGGGTGTGTTATATTTAGGATAGGAGAGAATTGTTTTGCTAAATGTTAGTACTCTGGATGAAGCTTAATAGTGCTTGGTATAAAGTATGTTTTGGATCTTCTTTTATGTGTGGATGGGTGTGTTTTTAGTAAGTCGGGCATGGGCCCAGGGTTTGTTTCGATGTCCCCACATAATATTAATAATAGGTGATAAAAGTTTCTTTTTAGATGAGATTTTTGGACCATTTTTTCTTTATTATTATTATTATTATTATTATTATATTTATTTATTAGTTTATTATGGACGAGGCCGGTAGGCCGAGTCCATTGTTGTTGTTGTTGTTGTTTTTTTGGGATGAGGTCGTTAGACCTAGTCCACTTATTATGTTTGTTGGTATTTTTATTATTGTAGGGGTATTTGTTTTTGGGATCAATGTCTCCACTTAACATTAATAGTTGATGTGAAGAATTTCTTTTATTATTTTTATTATTTTGAAGTAGTTGGGAACGGTATAGTATTATAATTGGTGGTGTGGTTGTTGAATTCTTCCTTTTATAGAGTTGTTGTGTTAAGTTTTTGTGTGTGTTAAGAGAATGGGATTTCTTTGAAGGGACATTATGAATGATGTATTTGTTAGGGTCTATGATGTATAGTGGTTTTATTATACTATTATTGTTATGGGTTTTGTTTAGTTTTGTAGGACTTTTGTAATGAAGAGGATTGTTGAATATGATTATTGTGTTATGGGGTGGTTTTATATAGATCTTACTTATGTATTCTCTATGTTTTTGTATGTATTTTAGGTCCATTATGGTGTATCCTTGTAATAGTATGTTTAGTTGTGTCGAAATTTTCGATGTATGTTTTGATATATTGTTCTTTTTTATTGATGTTTTTGGTATGTGTATTTTTGTATTTATTGGGTTTTTATTGTGTATTTTGTTTTGATTGTATTGGTATGTTTTGGGTTTCTTGTGGTGTTTTGTGTTTATGTATTTTTTGTATTTTGTACTATTATTATTATTATTTTTGTTTGTAGTGTATGTTGTCTTGTTGGTTTTTTCGTATATTATGTGGTTTTGAGTTTTGGTGTTAGTGTTTGAAGTATTACTTTTTGTTTTATTTTTGTTTTTGATTTTGTTTTTGTAGTGATCCAAATTGTGGTTTGATCTACTATTGCTAATATTTAGCTTATGTATATTAGTATGGGTGTTGGTTTTGGTATTGGTGTTGGTGGTATTTTTGGTGTTGGTATTTGTATTGGTATTAGTATTGGTATTCCAAGACTATATTTTAGAGGTATGTATGTATATTTTGGTATTAGTATATACCTTTTTGTATTCAGTAGATGGTAGGAATACAGTATACATATACCAAAATGGTATGTATGTGTATATTTTTTTTTGGTATTTTGAATGACAAGTCTTGTAAATACTGCGTATAGATACTAGGGAATTTTTTTGTTTTTCTACTCTTTTAGTATTAGGTATGTATAAAGTATGTATATGTACTATGTATACTACTCTGTAGTCTTTTGTCACTCTATGTTTTTTTGTTTTTCTAGAGTTTTCCTAGAGGTGCTACCCTTGATGTCTTGGATGCCTTTTAATGCTAACATGAGAGAGTCTTGGATGAAATCAATCTTGGATTGAAGCTCTTCATGCATTGCATTGTTGATGGTCCTATCTTCCTTCATCCTTAGCTCCATTTCTTCTATCATCTTCTTATTGCTTGTCTCCACAATTGTGATGACGTCTTCTTTTGTGATTGGTTGAGTTGTGGTTGTTAATGATGACACCGTATTGACCAAAGCCGTGTTGATGTCATTAAAACCCCATTTCTCAATTTGCTCTTTTGATGGTGGTTCTAGGCCTTCCAAGCTTCTCCTATGAGGCAAAAAATCAACATAATGCCCACTAATGGTTAGAGTCTTGTTGAGAAACTTACGGTACACTATGGGATTGACACATTGAACGCTAGCACTCCCATTATGCTTGGTTCCAACCTCCCTATGGAACCAAATGGAGGTGATATTACTAGCATCCATGAGTTTGTTAATTTCCTCGGTGGTGTCATTGACCGGGAGCAAGATAGGAAGATGAGAGAGAGTTAGAGTGATAGCATCCTTTTTGGCCTTTGCCTCCGGGGTCATGCGAATGCTAAAGGTGTTCTTCCTTTGAGGAGCAATGATTTCTTGCTTGGCGGGGATGTGATGGAGTCGGATTTTGTCCGCTTGTGATGGAGTGGGTGCCATGATAAAGGCATGGCTATCTTGAGTGCCCTTGTGCACTCCGGTGATCTCAAAATCTTGTTTCCTACGGAAACTAGATTCTAAGATATCATAGAATAGAGTGGGAGCGGATACATCCACTATATTTTCACTCTTAATTTTGATGGATAAGTTGTTGTTTCTAGCAATGGCATGGAAGCTCTTGCAAACTTTACCCAAGTAGTTGCTTGAAGTTAGCTCATATAAATGTTCCTCCATATTCTCAAGATTGAGTATGAAGGGACGTAGTCCTTTGAGCATGTTGATTCCATCAATTTCGGGTTTCAAGAGGTGGAGTTTTATGATACCATTCCATACACCTCTTTGTCCACCTCTTTTGGTGTTAAAGCAAAGCACCGCAACGGGATCAATAAGATCCGTGCCTAGAGGGATATCCATCTCAATGAGTCTTTGCAAAACCATAGGTTTGATATGGTCATGCAAATATGGGTTGTCCATGTGTGTTTCGAAGTGAACTTCCACATGGAAGTCAAGTGATAATCCCGTCTTAGGGTTTACCGGGATATCAAACGGTATTTGTGTCAAATTATAATGTTGACCCAATATACCATCCTCTCTAGTCATGGGGTATAGAATTTGAGGAATTCGTGGGTATGCCACGTTTGCTCCCCAAGCTTCTTCGGCCTCTTTTGGGGACATTCCTCTAGTGACCATGTCCGCAATTGACTCATCCGTGAACATAACCTCATCTTTGCATTCTTTTGCTAGTTTTTCCATATAGTGAAATCTAAGCCAAAATTTTGGGCTTCTAATAGCAAAGAGCGTGTCATGGGACACGATTTGAGAGTCTATTGACTCTTTTGGGTTGTTTTCCTTGGGTGTGCCAAATGAGAGCTCGTCTGAGCCTTCCCTGCTCATGGCTTGTTTTGGTGGGCTCCTGGTACGCCCTCTCTGGCTAGTTGTGCTGTGGCTTCTCCTAGAGTTGCTTGGGCTACTGTTCCTGTCACGATTCGCCGATTTGGGGATGGGGCTTCGTCCTCTCCTCCTGTCGTTGGGTCCGTCGCTGGAATTCTTGCTTGCACTACGAGTCTTGATACTCTATGCCTGCTCTTCGTTGGTAGTTTTCTGCTTGCCGTTACGGCTGTTCCGCTCGCTGTTGAGGGCTGCTCGCTCAGCTTGCGTACTCTCACGGGAGCGGCCAGTCTTGGGCGCTGCAGGTTGATCTTCTTGATGCTGCTGTTCTTCATCTCGGTTGTTCCTGTTGCCGTCACAGATGCTGCCTCCCGCTTCCTCAGTTCTGGCCTTCCTTGCTTCTTCTCTGGCTGCCTTTGCACTGAGCAGCTTCATCAGGTGGGCGGCGTGTGAATCTGCTTCCATGTTAGCGGTATTTTCTCCTTTGTTCCACGCCGATTGCCTGCTCTCCTTCCTCTTCACGATGCTGGTGGTTTTGCGCTTAGTCTTTGGCAATTCACGCCAGATGAGGAGCCTGCAGAGTTTTAGGGTTTGGTGGGGATGCTTACCTTTTGATGCGGCGTTGTTGCAGTTGTTAGGCGTTTGCTGCTCCACCGGTTGATGGAGATGCTGCACTAGGTAGCTTCGGCAGTTACTAGGTTGCACGTTGGGGGTGCTGTTGTTCCAGGGATCCCACTTACACTCACCTTGAAGATGCCTTACGCAAGGCTCTGTTACGCAGGTATGAATTCTGTCTACCCAGTGCAGCCTGTTCTTGCGAAGGTTAACAAATTTGCGGGGAAGGGAGTAGAAAGTGGAAGGGTGCTTACCTGAATTAGTGAGGGGTTGGAGTTTGCGTTGCAGGCTCCTAGTAGGACTGCGATGGTGCTTAATCGGTGAAGGATAAATACACTGGTGTTCTCCTGGCTTGTTATGCTTCAGCTCACTATCATGGCCTCTGTAGTCAATTACGAACTCACCCCAAAAACTAGGAAATTTGGTGACATTAGAGCAGCAGTAATGATACCAGTACGAAAAGGGAGGGTCCCAAATGATGGGAATGCGAATATAGGTATAGAGGTAACACCAATTAGAATTGAGTGTGTAGGGGGACTTACCTCTGTTCTTGCTTTCGTTAACTTTGGTCTTCCGCTTGGGGGCGTTCTTGAATTGCACAAGCTCCGGAGGCTTATGGTTGATGTTGCTGGGGTTGGTCTTGAGATTTGGCCTGTTGTGTAGAGTTGTGTAGTACTGCTGCTGCTTGCTGGGGGTTGGATTATTGCACTGTTTGTTGACATTGCATACTGCCTCCTCAAGCAGGCAAGTCTTCTTGGGTTTCAAAGCGGATTCTGTTGACTTGTTGAATCCCTGCTTCTTCGTCTGCTGCCTCTGGTTGCTATGGACTTGGGCTCCAATCCAGACGTTGTTGGTGTTGATCTGCCTGCAAATGCAGATGATGCTTACCTTGCTGGTCTTACAATTGGAGTTGATCTTCTGCTTGGTAGTGTACTCGATGTGGGCTTGATCTTGAGGCTTCTGATAGCTGCTGTTGGGCTCGGATTTGGGGGCGGATCTGCTGTGTAGATCTGTGAGGCACTGCTGTCGGTTGTTGCGGGCTGGGTTTTTGCTCCTGCTGCTACCAGTAGCCTCTCCTTCTACAATCCGGCATGTCTTCTTGATGCTTAACGCGTACGGAGTAGGTCTCTCAGTTTCTAGATCTCTGATCTTTTGAATCCGGCTGCTGTTGGCTTGGGTGACGATCCAGGTGCTAATGATGCTAGTATGCCTGCAGATCTGCAAGGGAGCGATAGCTATCTCTATTCTACTGTTGCTCTCAACAACTAGATCATGATGGTCAAGAATGTAGCTTACGAAATTGATCACGTATGGGGTCACTGCATTACAGCAATGGGAAGGGAATAGCAAAGTACAAACAAGAGTGTGAATAAAAATGGAAGTAATAGTGAGATTGATCTGACCTAGGTGTTGTTCACAAGTCAGTGAATAGTCTTGCATGGGTGAGTCTTGCGCTGGCAGATCCGGTGATCGATGTGGTCGCCATTGCTTTAGGATCTGTTCGCAGTATGGATGCCTGCTCTCCCTTGCTCACTTCTGCTACTGGATCTAGTGAGGCCTTCTGTTCCGCTTGCACCAACACTTAGTGCGTAACCTCAAGCTCGCTCAGAAGTGAGGTCGATACGCTTCCCTCAGGCAATTCCAGATCCAACACATCTGGTCCCTTCCGCTCGCCCAGTACGAAGGGTATGGAAAGAGAGTCACTCACCGATCCAGAAACATTCAGGTCACTTGGTTGATGCGTGGCACCCACAGCTGCCTAACGGATCTAATCTGCACACGCATCCGGAATCACCCTCCCTGTGCATAGAGCAATGACGCAATCAAAAGAGTCCCACACCGGCCACCATCACTGCCGATCAAGCTTACAGAGCACCGCTCATTCCTCCGATAGCGACAAAAAGGAAGACAAAAGAAAGACAAGAAGAAAGACAAGAGGGAGACAAGAAAGAAGACAAGAAAGAAATCAAGATAAAAAAGAAAAGATAAAAGAAAAGATAAAGATAAGAATAAAAAATAATTAAAATAATTATTTGTTTACAATGTAAGGGATTGAAGAAAGACAATAGTCGTCGTCTTTTTAAAAAAGAGTTAAACAAAAAAAAAAATGCGCTTGGGGACCAAGTGCATGATTATATGGCCAAGTGCGTACACTACTAGAAAATCCAACTGTTCTGTTGATTCGGTCGCGTTGATGTGGTCGCGTTTTTGTCCAAATCAACAGATTTCTGTTCAAATCAACAGATTTTTGTCCAAATCAACAGAAAAGTGTCATGCATCAACGCGACCGAATCAACAGAACATTTGGATTTTCTAGTAGTGGTAAATAGCAAATTGTATGTTTTAAGTAATTAGCAAGTAGTGTTTTCAAGTTATTGTGTTCACTAGTGTAGCAATTTGTTTGTGTACTTAGGAGTGAAATGGTCTTTGAAATGTAAGTAGTATTAGCGTGAAAAAGCGTAAATATCTTGACTACCACAAGGTAGTTCCCAGATTGAAGAGCGTGATACGAGTTCTTCATGACCTAGGAAGTAGGTTCTTGGATTTAAAACGGACCATTCATGTAGAACACAATGTTGATGTGTTATGATGGTTGTTTGAGAAGTCCTCCCGTGCAAGTGATGTTGTCGTAGGCATATTGCAATTCAAAAACTTTGGTACCAATTCTAGGGTTGCAAAGAGGCTTGAAGAGGTTACAATTTCCAAAGTGAGGAATTTTGAGCATGGAGACGGAGTAGGATTGGCTGAGATAGGAGTGGATGAGCGAGATGTAAACAACGCTGCCAGTGAAGCCGAAGAGGATATAAATGCTCTTCAACTTCCTTTGTTTCAGGTTCTAGTTCAGACTCTTCTAAATCTTGTTCTCCAAATTTTTACTACTATGAATGTGAGGATGATGATGTGTGTAAAGAGTCAATTAGCTTAGGGGACAACAATAACGAAATAGGTCGTGACAAAGAAGCTATTGTTAGCATTGTTGAAAAAGAGAAGTTGCAACAAGGAAAATTTAGATGTACCATTGAAGAATGTCCCCAGTTCTGTTCATACGTTCACATAAGAGAGTGTTTGCAATGTTTTTTTGTAGAATTCACGTGCCCTAACAAACACACACATCATTGGAGAACTACAAACCTTCATAGTGCAGGAACTCCCTCTATAGTAGTGAGAAAAATGTAACATGGTGCTCTTTGCACAAGTTTAGGATATACTCAACTCCTTGAGTTTTTAGAAGCAATGGGCATGAGAAAGCCGTGTAAAACTCATTTCTACAAGTTCCAAACCTCTTGGTCGGATGTTGTTCTTAGAATATGGAAAAGTACTAAAAGTGGTTTCTAACACGAATTGGCTAAAAAGGGTGAGCCCCTTGTCTTGTATATTGATGCACAATATAACTCATCTAGATTTGGGTTTCACGGAACTGCTTCGATGTTGGACTCGGAAACTAGAAAGGTAGTTGAAACATACATTTCATTAAAATTGGACTACACTTCGTTAAAATTAGATTACTAGTTTGGAAAAGTGATGGGAAGTGTTGTCCTTCTCAATAGAGATAGAGGTCCCCAATTTTTCTACAATACTCTTATTCGAAATAAGAACATTGTAGAAAAATTGTGGATCTCTATTTCTATTGAGAAGGGCAACACCCACCATCACTTTTCCAATATGGTAGTCCAATTTTAACAAAATGTGCTCTAGTTCTAACAAAATGCGTGTTTTAAAATGGTTGCCAAAACTAGGATTGAGTGCGGTAATTCATGGCACATTGAAAAAGTAGTTGTTGCAGAGGGATTATGAATCTTGCAGGAAGTTGGTGTGGTGATTGCCAAAGGTGTCCATGATGATAAGAATAACATCGATTTACTTTTGTTTCAATTACAGATCGTCTCACAAAAAGATCTTTGGCATAAGTCCAAGAAAATGATGCAGAAATTTCGGAGGGACTTCCTTGATGTTCAAAAACAACTTCTATCCTCTATTATGCAATGCACATATAAGGCTGACGTCAAGTGCCTCTCCAACAAAGTTTTATAGGAATGGTTACGAAGCAAGACCTGTCTATTTTTATAAATAAATAAAAAAACTTTTAATTGCAAGATGCCAAAAACTTTTGAAGTTGCCATGCACAAGAACTGAAGTGCAAAATACAGATTCATCATGACGAGGATTGCTTTCCTGGGGGTGCACCGTACTAAATATGTACGAGTATATGTGAGTGCAGAGGAGGGATATTAATTTGAACATTGCCATATTACGTATACATACAATAAACATATTTAGAGCTGAAAATATTGACGTATACATACATTAAACATATATTTAGGATGGAATAGATTCGTATACAAAAGTTTTAGATATAAAACCCCTCGTATGCAAGGGGGTTTTCAGAGGGGGTCATGAACGCACGTGATTCTCAAACATAATGTAGAGTGCACCTCCTAGGATTGCTTTGAGCCTACATTTGGATGCTAGATGCGTCATTCTTGTGAGGACGCCATGTTTTGCTATAGACGCCGTAGGCAAGATTTTGTTCTTCTAGGAACACATCCGGATTGACATCAACTGATCCTTTTTGTATTCGCTCTAGTAAGTCTTCCAAATTCTTGTCAATAATTTGCTGCACAGTGTACTTGTCTCTAATCCAGCCTTGCACCTTTTCTATCATTTCCAATGACAAATGAGCTCCCACAGTGCTTCTATCTCGAATCTTTAGATTACCATGCACATCCAATGTGCTTTCATTCTTATGCCTTCGATGAATAACACAAATTTCCGTGACATGAGACAAGTGATATAGAGATTTTATTGTAAAGGACGCCTTACAGCCACGTTTGATTGAATCACCCCCTTTATTTCAAGAGTCCCGTTTAGCCTTCGGCATATTGTTAGTGTTCTCGACCAGTGGATCAACATTTAGATCTAGAAGTGGGGGCTTATCTACAATCAATGTGGACAGTTTGGACAAGAGGGACGTGATGTCATTGTCGAGATCAGTGTTATGCACTACAAGCTCTCCTACTCGTTTGGCCTTCGTAGATTCGCGAGGCTTCTAAACTTGCTTTTTAAAGAGGGTACGTTCACAGTAACACGACCCACAAAACCGTAACCAATGATTATTTTATGAATTATTAAGCAATAATTTTATCATTTGAATTGATAATGCAATATAAATTAGTAACTACATACATTATATGTCATTCTACCATATATTAAGTTTTGAGAATGTTTGAGAAATTATTGGTACTCCAAAACAACTAAAATATGGTTGTAACCAATCATTAATAAGGACTAAAATGTGTTTATTAAGCACTCAAAATGTCATTTATTTTTTCTAATATTTACATAAATTAAAATATAATTTCTTAAGCACTCATCAAGAGTCATTGGATTTGGGCGCCCTTAGGTCGTTTGATTGTGAATGCACCCAAGATTGTAACAACATTGCTTCCCACAATTGCAGTGATGTCCTCCATTTTCTTCATCACACATGGCTTGCGCACTATTTTTGGTTTTAGTGTTGCATAGTAGTCCACGACAATCACCTTCTTTGGGCCACGTGCCTTGCGCATTGGCTTAGATGGCATAACATCATGAATATCCATAGGATTCGCAGATACATTTAGATCAAAACTACATAATGGCAGTGACGATGTGGTAGCTAATTTCTGTAACGCCCGTTGTTTGCGCACTGGCTAAAGTGGCAGAATAGGGTTGATCTCTATGGGATCCGCAGGGATATTCATATTAACCCCTAAAGGACCAAGGATTCATGGTTTTAAAATGACAAATTTAAATGATCATATTGTGAAAAATATAATTCAAATGGGGCCAAATTTTATATTGGTGGAATTAGTGAAGAATATTACATATGTTGAATAAAAAATTAAAAAATTGAACAAAAGAAAATCTACATAAAACCTACTCAAAACTACTGATAAAAACATGAGGTTCTGGGGGCCTTATGGTCTTTTAGGGGGTTAAAACTACCTAGAGGTATTGGCGGTGCAACCTTTCGCGGCGCTCATGGTTTAGGCACAGGTCTCTTTGACTGGGCGGTGTAGCATGTCACTCCAACGTCAACACATGCACCATGGGGCTAGCGTTATGCGTGTTTTGGACCGTTGTCTGTGATCCCTTCCAAGCACAGGGCTTCCGAGGCGATTTTTAATTTGCACTAGGTTCCCCTTCTACGCTCTTGGCAGCAATGCGTTTCCGCCTGAACTTTGAAAGCATATCAACATAGATCTCCTTAATGATGGTGCTATAGTCTGCAGGTCCATATTTGCCTTGAAACCTACAAAAAGATTGCAAAGGAGAAACATCAGTAATTCTAACACTACAAACTCTAGAGATATTCAACAAGAGGTACGACTCCTAAATTTTTGACAAAACCATGAATGTTGCACAAAAAATAAGTGTGGCATAACATTGTCTTACCTTCAAAAGACGAGTGGAGAACCGTAGTGCAATCTTGAAGCAGCCTTGAATCTATACCTTTTGGACACAAAGTATTTGCAAAAAATCCCATCTTTACTACCTTCCATGCCTACGATGAAATCCTTTGCACGGTTCAAGTTTACGAAACACTGTTGAACAACCAACCATTTCTTTTGCCATTCACACTCTCTACACAACTTCATGTTCCAATCAACATCATGAAATCCCCAAGGACCAGGAGGAAGGTTTTCAATACTCCTCAAGATGTTGTCAATATCTTTGTAGATGGAAGAGTGACTTTGAACATCTAACCCTGAACTACAAAACACTTCATCATTTGCCTCAATATGACCTCTACAAGGTACAAGTGCAAAAATCTCTCTAACTCGGCCATACCGCACAACCACGAAGAACAAATTAATTAGAGAGGGTCATGAAACCATTGACCACAAAAATTTGTGCCCTGAATGCAAGAGAGAGACGAACCGTGCATTACACTAGGACAAGATTAGGGTTCAGGGCTTCATTGAGAGAATCGTGTTGGGAAGTGCGGTATACAATTTTGAAATGCGTATATTATATTATATGAGTTTGTACGTATTTCCACAGCCTTGGAGGCAAAATCATATACTGTAGACATACGTGGAGTGAGTGTACAAGTAAACCCCAAGAATTTTAGATCTAGCATATCACTGATTTCAGATCTGGTATTCTAGATCTAGCATCTAGATTTGGAGTAATACTGATTCTAGATTTTGCATTCTGGATCTAGAATCTTAGATCTGGCGTAGCACTAATATCAGATTTAGAAATTTATATATAGCATTTCAGACGTGGCGTAACACTGATATAAAATCTGGCATTCTAGATATGGCATAACACTGTCCCCTAGTGAAATTGTTCGGGCAATCTTATTTTTGGAGTTACTTTGCTACCCCAGAATCCCTTACAACACAAAATCTGAGTTTTTCTCTTTAGAAATGGCAGACTTGATCTTAGCCAAAAGGCCGAGATAGAAGTGCTTCTCCCTTCAGACCCACAACGCTATATGCCTTCACTATGATTATGAGTGGCACAAACCTTATTAGATATATCCAGTGTATCTTATTCTTAGCATGTGACACTGGTATACACGACAGTGCGTCAAACATTGCATAACACTCTTTTTAGATCTGGCATTCTAGATCTGGGATTTTAGATGTGGCATAGTATTGATTTCACATCTGGAAATTTATATATATAAATTGTAGTTCATGAATAGCACTTGATTCAAATCTAGCAATTTGGATGTAGGATTTCAGATTTGGCATAACAATGACTTCAGATCTGGTATTCTAGATTCGGAATAACACTGTCTATGGCTGAAATTGTTCCCAACAGCAGTCTTCTCTAGAGTTACTATGCTACCCCGGAATCCCTTCCAACATTATTGAGGTACTTCTTGCTTTTCGAGCGCCACACTTGATCTTAGCCAAAATGCCAAGAAATGTGTGCTTTTTCCATTGAACTCTCAATGCTATATACCCTCACTATGACTGTGAGTAGCACAAACCTTATGGGATATGTCTAGTGTACCTTTTTCTTAGTGTGTGGCATTCGCATGCATGATAGTATGTCGGACATTGTATAACACTCATTTTGGATTTGACATTCTAGATCTGGGATTTTAGATGTAGCGTAACACTGATTTCACATCTGGAAATTTATATATAAGAATTGTGGTTCATGAATAACATTGAATTCAGATCTGGCATTTCAGATGTAGAATTTAAAATCTGGCATAACATTGGTTTCATATCTAGCATTCTAGACCCAGCATAATAGTGTACCTGGCTGAAAATGTTTCCTAGGACAGAGTTTTTGTTTGGGTTTGATGCAAAACTCCGGAATCTCTTCCAACATTACAGAGGTGCTTTTTGGATTAGGAGTGTAACACTTGATTTGATCCAAGAGGCCAAGAAAGGTTTCTTCCTTCGAACCCTAGTGCAATATGTTCTCCATTGTGATTGTAAATAGCACAAACCTTATAGGACGTATGTTCAGTGTTCATTTTTTTTACTGTGTGACACTGACGTGCATGACAGTATGTCGAACATTGCATAATATTGATTTCAAAACTAGGATTCTAGATCTTAGATTTGAGATGTGGTGTAACACTAATTTGAGATTTGGCAGTTTATATATAAGAATTGTGGTTCATGAATAACATTGAATTCATATCTGGCATTTTAGATGTAGGGTTTAAGATTTTACGTAACATTGGTTTCAAATCTAGCATTCTAGATCCGACATAACAATGTTTATTGCTGAAAGTATCTCCAAGGGCAAAGTTTTTTTTTGACCCGTTTTTTGAAGATATTATTGTACTCTAGAATCCCTTCCAACATGACAAAGGTGCTTCTTGCATCAGAAATGCTACCCTTGATCTCATCCAAAGGCCGAGAAGGGTGTACTTCTCCCTTGGAACTCACGACGCTATATGCTCTCACTATGATTATGGGTGGCACAAACCTTTTAGAATATGTGTAGTGTACCTTTTTATTGGATATTGCATAACAATCATTTCAATTCTGGGATTTATGATGTAGGATAATATTGATTTCAAATTTGGCAATTTATATCTAAAATTTCAAATCCGGAATAACACTGAATTCAAATTTGGCATTTGAAATGTAGGATTTAAGATTTGGCGTAACATTGGTTTCAGATATTGCATTCTAGATTCGACATAACACTGTCTATGGCTTAAAAATGTTCTCAAGGACAGAATTTTCATTTAAGGTGAATGCGAAATCTCGAAATCCCTTCCAACATTATAGAGATGCTCCTTGCATCAAAAGTGCCACAATTGGCCTTAGCCAAAGGGCGAGAAGGGTGTGCTTCTCCCTTGGAACCCACGACGCTATATGCTCTCACTATCACTATAGGTGGCACAAACCTTTTAGAATATGTGCAGTGTACCTATTTCTCGGATATTGCATAACAATCATTTCAGATCTAGCTTGCATGACAATATATCGGACATTGCATAACACTTATTTTAGATCTGAGATTTGCAATGTAGAGTAACATTGATTTCAAATCTGGCAGTTTATATATAGGATTTCAGATCCGGAGTAACACTCAATTCAAATCTGGCATTTGAAATGTAGGGTTTAAGATCTGGCGTAACATTGGTTTCAAATATGGCATTTTAGATCCGACATAACACTGTCCATGGTTTAAAATGTTCCCGAGGGCAGAGTTTTCGTTTGGAATCAATGCAAAACCTCGGAATCCCTTCTAACATTACAGAGATGCTTCTTGCATTAGGAGTGCCACACTTCATCTCAGCCAAGGGCCGAGAAAAGTATGCTTCTCTCTTAGAACCCACGACGTTATATGCTCTCACTATGATTGTAGGCGACACAAACCTTTTGGGATAACTATACTCGACCTTATTTTTGCATGACAGTGATCTGATTTTGGCATAACACTAAATTGAGATCTAACACATAATGTATTGAAAGCACACACGTAGAGAGCATATGAAGTATGGATACAACAAAAGGAAGTCATAATCAAGGCCCAAAGAAAATAGGATCTAGCATAACATTGCTTCCGGATCTGATAATTTAGAACTAGGATAACACTGCGCCGAGCAAAAATCGTGCGGCAAAAGAAAATTTGAAATTACTGCACATTTTTACCCCACCCGGCGTCAAACGGCGATAGTGTAAAACGTAGGAATAGTCACGCCCAGAAATAGGGTCCGATTTCCTAGGTTGTATAAGATTTAAGCTGCTCCCTATCCTACTACCAGTAATATGCCTCCCAACAGAACCTTCAGACATACAAAGTTGGTATATGATAATATAATTTGACTCGAGCTATAAATAATAAAATTTGACTCCAAGTGAATATGGAAGGCCAGTGTAGACGTTTCAAAGCTAAGGTTGGATAACCTATTACCACCAACTTAAACAATCTGGCCTATTTTTGGCAATGCTAAATTCGAAAAAAAAATATGATCGCATTCGGAATAGGTTTTGATGAGGATTGCAAAAATTTGCAACATCTAATTCGCATTTGTCAATTTTATACAAAATTCCAAAGTGGAAAGTAACCTCTGACCCAAATCAAACCTCTAGGTTTCCCAATGTCCACACCAGGTAGTACTAACTTTCACTCATAATGATACCCAAAACCACCAACTATTTCTTCGCAATGCTTGGCATGCCATTGGTCTACTTGAATAGTGAAATTGGTGGTTTTGAGTCTCAACTCTGGTGGCCCCAATAAAGGTCTACATGTTATAATTGGGGGAGGTGGTGGTAATAGGTTATCCAACCTTACTTACACCCAGATTTGGAAAGTAGAATGGCTTTACAAGCTTCAGATGGAAAGAAAAAAGAAAAAAGAATGATTCAATGATTGTCCTACTAAAATACTGCATTGATACAAATTGAGATAATAGAGTTAACTGAAAAGAAGCTAACACTCACCTTAGGTAAGGTGAGTTGGAGGTGAATCAAGGACAGCCAATTCTACTGGCATAGTTGTACTAAATCTATAGATAGATTACATGTTCAACTAGTTTTGCCGTTTTTTTACGGCAAAATTAGTTGAGCATGGATTTTGACTGTCAAAGCATCGTTGACTCACTGGAAGGCACTTGCAAGGTCCTTTTTGGCTAACAATTTTCAAAAAACAGCTTGCAAGCCACTTCCAACAACCTTCATCCAACCTCCCCACTTTCCGGTTTCTTCAGATTCTTCTCCATTTTAGGATTATAGTAGCCCCGAAGACCAAGGAAAAGGGGAGTTTTCAACTTGAGTTTTTCTTTTCGGTTACACTCAATGAGAGCATTGATTTCCATTTCCTTGAATATTGGGCCTTGAAACTCGTGTTTTGTTTTCGGTTAACTCAAATGCCCCAGTCTCCGAGACTCAATCATTCACTCGCAATAAATGACAGTAATCGAAGTGCCACCTTGCACCTCAGCAATCGAAAGGATTGGGAGAGTCGATCTAGATCAACTTCAAAACATGGGGTTCAGCTACAGCACAACGTAAAAGGTAAATCTGGCCCCACTCCTGTTTAAGGTCATATCCCAGAAGGGTGGGAATTTGAACTCCAATACATCACTTTCCTGCTATCACGCATTGTAATGTAGTATGTTACAGTTTAAGGCCGTACCGAGACTTCCATGTTCTTGACAAGGAAAACGTCAGTCCAGCAACCTTTGATCATGGAGTGGACCACACTGGACCTGAACGGACCTAGGAATCCATTTAACGAGGTAAGCTTCCCTGTCCACTTTCCCCTGACATCACACAGTCGTCAAGTACTAGTCAATAACCTACAAAAGCATTGAACACACATCATACAGCGTTCATATCAAGAGCTTTGATATGATGGTTTGCAAAACTTCTGCTCAAAAAGCTTTGAGCGAACCTGAAGCGCTTGGGTCAGCAGGAAACAGTCTCTGATATCTCTGCGCTCTCAAAGCATTTGCCTCCTCAACGCGCTTCCGCAACTCACGAACACCAGTCCCCAAATCTATCAAAAATTGCACCATATCCAATGAACGCACGTCATGATACTATTTCAGTATAAGGAACTCCAAAGAAGGAAGCAAAAATGTATATTTCAATGAATGCACGTCCTCAAGCACGTAGCTGTGAACATCTACTATTGTGTTAGAATGCTGGGCAGAGTAACAAATCCGCCAAGGGGAAACAGCTCACCACATTGTATCCCTCCCCCTTTGCATGTCAGAAGATTAGATACGTTGGTGCTAAAACCAGCCAGAAGACAACAGCCTTACCATCAATAAGCGGAAGATTCTGCAGCTGATCGAAAGCGTCCATGAAACCGGCCTTCGCTTCCACATGAGCTTCTAGGGCTTTGATATGTCTCCGTAGCTCAGCTACTTCCTTTCCAGCCTGTAGTGGTACGATAAGATCATTTTAAGTTTGCATCACGGTCGTCTATGAAGATAATCTAGCGAATGGTGTGCACTAGATATTAGAGCATCCACCTCTGCATGTGAACTCTGTCATGTAAAAAGTTAGTTGAAGATAAGACACTCACAGAAGCTTTTCGTCCACGAAGACTGTTTAATTCAGCGTCCAGAGTGGCATCTTCGTCTTTCCTTACGTCTGAGGACCCGTCGGACTACAAGCGACAAAAAATTAGTGAACCAGATGGACATGACTGGAATGATCATATATCATGCAGAAAAGTCTTCTTCAGCAATGCAGTCCGGCTTCTCTGTAAACAAAATCCCATTTCAGACATACTGCTTCTCCAGCACTGCCGTCACAACTAAGCAGATTTGAGAGGGTTGGAAAGAACGCTCGTTTTGAGTTTTCTTTTCACACGCTTAAAATCTTCGAAGTCAAAGTTGAGGAGGTAGGCAAGACTTGCATCAAGTAAACTACCTAGATTGTGCGCAATTTCTTCTGATACCAGCAGAGTGCAGCAATCAACAGCAACGATTAAGGCAAAGACAACAAGCATCTTACTGGCATTGAATATTTACCTTCTCGGGCAAGACGAGGCCAGGTGGTATTTGAAAACAAACTTCCTTGCAGTAAGTCTCCCACGGCACAAGATCTTCTTCAACAAACTTGCTCAAAAATTTCTCGAAAACAGCAGCTAAACCCTGCGAATATGTCATATTTTTTCCCTTAAGAACCCTCAACAATCAAAACTCGTTTAGAACCTGTACCAGAAGTTCGAAAATTACGCCTATTACGTGAAGGAAATTTTAAATATCTCCCGTCAACAAGGTCATCGCAATTTAGAAATAAAGGATCATTGGTCTTTGAATTAATGAAAGGAACCAGAAATTTGATCTAATTTATTGCACCGAAGCCGGACCATGTATCGCGCAAAGAACATAAATGCGAATGACAATCTTTTGATTCAGAAATGTCATCCGATTCTGAACAAGGGTAAAGAAGCACCTGTTTTAACGCTTCTTGAGACTCCGTATTTGTGATTTTCAACAACCGTGTGGCATACCTGCGCGTGGACATAACACTCTCAGCTAAATTTGCACGATTCCGTAAAGCAACCTCCACAGACTTTGCCCAAAGTCCTCGACCGACCTCATTAATCGATTTTATCGATTAATTGAGAACTAAGAAGTTTATCTTCAGATTTCCTCCCAGCATTCCACGAAGATACGGGAAAGTGATCTAAAGTCTTGAAAATAAAAAACCATGAGCAAAATTACCAAAAGGGAAGAATGTTGAACATACGTTTCCATCTCTGCAAACTTGCTCAATGAAATTTCCATGACCTGAAACGCCAACAAGTGCACACACCTGCTTCTGACTCAGAAGACTCAGAGACATACTTAACTAAGAACTAGTCACAATCACACGACACTAGCAACCGAGAACTAAAACCCTATCGTATGCCTTATCAAACAAACATGGAAACAGCAACTACTTGAATGGGATGATCAATTACATCTAGCAATAAAAGAGCCACCCTCACCTACATCCTTCATAGTTTCATTGGCTCATTTCACAGATGTGAAGATTGTAAGAAAGGTCAAATTCCAAACTCGACTCAAAACTGAATAAAACTTAAAAAAACAAAGAAGATTGTATTTTATTATTGTTTTTCGTTATCGGCATACTATACACTGTGCCGATGCAATGACATAGATACCGAGCAACAGAGAAGGATGCAAACGAACTTTCTACCAAACACGGAACGCAAAGCTTGCTTACAGCGTTAACAACGTCGGCAGTGAATTCTTCCTTGTCGAAATTCAGAAGATGAAGCGGGTAGGTCGCCAGTATCTTGTCGAGCGCTTCGTCCTCCATTGCTGCTGCTGCTGCCTCTCTCTCTCTCTCACTCATTAAAAAACGGCCTCCACGAATCGAGAAAGCTTTTCTCACCTCCAGCACCTCGATCGCTCCATCTTCGCGTCAAATGCACTGTCCATTTTGCCCAAGCAAACTGCTGCGAGCGTCTTCGTGTTGGTGTGTTTGCACCGAAGACCGAGGTCGAGACGCCATAGCCAGAGACGAGGAGTCCATTGCGGGAAAAGAAAGCGCGGGAACGGTAAGGTTCGCAATCGTCTGTATTAGTTGGATTAACTTAAGTTAGTGACCAACTAATAGACTGGCAGCATACTAATAAGCTTAGTTGGACTATTATAAACTCCTTGGCTAGATTACGAGTTTAGGACTCGACTTAAGGTAGGAGCACCTAAAACCAACACTGTACCTAATTGCGACAGTATCTAAGCGTACTGGTCATTCTAGAACGTAAATCTAGGTAGACCATAGATAGCTTATCATTTTGGTCAACATACAATAAGGGCTCTAAGATGTGCCTAGATTTGCGTTCTGAAATGGTTGCATGGTGTAGATTTTGTTGCAATTAGGTGCAGTGTTGGTTTTAGGTGCTCCTACCTTATAAGTTGAAAACAGCTGAATCTGCCATTTTAAGCAATTCTGCATAGTTAGAGAAGCAGCATTTTTTTTCATTTTATAATTTTTTATAAGTGTTATCTTTTCATAGTATATTGAATAGAGCAATGGGAGCCAACACCTTTTGCAATGGAACCACAATCTAATTACAATTAGAAACTCAGTTTACATGGAAATGACTCGATAGTCCCAAAATTCATAGAATATAAATGGCATAATTCCTTTAGTACTTAGAAAAGTGAATTCAAGTGAAGATTCTCTTTCAATTCAGTTTTCAAAAGGATGTTCCATTGCACTGCTCTATTATGTTATGTTCTTTTTTTAGTATACCTTTATATGTTCTCATTTCAATAAAGAATATTTGGAGGGACATGATTGCATAGGTTCAAATTTGTGCGATTTATTATTAAAAAAAATCTTGGTTGGAGGCACCTTTATGAGAAGAAATATTTTGTATCATTAGTAACTAAAAATGATGAATTTAAATATATATATATATATATATATATATATATATATATATATAGTATAGAAAATATTGTTTCTTTTCAGAGCCAACTTGAATAAAGTGTTTGTTTGACCCGCCCATAATATAGTGTCCACTCCAAAGAATCATTCGTTATATATCATAGCATAATAGAGCATTGCAATGGAGCATTCTTTTGAAAACTCGATCAAAAGAGAATCTTCACTTAGATCCATTTTTTTAAGTAATGAAGGAATGCCATTTGTATTCCATGAATTTTGGTACTATCATGTCATTGCCACGTATATTTAGTTTTTAATTGTAACTAGATTGTGGTCCTATTGCTCTATTATGTTATGATATATATATATATATATATATATATATATATATATATATATATATATATATATGTATATATATATAAAGCCATGTAATTGTTATGAATTTTCAAAGTGGAACCTACCGAAACCACTAAAACCATCCTATAGACTTGTTGGGAAACCAATCTTTATAAACTCAACTATAACCAATAGTAATAAGCACATTTGGCTATATATAAAATTTGGTATAATAATATACGCATTTAGCAAAACGATGATTAATATTTTAGTATGCTTTTAAGTTATTTAAAAATCATTATAAAGAAATTTTGATTAAATCTTCAAAAAAATATTAGAATGCATTTAGACAATTTAGAGTGAAAAAAACTCAATTAGTAATCCTTGAAATTAATATAATTATAATACAAAATAATGTCTTTATGGAACTTGTGGATCTTCATGAAAGAGCTTTCACAAATGATCCTTGATACATACCTCTCTTTTCATAGATTTTCCATAAATGTAATGGTTTCATTAATTTTCACACCCAAATTATCTCATTTTATATAAATGTAATAACTACACCATACAAGAATGTATGTTCTCCATAAAATGAGGATGTTTGCTACTATTGTCCAACCAAAGTGATTTTTTCACTTGATAACTTTAGAATTATTGAAAAGAAGAAGAAAAGTAATTCCGGTTTCGTATTGGGGACCAGTGAAATAAAAGCTTGTTTGTCACAATCCCACCCGAAACAAAGGGAGTGATCGGGGGAGTGATACAACGAGAATGATTGGGATTCAAATATTTCTAGGTAGTGAAATCACAAAGTATAATAAAGTTGGAAATTTCAAGAAGAATGAAATGCACATAGTTTTAAACATGAAAAATATTATAAATAACACATTTTGATAAATCACAACGACCAAATTGTCCTCAAAAGTGTAATTTGATGTTTTTCGCAAAGAGTCTATATTCTTAAGAGCTAGGAAGTAAGGACATGCCCAACCATAAAGTCAATAACACCACCAAGGTTAGAAACATGCAATTCACTAATTATGCACTTAGCCAAGCACGCTCATTTCATAAGCAAATTTGGCTCAATTTTTTTTACTAAAAGGTTCTCTATAAAACAACGATTTTTGTCTTTCTACAATCCGTTACATTGTAAACAAACAATTATTTTATTTATTTATCATCCTTATCTTTATTTTTTCTTTTTTCTTGTTTTCTTTACTGTCTTCCTCTTGTCTTCTTCTTGTCTTCCTTCTTGTCTTCTTTCTTGTCTTCTTTTTTTTCTTCTATTTTTTCTTCATTCTTTTCTTTCCATTTTTGGCTCTTCTTGTGCAGCCGCGGATCCCACACTCGCACCAAAGGTTTTAAATAATAATAATAACACTAATATGTATTTTTGTTTTCTTCTTCTTTGTTTAGGGTTCAGCTTGCCATTTGTGGTGTTGAACTCTAAAAAGAAATTATAAAAAATAAATAAATTAGGGTACAACCGCTGGTTGAATGCTATATGGCGACGGATTTTATTTTATTTTATTTTAAAATTCGCTTTTCCAATTGTGGAGTGTGCAGTTGTGCACCCTATGTCACTTTCTTCTCTCTCTCCTCTCCCTCTTCCTCCCTTCTCCTCATATATATAGGGGAGAGGGGAGAGAGAGGAAGAGGGAGAGGAGAGAGAAAGGAGAGTGACATAGGGTGCACGGCCGCACACTCCACGACCGTAAAAGCAAAAATTAAAATTAAAAGATAAAAATAAAAAAAATTAAAAATTTGCCGCTATTTAGGATTTAGCTGATACAAATAGTAAGTTGAATCTTAAACAAAGAAACAAAAACAAAACAATTTATTTACTTATTTTTTATTTTTAACCTTTGGTGCGAGTATGGGATCCGCGACTGCATAAGAAGAGCCAAAAATGGAAAGAAATGAATGAAGAAAAAATAGAAGAAAAACAAAAAGACAAGAAGAAAGACAAGAAGGAAGAGAAGAGGGAGACAAGAAAGAAGACAAGGAAAAATAATGGATAAAATAAAAGATAAAGATAAGGATAAAAAATAAATAAAGTAATTGTTTGTTTACAATGTAAGGGATTGTAGAAAGACAAAAACTGTTGTTTTTAAAGAACATTTTACACAATTTTTTTAATATGCTCGGGGGCCAAATGCATGATACATGGCCAAGTGCATAATTAGCAAATTGCGTGTTAGTAGTGTACCATATTTGTGCTACAATTTTAGGTACGCCTTCTTAAAAACGTAATGAAGGCTCAAAAAAAATGTTGAATGTAGAAAATCACAATACAAACTCATAGCAAGTGAAGTCATGTTATTTTTCAAAATCATACATAATTTTTTGAAGGTTGTGTCAAAAAATCCAAAAGTGTTACAATTATTCATGTGCCTCAAATAGGATGCATTACCTTATCTTCATGTTAAGTGAACCAAAGCTTATGACTATTATGCATGAATTTGTTCTCACTTATTTGATAGGAGATTATTTAGTGTATATATGGCAAATCACGTGCATTTGAATTTTTAACCTCCTATATTATGTCATAAGATTTAAATAAGATTAAAAAAAAATATGCACAGATTTTTCACTTTAAATGTTTATGTTTCAAAACATGAATTTACAATCAAAACAATCAATTACAACTTTTATTAAGAAAATCACTTACAATTATTGAAGTGAAAAGATAAGTTATTAAACTGAAAATAAATTTCAACCTCCTATATTATATAAGAAAAAAATCTCTAAAAATCTTTATTTTTTTCTTAAAATAGTCCTAAATGAATATATCTTATATTCAAAATATTAATGCAATGGTCATTTGAATGTACTCTTTATAAATATTTGATGTGCAAAACCAACCATACTAATTCTTCTAAAAACATAGCTTCTGTCTAGTAGTAAAAAATCTAAAATATTGATGCAGTACAGTAGTGATCTAAGGGCCGATTTACACTACGGTGGAGAAGTCCACCAGTCATGAAAAAAAGGGCGTTTCTCAATTGTGATTGGTCGAAAATGCAACTCTTGACCGGTGGGTGTTTACACTAGGTGAAGAAAACAATGGTGGTGAACTTTTCTCATGGATGACAAAATGACATGGCCGCCTTACGTGGCGGCACTTTTTGGAGTTGGGCTTCTCCGGAGGAGGAGTTTCTTGTCCGGCCTCAAGAGGCCGGACAAGAAACTCCTCTTCCGGAGAAGCCCAACTCAATAGAAATATTTTATAGCCTTTAATTCTTCTCCGGCACATCCACCATTTGCCTTACATAACCATGTCTTGGCCAAGCATTCTTGACCGATCGGAGGCCTTCTCCACCGACCGGAGGCCTTCTCCACCGTAGTGTAAACCGGCCCTAAATGTATTCACCATGTATATGTAATATGGAAAAGCAGACATTTTAGTTCATTTTTTCTCTCATGTTGAAGGTCATTTCAAATTTTATTTGAGTTGGGAGTTTTTGGCAATGCGAAAACTCAATCATGATCTTAAAAAATCCATTTAAAAATACAAAATATAAAATATAATGAAATTAATAGGACGTCAAAATCACTTAAATTCCTAAAAAACCAACGATTCATGGTTTTAAAATGACAAACTTAATCAATCACATTGTAAAAAATACTAGCTAGCTACGCATCTCTCTGCACTATAATAACGAAGTGAAAGGTCTCTATTTATTTTGAGTAACAAAGTGAAAAGTCCCTATTTATTTTGTTTTGAAATTTTGATTTCAGCAATTGACAAAATCTTAATCTTTTGGAAATGTTCATTAAAAAAAAAATCTATTGTAAAAGTAATTTAGACATTTTGAGAAAATACTCAAATTTTGTCCAAAATTCAAGGGTACTACAATATTGTAGGCCACATTATTGAGAATAATTTACATTATTTGAAAAGACCTTTACTAATGCGGATCATCAAATTAATTCCAACTGAACCAAAAAGTCAAAATTGAACCTCAATTAATTTTTTATAGCAATTTTAAGTAGGTCCCATGTGGATTTCTTTTAACTTCAAATTATTTATGTTTCGACAAAGACATGCAATATTCTTCACTTATTCTGAAGAATTGAAATTTGAGGGGAGTTCAATTAGAGTGTCTAGGTTTTTCACGGTTGCTTCGACAGTTCTTCTTTCTGATTCTGAGTCATGTCCAATGGCAAATGCTTTTGTAATTGTTGTTGAACCTTCTCATCCCCTCAGTGTGAGGAACCATCATTGGTGAACTAAATTGAAAAGCGTTAATTGAAATCTAAGGCTGGCATGGAGAAGGGATCTTCTGAGACATACTAAAGAAACAGAAACAAAGGAGATTGAAAACTCGCCTATGGAAACTTTGACGTTGGAACTAAGGTAGGAGCACCAATTCCAACATAGTATCCAATGCTGATAATTTCTACACATGGCTTTCATTTTAGAACGCAAATCTAGATAGACCATAGATGACTTATCATTTTAATCAACAAACAATAAAGGCTCTATGACATGCTTAGATTTGCGTTCTAAAATGAACAGATGCTACAATCAATCAGATTTCAATCAGAATTCAAACTTTTCAGTCCCTGCAAAAGTTTTGAAAGTGTGGCGCCTCTAGTCTCCGCGACACTTTCAGGGCGAGGAATGGAACCAAAATGGAAGCTGTAGTGGCGCTCTGCTTATGAACAACGTGCAGGTGAAGCATCTTCTCCATATGGTTCCAATAAATTTTATGTACTTCGAGGATGTGAGCCCTCCGGAGGGCTCTAGTTTGCTCTGCAGTCTATATCAGAAAGTTTTCATGTTTCTCATGCGATTTTTCATATTTGCCGTGCTTATGTTTGCAATTCCCTTTGGTTTTGAACATATGACATAACGCATGCAGTTGTTGCCTGAAATCTACAATCTTGAAAGATTATGAGCAATTTGGTGACATGCAGAAAAAATCCAAGGAAACAAGTGTTTCCTTAAATTTTTTTGTAAAGAACCAGGCTGTTATCCATGGTGGGAGGTTATCTAACACGTCCAGTGTGGCCTAACGGGTAAGAAAAATCTTCAAAACCCACCCACCCTGGTGTGGCCAGACTCTCATTATCACCCATTCATAACATTAAGTAGCCTTTGTGACTGCTGCCTTCTCCCAACAGAATAATGTGGAATATCCCACATCATTTCATCCCCCAATGAAATGATGTGGGATACTCCACATCACATCAATAACTATGGGGGTAAGTGGCATTAAGCAAGAGCAACTAACCATGGTGAACAGTAATCGAAAGCACTCACTCAGTCACAATTCAACAGTGTCTTGTAATTGTTTATTTGATTCAGTAGTCCATTCAATTACAAATCATTGGTCACTCCATATATAAAGGTGGATGAAATTAAAAGGCAGCTTTCTTGAAGGCTACTGAATGTTATGTGATAAACCATGGGGTGTGTAGAACAATCAGTGTACGGGTATATAAAATATACGATGTACGGACATGCGTACAATATAAATATACGGAAACGTAGAATAAACGGGTGTATTTGTTGCGCTGTCTCGCTCCCACCCCGCCTCATTCTTCAATTCTCCTATTCTCCGTCGCCCCATGGAGGCTCTCAGGCAATTTTCTCCGCTGCATTTGCTTCCTCGTGCAGACTGACTCTGCATCGTTCGCTGGTTTAGTTCAAGGGACCAGGAACGGGAATGGGGTTTGGAGTGTGGATCTATCTGTGAAGGGCTTTATATTTTATCCGCCGACCACGAAAAGTGCAGTTATTGATGGGACGATGATTGTTTTGGTGAATGCAGCAGCTGGAGGATGCCATCTTTCCTGCCACCAAAGCTGACTCTGACGAATGGGGCACCAACACCACGGGAGCCTTGTGTACACATGATGTCCGTGAGCCTATCTGGACTGCTGCATGCTGTAAAGTTCTCATGGTAGTTACAATTCGTCAATTAATACTTACCTCTTGTTCACATTGACCTAATTTTGTTTTTCGCGGTTCGGCAACAGATCATCTCGATTACCTATACCCGGGGAGGACAAGTTCAGGTGTGGAAACGATCAAAGCGATAACGGCAAACAACGTTCTACGCATGGCCTCCCAGTGGCACGGTTTTGAGTTCCTGTTTGCAGCGCTGTTCAGCATGAAACGAGCAACATACGCATGTATACAGTTGCACCGGAGGACCTGGGCTTTCAGCTTTCCATGCATGGCCTACACCCGTTTGAATAAAAGATAATTAGAATGTGCATGAGGATATTGGGAATTATGTGGACCTCACCGGTTCAGTGGACAAGCTCGTCCTTCCTCTTGATAATATGCGTCTCCAGGTGAGCATAACATTCCAGAATTTTGGACTTGCCAGCCCTAGATTACATGGTTCGGTTTCCATCATTTTCCCGGTGCTGTCATTTCAGAAATTTGCAGTAAGTTCGAGCATGGCTCATGTGATGGCCATTATTTGGGTGTTGTCTGTCTTGCACTGTCACTGCAATGTTTCATGATTGGGTGCTGGCACTTCTGCGCTTCATTATTTAGCCGTGGTCGTGGTCAGTGTTTGATAATATAGCTGCATGTGAAGTCCTTATGTTTTGTGCATATTGGTGTTTACTGGTATTCAGGAGGGTGGAGACTACTGAGCAGCTTGCTAGTAAGTCAGTGCAGCGATGGCGCAACAGAAATTGCCATCAGACGTTTTCAATTCGGTTCTACGAGCATCCCAGCTGCCCGAGGGGAATTTGAAGCCCGTGACAGGCTATGATTTCAACCAAGGCGTCGACCTCGATGCTCTCTTGAGGTCCTTGGGCTCCACCGGCTTCCAAGCTGCGCATTTGGGCCAGGCCATCGACGAGGTCAATCGCATGGTTGGCGTTTCTCTCTTTCCCTCCATTGTTATTTCGTACAGCCAGGGGGCCTTAACCCCTAAGCGTCCACTGTGTATTTTCTGTAGTGTCGGAAAATTGGACCCCCTGCTGCAAATCATCTGTATGTGTGAAAATGACTTCAGTTTGACACGATCGACACTGTTGATCTTGTAGAATAGAACAAGAGCTTTAAAATGATGTACTGCAATCAGAAAACCGAGGTAAAATGAGAAAATGCCACCGTTGCAAAGTTCAGTGATGCAAATGGCCATATTGGGCGTTTTAGACGCTTAGGGGTTAATCCAACCTCTCCTTTTTCAGATTATGAATGTTTTTCAAGGGTGACCAAAGTGTTGATTCAATGTTGGAATTGAATCAACTGACGAAGGAGAGGGCACTTATGTAGGTTCACCCAAAACCAACACTGAATCTAAAACCTCCCCATGTACCCCAGTCATATACCTTAAATGTATGACAGTGGTACATAATGTTGGTTTTACTTTCAGTGTTGGTTTTGGATATATCGACCTTATTCATATTCTCTCGAGCATGGTTCGGATAATTTTCACAATTCGAGATTCTTTTTGATAGAAACTGGCTTTTGTGCGTATTTGATCCTGTTTTCCTGCGATGATCTGGTTGCTCTATTCAGCTTGAATGTTGCAAGAGACAGTACTAATTCGTGGAGTGGGTGATAATTTCATTTTTTCAAGGTTATATCTCTTTGTAAGTAGTTAGAGTCTAGGTCTGCACATGCATGAGAATTCAAATGCCACTTCGTCGACTGACGGAACCTGTGGAATGCAGCTGGACTGGCGGCTAAGTGACGATCCCATAGATGAGAACACAAAGGATGCTCACAAAGACCCGGAGTTTCGGAAAGGAGTGAAGTGCAAGATCTTTTTGGGATGTACTTCCAATATGATCTCATCCGGAATCAGAGAAACAATCAGATTCCTAATTGAGCACAAAATGGTGAGAGGATTGATTATCAATGAGTTTGTCAGCTGTAAAGAACAGGGCATGCACGTTTAGACTTAGAGAATGAATGTAGCATTCCAACTGAAACAAGACTTGATCAGAGAAAGTGCATCTTGCTATGACCGATCAAGTCTTGTTTCAGTTGGAATGCTACATTGATTTTGAACAATTATGTGTAGTTTTTTTGCGTAATTGTTTATTTCTGCATTGTTAGTTTATTCATTTGCGGCTCTCGTGGATGTATGTTTGTCTAGTTGTCTGATGTGACGGCATTGTTGAATGTGCGTTTAGGTAGATGTGCTGGTTACTACTGCTGGTGGAATTGAAGAGGATCTTATCAAGTGCTTAGCACCCACCTATATGGGTGACTTCGCTCTGCAAGGGGTTCAGCTGCGTTCGAAAGGTCTCAATCGTATCGGGAACTTACTGTTGCCCAATGACAATTATTGCAAATTTGAGAATTGGGTTGGACCGATTCTTGACCAGCTTTTAGTTGAGCAGAAAGATGAGGTTTTTCCACGTCTCCTTCTTTGTAAGTTAGTGGTTGAAATTTAAGTATTCCCGGTTTTTTAGCCAAGCTTGAGTTGTGATGCTTCGAGATTAGTCTGGATCATGCCTTACCGTTGAGAGGATACAATATTATTATTTATATTCAGGGCTTTAGAGATCTCACTATCCGTTAAGTTGCTTCAAATGTTTGTTTAGGAGGCATAAGCATCTTGTAATCTCAACTGTCTGATGCATTCTGTCAGGGGACGGTTTGGACTCCATCAAAGGTCATTGCCAGACTTGGGAGGGAGATCAATCACCCAGGCTCTATATGTTACTGGGCACAGAAGGTATTCTTTGTCAAAGACAAACAATTTGTCAGATCTTTGGGATGCCAAGCCATTCTGCAGTTGTTTCCAGCTTACAATGTGTCGAAAGCAGCGATCTCCATCCTGATAGTTTTACGGATTTCCTTTTAGTTGATCAACTTGTAAGTATTTTTTGGTTAGGAAAAGGATAAACCTGGTCGTTATTCGCCTTCTTACCAGAATCAATTTGGGTCATTTCAGCGACTTTATATCAAGGTTTGTGTACCAATCTGACTGTTGGAGTTGATTAAATCGCAGAATAATGTACCCATATACTGCCCTGCACTTACTGATGGGTCACTAGGGGACATGATCTACTTCCAGTCTTTTCGCAACCCTGGCTTTATCTTAGACATTGTTCAAGGTACCGTTATCTATTTTTCTTGCTTAGTTTTCTGCAAGGTTAATGAATTTTGGAAACCTCCACCGAATAATGTTTTGCTAATACTTTCTGACGCAGTAGTCACTTCAAATGCTGGCAGATATCAGAGGGATGAATAGTGAAGCAGTTTATGCCTCACCTAGTAAAACAGGAATTATCATCCTTGGAGGTGGCCTACCCAAGCACCATATTTGCAACGCAAACCAGTTCCGGAATGGAGCAGATTTTGCTGTCTTCATCAACACAGCCCAAGAGTACGACGGTAGTGATTCAGGGGCAAGACCTGATGAAGCAGTGTCTTGGGGGAAAATTCGAAGCAATGCCAATTCTGTGAAGGTAGGCTGGTTTTTCACCAGACCATGCCTATCCGTTTGCCTTGTAGATGTCAGTTATTTCCTAAATCTCTGGTCTTTTGATTTTCCTTCGGATACTGAAGACATTCTTGGATGCTTTTGGATTGCAGGTTCATTGTGATGCTACAATAGCATTTCCTCTTCTAGTATCTCAAACATTTGCGGCTAGGGTGAAGGTAGAAAGGAATGAGGCTGGTCCAGCTTCATGATGAAGTTGTCCCACATGAAGACGAGACAACTTCCAACAGGTGAGTAACAAATTAATGAGTACTGCTGGACAAATTAATGCGTACTGCTTGGACAAATTGGTTTCTGTTGAGAAGCCTAGTTTATTTTTATGATGGACTTATTAGTTACGATTCTGTGATGAGGATTCTGCTGTAATAATTTGCACAAGAGGAGACAATGTCTGGTTGGCCTGATTACCGTTTTTGCTGGTTTATTGGTATATGCAGATATTAGTCTGCAAATTGTGAACTGTGCCCGAGAAGAGGTGATGTCTATCCTTACAAATTCTAAAAGATGGGAGGTTCTTGTTACATAGTTGAAGTGCAATTTATGCATTGCATTAATTTGGGTATTTACAGTGCGAGGGCACGTCAATTTCTTTGATATACCGTAATTGTTTTTGGTCACACCGAGAACTTCAATTTACACTACTATTAAGTTACTACTGTACTACTACTACAACTTGTGTCCATGAGCGCTCCGGTGTCAGTTTGTGTAAAAATTGAACGTCGTAGGAAATATGATCCACATATATCAACATTCCGACATATAATACCACTTCAGAAAATGATTGTTAATAATTTTTATCTGAATAATGATATTTAAAGTCTTTCCAATTGAGTTCCAACGCTATATGTCATTGCGCAGTCGGTACCACAAGATTCATTTTGAAGTTTTTTATTCTATCATCACGTGTGAAGTGTTAACCCCAAAAAGAACCACAAGTATGTTTCTCTTCAAACACTCCAAACTTGTCTAAAAGTACCCCTTCCCATAATAAGGCAAATAGTTTTTGATCTAGAATCTTTTTGACTGATCCATTGTACGATTTTTCAACCAACTTAAATTTGTTAGCACCTACAAATTTTCAACCGTTTAGGGATCGTCAATAGTAACATTATAAGCTACAAAGTTGGCTACATTTTTTTTTTGGCCTGTTGCGTGAGTTTGAAACTTATTGAAAATGCCCAAAATACAAAGTTTAGTCTCAAATTTGGTAAAATGAATTTGGCAATTGTGTATATGGGGTGTTAGCTCATTGTGTACAAGAATTTAAATGCATAGTTCATTGTATGAAAATTTTAAGGAATTGCCTGTAGTTAGGTTTTTCACCTTTGCATGATTGTATCTTTTGATTTATACATCACCTATGTACGCAAATTACCATCCCACCTTTGTTACAAAGAGTAGAATCACTACAAAAAATGTCAAAAATTGTGGATCAATACTCATTCTACATTAAGTTGACTGAATTTGGAAAATTAGCCTTGGTCCTTTAGGGGTTAAGGTGGGAGGTTCCATTACAGTCATGCATTTGGCCCGTACAAGTAACCATCATCCTTGAATACGGTAAGTGAGACATTCTTGAATAAGTGAGTTGAACAATGGAATGACTTGGTGGTCACAATCAAAGTTTTAAGTGATGGTAATGAAATTAATGATCACAATAGGAATTTTACCTCTTGGATATAAAACCATTCAAGAACATGGTCATTTTAGAAACTTTGTTGGAGTCATTTTAAGAAAATATTGGGATAATTTTAGGCGAAGAAACTGAACATTTCAAATCTCGGGGATGTCATTTCTAAATATTACGTAGCAACGTGCGAACAAAGATAGGGTCCAAATAAATCTTTGAAGGTAATTTTTATAAATGATTTACATTAATATAGGATGCTCAAAATTGATTACAAGAATTAAAATGAGAATATTCTCAAATATTACTAATTATAGTAAGATTTATTTTAAAATCTTAGGGTACTTTTAAATACCCTTTGTTCACATGTGATACTCAAAAGATACAAAGAGTGACTTCCTCGAGTTTCAAATGTATTTTTTTTTGTTGGTTTTGGGGTAGTCTTGTGATTCTTATATGGGCTATCTTACGAGCTATCAAGGCAACACACCTATTATTTCAAATAATTTGTCACCTAACAACCTTGATGTTATCTAATCCATGATAACCGTATATATGGCAATTCTATGTACAAGTCCGGAAAATTGGATAATTACTGTATGTAGAACAAACAATAATAGACTCGGGTCTGGGCTCCAAAGTTAGTGATTACGTATCGAAGTTCATTGGCCACGACGTTGGTGTTCAATAACTTGATGGCATCCAACAATTAATCTAATAGCCTAATGTAAGACGCTAAATGACCTGCCCTGCTTTGCTATGACAACATTTTCTTCTTTTGAAAGCGCTCACAAAACATTATGATTTGTCATACAATAATTGTCTTACAAAAGACAATATCTAAACACAACTATCATTAATTTTGCTCAGTCAATGTATTGCTGAATATTCAGTTTAATTCCATAGTCCGATCATGTTTTGTTGACTACATACTCAACACAGCAAGGTGTACAAATGTGCCTGTGCGTAACGAAAACAAAAGGATAATCCATCCATGTAGAGTCGCAGAAACCGCAAAGTTTGATCGATCTGTAAGTGAAGGCCTAATATGAATTAAATTGTTTAGCCTTGCATAACAGTCACACAATAACATGATCACTAATGAAAGGCAACTTGAAGAGGAATTAGCAGTTTCAGACACTCGACTGAAACATCAGTATTGTAGGACGAGACTTGTATGCGAGCGGTGAGCGGAGAGCGGAGAGCAAAGAGAAAATTAGAAGATTTGAACATTAGTTGGAATATTTGAATACATTCTATTTATAGTAAAAATTGACTTGTAACCATGGGTTGAAACATGGTAAAATGGCTTTTGATTTACATTTTTGTTACAACCACACAACATTTGTTGTGTCAATAGCGATAAATAGAAGAAGATAAAATTGCGTAGTGGCCAATATTTCTGTCATGCTCAATGATGAATATAGCTAAACACTTCATTGGTGGGATTTAGAGATATGTTTGCGGCGTGATTCTAGGGGTGCCAAACCCCATTCACACAGAGATAAATGGAGTTTTTCAGAAGCATTCTTTTTAAGTTATTTACATCAATTTACAGTTCGTTTTGTCCTCTAAGTTGTGAATACACTTGTTTGAAAGTTGCTACAGTATATACAAAACTTGAACAAGTGACAAATTTTGATATAATAATAGGTAGTAAAAATCTTATATTGTTGAGTCAATGTCAGACTGAATTTGAAACATAAATGAAGAGTCAATACTTCATGGATACAATTGATTCTATAAAGGGACACTTCTAGACTGACTCTTAGTTCTGAGCGAAGGGGTGAGTTAAAATTCCACTCTCGAGGACCAGTTTGGCTTCGTTGAAGCTGAACGTTGGCGCGTGGATGAAAAAGTCAACATCTGGATCGCGATGGTAGACCTTTAAGAAGATGAAGTATACATGCTTGCAATATGAGAACTGATTCTTCCCTCGAAACTTAGTCATTGTCTTCTTGAATGCATGGCAAGTACAGCCTGGAAGGCCTGAGCTTATAACTCATATTTAACTAATTATGGAAAAATAGACTAATTATGGATATTTTCATTCCGATAATCACTATAAAAATGGTTAAAAAGATAGCAAATGCTGGACTACAGTCAACATAAAACAACAAACACACGTCAATATGAGCAAATTCATCCACAAATTTAATATACATATAGAGTAGTATCGGCAACCCGCCAACACATTTACAACATTGTTAGACATACATACTTACCCACAATACTTTGCCAGAAACCCTAAACCCTAAACCCTGAATCCTAAACCCTAAACCCTAAACCCTAAACCCTACATCCTAGAGATCTTAGGAAATTCTGATCCCAAAACCCTGATCCTAAAGATCTTAGGAAATTCTGATCCCAAAACCCTGATCCTAAAGATCTTAGGAAATTCTGATCCTAAAACCCAGATCATAGGAAATTCTGAACCCAAATGGCAGGTCAATGGCATACAATATCAGCCGGCAGCCGATAAGTAAAAATCAAGTGATACAATTGAAAAGATAATAAACAAATTGAGCCCGGAATCAAATATCATAAACCGATCGCCTGATGATTCCAAGATAATAATCAGAACCAGAAATGTACAATAGGATGGGAGAGAGCTCAGTAAACAAAGGAATTTCATTCAAATAGTGAAAGTTGTTTTGTACAAATCTCCAGCCAATTTAGCCGAGGACAATGATATGAGATAAAATCTACTCTAACAAAATGAAGTACGTAGCAAAGAGGAGTATTGGCCGGCAGCGGATAAAGAGTCCAGCACATAAATCCGTCAAAGAGACCACGCCTCTAAGGGCGAGCACTCCATGGTTGCAAGCCTCGTCAGGTCGATAACTTGGGCGTGTTCCTCAACACAATACGCGCAGGAGATGGTACGAACGGCCAATGAGAATCCACCTTAGTTCCGTATCGGCCCGCAGCCGATAGGTCGTCCTAGAGAAATGCAGGAAAACATCCTCAAACACCGTATCGGCTGCCGGCTGATAGGCGGCATTCAGTCGTCGGCTTCATCTTCAATATCCTGATCCATTACAGCACCAACGGCCTCAAGGTTCGCCAATGCAGCTGCGACGGACGCCTCAAGAATTACATGAGTAGCAGGTGGCCCTTTCTTGGCATGCGAGGGCATCCTATGAGAAAACATGACAATGCTAGCGTTCACAACTTGAGGGAGACAATGCTCCTTCTGCCAACGGTGTGTCCAACACTCCCTGGCGACAACCGACTTCCCCTCCTTCTTCGATCTCATAGGAATCCACCATTCTACCTTAAAGTTGCCATAGCTGGAGCCCGGGGACAGGTCGACACACTCTAACACTCGTCCAAGCCAAACAGGAAGAAGGCAATATTCATTAAATTGATACAAAATGGTCATTTTCAGACTTCCATCCCTCTATTGCGGGCTTCGTTTCAAAGATAGTTGTTGAAGCCAAAGATAAATAAAGCTCGAATTAAATTGACAGTTGAAATTAAAGAAGTTGGAGTTCCATTGAGCTTACCACAATCAAAGATAAATAAATAAAATTTATGCTCATTAAATTGAGACAAAATGCATATTTTGAGACCTCTATACATCAAACCACTTCAAAGATAGTTGTGGATACGAAAGACAAGTGGAATTCCAAATACAAGAAAGATAAAAAATAGAGACGTTGCGAATCGCAAGCAACCGAACACATTCCAAGAGAGATATAATGAAAATGACATGATGCAATTCGATTGTGAAAATGGGAAGTCCACACATATTATTTAATATATGGAAGCGTGGAAATTTACAAAGACCGTGCTCGTGTATACATGTATAGAAGATACGTGTGTTGGAGTATACAAGTATGACTAATAGTGGATCATGATACAATTATTGACATAGAATATTCGAATATTCCTTTGATAGTATAGGTGTTCAGGGACAGAAGAGGTTAGTGCACAAGAACAACCGTACGCTATATGGCTATCAAATGTTTACGGGTTTTTTTTGAAGAATGCTAATATTAATAGTAACACAACAGTAAGCAACGAGCTACTACTACGGGGAACACATGACCTACTTGGCTAGCCATCTTTTCCTGCACTATGACGAATCTTTGTAGCCTCCAAGGCTTTCACCTTTGCCAAGCCTCGAAGGATATCCTCGCGTCGTGAAGGCATTGGGGATCCACTTCGAGTAGGCATCGGACTGGGCGTTCCCATCCAGAGAGCCAGGTTATCCTCAGACTGGCGCCTGAACGGGCGCGGGGGAATCTCGGTGTTTGATAGAGATCTGGTAGGCCGAGGAGCCTTCACTCTATTCACAGAGCGTAGGTTCGGGTACGCAATCCCCATTGATCGTGAGTCCCCCGGCCGACGATCATCTCGCACAATCGGATGACCGGAGACCGGACCGGCGGAGCCGGAAGAGACGCCCCTCCGAGGCGGGGCAAGGCTAAGCGAGTAAGCGAGTTATCCTCGACGTAAGGAAACTGAGCTGGTTTCGACGCACGCGAAGGGACCCGGCGCTTACAATCCCCGGAGGAGGCTGTCGGCCGCACGTCTCCATGTACAGGAGGATGCACCGGCAAAGCACCGTCGTCTTCGAGGCGAGGAATCACAGTGTCATCGACACAACCTCCGTACAATTTCCTGTGCAGGGTGGATTCGGTACGCGGAGTTGGCGAATGAGAGCGATCTTGGATCAGCCTCGGGATCGGCGTAGAGGTTGAACGCTTCAGCGGCGAAGGAGAGCAGACAGGGGTCCTGACGGGGCCTCGACTGGGAGGGCTATCGACGACGCCATCATCCACACTCCCCTTGGAGAAATCGATGGCAGCAGATGCAGCATCCGTGGCCGAGCAGAGGACGTAGGGCCTTGAATACCTAGAGGGACCGCAGCTACCTCTAGCAGACTCCGACGCCCTAGGGAACGAGGCGTCAGACCCTGACAGCAGACTCCTTGTCAGGCGCTGCGTGGGGGGCAGCGAGTACTCCGAGAAACCGCCAACCTGAGAACCAAACAGGATCAGAAACAAGGCATGAAACCAACTGATACAACGACGGGTGGCCCCACACACCATCCGCGATGCAAGGATCCAGAGCAGCGGAGAGAACCACAAGAGAATCCAACATACAAGCTTAGCTCCCGAGAACACACGGAGCATTTACAAATTCCGATATACACATTTATTCATACAAAAGTGGGAGTACAAAATTAATTATACGAAATGTAATTACAATTCGACACCCGGACAATGTCACTTTTAAAAACTACGGCGGCCCGGAACTAACAAATCCCTGGAAAATCGTAAGAACAGCCGCATGTGGCGCTGGACTTTGTGAGCCCATGAGCGATATGAGAATAGAGCGGATCGGACGGAAGCAGCGGACCACGCCCGATCCAATTTCTCTCGACATAGTGTCGGAGCTGGCCCGGAGCACAAGAAGAGTGCAGCTGACAAAGCCACGGAGCGAGGGTCCCCATGAGGACGTCTTCCCGATGCTGCGAACGAGACCATGACTCTAGGAATATGGCGTTGCCGGTCTTATTGCACACACTCTTCTCGGGGGAATCGTCTATGAGAAGGATATTGTCCTTGTGGAAGGAGGCAGTCCCACAGGAATTGGAGAACACCCGTTTGGCGAGGTCCTTAAAGAAGATCTCCTTGGTGCCAGAAAGATCCTTAAGGAACTTCCCGCGAGAGATTTCAACCTTTGTGCAGAACTCCTGCCCCATAATCTCGAAGGGCTGTTTGACGCCCTCGAAGAGGAAGCCTGCGATGAGCTGGACGGTGGACCTCCTCATTGAGCTCCAGACGACGATACGATCGGCGACCTCGGCGACCACGGCGAGGAAATCGGCCAAATGAGGACGAGTGTAGACGTGCTTAGGTCCAAGCAAGGTCGGAATCGACGACGAGAAGACGTGCCAATCGACACGGTTGACCCGCGCAGTCTTTGGGAGTTGGGACTTATCGACGCACTGGCAAAGAATGCCGTTCAAGTCGAGCACGAGATTCAACCACTTTTCCCGCCGTTGGGACCCTAAAGACGAAACAGTGCGCGGCAGAGCGACTCCGCTAGACGGCGACACGACCTGATCAAAGCAAACACAGAACAAGTGGAGTTACCTGATCGAACGCAGAAGCAGAGACAGGGGAGCCAGAGAGTGGGATGAAGCATTTCATCCCACTAAGTGACTGCAGGACACCTCCCACAAGTGATGGTTTCAGGGCAGCGGACGGTGCACACTTCTAAGTAATTTCGGCTGGGACAAAAAACATGGACAATGGAAAGACATTAGGCAAGGATTCGCAAAAATGTAGTGCCTCATATATTAAATGTACATAGTGAATAATATACAATCATCCGGTAAGAGAATCTCGCCCAGGGGGCATCTATGCACGCATCCAAAAACTACATCCGAAATCCGTGAATCTACACTATTGTACAGGAGGCTGTCACAGCGGGGCGGGTCGACAGCGCCACACAATCATAGACGAGGCACTCCCTCCTGTCAACTAGAATGAACAAAAATAAGAGTCTACATACATGCAATGACAGATTGATGGAGGCAGCAAAACACTTCCATCAAGCCACATCCTGGCGACTCATACATATTCATAAGGGTCTGAAAGGTCAGGAGAGTGTACCTAAACTGCTTGATCAAGTGGTGCGTTGTCGGCGATATCATTGGCGGGAACGACCGGTGCCAGTTCGTGCTGCTGCTGAAGTGCTCATCTTCGTAGTCCACCAGCTCTTCATCCTCGGTCTCAGGGGGACAGTGGTCGTCTGCTGCCATGACGGGAGGGGGAGTTGAGTGAACAACATCGCAATGAGCCTCGGTCTCAGGTGGAGGAGCGGGCAGGCCTCCTCTGGGTTTGGAGGAGGATGCCCAGAATTATCCTCGCCTCGAGGATGTTGCTGCTCGTCTTGCGGCTGAGCGTTGGGGCAGGAGGACTGGGGGACTTCCGCCTGACCTTGGTCTACAAGGTCCCAAGGGGGAGCGGTGTCATGCGAAGCAGGACGGGGGGCATCACATGTCACCGCAGCAGGAGCAGGGGAGGAGCGAAACGTATCCTCGGGTCCAGGATCCTGAGGCGCATCGTAGCCGGGAAGGTGCAGGCCCGAGTCCTCAAAAGTGGCCATGTTGGCCACTGCCACATTGGAAAGTTTAGCAAGTGGAGCAGATGAACCCTTCAACATGGCCTTCAACTCCGCCATCTCCCTTCTAGAATTCTCTTGAGATTCCCTCAACTACTGAATCTCTCTAATCATCGCCTCCTCCGCCTCCTTCTTCTGCTTCCTCTTCTGCTCCTTCTCTTCCGAGAACATCACCTCGCTCACAAGGCACTGGTTGAGGTTGGCATCGAGACCGGAGGAGGACGCGTCTCCACCGTCAAGTCTTGCACGCAACTTTTTGAGTTTCAATGCGATACACTCGTCACTAAAAAAGGACGGAGCGGGGGTGATACTCACGGGTTCTGTCGCGGGAATAGATGTGGCTGCCGGTTCGTCTTCGCTGTCGCTGAGCTCGATGATTTCAGCGGCAACAACTGGGGCAACAATGCCCTTTCCCTTATCAGGCACCCGTCGAGGAGGAAGAACGTTTGAACTGGACGGCGCGACTGATATTTGCGACTGCTGAGGAGGAGGCGGATTGGGAGAACCCTGGACGGGGCGACTATCCTCGACTCGAAGATTCGGCGGTGCATATTGGCCATGTCGTGCAGTTTCCGACGTACAATAGTCCGGATCGTCAGAATCATCTGACGTATCATCACTCGACAAGCCAGGGCGATCCAGTTCATCATCTGCTCCAGTGCCATGGGGTTCAGGAAGCTGAGACCTGTACTAGTCGAAGTCCTCCTCTCCCTCCTCGTCACGGTCCTCCTCGTTACGGTCCTGGTCACGGTCCTCCTTCTCACCCTCCTCCTCCTTCGATAGGGGTTCCACATCCCTCTGTGCTTCTCCTGAGGGAGTTGACTCAACGTCGTTCGTGCGTAGGAGTACCGGTTTGATGTAATTCCCCATGTACGGGGAATTCCCGAAAAGGAAATCCTTCATGTCGAGGCGATCAGCCTTCTTCCCCAGTCTCTCGAGCTTGTCCATCCCCACATTGCTGGCGATCCCGTAGAAATGCAACCCGTACATCTGCGCGATCAGCAAGCAAATGTTCAAGATTCAATAAGAACAGCAGAGACCCCTAAACTAGGTGAGCTCGGCCAATTATCCTCGAGTGGAAGATAGAGGAGGAGTGAACATCAGCAATGTTAGTGGGGACAACTACACATTCATAGAGACAAGGATACAACCAGACGCCACACAATGACAGCAACAAATAAGGACAGTGACTATTTTCAAGTCGAAGATAACAGTCGACCACACACTGCGCCGCAAAAATGGAGTGGATGTATACTTTTGCAGCCAACATGCATTTGGCACCCGTGTAGATGCCGAAAAAGTTCTCCCCCGAAGTTGCAAAGTTCTGGAGGACCTCCAGGTAGAACTCCATCCGCAGCTCGTTAGAGTAAAATCTCCACTTCGCCTCGAGTGATCATTGTAGTATGAGATGGGGCTGGCAGAGTACTCTTTCTTGACAAGTCCAGGAATGTAGTCCGGGACATCTCGCTTGAACATGAAATGCAGCTTGACGTCGGAGGTTGTCTGCCCATTGGACACGTCATTGAGCCGTTCAGCCTTGCACGGCTTGTACACCGACGACTCGTATTCGTATTCGGGGTAGGTCGTCTGGATGAACGCAGCCGCCGTTGCGTCATCAAGAGTAGACGCCGTTATCCAGAGCCACACTTTGGGCTGTGTCATAGGCAGGTCCTTCAGCTGAAGGAGCTTCGTGAGGAAAGGGAAAAGCGGAGCAGGAGAGTTAGGGTCCTCGGATGGTTTGTGCTTCGGAGCCTCCCGGAGATCCGAAATCCCGAAGCTCATACCGTTGCGAGGGTTGTACTTCCACTTCGAATTCATGATGAATGCCATCGATGGTCCGTCATGGGCCCGAAGCTGAATCTTGCCTGCAGGCTCTTGTAGGCGGCACTTGTGCGACATGAACGAGTTGAACATGTCATTGAGGCCTTGGAATTTCTCCGTCATGTCGCTCAGCCGCTTGTTTATGGCCTCGTTGGTCAGGCGCTTCTTGAAGAAATCTCCCGACGGAGTTGAGAGGAGGAAGTCAAACGTTGCCGTGAAGAACCGATAAGTCTTCTTCCAGGCCTTCCAGCTTGCCTTGTCGACAGATCCGTCGGGTTTAAAGAAATTGAGGGTCGTGTTGATATTCATCAACTCCTCAAGAATGACCTTCTTGCGCTTGCGGCGCTCCACCCAGTCAGTCCCGCTGTAGTGACCCACGACGTATGATTTCGTCTTCCCCACTGATACCTTGGGGTATGGCAACGTCCTGTTTGGGGTCCTCCCGAGCAGATGTTGCACGTAGGCTTTTAGGTCCTCATCCGTTAAATGGCCCATGCACTTGAAGAGTTCCCGCTGCAGCGTGAGCCTTTTCTTGACGCCCTTGGCTTCTCTGTAGGACTGGAGCGTCTCGGGATTGATCAGGTCTCCGTTTGAGTGTTTGGTCAAGAATTCCTCCCACATGGCGTAGTGGTCGTCTGGGAGCGCGATCACCTTGATCTCATACTTGAGATCAGCAACCCCCTTCACATTATTTCCATCCTTGTCTAGGTTGATATTCTGGAACCGGCCGACGATCAAGGTGGTGAAAGTTTGCAACCAAACGAATAACGAAACAGTTGTTAAAGACAGACAATTGCCGAGGGAACTGGCGTTGATTATCTTCGAGTCGAGGATATTGACGGCAGTACCTATAGTAAAAGGGAAGACTTAGGATGACATTTCCACATTTGCATTGTTTGCTGTAAGCATTTCTAAGCGTCTAATCTACATATATCTACATGGGGTCGGAGAGATAAAGTCGCAGGACGAGCAAGGGACCGTATCTTCGAGTCGAGGATAGATGTTTAGGAACGGGTGCTTACCGCGTACTTGGTCGGGGATAGCACCACGCTGTTCTTTCTCGTTGCTGCCTCAGTGCCAGAGTTGGTGGGCCTGCCGTAGTGGAGCCAGATGTTGCGACCGCTGATGATCTGGTTCTCCCATGTGGGCTGCGCGTGGTTCAGGTGGTTTGTGGACTTGTAGAATTTGGAGATGTTGTGCAGTTGGACAGGGTCCAAAGTCCACTCAATATATGCATCCCACGTCCTCAGCTCATTTCGTCGATCCTCGCCGCATCCCTCACGCTGCAGTTCCTTAGAAGCGGTGATGTTGTGTAGACGGTTTATAATCATGAAGCGGCCATCTTGGATTTATTCTTCAGCAATTTGAAGTTCTCGTCAACTGGAGTGAGGCACACGGTTTGTCGCTGTTTAATATCTGCAAGTTGAACAAGCTCCTTCTTGCACTCCTCCACAATTTCCTTCTCTAGCTTTTGAATGACGTACTCGTCATTGGCTAGAAAGCATTGGTCGATGGAAACCTTATACGTTAATTCATCAAACACGTAGCAGGCTTTGTGTTTGTCCTAGAAATCTTTTCTCATTTCAGCGAACTTTTGGTACTCAGGCACGGGGTCTGCAGCCTGGTTGGGTCTCCCCTACACCGTCGTCAATAGTGATCCTGAGCTACCAGCGGTTGATGGTCTTGTGGCAGGCGTTGATTTTCTCCGCTTCCTACTTGGTTCACCTGCTGCTGCGGTTCCTGGAGTCGACACTCGGGGGTTCGAACGGGATCTCTTGCCGGCGCTTCCTCTACTATCTCCTCGAGGTGTTCCCGATTGGGAACGGGTCCCGTCGTCTGCATCTGGTTGGCGGGGACGCCTGGTTTGGATTGCTGAGGAGGCCGGGATGCAGTTCTGCAGTGCGTACTTGTCGAGAGCCTGAAAGACGTGGCCAAGCTTGCGAACCAGGGCCTCGACTGTTGCGCATTGCCATGGGAGGTAATTAGTCTTGAACGGGACTGCCAACTCTGGTGTGGAGAAGTCTTGCAAAGAATCCATGAGCGTGTTCATGTCGAATTGAGCTCCCTAGTCGTGCACTTTGATGATGAGGGAATGGGTGTGTTGCTGAGCACGGCCCTTATCGTCGACTCCCTGAAGGGCTATAACAATGTAGTCCTTGTGGTGCTGCTCGATGAAAGTGACCTTCTCGTTGTTGTTCCAGACAAGGAAGTTTGGACTGTTGTGCTCACGGTGCCTGAGATACACATAATTCTTGAACCCGCTGAACCCAAATGTCCAGGCTTCAACGTAGTCTTTGAAGTGCCACAGGGATCCATAGTTGGACTGCATGTCGTAGATGAATGGAGTCTCTCCGAGTGGATTCTGGAAGGGATCCGTAGTTGGACTGCATGTCGTAGATGAATGGGGTCTCTCCGAGTGGATTTTGGAAGGGCTCCATGAATGGTGTTGTGGACAAGTAGTCGTAGTTCTCCGACAGCCATTTCAACAGACCTGCACATGACACCGGAATAGCAGTTCTGTTAGAGGCTCTTCAGTACTCAGGGATCTTCGAGTCGAGGATATATTGGGTCTTTCACATGGATACAACTTGCGGTCTCCTACTATGTTGACCTGGGTACATCTTGGAGTTGAAGATGTCTAACGGGCAGGGGTGTAATTCATTATTATATGGTGTATTATCTACTGGGTACTTGGAGGACTCATATGGATATATCTCTATTAGTTGATGGTTATATGGTTATATGTATCGGATATGTTAAATTTATCTTCGAGTCAAAGATATTCCTGCAAGAGTTCACGATATATATTTTTGTTTCTTAGTGTGTTATTGTTGGCTTGGTTAATGTTATCTTCGGGTCGAGGATAATTTTCCTTGACTCCTATATAACTATCTAGAGATCGTGGTTTATTTTCTTCGACTCAAGGATTTGTGTCCTCGAGTTGAAGATAGATATCTTCGAGTCAAGGATACATTCGGGAATCTTCCAGTCAAGGATATTTTCGGGGATCTTTGTGTCTCTTCCATATATTGTATTATCTTCTGGTACGTGGAGGACTCAAACAGGTATTTCTGTATTAGTTGATGCTTATTTGGTTATATATTTCGTATATGTTAAATTTATCTTCGGGTCGAAGATATCCTCGTTCGTCTCCACTATTATCTTATTATATCTAGTGTTAGTGTGTCTGATCCGATTTTATTGGGCTTATAGTTGTTGGCAGTTATCCTCGACTCGAAGATAACTGTGTGCTTTAGTTGACATTTAGTTGATAATTTCGGTACTTTGTTAGTGGAAGTGTTAATTTCTAGTGCGTGTCGTGTGAGGCTATCTTCGACTCGAAGATAATCTTGTATGTCTGGGTGATGTTCTGTCTCTAATCTCTAGAAATATCTTCGAGTTGAGGATATTCCCACAAGAGAGGACGCTTTTTTTGACCTTGTTTTCATTTACTACGGTGTAATTATCTTCGTTTCGAGGATATCTATGCTGGTGTCAAATGTGTATTTCCTTATATCAAGGTTACATGTTTTTAGTCGAGGGTAATTATCTTTGGGTTGAAGAAAATTATCTTCGAGTCGAGGATAATTATCTTCGAGTCAAGGATAATCATCTTCGAGTTGAAGGTATCTATCTTGGACTCGAAGGTAATTATCCTGGAGTCGAAGATAATTATCTTCGACGTGAAGGTAGTTACGCTCAGGTCAAAGATAATTATCTTCGAATTGGCAGGGGTCTGTTTTTGTAACCAGTTCATGTCTGAATATGCATAGCTGAATCTAGTTTTCTAACTATATCACTAAACTGAATGACCATGTGGATGATATTTTGTTAGAAAAACAAGTAAGGGTATGCATTCAAGCAAAAAAATTAGGGGTTCTTTAGTGCATCCCTGAAATATATGGTTTAGGGTTGACGCAAAAAATTCAATGAATACAACAGAATTCAGCAATATTGAAGACTTCACCAGAAATCCTAGCTACACAACAAAAGATCTGAACTGCACACACACAGTTAACTGCACCCACTCAAGCACACACACACACACACTAAACTGCACCCACTCATGCACACCCACACACTAAACTGCACCCACAAACGCACTTAATAGCACACACACACACAAAGCTACACCCCAATGAATAAGAATCAAATGAAAATGAAATTGATTGCAAGGATGAAGTGTACTCACCAAATTGAAGAACTAAAATCCAATGTTGTCCTTGGCAATTCCTCGTTGCAGGTGGCGCCCTAGCACTTCAAAACTTCAGCAAAAAACCTACTGTCGAAGACCCTAAATCCTAACTTCAAACAATCTGAAGACACCACTATCTGTAAACACCACACAACTTTGCAAATACCACTAAAACCCTACAGACACCACTACAACCGAAGACACCACACAAACAAAGTCACCCCTCTCGAATTTCACTGAAGCACGAAGAGTACCAAGAGAGAAGAGTAACAACTACTAAGGAAAATAAAATTCAAACTACACTGAACGCATGCGGGGAGATGCCACAGAAGGTACCGGCCCTAAACCCTGAACACAAAATCAAACACGGAGAATCTGTACAAACATCATATTCATTAAATTGAGAGTATACTCTGAAAATAAGAGTTCTAATATGCCACAATATGCATCAAATTGATTCAAATATGGAACACAAATGGAGTGAAAAAGTTACATTGCAAGAGAATTCAGGTACTGGCCATTGAAATGTAATGTAATATATGTTTATTTCTAGAAATTGCATAGAGCAATAGACAATTCTTGAGGAATTGCTGCTTTACATTATCAGAAGGAACTACAGTAAAATAGCATTTAGGTACAAGATACACAACTAAACTACGGTTCAGTACATCACTACAGGATACTACGTAGGTCTAGTAATCGCAAAAACAATGCCAAATGGTATCATGAATGCGATCGACTCTTAAGTTCAGCTATTGCCTTCAACTTAAGTTCAGCTACTGCCTTCAACATCTACGGACCACGAGTATAGCCGGTCCACTTCGAACATCGTTGTTGCGCATTCTCACGTCTTTGTTGCGCCAACATCCGTTGCTCCCACGTATCTCGAACAGGAGCGGAGCTCTCTCTGGAAAGAAGTCCGTCGTGTGACTGAGTCTGTCGAAGACCCTCATTCAATGAAGGGTGTCGAGTACGCAAGGGTGCACGAGGAGGCACATCAACACGGGGTAGGGTAGGTGGAGGCGGGACTGTTGATTGCCCGATAGGTTTCGTAGATTGCCGGTCAGGTTTTGAAGATGCCCGAGGGCGTGGCAACGGTTTAGGGTCCAAAGGGGAAGATGCGGAACAGGGTGTAGGATTCACAGCCCGAGAGTCAGATACATTGGTTCTCAACTTGGATGCTTCACCTGCAGACTACATCCAAGTAACAGATGTATGAGTATATGTTAATATCTCATCACAATAAAAGCATGAGATGCACGAAATGAATGAGTAGTTAACTTCACGCGTACCTCTATCATAATGAGGTCCTCCTGCATCTCAGAATCATCGTAAAGCTTCCTTTGAGGCGGTCCAACAGCACTTGATCGGTTACGTGGGGAAGAAGTCATTGCTCGTGATTTCAAAGGCGAAGGTGAACTCACAGGTCGTGGTCTTTTACCACCGTCGGGTGGGCTATCTACAACACCATCATTGATTGGCTTGACGAAAAAGTCCATTGTCGATTGCGCAGTAGCTGCCGAGTACATGATATGTCCCAATCCACTCTGCGAAATTGCGTATTGTCCGTAGTCCAAAATCGAATCAGCAGAAGCAGCGCAACGGTAATCAAAATCATTGTCCATATCCGAGACAAAACGCAACACTTGAATACGAATAGATTTCAGAGGAGACCTCAACAAGAATAGAGCTAATGTACGACTGTCAATTCAGCTCGAATCGAGTTAAAGGCAGCCAGCTTTGAATAGGCAACAAAAATTACGAACAAAGTCAAATCAACTCGACTCGAGTTAAATAGAGGCAGCAGTGAATATGAATCATACAGATCCAAACTAAGAAAGTGGGAAATGAGTGAATCCTCACGAGTGATGCTATGAATTAACACAGTAATGCCAGCATCCAAAATAGAACTACTAAAACCATCATCGACGACTAGACTGATCAACCGATAGTGTCTGCGAGCTCTCTATGGCGCTCATAAGTTCATCATATTCTCGTGTATTGGGTTCCTCAATGAGCATCCGGCGCCCGATGTTATCTTCTCTGCGGAAGGACAGCAAGCCCTGACCCTGGCATTGATGTAGCCGTTGGATCCAAGGAAGGAGCTCGTCAACCAAGAATCTATCAGAAGCATGATCTTGTGACCACGACATGGGCAAAACAACATTCTCACGTTCATTTAGAACGTGCTTCTCACGGCTATCGTCAACAATGACGGTGTTTGAACAATTAAACTTGGAATTCGGGGGTTCAAACAGTTTGTCCAATGGCTTCAGGAACAAGTCCTTGTTGGTTCCCTTCACTTTTAGGTTCGACAATTTACCCCGAGATCCACGACACTTGACAACACCGCATGAATCCTGCCCCAGGATCTGCAACGGGGGCTGAATACCCTTGAATAAGTAATCGAAAATCAACTTAGTAGTGGATGACGCCATGGAACTCCATACGGAGACATATGCGACAAGCAATAACTCACGAAGGAACTCAAGGCAGTGCGGACGAACGTAGACGGCCTTGGGACCAACCGCCGCGGGTAGAACGGAAGAGTGTGGTTGCGAGATCTCATTGTACACTTGGTCCTTCGCCATGAGTCTTCGTTCCATACAGACACAAAGAATACCATTGAGATCCAGGATGACATTGAGCCACCTGCCTACAACGCTGGATAGAATCGCATGATCGACAGGCTCCACTGCTGCACCTACCACTAGTACAAAACATGGTCGAAAAGAACCGCAGCCAAAATCGGCTGCGGTTCTTTTGACCACCCTGATCTGCAGTCGCTAAATGACTGCAGATTTGTTTTTTTAGATTTGCGACTGCAATTTTAATTATTTAGGGGCGTGTAATATACCGTTGGAAAGGTATTTTCAGGACCTTTCTAACGGTATATTACACGCCCTAAAATTCCTAAAATTGCAGTCGTTAATCAAAAAAGAAAAATCTGCAATCGCTAAGCGACTGCAGATCATGGTGGTCAAAAGAACCGTAGTCGATTTTGACTACGGTTCTTTTCGACCATGTTTTCTACTAGTGTACCCGACTGTGCAATAGACTGGTCCCCTGTTCAGAAGGGGAGAGACAAATGTGCAGACAGTTAAGGACTGCACTGTCACATTTCAGACTGACCCAAGTCATTGCAAGAAAGAATACGAAATCCGAACCAAGATCCGAAAAAAAAACGCAGAATCGCCCAAAGAAACAGAACCGTCTCTCTTGAACAGAATGACTTACTGGCTTCTCTGATTGATTGGTCATCGGTGAAGGATCGGGGATGACGACGGTGGATGGAAGCGGAATGTGGACCTTGAGGAGAACCGCGTCAGGAATGTCTGAGTCACTCTTGTCGTCTCTACGCATGGCATCACAATCACTTGACTCAACAGGACAAGTAGATGCTAGGCGATCACATTCTACCGCGACGGCGGACTCTGGTGCTGGGACTTGCTCGACATTAGGCAGACGCTGTGGACTACTCACACGATTTGGGGACGCAGCAGGTGATGGATTTTCGCATGGGATACTCAGAACATTGGGAGAGCCTGCGCGATGCGAAAGTGCAATAGAATAATTTGTAAGAAGCGGCATTATATTTCACTGTCGAGAAAAATGAGCAGCATTTACAAAATAGGCTTAGCATTTACAAAGATGTACAGCATTAGTGTTTTAGAAATATTGTCATGTCCTACTTTAGATACGCACTAACAAAACTCCAATATCCTGTTGCTGGGAAATCCCCGTGCTACTGGAAGCGAGGTTCAACTCGAGTCGAGTTAAATGAAAAAACAGGATCATGAAGATGGACCTCGTGGCACATCCGACGCATCGAGTTCCATTGCATCAATGGGAATGTTGACGTCCGGATCCAGAGCTGCATCTGGACCGGGGTTATTCTCAGATCGTTCCTCCCCTTGATCCTGTTGTGTGGTATTGGATGGTGGGGCAGGTGACACACTTGAAGTCTCGGGGGCGACCGTGACAGATGGAGACTGGCGTGTGGCAGCTCCACTGTCAGAGGAGTTTGCCGGGCGATTGGAAATTAGCAGCTGTCCTCCCTGACCATGCGCTGGGTCGAGCATCTGCAGCGGTTTGGGCCCAATCGCTTCGACATAAGACCTTACCAAACCAGGGATCCTCTCGAACATTGCGCTCCACTTCTCATCATCGGCCTTGCGCACTCGCTCCCTTTCGAGGCGTTCCCTTTCGAGCATATCCATCATACGCTTGTTCTGTCGCTCCTCCATCTCAAGCAATCCTTTTGAAAGGCCCTCGTACAGTTTACTAGCAAGATCAGCACCCACATCCTCCTTGCGCTTCTTCTTTCCAGGCTTGGAAATGGGAGAAGGATCTGGCATCGACGAGTCAGATTAGTGAGTGTCGTCGCCTTCATTTGGCTGCGAACATGATCCGAGACCGGTACGGGGCGTGATAGGAATCTGTGATGCTCGCAGGTCGATGTCTTCATCTTCATCCGTATCACCCAGTTTAATGGGTCTAGAGCTGTCTTCGCCACGCTTGACTTGGCTGGACTCTCGTGGCCTCTTTCCCTTGCCGGATGTGGAGGTTTCCTTGTCACCTCGCTTAGGATGTTTTGCCCCATCAACGATGTATCCGGCCTCGAAATCCCTCCGGTCTAAGTTCAGGACCATCTCAGACAGATCCAGAAAAGCATTCACCTCGCTGCATGGCCCGATGATGTAATTCTCCAATGAATTCATCTGGTGCATGAAACCAACAGAACATTAGATTGTAGTCATTTGAACGACACAAGTCTAGACGCGCATTCATTCACTCCTTGGACAGTTTAACTCGAATCGAGTTGATTTGTAATCAATACAGTGTCTATCAAATCACGTCAACTCTAGACCAGTGCACTTACGATTTAGCTCGACTCGAGTTGAATAACTAATACATATACGATTCAACTGCGCTTCCCTAATACATGTACGATTCAACTCGAGTTGAGTTGAATCACTCCTCTGCAATCTTGGCTGGCAATGTTTAACTCGACTCGAGTTGAATCAAGAAGATTGATGACTACTGAACACGAGTACCCAGGCAGATTTCGGTTTGGTGAGTACCCAGGCTGCGCATGACAGTTTGCCACCACCAAACACGGTCAGCACTACGTCCCCTTCCTTGCAAAACAGGTCTAATAACTTCAGATAGAATTCCATTCGCAGCTCCGTGTTGTAAATGCGATACTCCAGTTCGTTGTATCCACCTGGTGTCGTGAATACCGAAGCGAATGGAGCCTCGAAAAATTTGGGCAGGTGCTTCAGCCTGAGCCTCAGTCCCTTCTTGAACATAAAGATAATCTGCACATTAGTGTGTGCACGTTTGCTGGTCGCGGGATGATCTTCCAGCCGCTCATATTTCGCCGGAATATAATCCGCATACTCAAGTGTGTATTTATCTCCAAATTCTGAAGCGTGAAGGCGAGGAAATTTTTTTGCCTGTGCCTCTATGTCTCCACATATCCATACCCATACGGGAAGATTCGTGATAAGGGGATCGTCGATCCTAGAGAGCACAGAGAGCACGTTGTAAAAGTAAGGCGAGTCATTTGACGAGCCCGCCTGTTCAAGCGCACCAGGAAGATTTCTGAAATCCATAATCGCCACCTTTATCCTCTGGGCAGTTGTCTCGTCCCATGCGTCTGTGCTCCATTCTCCCAAGATATCCTCGTCCAGATTATAGGGCCTGTAGTTTGCTTTTCCCTTTGGAATCTGAAACTTCCCCTTGTTTGCGAGGAATACCTTAAAGAATTCAGAGGCGTAGGGTGACAATTCCTCAATGCTCTTGTTCTTGTTGTGCGGAAGTTTGGCGGCAGTGAAGTACTCGTCTCTAGGTGCAAATAAGAGGACATTGAGCGCAGCTTTAGTTATTCTGAATTCCTCTTTGAATCGCTTCCAGCTGTCCTTCTTAAACTCGCCGCTGGAACTGTAAAGGGCGAATTCTGGTCGCATGCTGTGTATCTGCCTCTTCACGATGGTCTTCCTCTTGCATCTCTCCAGCCAGTCCTTGTAGCTGTAACAATTGGGATGCACACCCGTCATCTTCTTCATCGTCACTTTGGGGTATGACTCCTCCCTCTTGGGGTCTGGCCTGTTTAGCAAGTGCTCGGCAAACCTCTTAAGCTGCGCTTTGTTCAGGTTCCCCAACCACTTGAAGAACTCTCGGGTCATTACGCCATCCCGCTCCGGATTCCAACTGGGTAATTCCTTGAACCTCTTTCCCGAATCCGGATCCATTAGTTCCCCCTGGGAATGCGCGGAAATTAGTTCGCTCCAAAGGCTGTACACCTCCTCGGACGCGGTGATTATCTTAAGCTCGTTGTGAATAGCCAGGTCTTGCTCTCTTGGCTTCTTCCCGCTCAATGCTTTCTGGGTCTTCTTGACATTGATCAATGCAAAGCGGAGTCTCACCGCGTCCATGAATTCCTGTGACATGCAATACACGAGTGCCTGGCTTAGTAAATCAACTCGAATCGAGTTAAACGTCTTTTGCGATTGTCTGTGAATTCCATGCAAATAATGAATAGAGCTTGAGAGCAATTGACAGGGTACACATTCAACTCGAATTGAGTTGAACTGACAGGGCAGACATTCAACTCGAATCGAGTTGAACTAACAGGGTACACATTCAACTGACAGGGTACAACTTCAACTCAAGTCGAGTTGAACTAACAGGGTACACATTCAACTGACAGGGTACAACTTCAACTCGAGTCGAGTTGAACTGGCAGATTACACATTCAACTCGAGTGGAGTTGAACTGCATGATTACCTTGTACTTATTTGCATCCTCGACTTGCTTCTTTGTCCTGCGATTAGGTACGGCCCTGCCAACTTCTGTAGCCTCCTTCAATGGTGTCGGGCAATTCAGGCTTTTCCACACCGCACGAGCGCCAATGATGTTTGTGGCCCATGTTGGCTTGAAGTTCTGGAAATGGTTGACCCTGTTGTAGTAGGCAGAGATTTTTCTCAGGATCGACTTGTCGTCATTCCACACGATGAAGCACTCCCACTTCTCGAACTTCTTTACTACCTTCTCACTTATTTCAGGTCTTGTTTTCATCAGCTTCGATGCTTCCACGTTGTGCTGGCCGTTGATCATGTAAAATTCACCATCCTTAATGTCCTCCCAGCTACGTGGTTTCCTCGTCAGGTCCTTGGGAATTGCGCATAGTGTAAGTTTTTTATCCTTGTCCGGCATCTCGACGAGGAAGTACATTACTTGCTCCACCTTTCTCTGCTCCAGGCTACGGACATTCAGCTCATCTGGTGGAGTCAGCAACTGGTCGATTGATATCTCAAACGACTTATCAACCCCCCATATGTACGAGTCGGTGCATTGCGACCAGTAGTTCTCGTACACCTCTATGGAGGTTTTGTAGTCAATCTTCTTCTTGTCGTAATCAGTAGGAATGTCAGTCAAAGCCGACTCCATGCTGGCATTTTCGTTGTGAGATGGCTCCCCTTCGTCTGCTAAAAGGGACTTCCGAGTCTGGACAGACCTCAATTTTCTAGGGGTAGCAGGTGTCCTTGTGGTCTGCGATGCCGAGGGTTTTCGTTTCCTGTTCCCACTCGTCCCAGTCTCAGGGGTCTCAAAGAGCAAGGATTCATGGCTTGCACCCTGGCTACTTAGCTCCTTGCTCAAACGTAATGGTTGCATCGCTTTCTTGGTGACCTCGAGTTTTAGTTGGTACACCTCAGTAGCAGTCAACAGACTCCTCAGACGTGGTGCTAGAACATGCGCAGGGTGCTGGTCACCGATTGGAGTTCTATACCGGAAGGAGTCAGCGTGCTTCTCGACGTCCTTGGCGAGGTTTTCGTAATCCGTGTTCATGAGGCTGGCAATGTACGGCGTTATGTTGAAGGGGATTTTCTCCGGCTCCATCATGTACGTGAATTTGTAGTCGTGGTCAGTGCCTTCATCCTTGACCACGCAAGTGACGCACACGTAGCCTTTCGGCCCAGGGTTGATATCCACGACCTCCTCGTATAGGGAGACTGGTAGAGTTGGCTCGTTATTCTTGTACTTGTTGATTAGTGCGAGCTTCTCTACGGTGGGAACCAGAATAAGACTCCACCACTCCACGTGCTCGGGGTCCTGAAACTCCCAGCACTCGCCATACGTGACCTCGTCGCCAAACTGTTCTCCTTCAGCCTCCGGCGTTATGTACCGCTTGAAGAAGGCGGCCAGTCGAGCTTGTTGGTTCTCTTCGCCTGAACCAACGCACACTAAGTATAAGATTACAAGTCTATTGTCATCTGCACATTATCTTGAATTCATACCTTATATTTCAACTCGAATCGAGTTGATTATATCTGAGGAGTTGAGTATGTTCGAGTATTCAAATCGAGCCGAGTTGAATATGTAACTGTATGTTGAGAGTCTTAGATTCAGTAATAAGACTCACGCTCACAGTGTTGGATTTGTTGGTACTGACGTTCTAATCGCTAATTCAAGTTGAATCGAGTTGATTTTACTAACTTGGATTTGTCCAGCAGGATTGAGTTTGTATACGTTTTGAAACCTGGCTTAGAATGTGAGTCTATTTACTGAGTAATTTAAGTCGAATCGAGTTGATGTCCTGGTTGAATGTTAAATTGTATATGTGTTTGACGAAATGAAGTTTTTCAGGGACAAATGTTATAATAATACTTATGGTTCTAATTATTTTCCTTTAGTTGGTAGCTCTAAACAACCTAATTCAACTCAACTCGAGTTGAATTTACCACGGCCAGTGGATGTTTTCGAGATATTCAACTCAAATCGAGTTGATTGTTTTGGTTGGCCTGAGGTTTTGTCATAATTTAGGTTCTGAATCTGGAAATTCAACTCGAATCGAGTTGATTGTTTTGGTTGGCCTGAGGTTTTGTCATAATTTAGGTTCTGAGTCTGGAAATTCAACTCGATTCGAGTTGAATAAGGTAGTTGGACTGAGTTTCTTGTTATAGTTTAGGTGCTGAATTAGGAAATTCAACTTGACTCGAGTTGAATTGTGCTATCTACCTGTGGAATTTTGCGCTTTTCGTCTCCAGATTGATTATCTTCTGAAATTTTCTGTCTCCATTACTCTCGTGGGTTATCAAAATCACTTCAACTCGTATCGAGTTGAATGTACCCGGACTGGTATTCAGGTTATTAAGCCATACATTCAACTCGAATCGAGTTGAATTTTAGATGCTCATGGTTTTTTTCAAGTCGACATCGAGTTGAATTGACGTCGAGTTGAATGGTTTCGAGTTGAATTTATTTCTCTTTGTATGTCATTCTGTTTTACTACAAATTCAATAGTTTTAGAGTTCAGGAAAAAATTAGTGACAGTCATTCTGCAATGCTGTAACTACATTCACATCGCAAATGTATACATTTCGCGCAATGAAACTTATAATATCAAAACAAATTCGCCATATGTTTCACGGTACAGTAACGTAGCAAACCAAATAAACTGGACGTAACCAAGCAAATTTAATTCACTATAACAATGAAAAGCACAATGTCATACACCAAATTGTAATGCATGTTAGAACTCACCCATAATAATGTGCGGGGTTCCTTGCGAATTGACGAAAGATTGAGCTCCTTTTTAGCACCTGTACATGTCGAATTCCACAACTATCAACATAAAACTACCTTACTTTGATTTAGAAACTTTAATATGAATTGCTCGTTTAATTTTCTCACATGCGGGTTTTCAAGTACACCCTCATCAGAATCATAGCTTCCGATTCCATACATCCACATCTCACAATTCAAACCAAACAAAAACATAGCTCTCATTGTACCAAAAAAAATTGCAGTAATAACAAAACCAGCCAGCTCTGTTGAGAATGATTCATTTTGGACAAGAATTTTAATTGTGCACTAAGATCTCCTTAGCCTACGCATGTGTGAAAGTTATACCAGCACGTCCCAAAACTGCCTTGCCAGCATGTCCAAATGCCTGGGTTCTATTGTTAGATTCATGAATCATATGAATTTTGATGAATAGAACCCCACTAGTTAGAAGTGTTTCATTTCATTAGACTACAATCTCATGAAAGCAATCATAGAGTTGAGTTTTGAGGAACTCGTTCAAAGTTACAATCATCAGATCACGTAACTACTTAATAAGCACTGGCGGTTTCAACGAACAAACAATTACAGCACAGGCATTTGGACATGTACACTTACCTCAAAGAAGACGGCCCCTGCTCCTTCAATTTGCCCCGTCCACCTTCAATGTTGCACTGTCCTCCAACTTCAAACTCCACCTTCAGCCCGTGTCCAAACCCTAGCACTTTACGCAATCTTCAAACCCTGAACCCTAACAAACTAGACTATGGAACCCTAGCAAACCAAACCCTAACACTACACGCGCAGCAGCAGAAGGTGATGAGCGAGCCAGCAGCAGCGGAAGGAGATGAGCCAGCAGCAGTGAAGGCCAGCAGCAGATTGACACTACACAAAATTAATGAACTCCAAACCCTAATGCAACAGCAAATGGTGCAAGATTTAGTGCGCAGCAGCGGAAGGAGATGCGCGAGCCAGCAGCAGCGGAAGGAGCTGAGGAACGACAGCGGAAGGAGACAACAGCAGCGGAAGGAGACAAGAGCGGAAGGAGACAACACCGAACAGGAGCGAAGGCCAGCACCGGAAGGAGATGATGCGGAACAGCAGCAAGCCAGTAGCAGATCGACAAATGGGCTCCAAACCCTAATTGCTCGACTCTACCCCCTGCCGGATACTGCTGCGATGCTGCCCGGCTACTGCTGCCCGACCTTTGCCCGTAGGGCGGAAAAAAACTTTCCTGCCCGGCAAATAATACATCCTCAAAAAAATGCCAAAAATAAATAAATTTTCGGTAAGATATACTTAATAAATAAATTTGTTAAGTATTTTGTCGACCTTCAATGTTGCACTGTCCTCCAACAGTCAACAAAATTTGATTAATCCTTTAACGTCCCGATTCAACAATGTTTTCACAGAAGCGCTATTAATGGTTGATGAAAACCGAAAATGGGGTTCATGGTCAAAACAAAGTTGCAAATGTCAATGAGAAGATCACACCTGTACGGTTGGATTTATTATATTTTTGTTTAATATTTTTAAATTAATTATGCAAGGTTTTCTCTTGAATTTCAATTTCAAATCCAAAATTAGCACAAAAAAATTAAAAATATGGTAATGAAACATGCACTATGAGATGGTATGATTTCCATTATTTGATTCTACTTATTTTGAAAAATCATATTTAAGGTCCCACTTTTTGAACTAAGAATGAAACTTGACATAATCCAATTCTACTGTTTTTCTAAAAATCATAATAACCGTTTTTGAAAATCCAAACCGTACATAGGATAGTAAACTTGCTCAGGAACTAAGAGAAATTTTGGTGGATGAAAACTGTCCGATTTGGATGATAAACTGTTCCGAGCAGTTTCAATCTGTGCGTCGTCCACTCTGTGGACGATTGTCTTAAAAGGTTAAAACATAATTGTTAACGCAAAAAAGAAATAGATATATCACAATTGGTTAATGTCAAATGTCATTCTTAGTTCAAAAAGTGAGTCCTGAAACATGATTTTTCAAAATACTAGGTAGAATCAAATAATTAAACCAAACCATCTTGTAGAACATATTATTCCAATCTCATTACAAATTTTTTGCAATCAAAAATCAAAAGTTTGGCGGTCAGAATGTCTTCTTCTATATAAAACTCTCAATTTAATGAAAACTTCGAGTTTCTTTTACTATTTATATTATCCATTAACTCCCATACGTCCACTTGAAATTTCATAATACTATTTTGAGAGGTTTCCCATTCTCTCATTTTAATGAATATGATGTTAGATTAGTCACGTCCACAGCGCTCACTTTTGAGCAAGTTCTTTGATTTGGTTGTCAGGACGTTTGAATCAAATGCTCAACCATGTTGACACACTATCCAAGGTTGTGATAGTGTTTCAACCATGTTGAAACAATATCTTGCAATCTTAATGGTTGAAACACTATCCCAACCCAGGATAGTGTTTCAACATAGTGTTTCAACCGTGTTTTGCACTAGTGATATTGAGAGCGTTGTTTCATTGTATGAAAGTCTTGGTGCTTAATTGAAAATCAGACATGATGAAAAAGAATCATTCAGTAGCATGTTGGGACACATCATTTTAAAGCAAGAATTTCTTATGTCTAGTAGAATCATGAAATGTGGTTAATTACAGTGGTGCAGAGGGTGGGGTTGGGGGGGGAGTGAATACAGTTCCTGTTGGTTTCAGAATCTTCTGCAACTTGTGGAAATGACACACACTATCAGCTGTAATAAGTTATGCAGAGATTCACCTGCATGTCTGAAATTGCTTCTATACGTGTGCCTCAGCTTTGAGCAAGTGGAGGTCTACATGGTTTAGAGAATTTGATCTCGATGTAGTTGGCACCATTTCGGAGCACGAGTTTGTGACCGGGATCAAAAATTGTACCAAGAGAGTGGCCCAAGACAAGCTACCCTACCAAACTTGGCGTGCAAGTGCACTGATTCTCCGAGACTCTGGATTTTGGGCTGTCAAATCGAACGAAGCCATAACAGTAAGTACATTCTCTCATCCATCTTACGCTCTGCATCTCAATGCATTTGTTTAAAGTTTTGGCTTAGGATTACCACTTGGGAGGCTAGCTTCAACGATTGTTTGGAGAAACAGTACATGATTTTCAATTCAATCCCATGCTCTTTGTAGAATGCTTTGTAACCCCCTCGAGTGTCAAAATCATATGGTGACTAGCTCAGCGGTAGTAGTCAAGCTTTTTTGCCATTTTCAGCATCAGATATTTGAAATATTTATAAATTTTGAGATGTAAAGAAAATAAAATTCAAAACAAATATATATTTAACAAATTTAATATCAAAAATTATATTTAAGGTAGATAAAAGTTATGTTTACAAGTAGTTAAAAATATGAAAGTGAAGAAATTAAAAGAAACGCATTCCATTGGAGCATCCTTAGAAAGCTCTTTGTATTTTGGACACTCAAATTTCAAATATCTCAATGGTGTAAAATCTTCAAATGAAGTTTATTCTCCAATCCCAACAGTCAAAGGATGTATCATAATTATCCAAATTAAAATGTCTAAATATGTATTTTTTAAATGAATTTTCAAAAATAATTCTTATAAATTGATTATTGAAAATTCATTGCATGTTCTTAAAATTTAACCATATGGATGTTGTCTCGTTGTTGAGCTCTACCTATATTTAAGGATTGTAACTCATAGATATTATAAAAAATCTAGTCTTTTGAGAAAACCCTTGGACATTTAGGGGTTAATTTTGCATGTTGTCCACCAACTTGCTCAACTTTTGATTCTACAACAATATAACAATATTCACATCCTTTACTAGATTTGGAGGTAGATTTACATACATTGGAAGAGATAATTTGACTTGTGTCATGCAAATAGAAACATTGAAATACCGTAGTTGTGAGCAATATCTGGGACAGCTAACCAAATTGTTTCAATACAACAGGGTCAGAAACTACTATTTCATCAATGGTCAAACACGAGAAGCTTATACCATTGAGTGCCAAAGTGCTTCGCAAATTGAAAAAGGGGATTTATTTTGAGAAGACCCTTCCAGCATCAGCAGTGGTGCGCAAGGGGGTTGATAAGTCTGAGCTGGTAAACAACAAGATTTTGCAATTTGCATAAGAAATGCTAAATGATTTACTTCACATTTTTCTAATGCCTTTCAATTGTTTACTTTACATTTTCTGATGCCTTTGAATTGCACAAGAGGATTGATTGTTTTCTCATGCAATTTCCTCTTGTTTTTTGCAGGGGCTGCCGTCATGGTTCATTAAAAAGTATGAAAATAAGATTCAAGAGCGTGCTGTTCTTCTATGTCAATCATCAATATGGACTGTGAAGGTCATCATTCATACCCTATATTCAAAATATGTATCAGTTCGATTCGGCAGCGGTTGGAGAGATTTTGCAACTTACTATGGGCTCTTGGAAGGTGATACATTGTTGTTCTCTCTTACAGCAGATTCCAATTTTAAAGTGTACCTAAAGGCTGGTCAACCAGTGAGAAAGCGAGCATGTGATTCTAAACTTGCACAGAAGAAAGAAAAGACATCGTGCAGATTGTCAAAATTGCATCTCGTCAAGTCGGTGAGCAATTCAAAATTTTATCCAATTTTTTTGGTTTTGTAAGCAACAATGCATACAAAAAGTTACTTGATTATGTACCTAGCTCTGAAATGATTGAATAACGCAAAAGATAACAAAATTTTCTTTGCGTATTGATAGGAAAATGGCCAAGATTCTTCCTCGAGGGCTTGCCACGACTCTCATTGAGATGTCTATAAATTTGCAATGGACGTGACGTCAAAGGAGGATGACCGTGCATGGGTTTAAGTTATGGAGGGGATGGTTTGAGATTTTGAGGATTTGAAAGATTTCACTTGTACAAAAATAGCATGCATTATCTTTTTTTTGACAGTAAATGGACCATTTTCGTATTTTCTTAATTTGAGAATGTTTTTGTATAGTTAGGAAACATGCAAGGGCGCTTTACTTCTGAACATGCAAGGGCGCTTTTTAGTCACGTCCTTAACCCTTAAAGGTTTCATTGAAGGCTTTTTGTTAGTTAAGCTCAGATGCAATAGAACTCATTTTCATGGCCTAAATTTAGTTTAAGCAAGAAAAAGCAGAAAAAATCCAAAATACACTACGTGGTGAACCATTTTTATTACTCTTTTTGTAGTTGGGACCTCATGTAAAATCCCAAAATAGCTTGAATTACTTGAATTTAATTTGAAGAGGTGGCATGACCAATGAAAACCCTTCACACAAAAAAATGGATGGAATTCAACATTCTTTCTTCATCCAACAACTAATTCAAATCATCCAAAGACCATTTCTTGGTTTGGGCGGCTGTTAGGGATTAAACTCTTGACTGGAGATCCAATTTTTGGGGGGAGTATGCTACAATAGTTAAGTTAACCCCCTATGCTTAGAACTGGATTGTCAACTAGAGAGGGATGTCGTCGTTGATCGAGACAATCGATCATTGCTCATGACTGCTTGTGACAGGTCTACACAACGCTATGGCAGTTGCAAAGCTGGTGATTAATGCCACGCTGCTGATCCCCTAGTCGACAATGGAAATGTGTGTTTGCCGGCCGATTCCAACGTTGTTGCCGTTAGATTGATTTGGTGTGTGTCTACATGTCATTCAATGCTTCAAATGATACATTAATTAGTTTGAACAGACAATAACGCAAATCACATCCTGAAAACTTTACTGTGTAGTAAAAACGTTCTAATAGTATCGCAATTTCTTAATGCCTCTTAATTTAGTAACCTCGTCTCTACCATCACTGAAGATTGCAGGTGCCAGCAAAACAAGATTGGCTTTTCCCATTCAACTAGGTCTCTACATCCACCACATGCTAAAATCTCCCAAAACGAAAACTGTAAATGTAAAACGGTACCAATGTTAGTACGTCTCCTAAACTGAAAGTTAAAAACAAATATAGTAACTTCATTAACACAAATTATTTAATTTCAAGTGAATTACCTCCAAATATAGTTTGAAATGCTTTTGTATATTTAAATAATCCATAATTATGACATTAATGGTTCATTATTTTGTAATTAATGTCATTAACGTCATTAACATCAAAAATAGAATTTAGTGACGTCACTAATTCATGTTATTTAATTTAAAGTGAATTACCTCAAAATACAGTGAAAAATGCTTTTAAATGTTTTAATCACCCATATTTGAAGCAATTATAGTTCATTTGTCATTAACGTCATAATCTTCATTAACGTCAAAAACAAAATGAGTCATAACTTGTAAGTATCTTACGACCTCACTAGCTTTCAAACTTAAATACTTCAGTTAAAAAAAATAACAATCTTGAAGTTTCATTAGATTTAGTATTTTTCTATATTGCTCAAATTATCTTTCGAATCCTATAATAATATATAACCTTGATGTTCAAATGTCAAAATGGGTTTAATTATAAAATATAGAAAGTTGGAATTAATAAAACATGACTTAAGTACGCATGCCGCATGCTTGCGGTCATGAAACTATTAAAAAATCCTTTAAACTTCAAACAGGTGGAATTTATAATTTATATGGTTCTAATCAATTAAAGATATATTAATAAATTACATCCACATGTCTTCTTAACAAGAAGAGAACAATAATTACGTACGCATGTTTTGTAATTAAAACAATAACAGATTGAACAGTACTCGTAACTTAGAATGGGTCTAATTCAAATATATAGAACGTTGGAATTAATGAAATATGATTTAAATACTCATACATGCAGTCATGAAACAATTAAACATTCCTCTAAACTTCAAAGATGCGGAATGAAAGTATGTAGAAGGTTTTTATCAATAAAAGATAAAATAATTACGTCCTCATGTGTTTTCTAACAACAATAGAACAATACTCCACTGAAACTGAACAAGCAATCGTTGCACTTTTCAAATGGCCATAACTTACTCAAATTTTATCCAAATTGGGCATATAAGGTGTTTTTTGACATGTACCTTAAGTTTCTGTTGACAAAGGTGTCAAAGTGTATAGTCGTTTTTTAAAGTAAAATGAATAAAACTTTTCCTCTGCACATCTCCATAACTCAAAAATTGTCCATGCATCGGCAATGTCAAATTCTATTAATGTTTAATGCGTAATGTTTAATGTTAAACGTGAAATGCCAAGTGTCAAATGTTGAAACATCATTAAAATTTAATTTTTTTTGACATTTCACATCATTCATTGAAATGCTTGCATAACTTTAATGTTGTCAATAATGCATTTAACGTATTCATAGTACTTACTACTTGACCGTTCTCTCATTTCAAAGATTTAATTTCTTCTCATACAACTATTGCATGAATGCATTAATTAAATTAACTACAGCAAGCACCGTACTTTAATATAATGAAGCATTATACAGCGAACAAACGTTTGCATCAATTTAAAATTCTCATGAATTTTAGTAGTTGACATTTTTGCAACTTGTAGGGTTTGTTATTATAAATCGATGTACTTGGAGTTGTAATTAAATATAACTTGGTCTTTAAAAATTCCGCTAGTGCAAAAATTTAAATTTTTGAACAAATTATTCATTGTTAAATTTCTTCGATGACATCAATTTTCTCATGCATTTTACATATTCAATGTGTTTACAACTTGTGCGTTCCTCCATTTTGAAGATATAAGTTGCTTTTTTAAAACATTCTAGTTTTTTGAATGCATTAAACTACAGCAAGCACCGTACTTTAATTTTTTTAAACATTATAAATCATATAAACGGTGGCTTAAATTTTAAAGATCCATGAAATTTAAACGTACACATTATTTGCAACTTGTACGATTTCATGTTATACCTTTACACTCCTATCAAAGCGCTTTTATTGCTCCTTCAAATATAATAATTGGGCTTATTCGAATAATTATACTGAGGTAGCTCGATGGTTGGTACCACAACGCTCGATCGAAAGACATTGATTCGCCGTAGGCGATGGAAATGAAGAATAAGTAATGCCATGAAATTTTTAAATACGAAATGCTATGTGGTTTCTTTACACCTATTAAAGCCATACGTATTTTCATCCATTGGTTTGAAATTTTTTTGCTACAGACAGCTAAATCTTTAATTTTGAAGCTACTATGCATCATAACGAACCTTGCATGCCTTACGTTTGTGTTCTTTAAGTTTTAACGTATTCAAAATATTTTCAACTTCCACGTTGGCTGCCTTCACATTTTTAATTTTCTTTGCTATAATTTTTTAATTGATGCGATGCAAATAAATACTGAGCACCGATTGTTTATTTTGTAAACGTTATAAATTATACATACGGTTGCAAAAATCTAAAGTTCTCACGAGTTTTACATATGAAAAGTATTGTTAACTTGTGGGTTTTTTTTTTTACCTTTAAAGTCCTAAATCACTGAGTAAATTATTTAATAAGGTTCATTAAAATATAGTATATGGTTCTCATAATATAAGATAATTTAAAATACTTACAACTTGAGTGTGCGGTGATTTTTTTATACATTTAATTGCCCTCTTTATAAGTTAACCTTTAGATTAATCGAACGAATAAGATTATCGCAAACACTGTATTTTATTTTTTGTAAACGTAATAAATCATACATATGTTTGCAAAGACCTAATATTCTCATGAATTCTACATATTGAAACTATTTTGAATTTGTGGGGTTCTTTGTTTACCTTTGAACTACTATATCGCTTAATGATTTATTTACTTGTGTTCAATAAAATACAGCTAGCGCTAAATTTTAATTGTTGTGAACATTGTGCATTCTACAAATCTTTGCAAGAATTTATAGTTCTCATGAAATATGGTAATTTTAAATACTTACAACAAATTATGGCTCGTGATTTTTATCATACATTTAATTGCCCTCTTTATAAGTAAAATTTTAAATTATACGAACATATAAGATTATTGCAAGCACTGTATTTTATTTTTTGTAAACGTAATAAATTATACATACGTTTGCAAAAATCTAATATTCTCATGAATTCTACATATTGAAACTATTTTCAACTTGTGAGGTTTTTTGTTTACCTTTAAACTAGTAAATCGCTTAATGAATTATTTACTTGTGTTCAATAAAATACAGCTAGCGCGAAATTTTAAGTCATTGCAAAATAAATTTATATTTATTACTATAAGTATTAGATCGATTCGATTTTCTCTTCTAAAGATGTACTTTAGAAGGTGAACCGATTATTAAACTCATTATGTAGTGGGCACTTCAACGTATACCTAAAAATAAACTAGTTTGATAAAATAGTTTGAATATATAGTTTGAATTAAACCTGAAACGGTGGCATTACAGAGCAAAGGCCCTTCACCTAAAGAATTGGATGAAAAACTTCCAAGTATCAATCGTAATTGAAGAATTTTTTTCCATGGACAAATGACTTTCTGGGTGTCATGGGTTAAACCTGAACAGAGGACAGCGTGTCGTAAATAAATGTATAGAAAATTAATCAGGCGGACGTTTCATAGGAATGTATCGTATGTATAAAAATTTTGAATAGCACATTCCATGACTTTTTCAGCAGTAAATGGGCAATCAATATCACCTACCTCGACGTTGTAAAAACTGCAGGCTAAAGTTGCCCGCCCTTGTCAGATATTAGCCCCCCAAAAAAGCACATTCACTGTAAAGGGACCCGGAGTCCTCGCCAGCGGCTGTGAACAGCGAATTTGCAATCGACCGTTTGAACTAGTCGATTCCATTCCCGCTGAAATTCTCCCGTCAATTCGCCTATAAGTGCATTTGCGGAACGGGGGGCGACCTTTTTTCCATTCGGTCTCACGCTTACGCGCTTGCGCCATTCGACCTTTGTTGCACTTGCGTCGCTTTGCAAGCAGTTCTTGCTTTGCGAGAGCGCTGGATCTGGTTATTAGCACTACACAGTTGTTGTTGAAGGTGTTTTGAACTGCGCAGTAGTAGTGCTCACCGCTTTGTGAGTTGGAGGTACAACAGCGCGTTCGGGGTGGGTTTGCGCCAAATTTCGGTATGGTTTTGTGGCCAAAGGTTTCAGCTTATTCGTTTGATGCATGTTGTTGTCTTGCGTTCGATCAACTCTAGAGAGGCAATAAACTATCAGGTTAGGGTTTTGTGTGATTCACGTATCCTGCTATAGACATGTTTATTGCATTGTAGGTCTGAGAATTGTGATTCGATGTCGCGTTGAATGCGAGTGGATTAACTGTACCCGACTTTCTCGCCGCAAATTCCGGGGAATGCTATACAAATCTCCACTGCTCTTGCTGACGATAATTCAACTCGACTCGAGTTGAATTGCTTGATACGAGAAATGTTTACAGATAATTAAGAGGATGGCTATCAACAGTGTTCTGAGAGTCATCGACTGGATTCAACTCAACTCGAGTTGAATTTGCGTAATAGAACCTTTTTATCCGCATTCGTCGACAAATACATATATACAGAGATCTGTGTAACGAGTCAGTGAAGCAAACTTTCTGACATTCAACTTGAGTTGAGTTGAACGATCTGAATATGGGACTGAATCATTTAACACGGCTCGAGTTTACTGAGCTGGTCCCATTGAACTCAAGACGAGTTGCACGAGCTGGATCCATTCAACTCGACTCGAGTTGAATGAGCTCGACCCATTCAACTCAACTCGAGTTGAATGAGCTGGACCCATTCAACTCGACTCGAGTTGAATAAGCTAGACCCATTCAACTCGACTCGAGTTGAATGAGCTGGACCCATTTAACTCGACCCGAGTTGAATGAGCTGGACACATTCAACTCGATTCGAGTTGAATGAGCTCGACCCATTCAACTCGACTCGAGTTGAATGAGCTGGACCGCCGTTGTCGATTTCACTTGAGTCGAGTTGATCTCATCCTGAAGTGAGTGTTTAGAATTTACTCAGGTCTAAGATGACCCATCTTTATTCTGACTGACACTTACTGTCGTTTATCATTCAACTCGAATCGAGTTGAATGTATTATTATAGTGGATGTACAATCGTATCAGAGCATATGCAACTGGACGTCAGGGTTTTGTCTAAGTTATCAGCTCCACTAGAGTTGATCTGTCTTACTATAGTTTGTCCAATCGCATATGACGTTTCACCTCAAGGTTTATGAGTATTCAACTCGAGTCGAGTTGAATTGTTTGTGCAGTTCACTGATGATTGATACTTTTGGTGTGTTTCATTATGCAGGGGGTTCAATGGCTGCGGGGAACGTTCCAATGGTTACTGATGTGTTCTCTTCTGATAAAGAGGTTGAGTCCAGACCGGAGGAGTCACATGACATTCCCAACTGCGAAGGTATTCCGCGGAGGCTATGAGTTACCAAGTTCGTAACACTATATAGCGATGGAGGCTCTCCTGTGGCTGAAGGCTTATGTCATAGTGTAAGCTCCGACCTTGTTCTCGGTTGCAACGGAGCACTCGGAGACACTCATGTGGTTGTTCAGATCTCGAAGAGTCTCTCCACTGCTGATGTGCCAGATGATTGGAGATACTCCGTCCGGGCTTGGCCGATTGAGTATGTCTACTGTAATGGTGCTAGCCTCAGAGACCACGATCTGCGGTACAATTACAACTGCCGTGTAGCAAGTCTTTCCCAGCCTGGATCGTCGCGTAGCACACGTTATACCAGCTCTGTGAGGAACCCGCCACGTGAGACCTCCGTCAAAGCCAAAGGTCTGCTAACACAAGAGTCCATCAACGCGGTTTCCAGCAAAGTTTGTTGTTCCAAGAACTGTGTTCAGCCTTTCCCTAGGGATAAGATTCGGGCTTTCCGAGAGCGTATGTATCGTGATACTTCCTTTCAGTTCAGATTCCATATGAAGCTCGATGTTCACAAGCAGATTCATCGTGACGCCCAGGGCAGGAGGGTCGCCACTGTCGAGGGTATTGACGTCTGCATGCCTGCATAGAGGCACATTGCTGGAGTGTCTGAAGCCACTTTCCATCGCATTCAAGGGTTTGCTGCTGAAGGTCTTCAAGCACAGCCTCATGGGAACACGAGTTTGCTTAAGCCTCGAAAGCATACGTCTCAAGCCACTGCTACTTTGAGGTGCATCTTGGAGAACTCTGCAGATCATATGCCACACCGAACTCGCACTCTGAAAACCGGAGAGAAAGTCGTGTCTATGATTCTTCCGGCCACATGGAAATGGAAGAATGCCATCCCGGAGATCAACGCCGCAAATGCGTCATTTGGTTTGCAAAAAGTGTCCCCCTCTAGTTTGAGCAGGATTCGGAGGCATAGCTTTCCTCAGTACGACGCAAACAAGCCGGGAGATAATTTCGCCCGTTGCTCCAAATGTGATAGATTGCACTCTCTTAGGTGTGGCGCCACTGCAGGGTCGCAGCAGGCTCTACTGTGGGCAAAGAAGCTCGAGGTGCATTTGTCTGCTGCCCGAGCACATAGAGAGTTATATTACGCAAACCGGTACAGATCCAGTTCTTTCCCGCATGAATGTCTGACCATCATGCACGACAAAATGGATCATGCAAAAACCGCTTCTCCCGTGTTCTCTCACAAGAGTAAGGAGCTTGATGGTTTGATTAAGTTGCCAGTATCCGTTACGGGTATGATCGCCCATGGTCATGGGGATGTCCGCTACGCACATTACGGGCTAGATAACTTCTCTCACGATTCGAACTACACGGTGGGTTTTTTCGCGAAGCTCTTGCGAGATCTCGAATTACCTCCAAAATACTCGTCCAGGGAATTGTTCGTTGGATCAAAATCCGCTCCTATCTTCGATGCTGTCCTTCAAGGAGCTGACATGTGCAAGTCATCTCTTCGGCCTACTCCATAAACTGTCGTTCCAGCAACTCCACTTCCTCCCATTATGAATGTGCACATGGACAATGCCACTGGTGACAATAAGAACAGATATGTGTTCTGTTTTTGGTCGCTTCTTGTGGCCAAGAAAATCTTTCGTGAAGTGTATGTTAATTTCGTGTTGGTGGGTCACACCCACGACGACATCAACGCACTGTTTGGGAGGTGGAGCATGTTGTTGAAGAAAGATAACTTCCCTACAATTCCTTTGCTCATGAAGTCCTTCATGGATGTGGAGTCAGTTCCTACTATTCCCCATCTCATAGAGGAGGTGCCTGATTTTAAAGGTTTCATTGAAGGCTTTATCAGGGATGGAGATGAGGCTCTTGTCGGTCACACTAAGGCTCAACAATTCAAATTCTTCCTAGACTCCACTGATTGCCCCGTGATGAAGTACAAGATTTCTTGCACTGATGTCGACTGGCTGCCAAAGGATTGCAGTGGGATTAAATTGTGAAGGGAGGATTCGGAAGGTCGTAGTTTATGGCCTCGTGGAGAACCGGTTCCCGTCACTCACCGTGTAATGAGAGGCGTGGAGGACATTGTGAAGGGCCTGTCGGGGTTTATCAAGTACTGGAAGACAATGTCCGCTGAAGACAGAACTGGAGAGTATAGAAGACGCTATGAACATTTGGTTTTCTACTGGCAAGCTGTGAAGGCAGCATTGGAGGATCTTATTGAACCGTCCATTGCACTCAAAGACGGATTTTGGCCATCCACTCACGTTGCTGCGAAGGTGGAGGATCAATTTGCTGAAGATGGTGGGCTTCGTGAGGAGTTTGCGGAGGATGATGCGTACGTTGGAGAGTTGCGCGATCGTCCATTGCAATCCTTCCGAGTTGGTCGTGATGTCTTTGAAGGCTATTTTGTTGCTATTCGGCCTGCAAATGGTGATTCGAGACCTGTATGGATTGCGAGAGCGTTGTCTGATCCAAACACGAACCCGGATCAGCTGAACTGTGTACTCATTCAGTATTTCCGGCCCACATCTAGAGATCAAAATGTTCAAGAGAGCTACACTGGGTGGGATTCCTCCAGAGGATTGCGTTGGAAGGTTGATGAAAGTCAACCTCCGGTGTGGGAGCATACCGATTCTCTGATGACAGCGTGGAAGTCAAGAATCAAGAAGGACACAACGGAATGTATGTTGCAAATCCCAGTGGCTCAAATCAAAGTCATCAACGATAGCATAGCTGCATATACTAGGGGTTGAACATCTTTCATGTATTGGTGACATATCTGAGTATTTCTATATCTATATAGTGATGTATATGTCTTCATTGTTTGCGTAGATAATCTTTTGGCCCAATTCCAAAGGATTTTATGTATCTACTCTGAGAGTAGACGTATTATTTTTGTGTGTTGCGAAATTCAGTAGTATAGAAGTTACGTCTAATAGTTTTGATGTTATTTGTTTGAACGGTGTTTTTCTATTCTATTGTATTTGGTTTGTTTTAAATATGCAAGTGCATTCTACGTATCACGTTAATATATTCATTGTTTCATTGTACATGTGCATTTGTTTTTGGTAACTTCTTTACATTATTTATTTGTGGTGTGTGTTTCATTGCATAATACTTTTGAATTATAAAAAAAATTGGTAGTGGTTAGGACCATTATTTATTGTATTTCTGTTAGCGCGTCAAGCACTTGTCACAGTTTAGGGTACGGGGCTGGTTGGTTGTTACATATTTCCTGCCTGCCAAAGCTCACTTAGCAGCACCAAGTCATGTATATCCCATAGCCGCTCAAACGAGTTCAGCGGGAATCGAACCCGGACCACCTACATGAGATAAACACCCCCTTACAACCAACCACTGAGCTCATGACTTGGTGTCCTGTAAACGAATAATTTAGACCTTGTACACGAGATTTGCAATCAAAAATCAAAAGTTTGGCGGTCAGAATGTCTTCTTCTATATAAAACTCTCAATTTAATGAAAACTTCGAGTTTCTTTTACTATTTATATTATCCATTAACTCCCATACGTCCACTTGAAATTTCATAATACTATTTTGAGAGGTTCCCATTCTCTCATTTTAATGAATATGATGTTTACAAGAGAATGCAAGGGAGAGCAGAACGCGGACTAGCGCAGGATGCGGAAGAAGGAGCTCAAAGGAGAAATGGAGAATGCGTTGAGCTCCAAACCCTAACTCACGAGGGAGAGGGAAGGAGCTCTGCGGGCAGCAACCCGCCTGCCCCGCTTGCCCGGCTGCCCCGTTTGCCGCTTGCCCGCCTGCTCCGCTTGCCCGCCTGCCTCACTTGCCCGCCTGCCCCGTTTCCCCACAAAAAAATAAATTAATATTTATTTTTGGGTTTTTGTAATTCCATTTGGTTACGTAATAATTGTATTTGTAACTACAATAAATATGGCATGAACCCCTAAATGACAAAAGAGGTAACTAGATGTATTATAAAATGTTACTTCTACAGCTTTCATGAAGTTTGGTCTAAAAGAGAAAATAAGATGCATGTTGTTTAGTAATTATCTGTACCGTCAGACTTTCAAAAATAGGTTGAGACATTAATTTAATGAATTGAGAAGCATTTACTATATAAAATTCACGAAAACTACAATTTTTATTGTTAGACTTTGAAATTTGGTATAACTAGTGAAAACTATGCATTCAATTCTAGAATTAAAAAAAAATTCAAATGGTACAACATCAGTACTATCCCGAAATAGAAATAACACTAGGACATGGTTGAAATGAGGTGTTTGTCTTTGAAATATGGCCGCTTCATGATTATAAATGGTTAGTAGACAAATTCACCCTAAACCCTAATTAAACCCTAAACCACCTAGTAAGGTAGAAGCACCAATACCTGATAGGATTTCGACCTATTCAGAACGATGGTTTTTAATAATGAAAACTTGCAACTGAACATTGGATTTATCTCCTAAGTGAACGATTGATCATTTTCCTATCGCAGTGCAGTTGCTGTGACTGCCCATGGTCAAAAAATGACATTATCTTGAGTTCTGGTTTTTTGTCAAGATATCGATCGAATTGGAAATGAATCATATTCTATTGTTGTTTGATGCATCTTATTTGCAAAAATTGGAAGTTCACTACAAAATTTCTCAAATACACATATGTCAATATAGTCCTAGTATCATAATACTTTCCATTTTGGAAAAGGGATGATGTTTTCTTATTTGAAAATGATCCATTTATCAATTCTAGAAATAATGTTTAATTTTAAGCAATCATATCCAATTTCAAATTTTGAAAATAAAATTGTAGAGTTGAAGAATATTAATTGGTAAATGCTTTTAAATTCACTAAACGAGGATTTTTAAGTATTTTGAAAAGTCATAATGTACAATTAATTACTGAACATCATGCTTCTCATTTTCTCTTTAGGCCAAATTTCATCAAAGTTCTAGAAGACACATTTTATAAATTGTAACCATTCTCTTCATTGCATCCTTTATAGTGTTTCATCAATCCAAATTTCTAATGGATCTTGTGCTAAGTGTCTATCATGTGTACAATATGATTCTTTAAAGTAAGATATTGTGTTTTATTTTTATATGTAATAAACGGACTTTGTTTAGGTCAAATTCTATTTTTACTTCAAAAATGGAGATTATAAAAATGATTTTCTAAAATAAGTAGAATCATATAATGAACATCATACCATCTCAGAGTGCTTCTTATTCCAAGCTAATTACCACAATTTTATTCTATTTTCTGTTACTTGGAAATTCGTGATTAAGTTTGAAAAGACATTTTTGAAATTTTAATTACAATTTATCAGTAAACAATATGATAAACCAAACCGTGCAAAGGATAGTCAAGTAGCACAAGAACCATGAGAAATTGTGGTGGATGAGAACTGTCCAATTCGAATGGAATTCAATCAGCTTGAATCTGTTTGTCGTCCACTATGTGGACACAGGCGCCTCACATTTTCTGGACGCAGACCCAACAACAATGTTTAGGCCCATGATCAGGAATTGACTTGTCTTGAGTATTAATTTTTGTCGGAATGGATGGAAAGACAACATGTTCTAGTGCTGTTTGTAGCAATTCATTTTCAATATTGAAGTTCTAATAAGAATTTTTCAAATATTGAGACCTTAAATGGTCATAGTGTTATAAAAATTTCTATTTCGAAAAAGTGATGATGTACTCTCATTTGAGATTATTACTTATTAAATTTTAGAATAGAATGTCTAGTTTGAACCAATCATATCTAATTTCAAATTCTAAAAATAAAATTGTAATGAAGATGAATATTAAAAAGAACATGCTTCTAAAACCATTAAATGAAGACTTGAAATTCTATTGAAAAGTTTGACCGTACATCTAATTACTAAACATCATGCTTCTCTTTATATCTTTTGGACCAAAATTTCATCATAGATATAGAATTAATAGTGTATAACACATTTAGGTTTTGCCGTTACTACCAGCCTATGTCGTAACTATAGTTATTAACCAAGTCCAAATTATCTTATTTTTTATTAATAGTTTTAAAATATTTTTGCAACATTGCAAAACATTTCTGAGTCGTATACTTTGGACTGCTCCAAAAATGTTTAAAATTATCTCATGACATACACTATTTCTATTGACGGCATCCAAAACAGTGCTTCATCCATCCACATTTTCCTTGGTTCTTGACGTAATTGACTATCATTTGTACAATATGGACATTTGAAATAAGCTATTGTTTTTTTTAAATAGCATATTAATGGCTTTATATGAAGTTCTATTATCACTTCATATTTAGAGACCATAATATGAGGGAGATACCTTGAGGAGTCACTTACTGTAAACTAAATACCTTCTTTATTTGTAGAAAACAGTAGGTAGTCTATGAAATAATAAGAATATTCTAAGAATGTTCAAGAATTAAAAAAATATTTTTGGTTTAGGGTTTATAAGAATTTATTTGGAGTATTTTGAAACAAATTTATCAAGTCTATTATTTTCAGAGCTGAAATTGAATTAAATGACTCTTTCTTTGCCAATTAACCCCTGAACGCACTGGGGTGTCCCAGGAATTGACAATTTGAGAAAAAGCAGCATAAACTTCTATTTAGAAGAATATTTTGGAATAGATACACAAATGAGAGTTCTAGATTGACAATTTTAGATTCCATCCGTACGGCTTGATTCACTAATACTACTACCAATATTTAATTATAAAATTTTGAAAGCTAAAATTACAAATTTACCCTAAATTCGATTACAAACACAATTTTAATATATTTTGAGTAAAATTTGTTGGAATGAATTTGAAATGAGATGCTCTTCAACCTGGTGATTCTTTGAAGTTTTTGTGTTTCTTAAAATAATGACCTCATTTTTGCAAGGCCACTTTTTAAGTACAATCAAAGTAATTTTGGCTTGGTCTACAACTTGACAGACTTCTTCATTTGTTATTTTAGAAAAATATGTAATCAAGTATGACTAAATCCAACGGTTAGATAGGACAAGAACTTGGTGACAAATCGCCAAAAAAATTGGATGATTTTCATCCAAGCATTGATGACAAGGTGAGAAGGGTTTGAATCTCATAGTCAATTATCCAGTTTCTGGTCGCTCTAACGTTTACGGGTTAAGTGATTTTTATGATTTTTTCACTATAATGATTTCCTCCAGAGTATATCACATTATTTTGAAGGGATTACTAATCTTGGAGAAGTCACGTAGTGTAAAATTTGGTATACATGAGCCCAAAATTTGAGATATGGTTGATTAATATGGTTGAAATATAGTAGTAATTTCTATATGTGCACTTCTTGTAATCAATGTACATGCACTAGTACTACCAAATATACTTAGATTTTCCCTTACATAAATCAAGTACTACTATTGCATGTATATTGATTTCCCCTAGGAATGTGGGGTACTACTAGTACATTCATTTGGCATTGAATTCCCCTAAGTAATCCATGTAGTACCATTAAGTATGCATTGATGTCCTATAAGTACATCAAGTTGTATTATTAGATATGCATCAAGTATCCATTAAGTACGTCATGTATTCTTACTAAATGAAAGTTCCACTAAGTACATGATTTATTACAATTAAGTACCTAGAATAGTACCATTGAATTACATCATCATGTAGTAGTATTTATATATTATGTTACATTATGGGAAATTACTTAGAATAGAAACATTTAGGTGTTTTACTTATTTGTACAAATTAAAGTAATAAACCCATACCTAAATATAGATATGTATGTGTAGTTTGTAGCTAAATTTAGAAATTTCAATATTATTTATTTCGATTAGTTAGGTCTATGATACAAAAAATACTACACTTACTACAAGAACGCACGGTAGAAAGAACCCTTTAATTACAATTCAAGAAAATCTTCAAAGAACATTGCATGCTCTAGTACATCCTATAACTCCAATCTCATTCAATTTCATGAAAACGATGGCAATTAATTGAATCCTTATCAACAAACCTTTGAATATTCAAATGAATATTCAAACTTCTGACGATTAACATCCTTTATTTTCGGATTTCTTATTTTATATTACAGCAATTCAAATTATTACTTTTCCTAGCAAAGTAACTATCAAGATTATAGTTCACTATGTTGAGTGAAAAAATGTAGGGTGTCTTTTATTCATTTGAGCTACAAAATATAAATTTATATAAATTATATACGGTTTTTTAAAACCAATTTGGGAGTATTCTAGAAATATTCCTAGAATAGATGTGGAATATACCGTAATCATCCTATAAATAGTAAAACATTCAAATTATTTCATAGAAGAATATTTTGGAATTGATATACAAATGAAAGTTTTAGATTTTGAATTAGAGACCCCATCCGTATGGTTCGATTGAGTAATACTATTACCAATATGAAATTATTACATTTGAAAGTTAAAATTAAAAATTCCTTCTAAATTCGATTACAAACAAAATTATATTGTTGTTTGAGTAAATTTTGTTGGGATGAATTTGAAATGAGATACTCTTAAACATGGTGATTCTTTGATTTTTTTGTGTTTCTTAAATCTATGACCTCATTTTTTCAAAGCCACTTTTGAACTAAAGTCAATGCAGTTTTGGCTTGCTCAACGACTTCACATACTTTTACATTTGCAATTTTAGAGAAGTATGTACTCAAATATGACTAAATCGAACCATTCGATAGGACGATAACTTGATGAAGTATGTCCAAAAATCTAGATGACTTTCATCCAAGCATTGATGAGAACGTAGGGAATGTATGAATGTGATAGTCGTCCAGTTTCTAGACGCTGCGATGTTTAGGGGTTAAATACCCTTTCTTTGCTCATATGTACTCAAAATTTGCACTGAGTGACTTTCCCGAGCAATTTTTTTGTTGTAGTCTATGTAAATTATTCATTTTAAGATACAAAGTTTTATGTTATCCTTTTTAGATGTTCTATATATATTTTTTAGTTTGAGTTTTAGTGAATACTCATATTAAGAATAGATGCCTTGCTTACGAATGTGTTCACTGAATCGTGCACTTGCCCGACTTAGGGTTAAAATTCTAAATGGATAATTATAATCATCATCACTTGCATTTTGGACATACATATACCTACACCATGGTATAACTCTAAATAAAATACAGGTATGTGTATTTTAGAAGTGCATACAAATAGGAAATCAATATTTGTCACGACTGATTTTGTTTTCGTGATATCTTAAAACTATAAACTAATATAACTATAACTATGACTATTATGAACTAATATAACTATTCCCAATTTTGTAACTAATATATAAATAATTGCATCAAAACATAAAGTATCACTATACATAGTTATGTACAAATATATGTATATGTGTATATCATCGTCCTTCCAGTATCCAAGATTAGATTTGGAATTGAATAAGCACAAGGACAATAAATATCCATCAATGTACATATATGCAATTGAGAGGGCAAGGTACATGCCTTAGAGTACCGAGTGCTCTCTATAGTACTCTAGGTACTTTGTGTAAATGGCAGCTTACATGAGAGTGCAATTCATTTCAAGTACTCTCTTCTCTCAAAATTTCAATATTTGAATGTGTAAGCATGTTCTCCTTCCTCATTCACTTCTTCCATGTTTCTCTTCCTCCATAATCCTCCTCCTCCATTTCTTTGAAATTTTTGCAAAGCCTTCAACATGGTTTGTACACACCCAGCTCAAGGAGTTTTTTCTCTCCCTGATCACCCTAGCTCGTTGGGCTCATTGACAGGTTACCTGTGGTTTGTTTACAATTCAGATTCATGTGTCAATAAAGCTCTTCCTACTCATCCATGTTTGCAAGCGATTATTAGTGGTGCAGATGACTTTTTCTGGAACTATCATTGTCACGAAGAGATGTCACGGTTGGAGGCAGCTTCTGGCGCTTCATATGTTGAAGTGGCAGACCTTGTGAACCGTCCATCCACAGATCTACTTCGCGACGTGGCGGTGATAAAGAAGGATTGCGGGTGCGTGCAACTTGATTTTTGCGATTGCTCATTTACAGCATCGAATGACAGCGAGAGGAAGCAAGTCATCGATATATCGTTGGATACAACTCCCTACTGCACGGCGCAAGAGGAGGAAGTTGGAGATTCAGATGGCGCATCGGTGGAAGCACGAATTTGGTATAAATGAACCACCAATTTTAGTTTTCATTTGCTTCTTCAATTTTCGGAATTTTTGTTTGCAGCGGCCGATTTTTGTTTGTACTGGAAGGAATTTGGCTTTGTTCATAGCGGCATTGTAAATTTTGTGGCACCAAAGTTTAAGAATTGCAAAGTTTGGAAGTAGTATAAGTATTTTGATGAAGACTTTGATGGCCAGGGTGGTGGCCCCACCACACTGGAGCATGTAAGAATTTTTCATTAATGCTAAACTACCACCTGCAAAGTGGCCGCCTTTTTTGCATTAAATTTTGGAAATCCGTTGGTGCTAAACCGTTGACTAGGATGCCGATTCAGAGTGGCATCCAAGTGGTCCGCATACTTTGGACGCGATTCTTTCCTTTCATCTCCCGCGTTCAACTCCACTCTCATTTCGCGTCCTCCTGCACTTTCTTTTCTTCTCTCTCTTGCTTGCATTTTTTCCTCTCTATTTGTCGCTCGTTCACAAGAGAGGTGTGGTGTTTGTATTGCGTGGCTGGAACGTTGTACATTGTAAGCTGTAATGCGTAGATTGAGCCCCATTCCGCCGGAGTGGCTTTGCACTAGGTTTTAGGATGCGACAAGGTTTTGTATGCGCTCTCTTCCATTGTGTTCAATTTTAGAGTTCTATGCCGCCGTGCTGCATTTAGTGGTTGTTGAGTTTAGAATGCAGCGTTCTCGTGTGCTACAATGTTGGGTTTGGCCTCACGCAATCCACATTGGACTATGGATAATTCTTATGCATGTGGCCGTCAATGACAAGGGTATTCAAGTGCTTTGTTGGCGTGCAAATTGCAGCGACAGTGTTTATGCGATCAATTTTTGTGTCCGCCATTGCTTATCACCTTGGATTGCGTTAGCTCTGGAGATCTTAATGTATTCAAATCCATTATATTGAGGCGCATGTGTATGGATTTAGTAGCTCCTAATTTTACGGAATTCAACTGTTCATTTCCTCCTAGGTCTTAAAATAGTATGTTAGTTGTCTTATCCTCGACTCTAGGATAAGTATAGTGGTCCCCCGGTACCGTATGAGTTATGCAAAAAGGATTATCTTCGAGTCAAAGATACGATGTTGATATTCGAAGAGCGTGTCCATATACACCATAGACTTGTTGATACGAAACGAGAGCACTGAAGTCTCAAGACCTTTTATCTTCGACTCGAAGATAAGTACTACGGAGTCCTGATATGGGATGATTCAAACAAATATAGATATCCTCGAGTCGAAGATAAGTTGTTAACATACCCTGAGCGTGATCTAATATGCCATCGACTTGTACATAGGTACTGATAGAAGTGAAGTGACTGGACCTTTTATCTTCGACTCGAGAATAAGTACTTTGGGCTCTTCATACTGAATGATTCATGCAGATATAGTTATCTTCGAGTCGAAGATAACTTGTTGACGATCACAGAGGGTGTTCAAATATGCCAACGACGTGTAAATAAATACCAATAACGGTGATGTGTCCGGACCTCTTATCTTCGATTCGAGGATAAATAGATTGGGTTCCTGATATTAAATGACCCATACAGATAGAGATATCTTTGAGTCGAAGATAAGCTGTTGACAACCCCAAACCGTGTTCAAATATACCATCCCTTCGCGGATAAGAGACAATAGCTGCTGCATTCCAGGACCATTTATCCTTGAGTCGAGGATAACCTAGGCGCTGACATCCTGTTCTCCACATCAACTTCCACCAAGTAGATTACATCAAGCAATGGTTGATGAGGATGCTAACTCGAGATCTTCGAGTCGAGGATAATATCCACTTCAAAGCACCTCGTACTCGAATTATATTCGCGTCGAAAATATCCGTACATGATGAAATATTCGACCAATACAGATGACCGAAAAAAATATTGTAACGGCAGAAGACATAAATTGAGCTTGACCCAGAACAAAATATCTTTGTCCATTCCGCTGTGTATCATCACATCCGTCGCTTAGCATCCAGTTATCTTTGAGTCGAAGATACCATCACAGAATATAGAGAAGATCTTATGAATTCTCGCGGTCTGTACATATACAAAACTAGTTGATGGAATGAAATCCCAGTGTTGATGTGACACCCTTATCCGCGATTCGAGGATACCGTCAAAGGATATTTGAGCACTCGGACATTTGATTACTTGTGTATGGACACTTATGCACACATATCAGGATTCAGTTATATTCATATCGAAGTGAAGGATTTACATCCCTTATTCAGATGCGTCAACATTATCCTCGACTCGAGGATAGTATTTCACGCTCCTATGACACTATAGTAAGAACTTTATGTTTTTGGGCTTAGTTCGTTTTTTAAGTATAAATAGGGAATCAATATAAGTCTATATAGCATGTTGAATGTAAATAGGGTAATGAATGACAAATAGACTTAGAAATATCATTCATGAAGATAGGAAGAGATCTAGATATAAAGAAAAGACACAAACTGAAACAAGTACTCCATTCTAGAGATTCTAAAAGATGTGACTAATCGTCCTAGAAGGATAAATAGTCTTCTTCCATGATTCCTAATTAGCACATATTATGAACTTCAAGTAGAATATGGGAGTATGTGACTCAAATTGTAATAGTAATATCTTTCAATATAAATATCAATTGTGAAAATAGCTTAAAGAAATTGTCTCTTTTTATTTGTTTGTTGTTTTGCCACCGGGTAGGTGTGTAGTTGGTTGTGATTTGTGAGAGATCATTGAAGTGTGAGTCACTCAGATAGAGTGTAGTGGACAATTGATCTTGGAGCTTGTAGCAATTGGTTGCTAAATTGAAGATGAAGGCTATTTATGAAGAACTAGGGAGTATCAGTTGTATGAAGATGAAAGATGTGAACTAGATAGTGAATCCAAAAGTATGATTATGTTACTTTGGCGGATAGCCAATATTTATTTTTGATACCATTATAGAATGATACCATTTACAATTCCAATTATATGTTTTAAGTCTTCTTGACCTTAATGTGACCTTAGTTGCTCTAACAACAGTCCTATTTGACCTTCCCCCTAAAAAGAACCTCCACTAGGAATGTGTTCTTGGGGTTTTTTTTCCTTGAGGACACTTTTTCCTTCTACAGACACCCTAGCAGATCGCATCAGAGCCCCGGTCTGCGGATTGACTGTGTGATAATTTATTGCAAAAGATTGTCAAGGGGATCGGCTGTTGTGACAAGTGGACACATACATATCATATTCGACTAGATATTGTAGGAGTTCCTATCTTCTCATTGATCCTTCGTATCTTCGATTCGAAGATGGTAGGCATGGATCTCCCAACCAAGTGTGTTGTGTGGATCCCACTGACATTTAGTCCAATGGGTGTGTATGTGCAAATAGATGTTCAATTATTCAATCGATACTCGGTGGCCATGATTTATTCATAGCATAGCGCGCTTATCGTGTGATATATGATCTTGCTTGTGACAGAATAGAGACGCACGCCCATCTAGATTTCGAAATAAGGGTGCCATCCCTACCGCCGGGAGTAGCAGCATGTGAGGGTGTTCCGCGTTCATCTTGGAACACGAAGTGCGTAACGATCACCAATGAAGCTGGGATTGATGTTGCAAAGGGTATCTGTCATAGCGTTGAGCCGTCACTCGTGATTGACACGGACGGTTCTCCTCTTGGCGATGACCGCGTCGCGATTCACATTGCGGAATCGCTGCTCAAAGAGAAGGTTCGGTCCGTATGAATGTGGTCAATGCAATCTTGACATATCTCCAGAGTCTACCTCAACGGAGCCAGCTTGTACGATCACGACTAAATGGCCATTTACCAAGCAGCGTTGAATGCCTCCAGGAGGCGTATCCGCGGCGGAGTTCGGCCTTACGAGACCTCTCGCAATAGAAGAGAGGTCCCTGTCCCTCCCAAGAAGGAGTCCCTACTTTCCACCCAGACGATCAACGCTGTCTCCAGCAAAGTTTGTTGTCGTCTAAACTGCGTACAACCGTTTCCACGGGCGAAGATCCAAGCCCTTCGCGCCCAGCTCTATATAACGGGTGGCGTATACTTCCGGAAGCATCTGCTACTCGAAGTGCACCGCCAAATTCACCGAGATGCAAGCGGGAAAGTGATGATTACCTTGGAAGGAATTGAAGTTTGCCCTAGTGCATGGTGTCTCATTCATTCGGTGTCAAGAGCTACATTCCATCGGTACAAGGGTCGGGAAAAATCAGGTATGCACCCGGAGCCGCATGGTAACCTCGGGTGGAAGAAACCCCGCTTGCAAACATTGCAAGCCACTGCCACTCTCCGAACACTGCTCGAGAATAGCGCAGATAAGATGCCTCACAAGTCCAAAACACTTCCGTTTGGGGAGAAAGTCGTATCTATGTGTCTGCCGTCATCTTTTCGGTGGAGCGAGACATTGCCTTTGATCGACGACGTCAACACACGCTTTGATTTGCCAAATGTGTCATTGAGCGGACTAAGTAGAATTCGGAGCGAGTCTTTTCCGGAATTTGCACCAAAGGCTCGTGGGGATAGTTTTTCTTGATGTGGAACGTGCGACACGATTAAATAGCTCCGTTACGCTTGCACACCAGGATCTCGTTCATCTCTTTTATGGACTACGAAGCTGAAGGCGCATATTGCGGGTCAAAGGGCTCACAGAGAGCTCTATTATTCAAATAGGGATGCGTCCGAGAAATTCCCGGACAAAATGCTTACCGTAATCCATGACAAAATGGACCACTCGAAGACGGCATCGCCGCATTATTCTCACAAGAGCAAGGCAGTTGATTCCCTCATGAAGTTGCCAGTAGCGGTCACTGGAATGACTGTGCATGGCCATGGAGACATTAGATATGCACATTATGGCCTAGACATTTTCCCAAGTGATTCGAATCATACCAATGGTTCAATTGCACAATTATTACAGGATCTCGAGAAGCCTCCAAAGTATTCATCGCGTGAGTTGTTCACTGGAGGTAGGTCTTTTGATCTCTCCCAAGCCTTGTTGGAAGGTTCGGAGATTTGCTTAGAATCCCTCCCTCCTCCTCCATGGGAACCGGTCATCCCAGAACCACTCCCTCCGACCTTAACTTTTCAGCTTGATAACGTGTGTGGAGACAACAAAAACCGATTGGTCTTTGCATTTTGCTCCCTCCTTGTACACAAAGGTGTTTTCCGTGAAGTATTCATCAATTTTCTTATCGTTGGGCACACTCATGAAGACATTGATACTTTCTTTGGTCGATGGAGTTGGAGATTGAGGACAAATGACTACCCTATGATTCCCAAGCTCATGAAGTCTTTCATGGATTCTGATTCTCAGTCCGTCATTCCGCACCTTATCGAGGAAGTTCTAAATTTCAAAGGGTTTGTTGAAGGGTACTTGTGCACGGGTAATGACGCTCTGCAAGGTCATACCAATGCTCAGCAGTTTAGGTTCTATAAAGATTCCAACGGGTGGCCTTTAATGCAATACAAAATTCTTTGTACAGACAACGAGTGGTTGCTAGAGGAGGGTGGGGGAATTCGCTTGTAGAAGGAGACTGCAGATGGACGGCCGAAGGTGCCGAGTGGGAAACCACTTCCAGTGGCCTCCCAGCAGATGCGATGCCTTGATGAGATTTGCAAGGGCCTTGATGGATTCATTGCTCTATGGGGCACGATGGCTAATGAAGATTTGTCTGGAGAATTCAGGAGGATGAATGAGCCCCTCAAATACTACTGGTGTAGGGTGAGATGTGTTCTAACTACGCCACTTCTGGCGCGAGAAACTTTGCAAAATGGATTTTGGCCGTCTTCGAGATTCGCCCCTGAAATAGAGGACCAATTTCTCGACGATGGGACAATCCGTGAGGAGTTTGCTGAGGATGCTCCCTTTGTTGGTCGTAGACGTGACCGCCCAGCCCCCTCATTTCGCGTTGGTCGTGACGTGTACGCTGGCTATTTCCTCGCAGTGCGTCCTGCCGATGATGACCACCGTCCATTTTGGCTGGCTAAGGCCCTGACGAATCCCAGTCTAGATCCTGGACATGTTAATTTAATTCAGATGCAGTATTGGACACCTGCTTTACGACAACACATTGATATGGACACGTATTGCGGTTGGGAAAGAAAAGAGGGGAATTCTTGGCGCGAGGATAGGAGTTTCCAGCCAAATTGGTCCCATACAGATTGTATCATGACAGCGTGGAAGCCACGTACAAGAAAAGAGACTTCCGATCCAAGAATAAAAATTCCTCAAACCCAAATCAACATCATCAAAGCATCTATAGACTCCTATGTATCAGATTCTGTCAGTGAGGCATCCCCGCCTCGCGAATGATTTGTATCTAGGCCTATGTGTAGTAGGGATTTGTAGCGTTTCACGTACTGTGTGGATCTACATGTAAACCGGTATCTAATATTACTATGACGATGTCCTATTGTTGAACATTCTATTACATTTATTGAAATTTTGCGTAATTCTTGTACACTATGGATTTTTAATTTTGTATATCGGTAATTCTATTACATTGCATGTATGAATGGTAGGACCATATTATCGTTTATAGTTTAATTGATTTAGAAACTCAATAGAAAGTGTCACTCCATTTGCTCGTCACTGTTGGTTGGGACAAGAATATTATAATTGGCTTAGCTATGCTTCATAAAGGCACCTAGGATGGTCGTGTAGTCTTAATCGTCGGGTCAACCCTCCCAATTTAGAGCAAAGAAATGCAACTTAGATGTTTGGACTTCAACAAGTTCATATGACTAATCTTAATCTAATAGATAAATATGAGTGATTCAACATAGTAAAGTCTCAATTTAACGAATTGTCTCAAAATAATGAACACTTATTATCTTCCAAACTTGGGGTCATAATTAAAATGAGACTGCACATTGTATCATTTTAATGAATAGTGCGTTGTATATACATATGTATATGTATATGTATATGTTTGTGTTTACTATATGTATACTTTGTACAACAATGTTCAAAGTAATACCCCTTTTGTACACTCATACATTCACAAATTTAACACAGTGCACCCCCGGGGATGGCACCATCAAAACGCAAGTGATGAAACGCTGTGTACATTCATGTATGCAAAATTAACCTCAGGACCGGAGTTTCTATCTATCTATCTATCTTCTATCTATCTATGCAAAACCATATGTCTGCTAGAATCACTGGCCAAGAAGCCCATCACTCTGCTCCCGCTCCGTTTTATGCTCCTCCTCCGAACCTAATTCTGGCTCTGTTGAATCGTCTGTTGCAGGATCGTCGCCTCCGGCAGCATCGCCTCCGGCAGCATCGCCACCCCCGCCTCCCCCCAAGTGTGCACCGGCCATCACAACGGCGCCGGCCATCACAACTGCGCATGTAGCGCGCGTCCCGATCACGAATGGCGCTCCCAGAACCGCACCGCTCAAGGCGGCCGCCTGCAACGCAGCGTACCACGGTCCAACCGAAACTCCGACGCCGTTGGCCACGGCAGTGCTACTCATCCATCCCGCTGCGTAGGAGCCAGCGGCAGGTCCGAGTGCGGTGAAGCCGAGTGCGTTAATCACCATACCTTCGGCTGCGACCGCTCCCCCCGCCCCTAGTGCTCCGACGTCGGCACCCCCTGCACCTCCCTTCAGCGCAGTCGGTGTGCAGTTTGCCGCAGCACCAATCGCTATCTTCGCTGCACTTCCCGCTCGATCGGCAACCTTTCCCATCGAATTCTTCCAAGAATCTGCCATGGCTCGCTAACGCACAGAAATTGCGACACTACTCCTGAATTTTAGAGGCAAGCAGGAACGAATCGATCGAAGAGGAGTAAGTAGTTACTCTGCGTTTGTGAGGGGCAGAGTCACAGAGGAGATAAGCGGGGCTTATGCACCGATTGTTTGTGCGTATTCTATGCGAATTACTAGTACTGTGTGATTATTGCCGACAATTTGTGAGGTCTTGATTTATGTGGAGGTTTATTTATTGTAGCGTTGTTCTTTTACCACAAGTATTGGTCGGCGTGCAACCAGAAACTTCGTCATTGTCTGTAAGGATTGTTTAGAATTAATTTGAACCGCCTCTAGATCAATGTGTACCGTACTACTGCCATTTGACAGAGAAGTTCAGTAGACAGAGAATACGGAGGGCTGGGGGAGGTGCTATATGATGCTTATGAAGATGCAGGCGAGGGGAATCCTAAGGGAGAGGCACCAATACCTGCCAGTTTAAGGATTTCAACCTATTTAGAGCGATGGTTTTCAACGATAAAAATTTGCAGCACATAAAACTTTGGGTTTAATAACCAAGCCCAATATTTAATGATTTTGTTTTGAATTTTTAAACTTAATCTGCATAGACCACTATTGATGTTAGTAGGGGAACCAATACTCGACTTTATCAGTTTGCTATCTTGGAATTCATAATTGATCACCAAACTGCTACAACTAATGGTTGTCATAATTTGATTGGGAACTCACAAAGTTGAAACAGGTACTTGCATAGGTGACTGGAATTGGTCCCTAACAGGTTCTGATGCTTCTACCTTATCTCCAGGGCAGTCTTCTGCTCTGTACTGTACATGTACAGTACAGTGCGTGTACTTAGAAGTTTGTGCTTGTGGAGACGGAGTCGAGCGTAGTACTACTTTATGAAGGCCATTCATAGGTTTCCGATATAGTAGTATTAGAATTTTGGCTTGATACCGTAGAATTTCTTGAATTTGTACCGGTGCATTCGGTGTTGGTGCGTTCCAACTTCTACGCATGCAGGGCAATCAGCGTTAGTGATCATGAGCGTTCTCGTTTTCGTTTCGTTTCCGTTTCGTACATCTGGAAGTCACTCATGCCACCGTCCACGTCTAGTGCGAAACAGTCCAGAGATGCCGTCTCTTGAATTCTGTAGCTAAGTTAGATGATTCCGGAGGTGTTCATATACTAGTTTACTTATTGTGTGCTGATGCTGTTAATTAGCTCTTCAAATGAGTCACATCAGAGCATAGAACACACTGTAGGCTACGTGTTCAATTTTGCAGCCATATGCAGATTCTCCTTATGATATGGTCTAACTTGCAGACATCTTATTCTAAATCATCATCATTGTGCAGAGAGAGACTGACTGCAATAACAATATGTTACTGCAGCGACATTGAGTAAGTTATCACCTGGACTAACTCTCTGCAATTTCAACTTGTCGTAAAGCTTCTAATACAGCAGTGCATGTCAGAATATATATAATCTACAATTAGGGCTGCAATAATCAATAAGGTCCTAAATTGCAGAACAGTCTAGAAGAGCTTCAGAAGTAGTCGTGCAAAGAAGACCAAGCAACTTAATGCTACCCCTATTCAACAAAACAACGGGTCCAAGAGTGGATAGAAATCTTTCCCGTTGCTGCCAATGTGCACTGAATTCAAAGTGCTCAAGACAGAATTGAACGATGCACTCATACATGTATACATAAACATGAGTTCTCAGGAATTTCAAAGGAACTATCATTCAGATTGAATGAGAGTGCTAGATGCTTGGTTCCATGTTGAAGCTGACCATGTTCTTCCGGTAGTACCGTCATCGATAACCTAATCCGGACCTCTATGTACTCCCCAGAGCTCTAATCCATAAAGTCCAGTGGACAAGCTGAATTGCGTTGAGTGGGCGGCCAAAAAACTCAAGTGGCACCCACGAAGAAGCGAACTTGAAAGTCTAGTTCGAGATTCAAACGCACTGTGGCTTGAGGAAACAATCACTCCAATAAGGAGGTAACCAGTAACAGCTCTTATATTCACTCAGGTTTCCGGAAATGTTTCCAGATTTGGAACCGTACCTGTATACAGAGGCAAATTGAGTGATGTTATGACTATGATTATTCATTGGAAAAAGTAGGCACTAATTGTAACCAGTAGCCGATAAATAGTGACCATTCTTTGCCTTCATGTTTGTTTTGCGATTTGTAGTACTCGTTCAACTCATACATAGTCATTCACACAATAGACAGTCATGATATAATTAAGAATTTTCTTCTGTAGTACAATGGAAACCATTCAACCATGATATATTCAAAACCTCTTATAATCAGAAATGAGAAGCCTTCATGAATTTCTAAACCTGAGACCAGACTAGAACATACACACGAACATGTTCTACATCATTCAGTACCTACCATTATTCAACTGGTTGAAACGAAAACTGAAAATTTCCACGCTTGAACTACAGCAACCCTAAGATTCATGCTGAGTTTACTCAACAGCAGTCACAACTACGCCAATCTGGTCAACATAAGTAGCTGCTCTTCCAAATAGTCCCACAATTCTCTTTCCAGTTGGAGTTTCAAATGCCGTTCCTGTTGCAAGACCAAACGGACCGAAGGTCTTCTTGTTGGAAATGATTAACAAGGACGTGATAATCACAATTCCAGAAACTTGAGATTTGGCAAAAGTGCCCTTGATTTGTGTTAGGTATTCATCTGCGCCTGCAAATGATATCTGAGATTGCCAAATCACAAATGCGGATTAGAAAGAAGCGGTATTATTTCATTGTTGCACGAGACTGACTGCACTCAATATGATAAGAAAATTAACTGCTGGTAGTTGAAAGCGATACCTTGACATTATTCCCTTCGGATGAATCCCCATGTTTTGAAGCCATGTGCACGATGTCCCCTTGTACATAGGCAGCTTGTAGTGCCACAATTTGGCTGCCGCTGTGGCGGATATTGATCTCACAGATGTGACCCTGGCCATCGTGGAATTCTTTGCCCCCATTTCCACCCCAAGGGCCAACATGGGAAGCAACATCTGAAATATTTCCAGCACGAAGTTTTGAGATCACACCCAGCTGGTCAATAAATGCCCCAGCTTTTCCAAAGAATCCGACAACCTTGCCATTACGATAGGTCTGGAACGGTTGACCACGAGGAGTCCCAAAAGGTCCAAACGTGGCCTTGCTTGATATGAACGTCAAAGAGGTGATAGCAATCAAACCATTACACTTCCCAAAAGTGCCCTTCACTTGTACCAGGTACGATTCCGAGTCCTTGAGTGAGATCTGAATACCATCACATTTCAAAATATTTCACTCAGTATACAAAAACTGTGAAGAAACTAAATAAACGTGCACAAACAATATCCACACCATGATGAAAATGTTGCTACCTTTATCGATTCTCCACCATTACCGCCAAGCATGTCTCCTTCATATACAGTTCCGTTGTGCTCGTACGTCATTTGCAACGACATGATCTGGGTCTTCTTGTAGCCAACAGTAATAGAGCAAAGATCCCCACTACCATGGTAGAAACCAATTCCTCCAGGACCACCCCAAGGTCCTTGTGCTACCACCTCTTCGGCACAACTCTCAGCGGAAAATTCGGTGATAAAACCAATCTGAGCAAGGCAGATACCAGCTCTACCGTAGAATCCCAGCACCTTCCCCTTAGGAGAGCTCTGAAATTCTGTCTCTTGAGGATGGCCAAAAGGTCCATACACCCTGCGGTTAGATACAAATGAGAGTGACGTGACCACGAGTTCCCCACCCACAATTCCTGTTGTTCCTTTCACTTGAATTAGCTCCTCATGGGGGACTTTGAATAGGATCTGTTACAGAGTACCAACCTCATCAGTCACAGCAACAAGGTCTTGAAACATATCACTGTCAGGATCTCGTAAACAAAAAGAATTCAACAACTAGTTTCACCAGCCACAGTCACATAAAATCTGCAATAAATCTCCAAGCCATGATGAATTGCGTACCTTGGCAGTTTTTCCACCCGGCCCTCCATGAAAATCGGCCTTAAAAATTGCACCGCCTTGACTGTAAATGGTTTGTATCGAGATGATATGTCTCTTGTTATAGGTAACAATGATTCCAACCACTTCACCTTTGCCATCGTAGAAAATAGTCCCACTTTTACCTCCCCATGGCCCTTGTGACAAGACAAATTCATTGTCACCAGGTGCCACCTCTGTAATAACACCAACTCGATCCAAAAACTCATCACTACGTCCATAAAAACCAACAATCTTCCCGTGCATCCTGCTCTCAAACTTGTTGTCAGTAACAGTACCAAACGGCCCGTAGGTAGTCTTCGTGGTTAGGAACTTCAAAGACATAACCATGTCGCTGCCATATACAGAATTCCCAATCGATCCTTGAATCTGAAGAAGCTGCTCGTGGGGATAATCAATTTTGATCTGGAAAAAAAGAACATCAAAAGTATGCAAAATATAGATCAAGAACACAAACACATCACTACAAGGCATCTGAATAAATTACAAAATTGCGGGAAAAAAGACCCAAAGACGTAAAAATTGAACAAAATTTAACAATAAACAACATTGGACACCAAAAAGTCAGAATACCAAAGAAAGATACCTTGCATGTGTCTCCCCCAGGGCCAAAACGAGCAGTAGTTTTAAAGATTGAACCACCCTGTTCATATGTCACTTGCAAGGAAATGATGTAATCCTCAATATACTCAACAAGCAATTCAACGATATCACCTCTGCCATCGTAGAATGATGACCCGCCTTCACCACCCCAGGGACCATGTGCAACAACTTCCCTACCCGACATCATCGTCCCAACTGAACCGTGACATCGGATAAACATATCCTTCTCAACCGATGCCCGATAAATTCCAAGTTGGTCAATAAAAGATCCCGATCTGCCAAAGAAACCAATAACCTTTCCTAATCCAGAGCTTGAGAACGACGTTCCCACCTCTGTACCGAAAGGTCCATAAACAGCCTTGTTGGAAACAAAAGTAAGAGCAGTGATAATATGAATCCCATGAACAAATCCATATGTCCCTGTGAGACGGGTGATGTACTCATTCTCAGGTTCAAGAATGATCTGCATCATTAAAAATACCACCGTCAACAAAGAAAGAAATTGATCATTCAAAACCCACATCAACATAAAAATGCAGCTGAAAACTTTAAAGATTCAAAAAGACTCCAGGTAGAGCTAAATAGAATACCTTGGTAAAGTTATCCTCGTCTCCACCAAACTTTATCCCTTCAACAATAGAACCTGACGACTGATATTGAACTTCCAAAGCAACAACTTGGATATCATTGTGGAAAACAACAATCTCTCTAATCTCGCCAGTACAATCGGTGAATTCATATCCACCTAAACCACCCCAGGGCCCTTCCGCGATAAATGAAGAGGAACACCTCATATCGTGATCATAAATACTGGAAATCCTCCGCGCGGAGACACTATCACCATCGATACTCCAGGTAACAGCAGTATGAGACCTTGGAGTCAGGTCACCAACATCACTTTTAGAAACACTAGAAGGCCTAGACAACTTTGACAAATCGTGTGACCTCGAAGACTTGTAAGACCTGGTAGACTTAGGAGATCTGAAAACCATATCAGATTTCACCGAATTCGAAGACCTAGAAGACTTCGAGGATTTAGACGACTTGTGAGACAAAGAAGACTTAGAAGACTTCGAGGACATAGAAGATTTAGACGACTCAAGAGACTTAGATGAATCAGAAGAATCGGATTCCTCCATCAAATTCGTAGAGTGAAACGACATGGACGACTTTGACGAACTAGACTTGGGAGAAGAGGAGGAAGACTCCGACGACATCCTGGTCCTCTCCGCCACGCTGTCCTGCCTCTCGTGATCCACCTTCGTGGACCGTGTGAATGAATCAGTGCGCGACTCGTCCAGGCCGAACTCCTCAACGCCATCCGTCACAACCTGCCCCCACACCCGCACCAATTACAACCACACCATCATCAGAAACACGGCCAAACTCCACCACTCCCATGCCCACATCAAAGCATGCACACAATATTCACAATTTCGCCAATCAAATCGCATCCCGGCCATCCATGCACACAAGCTTCAGCCCCCGACCTAGTCCCGGCCCCCGCTCACCTCAGTCACCAAGGCTCCATCGCCCACAACCTCAACCGCACCCGAGTGCTTCTCGCTGTGGCCCGACCCCTGCTCCACCGTCTCACTCGACACGTGCTCATCCTTGATGCTCGTCCTCTCCTCCACGCTGTCCTGCCTCTCGTGATCCACCTTCGTGGACCGTGTGAATGAATCAGTGCGCGACTCGTCCAGGCCGAACTCCTCAACGCCATCCGTCACAACCTGCCCCCACACCCGCACCAATTACAACCACACCATCATCAGAAACACGGCCAAACTCCACCACTCCCATGCCCACATCAAAGCATGCACACAATATTCACAATTTCGCCAATCAAATCGCATCCCGGCCATCCATGCACACAAGCTTCAGCCCCCGACCTAGTCCCGGCCCCCGCTCACCTCAGTCACCAAGGCTCCATCGCCCACAACCTCAACCGCACCCGAGTGCTTCTCGCTGTGGCCCGACCCCTGCTCCACCGTCTCACTCGACACGTGCTCATCCTTGATGCTCGTCCTCTCCTCCACGCTGTCCTGCCTCTCGTGATCCACCTTCGTGGACCGTGTGAATGAATCAGTGCGCGACTCGTCCAGGCCGAACTCCTCAACGCCATCCGTCACAACCTGCCCCCACACCCGCACCAATTACAACCACACCGTCATCAGAAAAACGGCCAAACTCCACCACTGCCATGCCCACATCAAAGCATGCACACAAAATTCACAATTTCGCCAATCAAATCGCATCCCGGCCATCCATGCACACAAGCTTCAGCCCCCGACCTAGTCCCGGCCCCCGCTCACCTCAGTCACCAAGGCTCCATCGCCCACAACCTCAACCGCACCCGAGTGCTTCTCGCTGTGGCCCGACCCCTGCTCCACCGTCTCACTCGACACGTGCTCATCCTTGATGCTCGTCCTCTCCTCCACGCTGTCCTGCCTCTCGTGATCCACCTTCGTGGACCGTGTGAATGAATCAGTGCGCGACTCGTCCAGGCCGAACTCCTCAACGCCATCCGTCACAACCTGCCCCCACACCCGCACCAATTACAACCACACCATCATCAGAAAAACGGCCAAACTCCACCACTCCCATGCCCACATCAAAGCATGCACACAAAATTCACAATTTCGCATTCAAGTGCCATCACTGCCACCCATGCCCACAAGCTTCAGCCCCCGACCTAGTCCCGGCCCCCGCTCACCTCAGTCACCAAGGCTCCATCGCCCACAACCTCAACCGCACCCGAGTGCTTCTCGCTGTGGCCCGACCCCTGCTCCACCGTCTCACTCGACACGTGCTCATCCTTGATGCTCGTCCTCTCCTCCACGCTGTCCTGCCTCTCGTGATCCACCTTCGTGGACCGTGTGAATGAATCAGTGCGCGACTCGTCCAGGCCGAACTCCTCAACGCCATCCGTCACAACCTGCCCCCACACCCGCACCAATTACAACCACACCGTCATCAGAAAAACGGCCAAACTCAACCACTCCCATGCCCACATCAAAGCATGCACACAATATTCACAATTTCGCCAATCAAATCGCATCCCGGCCATCCATGCACACAAGCTTCAGCCCCCGACCTAGTCCCGGCCCCCGCTCACCTCAGTCACCAAGGCTCCATCGCCCACAACCTCAACCGCACCCGAGTGCTTCTCGCTGTGGCCCGACCCCTGCTCCACCGTCTCACTCGACACGTGCTCATCCTTGATGCTCGTCCTCTCCTCCACGCTGTCCTGCCTCTCGTGATCCACCTTCGTGGACCGTGTGAATGAATCAGTGCGCGACTCGTCCAGGCCGAACTCCTCAACGCCATCCGTCACAACCTGCCCCCACACCCGCACCAATTACAACCACACCATCATCAGAAAAACGGCCAAACTCCACCACTCCCATGCCCACATCAAAGCATGCACACAAAATTCACAATTTCGCATTCAAGTGCCATCACTGCCACCCATGCCCACAAGCTTCAGCCCCCGACCTAGTCCCGGCCCCCGCTCACCTCAGTCACCAAGGCTCCATCGCCCACAACCTCAACCGCACCCGAGTGCTTCTCGCTGTGGCCCGACCCCTGCTCCACCGTCTCACTCGACACGTGCTCATCCTTGATGCTCGTCCTCTCCTCCACGCTGTCCTGCCTCTCGTGATCCACCTTCGTGGACCGAGTGAATGAATCAGTGCGCGACTCGTCCAGGCCGAACTCCTCAACGCCATCCGGCACAACCTGCCCCCACACCCGCACCAATTACAACCACACCGTCATCAGAAAAACGGCCAAACTCCACCACTCCCATGCCCACATCAAAGCATGCACACAATATTCACAATTTCGCCAATCAAATCGCATCCCGGCCATCCATGCACACAAGCTTCAGCCCCCGACCTAGTCCCGGCCCCCGCTCACCTCAGTCACCAAGGCTCCATCGCCCACAACCTCAACCGCACCCGAGTGCTTCTCGCTGTGGCCCGACCCCTGCTCCACCGTCTCACTCGACACGTGCTCATCCTTGATGCTCGTCCTCTCCTCCACGCTGTCCTGCCTCTCGTGATCCACCTTCGTGGACCGTGTGAATGAATCAGTGCGCGACTCGTCCAGGCCGAACTCCTCAACGCCATCCGTCACAACCTGCCCCCACACCCGCACCAATTACAACCACACCATCATCAGAAAAACGGCCAAACTCCACCACTCCCATGCCCACATCAAAGCATGCACACAAAATTCACAATTTCGCATTCAAGTGCCATCACTGCCACCCATGCCCACAAGCTTCAGCCCCCGACCTAGTCCCGGCCCCCGCTCACCTCAGTCACCAAGGCTCCATCGCCCACAACCTCAACCGCACCCGAGTGCTTCTCGCTGTGGCCCGACCCCTGCTCCACCGTCTCACTCGACACGTGCTCATCCTTGATGCTCGTCCTCTCCTCCACGCTGTCCTGCCTCTCGTGATCCACCTTCGTGGACCGTGTGAATGAATCAGTGCGCGACTCGTCCAGGCCGAACTCCTCAACGCCATCCGTCACAACCTGCCCCCACACCCGCACCAATTACAACCACACCGTCATCAGAAAAACGGCCAAACTCCACCACTCCCATGCCCACATCAAAGCATGCACACAATATTCACAATTTCGCCAATCAAATCGCATCCCGGCCATCCATGCACACAAGCTTCAGCCCCCGACCTAGTCCCGGCCCCCGCTCACCTCAGTCACCAAGGCTCCATCGCCCACAACCTCAACCGCACCCGAGTGCTTCTCGCTGTGGCCCGACCCCTGCTCCACCGTCTCACTCGACACGTGCTCATCCTTGATGCTCGTCCTCTCCTCCACGCTGTCCTGCCTCTCGTGATCCACCTTCGTGGACCGTGTGAATGAATCAGTGCGCGACTCGTCCAGGCCGAACTCCTCAACGCCATCCGTCACAACCTGCCCCCACACCCGCACCAATTACAACCACACCATCATCAGAAACACGGCCAAACTCCACCACTCCCATGCCCACATCAAAGCATGCACACAAAATTCACAATTTCGCATTCAAGTGCCATCACTGCCACCCATGCCCACAAGCTTCAGCCCCCGACCTAGTCCCGGCCCCCGCTCACCTCAGTCACCAAGGCTCCATCGCCCACAACCTCAACCGCACCCGAGTGCTTCTCGCTGTGGCCCGACCCCTGCTCCACCGTCTCACTCGACACGTGCTCATCCTTGATGCTCGTCCTCTCCTCCACGCTGTCCTGCCTCTCGTGATCCACCTTCGTGGACCGTGTGAATGAATCAGTGCGCGACTCGTCCAGGCCGAACTCCTCAACGCCATCCGTCACAACCTGCCCCCACACCCGCACCAATTACAACCACACCATCATCAGAAAAACGGCCAAACTCCACCACTCCCATGCCCACATCAAAGCATGCACACAAAATTCACAATTTCGCATTCAAGTGCCATCACTGCCACCCATGCCCACAAGCTTCAGCCCCCGACCTAGTCCCGGCCCCCGCTCACCTCAGTCACCAAGGCTCCATCGCCCACAACCTCAACCGCACCCGAGTGCTTCTCGCTGTGGCCCGACCCCTGCTCCACCGTCTCACTCGACACGTGCTCATCCTTGATGCTCGTCCTCTCCTCCACGCTGTCCTGCCTCTCGTGATCCACCTTCGTGGACCGTGTGAATGAATCAGTGCGCGACTCGTCCAGGCCGAACTCCTCAACGCCATCCGTCACAACCTGCCCCCACACCCGCACCAATTACAACCACACCGTCATCAGAAAAACGGCCAAACTCCACCACTCCCATGCCCACATCAAAGCATGCACACAATATTCACAATTTCGCCAATCAAATCGCATCCCGGCCATCCATGCACACAAGCTTCAGCCCCCGACCTAGTCCCGGCCCCCGCTCACCTCAGTCACCAAGGCTCCATCGCCCACAACCTCAACCGCACCCGAGTGCTTCTCGCTGTGGCCCGACCCCTGCTCCACCGTCTCACTCGACACGTGCTCATCCTTGATGCTCGTCCTCTCCTCCACGCTGTCCTGCCTCTCGTGATCCACCTTCGTGGACCGTGTGAATGAATCAGTGCGCGACTCGTCCAGGCCGAACTCCTCAACGCCATCCGTCACAACCTGCCCCCACACCCGCACCAATTACAACCACACCGTCATCAGAAAAACGGCCAAACTCCACCACTCCCATGCCCACATCAAAGCATGCACACAATATTCACAATTTCGCCAATCAAATCGCATCCCGGCCATCCATGCACACAAGCTTCAGCCCCCGACCTAGTCCCGGCCCCCGCTCACCTCAGTCACCAAGGCTCCATCGCCCACAACCTCAACCGCACCCGAGTGCTTCTCGCTGTGGCCCGACCCCTGCTCCACCGTCTCACTCGACACGTGCTCATCCTTGATGCTCGTCCTCTCCTCCACGCTGTCCTGCCTCTCGTGATCCACCTTCGTGGACCGTGTGAATGAATCAGTGCGCGACTCGTCCAGGCCGAACTCCTCAACGCCATCCGTCACAACCTGCCCCCACACCCGCACCAATTACAACCACACCGTCATCAGAAAAACGGCCAAACTCCACCACTCCCATGCCCACATCAAAGCATGCACACAATATTCACAATTTCGCCAATCAAATCGCATCCCGGCCATCCATGCACACAAGCTTCAGCCCCCGACCTAGTCCCGGCCCCCGCTCACCTCAGTCACCAAGGCTCCATCGCCCACAACCTCAACCGCACCCGAGTGCTTCTCGCTGTGGCCCGACCCCTGCTCCACCGTCTCACTCGACACGTGCTCATCCTTGATGCTCGTCCCCTCCTCCACGCTGTCCTGCCTCTCGTGATCCACCTTCGTGGACCGTGTGAATGAATCAGTGCGCGACTCGTCCAGGCCGAACTCCTCAACGCCATCCGTCACAACCTGCCCCCACACCCGCACCAATTACAACCACACCATCATCAGAAAAACGGCCAAACTCCACCACTCCCATGCCCACATCAAAGCATGCACACAAAATTCACAATTTCGCATTCAAGTGCCATCACTGCCACCCATGCCCACAAGCTTCAGCCCCCGACCTAGTCCCGGCCCCCGCTCACCTCAGTCACCAAGGCTCCATCGCCCACAACCTCAACCGCACCCGAGTGCTTCTCGCTGTGGCCCGACCCCTGCTCCACCGTCTCACTCGACACGTGCTCATCCTTGATGCTCGTCCTCTCCTCCACGCTGTCCTGCCTCTCGTGATCCACCTTCGTGGACCGTGTGAATGAATCAGTGCGCGACTCGTCCAGGCCGAACTCCTCAACGCCATCCGTCACAACCTGCCCCCACACCCGCACCAATTACAACCACACCGTCATCAGAAAAACGGCCAAACTCCACCACTCCCATGCCCACATCAAAGCATGCACACAATATTCACAATTTCGCCAATCAAATCGCATCCCGGCCATCCATGCACACAAGCTTCAGCCCCCGACCTAGTCCCGGCCCCCGCTCACCTCAGTCACCAAGGCTCCATCGCCCACAACCTCAACCGCACCCGAGTGCTTCTCGCTGTGGCCCGACCCCTGCTCCACCGTCTCACTCGACACGTGCTCATCCTTGATGCTCGTCCTCTCCTCCACGCTGTCCTGCCTCTCGTGATCCACCTTCGTGGACCGTGTGAATGAATCAGTGCGCGACTCGTCCAGGCCGAACTCCTCAACGCCATCCGTCACAACCTGCCCCCACACCCGCACCAATTACAACCACACCGTCATCAGAAAAACGGCCAAACTCCACCACTCCCATGCCCACATCAAAGCATGCACACAATATTCACAATTTCGCCAATCAAATCGCATCCCGGCCATCCATGCACACAAGCTTCAGCCCCCGACCTAGTCCCGGCCCCCGCTCACCTCAGTCACCAAGGCTCCATCGCCCACAACCTCAACCGCACCCGAGTGCTTCTCGCTGTGGCCCGACCCCTGCTCCACCGTCTCACTCGACACGTGCTCATCCTTGATGCTCGTCCTCTCCTCCACGCTGTCCTGCCTCTCGTGATCCACCTTCGTGGACCGTGTGAATGAATCAGTGCGCGACTCGTCCAGGCCGAACTCCTCAACGCCATCCGTCACAACCTGCCCCCACACCCGCACCAATTACAACCACACCATCATCAGAAACACGGCCAAACTCCACCACTCCCATGCCCACATCAAAGCATGCACACAAAATTCACAATTTCGCATTCAAGTGCCATCACTGCCACCCATGCCCACAAGCTTCAGCCCCCGACCTAGTCCCGGCCCCCGCTCACCTCAGTCACCAAGGCTCCATCGCCCACAACCTCAACCGCACCCGAGTGCTTCTCGCTGTGGCCCGACCCCTGCTCCACCGTCTCACTCGACACGTGCTCATCCTTGATGCTCGTCCTCTCCTCCACGCTGTCCTGCCTCTCGTGATCCACCTTCGTGGACCGTGTGAATGAATCAGTGCGCGACTCGTCCAGGCCGAACTCCTCAACGCCATCCGTCACAACCTGCCCCCACACCCGCACCAATTACAACCACACCGTCATCAGAAAAACGGCCAAACTCCACCACTCCCATGCCCACATCAAAGCATGCACACAATATTCACAATTTCGCCAATCAAATCGCATCCCGGCCATCCATGCACACAAGCTTCAGCCCCCGACCTAGTCCCGGCCCCCGCTCACCTCAGTCACCAAGGCTCCATCGCCCACAACCTCAACCGCACCCGAGTGCTTCTCGCTGTGGCCCGACCCCTGCTCCACCGTCTCACTCGACACGTGCTCATCCTTGATGCTCGTCCTCTCCTCCACGCTGTCCTGCCTCTCGTGATCCACCTTCGTGGACCGTGTGAATGAATCAGTGCGCGACTCGTCCAGGCCGAACTCCTCAACGCCATCCGTCACAACCTGCCCCCACACCCGCACCAATTACAACCACACCGTCATCAGAAAAACGGCCAAACTCCACCACTCCCATGCCCACATCAAAGCATGCACACAATATTCACAATTTCGCCAATCAAATCGCATCCCGGCCATCCATGCACACAAGCTTCAGCCCCCGACCTAGTCCCGGCCCCCGCTCACCTCAGTCACCAAGGCTCCATCGCCCACAACCTCAACCGCACCCGAGTGCTTCTCGCTGTGGCCCGACCCCTGCTCCACCGTCTCACTCGACACGTGCTCATCCTTGATGCTCGTCCTCTCCTCCACGCTGTCCTGCCTCTCGTGATCCACCTTCGTGGACCGTGTGAATGAATCAGTGCGCGACTCGTCCAGGCCGAACTCCTCAACGCCATCCGTCACAACCTGCCCCCACACCCGCACCAATTACAACCACACCATCATCAGAAAAACGGCCAAACTCCACCACTCCCATGCCCACATCAAAGCATGCACACAAAATTCACAATTTCGCATTCAAGTGCCATCACTGCCACCCATGCCCACAAGCTTCAGCCCCCGACCTAGTCCCGGCCCCCGCTCACCTCAGTCACCAAGGCTCCATCGCCCACAACCTCAACCGCACCCGAGTGCTTCTCGCTGTGGCCCGACCCCTGCTCCACCGTCTCACTCGACACGTGCTCATCCTTGATGCTCGTCCTCTCCTCCACGCTGTCCTGCCTCTCGTGATCCACCTTCGTGGACCGTGTGAATGAATCAGTGCGCGACTCGTCCAGGCCGAACTCCTCAACGCCATCCGTCACAACCTGCCCCCACACCCGCACCAATTACAACCACACCATCATCAGAAACACGGCCAAACTCCACCACTCCCATGCCCACATCAAAGCATGCACACAAAATTCACAATTTCGCATTCAAGTGCCATCACTGCCACCCATGCCCACAAGCTTCAGCCCCCGACCTAGTCCCGGCCCCCGCTCACCTCAGTCACCAAGGCTCCATCGCCCACAACCTCAACCGCACCCGAGTGCTTCTCGCTGTGGCCCGACCCCTGCTCCACCGTCTCACTCGACACGTGCTCATCCTTGATGCTCGTCCTCTCCTCCACGCTGTCCTGCCTCTCGTGATCCACCTTCGTGGACCGTGTGAATGAATCAGTGCGCGACTCGTCCAGGCCGAACTCCTCAACGCCATCCGTCACAACCTGCCCCCACACCCGCACCAATTACAACCACACCGTCATCAGAAAAACGGCCAAACTCCACCACTCCCATGCCCACATCAAAGCATGCACACAATATTCACAATTTCGCCAATCAAATCGCATCCCGGCCATCCATGCACACAAGCTTCAGCCCCCGACCTAGTCCCGGCCCCCGCTCACCTCAGTCACCAAGGCTCCATCGCCCACAACCTCAACCGCACCCGAGTGCTTCTCGCTGTGGCCCGACCCCTGCTCCACCGTCTCACTCGACACGTGCTCATCCTTGATGCTCGTCCTCTCCTCCACGCTGTCCTGCCTCTCGTGATCCACCTTCGTGGACCGTGTGAATGAATCAGTGCGCGACTCGTCCAGGCCGAACTCCTCAACGCCATCCGTCACAACCTGCCCCCACACCCGCACCAATTACAACCACACCGTCATCAGAAACACGGCCAAACTCCACCACTCCCATGCCCACATCAAAGCATGCACACAATATTCACAATTTCGCCAATCAAATCGCATCCCGGCCATCCATGCACACAAGCTTCAGCCCCCGACCTAGTCCCGGCCCCCGCTCACCTCAGTCACCAAGGCTCCATCGCCCACAACCTCAACCGCACCCGAGTGCTTCTCGCTGTGGCCCGACCCCTGCTCCACCGTCTCACTCGACACGTGCTCATCCTTGATGCTCGTCCTCTCCTCCACGCTGTCCTGCCTCTCGTGATCCACCTTCGTGGACCGTGTGAATGAATCAGTGCGCGACTCGTCCAGGCCGAACTCCTCAACGCCATCCGTCACAACCTGCCCCCACACCCGCACCAATTACAACCACACCATCATCAGAAAAACGGCCAAACTCCACCACTCCCATGCCCACATCAAAGCATGCACACAATATTCACAATTTCGCATTCAAGTGCCATCACTGCCACCCATGCCCACAAGCTTCAGCCCCCGACCTAGTCCCGGCCCCCGCTCACCTCAGTCACCAAGGCTCCATCGCCCACAACCTCAACCGCACCCGAGTGCTTCTCGCTGTGGCCCGACCCCTGCTCCACCGTCTCACTCGACACGTGCTCATCCTTGATGCTCGTCCTCTCCTCCACGCTGTCCTGCCTCTCGTGATCCACCTTCGTGGACCGTGTGAATGAATCAGTGCGCGACTCGTCCAGGCCGAACTCCTCAACGCCATCCGTCACAACCTGCCCCCACACCCGCACCAATTACAACCACACCATCATCAGAAAAACGGCCAAACTCCACCACTCCCATGCCCACATCAAAGCATGCACACAAAATTCACAATTTCGCATTCAAGTGCCATCACTGCCACCCATGCCCACAAGCTTCAGCCCCCGACCTAGTCCCGGCCCCCGCTCACCTCAGTCACCAAGGCTCCATCGCCCACAACCTCAACCGCACCCGAGTGCTTCTCGCTGTGGCCCGACCCCTGCTCCACCGTCTCACTCGACACGTGCTCATCCTTGATGCTCGTCCTCTCCTCCACGCTGTCCTGCCTCTCGTGATCCACCTTCGTGGACCGTGTGAATGAATCAGTGCGCGACTCGTCCAGGCCGAACTCCTCAACGCCATCCGTCACAACCTGCCCCCACACCCGCACCAATTACAACCACACCATCATCAGAAAAACGGCCAAACTCCACCACTCCCATGCCCACATCAAAGCATGCACACAAAATTCACAATTTCGCATTCAAGTGCCATCACTGCCACCCATGCCCACAAGCTTCAGCCCCCGACCTAGTCCCGGCCCCCGCTCACCTCAGTCACCAAGGCTCCATCGCCCACAACCTCAACCGCACCCGAGTGCTTCTCGCTGTGGCCCGACCCCTGCTCCACCGTCTCACTCGACACGTGCTCATCCTTGATGCTCGTCCTCTCCTCCACGCTGTCCTGCCTCTCGTGATCCACCTTCGTGGACCGTGTGAATGAATCAGTGCGCGACTCGTCCAGGCCGAACTCCTCAACGCCATCCGTCACAACCTGCCCCCACACCCGCACCAATTACAACCACACCATCATCAGAAAAACGGCCAAACTCCACCACTCCCATGCCCACATCAAAGCATGCACACAATATTCACAATTTCGCATTCAAGTGCCATCACTGCCACCCATGCCCACAAGCTTCAGCCCCCGACCTAGTCCCGGCCCCCGCTCACCTCAGTCACCAAGGCTCCATCGCCCACAACCTCAACCGCACCCGAGTGCTTCTCGCTGTGGCCCGACCCCTGCTCCACCGTCTCACTCGACACGTGCTCATCCTTGATGCTCGTCCTCTCCTCCACGCTGTCCTGCCTCTCGTGATCCACCTTCGTGGACCGTGTGAATGAATCAGTGCGCGACTCGTCCAGGCCGAACTCCTCAACGCCATCCGTCACAACCTGCCCCCACACCCGCACCAATTACAACCACACCATCATCAGAAAAACGGCCAAACTCCACCACTCCCATGCCCACATCAAAGCATGCACACAAAATTCACAATTTCGCATTCAAGTGCCATCACTGCCACCCATGCCCACAAGCTTCAGCCCCCGACCTAGTCCCGGCCCCCGCTCACCTCAGTCACCAAGGCTCCATCGCCCACAACCTCAACCGCACCCGAGTGCTTCTCGCTGTGGCCCGACCCCTGCTCCACCGTCTCACTCGACACGTGCTCATCCTTGATGCTCGTCCTCTCCTCCACGCTGTCCTGCCTCTCGTGATCCACCTTCGTGGACCGTGTGAATGAATCAGTGCGCGACTCGTCCAGGCCGAACTCCTCAACGCCATCCGTCACAACCTGCCCCCACACCCGCACCAATTACAACCACACCATCATCAGAAACACGGCCAAACTCCACCACTCCCATGCCCACATCAAAGCATGCACACAAAATTCACAATTTCGCATTCAAGTGCCATCACTGCCACCCATGCCCACAAGCTTCAGCCCCCGACCTAGTCCCGGCCCCCGCTCACCTCAGTCACCAAGGCTCCATCGCCCACAACCTCAACCGCACCCGAGTGCTTCTCGCTGTGGCCCGACCCCTGCTCCACCGTCTCACTCGACACGTGCTCATCCTTGATGCTCGTCCTCTCCTCCACGCTGTCCTGCCTCTCGTGATCCACCTTCGTGGACCGTGTGAATGAATCAGTGCGCGACTCGTCCAGGCCGAACTCCTCAACGCCATCCGTCACAACCTGCCCCCACACCCGCACCAATTACAACCACACCGTCATCAGAAAAACGGCCAAACTCCACCACTCCCATGCCCACATCAAAGCATGCACACAATATTCACAATTTCGCCAATCAAATCGCATCCCGGCCATCCATGCACACAAGCTTCAGCCCCCGACCTAGTCCCGGCCCCCGCTCACCTCAGTCACCAAGGCTCCATCGCCCACAACCTCAACCGCACCCGAGTGCTTCTCGCTGTGGCCCGACCCCTGCTCCACCGTCTCACTCGACACGTGCTCATCCTTGATGCTCGTCCTCTCCTCCACGCTGTCCTGCCTCTCGTGATCCACCTTCGTGGACCGTGTGAATGAATCAGTGCGCGACTCGTCCAGGCCGAACTCCTCAACGCCATCCGTCACAACCTGCCCCCACACCCGCACCAATTACAACCACACCGTCATCAGAAAAACGGCCAAACTCCACCACTCCCATGCCCACATCAAAGCATGCACACAATATTCACAATTTCGCCAATCAAATCGCATCCCGGCCACCCATGCCCACAAGCTTCAGCCCCCGACCTAGTCCCGGCCCCCGCTCACCTCAGTCACCAAGGCTCCATCGCCCACAACCTCAACCGCACCCGAGTGCTTCTCGCTGTGGCCCGACCCCTGCTCCACCGTCTCACTCGACACGTGCTCATCCTTGATGCTCGTCCTCTCCTCCACGCTGTCCTGCCTCTCGTGATCCACCTTCGTGGACCGTGTGAATGAATCAGTGCGCGACTCGTCCAGGCCGAACTCCTCAACGCCATCCGTCACAACCTGCCCCCACACCCGCACCAATTACAACCACACCATCATCAGAAACACGGCCAAACTCCACCACTCCCATGCCCACATCAAAGCATGCACACAAAATTCACAATTTCGCATTCAAGTGCCATCACTGCCACCCATGCCCACAAGCTTCAGCCCCCGACCTAGTCCCGGCCCCCGCTCACCTCAGTCACCAAGGCTCCATCGCCCACAACCTCAACCGCACCCGAGTGCTTCTCGCTGTGGCCCGACCCCTGCTCCACCGTCTCACTCGACACGTGCTCATCCTTGATGCTCGTCCTCTCCTCCACGCTGTCCTGCCTCTCGTGATCCACCTTCGTGGACCGTGTGAATGAATCAGTGCGCGACTCGTCCAGGCCGAACTCCTCAACGCCATCCGTCACAACCTGCCCCCACACCCGCACCAATTACAACCACACCGTCATCAGAAAAACGGCCAAACTCCACCACTCCCATGCCCACATCAAAGCATGCACACAATATTCACAATTTCGCCAATCAAATCGCATCCCGGCCATCCATGCACACAAGCTTCAGCCCCCGACCTAGTCCCGGCCCCCGCTCACCTCAGTCACCAAGGCTCCATCGCCCACAACCTCAACCGCACCCGAGTGCTTCTCGCTGTGGCCCGACCCCTGCTCCACCGTCTCACTCGACACGTGCTCATCCTTGATGCTCGTCCTCTCCTCCACGCTGTCCTGCCTCTCGTGATCCACCTTCGTGGACCGTGTGAATGAATCAGTGCGCGACTCGTCCAGGCCGAACTCCTCAACGCCATCCGTCACAACCTGCCCCCACACCCGCACCAATTACAACCACACCGTCATCAGAAACACGGCCAAACTCCACCACTCCCATGCCCACATCAAAGCATGCACACAATATTCACAATTTCGCCAATCAAATCGCATCCCGGCCATCCATGCACACAAGCTTCAGCCCCCGACCTAGTCCCGGCCCCCGCTCACCTCAGTCACCAAGGCTCCATCGCCCACAACCTCAACCGCACCCGAGTGCTTCTCGCTGTGGCCCGACCCCTGCTCCACCGTCTCACTCGACACGTGCTCATCCTTGATGCTCGTCCTCTCCTCCACGCTGTCCTGCCTCTCGTGATCCACCTTCGTGGACCGTGTGAATGAATCAGTGCGCGACTCGTCCAGGCCGAACTCCTCAACGCCATCCGTCACAACCTGCCCCCACACCCGCACCAATTACAACCACACCATCATCAGAAAAACGGCCAAACTCCACCACTCCCATGCCCACATCAAAGCATGCACACAATATTCACAATTTCGCATTCAAGTGCCATCACTGCCACCCATGCCCACAAGCTTCAGCCCCCGACCTAGTCCCGGCCCCCGCTCACCTCAGTCACCAAGGCTCCATCGCCCACAACCTCAACCGCACCCGAGTGCTTCTCGCTGTGGCCCGACCCCTGCTCCACCGTCTCACTCGACACGTGCTCATCCTTGATGCTCGTCCTCTCCTCCACGCTGTCCTGCCTCTCGTGATCCACCTTCGTGGACCGTGTGAATGAATCAGTGCGCGACTCGTCCAGGCCGAACTCCTCAACGCCATCCGTCACAACCTGCCCCCACACCCGCACCAATTACAACCACACCATCATCAGAAAAACGGCCAAACTCCACCACTCCCATGCCCACATCAAAGCATGCACACAAAATTCACAATTTCGCATTCAAGTGCCATCACTGCCACCCATGCCCACAAGCTTCAGCCCCCGACCTAGTCCCGGCCCCCGCTCACCTCAGTCACCAAGGCTCCATCGCCCACAACCTCAACCGCACCCGAGTGCTTCTCGCTGTGGCCCGACCCCTGCTCCACCGTCTCACTCGACACGTGCTCATCCTTGATGCTCGTCCTCTCCTCCACGCTGTCCTGCCTCTCGTGATCCACCTTCGTGGACCGTGTGAATGAATCAGTGCGCGACTCGTCCAGGCCGAACTCCTCAACGCCATCCGTCACAACCTGCCCCCACACCCGCACCAATTACAACCACACCATCATCAGAAACACGGCCAAACTCCACCACTCCCATGCCCACATCAAAGCATGCACACAATATTCACAATTTCGCCAATCAAATCGCATCCCGGCCATCCATGCACACAAGCTTCAGCCCCCGACCTAGTCCCGGCCCCCGCTCACCTCAGTCACCAAGGCTCCATCGCCCACAACCTCAACCGCACCCGAGTGCTTCTCGCTGTGGCCCGACCCCTGCTCCACCGTCTCACTCGACACGTGCTCATCCTTGATGCTCGTCCTCTCCTCCACGCTGTCCTGCCTCTCGTGATCCACCTTCGTGGACCGTGTGAATGAATCAGTGCGCGACTCGTCCAGGCCGAACTCCTCAACGCCATCCGTCACAACCTGCCCCCACACCCGCACCAATTACAACCACACCATCATCAGAAAAACGGCCAAACTCCACCACTCCCATGCCCACATCAAAGCATGCACACAATATTCACAATTTCGCCAATCAAATCGCATCCCGGCCATCCATGCACACAAGCTTCAGCCCCCGACCTAGTCCCGGCCCCCGCTCACCTCAGTCACCAAGGCTCCATCGCCCACAACCTCAACCGCACCCGAGTGCTTCTCGCTGTGGCCCGACCCCTGCTCCACCGTCTCACTCGACACGTGCTCATCCTTGATGCTCGTCCTCTCCTCCACGCTGTCCTGCCTCTCGTGATCCACCTTCGTGGACCGTGTGAATGAATCAGTGCGCGACTCGTCCAGGCCGAACTCCTCAACGCCATCCGTCACAACCTGCCCCCACACCCGCACCAATTACAACCACACCGTCATCAGAAAAACGGCCAAACTCCACCACTCCCATGCCCACATCAAAGCATGCACACAATATTCACAATTTCGCCAATCAAATCGCATCCCGGCCATCCATGCACACAAGCTTCAGCCCCCGACCTAGTCCCGGCCCCCGCTCACCTCAGTCACCAAGGCTCCATCGCCCACAACCTCAACCGCACCCGAGTGCTTCTCGCTGTGGCCCGACCCCTGCTCCACCGTCTCACTCGACACGTGCTCATCCTTGATGCTCGTCCTCTCCTCCACGCTGTCCTGCCTCTCGTGATCCACCTTCGTGGACCGTGTGAATGAATCAGTGCGCGACTCGTCCAGGCCGAACTCCTCAACGCCATCCGTCACAACCTGCCCCCACACCCGCACCAATTACAACCACACCATCATCAGAAAAACGGCCAAACTCCACCACTCCCATGCCCACATCAAAGCATGCACACAATATTCACAATTTCGCATTCAAGTGCCATCACTGCCACCCATGCCCACAAGCTTCAGCCCCCGACCTAGTCCCGGCCCCCGCTCACCTCAGTCACCAAGGCTCCATCGCCCACAACCTCAACCGCACCCGAGTGCTTCTCGCTGTGGCCCGACCCCTGCTCCACCGTCTCACTCGACACGTGCTCATCCTTGATGCTCGTCCTCTCCTCCACGCTGTCCTGCCTCTCGTGATCCACCTTCGTGGACCGTGTGAATGAATCAGTGCGCGACTCGTCCAGGCCGAACTCCTCAACGCCATCCGTCACAACCTGCCCCCACACCCGCACCAATTACAACCACACCATCATCAGAAACACGGCCAAACTCCACCACTCCCATGCCCACATCAAAGCATGCACACAAAATTCACAATTTCGCATTCAAGTGCCATCACTGCCACCCATGCCCACAAGCTTCAGCCCCCGACCTAGTCCCGGCCCCCGCTCACCTCAGTCACCAAGGCTCCATCGCCCACAACCTCAACCGCACCCGAGTGCTTCTCGCTGTGGCCCGACCCCTGCTCCACCGTCTCACTCGACACGTGCTCATCCTTGATGCTCGTCCTCTCCTCCACGCTGTCCTGCCTCTCGTGATCCACCTTCGTGGACCGTGTGAATGAATCAGTGCGCGACTCGTCCAGGCCGAACTCCTCAACGCCATCCGTCACAACCTGCCCCCACACCCGCACCAATTACAACCACACCATCATCAGAAACACGGCCAAACTCCACCACTCCCATGCCCACATCAAAGCATGCACACAATATTCACAATTTCGCCAATCAAATCGCATCCCGGCCATCCATGCACACAAGCTTCAGCCCCCGACCTAGTCCCGGCCCCCGCTCACCTCAGTCACCAAGGCTCCATCGCCCACAACCTCAACCGCACCCGAGTGCTTCTCGCTGTGGCCCGACCCCTGCTCCACCGTCTCACTCGACACGTGCTCATCCTTGATGCTCGTCCTCTCCTCCACGCTGTCCTGCCTCTCGTGATCCACCTTCGTGGACCGTGTGAATGAATCAGTGCGCGACTCGTCCAGGCCGAACTCCTCAACGCCATCCGTCACAACCTGCCCCCACACCTGCACCAATTACAACCACACCATCATCAGAAACACGGCCAAACTCCACCACTCCCATGCCCACATCAAAGCATGCACACAATATTCACAATTTCGCCAATCAAATCGCATCCCGGCCATCCATGCACACAAGCTTCAGCCCCCGACCTAGTCCCGGCCCCCGCTCACCTCAGTCACCAAGGCTCCATCGCCCACAACCTCAACCGCACCCGAGTGCTTCTCGCTGTGGCCCGACCCCTGCTCCACCGTCTCACTCGACACGTGCTCATCCTTGATGCTCGTCCTCTCCTCCACGCTGTCCTGCCTCTCGTGATCCACCTTCGTGGACCGTGTGAATGAATCAGTGCGCGACTCGTCCAGGCCGAACTCCTCAACGCCATCCGTCACAACCTGCCCCCACACCCGCACCAATTACAACCACACCATCATCAGAAAAACGGCCAAACTCCACCACTCCCATGCCCACATCAAAGCATGCACACAAAATTCACAATTTCGCATTCAAGTGCCATCACTGCCACCCATGCCCACAAGCTTCAGCCCCCGACCTAGTCCCGGCCCCCGCTCACCTCAGTCACCAAGGCTCCATCGCCCACAACCTCAACCGCACCCGAGTGCTTCTCGCTGTGGCCCGACCCCTGCTCCACCGTCTCACTCGACACGTGCTCATCCTTGATGCTCGTCCTCTCCTCCACGCTGTCCTGCCTCTCGTGATCCACCTTCGTGGACCGTGTGAATGAATCAGTGCGCGACTCGTCCAGGCCGAACTCCTCAACGCCATCCGTCACAACCTGCCCCCACACCCGCACCAATTACAACCACACCGTCATCAGAAACACGGCCAAACTCCACCACTCCCATGCCCACATCAAAGCATGCACACAATATTCACAATTTCGCCAATCAAATCGCATCCCGGCCATCCATGCACACAAGCTTCAGCCCCCGACCTAGTCCCGGCCCCCGCTCACCTCAGTCACCAAGGCTCCATCGCCCACAACCTCAACCGCACCCGAGTGCTTCTCGCTGTGGCCCGACCCCTGCTCCACCGTCTCACTCGACACGTGCTCATCCTTGATGCTCGTCCTCTCCTCCACGCTGTCCTGCCTCTCGTGATCCACCTTCGTGGACCGTGTGAATGAATCAGTGCGCGACTCGTCCAGGCCGAACTCCTCAACGCCATCCGTCACAACCTGCCCCCACACCCGCACCAATTACAACCACACCATCATCAGAAAAACGGCCAAACTCCACCACTCCCATGCCCACATCAAAGCATGCACACAATATTCACAATTTCGCATTCAAGTGCCATCACTGCCACCCATGCCCACAAGCTTCAGCCCCCGACCTAGTCCCGGCCCCCGCTCACCTCAGTCACCAAGGCTCCATCGCCCACAACCTCAACCGCACCCGAGTGCTTCTCGCTGTGGCCCGACCCCTGCTCCACCGTCTCACTCGACACGTGCTCATCCTTGATGCTCGTCCTCTCCTCCACGCTGTCCTGCCTCTCGTGATCCACCTTCGTGGACCGTGTGAATGAATCAGTGCGCGACTCGTCCAGGCCGAACTCCTCAACGCCATCCGTCACAACCTGCCCCCACACCCGCACCAATTACAACCACACCGTCATCAGAAAAACGGCCAAACTCCACCACTCCCATGCCCACATCAAAGCATGCACACAAAATTCACAATTTCGCATTCAAGTGCCATCACTGCCACCCATGCCCACAAGCTTCAGCCCCCGACCTAGTCCCGGCCCCCGCTCACCTCAGTCACCAAGGCTCCATCGCCCACAACCTCAACCGCACCCGAGTGCTTCTCGCTGTGGCCCGACCCCTGCTCCACCGTCTCACTCGACACGTGCTCATCCTTGATGCTCGTCCTCTCCTCCACGCTGTCCTGCCTCTCGTGATCCACCTTCGTGGACCGTGTGAATGAATCAGTGCGCGACTCGTCCAGGCCGAACTCCTCAACGCCATCCGTCACAACCTGCCCCCACACCCGCACCAATTACAACCACACCATCATCAGAAACACGGCCAAACTCCACCACTCCCATGCCCACATCAAAGCATGCACACAATATTCACAATTTCGCCAATCAAATCGCATCCCGGCCATCCATGCACACAAGCTTCAGCCCCCGACCTAGTCCCGGCCCCCGCTCACCTCAGTCACCAAGGCTCCATCGCCCACAACCTCAACCGCACCCGAGTGCTTCTCGCTGTGGCCCGACCCCTGCTCCACCGTCTCACTCGACACGTGCTCATCCTTGATGCTCGTCCTCTCCTCCACGCTGTCCTGCCTCTCGTGATCCACCTTCGTGGACCGTGTGAATGAATCAGTGCGCGACTCGTCCAGGCCGAACTCCTCAACGCCATCCGTCACAACCTGCCCCCACACCCGCACCAATTACAACCACACCATCATCAGAAAAACGGCCAAACTCCACCACTCCCATGCCCACATCAAAGCATGCACACAATATTCACAATTTCGCCAATCAAATCGCATCCCGGCCATCCATGCACACAAGCTTCAGCCCCCGACCTAGTCCCGGCCCCCGCTCACCTCAGTCACCAAGGCTCCATCGCCCACAACCTCAACCGCACCCGAGTGCTTCTCGCTGTGGCCCGACCCCTGCTCCACCGTCTCACTCGACACGTGCTCATCCTTGATGCTCGTCCTCTCCTCCACGCTGTCCTGCCTCTCGTGATCCACCTTCGTGGACCGTGTGAATGAATCAGTGCGCGACTCGTCCAGGCCGAACTCCTCAACGCCATCCGTCACAACCTGCCCCCACACCCGCACCAATTACAACCACACCGTCATCAGAAACACGGCCAAACTCCACCACTCCCATGCCCACATCAAAGCATGCACACAATATTCACAATTTCGCCAATCAAATCGCATCCCGGCCATCCATGCACACAAGCTTCAGCCCCCGACCTAGTCCCGGCCCCCGCTCACCTCAGTCACCAAGGCTCCATCGCCCACAACCTCAACCGCACCCGAGTGCTTCTCGCTGTGGCCCGACCCCTGCTCCACCGTCTCACTCGACACGTGCTCATCCTTGATGCTCGTCCTCTCCTCCACGCTGTCCTGCCTCTCGTGATCCACCTTCGTGGACCGTGTGAATGAATCAGTGCGCGACTCGTCCAGGCCGAACTCCTCAACGCCATCCGTCACAACCTGCCCCCACACCCGCACCAATTACAACCACACCATCATCAGAAAAACGGCCAAACTCCACCACTCCCATGCCCACATCAAAGCATGCACACAATATTCACAATTTCGCATTCAAGTGCCATCACTGCCACCCATGCCCACAAGCTTCAGCCCCCGACCTAGTCCCGGCCCCCGCTCACCTCAGTCACCAAGGCTCCATCGCCCACAACCTCAACCGCACCCGAGTGCTTCTCGCTGTGGCCCGACCCCTGCTCCACCGTCTCACTCGACACGTGCTCATCCTTGATGCTCGTCCTCTCCTCCACGCTGTCCTGCCTCTCGTGATCCACCTTCGTGGACCGTGTGAATGAATCAGTGCGCGACTCGTCCAGGCCGAACTCCTCAACGCCATCCGTCACAACCTGCCCCCACACCCGCACCAATTACAACCACACCATCATCAGAAAAACGGCCAAACTCCACCACTCCCATGCCCACATCAAAGCATGCACACAAAATTCACAATTTCGCATTCAAGTGCCATCACTGCCACCCATGCCCACAAGCTTCAGCCCCCGACCTAGTCCCGGCCCCCGCTCACCTCAGTCACCAAGGCTCCATCGCCCACAACCTCAACCGCACCCGAGTGCTTCTCGCTGTGGCCCGACCCCTGCTCCACCGTCTCACTCGACACGTGCTCATCCTTGATGCTCGTCCTCTCCTCCACGCTGTCCTGCCTCTCGTGATCCACCTTCGTGGACCGTGTGAATGAATCAGTGCGCGACTCGTCCAGGCCGAACTCCTCAACGCCATCCGTCACAACCTGCCCCCACACCCGCACCAATTACAACCACACCATCATCAGAAACACGGCCAAACTCCACCACTCCCATGCCCACATCAAAGCATGCACACAATATTCACAATTTCGCCAATCAAATCGCATCCCGGCCATCCATGCACACAAGCTTCAGCCCCCGACCTAGTCCCGGCCCCCGCTCACCTCAGTCACCAAGGCTCCATCGCCCACAACCTCAACCGCACCCGAGTGCTTCTCGCTGTGGCCCGACCCCTGCTCCACCGTCTCACTCGACACGTGCTCATCCTTGATGCTCGTCCTCTCCTCCACGCTGTCCTGCCTCTCGTGATCCACCTTCGTGGACCGTGTGAATGAATCAGTGCGCGACTCGTCCAGGCCGAACTCCTCAACGCCATCCGTCACAACCTGCCCCCACACCTGCACCAATTACAACCACACCATCATCAGAAACACGGCCAAACTCCACCACTCCCATGCCCACATCAAAGCATGCACACAATATTCACAATTTCGCCAATCAAATCGCATCCCGGCCATCCATGCACACAAGCTTCAGCCCCCGACCTAGTCCCGGCCCCCGCTCACCTCAGTCACCAAGGCTCCATCGCCCACAACCTCAACCGCACCCGAGTGCTTCTCGCTGTGGCCCGACCCCTGCTCCACCGTCTCACTCGACACGTGCTCATCCTTGATGCTCGTCCTCTCCTCCACGCTGTCCTGCCTCTCGTGATCCACCTTCGTGGACCGTGTGAATGAATCAGTGCGCGACTCGTCCAGGCCGAACTCCTCAACGCCATCCGTCACAACCTGCCCCCACACCCGCACCAATTACAACCACACCATCATCAGAAAAACGGCCAAACTCCACCACTCCCATGCCCACATCAAAGCATGCACACAAAATTCACAATTTCGCATTCAAGTGCCATCACTGCCACCCATGCCCACAAGCTTCAGCCCCCGACCTAGTCCCGGCCCCCGCTCACCTCAGTCACCAAGGCTCCATCGCCCACAACCTCAACCGCACCCGAGTGCTTCTCGCTGTGGCCCGACCCCTGCTCCACCGTCTCACTCGACACGTGCTCATCCTTGATGCTCGTCCTCTCCTCCACGCTGTCCTGCCTCTCGTGATCCACCTTCGTGGACCGTGTGAATGAATCAGTGCGCGACTCGTCCAGGCCGAACTCCTCAACGCCATCCGTCACAACCTGCCCCCACACCCGCACCAATTACAACCACACCATCATCAGAAACACGGCCAAACTCCACCACTCCCATGCCCACATCAAAGCATGCACACAATATTCACAATTTCGCCAATCAAATCGCATCCCGGCCATCCATGCACACAAGCTTCAGCCCCCGACCTAGTCCCGGCCCCCGCTCACCTCAGTCACCAAGGCTCCATCGCCCACAACCTCAACCGCACCCGAGTGCTTCTCGCTGTGGCCCGACCCCTGCTCCACCGTCTCACTCGACACGTGCTCATCCTTGATGCTCGTCCTCTCCTCCACGCTGTCCTGCCTCTCGTGATCCACCTTCGTGGACCGTGTGAATGAATCAGTGCGCGACTCGTCCAGGCCGAACTCCTCAACGCCATCCGTCACAACCTGCCCCCACACCCGCACCAATTACAACCACACCATCATCAGAAAAACGGCCAAACTCCACCACTCCCATGCCCACATCAAAGCATGCACACAAAATTCACAATTTCGCATTCAAGTGCCATCACTGCCACCCATGCCCACAAGCTTCAGCCCCCGACCTAGTCCCGGCCCCCGCTCACCTCAGTCACCAAGGCTCCATCGCCCACAACCTCAACCGCACCCGAGTGCTTCTCGCTGTGGCCCGACCCCTGCTCCACCGTCTCACTCGACACGTGCTCATCCTTGATGCTCGTCCTCTCCTCCACGCTGTCCTGCCTCTCGTGATCCACCTTCGTGGACCGTGTGAATGAATCAGTGCGCGACTCGTCCAGGCCGAACTCCTCAACGCCATCCGTCACAACCTGCCCCCACACCCGCACCAATTACAACCACACCGTCATCAGAAACACGGCCAAACTCCACCACTCCCATGCCCACATCAAAGCATGCACACAATATTCACAATTTCGCCAATCAAATCGCATCCCGGCCATCCATGCACACAAGCTTCAGCCCCCGACCTAGTCCCGGCCCCCGCTCACCTCAGTCACCAAGGCTCCATCGCCCACAACCTCAACCGCACCCGAGTGCTTCTCGCTGTGGCCCGACCCCTGCTCCACCGTCTCACTCGACACGTGCTCATCCTTGATGCTCGTCCTCTCCTCCACGCTGTCCTGCCTCTCGTGATCCACCTTCGTGGACCGTGTGAATGAATCAGTGCGCGACTCGTCCAGGCCGAACTCCTCAACGCCATCCGTCACAACCTGCCCCCACACCCGCACCAATTACAACCACACCATCATCAGAAAAACGGCCAAACTCCACCACTCCCATGCCCACATCAAAGCATGCACACAATATTCACAATTTCGCATTCAAGTGCCATCACTGCCACCCATGCCCACAAGCTTCAGCCCCCGACCTAGTCCCGGCCCCCGCTCACCTCAGTCACCAAGGCTCCATCGCCCACAACCTCAACCGCACCCGAGTGCTTCTCGCTGTGGCCCGACCCCTGCTCCACCGTCTCACTCGACACGTGCTCATCCTTGATGCTCGTCCTCTCCTCCACGCTGTCCTGCCTCTCGTGATCCACCTTCGTGGACCGTGTGAATGAATCAGTGCGCGACTCGTCCAGGCCGAACTCCTCAACGCCATCCGTCACAACCTGCCCCCACACCCGCACCAATTACAACCACACCATCATCAGAAAAACGGCCAAACTCCACCACTCCCATGCCCACATCAAAGCATGCACACAAAATTCACAATTTCGCATTCAAGTGCCATCACTGCCACCCATGCCCACAAGCTTCAGCCCCCGACCTAGTCCCGGCCCCCGCTCACCTCAGTCACCAAGGCTCCATCGCCCACAACCTCAACCGCACCCGAGTGCTTCTCGCTGTGGCCCGACCCCTGCTCCACCGTCTCACTCGACACGTGCTCATCCTTGATGCTCGTCCTCTCCTCCACGCTGTCCTGCCTCTCGTGATCCACCTTCGTGGACCGTGTGAATGAATCAGTGCGCGACTCGTCCAGGCCGAACTCCTCAACGCCATCCGTCACAACCTGCCCCCACACCCGCACCAATTACAACCACACCATCATCAGAAACACGGCCAAACTCCACCACTCCCATGCCCACATCAAAGCATGCACACAATATTCACAATTTCGCCAATCAAATCGCATCCCGGCCATCCATGCACACAAGCTTCAGCCCCCGACCTAGTCCCGGCCCCCGCTCACCTCAGTCACCAAGGCTCCATCGCCCACAACCTCAACCGCACCCGAGTGCTTCTCGCTGTGGCCCGACCCCTGCTCCACCGTCTCACTCGACACGTGCTCATCCTTGATGCTCGTCCTCTCCTCCACGCTGTCCTGCCTCTCGTGATCCACCTTCGTGGACCGTGTGAATGAATCAGTGCGCGACTCGTCCAGGCCGAACTCCTCAACGCCATCCGTCACAACCTGCCCCCACACCTGCACCAATTACAACCACACCATCATCAGAAACACGGCCAAACTCCACCACTCCCATGCCCACATCAAAGCATGCACACAATATTCACAATTTCGCCAATCAAATCGCATCCCGGCCATCCATGCACACAAGCTTCAGCCCCCGACCTAGTCCCGGCCCCCGCTCACCTCAGTCACCAAGGCTCCATCGCCCACAACCTCAACCGCACCCGAGTGCTTCTCGCTGTGGCCCGACCCCTGCTCCACCGTCTCACTCGACACGTGCTCATCCTTGATGCTCGTCCTCTCCTCCACGCTGTCCTGCCTCTCGTGATCCACCTTCGTGGACCGTGTGAATGAATCAGTGCGCGACTCGTCCAGGCCGAACTCCTCAACGCCATCCGTCACAACCTGCCCCCACACCCGCACCAATTACAACCACACCATCATCAGAAAAACGGCCAAACTCCACCACTCCCATGCCCACATCAAAGCATGCACACAAAATTCACAATTTCGCATTCAAGTGCCATCACTGCCACCCATGCCCACAAGCTTCAGCCCCCGACCTAGTCCCGGCCCCCGCTCACCTCAGTCACCAAGGCTCCATCGCCCACAACCTCAACCGCACCCGAGTGCTTCTCGCTGTGGCCCGACCCCTGCTCCACCGTCTCACTCGACACGTGCTCATCCTTGATGCTCGTCCTCTCCTCCACGCTGTCCTGCCTCTCGTGATCCACCTTCGTGGACCGTGTGAATGAATCAGTGCGCGACTCGTCCAGGCCGAACTCCTCAACGCCATCCGTCACAACCTGCCCCCACACCCGCACCAATTACAACCACACCATCATCAGAAACACGGCCAAACTCCACCACTCCCATGCCCACATCAAAGCATGCACACAATATTCACAATTTCGCCAATCAAATCGCATCCCGGCCATCCATGCACACAAGCTTCAGCCCCCGACCTAGTCCCGGCCCCCGCTCACCTCAGTCACCAAGGCTCCATCGCCCACAACCTCAACCGCACCCGAGTGCTTCTCGCTGTGGCCCGACCCCTGCTCCACCGTCTCACTCGACACGTGCTCATCCTTGATGCTCGTCCTCTCCTCCACGCTGTCCTGCCTCTCGTGATCCACCTTCGTGGACCGTGTGAATGAATCAGTGCGCGACTCGTCCAGGCCGAACTCCTCAACGCCATCCGTCACAACCTGCCCCCACACCCGCACCAATTACAACCACACCATCATCAGAAAAACGGCCAAACTCCACCACTCCCATGCCCACATCAAAGCATGCACACAAAATTCACAATTTCGCATTCAAGTGCCATCACTGCCACCCATGCCCACAAGCTTCAGCCCCCGACCTAGTCCCGGCCCCCGCTCACCTCAGTCACCAAGGCTCCATCGCCCACAACCTCAACCGCACCCGAGTGCTTCTCGCTGTGGCCCGACCCCTGCTCCACCGTCTCACTCGACACGTGCTCATCCTTGATGCTCGTCCTCTCCTCCACGCTGTCCTGCCTCTCGTGATCCACCTTCGTGGACCGTGTGAATGAATCAGTGCGCGACTCGTCCAGGCCGAACTCCTCAACGCCATCCGTCACAACCTGCCCCCACACCCGCACCAATTACAACCACACCATCATCAGAAACACGGCCAAACTCCACCACTCCCATGCCCACATCAAAGCATGCACACAATATTCACAATTTCGCCAATCAAATCGCATCCCGGCCATCCATGCACACAAGCTTCAGCCCCCGACCTAGTCCCGGCCCCCGCTCACCTCAGTCACCAAGGCTCCATCGCCCACAACCTCAACCGCACCCGAGTGCTTCTCGCTGTGGCCCGACCCCTGCTCCACCGTCTCACTCGACACGTGCTCATCCTTGATGCTCGTCCTCTCCTCCACGCTGTCCTGCCTCTCGTGATCCACCTTCGTGGACCGTGTGAATGAATCAGTGCGCGACTCGTCCAGGCCGAACTCCTCAACGCCATCCGTCACAACCTGCCCCCACACCCGCACCAATTACAACCACACCATCATCAGAAAAACGGCCAAACTCCACCACTCCCATGCCCACATCAAAGCATGCACACAAAATTCACAATTTCGCATTCAAGTGCCATCACTGCCACCCATGCCCACAAGCTTCAGCCCCCGACCTAGTCCCGGCCCCCGCTCACCTCAGTCACCAAGGCTCCATCGCCCACAACCTCAACCGCACCCGAGTGCTTCTCGCTGTGGCCCGACCCCTGCTCCACCGTCTCACTCGACACGTGCTCATCCTTGATGCTCGTCCTCTCCTCCACGCTGTCCTGCCTCTCGTGATCCACCTTCGTGGACCGTGTGAATGAATCAGTGCGCGACTCGTCCAGGCCGAACTCCTCAACGCCATCCGTCACAACCTGCCCCCACACCCGCACCAATTACAACCACACCATCATCAGAAAAACGGCCAAACTCCACCACTCCCATGCCCACATCAAAGCATGCACACAAAATTCACAATTTCGCATTCAAGTGCCATCACTGCCACCCATGCCCACAAGCTTCAGCCCCCGACCTAGTCCCGGCCCCCGCTCACCTCAGTCACCAAGGCTCCATCGCCCACAACCTCAACCGCACCCGAGTGCTTCTCGCTGTGGCCCGACCCCTGCTCCACCGTCTCACTCGACACGTGCTCATCCTTGATGCTCGTCCTCTCCTCCACGCTGTCCTGCCTCTCGTGATCCACCTTCGTGGACCGTGTGAATGAATCAGTGCGCGACTCGTCCAGGCCGAACTCCTCAACGCCATCCGTCACAACCTGCCCCCACACCCGCACCAATTACAACCACACCATCATCAGAAACACGGCCAAACTCCACCACTCCCATGCCCACATCAAAGCATGCACACAATATTCACAATTTCGCCAATCAAATCGCATCCCGGCCATCCATGCACACAAGCTTCAGCCCCCGACCTAGTCCCGGCCCCCGCTCACCTCAGTCACCAAGGCTCCATCGCCCACAACCTCAACCGCACCCGAGTGCTTCTCGCTGTGGCCCGACCCCTGCTCCACCGTCTCACTCGACACGTGCTCATCCTTGATGCTCGTCCTCTCCTCCACGCTGTCCTGCCTCTCGTGATCCACCTTCGTGGACCGTGTGAATGAATCAGTGCGCGACTCGTCCAGGCCGAACTCCTCAACGCCATCCGTCACAACCTGCCCCCACACCCGCACCAATTACAACCACACCATCATCAGAAAAACGGCCAAACTCCACCACTCCCATGCCCACATCAAAGCATGCACTCAAAATTCACAATTTCGCATTCAAGTGCCATCACTGCCACCCATGCCCACAAGCTTCAGCCCCCGACCTAGTCCCGGCCCCCGCTCACCTCAGTCACCAAGGCTCCATCGCCCACAACCTCAACCGCACCCGAGTGCTTCTCGCTGTGGCCCGACCCCTGCTCCACCGTCTCACTCGACACGTGCTCATCCTTGATGCTCGTCCTCTCCTCCACGCTGTCCTGCCTCTCGTGATCCACCTTCGTGGACCGTGTGAATGAATCAGTGCGCGACTCGTCCAGGCCGAACTCCTCAACGCCATCCGTCACAACCTGCCCCCACACCCGCACCAATTACAACCACACCGTCATCAGAAAAACGGCCAAACTCCACCACTCCCATGCCCACATCAAAGCATGCACACAAAATTCACAATTTCGCATTCAAGTGCCATCACTGCCACCCATGCCCACAAGCTTCAGCCCCCGACCTAGTCCCGGCCCCCGCTCACCTCAGTCACCAAGGCTCCATCGCCCACAACCTCAACCGCACCCGAGTGCTTCTCGCTGTGGCCCGACCCCTGCTCCACCGTCTCACTCGACACGTGCTCATCCTTGATGCTCGTCCTCTCCTCCACGCTGTCCTGCCTCTCGTGATCCACCTTCGTGGACCGTGTGAATGAATCAGTGCGCGACTCGTCCAGGCCGAACTCCTCAACGCCATCCGTCACAACCTGCCCCCACACCCGCACCAATTACAACCACACCATCATCAGAAAAACGGCCAAACTCCACCACTCCCATGCCCACATCAAAGCATGCACACAAAATTCACAATTTCGCATTCAAGTGCCATCACTGCCACCCATGCCCACAAGCTTCAGCCCCCGACCTAGTCCCGGCCCCCGCTCACCTCAGTCACCAAGGCTCCATCGCCCACAACCTCAACCGCACCCGAGTGCTTCTCGCTGTGGCCCGACCCCTGCTCCACCGTCTCACTCGACACGTGCTCATCCTTGATGCTCGTCCTCTCCTCCACGCTGTCCTGCCTCTCGTGATCCACCTTCGTGGACCGTGTGAATGAATCAGTGCGCGACTCGTCCAGGCCGAACTCCTCAACGCCATCCGTCACAACCTGCCCCCACACCCGCACCAATTACAACCACACCATCATCAGAAAAACGGCCAAACTCCACCACTCCCATGCCCACATCAAAGCATGCACACAATATTCACAATTTCGCATTCAAGTGCCATCACTGCCACCCATGCCCACAAGCTTCAGCCCCCGACCTAGTCCCGGCCCCCGCTCACCTCAGTCACCAAGGCTCCATCGCCCACAACCTCAACCGCACCCGAGTGCTTCTCGCTGTGGCCCGACCCCTGCTCCACCGTCTCACTCGACACGTGCTCATCCTTGATGCTCGTCCTCTCCTCCACGCTGTCCTGCCTCTCGTGATCCACCTTCGTGGACCGTGTGAATGAATCAGTGCGCGACTCGTCCAGGCCGAACTCCTCAACGCCATCCGTCACAACCTGCCCCCACACCCGCACCAATTACAACCACACCGTCATCAGAAAAACGGCCAAACTCCACCACTCCCATGCCCACATCAAAGCATGCACACAAAATTCACAATTTCGCATTCAAGTGCCATCACTGCCACCCATGCCCACAAGCTTCAGCCCCCGACCTAGTCCCGGCCCCCGCTCACCTCAGTCACCAAGGCTCCATCGCCCACAACCTCAACCGCACCCGAGTGCTTCTCGCTGTGGCCCGACCCCTGCTCCACCGTCTCACTCGACACGTGCTCATCCTTGATGCTCGTCCTCTCCTCCACGCTGTCCTGCCTCTCGTGATCCACCTTCGTGGACCGTGTGAATGAATCAGTGCGCGACTCGTCCAGGCCGAACTCCTCAACGCCATCCGTCACAACCTGCCCCCACACCCGCACCAATTACAACCACACCATCATCAGAAAAACGGCCAAACTCCACCACTCCCATGCCCACATCAAAGCATGCACTCAAAATTCACAATTTCGCATTCAAGTGCCATCACTGCCACCCATGCCCACAAGCTTCAGCCCCCGACCTAGTCCCGGCCCCCGCTCACCTCAGTCACCAAGGCTCCATCGCCCACAACCTCAACCGCACCCGAGTGCTTCTCGCTGTGGCCCGACCCCTGCTCCACCGTCTCACTCGACACGTGCTCATCCTTGATGCTCGTCCTCTCCTCCACGCTGTCCTGCCTCTCGTGATCCACCTTCGTGGACCGTGTGAATGAATCAGTGCGCGACTCGTCCAGGCCGAACTCCTCAACGCCATCCGTCACAACCTGCCCCCACACCCGCACCAATTACAACCACACCGTCATCAGAAAAACGGCCAAACTCCACCACTCCCATGCCCACATCAAAGCATGCACACAATATTCACAATTTCGCCAATCAAATCGCATCCCGGCCATCCATGCACACAAGCTTCAGCCCCCGACCTAGTCCCGGCCCCCGCTCACCTCAGTCACCAAGGCTCCATCGCCCACAACCTCAACCGCACCCGAGTGCTTCTCGCTGTGGCCCGACCCCTGCTCCACCGTCTCACTCGACACGTGCTCATCCTTGATGCTCGTCCTCTCCTCCACGCTGTCCTGCCTCTCGTGATCCACCTTCGTGGACCGTGTGAATGAATCAGTGCGCGACTCGTCCAGGCCGAACTCCTCAACGCCATCCGTCACAACCTGCCCCCACACCCGCACCAATTACAACCACACCATCATCAGAAACACGGCCAAACTCCACCACTCCCATGCCCACATCAAAGCATGCACACAAAATTCACAATTTCGCATTCAAGTGCCATCACTGCCACCCATGCCCACAAGCTTCAGCCCCCGACCTAGTCCCGGCCCCCGCTCACCTCAGTCACCAAGGCTCCATCGCCCACAACCTCAACCGCACCCGAGTGCTTCTCGCTGTGGCCCGACCCCTGCTCCACCGTCTCACTCGACACGTGCTCATCCTTGATGCTCGTCCTCTCCTCCACGCTGTCCTGCCTCTCGTGATCCACCTTCGTGGACCGTGTGAATGAATCAGTGCGCGACTCGTCCAGGCCGAACTCCTCAACGCCATCCGTCACAACCTGCCCCCACACCCGCACCAATTACAACCACACCATCATCAGAAACACGGCCAAACTCCACCACTCCCATGCCCACATCAAAGCATGCACACAATATTCACAATTTCGCCAATCAAATCGCATCCCGGCCATCCATGCACACAAGCTTCAGCCCCCGACCTAGTCCCGGCCCCCGCTCACCTCAGTCACCAAGGCTCCATCGCCCACAACCTCAACCGCACCCGAGTGCTTCTCGCTGTGGCCCGACCCCTGCTCCACCGTCTCACTCGACACGTGCTCATCCTTGATGCTCGTCCTCTCCTCCACGCTGTCCTGCCTCTCGTGATCCACCTTCGTGGACCGTGTGAATGAATCAGTGCGCGACTCGTCCAGGCCGAACTCCTCAACGCCATCCGTCACAACCTGCCCCCACACCCGCACCAATTACAACCACACCGTCATCAGAAACACGGCCAAACTCCACCACTCCCATGCCCACATCAAAGCATGCACACAATATTCACAATTTCGCATTCAAGTGCCATCACTGCCACCCATGCCCACAAGCTTCAGCCCCCGACCTAGTCCCGGCCCCCGCTCACCTCAGTCACCAAGGCTCCATCGCCCACAACCTCAACCGCACCCGAGTGCTTCTCGCTGTGGCCCGACCCCTGCTCCACCGTCTCACTCGACACGTGCTCATCCTTGATGCTCGTCCTCTCCTCCACGCTGTCCTGCCTCTCGTGATCCACCTTCGTGGACCGTGTGAATGAATCAGTGCGCGACTCGTCCAGGCCGAACTCCTCAACGCCATCCGTCACAACCTGCCCCCACACCCGCACCAATTACAACCACACCATCATCAGAAACACGGCCAAACTCCACCACTCCCATGCCCACATCAAAGCATGCACACAAAATTCACAATTTCGCATTCAAGTGCCATCACTGCCACCCATGCCCACAAGCTTCAGCCCCCGACCTAGTCCCGGCCCCCGCTCACCTCAGTCACCAAGGCTCCATCGCCCACAACCTCAACCGCACCCGAGTGCTTCTCGCTGTGGCCCGACCCCTGCTCCACCGTCTCACTCGACACGTGCTCATCCTTGATGCTCGTCCTCTCCTCCACGCTGTCCTGCCTCTCGTGATCCACCTTCGTGGACCGTGTGAATGAATCAGTGCGCGACTCGTCCAGGCCGAACTCCTCAACGCCATCCGTCACAACCTGCCCCCACACCCGCACCAATTACAACCACACCATCATCAGAAAAACGGCCAAACTCCACCACTCCCATGCCCACATCAAAGCATGCACACAAAATTCACAATTTCGCATTCAAGTGCCATCACTGCCACCCATGCCCACAAGCTTCAGCCCCCGACCTAGTCCCGGCCCCCGCTCACCTCAGTCACCAAGGCTCCATCGCCCACAACCTCAACCGCACCCGAGTGCTTCTCGCTGTGGCCCGACCCCTGCTCCACCGTCTCACTCGACACGTGCTCATCCTTGATGCTCGTCCTCTCCTCCACGCTGTCCTGCCTCTCGTGATCCACCTTCGTGGACCGTGTGAATGAATCAGTGCGCGACTCGTCCAGGCCGAACTCCTCAACGCCATCCGTCACAACCTGCCCCCACACCCGCACCAATTACAACCACACCATCATCAGAAACACGGCCAAACTCCACCACTCCCATGCCCACATCAAAGCATGCACACAATATTCACAATTTCGCCAATCAAATCGCATCCCGGCCATCCATGCACACAAGCTTCAGCCCCCGACCTAGTCCCGGCCCCCGCTCACCTCAGTCACCAAGGCTCCATCGCCCACAACCTCAACCGCACCCGAGTGCTTCTCGCTGTGGCCCGACCCCTGCTCCACCGTCTCACTCGACACGTGCTCATCCTTGATGCTCGTCCTCTCCTCCACGCTGTCCTGCCTCTCGTGATCCACCTTCGTGGACCGTGTGAATGAATCAGTGCGCGACTCGTCCAGGCCGAACTCCTCAACGCCATCCGTCACAACCTGCCCCCACACCCGCACCAATTACAACCACACCATCATCAGAAAAACGGCCAAACTCCACCACTCCCATGCCCACATCAAAGCATGCACACAAAATTCACAATTTCGCATTCAAGTGCCATCACTGCCACCCATGCCCACAAGCTTCAGCCCCCGACCTAGTCCCGGCCCCCGCTCACCTCAGTCACCAAGGCTCCATCGCCCACAACCTCAACCGCACCCGAGTGCTTCTCGCTGTGGCCCGACCCCTGCTCCACCGTCTCACTCGACACGTGCTCATCCTTGATGCTCGTCCTCTCCTCCACGCTGTCCTGCCTCTCGTGATCCACCTTCGTGGACCGTGTGAATGAATCAGTGCGCGACTCGTCCAGGCCGAACTCCTCAACGCCATCCGTCACAACCTGCCCCCACACCCGCACCAATTACAACCACACCGTCATCAGAAAAACGGCCAAACTCCACCACTCCCATGCCCACATCAAAGCATGCACACAATATTCACAATTTCGCCAATCAAATCGCATCCCGGCCATCCATGCACACAAGCTTCAGCCCCCGACCTAGTCCCGGCCCCCGCTCACCTCAGTCACCAAGGCTCCATCGCCCACAACCTCAACCGCACCCGAGTGCTTCTCGCTGTGGCCCGACCCCTGCTCCACCGTCTCACTCGACACGTGCTCATCCTTGATGCTCGTCCTCTCCTCCACGCTGTCCTGCCTCTCGTGATCCACCTTCGTGGACCGTGTGAATGAATCAGTGCGCGACTCGTCCAGGCCGAACTCCTCAACGCCATCCGTCACAACCTGCCCCCACACCCGCACCAATTACAACCACACCATCATCAGAAAAACGGCCAAACTCCACCACTCCCATGCCCACATCAAAGCATGCACACAAAATTCACAATTTCGCATTCAAGTGCCATCACTGCCACCCATGCCCACAAGCTTCAGCCCCCGACCTAGTCCCGGCCCCCGCTCACCTCAGTCACCAAGGCTCCATCGCCCACAACCTCAACCGCACCCGAGTGCTTCTCGCTGTGGCCCGACCCCTGCTCCACCGTCTCACTCGACACGTGCTCATCCTTGATGCTCGTCCTCTCCTCCACGCTGTCCTGCCTCTCGTGATCCACCTTCGTGGACCGTGTGAATGAATCAGTGCGCGACTCGTCCAGGCCGAACTCCTCAACGCCATCCGTCACAACCTGCCCCCACACCCGCACCAATTACAACCACACCATCATCAGAAACACGGCCAAACTCCACCACTCCCATGCCCACATCAAAGCATGCACACAATATTCACAATTTCGCCAATCAAATCGCATCCCGGCCATCCATGCACACAAGCTTCAGCCCCCGACCTAGTCCCGGCCCCCGCTCACCTCAGTCACCAAGGCTCCATCGCCCACAACCTCAACCGCACCCGAGTGCTTCTCGCTGTGGCCCGACCCCTGCTCCACCGTCTCACTCGACACGTGCTCATCCTTGATGCTCGTCCTCTCCTCCACGCTGTCCTGCCTCTCGTGATCCACCTTCGTGGACCGTGTGAATGAATCAGTGCGCGACTCGTCCAGGCCGAACTCCTCAACGCCATCCGTCACAACCTGCCCCCACACCTGCACCAATTACAACCACACCATCATCAGAAACACGGCCAAACTCCACCACTCCCATGCCCACATCAAAGCATGCACACAATATTCACAATTTCGCCAATCAAATCGCATCCCGGCCATCCATGCACACAAGCTTCAGCCCCCGACCTAGTCCCGGCCCCCGCTCACCTCAGTCACCAAGGCTCCATCGCCCACAACCTCAACCGCACCCGAGTGCTTCTCGCTGTGGCCCGACCCCTGCTCCACCGTCTCACTCGACACGTGCTCATCCTTGATGCTCGTCCTCTCCTCCACGCTGTCCTGCCTCTCGTGATCCACCTTCGTGGACCGTGTGAATGAATCAGTGCGCGACTCGTCCAGGCCGAACTCCTCAACGCCATCCGTCACAACCTGCCCCCACACCCGCACCAATTACAACCACACCATCATCAGAAAAACGGCCAAACTCCACCACTCCCATGCCCACATCAAAGCATGCACACAAAATTCACAATTTCGCATTCAAGTGCCATCACTGCCACCCATGCCCACAAGCTTCAGCCCCCGACCTAGTCCCGGCCCCCGCTCACCTCAGTCACCAAGGCTCCATCGCCCACAACCTCAACCGCACCCGAGTGCTTCTCGCTGTGGCCCGACCCCTGCTCCACCGTCTCACTCGACACGTGCTCATCCTTGATGCTCGTCCTCTCCTCCACGCTGTCCTGCCTCTCGTGATCCACCTTCGTGGACCGTGTGAATGAATCAGTGCGCGACTCGTCCAGGCCGAACTCCTCAACGCCATCCGTCACAACCTGCCCCCACACCCGCACCAATTACAACCACACCATCATCAGAAACACGGCCAAACTCCACCACTCCCATGCCCACATCAAAGCATGCACACAATATTCACAATTTCGCCAATCAAATCGCATCCCGGCCATCCATGCACACAAGCTTCAGCCCCCGACCTAGTCCCGGCCCCCGCTCACCTCAGTCACCAAGGCTCCATCGCCCACAACCTCAACCGCACCCGAGTGCTTCTCGCTGTGGCCCGACCCCTGCTCCACCGTCTCACTCGACACGTGCTCATCCTTGATGCTCGTCCTCTCCTCCACGCTGTCCTGCCTCTCGTGATCCACCTTCGTGGACCGTGTGAATGAATCAGTGCGCGACTCGTCCAGGCCGAACTCCTCAACGCCATCCGTCACAACCTGCCCCCACACCTGCACCAATTACAACCACACCATCATCAGAAACACGGCCAAACTCCACCACTCCCATGCCCACATCAAAGCATGCACACAATATTCACAATTTCGCCAATCAAATCGCATCCCGGCCATCCATGCACACAAGCTTCAGCCCCCGACCTAGTCCCGGCCCCCGCTCACCTCAGTCACCAAGGCTCCATCGCCCACAACCTCAACCGCACCCGAGTGCTTCTCGCTGTGGCCCGACCCCTGCTCCACCGTCTCACTCGACACGTGCTCATCCTTGATGCTCGTCCTCTCCTCCACGCTGTCCTGCCTCTCGTGATCCACCTTCGTGGACCGTGTGAATGAATCAGTGCGCGACTCGTCCAGGCCGAACTCCTCAACGCCATCCGTCACAACCTGCCCCCACACCCGCACCAATTACAACCACACCATCATCAGAAACACGGCCAAACTCCACCACTCCCATGCCCACATCAAAGCATGCACACAATATTCACAATTTCGCCAATCAAATCGCATCCCGGCCATCCATGCACACAAGCTTCAGCCCCCGACCTAGTCCCGGCCCCCGCTCACCTCAGTCACCAAGGCTCCATCGCCCACAACCTCAACCGCACCCGAGTGCTTCTCGCTGTGGCCCGACCCCTGCTCCACCGTCTCACTCGACACGTGCTCATCCTTGATGCTCGTCCTCTCCTCCACGCTGTCCTGCCTCTCGTGATCCACCTTCGTGGACCGTGTGAATGAATCAGTGCGCGACTCGTCCAGGCCGAACTCCTCAACGCCATCCGTCACAACCTGCCCCCACACCCGCACCAATTACAACCACACCATCATCAGAAAAACGGCCAAACTCCACCACTCCCATGCCCACATCAAAGCATGCACACAAAATTCACAATTTCGCATTCAAGTGCCATCACTGCCACCCATGCCCACAAGCTTCAGCCCCCGACCTAGTCCCGGCCCCCGCTCACCTCAGTCACCAAGGCTCCATCGCCCACAACCTCAACCGCACCCGAGTGCTTCTCGCTGTGGCCCGACCCCTGCTCCACCGTCTCACTCGACACGTGCTCATCCTTGATGCTCGTCCTCTCCTCCACGCTGTCCTGCCTCTCGTGATCCACCTTCGTGGACCGTGTGAATGAATCAGTGCGCGACTCGTCCAGGCCGAACTCCTCAACGCCATCCGTCACAACCTGCCCCCACACCCGCACCAATTACAACCACACCATCATCAGAAAAACGGCCAAACTCCACCACTCCCATGCCCACATCAAAGCATGCACACAAAATTCACAATTTCGCATTCAAGTGCCATCACTGCCACCCATGCCCACAAGCTTCAGCCCCCGACCTAGTCCCGGCCCCCGCTCACCTCAGTCACCAAGGCTCCATCGCCCACAACCTCAACCGCACCCGAGTGCTTCTCGCTGTGGCCCGACCCCTGCTCCACCGTCTCACTCGACACGTGCTCATCCTTGATGCTCGTCCTCTCCTCCACGCTGTCCTGCCTCTCGTGATCCACCTTCGTGGACCGTGTGAATGAATCAGTGCGCGACTCGTCCAGGCCGAACTCCTCAACGCCATCCGTCACAACCTGCCCCCACACCCGCACCAATTACAACCACACCATCATCAGAAAAACGGCCAAACTCCACCACTCCCATGCCCACATCAAAGCATGCACACAAAATTCACAATTTCGCATTCAAGTGCCATCACTGCCACCCATGCCCACAAGCTTCAGCCCCCGACCTAGTCCCGGCCCCCGCTCACCTCAGTCACCAAGGCTCCATCGCCCACAACCTCAACCGCACCCGAGTGCTTCTCGCTGTGGCCCGACCCCTGCTCCACCGTCTCACTCGACACGTGCTCATCCTTGATGCTCGTCCTCTCCTCCACGCTGTCCTGCCTCTCGTGATCCACCTTCGTGGACCGTGTGAATGAATCAGTGCGCGACTCGTCCAGGCCGAACTCCTCAACGCCATCCGTCACAACCTGCCCCCACACCCGCACCAATTACAACCACACCGTCATCAGAAAAACGGCCAAACTCCACCACTCCCATGCCCACATCAAAGCATGCACACAATATTCACAATTTCGCCAATCAAATCGCATCCCGGCCATCCATGCACACAAGCTTCAGCCCCCGACCTAGTCCCGGCCCCCGCTCACCTCAGTCACCAAGGCTCCATCGCCCACAACCTCAACCGCACCCGAGTGCTTCTCGCTGTGGCCCGACCCCTGCTCCACCGTCTCACTCGACACGTGCTCATCCTTGATGCTCGTCCTCTCCTCCACGCTGTCCTGCCTCTCGTGATCCACCTTCGTGGACCGTGTGAATGAATCAGTGCGCGACTCGTCCAGGCCGAACTCCTCAACGCCATCCGTCACAACCTGCCCCCACACCCGCACCAATTACAACCACACCATCATCAGAAACACGGCCAAACTCCACCACTGCCATGCCCACATCAAAGCATGCACACAATATTCACAATTTTGCATTCAAGTGCCATCACTGCCACCCATGCCCACAAGCTTCAGCCCCCGACCTAGTCCCGGCCCCCGCTCACCTCAGTCACCAAGGCTCCATCGCCCACAACCTCAACCGCACCCGAGTGCTTCTCGCTGTGGCCCGACCCCTGCTCCACCGTCTCACTCGACACGTGCTCATCCTTGATGCTCGTCCTCTCCTCCACGCTGTCCTGCCTCTCGTGATCCACCTTCGTGGACCGTGTGAATGAATCAGTGCGCGACTCGTCCAGGCCGAACTCCTCAACGCCATCCGTCACAACCTGCCCCCACACCCGCACCAATTACAACCACACCGTCATCAGAAAAACGGCCAAACTCCACCACTGCCATGCCCACATCAAAGCATGCACACAAAATTCACAATTTCGCCAATCAAATCGCATCCCGGCCATCCATGCACACAAGCTTCAGCCCCCGACCTAGTCCCGGCCCCCGCTCACCTCAGTCACCAAGGCTCCATCGCCCACAACCTCAACCGCACCCGAGTGCTTCTCGCTGTGGCCCGACCCCTGCTCCACCGTCTCACTCGACACGTGCTCATCCTTGATGCTCGTCCTCTCCTCCACGCTGTCCTGCCTCTCGTGATCCACCTTCGTGGACCGTGTGAATGAATCAGTGCGCGACTCGTCCAGGCCGAACTCCTCAACGCCATCCGTCACAACCTGCCCCCACACCCGCACCAATTACAACCACACCATCATCAGAAAAACGGCCAAACTCCACCACTCCCATGCCCACATCAAAGCATGCACACAAAATTCACAATTTCGCATTCAAGTGCCATCCCTGCCATCCATGCACATAAGCTTCAGCCCCCAGCAGCAATCTTGCGGCCACCGACAGATCTGCTGAATGGGGAGTACAATGCCCGCTTGTTTGAGAGCTTTGCGTGGGTTTGTTACCTTTTGGTCACGTGAGGCATCTCTTGTTGTAGTGGTTTTTTTGTTGTTGTGTAGGTTGGGATGGTCGTTTATTTTTTGGTGGATATAGATGTTTCTGATTGTTTCCGGAGTTATGTTGCAGTTTTGGTCGTGTTTAGTGGTGTATGCTGCAGTTTGTTGGACATGAGTTGACTTTGTTTGGGTCAGGTGTATAGATGCGGTATGTTCTTGGTCTTGGGGGATGTTGTTCTTGTATGTGTTGTGGATGCAGGGACAATGTTGGCAGTGGGGTGGGGTGGTCGGTTGGGGAAGAAGGGTGACAACTCCGAGCTGGTGTAGGACGAGATCGGATTTTCCGAAGAATCCGACCACCTTTCCGCTTGGTGTACTTTGAAATTTCCTTCCCCGTTGAGCGCCGTATGGTCCATAGGTTGTTTTATTGGTGACTATCGTAAGAGAGGTGACTCCATGTATTCCATTATCAATTCCGGTAGTGCCGCGTACTTGGAGGAAGTACTCGTCGTTTGAGTCAAGTTGAATCTGTACATGAAGACAGCAGAGAATGTCAGGAGTAATCTTTGCATGCGGTGGTTGTTTATCTTTGGAATCGGGATTATGATGATGAATATACACTAGTCTTGAAGATGATAGCTGGTGGATTGCAGTCCACCGATGATACTTAAGAGTGGTGAGGTTAGATTTGGTTGATTAACTTTCTAAAACTAAGTTCTGCTTACCTTGACGTACCGAGCACCGGTCCCACCATGTAGCCCTCCTTGGAAGCTGATCCCACCTTGCTCATATCCCACTTGAATGGAGGTAATGTGAGTGTCGGTGAAGTTGATGGTGATGTGAACAATGTCACCTCTTCCATCATAAAACTCATGACCTTCCCACCCTCCCCACGGCCCTTGTGGAATCACCAAGGTATTGCCATCTTGGTGTAGGGTATTGATTTCTGGAGCTTTCTTGGTTGTATTGCTCCCACCTGGTTTACCGACGTTCTTGATGCAGCCGATTTGGTCGATAGAGTTCAGTGACGATCTTCCATAAAATCCCACCACGGAACCAGAAGGAGAGCTTTGAAACGTTCTACCTGATACGTAACCATACGGGCCATAGCTCTGCTTGTTCGTAATGAACGTAAGAGAAGTGATAACGTTCTCCTCCTGAACACTGCCCATCGTTCCTTCGACTTGAATTAAGTACTCGTCTGGGAAGTCCAATTTTATCTGCGGTAAGAAGCAGGCCTCCAGATTGCCAATTTGTTAGGGTCATTAAGTACTAAAATTTGGAATGACATCATCATTCAAAGTGTTCTACTGGAAGAGGAAATGGGACTCACCGTTGCCACAGCACCATTTCGTCCACCGTGCATATCAGCCTGAAAATCAACACCTCCTTGGTCATAACTAGCTTGGAAAGACAGAATTTGGCTTTTGTTGTGAGTGATGACAATTTCAACAATGTCACCTCTACCATCATAGAAGGATTCACCTCCTTGGCCTCCCCAAGGACCTTGAACAAGAATTGCATCGACATTGTTATGTGCGCCTTGAGTAGCACTCTCGCTGAAACAGCCTCTCCAACTTTCACCTTCCCAAAACCCACCATCTACTATGTCCCTCCCCTCAACTACACATTCTTTAATGACACCAACTTGGTCTAGGTGAGAACCGGACTTCCCGAAAAATCCGACCACCTTTCCATGGGATGAGCTCTCAAATCCCTGTCCTTGTACATTACCATACGGTCCATAGCTCTTTTCGTTTGTCACAAATGTCAAAGACGTGACAACTTCATCACTGCCATCTATGTTTCCAACGGTTCCCTTCACTTGTACCAAATATTCATTCACAAACTGCATTTTGATCTGTACAAGAACATCACAATATTTTACACACTCACACATGAACTCAAAATTCGCACTCTTTTAGAAATGAATTGAGTTCGTGTTTACATGTGTTGGTTATTATGTTTATAACTTGGGAAAAGAATAAGAAATGAAAAAAAGATGGTTGTTTCATGACGACACACGCAGAGTTGGTGGTACCTTTGTCATATCCTGTTTGGGAGGCGTACAGAGACCAGTGGTGTAGCCGAGTCCACTGTGGGCATATGTTGTTTGAAACGAAACGACTTGACTCTCATTGTAGGCGACCACCATCTCCACTATGTCACCAGCGCCGTCGTAGAAGCCAGCCCCTCCCAAACCTCCCCAAGGACCTTCCACTGTCCTGCGCGTGCCGACAGAAACGCAAGAAGCATGGCCGTAGTATCGCTCCAGGGTATCGCTGAAGACGCCCAGCTGGTTGAGGAACAAGTCTGAAGCCCTGCCGAAGAATCCTGTCACCTTCTGTCCACTGGGGTTCTGGAACGAGTCACGCGTCACGCACCCGTAAGGTCCATACACATTTTTGTTCGAGATGAATGTGAGAGATGTGATCCCCTCACCAGAAGCAAAACTCCCCGTGGTTCCCTTCACTTGCACCAGGTATTCCAACGGGTGGCCGAGGCTTATCTGAAACCGAAGCCAAATTTGCATTAGAAGTATTATTTCGACCACATTCAATGGAATTGTAAAACCAAAGTGGTGAGGGTTACGTGAGATTTACCTGTGCAGTACTGTCACCGCTTCCCCCATGTGATGGGCCTTTAAAAGTGGTGGAGCCATGTGCATAGCTCGCTTGCAACGAGATCACTCGCTCCGTGTTATAAGCGACCAGGATTTCCACAATGTCGCCCCTGCCATCACAGAACAGATCCCCTCCAAGGCCTCCCCAAGGACCATGAACGATCGTCCCTTCCTCAACATGACTGAGTTCCTGGTGCCTGGGTTTATGTATGTGGTGCTCATGAATCCTGAAACATGAATCCTCATATAATCTGTAACCGTCGTGATGTGAGGGTCCAGGTTTCCCATTGTGAATGCTTGAATTCAAAGCTTCCCCAATCAGGACCCCGGTCTGTGAGTTTCCGTAAGTTTTTTCGTGTCCATTGACACGGACTGACGGGGTTTGTTCCTCGACATTCTCAATGACCGTATTGAAGCTGGTCTTTTCGTAGCCTGACAACAAGATGGTGCCACTTTGAGTGATTTCTTGCGCGTGGTGATGTGCTGCAAAGGACTCCGCAACGGCGCCGTTGCTGTTGAATACGTCATGGCTTGAATTCGACTCGGATATCACACCGATCTGGTGAAGAAGGGAGTCCGCTCTTCCGAAAAAGCCCACCACCTTCGTACTCGGGGTAGTCTCGAAGCCTTTGCCGAAATTCGAACCAAACGGACCATAAACGCCCTGATTTGTGATGAACGCCAACGAGGTCACCACCTCCACTCCGTTGAGGACGTCGACCGTTCCTTTGACCTGCACGATGATCTCGCTACGAGAACGCAAGCTCACCTGGAAGGAAAACCAGGACCAAAACCCAATCAAAGTTAACTTGCAGGTGACACAAAACCCTAAACATTTGGGCTGACGTGCAGAATAGCGGACCTTCAAAAATGACAAACCCTAAGGCCCGAAAGCCATTCTACTCGAGATTTGAATCAAAGAATCGGGGTTAAGGATCAAAGAATTGGGATTTAGGATTGGAACTGACAAGAAACAAAAAGAGTGTCCAAATACCTTCACGGTTTCACCGATCTCGCCTCCCCAGCAGTCGCTCTTAATACTCTCCACGCGGGTTCCAAGACTGTATGTGACTTGTAAGGCCACAATGTGAGCCTTGGTGAAGGTAATGAAGATGTCCGCGAGTTCACCTCGGCCACTGCAGAACGGCACCCCGTGAGAACCGCCCCAAGGGCCCTGGACAACTGCAGGAGTAGGATCCTGATCATGCTTGGTGATGACCCCGATTTGATCCAGGCGTGCCCCACTCCGGCCAAACAGTCCGCTCACCTCGCCGCCCGGGGAGCTTTCAAACGCTCGGCCTGTGACGCGACCATACGGCCCGAATACTCGCTGGTTCGTCACGAACGTCAGCGACGTGATGGACTCTCGCCCTGAGACCTTTCCTGCGGTCCCTTTCACTTGCACCAGGTACTCAATGGACGACTTGAATGTTATCTGTGAATTGGGCAACAAATATTATTCAAAAAGGCGATCACAATTGGGAAGTCATTACTCTCTCCAATTGTTACGAATTTCATTGATCATAATTCAGATGGGTCCAAATTTTATATCACCAGAATCAGTGAAGAAGATTGCATACGTTTGTGAAAACAGAAAGAAAATTGGACAAAAGAAGTCCTTACGTGACCTATTCAAAGCACTTTGGACGGAGGGAGTACTAACCTTGGTGGATGTGCCGGATGGAGTGCCGTGGACACAGCCTTGAAACGAGACGCCGCCGTGATCAAAAGTTGCTTGGATGGAATTGATCTGGTTCTTGTGGGACGTGACAATGAGCTCCAAAATTCGGCCATGGCCATCGTGGAAGGCGCGGCCGCCGGGACCACCCCACGGCCCTTCCACCACCAGGCCAGTACCGGCGAGGCTGGAATCATTTGCAGTGATGATATTCTTGCCCTTGATATCACTTGCAGCAGGTTGCTGGACGTGGGTTACAGTGCTACTGGGCTGGTACAAAACGCCCAACTGGTCAAGCAGAGTGCCGGACTTACCAAAGAATCCCACCACTTTGCCACCCGACAGGCTCTCAAACCTCTGCCCCTGGTCGTTGCCGTAGGGTCCATAAACATGCTTGTTGGTGATGAATGTCAACGACGTGACGACATCGCCAATTGTCGCGCACAAGCCTGCTGTACCTCTCACCTGAACTAAGAATTCATCCGGGTACTGCAGCGTAATCTGCCACAATAATTATATCATCATGAGAATCCTTTGCGTGTAGATTGTGCCCTCCCAAAAAAAACCTATTCAATTGTGAGGTCCAAGTGCCCAAATATTATTAGCTGTCTCTGCAAAACGTGCCATGAGCTCTAAACACTAGGACCGGAAATTGCGGATGACCAAATTCTCCATGCAAACGTTGATTTATATGATTATGAGAAAGCAGAATGAGAAGTTGACAATGGGAAACGCCTTCTTGAAGGCTGAGCACAAGCGTTTACTCTGCATAAACTATCAAATGGCCATGTACACCGACAGATTGTATGCGCCGAATTCACGAATGAGAAGAATTGGTGGTACTGACCTTGCTGACCGTTTGCCCTGGAGCTCCGGAGCTACCGTGAGGCGAGGTTTGGAAGGAAGCGCCACCTTGATTGTAGCTTGACTGCACGCACATGATGTGATCGGCAGTGTGCGTCACGAGAATCTCAACAATGTCACCTCTCCCGTCGCAGAACGGTGTTCCTCCTTGGCCTCCCCACGGGCCACACGACACCACGGCTTCTTTGTTCAGGCCATTTTCCATGCCCTAGTTTGGCCATGTTAATCAACACATTCCCCAACGGTCAGCTCGTTGTCCATAAGCAGAATTGAAGCCCTGGATCTCTCATCACTTAATTCTCTTCGAACTGAAGCAATCTGCAACGTCAATCTGTGCAGTGTTCTTTACCTGTTGGTCGAGGTTGTCTGAAAATTTCAGGGAGGAGCTGGACGACGATCGCCCAAGCATCTTTCCCAGCGCAATGCCACCGGCCAGGGCAACCCAATTGGGGATGCCTGAGAGCATTCCCTGTTTGCGAGGACTGGGACAGTATTGCTCATCTTGATTCTCCACGTATGCGCCCATTGTGGAACACTTTTTATGATCGGCTCTTCCTAGGAATGTAGTTTGTAAGGAGTAATTCCTCTCCACCCGAAATTCTTCCTGCAAAAGCTGATCAGAGACCAACGGGCTGCTTCTGCACGCACTACTGTCAATACACAAAAGCTATATAACAAAATTTGTTTAGGAGCTTAGAAATGTCGGATGCAACAAACCGATTGATCTAAACTTTGTCAGATCCCGCGTTAGTCGGATTCCAAAATTGCAATTAAACAGATAGGTCTGGGAAAACAAGGTACTCCAACAGAAACCTCAAATAAGTTCAATAAGAACAAAGTACAAACACGTAGATCTTTCGATCGAAATACAAGCAATAATTACATGCGCACAGACAACAACTTATATCAAAATTAGGTAAAGTGAAAGTGAGAACTCGGAACCGAAATGGACGTCGATCGATTAGAAGAGGATCGTGCACCACTGAGACCTTCCGATTGAGTGAAAGTGAGAATTCTTGACCGAAGTGGAAGTCGATCGATTCAAAGAGAATCACACCACTGAGACCTGGCTTCCGATTGAGTGAAAGTGAGAATTCGGAACCGAAATGGAGGTCGATCGATTTAAAGAGGATCAAACCACAGAGACCTTCCGATCCGCAGGAAACTAAAGAGAGGAGCTAGCACGAGTTACAAGACCACAAAGCCTTCGGTTCCAGTGCTTTCTATTGAGATTATATATAATCAGGCTCCTGTTCTAAGCGCTTTACATTGACAATCAGGTGGATGCACACACAAGTTACATCGACAGTTACTTGGAAATATTCGCCCAGCTCAATAACAGTAGAGTCAGTAGACCCTTCGATCCAACTTGCACAAGAACAGCATGTAAACGGTTGGATCGAGGCATGCGACTGAGAATGTAACTAGTTAGGATGCTTTTTTGAGTATAGTTGACACTGGGGGCATAGACTGAGCTAGAAGCTTGCCATGACCAAGTTCGATCGGCACATGACTGGATTGAATCAACAGATGGACTAGTTCCAGAGCCCGATGCAGATGAATTACTGATATAATTATCGGGTAGAGGTGGCCACTAGAGTTAACACAAAAGACTCGTTTTCAGTACAAGAGACTGCAAAAGAACTGCAAAAGTAGTCTAAGGTAAGTTGGAGAATAATCTAAGTTAAAGCAGGGCCTTCCACCACCCATGAGGGTAGAACTCATGACCTCCCAATGTTAATGGAGACTTTCCACAAGTTCCCTCATACCCAATCGACTGTTCATGAAGGGACCTACGGACTATTCATGGACAAGGATCGCGAAAATTGTTAATATTGGGTGCCGGACTCGGCATTGACTCAGTAGGGTGAGCTGCTTGTTTTCGGTTAACTTAACTGTCGAACACATTGCAAATTACTAGTGTTGCAGAAACTACAATGAAGAATTGCATAACGACTAGGTCGCCGGCAATGTGCTCAGATAGCAGAAGGCCGGCAGCTCGCCGCGGTGCTCGCCGGTTCTGTTGCGAGCAAGCGCAACAAGTTTCTCCTGGGAACCGCGAATCCTGCCGACTCGTCACAGGCGGACCAACTCAGTCTAGTGGTTTCTACAGTGCAGTCCACGAGCCTCACAGTCAGACAGTCTGGTTCATTGCAACTTCTTCATCAGCGGCAATTACATAATCATGCTGTTTTGTTTAATTTCTGATACTGAATTATTATTGTGGAACTGAACGTCCAACTGTAACTCTGTCACTCTGCCACCCCCGTCCCTTCCTCTTTGCTAATCTATTGATACGGTGCATCGTTGGACTAGGTTTAATGAATGTGGCAAACTTAGGCATGCTTGAAATAAACGACTTCGTACACGCATGCTCTTCGTGCCGTTTCATCACGTTTTTTAAGATTCTTTTCGAACGTGACTCTAGCTTACTTACTAGCTACTGATCGACAACTGCCAGATGCAATCATGAACATGAAAACCCTAGCTTTTCAAACTTGTCACAGTCTTATTTAAATAATATCATCACATGATTTGAAATTTTGAGTTCGCCACGAGGTCTTCTCATTTGATTTTCTGCTTGATGTCCTTATTTGCATGTGAATTGAGTATGAGTATGTGAACTTGTAAATCTACATACTGTATAAAGGAAAGATCAGAATCCTTGATATTACAGGGTTTTTTATTTTTTATTTGATGAATAGGAAATATTATTTGATGGGGTTGGTGTTCATTTGTTCGGGATCCACTTCCAATGAAAATATTATATGAATAAAATATGAAATTTCTGCTACAATCAGTATGTTGAACTCATTGTAATCTTTACTTTGTTAAATATATTTTTGGTAAAATGTTGTAATGACTTTATTACTTACTTTTTTAATATTCTATATACTTGTTCTTTAAGTTAGTGAAGCTTGACGACACTTTGGATCAATCACATTCAAAACCACAATGTCATGATTCTCTCAAAATTTGACTGGATGAGAGCGCTAGGCATGTAGAACTTAGGGCTTTATAATGCTCAACTCTCAATTCCAATGCTCCAATTCCTTGAAAAATACTTACATGACAAAGAAAATTGAAAGCTTTCACAGGGAGAAATAAAGACATTCCCAAATGGGATTTCATATGGAAGTGGGATAAAATTTCCACAATTGTAACTTTCTTGGGATGATTGTAGTGTATTTTCTATCTGGAATTGATTTTGTCCGCATTTCCCATATGGGAATCTTGTATTTTATCTCCCTGTGTTTTGTACCTAGGAAAATGAATCTTGGAGCAACAATTGGGGATACTAGACAAAGATAAATAAATAAATAAATAAAAACTACAATTTTAATCTCACTTTTAATATTATTTATTGCATTAAGAAAAATGGAATTAGGATTTGAAGTGTTAACCCCTAAAAGCCCGAGGGGTATAGAGAAAATTTAAGATGTATTATAAATTGTGACTTCCATAACTTTGATGAAGTTTATTTCAAAATTGAAAATGAAATACGTGATGTTTGAAAATTATCCATATGGTCAAATTTCCAAAAATAGTTTTAATCTCCATTTAATGAATTTAGAAGCGATCAACTTTAAAATTCAGCAAAATTACATTTTATATTTTAAAATTCAAAGTTTAGTATTGTTAGTTAGAATTGTATTTTCATTCTAGAAGTTAAAAAAGCAAAAGAATTGATGAAAAGAACAACAATACTTTCTTCATTGATAGTAAATTTTGTAACATTGGACAATGTAGAGGACTTTGTCTTTGAAAAACTCCCATGGGTGGAGTTAAACTTGGATTCTCGGGGGGTGTAGTGATATGTTGGAGTAGCAATATACGTGCGAACAAATGATAGGGTATTTTAAAAACATGGGAACAAAAAATTATAAATGGACTTAGAGGTAATATAGGGTATCAAAAATGGCACTGGACATCTTTAAAGTACTATAGGGTCTGGAATAATAGGTAATTTGGAATTATAAGTAATGCAAGCCCCTTTTCTATAAACCCAAAGTAGAAAATTACATAATGATAGCATGTGAAAAAAAAAACCAAAAAAACAAGTAATACCCCCCTATAAAATAGTTGTTGTTCGCACCTATATCCTTAAGTTTTTAACACACTGACCCCCCCGAGCTTGGATTGGCATGATTCAAATCAAGTTGACGATTAGACTTTGTTTTTTATTATAAAATATTATCAATTTATTCAAAAAAATACTTTTTTGACCTTGAGCAACTCCTAAAAATGGGTAGCGATTACAAAATGGACTCTTAGGTTGTTAGGGGTTAATATGGACCTAAAAGCTTCTATAAAAAAAAGCCCTTAATCCCTAACTGTTCAACCGTCCATTTTTTGGACGATGTACATATTTCATCCACGTTTTTGCAAGGAATACAACAAAATTCTATGGCAAGATAACTTCACACATGTGTGATTTGATTAGAAAGGGGATGATTTGTGAAAAATTATACCTCATTTTATGTTGTTGTGATTCACCAAAAATTTAAAAGATTTTAGTCTAAATGTGCTCTTGAAAGAATAAACTCATATAATTAAGAAACCAAGAAATATCCAAAAATTACTACACTTAGAATATTACATTTCCCGATTACATTTCAACCCATCCTAGGAGCAAGCACTATCGAAAATGTAGAAAACCACGTGCGAGAAAATGTAGGGTAGAATTAATTCAAGGCACATAATCTATACATTTTTTTTAATATACAATAGCGTCCTTGAAATTTGAATTGGGAATTATATATAATGCACAGTGTGGTTTAAGTTGTGGCATTTTTTTAATTCAGATGTAAAGCACCATAGAGGAAATTAAGTTTATATATTTTTTAAATATAGTCCTAATCAATATAATTAAACTAATTGTATATACATTGGATGAAAAACATGCAAGCGTTGCAAACAAATGGATGAATTTTACAAATGGTATCAATGATGGATGAAATATGCTTGCATCATGGCTTGCATCATCATTTTCAAGCACAAGGTAGGCAATTCATCCAAACCATGGGGTTTCATTGGCATTCTCCTACTCATTGGAATTTCATTCACTATAGCATGTTGATGTTGCTCTCTCCCACACGGTTGTCTTGCTCTCATAGGAGCATTGATACTAGAGGGAGTGTAGAAATCGTTGTGGCCATTGCTTGTGTGGGCAACGTCATTGTTATACATTCGTTGTGTAGCTAATGTCATTGCAGACTCATGTCTCGCTATTGGAGACCTTTGAGTTCATTTGTACTTGGGCGCCGTCACACTTCTTCTTTCAATTTGCTTTACTTTCTTTCATCTCTTGTTTATGTTTTGGGTTCAGGCTCCTACTGCTTACAATTTCTAGTAGTAGTTTTTTGGGGTGGTTTGATGTTTATATTGTTAGGGCTTTGTATGTGGAATTACTTAATCAATTTTTGATATGAATGCGGATGTACTATTTGATCCTAGACACTTGATGCGGAATTTAAATGTTGAATTGCATGCATAAATCAAGTATAGGTGTACCCGGGAACCCATCACAACATTTTTCATCCATAGATTGTTGATATCTTATTCGTAATTGAATTATGAAATATTTTTGAATTTCAAGTTTCAATTTATACAAAAATATTGGACATAGCAATCGCAGAGAATCTAAATTTTATAATGTACAACTTTTATTCATACATCAAGTTCAAAGTATCCCTCTTAGTTGCATTTTGTAATGCATTTTTGTAAACTGACAAATTTTGAGACATGTGAGGACGTTTAGGGGTTAACATATAGCTATCGTCAACATACTCTTTAACCCTTAAACGTCAAGAGGGCCTGGGCGGGGCAACCCGCAAGGCATCTAATTTTTCGGAGAGAGAATAAAAAATTAAAAAAATTAAAAATTAAAAAGAAAACAAAAAAATGCAAAAATGGCTCTGTTGGGCACTGCTGGCCAGCACTGTAGCACTGTTGAACTGCTGAACCTCAGCTGCCCCAACCTCAAAACTTGTTCAATTTGATAACTTTGATTGCTTACCAACGATTCCACAATCTTTCAAATGAGGCGCAAATTTGGAATCTAGATCGCTTTTTCAGTAGCTTTCCAACACACCAATCCTCGCTTGATTTGGTTGAGAAAATCCACTCTTTTCTTCATTATTCTCTTTTTACTAAGCCCATGGGGCTTACCTTGACGTTAATGGGTTAATATTCACAATTACTTTACTGAAACTTAGATTATTCTATCATTTTCATGCCTTGCCTTAAACATTTAGATTAATAACTACTTTTTCTACTATTTTTTCTTTTCATTCCTTTATTTTCTACTTATTGCAATTTACTTGAAATCCATTTATTTTTAATTATCAAGAATGAAGCAAGGATCCTATGCAAAATTATATTTAAATATATCATCAAGGTGGACGGAAGGGATGAATCTTGTGCCAGTTGACTTGATGTGCGAATCTGAGATAATATGGGGATTAGGATATGTATGAAACTGGGGCTTGAAGCATATCATTTGAATATGGCATCCATTCTTCTCTTACCATGTTCAAAGCGTGAGGAAAATGGCAGTATGGCACGGGCATCGAGACTATTTATTGATTTATCTGTCCCTGCAACACTAATTTCATCCATCGTGTAACAGTAATTCTCACCTGGGTTTTCTTACAAGATATCATATCATTCTTCAACCCCTTACTGTTCACCTTTCAATCTCAAGCATCTGTCAGGGGATCGGAGGAATTGCAAAGAATTTTTCCTAACTTCAACAGGACCAAGCAAAGAGAGTCTGAGAGTATAATCATTTTACTCAATGTAAAGGGTGTGGTCCAGCGAGATATGAAGAACGTTATGACTTTATGTCATAATCATTTTGACATAAATAATTGTCTTTTTGTCAAAAATTGCAACAAGTCATCTTGTGATTGGTTTAGGGTGACTTGAACTTGTCAAAATTTGACGTGGAAAATTTCAAATTTAACATTAGGATGTTTACATTTGACATTCATATACTGTAGAAGTTATTAGATAGGCACTTGTACATTATACAGAATATGAGGTAACAAAGAACTTTATAATTGTTTCATACATATTTCATCTTCTTCTCATTATTGCAGTAGTTCTCATTATTGCAGTAGTTGATAAATCATTTATTTTTCAGCCTAATTTTTAAATTTTTTGTTACACAAAAATTCAGAAATAAAAACTCCAGCACTACACTTGGCGTGAACAATGAGTCAATTTGTCCGTAAAAGTGCTCTTGGTAGGCCACCGTAGCCTAAACAGACCCAATTCAACAGACTATACTAGTACATGAAAATTGAAAGCTCTTCCAACTATTTAAATTCATTTTATGATATTTCGATATTTATTTACTTTGATATTGTTCTCTAACTCTATACAAAGTGAATTCAACAACAGCTCATGCAACCTTTAGATTATTGAGTTTCAATTCATTAATTTAATCAAAATCTTCAAATTAATGCTATACAAGTCAACAATATATGTATATATATATCCTACAGTTTTGATGAAACTAGGTTTTCAATAACGTAGAAGAATCTTCAAAAAACTTGCATTGGAATTTCATTTTTGATAAATTTTCAAATATTTTACAAAATTGAGTATTTGAAGTTATCAACTTTGAAATCCAATTATTCAGAGACAAGAATTAATTTCGGATTGATTTTTTCTCTAAATTGGTCACCATGACATGCATTCAAACTTTCATGATTACAAGTATAGATTTTAGTCAAGAAATAATATGGTATGACTTTTTAAAATGAAAGTAGTCATCAAATGTACTCAATTTTTGATAATCACTATTCAAAACGAAATAAAATCATTAACCCCTAACTGCCTAACCAACCGTGTTTTTATTGATGTACATAATTGAATTTTTTTTTTTCGTTTGTCATGCACTTTTTAAACTAAATAAATACTACAAAACTCTATGGCAAGGTAGTTTCATGTATCTCTGATCTGATTAGAAAGGGAATGATTTGTGAAAATTTTATACATCATTTCACACCATTGTTTTTCACCAAAAATTTCTAATATCTTAGTTCAAATCGAATCAAAAGTGCTCTTGAAAAAGCAACTCATAGAATCAAATTACAATAAAATTTTGAATTTTACGTTTCAAATTTTATACAAAAATATTGGTGATAGCAATTATAGATTTAACTGTATGAATAGAATCTATAACTGATAATGTACAACTTTTATTCATACATCTGAATTATCTGTAAAGGCAACACAGGGTAGCTAGCCTGTTTTTTGCCTTGTGATTGACATCATTTTAATGTTCCACCTTTTATATGGGGATCCTAGTTTTAATCTTGTAAATATAATTTTTTGTCTAATTCTTTTTGTGAATGGCCTCACTTCAATTTTTGATTTAGGCACTACACCATTATACCAATATGACATAACTAATAAAATTTAGTATTTTTTTTTTAGCTCTTTTGGACATGAATGAACTCATGTTGTATGAAATGGTTATTATTGCAACCTTCAAATAAGGTTGATTGTAACAAATCCATTCATAAGAATATATATTGAAACGTCACTTGATCAAACACTCTTGTGATATTTTGAGATTTTTTAGATTTTCAACATCCAAGTCTAAACCTAAGTCTGAAATAAAGTGCTACATAATTTGGTCAAGTCTATAAAGATTTTGGTCAAAACTTACGATTGTCAATATACCAAATAGTTTGAGAAAATTCTTACTCCAAGTGACTTTGCAATACATGATGCTGAAGGTTCATGAATTATGTTACTAAGATTTTCAATTCAATCTTACATGTGCATTACAAGCAAATGAATATCAAATCTATCAATTAAATTATATTAAATTATTATATATATATATATATATATAATATGACGTGGCCAAATATTGGCCACATCGGATTGGATTTGTTTTATTTTCCATTCATTTATGTGCATAAGGTACTAGTTGATCTTGGCAGCCTTTTGTAGGCCAAAAATTGCTTGTAATGGCATTTCCAAAATTTCAAATGTTTAGTTCTTTTTGGTGTAGACATCAACAAGAGGGACATTAACCCTTAAAAGGACATGGTTTTTTTGAATTTCACATCCAAAATCTCTTTTAAACTTCATTCTAAGTATGATTTACAAGATTCTAATTTACTTTGATTCAAATCTAAAGAAGTACGCATCCTTATAAAATGCTCGGTTTGGTATTTAGAACTCTATTTGGTTCAATGGAGTAGATGATATCAACAAGACTCTCTCAAAATATCAGAAAGTCCATGGGACTTGGTATATCCTTTAAGGGTGAAAGAGTTTTTTTGTATGTTTAACTCTTTAATGTCCCGATTCAACATTGTTTTCGAAAATTCATTATAAAATGTTTGATGAAAAACAAAAATGAAGTTGATGTACAAAGCTAAGTTGTAAGTGTCAATGCGAAGATCACATCCGTACGGTTTCATTCATCATATTTTTTATTAATATTTTTAAATTAATTTTGCAAGGTTTTCTCTTGAAGTTCAATTAAAATTTCTCAAATTCACACAAAATAATTTAAAAAATATTGTAATGAAATTGGAATAACATGCAGTACCAGATGGTATGGTTTCTATTATTTGATTCTACATATTTTGGAAAATCATGTTTAAGGTCTCCATTTTTGAACTAAGAATGAAACTTGACCTAAATCAATTGTGTTGTTTTTCAAAAATTCACAATATCTTATTTTGAAGATCCATACAGTGCAAATGATAGTCAAGTAACACAAGAACCAAGAGAAATTTGGATAGATGAAAATTTGCACATGATGTAGTATTGAGAAGGGTTGCAATCTATTCGTCGTTCATTATATGGACGCAGGCACGTCAAAGGGTTAACACGAGACTTTTTTTATCTACTAAAAAATACAAAATATTTTTCAATTTTTATAACGTTTGCAATACTAATCGAATTCTCATGAAATTAAACTTCCTTTGTAAAGCATAGCACGTAGAAGCTAGTATTAAAAGATTCTCAAGATAAAATTTAAAAATATGAAGTCACTAAAGTCCACTTTAAAATTTCAAATGCTCTTTTTGGCACTTTTTAGGCTTTATGGACTCACCTTTCAGTGTCTAAATTAAAAATAAAACATCCTTACAGATATTCATGGTTAATTAAAGTATTCTCCAAAACATACTTTTATCATTCAAAAATGTGAGATATGGACTATTTTTTTGTTAACCCCTAAGTGATAGAAGAGTGTTGGACAAAACGTAGATGTGTTGTAATAAGTGACCTCTTTTTCTTCGATGAAATTTGGTCCCATAGAGAAAATAAAAAACATGATGTTTGAAAATTATTCAAACAGGAGATCTTCATGAATAGTTTTAGATCTCCAAGAATAGTTTTAGATCTTCATGTAATGAATTAAAAACATTTAACTTCAAAAGATATCAAAATTACAAATTTTATTTTTTGAATTTGAAATCTGGTATGATTGGTTAAAATCGGAACATCGTTATTTTCCCCAAATAGTAAATTCTATAACACCAGGACAATATTGAGGTCTTTGTCTTTAAAAATTTATCCTTGGTGGAGTTCAACTTGGATTGACATAACTCAAATTGGGTTGAAAAGTATACTTGATTTCCTATTTTTGAGTATATTTTATTTTTTATAAAAGTATAAATTTTCATTCTGAGCAGCTCGAGAAAAGGGTGGCGACCATAAACTGGTCGTTTGGTCGCTTAACCCTTTAACGTCCCAGTTCATCGTTGTTTTCAAAGATTCGTTATAAAATGTTTGATGAAAACCAAAAATGGAGTTGATGTACAAAGAAAAGTTGTAAATGTCAATGTGAAGATCACACCTGTACGGTTGGATTTATCACATTTCTTTAAAATATTTTTTTATTAATTTTGCAAGCTTTTCTCTTGAAATTCAATTAAAAATCATGAATTGACGGATTTAAAAAAAAAATATTGTAATGAAATTGGAATAACATGCACTACGAGATGGTATGGTTTCCATTATTTGATTCTACTTATTTTTGAAAATCATCTTCAAGGTCTCACTTTTTGAACTAAATATGAAACTTGACATAAACCACTTCTGTTGTTTTTTCAAAAATCATAATAACCTATTTTGAAGATCCAAACCGTACAAAGGATAGTGAACTTGCACAAGAACTATGAGAAATTTTGGTGGATGAAAACTGTCCAATTTGAATGGAATTCTAACAGTTTGAATCTGTTCAGCGTCCACTATGTGGACGCAGGCGCCTGAAAAGGTTAAGAGTTAATATATCTCCTGAACTTCTTTGAAGTTTTTTGTCAAGACAAACAAACATTCAATACATATATACACATACATACATACATACATACATACATACATATATATATATATATATATATATATATATATATATATATATATATATATATATATATATATATCTGTGTGTGTGTGTGTATCCTAGCATTTGTACATTATAGATATTCATAACTCCTCTTTGCAAATATTATTTAACTCAATGAGTGACTATAGGTTTCACCTACGAGATTGACTTCCTAAGTTTCAATAAATAAAAAATAAAAAATAAAACAATAAAAGAATTAAAAAAGAAGACTTCAAGAATCATAACATTCTTTAACAGCGCCACTGTTCACCTTTGGAAATCGGAATCCCAGGTCCGAATCTTTGTATGAATTGTAATCTTTAAGAGAATCAAAGCTATTGTTAGCTAGAGATGGTTGGGTAGCTCAACAAACTTTTGTTTTTTTAATTGTCTCTACATGTTCCACATCATCAATTCCATGTTCAGATGCTTATTCTCTGTACAAGCAAAAGGGTATGTTGCCATACTAGCTAAGGAATGTTATGATGTCTTCAATAAATATTTGACTTCAAAAATCTCAAAAAATCACCATGCTTAGATTTTCGCATTTTAAAATTAGAAATAGAGAGAGTAAGACAGGCCTACATGCCTGCATGAATGAAACATCCGTTAAAAATAGTGGTATGAACTATGCCACTAGTGGCTAAATGGCTATTCTTGATGCCTTCTCTCGAAGGTAGACCCTATATCTACCTATTCCTTCCATTAAACACCATTAAGAAGAACCGACATGCTCTCTCTCTGCCCGCCTCCCCAAAATATGTTTAGGGGACCCATACAACAAGGCCAATGAACCGCTCACCATAAATGTGTGGACTGTGGTGATAGCCAACCAGGCGCTATTAGGATTCTAACCCGGGTCACTCCATAGGAGTGCCAAGGCCCGAAGCACTTTAACCCCTAACCGCCCAACTATGCATATTTTGCATGATGTACAGATTTGAACTCCGATTTCTCATCCATCATGCACTTTTTGCAGTGTGGATTTTTTACTGAAACTTTTATGGGAAGTTAGCTTCATGCATGTGTGATCCGATTAGAAAGGGGATGATTTGTAAAAAATTTATGCCTCATTTCATGTTGTAGTGTTCGACCCAAAATTTCGAAGATTTTAGTCTAAAAGTGCTCTTGAAAAAGTCAACTACTAAAATTAAGCAACCAAAAAATCCCCAAAAATCACTACACTTAGAGTATTAAATTTCAAACCATCACAACAAATTTCATTATTAGATTGTCAATATCTTATTCGTAATCATATTACAAAAGAGCTCTAAGTTTTAAGTTTGAAAATTTATACACAAATATTGGTGATAGCAATCGCAAATCTAACCGTATGGATAGAATCTAAAATTCATAATGTACAACTCTTATTCATTCATCAAGTTGAAAATATCCCTCTTAGTTGCATTTTATAATGCATCTTTGGAAAACTGCCAAATCTGAAAAGGGTGAGAACGTTTAGGGGTTAACCCTTTAGTGCCCAGGTAACCGCTAAGTGGTCACTAGGTCACTAGAAAATGAAATGTTGTAAAATCTATGAACCATCTCAGTCCGATGTCTGAAGTTCAGATGTGTAATTTTTGATTTTGTAGATGATGCAAAAAGAAAATTTGAAATTTGACTTTCTTAGCTATCCAAATACCTATGTACAAAACACTAAAATACTGCAAATACCTCAAAATACAACAAATACTTACAAATACAACACATGTACTATGTGGTATTTTTTGTGTTTGGAAGTTTATTATCTTGTATCTTTTTTTGGATTGTGTACTCTTGTTCACGTTCCATTAGTGTATGTAGTCTGATCTTGATCAATGTACCAACTCCTTTCTTATTTTAACATATAAATTTTGTCCTAAACCGTACATGGATAAGTCACTCTCACTTATAAAGTTCGCAATAATTATACATGAGTCCGTTCTTGACATGAAAGATTGCAATGAAGAGGTGTTGGCACAAGTCATTGCTGAACATCTTCATTTTTATTTTTGAAAATTTAACCCAAATTCTATTTAACCTTGAAGTCACACACCCCACAAAATCTCGTTTTTGAGTGTGCATTATACGGTTCAAAGACATACTATAATCTTCCAATCCAACGGTCCGATCTTACCAAGATTTAACCGACACTTGTTTCATTAAGCTACACTTACATTTATACAGTTGAATAGTATTAATAGTATCCCTAATTTCAACAAAGATTTTTTTTTAAAAACATCGCCCAAAAAATTGTGGTTTCTCCAGAACCACCCTGGGCACTAAAGGGTTAACAATCACAGTAGTGAAAACTTGTGCAGATTTGTATTGTTCAATTTACAATCATTACTAGAGAAGGTTTTTGATTTAATGATGTTCAATTGTATAAATATGATCTGTGGGATATAGTTTACAACCTTGGTTTACAAATCATCACTCAATAATTCTTCGAAGTTGCGCTTTTCAATAAGAGAAAATTAGTGTTTATTGCTTTTTTGAATAAGTTGTTTCACTCAATTTTTCTTGAATGACAAATGAAAACTATTGTGCACACAGCCACTATTATGCAATTAGATATGAATTCTAGAAGTTGGAAACTGGGAATACAGTAGCATGCAGCAAGTCAGTAATGCTCCCCTGAAATGTGCACTCAGCACATTGAAAATTCCAATATCTACCCCAGTAAATGTCTACGCCAGTAAATACCTACCCCAACATTTAGATTGTAACCTACACTTCCCTCGTCAGTCGTGAGGGATACTTATCCCAGGCATCTTTGACTATCATAAAACCTAAAACCTGGAATACCTCATTTCTTGTGTCTGTATGATACTGCAATGCATTTTTTTTTCCATTTTGAAGTACCATAAAACCCAAAACCCTCAGTCTGTTCATGTAAAGATTTCTGCAGTAGAATTTTCTGTTGCCACTGCAGTCCCAATGATGCATACTAAATGTTATGTAGTTGAGGCTCTAAGCGGAAAAATGCATGAATAACATCGTCGTCCACAGTGTTTCACATTACAATTCATCTCATGGTGTGCATTGTTCATGGGTGTCTTACAAAAGCAACCATGACTGGGTAACTAGAATACGATATCAACAGGGACAAAAATCGTTACACTGGAGGACTGAAAGATTCAGCCCAGTCTGGCTTTCACCAATAAAGTGCCCAACATACGATTAAGATATAATAATACATGTGCTATGTCCTACCTAACGCCATCAAAGTCCCAATTTTCAAATTCAGGTCGGTATGGCACTAGAGCAAAACTAAACAGGAAGAATATCACCCACAAGAAAGCACGTCTACCCAATAAATATCACACTTAACATCAGAACACAATAAATTGAAGAAAATGAAATACAACACAATTCATAAGCGCAGCTTAATAGACGATGATACCCACTAAAAATACCCTCCACTAAATCCCCAGAAATCCATGAAAAAAAAGCTTGCTTGCGCAGTTCTGTGTGTGGTACCGAGCAACATTCAACAAATGCCATCAAGAACACAAAATGCCAATTGGTTGTCAGGTCGGAGATCTCAACTTCTTCGTGTCAAAACCAGGATCATAATACACAGAAAGTGATTTGCCCCTACAATATGATCCCACAAGCCGTAGGGAGAAGATTGCAACGAGAATCAGGGCAGCTAAGTCTAGTCCAAAAAGTAGCGCAATATCGATTTTCTGCGCTCAATCGAACAAGCTGAAGCCCATGTCCTGCACATTTACACGCAGTTGTTTCCAAGTGAGAATTTGAATAATGGTCAAAACGAAACCCTAAACCTAAAGTACATCCACTCCTATCACACACAGAACATACTGCCACAATCCCAAGGTAGTCTTGCTACATGAGAATAGACAGAATTGTCAAACCCTAAACCCTAAACATCATTTGAATACTTACATCATCTGACTCTTCCTTGGGCTCTTCCTTAGGCTCTTCCTTCTTCTCCTCAGCAGCAGGTGCAGCAGCAGCAGCGCCACCTCCTGAAGCCACGACTACGCCGCCACCTCCTCCCGAGGGCACGGATGCAAACTTCTCCTTTCCTGCTGCTATCACTTCCAAGATATCCTTGCCTTCCAACTCCTTCAAAAATAGGTTTACCCTATCGGAGTCGGCCTCGGCACCGACTGCAGACACACACAAAAAAAATCATCACTCAGAGCCTGATATAATCAAGATCGAGGTTAACCTCAAAATCTCACTCCGTTGAACGCCCAATCGTTCCACCAACCAAGAATCATGACAGCCAGAAGACAATGGATGAAAGAAAACCTAACTAGAGATTAACCCTAAATCACGCCTGCGACAATTACCTGAGCCGAGAATGGCCTCGATATCCTTGGCACTGGGGGATGCATTGCCTCCCAAAAGAGCCAAAAGGTAGGCAGCGACAACCTTCATGTTGACAAACGGTAAAATCGCGACGTAGAAGGAAGAGCGAGATGCGAGAAGAGCAAAGATAAACTTGCAAGCGGAAGCAAAGAGAACGAGTCCTGGAATCCCAAAACCATCTTCTACGAAACCCTAATTTCTTCAACGGCTCCGATGTCGCCTCATCCTACGGTCCAACGTTGCTGTCTGTTGACGGTTGGGGAAGCAACGAAATCTGTGCACCTCCGTTGATGACTTCCTTCTTCGTCGGACGGTACGGCATACGTATATGGTTAGGCTGCGTACAGTACATTACGTTATAATACGGTGTGTAGCATGCGTGGATTTGTAGTGTACAATGAATACAAATTATGTTACTCACCAGGTATAAAACTCTTAATGGAAAGAATGCAAATCCTCTATAGAATCACCTGCAAAAGAAATCATGATTTTTGGAGGTTTATCAACTATAAAATTATTGATTGAAACGTCTTATACTAAATTGCTCAAATTGCTGAATAGTAAGTATCCCACCCTATACCCGGCACAGTAAACATTGTATTTATTTAGAGGCAATCTATATTAATAAAACCATTTTTCAGTTATAGACAACATCACTACAATTCTAACCCAAATGTTTTTACATTTTTCCGATAAAATATGAATTAGTAATAAATTTTCAAAGTTATATGCTATTTTAAGCCTATTGTGTTGCTAGGTACCTCCCATAAGTCCTAAGAAAAGTAAGGGGCCTTAACCAATAGAAACCTTCAAATAGAAAATGAGAATGTTGGTGATGGAGCAAATAGGGGCGGAAATGGGGGGGTTGGAGTTGATGGCGGATACCATAACACCACTCAAAATGTCACCACACATGTAATCATAATGTGCAATTAAAAAGAAATTGTACACTAGCTTGAGTGATTTTGAGGACTGTCGGTATTCAAGTGATTTGTAGAGCCCCAGGTGATTTGTATCAATTTTTTCATCCATTATCCACACGGCGGGACTTCTACTAGGTATTGATGGAGATTCTCTAAGGACACCAAATACTAAAGAAAAACTTCTTTTTTGAATTGATATGTATGAAGATTTGGTTTGTCTGTTTAAAATTCAACAATAAGGTTCTTAAGATAATGAGACTTTGGAAATTATATTTATTAGCCATGATATTATTGCACAAATTAAGAGTCTTGGGCAGAAGCTAAAAGATATGATTTTGAATCAATTTCTTTTGTCAAATTCTTTAACCCCTAAGCTTCTCTAGCTTTTATGGACTTAAGGACATCATTGCTTTTGATGTCATATAGGTCTACATGTAAGTGAAGTTTAGAAATCTCAACTATACGATCCTGTAGTATTCATATTGTAGATGACGTGGATCAAATTTGGAGTCATTCGGCCATTTACTGATTGCGAGATCATAATGTTTGCGTATTAGAAAAGGATGCTGAAATTTCCAGTAGCAACACATTAGAGGTAAAGTTTGTTTTCAAAACTACTCAAAGGAAAAAACTTTAAAGTATGAAGTGGTTCAAAATCATCTTATAAACACATCAATACCAATCAAAACTCATGGAAATATTTGATGTGCCCTAAAATGGCCTTGCAATGAAAAAAGTAGCCCGGAAGGTGACCCATTTGGCCCATAAAAGCAAAATGTGTCTAAGATAGACTTGTGCACTAAAATGACTCCCAAACATTCAAAACAAAATGGTTTGACATGAAAACTTTACCATGATAACTAGACTTCAAGAAAAATCTAACTCAACAATGTTTATTGAAAACGGACATTGAATGAAGGAGATACAAATCCTTCAAGTTGCAGCCATCAAAATGCACAAAAATTGTCCAAGAAAAAGACTGATGCTTTCAAATGATTCCCAAAAATTCAGTACATCTTGGACTGATCTAAATTTTTTACTACACAAACTACACATCGTAAGGGGGGTTTTCCCAAAATTTCATTGAAATATAACACTAGTGCAAAAGTTATACCTCCTCAAAAGAAAAGTAACTTAAAAAACATTCAAAATATGGACGCCGGGATGGTTAGGGGTTAAGAATAACAACTAGGGCTACGCAACGCTACAAATAACAGTTGATGAAATGAGAGTCATAATCTATCATGCCCTTTGGAATTTACTTGTTCCTATTTATTGTTCCTTTTCATAACTAGAACCCCGTGGTTGGGGAAGAGTCAAAGCTCTAGATTTATCTAGAGATTTTTACAATTTAAATAGTTTACAAATAAATAAATAAAACTGACCAATTTTCAATTTAAAAAAATAAATATGAAAATGAAAAAGCACTCAAATTCAAAATCAAAATCATAAAATAAATTATAAAATACATGTAAATAAATAATTAAAAAAATAAAAAATGGTTTCCATAATCTAAAAGATTCACCAAAAAAAATTTTACTAATAAATAAATATTTCAAATTAAAAATAATAATAATGATGATTTTCATAATCTAAAATATGAGAAAAATATTTCAAAAAAATAAACAATTTAGCAATTGTCAATTTGTGAAAAATTAACTGGTCTTGGTGGTGCATGAGGTGGTGAAAAGGTAATGATTAAATTCATTCATGGTGGCACATGAGGGGATGAAGAGGTGATGATTAATTCTAGATAGAACTGGCTGGTCCACCTATAGTATACATAGATCATGACAAAGGATGCTTTTGCCCAACATTCTAGACTAGAACCCTATGATCGGAGAAGTAGTTCTAGATTTATCTAGTACTAACAACAAATAGAACTTATTAAATGTCAATCTGTAACAATAAATAAAACTTGTAGAAAAAGTAATTAATTCAAATTTGTAATAATATAAATATAACTAAAAATGAAATGAAATAAAAATTAAGATGTGTTATCAGCATAAAAATAACAATGGTTTTCATAATACAAAAATAAGTGAAATTAAATTAAAATAAATATTTAGGAATTTTCAATTGAAATTTTCTTATAATAAATTACTTTAAATTCCAACTAATACAAATTAAGAATAAATATAAGAAGAGAAATTCAAATTTCATAATAATATAAACATTTTCATAATCTTTATAAAAAATTCAAAATGTGTAGAGATAAATAAAAATATATAAAACATAAAATAATAAAAATGCTTCTCATAATCAAAAATACATTCAAAAGAATAATATTGGTAAAAAATTAGTATTAAAAGATGTGAAATATCTTTCATATAAAAGCACATACATAAGTAAATGTATAAGTAAAAATTAAAATTAAAATTAAAACGCTTTTGCATAACCAAAAATATCAAGTGAAATTAAAATTTACAAATAAATAATTATTATTTACCAATCGTCAAGAGGCAAAAGTAATTTAAGTTAGAAATTAGTATGAAGAAATATATGCATAACCTTTCATATAAAACTATATAATGAAAATGTGGAGAAAAGGTAATCATTAAAACCATTTAATCACAGTGGCACACGAAGTGGTGAAGAGGTAATGTTTAATTCTAGATGAAACTGGGCGGTCCACCTATGGCATGATGACAAAAGATGCTTTTCGCCCAACTAGAACCCGTGGCCTAGGAAGGGAACTCTAGATTTATTTAGACATTTAAACAAAAATTTGACGAATAAAAAAACACAATTCATATAAAATTAAAAAAATTCACTTGTAAATAAAATAAAATAAAATCCAATTTTCAAATGGTAAAAGTAAAAGTAAATATAAAACTTAAAATAGTTTTCATATTTTGAAATATGAAAAAGGCTCACAAATAAACAATCTGTCAATTAGGAAAATATAAAAATAAAAATAAAAATAATTTTATTATTTAAAAAATACTAATTGTAAAATCTTAGAATATATATATATATATATTCACTATAAGAAAATCACTGATTAAAATATAACGGATTTTATAATCTAATATACTTACCAAAATAAGTTACAAATATAGATATGAAATTTACTAATTGTCAAATTGTAAAAGTAAATTTAAGATAAATATATCATTTTTTTTTTATAAATAAAATATCCAACAAATTCTAGTAACGAACCTACTAGCCTTCGAGTCCACAATTGATAGTTCTTAGGCATGGTTTTTTATGATGTAACCTCTCTATAATGTAACTTAGCCTTTCGTATCCTTGGATGGTTTTCCCATAACCGTTCCATTTTGCCCTCAAAGAGCATTACGTGAAGTAACCTAGACTTTTACGTCTTAGTCAATTTCATAGCCTTTCATTTCGTCAGTGGTGGTGTGGATAGAAGTAGAGTGCCAGTATTATTCAGAAATTAGTATGAAAGTATATTCAAAACCTTTCACGACCTTTGATATAAAAATTCCAGTGACTACGTTAGATCAGATCGGAGCTGGTTTAGAGAAAATGATATTGATGACTATAGGTTCTACTTGTGGATTTCCAACTCTTATAGGGTAGGTAAGCAAGTTAGCAAGCCGTGAGCCGTCAGTTGATAGTTCTATGGTAGGATGTTCTATGATGTAATTGAGACTTTTACATCCTTGGATGGCCCTTCTATGACTGTTCCATTCGGTGTTCAATTTTGTCCGCAAAGACCATTATGTGAAGTAACCTAGCATTTTACGTCTTATCTAATTTTATGGCCTTTGACTTCGTCACTAGTGGTGCCAAGAGAAGCAAAGCACTAGTATATAATGAAAATGTGGTGAAAAGGTAATCATTAAATGTGGTAATCATGTGAAAAGGTAATCACGGAGGCATATGACATGGTGAAAATGTGTGATTAATTCTAGATGGACCTAGGCAGTCAGCCCATTCTCTATATATAAATATATGAAATTTTATTTTTTAGCAACATTCTAGATAGATCTAGAGAATATGTTAAAAAAATTAAAAAATTAAAAATTCCACTTGTAAATATATGCATAACCTTTTATAACCCTCAATATAAAAATATATAATGAAAATAAATATATATATGGTGAAAAGGTAATCACTAAAGGCGCGTGAGGTGGTGAAGAAGTTATGATTAATTCTAAATGGAATTGGTCGGTCAACCCATTGTATGTATGTATATATGCAGATAGACATACATACAGTAGAACCATGGTAGGGGAAGGTAGCTCTAGTTTTATTAGGCTTTAAAAATTAAAAATACCTCATAAAAATAAAAATAATAATACCAAAAAAAATACAATAAAGAAATAAAAATAAAAACAAAAATGGTTTTTATAACCTAAAATATGGTCCAGAATTAAAATTTATAAATAAGTATAATTTACCAATGGTCAATTTGTAAAGGTAATATTAGTTATAAATTAGTATAAAAATATATGCATAACCTTTTACATCCTTTCATATAAAAAAATATAAAGGAAATGTGATGGAAAAGAAATCACTAACCATTCAATCATGGTAGCACATGTTCATGACATGGTGGTTGCACACGAGGTGGTGAAGAGGTATGATTAATTATAGATGGAACTGGCTGGTTCACCCATGTAGATATACATAGAGAGAATTCTTTTCTAACAACACTGGTAATTCCTCCTTCTCCACGACTGGTCGGTATCTAATTACCGAGCCTATAGAAACAGAGAATTCTCACTACAGACACTCTGAACGATATCCTATGAGGGTCGGACGAATAGGACTATTGCAACTACCGACGTTCGCTCGATAGTTAGTATAAATTCCATTCAAGCTAGTCAAAAAATAATAACACGAAGACTGAGGAGATAGTACTCAAAAGGAGTGAAGGCAAAAGGAAGAAGAATCCGATATAAGGAAAAACACAATGAAACTGTAGTTCGGAAAAATACAGCTTTGCCAATGAGTTTGGCTCTATTGCTTATATACAAGTACAACCCGATCTGACTTAGTATTGTCAGATCGGTAAAAACGACTTCCTAGATCTACTTTCTGGGATAACTTGGAAAATTACCGAGGTAGTAAATGACCAAGTCGGTAGACTACCGGTAGTTAATATTTTACCGTTAACACTATGCCCTCTCTAAACCAAGTTCACTCCTGGAAGTTGTAAAAAAATTTGAGGATGTTTGTACAATTTATCTACCGGACAGGCAACGAAGTCGACGACTGGCATGAGGAGTAGGAGCGATGATGTCGTCTTCCGAGCCGGACGCCAGAACGTCGACCACGGCTACCGGTGTGGTGTTGTGCCGGTGCGGTACTTTGGTCTCGTCGTCGGAGTCGTCAAGAGTTCGCGGAAGTCTGTGGGCAGTCGAGGGACTGATAAAAATTTCCAGGAAACAATTGCTCGAAGATGGAGTTGAATCCGGTAATCGGTAAACTGGGTGCTTGGATAGGGCCTCCTTCCGAGGGGGAGATATTTGTGTCCGGAGTGTGGGGAAGAGATTGCTCCTTGTCTGGATGGTCATTCTCCTAGGTCGGATATGCCCTTCGGTACTGTTGGACCAATTGGTAGGCTTGAGCCAACGCAAACGCATAACCGCTGGACTCGTCTCTGGCGGCCTCGATATCGGTAGTGATGGCTGCCATCTGCAACGAAAGTTGCTCTGTCTTGCGATGTTGCTCGTCGAGTTGTTTTCGAAGACCGGTAATCAATGTGTTGTTCATCTAGGTCATGCGTCGGTCTTGGTCTGGAATTGCTATTAGGAGGGTGATGTAGGTTCGCTGCTGCCGGGACTGTTCGGAGGCGGAGCGATATTCCTCTCGGTAGTGGTCGCGGTCGGAACGAAGGCGATGGCTTCGGCTCTGGATTGCCGGAGCTCAGTCGTCACTGTTGTCAGCTGCTATTAAAGCTCGATAATCCTTTGCTGAGCGGCTGCTACCAAGGCCTGGAGTTCGACTTCTTGTGTTCGAGTAGTTTGGGCTGCAAGGATTGGCTCGACCTAGTCGGCGATGGTATAAATGAGTTTTAACATGATACATGTGTTTGCTCGGAGATGGGCGATGTTCCGGTCGAGGGTGCGCGGTTGGGCCAATACTGGGACGTTCTCGGTACTGGTCGGTAGGCGTGTCGGCTGGATGAGCGGTGCTAGTGTAGACCGTGGTGCGAGTAGTATTGCCTGCAGTCTGGTAGTCGTGGTTGGTGTTGGTGTGAATATAATTGTCTTTATGGTGGCTGGTTCTGTGTTGGTTGGTGCCGTCAGTACCGATGTTGGTGTTGGAGGGGTCGGTAGATCTGGATCTAGTGTTGGTGTGGGAGTTGAAATTGCTGGTGCTACTGGTGTCAGTGGAGAAGGTGGTATTGCGGGATTGGGAACCTCTTGGATGTCGGAGGATCATGATGCACGTGATTGTGTCGGTCATGGAGCAGGTGGTGTAGTCAAATTTCTAATCGGAGAGGGGTGTGTGGAGGCAGAATCGTCTGTCTGTCGCGTCGGTGATCTCTGCCGCTGTCGGGTCCGGCTCCTGCCAAACTCTTGTAATGCTAGGTCCGCTACCATGTAGGTAGAGGTACTGGGCTTCCTTTTTGCTACGGAAGGGGAAGGGTCGGGTTGAGTTCGTGCGCGAATACGTGCTCCTGGCCCGGTGTATGGAGGGGTCGGTACCGGTGATGTCCTCGGTAGCGAATTCCGACGCGGGTCGACCCGTGGTGAAGGGGTCGGTACTGTCACGGCTGGGAGAGAATTGCGACGCGGTCTAGGGTGAGTTGTTGGTGCGATCGGAGCCGATACGGTAGAAACTCGGCTAGTACACCGAGATATGAAATGGTTGAGCAGCATGTCCCAAACCTCGGCAGAGTGACATTGAGTGGATTTGCCTTTCTACAACAAGTGGAGCTCGTTCGTCAGATTCTGCATCATCATCTGATTCCAGTTCTATGATCCGGTACTGTTTTTGGCCAACTCGTCTAAGGTTAGCAGCATGAGCACAAAGTTGTGCGAAGTGTAGGTCTGCTTCCGCTTGAAGTATAGCCCTTGAAAGATTCCGTACTTCCGATTGCGGAGTTCTACCGGTCCTTTGCTGAGGCTCCATTTGTTGTGCTTGGTGGCGTATATGTCGAGGGCGTTGGCTATTCCGGTGATGTAGTTGTAGTCGTCCCTGTTTGGATTGGGGTTGACCATATCTGTAGAACCGGAAGGCAATTTCAGTACCTCGGTAATTGTGGCCTCGGTAATGATGTATGGTTCGCCTCGTACTTGACCGATGATCATTTCCCCGGTAGTGTTGGACGCTGTATTGATGTAGCGTTCCACGATGTCGGTTCGGACTTTGTGGGTTGTCCAGGGGAGATTAACGTACTCCCGTAAGCCCACCTGGCGAATCCATTCGAGCTTAAATGGTGTCTCAGCAGTGTAGTCCCTCCATTTGGCCATGAGAGTCATTGGAAACAGAACAATTTTCGTCCAAACTCCGCTGGTCGGAAGGTCTTCGGAGTGTCGACGTTGGTCGGTAGTCGTCTGCTTTTGTCGGGCCATCCTGCAAAAACGAACACGGTGCGGTACTGCCTGTTTCACTCGGAGGGAGGAAGATATTAGGGTGCTATTAGGCTAGAGGAGGGAAGAATTCTACCCCGGCGCTATTCGCCTCAGTCGCCAATGCTTTCTACCTTGGAATTGTCGTAAAATTGTCGCTACCGGCCGCTGTTCACTCGGATAGGGAAGAAAGAAGGGAGTTGGAGAAGGAGGGCGGAAACGGACTGTCAACCGAGAGGGAGAGAGAACCGAGGTGGGAGAATAATGCATGGTGGAAGGAGGATAAATAGTAAGAGGGGTCGAGGAGGAAATGAATAAGGGAGTAATGACTAGCGGTGGCGTTAAGAGACCGGTGGTGGAGTTGAAGAGCCAGCCACGTTGAGACACGTGGTGGTTCGGTGGCGGTGGGTTAGGGTTAGGAGTTACCAGATCCAAGTTCGTCTGGCTCGGAGGTAAACTCGAGCTTACCGATACTGTCGGTAGGTCAAGTGTGAGGTTCGGGCGTACCGATGCTGTCAACAGGTCCGGGGTCGAGTTCGATGCTGTCGACAGGTCCGGGTTTGAGTTCGGTGCTGTCGGCAGGTACGGTTGTAGGGTCGGTTTGTCCGATGGTCCGTCGGGAAGATCGGTCGGATGAACCGAGGGTGTTGGTAAGTCCAAGAGTGTTATTTGGCTTACCGGGTTTCTGCAAAACTTTGCTTCGGTAACCGGGTCAAGTACCGCAGCTATGAAGTTGAGTGGGATTGTGGGTGTGGCCGTGGTCTCCTCGGTGTCGTCGTCGTCATTGGTGTCGGATTGGAGCAATATCTCGCTCTTTTTTGGTGCAGTTTGAGCTGCTTGAAGCGATTGATTGTTGTTGAGGAATCGGTAGGGTTTGAGTTTGTTGATGTTGACGATAATGGGTCGGGATTAAATTTTTCAACTGCCTCTAGCAACACAATGTTATTTGGAAGGGGGTATTGGTAGGGTCCAAACCACTTGTGTTTGAGCTTACCGGGGTGAATATTGGCCCCTTTTGGGTACCCTAGTACCGAGTCTCCTAACCTGAACTGATGAGTGACGTCAGTGGTGTTTGCCCATTGTGCGCGGTTCCACTGGGTGATACCTTGATTGTCGAGGGCTCGGTAGCGTGTTTCGTCCAATCGTTCCAAATCGCTTGTTTGGGCTGCTAGTACGCGCTGAGGGGTAGGATCTTGCTGCGTCACCTTGGTTGGTACCAAGTATTCGGTAGGCATTAGAGGGATGATGCCATATAGGAGTTGGAATGGTGTGTGGCCAGTACCGATCTTGACTGTTGTCCGGTAGGCGAATAACACCGTTGGTAGTTGTTGATCCCAATCAGTTCTGTTGTTGTTGACGAGTTTCTGGAGCAGTTGGACAATGACTTTGTTTGTTGATTCGGCCTGACCATTCCCTTGCGGGTAGTATGTTGTTGAGGTTGTGTGACGTTGGAGGAAATGCTCCATGAGGTCGTGGATTACTTTGTTGTTGAAGTGGACTCCCTAGTCACTTACAAAATGAAGTGGGCAGCCAAATCAAGTAAGGATATGCTCGTATAGAAATTTAGTCGTGTCGCGGGCGGTATTGTCTCGGAGGGCTACGGCTTCCACCCACTTGGTAGCATAGTCAGTAGCTACGAGGATGTACCGATAACCTGAAGGTGTGCGTTTGAGTGGTCCTACGAAATCAAGTTCCCATTTCATGAATGGTTCCTTCGATAGCGTGGTAAGTAGCTTACCGGTAACAACTTTCTTCAAGCACCGATCCGTTGGCATTTGTCACAGCTACGACAGAACTCCATGGTGTCTTTGTGTAGGGTGGCCGACCAATATCCGGCATCCAGAATTATCCTTCTGGTGATGTCGGTAGAAAAATGTCCACGAGAATTGCCCTTGTGTAGTTCGCGTAAAACCAATTGAATCTGCTCCCCGGTAATGCAATTTTGTAATGCAAAATCTTTGCTCTGCCTATACAAGGTGCCATCCATCAGCTGAAAAGGAAGAGCTCGGTAGGCTAGCCTTTTCTTGCGCTCGGTACTCCAGTCGGAAGGAAATGTTCCTTTCTGAAGGTAATCGTGTATCGAGGCGAGCCATTCGGGTTGGATGTTGAAGAGGTGAGCATCGGTAGTTGAGTCACTAATTTCGAGGGTAGGTTCGGCAGCAGCATTCCGAGATAACGCATCGGCCATGTCCTGGGATTTCCCTGGTTTGTAAACCACGGTAAAATCAAATTCGAGGAACAGTACGAGCCAGCGAGCAATGCGGCCAGAAACTTGGGTTTTATTGACGAGGTAGATCAACGCCATGTGGTCAACGTAGAACACAAATTTGTTACCGAGGAGGTAATTTTGGAATTTGTTAATCGCATAAACCATGGCCAATGCTTTGCGCTCGTTAGTTGTATAGTTCTTCTCCGCCCGGCTGAGGAGGCGAGATGCATAAACAATGGATTGGTCGATCTTGTTGGTAGGATTTTCAACAAGCATCGCACCTTCCGCGAGGTCGGAAGCGTCCGTATGGATGTGGAATTCAATCTTCCAATTGACCGCAATGAGTATAGGAGCGTTGACGTAACGCTTTTTTATGTCAGTAAACGCCTCTTCGCATTCGGTAGTCCAAGTGAATGGTTCGTCCTTCCGAGTGAGCGCAGTGATGGGGGCCATGATCTTGGCGTAGTCCCTGATGAAACATCGGTTAACTTGGGCTAACCCATTGAAGACTTGTATATCTTTGATGTTGCATGGTTGGGGCATTTTAACAATGGCCTCGATCTTCTTAAGGTCGAAAATTTTTCAGAGTTTTTCCAAATGGGTAAAACACTTCTGGAGTTTTTCCAAATGGGTCTCCGTAGTATTGTAGATGCTGAAATCATCGAGGAAGAGCTTCATAAAATCACCGAGGTATTCTTTGAAAGCTTGGTTGACTGCGCGCTGGTACGTCGGTGGTGCGTTCTTCAATCCGAATGGCATAACCACCCAGACAAAGGCTCTCCAGTCTTGTGTCGGTCTTCAGGACTGATTTTTATCTGATGATATCCTGAGAATTCATCAAGAAATGAGTCCATTTCGTGACCGGCTACCGAGTCGAGGCCTTCGTCGCCTTCAAGAAAGGGTAATGGGTATGGATCCTTCTTCGTCGCTTTATTGAGTTGGAAGTCCACACAAATTCGGAGTTTACCATTCTTCTTCGGTACTACCACGATCGGTAACAGCCAAGTGGCCTGGTCGACTGGTTCAATAAATCCGACATGCAGGAGTTTGTCGAGATCGTTTTTGACGGCTTGGGCATAGTTTGGGTTCATTCGGTAGCGGGCTTGGTGTGTTGGCGGAATGCTGGTGTCTAATTCGATCTTGTGTTGGGCGATATGATCCGGAATACCTCGCAGATCATGATAGGACCACGCAAAAACGTCATTGAATGCGTGAAGCAATGCTTCCGCCTCGGTAATCAGGTAGGTTGGTACGGCTGTACCGATCCTAATAATGTTGGGCTCGCTAGTGGTACCGAGATTGAGGTCATGCAACTGCTCGTCCTCAGTCTGGGACCATTTTGCTACAGGAAGGGTTTTGACTTTCTCCCAGATCGGTACCTCATCTACCAGCATACTTCCTTCGGTATGTTTAATCAATGGGTTCAAAGAAGAAAAGGAAGGGTCGGAAGTTTGTAGCTAGCATAGGTCGGCTATGGCCAATGTGCCGATTGGGTGGATGAATTCTTCGGCGTCCAGTAAGATCGTCTCCTCTTCGTCGGTAAGGCTTTCAACGTAGTTGTAAGAGACCAACGTTTTTGGAGTGGTGGCTTCAAAACCGAATTCGCGGTTGATGCGGATGGTTCGGATTGTACCATTCCCCATCGTAGCACGTGATACCGGATACTCCCCTAGAGCGCACTTTTTCGTATTAAGAATGCTCGTAGAGGTGATTTCCGGGTTATCGTTCCGCGGAGATTCTGTGAAGTGGGAGGTTTCCGGAGATCGATCCGGGCTGGTGATCTCTCTCTGACTCTCACCAGCTAACTTCCTCTTTCCTACTGAACCGGGTCTTCATCTACTGACTGACCCGGTTGCGACTAGATCCGATTTCCGTCCTGATTGGGAATTATCCAATCCTACTTTGTCCGGTCTATCCTAACAACTCAACCCGGTTTATTTTAACCTCTGTTTTCCCTCAGAGGGTTCTCCATTTAGATTTCGTGGTGCTGGATTTAAAGACATGTGCACCCTTCCTTACTGATTTCTGTGATGGGAACTTCACTACCTTCCGGTTATCCTATCTCAACTCCTCGATCCGGGTAATTCCTCGATCCAGCTACAGATTTATCCCAAACCCACAGCCGGTCATACAAGCGCAACCCGGTTTTCCCCCTTCTCAAAATACTACAACGACTTGTTAACTGGGGTGGACCCTTATCCGGGGTGTCCGGAATCGGTTGGACTCCTAACGGTTCATTTTACTCTGGCTATTTCGTACTCTTCTATCACACGATCTACCCAGGTGCTGGCACCTCAACCGAACTACCCGTCCAGGAGTTCTGAGAGAACTGGAGTACCCAAAGCCTATGCCCGGTCTCTTAACTGAATCTACACCAAAACCCGGTCAGTCCTTCCGGTTACCAAGGGACTAATTGGACCACTGTTTCAATCAACAATACACACAGACACACCCTCACACACACCAGTTGTAGAAGAGTATGCCTATGATCATTTACAAAGAACAGTGGTACACAAAAAGACAACGACGCTACCGTGCGAGCGTAGGATGGAGAGCGTAAGAGCGGAGAGCGGTGATTTGGAGAGCGGTGATTTGGAGAGCGGAGAGCATACAATCTTGCTAAATTAAAAAATTGACGGTATTTTTAGATTTTTAATCTAAATATAGATTTCTTACTATTTATAGTAATTTTAGTGGACCTATGACCGCTAGACCTAAGACCGTGTGTTTGCAGTGCAGAATGTAAAATTTTGCAGTCAATCTGGAAAACGTTGGGCAAAACAGTATAAATGGATATAATTGGTCTAATATATAGTAGTATATTTTTAAGTTTTTTTGTGAACAAATGATCATTGAAGTCACACACTCACACTTAGTAGGCAATTACTCCAACCAACTACAACTTATAGTGTTGTACTCTAGAATAGAAATCTATTGTCCCCCTAAACCGCAAAACAACCTCAGCAGTCTATTAACCAACCTTCGGTTTGGGGTTTCCAGGCCACGACAAAACATGGCATCTAAAACTAAGGAATCTTGATAATCCCAGCAGCTATCAGAATTTGCTGGACTTCGTCCATGCTTAGAGTGGGGGCATGGATGAAAGTGACCACTTTGTAGTCTAGCTTGCAAAGGAAGCGAAAGACATAGTAAAGGTGTTTGCAGTTGACGTACATACCACGCCTTCCAATTGCAGAAGAAGTCATACTGTGATAATGCGGGCACGTACAAGCGGGAAAATTGGAGAGAGTGATGTTGTAAATGTTCGTAGTCGGCTCGACTCCAGATTGTAGGACAACGATCGCTCCTATACCCGGATATGGAAGGAGGTTCACTCGGACAATTGTTGCCTTGACGTTGCGGGTGCCCTCCCGCTGGTTTTCTGTGAGCTTCTGCGGGCGCTTTGGAGTTGCGGCGCACGCTCTTGCCGCTTCGGATGGTGGGGACTCGATCAGAATTTGGTGGTTTCGGATGAGTCCACAACACCGCCTCAAAGAGCTTAGACCCTGCGAAGAGGCGCCGTGGCGAGAGCGGAGTCGTAGATTGAAGGTGGAAACCAGCCTCTTGGAGCTCCAAGATCTCGTGACGGGACAGATTGGTCCCAGTCAGGACTGGCCAGACATCAGGGATCTCTGGACGCGTTATAACAAACCCACGTTTAGGACCCATTACGCACCTAGCAATTTGATCCGGACAGAACCAGAAATCTTCAGTGTCGCTTCCCTCAGCGCGAAACTTTTGTTTGAGGCCCTATAGGTAGGAGCTGCAGTTGCTTTGCCTCCCCTGACGATGAGCATCTGGCACTTGGAATTGTTATTTGCATGTACTGCATGACATCGTTTTTTGGACTTCTGCGTTATCCTCGCAATGTGCCATTTGGTCACGTCGCTGTCTGTTTCCAAAACCTGTGACGTGAAGGGCACAAGAGCTTCAGAATCAAGTGTCTCCTGTGCAGTTTGGCGGGCAGCAGCTGAACGTGTCTGGACACGCGGGTGCGAGAAGTTTACCTTGTTTGGACGATGGGAGTCACCTTCAGATCCAATAGGCATATCTAACTTCCTCTTCGTGGAACCAAAAACCTCCTCGCCCTCCAGATGCGGTACACGGTTGCAGAAATCTTCACCCCCGGGCATTTCAGCAAGTGCATCGGCTATCTTCTTTCCGTCCTGTGATTGCAAAGCTCGCTTAAGTTTCAAGTCATGTTTGGAAGGGCCTTTTCCAGACGCTCCGCCACACAAGTACGAACGGTAGTTGGTCATTTGCATGAAGGCCCAGGCCCAGTCGTCGGTGGTTGCTACGAAGAGGTCGGATCCGCGATTGCCCGAAGACTGCAGCCATCTATTGTGAACGGTCTCTGCCAGATTGCAGGTTGGGATGTCCGCGAGTTCTTCTGGAGTAAGGTTCTGGATAGACAAGAGGAAGAAAAACATGAGAGAAAATAAACACAATTTGAATCCTATGCCAAGATCACACGGTATTCAGATAGTCGTAGCCAATGGAAGAATAGAATGTGAGAGTTGAAGAGAATAGAAGGCCACACCGTTTCCATAAATCCTCCCCACTGGCGATAGCGGAAATGCCAAAAGGCCAACCAATCTTCTAGTTCCCGAATTGCATCTTCAGTTGCTGCTCCAGAAGAATACCACCATGCTCGAAGCTTTTGATACATCAAATCCGCCTCCGCCATCAAGGTAGCATCTTTGTATTCTCTGCACAACCTGATGTGCTGGTTCCGGAAGCTTTTTGCAATTAGCTTCTCCGTATGCTTGTGCATGCTTGTAGACCAATGAAACAAGCACGTCCTCTCCCGGTCCACCATAACCACGGATGGGTCTCCGGACCCATAAACAATGCGTACCGCATTGAAATTAGCTTGTGCACTATCACACATGAATCCTTTGAAATTAGGTTCAGGAACGCCATTTCTAGCCATCACTTTGTTTAGGCATTTCCAGAAAATGACTTGGCCATCCGTACCTTCGGTCTGCATGTCACAAACCGCAATTGTCATGACTGTGCAGTACGTAGAATCGTAGACGTGACAAGCCAGCGTTGTCCAAGGCTTTACCCGCTTCACGTGGTCGAACATGATGAAGCAATTCTGAAGGTCTCCTCCAGGCTGCATTCGGCGCACGAGGTCAACTCCACTACCGGGACCGTCCACGAGCATCTTGAACAGGTACACCTTGTCTTGGCCTTGACCGGGAAAGATGCTGTCATGGATGTACTCCATCTTTGCCACCTTCTTCATTTCCAGAATCATGTCGATTTCGCCTTTTCCTTTTGCAGATGCGCGGAAAGATGCGATGATGTTTCGAACGTTTGGAGAGCTGAGCATGCGAAACTTGTCCATGACCTCATCCAATTCCGCCCCGCGAAGCACCTCCTTCGGACCTGGTCCGGCATGGACTAAGAAGGTATCCATGAACTCCTTGCTTGCTGCCAAAGCAATAGCAGAGTTCTTTGCCGTTGGTGTCTACTGAACTTCAGACGCAATCAAACCCGTGATGGTCTCCATAGATTCTCGGCATTGGCCGGTTTTTACGGGGTGGCGATGGTGTCCTAAATGGATGCATGCTCTGGACCTATCTACAACGTTGAGCACATAATAGATACGTGCGTGACATACTACAAAACAAGATGGAATCGATTTGCAGACCTTGCAAATCAGAGACGAATCTGATTGCAGGCCTAGACCTACATAGAATGGATTTATGCTTGTACCCGTCCATTCCGTCTCGTTCTTCTTCAAAGTGCGTTTAAGATAATCATAGTCAGGGTTTTCACAACACAGATGGCCCACGCACCCTGACCTTCTAAACTTGAGCCCCAAATTATTGCTAATATTAGAAGTGAGAGTGCGCGTCCAAGCATGACCATCATACCGTTTGTCCATTCCTTCCATGCTCTTGGCACTCGAGGAATGAACACTCCCTCCACACGACGGCAATTCGAAAACAACATCCCCATCAAACGTGGGCGGCAGGAACTGAACTTTTTGATATTCAATGGCATCGAAATCAATCTGGGCCAACTCGTTTCGACAGCCAGGAATGCAATGCATTTGTTTCAGACATTGTATGATATTGAAAGAGTCAGAAGACGTAGGATAGAGAGGAGGACGAGACAAAGAAGAGGAAGATGGACTGGTACATGGTGTGCGATAAATGGAATGATAAGGAAGCGGGCATGGATTCAATGTCTTTCCATCGCTAGATCTACACTTGGCAGGTGTCTCTCCTTCCGATTCGCTAGAGAGTTCTACAATCGCAGGGAGGTGCTCTTGTTTTACTTTGCGAAGATTAAGCATGATCTCAGCAGTTGATCGAGAGGTTTGGGGGGTTTGAGAACACTGCGTCGCACGAATTGGAGCTTCTACAGTAGAAGTATCAGAGTGGTTAACTAGGATCTCAGTGGAAGCTGCTAACTGAGACGGTGTCATACCATACGCTCTATACTGACCAGGGTGAAGGAGCCAGTAATAACCATCGCGATCCTCACATCTAGCCTGCATGACAGCCTCTTTCACTATTCCGTAATTCTCTAAAACTTCTTCAGTCAGCATGCTAGAGGTTTCTGCGATTCCAAAACGGATGGTGAGGAGATTAGCGGGGACCCTCACAAACCCCTCATCGCCTACGGGAACAACTAGAGGGACTTCATCACCTTCGAAATGAATTGATGCCATTCTGTACTGCACAGTATGATTGTACACTCACGAGAAGAAGTGGGACAAAGAGAGGAGAGTAAGTGTCCTTATATTCTTACTAGAGATAATTATGGTTAACGCCATTGTTGATGATACTAACATACTATACACTATTTTGAAATGTATGGCAGAAAGGAAACTACGTGGACGTAGTAGGCATTATTATCCAGATGGGCGCGCATCGCGTTTCTAAAAAACTCATGTCAGCTAAAGATAAGCTGAACAAGGCGGCTGGAATCTCTGAACAAGACCGCTATATGCAGAAGACGGCTGCATTAATATTACGGCTACCAATACTCTGACAGGTGAGCATCGTGCTGAGAAATGAGAATGAAGATAGCCTTCTCCAATTAGAGAAAATTAATTGCACATTATTTGGCAATCTGTAAACGCTCAACAAGTCGCATTAGTTTCAATATACGGTAATGACAACATTACAACACTTTGACAGCGCAGCAAATTTAGAGACTAAGTTCATGCACTTTGAAAGGGATGCTTATATTGAAAATTTGAGTTACAATACAGTTGATTTTTGGTTATAGCTGAATATTTATATGGAAATATTTATCACGCTAAAGATTGATACTGACAGCGAGATCTATATTGAACGTCTTGCCTATACAATATGAAAGATCTAAACTATGCCTTGCATCGTGGAGGAACTGCACGACTCTTCGTCATCGATTTCTTGGATGTTTGTTACGTGTGGAACAGCATCCCAGAATGGAGGTTTGGGTTCGTCGTCAAAGTGCTCTTCGATAGCATCGAAAAGTGACTTGGGCACAATTTGCACATCCTCGCACTGGACATTGCACGGATCAGGAAGTTCAAGTATGTTGCACACATAATGGCACCAAATCAACGTCCACAGAACAGGAGGCCGAGGATATATATCCCAAATTCCACAAGGGATATCATGACAAGCAAGAATGTCTTTCTCCAAGCGCATGATGGAAATGTCGATGTAGAAGTCCTCACAGCCTTGGACTTCGCTCATCCACATTTCAACTGCTCCCTGCAAACTGTCTACACGGTAACTCATTTGAACCATCTTTCCATTCCTCCACAGCATAGGATAATCTTCCAAACTTCGGGAACCCATTCTCGAAGACAGTTCTTCAAACCTGCAAAACCATGAGAAACCACCATGGGGAGAGTTGAGATATATAGGATAGGTATTCAGCCGAGTAGTTCAAAGTGTCAACTAATAATATGGAAGAGCCCGCCGACAGTTCAAAGTGACAACTAATAAATGAGAATAGGCCGCCGGCGGTCATTTATTACCTGGCAGTTTTGTCAGGCTAGGCGGATGGACCCGATGTGAGGTAGGTGTGGGAGGATGAGTGAATGGATGAAGAATGAAGGCTCACCGTTCAGTGAGTGCCGACCACGAATAAAAGAGGGAGTGCTGGGTCGAACAAATCATTGTGAACTTCTCTTGCTAAAGAGCATACACCTCCGCTTGCTTTGAAGAGTTGTAGTGATGGAATCAATACTGGGGTTTATAATGTTAGCGGAAGTTTATGATGATTCGATGTGAAAATGCTTGTCGGAGTGCTGGAGTTTCAAGGAGACCACTTTCTATATGTCGTTAAAGGTAATGATTTATCGCAGATGTTGACTTATGCATCGATGTAAAATGGAACCGAGTTTAGGTTGTCTTTGTGTTTGAGATTGATAACACTCCAGTGTAAGATCTTTGGTGTAGTTTCGTTGATGCCATTTTTGTGGGTTGATCTTTGCGACCAGTGAACTGATTGTGGAACGAATTTCATGTTTAAGTCAAACGATAGAACAGATGCAACGTAAGGACCGCGATAGAGAGAGACAGGGTCAGAAGGTGCAAAACAAGAAACGAAAGAAACCGAGGGTCATATTCTCATCTAGGAAGGCGATCGAGGCAAGTCGAATGAGGCAAACAAAGACAAGGTCAAGGGTAGCAGAAGTTGATTCTTCTGATCCGAAGGCTATAAAGTTTGGTGAAGACGAAGTTGTGAGTCCGGCAAGCGTTAGTAGATGTGAAAATTTGACCGATTGCACTAGAGGTGGCGAACCATCAATCAAACCATTGATTTGCAAAGCAGACGGAGACACTAGACAGTCACATCCAAATTTATTCCACTTCCAGAATATTGATGCAGTGACTTCAAGTTTTATAAAATTGATAAATAATTAAGAATATGTGCCTTGCATATGAAAACTTATCTGTAAGAGATGTTTAGAGATAATTCTACCCATGAGCACGTGGCCAAATTTAATCACGTCTTGCGCATCCGCACTTTAGAACCAGAGCTTGTAATGTCAAAACTAGAGCTCGTAATGTCAAAACCAGAGCTCGTAATGTCAAAACCAGAGCTCGTAATGTCCAAAACCAGAGCTCGTAATGTCAAAACTGGAGCTCGTAATGTCAAAACCAAAGCTTGTAAAACCAAAACCAGACCTTGGGAGATCTAAACCAGAGCTCGTCATGACTAAACCAGAGCTCGTCACGAAACCATAGCTCGTCATATCTAAACCAGAGCTCGTCACGAATCACAGCGAACAATACGCATTAGCTGCCACTATCAACCTCTTGCGCCACGTTAGAAAAGATGACCCCGGCGCCCACTCCGCCCCTATCTGCCCGCATATCTCTCTCGCTGTTTGATTGGTCGGAGTGATTCTCGTAGATGCCGGCCACTTGCCTCAACCACGCACCACAGCCACTGTAAGAATGGCAGCAACTCAAGCTCATCGGCAGTGGTCCCAAACTCAGAATCTTGTAAGTCCAGCATTGATGTAAGCTTAGGATTTCGTGAATGTTCAATTCTCCAGTGATCTTGTTAGGCCCATGTGCGGGGAAGCTTAGTGTTAGTAGCTCGTGTGTGATTGTGCAGCTCGTGTGTGATCGTGTGTTGTTGAGTGAGTGCCAGAATGATCAGAGTGTAGGCTCGCACGGGTGCGTGCAAACTGATCAGATTGTAGGCTTGAATCATCAAAGTGTGTCCTCCTATGAGCACTTGTCCTCAACTGATCATCTTGTAGGCTCCACTGATCAAAGTGTGTCCTCACATGATTTGTGCTCCACTGATCAGATTGTAGGCTCGAAAAATCAATGTGTTTGTGGTCGTATAATCGTGACCTCGAGTGATCAGAGTGTGGTCGTGCGAGTCCTCGTGTGTATGGGGTGTGTGCTCATATCACGAGTGTTTCCCCGAAAGATCAGAGTGCGTGCTCGAATCCCAAGTCCCGCTCACAGAGGGTGATCTCGCATGATGAAGTGTGTGCTCGCAAGCTGATGTGTGTTTGTACTTCAAGTGTGTACCCGCAAGCTGCTTGGTGCGCCCGCAAGCTGCTGTGTGTGCTCGCAATGCTTGTAATGATGACGGCATGTTGAAATGCTCGAAATGCTCCTAAATGTTCGTAATGACGCATCATGATTGTGTTGCGAGCCAGAATGATGTTGCGAGTTCAAGTTGTGAGTTCATGTCTGTGCGATCGTTGCGAGTAGTGCAGTGCATGCGAGTTGTCCACTGCGTGCGAGTTGACCAGTGTGGATAGCTTACGCGAGATCAGTGTGGATCAGTGTGCGTTCGTAGCGAGTTGTCCAGAATGCGATGCGAGTTGTCCACTGCGTTGCGAGTTGTCCACTGCGTGCGAGTGTGTGCGTGCGAGTGCGTGCGAGCGAGTGTGTGCGAGTGCTCGTGCGTGCTCGAGCGAGCGTGACAACTGTGATCACAACGCTACTGTGTGTGCTCGCAATGCTAGAATTCTCGTAATGAGATAGTCATGCTGGAATGCTCGTAATGCTAGTAATCGTCAAAATGCTCGTGCTACTCGCAATGCTCGTGCTGCTCGCAATGCTCGTGCTGCTCGCAATGCTCGTCAATTCTTTAAAAACCCCATACTTACGGCTTCTCCATACGTGCAGAGAGATTCCGAGGCAAAGATGGTGAGTGACACTGGAGCACCAATATCAAGCCTCATTGGAGGACCATTAGTTGGCTCAATGCGCGAGTCAAATGCCAGCGGCGGAAGAGCTACGCGAGGCAGCCTTCGCCAAGCGTCTTCAAATGCCTCTGCAAGACTCTAAACCCACCTCAAATGTTTCATTATTTATTGAAGTTGGCGCCTTGGCCAAGAATGGCGCCAACGCCAAAAAAATTGGCGTGGCGCGCCAAAACGAGCCACGACGCCACACCGTGGCGCAGTGGCGCATTTTGGCGCGCCACGCAAATTTTTTTAGCGTTGGCGCGCCACCCCAGGGGGGGCGTCGCCGACGATGCCCCCCCCCCCCCCCCCGGGGTGGCGCGCCAACGCCAAATTTTTTTGGCGTGGCGCGCCAGAATGCGCCACGGTGTGGCGCCGTGGCGCATCTTGGCGCGCCACGCCATTTTTTTTTGGCCTTGGCGCGCCACCCCCGGGGTGGCGCGCCAACGCCAACATTCTTTGGCGTGGCGTGCCAGAATGCGCCACGGCGTGGCACCGTGGCGCACCGTGGCGCGCCACGCCACCCCAGGGGGGGGCGTCAACGCGCCACGGCGTAGCGCCGTGGCGCCAAGTGGCGCACCACGCCAAAAAAATGGGTGTTGGCGCGCCACCCCAGGGGGGGGTGTCGCCGGCGACGCCCCCCCCCGGGGTGGCGCGCCAACGCCACAATTTTTTGGCGTGGCGCCGTGGCGCAGCGTGGCGCGCCACACCAACTTTTTTGGCCATCGTTTTTTTTGCCGAGACGCAAAATGACGCGCCACGTTAGATTGTTTTCTTAACGATTACTTGTGTGTCCTTCTGCAGATTGATCGCGATGTCGTTGAGGAGACTCAGAATGTTGACCAGGACCATGCTTCGCCTTAGACCCCTTCACTTCCTCCCGTGCCAGAGGTATTGCAAGTTTCATTTGCGTTGTGTTATTTTCCTGATTTCTTTTGTGTTTTTCTTACTTCATTGTAAATGTGTTTATGATTTGGTTTGTGACCAATGTTATAGGTTTCCGTTGCGGACAATGCAGCATTGCTGGTGGAGATTATTGATCTTAGTGATGTTGACAGTGGTGATCTTATCTTCTGTACCTGCGATGATTTTGTCGCGGAGGTCGATAGTGTAGACGTACATCGCTCGTCTAGTGACCTTGCCTCTCATTCCTTGTCTCTACCTTCTTCGTATCCTTTCAGTGATGGCTCTTCTCCTCCCGTGACAGTTCCCACTTCCCCTGTGGGATTTGTTCCCACTTCTCCACTTGAGTTTGTTCCCACCTCTCCCCTCGAGTATGTTCCCACCTCTCCCCTCGAGTTTGTTACTACCTCTGCACCCGAGTTTGTTCCGACTTCTCCTCCCGAGTTTGTTCCCACATTTCCTCCCGGGTTTGTTCCCACTTCTCCTCCCGGGTTTTTTTCCCACTTCTCCCCCCGTGTATGTTCCCACCTCCCCCCCGAGATTGATCCTACCTTTCTTTCTGCTCCACTTCAGTTTCTCCCTCCGTTTGCAGTCCCTTCCTTGCCTAGATTACCTCCCCTTTACGACCCTTATGACTTAGTGCTTCCTTGTTCACCTATTCCGCTATTGGGTGTAGCCATCGGTGACTATCGTGGACGGTGGTCTTTACCACGTGGACGGCGAGTCTGTAGACGCTTGGCCTAGATATGTAAACTGTCAATTTTGCCTTGAGCAATATTATTATATTTCTACTTTCCTCATCTATTCTATGATCTCATTCTCACAGAATACGCCTACTGCCGATGACGAAGCTTTGTCAGATGATGAGGATCCTCAGCCAGCACTTGGAGAGTCGGACGGTGATAATAGCGACGCGGACGTTGCGGTTCCTACAAATTTGACCACGGAACAGCTTCGTGCCATAAATACACTTAACTCTGTGACTACAATTGAGCAGCTCCGACTTCTACCGATTGAGGACTCCAGAATATCAATTCCACTTTGTCGTATGATCTGCATGCCCATCGTGAGGCCGACGTTGTCTTGTGACCTGAGTTTACTTGAAGCTGATTTCGTCCATGGCTATCGCGAAGGAGCTGCAGTTTTTTATGTTTCCACGACGGATGAGCAAGGTGTTGTTCAAATGTTCACCGACGCAGACCGTCAATCGTGGAATGCGCACTGGAAAGCTGCGGATCTACGCTTCGAGCAATTCTTACGCAGTAAGCCGTCTCTTCAGCATTTGAGCAATGTGAAGTTTTTTGTTTGCGATGGCAACCACCGTCATCAAGCGTGGATGAAAGTCATCTCCCGCGATCACCCCCTGGAGGTGAAATGGCATTATTCTGTTGACTCCATCGTCTTAGATACGAAAGGTCGTATTGGTGAGGTGATGCAAGTCATGCACGACATCAACAAGTACGTATCTTTTATACCCTTTCTTGTTCACTGCTGTTATGAAACCTTCTCCTCTTTGACAATGACTAATGCTTTTATTCTTGTTCTATCAGATCTACCAAGAACTCCCATGTCAAGACCAACTTGGTGCACGACTTGCATCAAGTTCGCAAGTTTGGAATGATGACCATCGAGCAGTTGAAGGGCATCATCAGTGCTTCCAACTACGAACGTGCAAAGGTCTATCGGTCTCAATCGTGGTTTAGTCTGCCAGCCGATACTTTAACAATACTTATATTTCGGGTATGTAGAACTGTCCGCTCATATGCCTACTATCCTTCTTCCAATATCCATCTCAGTACACTCTCTCACTGACTGCTCGTCTTGGTCTTGCAGCATGACATTGCAAAGGCTGGCGATGCCGAGCTCCGTAAATATTGTGAGCAGACGCCCGAGGAAGACATAACAGAGGAAGGTATGAGGGAAGCTATGTTAATGGGTGTCAAAGACAAGATAGAGAAGTTGAAGGTGAAGCTGCGCAAAATGACCGCTGTTGCCAATCCGGGCTACGGTGACCGAATCTTGCAGGAGGTATGTGCTTTTCATCGATCTATTTCATGGTCATGTTCTATGATCAATGTTCAAACATAACCAAAAATCTATATGCAGATCGAAAGACACTACGCTCGCAATTCCCTCAAAGCAGACATGCAGCTAGACAAGCTGCAACTCCTTGCAACTGCAAATGCCAGCCCTGAAAGAAAGACTCAATGGTTGGTGTGGTGGAACAGTTCGGCACAAACGCGGGCCGCCCGAAAATTCCCCACCAACACGAGCAAAGAGATCTTGACTCTCTGGTTAGACAAAGCTTGTTGGTATGCTTCAGTGAGTACATTTGAATGATCGTTTGTCCTTCGTTTTTTATTAACCGTTCTTTGAACTTGTACTAATCTCTAGCATTTTGATCATTGTAGTACATGGACGCTGCTATTGAGACCTTCAACTCCATCGCAGAGAACGATAGGTTCGTAATTGATTACACGAAAGCGGATACTATCGCGGCTTACCTTGAAAAATGGAGAATGAAGCTCTGGGACATTGGGTTCCAAGAGATCTTCAAGAGATCCGGATTTAAAAAGAGTGACGAATTCGCCAAACATGTTGACGCGCCCTCCTTGGTCAATCGAGTCATTTATCGGTATTTTCCAAAACCTCTTTCTCTTTTGATACTTTGAATCATTCATCACTAGTACTGCCGATATGTAATTTAATTTGAACGCTCGTTTCTCGCAGGTACTTCATGTTGGAGCTCGTTCCGAAAATGGCTATCACCAAGGATGATTTACCCCCTTTCCTGACAACGTGGAGTGATCTCTTCAGCCCCACCTGTATGTTCAACTCCCATCAGTTGAGGGTTTGGACCTCGGCTCATCTTCGTGGCGCTGGCTAGTACTTGGAGTGTGGTCTCAAGAACGTACCGGACGTTGAGCGGACACTTTACGACTGAGCCGAGAATGCAAATGAGGTCATCCTCCTTGACGGCAACGACGGATCGATGGACGATGCTGCGAGAGCCAAAGCTATCGCGAAGATACATGCCCAAGATCTCAAGAAGAAGGAGAACATCAAAGCCCTTTTCGAAAAGGAGCTTGCTAAAGAGGAAGCTCGGCAGGCTAAGGAAGCCGAGAGGAAACTTGTGAAGAATGAGAAGACCAGAGCGAAGAGGGCCAAAGCGGACAAGGTTGGCAACACGAACGATTCTGCAGTGGTTGACGAGGCTCAGAGCAACCGTGCATCAAAGGAAGTTGAGAAGAAACAAAAAGTCCCTCTCATCTCTTCCACGCAAGAACGACTCACGCAAGGTCCCGTCGTTGATGAGGTTGCTGATGACTCTCACTTAGCAAATGACGAACTCTTCCTAAATTCGTCCTTTGCATCTCTCTTGCCGGAGGACAAACCAGCACTCCCCGCCTTCAAAGACATAACGACATTCTTGGAGAAGGTATTTCTTGTCTCTGAACATTGATTTCTTGCCACATCAAACATGAATGTCTAGAATAAAACAACCTATAGTCCTCTACCGCAGTTATGACCTTCTTATCTATACATGTTATACAGCATCGTGGAGATCACGATCGCATGTTCCAGCGTCGCCGCAACGCGAAAGCCACTGTTGATCTCATGTTGGTAGACTACCCAGAGAATTTGCACGTCCCGACTGTATCTGATCCTTCCGAGGAGGTCCCACGTTGGAACAAGTTCGAACCAGCTGATTTCGATGCCATTTTCGACTTTGCAGATAACCACATTCATGACGATGGGGCCATGGTCGTCATCCACCCTTACGACGTGGCAGCGAAGTCATCCGTACTCGGATACGCAGAGAGTTATGGGTTCGTCGAGCGAAAAAGTTGGGTGTGCATGAATCGTTTGCATTTGTGTTATCCGAGTAACCCGCAGTTGACGGTAAGTTTGTCTAAGTTCTTTACCAAAATCTTTCACTTATCATCACTGCAGTTCTAATTGCATTGGCTACCTCTTTCCTAGTTTTAATTGTCTCGTGATGTTACAGACGCAGAGATTCCGTGCCTACCTCTTGGTGAGGAAGGAAGGCTCCAACTTCCAATTCAATCCAGTCTCATCCATGAACGAGGTTGGAGTGGACATTGGTTCGGACGAGTGGCTGCAGAACTACACCACCAAGATTGACCAAGCAATGAACGGCACCAAGCCTTGGCGCGGACCTCGGGAGAAGAGCAAAGGCTTTTGGCAAGTTCTCATCGAGGCTTGTTCTAAACCGGGAGACATTGTTCTTGACTACCACGCCATGACTGGTGAACTAAAACCACCCTATTCCACCTTGCTTTTTTTATTATTTTATCGACGTCATTCTATATATCCAGTATTATTACTCTTTTTCAATTCAAAGTTTTTTGGTGTTTTCCAGGCGCTTCCATTCATGCTTGCAGGAATGTAAACCGCAACATTGTTGCTTTGGAGAAGGACAAAGCTATCTATGATGCACTAATCGCACCTCTAGTGCGTGCAAAGGCTACCTCCTCATCGCCGCGGCCTTCTGCTTCGAAGCGCTCTCAGGATCCGGACAGCATGGAGATCGTTCCCACGCAGGTCAAGAGAAGACGTCAGAGTAAGTAAGTTTGTTTTAATTCAAATTGCCTCGCTACACGATGATATCAGTTTCATGCGGCTCAATGTACTAATTTTATTCGTATGTTTTATAGATTCACAATTGGAATGAGCCCTCCTCGAGACAAGCCTTTTTTTGCAGCCCGCGGTTTCTTTCCAAGTCCACCGGAACCGTTTGAGCTCCCTGTGTACGTGGAGCCACTTGCTAGAGCATTTGCAGAGCATAGTCTCGATGATGTGGAGATGACAGAGGGAGTAGCTGATACCGGCATTTCGCGCTTCATAGATGTAGAAGCTGCGGAGTCTTCTCGCACCCATAGTTCTAACTCTTCTTCTAGAACATCATCTTCTACACATGAGGACTCATGTGATGATTCGTCATAGTGAAGTTTATTTTGTATTCCTATATTTTTTTATGACTGGTAGTGAGACTAAAGGGCCACTACACTTATATTTTCATACCAGCGTTCATATTCGTGTCAATGTCTATTTTAATGTTTGACACCTTCACGAATTGCTACATTTTGTTGGATTTTCGTCCATAATCTCGCTCAATCTCACCCTAAACCCTAACCAAATTTTTAAATTTATCTTGCACGGATAGAATAAATAGATCCCTTAATCACTAAATCGTCGTTCCCAATAGTCCCACGGTCACACACCCTAGCCCCACGGTCATAGGTATTTTTCAAAAAAAAAAAAAAAAATCTCAAAAAATCCTATGCTCTCCTGCTCTCCTGCTCTCTGCTCTCCGCTCTTGTGCTCACATACTAGCACCCCCGCACAAAAAGACCCAAGAAATGAAGAACATTCCTTGATAAAAAGCAAACTCAAAACGACGAGATCCGGGAAACCCGCAGATCCTAAAAACCCGGGATCCGGAAATCCGGGGAACTTTCCCCACGGTTCAGTTCTCATCCTAAACTGCAACTAACATTGGAATCCTAAAAAGCCTATTTCACAAAAAGGATCCTACCCTACCTACACCAAAAGGCCCTACAAGGCCGGATCCACCAAACCCGGATCCTAACTACCCAGCGGATCTTCCGAGCCGCTACTTCTCTGTACCTTCCTTTCCTTCTTCTCCTTGCTGGTCCTCTTGTTGCTGCGCCTGATCTCCTGTCTCTGGCGCCTGATCCGGAACAACCGGTCCGCTCACTTGCTCGCCGCGTTCCCCTTGCTGCTCACCCTCCGGTTCGCGTCCTTGCGCACCGTCCGGTTGACCGTCCGGGTTCAGGAAACCAGCCAGACTTGCTTCTCCTGGCTCGGCTGCTTGAACCGGCTCCACATTTTCCACCGGCCGGGAGGTCTGTTCCGGGGTGGAGCTTCCTACTCCCAGCAACTGGTCCAAATCTCCTGCATGGGGTGCCTCCACTGATAACTGGAAGTTCTCCTGTAATTCGCTTCCGGACAGAGGGACTCTCCCACCCCTGTTGCTGGTTTCTCTCACTTCCGGTTCGGGTAGGGGTTGGGCACCTTGCAAGCACCTCTGCGACCAGCGCCCGGAATCCTACCAGCGCCTCTTCCACTTGGGCAGCGTACTTCTTCACAATGTTCTTCACCCGTACTGCTCCTTCCGCCTCCGGTTGGGTCACCTTTTCATCGTACAGCCTTGCCTTGGTCTGTACCTCATCAGGAATTTCGGACCCCACTGATTTCGCACGATTTCAGTGCGTTTATCGTTGAACACTGATTCCGCACGTCATACGTGCATTTAGAAGTGTCGTTATGGTACGGAAGTGACATGTATTACTAGGATGTCAATGCAGTGTTTTTTCAATGATTATGAAAAAAGTGTTGTTTTCGCACGAAAGTCGTGTTTGACGGAATCCGTGCGTTAATCGTGTATCTACATTACATAGCTAATAAGACACGGATAACATGCGGTTTTAGTTAATGCGGATTTAGTATCGTATACGTATCATATTAATGCCTTTTATTATATCCGTGCAATTTCAGTATCTATTATAATGCAAATTATTGTCGTACGACATCCGTGTAGTTATCGTACAAGTTTTCAATTTGAGAATGAGTGACTTTTATTTCTCGACGTCACTCGCGTTCAAGGATGTGTTTTTGCACTACATTAGCATGTCATACTTCTCGACGAAAAAAGTTTATAGTGTTTTAAAACTATTGATTTATTGATGAAATATAATAAATAGAGAAAATACCAAAAATATTTTAATATTATCTTTTGGAATCTTTTGGAATCTTTCAAAATATTTTATATTATTTTAGAATATTTTGGAATATTCCAAGAATCTTTCTAAATTATCCTTACGGTCTAATTTCCCAAAATATTTTTAGATCTTCATTTATAGAATTTAGAAGCAATGAACATTAAAATTTCAATGAAATTACATTTTATATTTTTAGAATTCAAATTTGGTATTATTGGTTATCATTGTACTTTTCATCATGGGAGAAAAAAAATTGTACAGAAAAGGACAACATTACTTTTTCAAAATAGTAAAATTTGTAACACGAGACAATGTAGAGGTGTTGTTTTTTTGAAAGTTTCCCTACGCGGAGTTTAACTTGGATTGGCACGATTCAAATTGGGTTTGAAAGCATACTTGATTTCCTATTAGAAAATAATTATAATTTGATTTAATTTTTAATTTTTTAGTCTCGGGCAGCTCATAAGGGTGCATCGACCAAAACATGATCTCTCGAAGCATTGCAAGTTAAATTGAGTTTAAAATCAGACTTTCTTTTAACTCAATTTGAACAACTTTTCAAAAAATAAAATTGCAAGAGCTTTTAATTGCTTGCTACAACATTCAAACCATTGAATTTTTTTCCTAGATTTTTGTGAACTGTTTTTTTGTTTTGCCAAAAAAAAATTAAATATACATGGCAAAGAAAGTGCCAATGGTTACATTGCTTTATAATTATCAAAAAAATTCTATTGCTTGCATCAAGACTACTAGGTGGTTTAGTGGTTTAGAGTATGGTTTGTTGTTGGGAAATCTCGAGTTCGATTCCGGCCACCGGCGGTAGAGCTTGGGAAACCATGGTGGGCCCCACCGCAGGTTCGGGCAGTGCGGGTAGTTGGTTTGGGCAGCCCGAAATAAAATTCGGGCAGGGCAGAATTTTTTTTTATATTTTAAATTTTTTAATAAAATAATTTTGACCAAATTTAGATATAGAAAGAAAAAAAATCTAGATACAGAAAAGATGATGTCGCACGAAAAACACACTGAATCAGTGTGGCTTTAAACACGATTAAGACACGACATTTGACAACTGTACAGAGTGAAGAATTCGCACGTTTTCAATAGATGTATCAATCGTGTCGAATCAGTACTATATCCGCTTCTACGATCATGATGTCATATCAGTGCAGTTGCGATGAATGACGCAACGATGCGGAATCAGTGCGAAAAATACACGGACCCATGAAATATCGGAAATCGCACTGAAATCGTGCGAAATCAATGGGGTCCGAAATTCCTGATGCTCCCCATCCGGTTGGAACAACTGGGCCACTGTCTCGAGGCAGGTCCGGTCGTGTTGTTCCATCTTCCGGATTGTCCTCCTTGCCCGTTTCAGCTCCTTCTTCTGCTCTCGCATGAGCAGGGCCGTACTGGCCGACTCTTTGCGAATCCGGTTTCCCTCCCGCCGGATCTGCTTGACCATTTCCGGAAATTCCTCCACCTCCTTGCTCCTGAGGGCATTCCCGACTCCCCTCACTGCGTTGTAAAGTGGAGTATACTGCTCCTCCACCATGTCCAAGGCTGCCCGGATTGGCATGAGCATGACGTCCGCTCTCACGAGGATCGATGTGTCCTGCTGTGCCTCCCGGTTTGGCTCTGCTTTATGGATGGGCTCCTCTCTCAGTGCTGACTCGTCCTCCCGGTCTTGCTCCTCAGAGTCTTCCCCTTCTTCCTCCGGGTCTGACCTCCTTTTCCGTTTCCCCTTCTCCTTTGCATCTCCCCTGCGGTTGCTTGGACCGGGTTCTCCGGTGGGGCGGGCACCTCGGCCGTCCACTGGGGTCGTCTTCATCCGGGTCTGGGTCTTCTTCCGGGGAGGAGAAACCTCCTGGATATCCAAGTCCTCCCCTCCATCACTCCAAATAACCCGCTTCTTCTTCTGCTGCTGCTGTCCCTGGGTGCGCGTTGTGGGACCCTCCCCATCCGGTTGCACATCCCCTGCCGGATCCGCTCTCTTCTTCCGTCTCTCTTCCAGCTGTGGGCTTGCACCTCCCGGTTGACTTCCTTCCAGGTCTTCTCTCCTCTTCCGGCGCTCCTCAGGTCGTGGGCTGGCATCTCCCGGTTCCTCTCGTCTCTTCCGGCGCTCCTCCGGTTGAGGTTCTCTGACATTGATCGGCTGGCGAACCTCCGGTTCGCTCCAGTCGCCTTGAGCGTCCTCGTCCTCTTCCTCTTCTCTCGCTTCCCTCTCCGGTTGCCTCCTTTGTTCCGGACGAAGCTTGCGTGCTTTGGCTGGGCTCCGGTCTACTGCAGGGAACGGTTGTGTTTCCAACTGCGCCTTCTCCCTATCCGAGAGGCATCCGTACTTGTCATACAGGTGGTAAAAAAAGGGAGCAATGGGACAACCTTTCGTACCTCCGATCTTTGCAGCCTCCCGGTCTACGATTTCTTGTACCACATTTCCCCACCCGATCGTCTTGTTGTAGTGCAGCGCGGAGTAGATACCCTTCGCCAATTTGATCGTGATGGTGGTGGGCTTATCCGGGCTGACGATGGGCACTAGAAATTGAAGCAGCCACTTCTCCCGGGGCGTCCGACAATGCTCCACCTTAAATCCGTCTTTCTCCGAGAGCCGGGAGAACCGCTCCTTCACCCAATTTGAATCTCCCTTCCCGCCTGACTCGAGTCCGTACTCGCTGTCCGGAAAGCCATAGGTCCTGCGCCAGTGTTCCCGGGTCCAGTTTCTGCGTTTCCCCCGGATGTAGCTCTCCCGGAACGCTGGTGGTACTACCATTCCCATCACTTCTGCCAGCATTCCGGAATCCTGGATGTCCCAGTTCCGGTAAAGAAGCTCCTCGCACTTCATGTTCGCGAGGTCCTTGCGCAGCATCTCAAAATCGCCCGGATGCTGTGACACGACCGGAACCACCTTCTTCTGTATGAGTTTGAATCCTGCAGAACTCTCTCCTCTCCGTGCCATTCCTACAGACTCCGGACGCACTCTCCTTCTCCTCCACGAACTACGCCTAAGTTTCTGGCGCTCTTTCTGCTCTTACTCCGGTCGCGCACTATCAACTCTAATGCTGTCCGGAAACACAAAATTCTGCTAGTGCGGAGGACTGGAATCGTGGGGAGCAAATGAACAGTGAGTCGCCCAGTTTAGGGCGGCCCATTTTAAAGCTCGGATCGTGGCCGGGTCCGTCAGAGACCCGTCCTCCTCTATTCGGTCTGACATCTGGTTTCCTACCGGAACCCGCCGCCTATCTAGTTCTGCAGTAATTCCTCTAGGGTGCGCGCGAGCGCCACTCTCTCTCCAAATAAATAACTAGGCCGTTATGGCCATTACTTCTCCTATTTATGGCGGCTAGGCTACTCCTAGTTGGCCTAGAAACCCTAACTGCCCGCTTTTGAGAAAACGAGGTTTGACATTCCCCATGATTTGTATGTGATCATTTGCCCAGTCGTGAATGACGCAAGCATCCATAAGTCATGGTCTACTGAGGAGCAATGTGTATGCTGAATTCACATCTTTACATGAAATGATAGTAAAAGTAATGGTATAGAGAATACCATGGATGTGTATCTTGACGTCTCTGAGTAGTCCGGTAGGTTGCACCAGAGAACTATCGGCCATTCGAAACTTAAATGGTGTTGGGGTTGGCTTCAGTAGTCCGAGGCGGCAGCGTTTTTGCTCAGTGATGACATTGACTCCAGATCCTCCGTTTAGGAGGACGTCGTTTATCACATCTTTCCGATCGTTACCGAGATGATTGGCATGTGTCGATTGACAGCCACTGAATGTATCGAGACCGGGACTTCCTCTGGTACTGGTACAAAGGAAATGGCGTTTTGAAACAGATATCGCTATATGTGCTTGGTAATACTGGGAGCAATGGACATAAGGTTTTTGAGAGATACCTGGATAGTGTGCGACTCGATTTGTTGGAGGATGTTGTTGCAGATCTCGTTGGTGTGACTGGTGTTGACCTCGGTATGTTTCGGGGTCACGGGCTTTGTTGGTGAGAGTTCTTGTAATTCCCGTACCGTTCGTATCATTTCTTCACGAAGTTGTTCTTCGGCCTTCCAGTCGAACTCGTCGGTATTGCGTGGCGGTTCGGTAGTACGCGTGGTGCCGGTAGGTAGAGAGGGATCTTGGCGTTGGGCTTGACTGAGCGTACGTGGGCCGATATGGGAGACATCAATAGTATTTAGATTGGCAATGACTACCAAGGATACTGCTGGTGGTTGTGGCAGTTTCTTTTGTATTGCGGTCTTGCCGTCATCATCTAGTAACAAGGGGCATCGATGACCTGGGTGTTCTATAGAACCACATATGTTGCATGGGTACTTCTGTGCCGGCGTGTTGGTACGCGGAGTTTTTTTGGAGTCGGTACTTACCGAGGTCAGTATGGGTTGTGGTTGGATTTGGTGGACTGCGGCTGCCTCGGTTTTCTTTCCATATTCGCTTGCAGGGTTCCGAAAACATGTTATCCATTCGTGTCCCATTCGACCACAATCGGTGCACTTCAGGTTTCGCCGGGGGTTGTCACTTGCACTTGTCGAAGGGGGAGTATAACGTCCAGGCTTCGGTAGTCCTTCTGCTATTCGTGCCGAATCGACTGCTTCGGAAAATGTTTGTCGACATAAACTGACTGTGGCAACTTGGAGGTACTCAAGTAATCCTGCACGGAAGTTACTCAACATAAACAGATCATCAGGAGGTATCGTTAAGTTTTCTGCTAATTGTTGAAGACGCTCGGCTTAATCATCCACTGACTCATTCGGTAGTTGGATGAGTGTGCGAAATTGAATGTAGGTCTGGTCATCAGTTTTGATGGCTTGGTAACGCTGTTTGAACGCGGTGAGGACGTCTTGGAGTGTGTTGTCTGGCTGAATCCTTCTGTGGTAGGCAAACCAGTTGGATTCTTTCTCGGTAGGGGATTTACTGTACAATTCTAGCTGCACTAAAGTTTGATTTTCACCGTTGAGTAAAACGGCTGCTTCAAACTTGCGGCAGTGGGTTTCAAAACACTTACCGATTTTGTATTCCGGGTACGGTACGGCTTTCTTGGCAGTGAGAGGGGTTCGACGTGCTGGTAGTTGAGTTGTATCCACTAGACCAGCTCGAGGTCGGTATAGAGGGGTCGTTACTACCAGAGCCGATATTCGTCGAGGGGGTGGATAGTTGAATCGACAGGCAATGGAGGGATGGTCAGTATTGCCACAAAATGTGCAAAAATGATGAGTAGGACGGGGTCTTACCTGATTTGGTTGTTGATGCTGGGTAAAGTCTATTGTACCAAATGGTTGAGGTTCCTCGGGAGGACGCGTGACAACCGGAATTTGTCTCGGAAATAAAGTATGATGGCCAGATTGAGTGGGTACCATGGTTTGCCGTAGTTGATGTAAGCGTAGGTGCGGAAGTTGTAATCGAGGTTCTTCTAGTGCAAAGTCAGGTTGTGGCTGGGGCTCTAGAGCTGCGAGGAGTTCTTGGTCAGTAGCATCCTCCGGTGTTAGTTGTTGGAGTCGTTCTTCAATGGCTGATGATTGAAGGAGTGCTTGCCAACGAATTTGTTGTCGTTTGGTTGTTATCAGTACTGGGTCTGCTCCGTTGTTGGTCGGTAGGTGCAGTACCGAGTCGGATGAGGGTCGTTGCCATGTGGGTGAATGCGGGTGCCAAGCTGTTTGGTTCTCCCATGGTGTCGGTAACTCGTCTGCCGTTAACAACTGGTGTCGTTGTGCTAGTCGATGTGTGGCTGTTGACGGTGCTCGGTGTTGTGGATGTGTTGGGGTGGACATGAGCTCTCGTACGCTCCGGTGTAAGTGTGCTTGAGATCTTGCAAGAGACGCGAGATCAATTTCTGGGAGTGGTCCTGCAGATTGGATATGAGGTCGGGTCATTGTGTGAATGTTTTCTGATCAGTAGGGAAACAGAGGTCGACGGGACAAATCCGTTCTAATCTAGCAAAGAGCGGTTCGGTAATGTACTCAGCTAGGCAACTTTGTATAGCTTCTGGTTAGAGGGGAATCTGTGTCTGTCGATCCTATTCTTCCAGGTACGACCGAGTTGATTTTTCAATAATTGATCGGCGTGTCCTGACACAATCTTTGTGGGACAGCTGTTATCGGAATTGTCTCGTCACTTGTCTAATGTAATGAATGCTAAAGCAAAGATTCGAAGATTCGGAACACTAGATGGTCGCCAAATGGTTACTCCTCTTTCTCCACAACTGGTCGGTATCTAACTACCGAGCCTATAGAGACAGGGAATTATCACTACAGACATTCTGAACGAGATCCTATGAGGGTCGAAAGAAGAGGACTATTGCAACTACCGACCTTCACTCGGTAGTTAGTATAAATTCCATTCAAGCTAGTCAAAAAAATACTAACACGAGAACCGAGGAGGTAGTACTCGGAAGGAGTGAAGGCAAAAGGAAGAAGAATCCGATATAAGGAAAAAACACAATGAAACTGTAGTTCGGAAAAATACGGCCTTGCCAATGAGTTTGGCTCTATTGCTTATATACAAGTACAACCCGATCTGACTTAGTATTGTCAGATTGGTAAAAAAGACTTCCTAGATCTACTTTCTGGGGTAACTTAGAAAATTACCGAGGTAGTTAAAAACCAAGTCGGTAGACTACCGGTAGTTACTATTTTACCGTTAACAAACATTTTAGATAAATCTACAGAATAATTATTTTATGATACATACACTTAGAAGTACACACGTATAGTTTCTATATATAGACATAAATGTAAAGGAATATAACTCCAAGTCCTATCCAAATTATATTTTTCTAAATATGTTTTTTCAAGTTCAGAATTCTAGCACCTTGATGAGTATCTCTTTGTTGCTTTTCCAAAATGTAAACATTTGATATCTTCTTATAGAAATGATTCCATCTTCAAAAAAATCATATTTTATCGAAGATATAACTCAAAATTGACTTCAAGACAAAATAAGAATAAAAATGGTTATCATAATCTAAAAGATCATTAAAAGAGATTTGACAATTAAATAAAAAAACCATAGAGTTTACAAACAATCAAATAATACTAGAGTTTTCATAGTCTTCATACAATTGAAATGAAATGGGATATTCATGGGAAGACCATCCAAGGATGTGAAAGGCTAGGTTACATCATAGAAAACCCTCACCTAGAACTGTCGAATGTCGGTTTGCTGCTTGCCGGCTCACTTTTAAACCCTACAACTGTTGGAAAGTCACAAATGGAACCTGTAGTCGTCAATACCATTTTTTAAAATCAGCTTCCACATACTGTTGTCATTGGAATTAGTTGGAAATTAGGAGAAAATTAAATATAGATAATAAATAAATGGTTTTCATAACCTAAACCAAAAATTTGTAATTGACAAGTTCGATATATATATATATATATATATATATTATTATAAAAATCCTTTAATATATAAATATACGCCTAACCAAATAAGCGGAATAAAAATATAATAAAATTGCTTTTGATTGCTTAAAATATCAAAGGTAAATTTACAAATGAAATAAAAGTAAAAGTATAATTAGCAATTGTCAATATGGGTGGTTGCAAGCTACGGTCACCCAAACTTTTTGTCGCGGTCAACACTTTTGTGCACTTACCCAATCTTTGGAAAATCATCAATAAATATTGGAATGGAATTTTGTGACGAAACAAATTGCATTGTTTCTAGAATTCTAAAGTTAAGATGTCTACCACATTAAATTTTGCAAAATTTCAATTTTTCTATCCAAATTAAGCATTTCTACTTAGATTTGGTAGCGTGTCGCTTGTCAAAAGTGCACCTATTTTATGGGAAATGCTAGAAGGGGGTCAAATTTGAACTTCAAAAATTTATAGCAACATACCACAAGTGTGTACAAAGCTACCATATTTTAATTTTTTGGGTATTACGCTTACTTATTTTTTAATTAATTGTTTGGTGATGTTTTTGTTTTTTAAGATTTTCGTGCAGTTAAAACTTTTTTTTGGATTTCTTTTTTTTGGAAATGAAATAATGGTTCAATTTTAGAGGTGGGATATGAAATGCATTTTTCATAAAACCTAGCTAAGGATGTTATGTAAAAAAGGCTCTAATTACCCTTGTTTGGTAAAAAACAGAAAAGGCTATTGAGTAATGCCCAAAGTCTTGAAATTAACTTAACAATTGCTAAAGTGAAAGTATTAGCATAAACCCTATTTGGGATGGTGAAATTTTTGATCTAATTGAAAGTTGAGAGGTGCGCATTACTACGCTAGTGTACGAGCTGCATGGCCTTTAGCTGCACAAGCTGCACTCACCACTTGGTAGACCGTAGCTTGCAATCACCCATATGTAAAAAGTTTAAAACATCAAAATTCAAATTCCAAATAGATAAGTAAAATTTAGCAATCATCAATATGTAAGAAATACTAGTTAGAAATTAGTATAACATCCTCTCATATAAAAATATATTCCCAACCTTTCATATGAAATAATTATATATTTGATGATAATATATAATTAAAATTAATATATGAAAATAAAATAAACTTATGAATTGACAATTTGTAAAAATAACAATAAGAATAAAAATGTCTAAATAAAACTCTCCAACTTTCAAATTGTAAAATGAAAAAGAAAAAGAAAGTGTATTTTATACTAACTGAAAGAGTCAAACCACTCCAAATATAGAAGTCGAAGGACTTAAAGATCTATGGACTAGATCTAATTTTGCAATAGAAAGTGAAAAGACTAGAGATAGACTACTAGTTCCTATGGTGAAGAATAAGGCTCGGGGGTGAGAAGGTAGAGGTTCTCTTTTGGTTGAGATCTCTCCTCTATAGTTGAGTTGCTGAGCTTAGACCAAAATATTGTTGATCTATGATTGTATTTAGATGTTATTTAGAAAATAAATTGAGTTGTATTGATAGTTTAGTATTGTGAAGTATTGTGAGAGTTGGTGGCAAACCTATAGGAGGTTTGTTACAATTAGGTATCAGAGCAGTTATGGATCCTCTAGAACACTAGTAGAATTTTGGTTCTTTATAACTAGTCCTTTGTGACTTACATTGTCCTTTGTGACTCAATTTTTTAGAAAAAAGTCGTTTTGGACCATTTAAGTCACAAAAGACGAGTTATAAAGGACCAAAATCCTACTAGTGGAAGGTTTAGAAGAGAGGATCATGAGAGCAGTGTTGGTAGCATTAAGGGAGGGTCAAGGTATTGCACAACCTGGAGCTCCACCTCTTCCTAGGGAGACTCCTCCAAACACCCCACGTCCTCCTTTATCTACACTACCTATCTCAAGGGAGACGGAGTCAAGTGCAACATCTTTTTCAAGGGAGTGTGCGCATGGAGAAGTTGATGTTTTGAATGACTTGAAAAAGTATTCAATCAAACCTAGTTTTGGAGGTCGAAATTGCAATTTAGAGGAAGTTATGTCCTTCATTTCTATAGTGAAGGACTTCTTCTCTTCAAGATACAAAGATGTTGACAAGATCAAGGCCACGGTGATTTTTCTTCAAGACAAGGCTCGTGTTGATTTGATACTTTGAAGAGGGATCGAGAGAAGCGTGGACTAGGACCTATTTCAACATGGAGTGTTTTCAAGAAGTTGTTTCTTCAACAATTCCTCTTGGGTAACTATGGAGAGGACGTGCTCCACGGGTTGTAGGACTTAAAAGCAGGGAAATTTGTCAGTTACCCAATTTAAGTCAAAATCTGATGAACACATTGTTCAGGGTTGTCCATCGTGTCGTGCCAGACAGAAATCCCAGCACAATGTCGTGTCATGCCAACATGATGTCATGCCAACATTATGCCAGATCGTGTCGGGATCATGCCGCCTCTGATTTTTACCAAGTAACTTTTTTTTTACTTTTACCTTGTCTATTGACACGTTAATATCTGACTAGGACTATCTAGTGACATGATTCAAAAGTAAATTTTGTACCTTTAGTAATTTTGGAAGGGCATCAAGGTCAACTAGAGGCAGTCGGCTAGAGGCAGTCGGATAGAGGCAGTCAGCTAGAGGTAGTCGGCTTGAGGCAGTCGGTTTGAGGCAGTCGGATGTTGAAAGGGGGCGTTTGGGAGTTGAAAGGGGCAGTCAGGATAAAAGTAGTCGGGAGTTAAAAGGGGGCAGTCGGTTAGAGGAGAGGCAGTCGGCTAAAAGCAGTTGGCTAGAGGCAATTGGGAGTTGAAAGGGGGCATTTGGGAGTTGAAAGGGGCAGTCATGGTAAAAGCAATTGGGAGTTGAAAGGGACAGTCGGTCTAGAGGCAGTCGGGAGTTGTCATAGTATCATTTGGGCTAAAGAATGTTTGGAGTTGAAAAGGAGTTGAAAGGGAGCAATCGAATTAGAGGCTCGGGAATTGAAAGGCAAGGCAAGAGTTGAAAAGTAGTCGGTGTAAAGGCAGTCGGGCAAGACGGCAGTCCGGAGTTGAAGGGAGACACTCATGCTAGAAGCAGTCAAAAATTGAAGGGGTAGTGGAGCTAGGAGTTGGGAGTTGAAAGGGGCAATTGGGCTAGAAGGAATCCGGAATCCGAAGTTAAATGGGGGAATAGGGCTAGAGACAGTTGGGATTTGAAAAGGGCAATTGGGCTAAAGGGAGTCCGGACTTGAAAGGGGGAGTAGGACTAAAGGCAATCGGGATTTGAAAGGGGAAATTGGGCTAGAGTCCGGACTTGAAAGGGGGAGTAGGACTAGAGGCAATCGGGAGTTGAAAGGGGCAGTTGGGCTAAAGGCAGTCAAGAGTTGAATGGGGGCAATCGGGCTAGAGGCAGTCGGGAGTTGAAAAGGAGTAGTCAAGCACTTGGATAATGATTGAGGATAAAAACTTTACTAATTCTATATGTTCACGTAGGACAAGACTTTTGAAGGGTCCTACGTGGACATGCCACCTCAACTTCTAAAAAAAGACATGACAATCAGTCCGGATTCCAAACAATGCACAGACTCTTGCTGGTAAACCATGGCATTTTTTAATTTTAGATTGTACCTAATAAAATCCTTTAAAAGGTCTAGTCACATCATTTGACTCCAAAAATAATATATAAAATTTTAAAAAACAAACTATAAATAAATAAATAAATAGCCTATTATAAGAAAATTAGGTGCAAAGATTCTAGTTGTAGAGATCGAACCTTTTGATAGTTACATTTGTACCCTTTTCCTACATATTGAAACAATATAAATTTTAAAAAACAATAGAGATGGAACCCAAAGCACAAAAGATACTATGAAAAATGGTATCCAAAGTTCATTTAAACCCAAATCTTCATCACATGACGTAAGTTCTTATATTAAAGTACATTCATACTCTACAATAATAGCAAGATCCTATACAAATTGTTTAGACTATGATAAAAGTCAGTTTAAAAAATAAAGCACAATTATAGTAGGAGTAGCATTATTCATTATCATGCAATGCAAGTAAATATTTTCAATCTATTTGCCTAGAAGTCATAATAGTGGAGTGTAAAGAGATTGTCTCATACATATGGTTCCTCACTCAAAATCGTAAGAATTTGCAACACGTGTATGAATTAGCTACAGTGATACACACTTTTATTTTATAACTAATGTAAAGTTAAGTTAAAAATAGATCAAATTAAAGAATAGATCAAATCTAAAATTTATATCAAATTAAAAGTAGAAGTGTCTTTTATTTCTTACATGAAATTCAAATCAAATTAAAAAGTAAAAAACATGTTGAGATAGATATGAGGTAGACCTCAAACCTACCTCGACACACTTTTACTTTTTATATTGAATTTAAACCATATTAAAAAGTAGAAGCGTGTTGAGGTAAGTTTGAGGTGTACTTCATGCCTATTCCAACACGCTATACATGCCTATGTATGTTAATATATGCCTGTATGTTATTACGCGCTATACATGCCTATGTATGTTAATATACGCATGTATGTTATTACACGCTATACATGCCTATGTATGTTAATATACGCCTATATGTTATTACACGCTATACATGCCTATGTATGTTAATATATGCCTTTGATAAGTTTTATATATGACTATGGACTATGTATATTAGTATATACTCTTACATCATATCAAACATATGAGCCATATTATCCGGATGATGTCCAGTCACGAGTAAACCATGGTATTTTATATATTACTATAGTATTTGTGTATTAGTACATGTCTTTCTATTATTTGAATCACTAATGTCATATTATTTGAATGATGTCTACACTTCACCCATGTCATTTTATAAATAACAGTGACCCGTTTATTTTAAGTTCCTAAAATTTTCTCATGCTATTATTCTACTAGAGGTTATACTTGTTTTTGAGATGTGTTTGAGACCGAAAATTGATGCCATAGATAAATGATCATTGAATTGGTATCAACTATTCCCATTCAAAATTCAATAGAATTTAGCGTATTGAAATAGGCGTATATTAACATACATGTGCCATGTGCCATATGTATGTATGTATATATATATATATACACATATATATACACACATATATATACACACATATATATACATATGTAATGCCATCTGGCCATGTGGGTATTAATCAAATAGTATGATATAATTGTTTAATATTATATGAGGACATACAATAATATATAAAGCCCATAGTTGTATATAAAATGATATGAGAGATGTATGGGCATCATCCAAACAATATGATAGATGAATTTAATATGATATAAAGGCATATACCATTATACATTGTACACATTGTATATAGAGGCCATAGTTATATATAGCATGCTATAGGTGATATGTGGGCATCATCCAAATAAAATTCTATGACATATGAGTTTCATTAGATATGAGGCTATATAAGAATAAACAAAGGCTAGAGTTATATATTGAATGCTATAAGTAATGTTTGGAACCATTCAAATATTATGTCACGTGTCTTTCAGATGATATAAAGGCATATACATATGTAGAGGCCATAGTTATATCTAAAATGCCATAAGTGATATATGGGCACCATCCAAATAATATGACTTGTGTGCTCATATCATATAATGGCATATAATTATATAGAAAGGCCATAGTTATATAAAAATGCCATGAGTGATGTGTGGACATCATCCAAATAATATGACACATGTGTGTCATATTATATAAAAGCATATATTTATAGACAAAGGTCATAGTTATATATAAAATTCCATGAGTGATGTGTGGGTACCATCCAAATAATATGACTTGTGTGTTCATATCATATAAAGGCATATAATTATATAGAAAGGCCATAGTTATATAAAAATGCCATGAGTGATGTGTGGACATCATCCAAATAATATGACACATGTGTGTCATATTATATAAAAGAATATATTTATAGACAAAGGTCATAGTAATATATAAAATTCCATGAGTGATGTGTGGGTACCATTCAAATAATATGACTTGTGTGTTCATATCATATTAAAGCATATAATTATATATAGAGGCCATAGTTATATATAAAATTCCATGAGTGATGTGTGGGTACTATCCAAATAATATGACTTGTGTGTTCATATCATATAAAGGCATATAATTATATAGAAAGGCCATAGTTATATAAAAATGCCATGAGTGATGTGTGGACATCATTCATATAATATGATACGTGTGTGTCATATCATATAAAAGCATATAATTATATATAGAGGCCATAGTTATATATAAAATGCCATGAGTGATTGTTAAGGGGGTTTTTCTAGGACCCGACTTTTTAACTAAAAAGACTACGACTCACAATAACACTCGACTTTAGACTAGTAAGTAGAGATTGAGAGGAGTAGTAAGAGGATTCTAGTGATGGAAAACACATTGTCGACTAAGAATATCACTGGTATACCTGTAAGTCGACTCCTGCATAACACACAGTCGAATGCAACTAAACAAGATTCAAACACTGAAAACAATGCAAGAACAAGAAATAATACTTCTAACGCAGTAATCAAGCATGCTAACACACACACGAAGGTTTAAGACAAGTAAAAGCACAACTGAGGCTGCCAGTAAAGGAGAGGTACAAAATGTATAGCAACACCCCTCTCAAAGAGGGGGGAAAGTACATATAGGAGGCTGATCTGACAACAGTGTCAGATCTGGTCGACCGGGTCAGTTGGGTCGACCAGTCTGTACTACCGGGTATCGCCTGCCGGGTCTATCCCTGCCGGCTATAGACTAGCCTATTCCTAGCCTAAGGGAATATGAGCAAATATTCGGTTAACAGTGATATGTCAGCACCATTCAAATAATATGATTTATGTGTTCATATCATATAAAAGCATATAATTATGTATAGAGGCTATAGTTAAATTTAAAATGCCATGAGTGACGTGTGGATACCATTCAAATATGACTTGTATGATTCATATCATATATAAGCATATAATTATATACAGAGGCCATAGTTATATAAAAATGCCATGAGTGGTGTGTGGGCACCATCCAAATAATATGATACACGTGTCTTATATGATGTAAAGACATGTCGTAATATACACGAATGCTATAGTTATATTTAAAATGTGATTGGTGATGTGTGGGCATTATCCCAATAATATAAGATATATGTTTTATGTAATATGAACTCATATACTAATATATACAATGGCCATAGTTATATATAAAATGTGATAGCTGATATGTGGACATCATCCAAATAATATGACACACACACACACACATATACATACATACATACATACATACATACATACATACATACATATATATATATATATATATATATATGTTTCATATGATATAAATGCATATACATATATACATAGTCCATAGTAATATATAAAATGCTATGGGAGATGTATAGGCATTATCGAAATAATATGAAACGTGTTTGATATAATACAAGGACATATAAGAGTACAGAAAGACCATAGTTAACTATTAAACGCCATGGGTGATAAGTGAGCATCATCAAAATAATATGACGCATGTGTTTTTTATAATATTAAGGCATCTCTTAGTCTACAAAGCCCATAGTTATATGTAAAATGCCCATGATGATGTGTGGGCATCATCCAAATTTTATGAAATATGTTTATCATATGATATAAATGCATATCCTAATATACAAAGCCCATATTCATATTTGAAATGTCGTGGGTGATATATGAGCATCATTCAAATGATGTGATATGTGTGTTTTAAATGATGTGATATGTGTGATATGTATGGAAATTCTAAAGACATGATGAGCTTTTTTCAATGGTAGCTTTAACCCCTAAACGTCCAGGCATCCAGTTTCTGGACGTTTGTTGGTCAAACCCAATTTTGATCTTGAAGACGACTTTTGTTGCTAATACACCCAACTAAGAAAATGAAGTTTATTAAGTCTAGTTTGAACTCCACTTTTCAAATCTTAAAAATTCCAATTATTGAGTATTTTATTGCTTGTGCAAGCTTTGTAGCTCAAGGTTTGAATTACACTACATAGGATGTTCACCTTTCGAATTTCAAAATTTAAATAAAAAATTTCTATGGAAAACATATCATGTGATTCTCCATTGTAATTTGTACCTGCTCCCAAAAAAATATTAATTTTTTAAAGCTTTTTTGTAATAAAAAATATTTTTTGAAGTATTGACTTAAAATTTTGTTAAAAAAGCCGTATTAAATCAAAAAAATCTGAAAATTTCAAGACTGATAGGAAACATTCAATTCCATGCATGAAAAATATTACAAAATATATTTTGATAAATCTTGAAGGCTAAATTGTGTAGTTTGACTTTCCTACAAAGGAGTGGTACGTTTAAGGGTTAACATCCTTTGTGGTGTTTAGTGCACTACATTGTGAAGGATATCAATTTTTTGTTGCTAATTTGAACAAGATTCATGCATAAAATTTGACCTAGCTGATTGATACAATTTTTTTTAAAAGGGAATAAAAACCAGATTTCCTACATGGAGTGGAGATTTATAGACTCTTGAAACCTAAGTGTCACCCAAGTATTGTATGAGTAGCTCTATGTAGCAATGTAGTACATGTATATATTCTTAATATTTTCTACATTTTAATATAAAAAGAGCATCCTAAGAACCTGAATTTTCTCTTTAACCCCTACACGTACCAGGGTGTCCCTGGAATTGACAATTTGAGAAAAATCATCATAAAGTACTATTTAGAAGAATATTTTGGAATTGATATAAAAATGAAAGTTCTAGATTTTGAATTTTAGATTCCATCCATACGGTTCAATTCACTAATACTATCAACAATATCTAATTATAAAATTTGAAAGTTAAAATTAAAAATTTCTTCTAAATTCAATTACAAACAAAGTTTTAATATTTTTTGAGTAAAATTTGTTGGAATGAATTTGAAATGAGATACTCTTAAACGTGGTGATTCTTTGATTTTTTTGTGTTTCTTAAATCTATGACCTCATTTTTGCAAGGCCACTTTTGAACTACGGTCAATGCAATTTTGGCTTGGTCAACGACTTGACATATTTCTACATTTGTAATTTTAGAAAAATATGTAATCAAGTATGACTAAATCCAACCGTTAGATAAGACAACAACTTGGTGAAGAATCTCCAAAAATTTGGATGACTTACATCCAAACATTGATGAGAACGAGAGAAGGGTTTGAATCTGTTAGTCGTCCACTTCCTGGACGCTCTGACGTTTAGGGGTTAACCCCTAAACGTTCTCACCCTTTTCAGATTTGGCAGTTTTTCAAAGATGCATTATAAAATGCAACTAAGAGGGATATTTTCAACTTGATGAATGAATAAAAGTTGTACATTATGATTTTAGATTCTATTCATACGGTTAGATTTGCAATTGCTATCACCAATATTTGTGTATAGGTTTTCAAACTTAAAATTTAGAGCTCTTTTGTAATATGATTATGAATAAGATATTGACAATCTAATAATGAATTTTTTTGGGATGGGTTGAAATGTAATACTCTAAGTGTAGTGATTTTTGGAGATTTTTTGGTTGCTTAGTTTTAGTAGTTGACTTTTTCAAGAGCACTTTTAGATTAAAATCTTCGAAATTTTTGGTGGAACACTACAACATGAAATGAGGCATAAAAATTTCACAAATCATCCCCTTTCTAATTGGATCACAGATGCACGAAGCTAACATCCCATAAAAGTTTTATTAAAAAATCTACACTGCAAAAAGTGCATGATGGATGAGAGATCGGAGTTCAAATCTGTACATCATGCAAAATATGCATGGTTGGGCGGTTAGAGGTTAAAGCATGGATGAAAGCATGGTAAAGTGGACCAACATTGATCCCTATAAAGAAGCAACAATGCGAGGTCAAAAAATACATTGAAATTCTATTTTTTGTAAAACTTTTTTTGCTAATAAAATAAAAGATATGATGTTTAACAGAGTTTCACAAAGAAAATTGAAAATTTCATCTTCAATAACTATTTATGTATATTGTAATGACATTGAAGTAGTCAAAATTGAAGAAGTAATTTTGAACCAAATTGAAAAGTTGATATAAAAGAAGTTGAAAATGCATTAAATATATACTTTTTCAAGATCTTCTTGTTTGGAGCCCTCAAATACACAATGGACTTAAAGAATATAAAATTTATGTTGACATTAAATATGATTTAGTTCATCAAATTTTCTCTTGAAATTGGACTTGGACATCCATTTTCGAGCTCTAGTTTTAGTAATTTTTTCGATGATTCTTAAATTTGAAACTTTGAATTCAAATACTTATAAGAACAACATAGGGCGCCATGAAATTAGAATCAATAGAAAAGACAATTTGATACTCTTTTATAGCCTTTGACCAAAACATTGTAGTTTCAATTTGGCAGATCAACTTTTTCGTACACAATTCCATGCTTTCAATCGAATGTTAATCCCTAATTGCGCCAATGTCCATTTTTGGTCTTTTTTGGGGGTACTTTCACCTTTGGAGAGTTGTAACCTTTGCATACAATGTCAAATTTCAATGAAATTTTGGAAAACCCCCCTCATGATGTCTAGTTTCTATGATAAAAACTTTAGATCAATTTGAGATGTATTAAAGTTTTGGGAATCATTTGAAAACACGGGTCTTAATTTAGGACAATTTTTGTGAATTATGATGACTGCAACTTCAGGGGCTCATTTCTCCCTCATTCAATGTCTGTTTCCAATAAAAATTGTAGGATTGGATTTCCCTCGAAGTCTAGTTATTATAGTAGAATTTTCATTTCAGTCCAAGCCGTTCTAATTGCTTGTGAGTCATTTTAGTGCACAGGTCTCTTTTGGACACTTTTTGCTTTATGGGTCAAGTGGGTCACTTTTAGGGCCATTTTAGGGTAGATCAATTTTTTCCAAAAGTTTTTTTTTGGTACGAATGTATTTATATGATGATTTTGAACCAATTTATAGTTTAAATTTTTTCATTTGAGAAATTTTGAAAACAAATATCTTCTTTAAAGTGTTTCTAGGAAAATTTTAGTATCCTTTTTCAACACTAAAACATGATGATCTTGCAATTGATGTGGCCAATTGACTCCAAATTTGATCTACGCAATCTACAACATGTATACTACAAGATTGTACGGTTGAGACTTCTATATATCACTTTGATTTTTATCTATGGTACATCAAAAGCAATGATAATTTTTCACTGAAAAATGTTTCAATCCTTTAGGGGTTAAAGTAGCAAAACCGCTAAACTCTCTTTAGAAATAAAGAATTTTTAGTGAAGGTTGTTGAGGTATTGAAAACCTTGCCTAGGAGGGTTCAATAATAGAGGTTTAGTTAAAATCAAGCATGATTGTGTGATAACATTGTGTGTTAAACTAAGGACCAAGGCCTATGTCAAATTAATCAAACTGACAGTTTCATGGTTGGTCAAACAAAACATTATTTGAAGTGATTAATGCAATGATTATTTGTGTCAGAAAAATCCAACTAAAAAATCTACAAATAATGTGGTAAACAATCGGGCTAGAGGCACTCGGGAGTTGGGAGTTGAAAGGGGAGGTTGAGCTAGAAGCAATTGGGAGTTGAAAGGGGACAATCGGCTAGGTTGAAAAGGGGCATTCGGCTAGAGGCAGTCGGAGTTGAAAAGGGGCAGTCTGTTAGAGGCAATCGGGATTTGAAAGGGGACTGTCGACTAGGTTAAAAAGGGGCATTCAGCTAGAGCAGTCGGAGTTGAAATCGGCTATCTAGAGGTAGTCGGGATTTGAAAGGGCCATCGGTTAGAGGCAATCGGAGTTGAAAAGGCAATCGGGAGTTGAAAAGGCAATTGAATAATAATTGAGGATAAAAACTTGGGTAATTCTATAGGTCCACGTAGGACAAGACTTTCAAAGGGTCCTACGTGGACATGCCACTTCAGCTTTTAAAGCCACAAAGAGCTTACAAGGTGGCACAAGGGTAACTATTCTACCCCGACCTGGTGAAAATTTTCCTTTCCAATCACCAAATTGGTCTGGTGAAAATTAGGCAGCGCTTCCGCGCTATACTACACACCAGGCCAAAATCACAACACTACTACACAATGTGTCCCAAGAAGCACAATTCAAACACAATTCATTACAATTAATTGGAGAAGTCAAGGAAAAGGAGCACATCAATCTAGGCAACTAAAATCACCGATTTTAACTAGTAGGGTTCTCCCTCTATCATCCTAGTCATTAAGAAGTCTACATAATTCAACAAAAGTTCAAAAAATGGATAAAAGGGAGGTAGGGAGTTGCTCCCTCCTTATTGTCACTCTGTGGTTCCGTAATATCATCCAAGAAGGACAAGGGTGTTCCAATTCACAGCAATGCCTTCACCGGTCTGGTCGCAGCCACTGCGCCGCGGTGTGGGTTGCGGAATTCGTCGCAGTCGAGATATCTTCCGTCCCTTGCCGCCAGCACCGAGGTTGTGATCGATCTCCTCCGTCCTTGCCTAGATCCGATGGAGTGGCTCACTTGTAGCTGCGAATCCTCCGCTTCAGTTTGAATTCCCTCGTGTGCTCTCCGCGCTCAGTCACGTCGTGCTGCCTGCCTGAGGTCGTCGCTGCCGAATGCACTTGCCCACCTCATCGCCGTTCTTCCGCGGCACTGTCTTCAAATCCCAGTCTTGCGCTCGCAGCTATTGCGACCTACTGGGACTCCTTGCTGCGCGTATTGACCCTCTGCCTTCGCGATCTGGACTCGTCGTGGTGTGGTCTTCCCGGACTCGCGCTAGATCCCTTGTATGCTGCCACACTTCGGTTCTCCCGTCGCTGTAGGTTGCCGCTTAACCAGAGTCACGCTCGCTTGATCCTCGTCGTTGCTGCACCTTATTCTTGCAGCGATGCCGCCCTCGACGTCATTCCCTGCTGATCTACCGCCGTCGTCTGTGTACTTCTTGCTCGCCGTGGTCGCGGTCTTGCCGAGCTGCAATCTTGATAGCGCGTTGCCGTCGTTTTCGTCTCCGGCTCGAACTACTCGCGCTGCAGTACTCGTCCGCTACCTTTGGATCTCAACATTTTTTCCCTCGGAATCGTTATCCAACACACTATTTCCCTACCCTACAAACTCTCTTTAATCTCATAATCCTTCCCTGATCCAGATTCAAAACTAGCGTCTAACGGCACCCAAAGCAACTAGTTTGGTTTTGCGACAGAGGTGGGTTTGAAACTCCTACTCCAAGCTACATCCATCCACAACAAATTTCATCTAAACGAAAATCATCCGTCAAACCTCACCCACTTAAAACTAGTTAAACTCCCAATGCACTTCGAGTTAACCGGAAGTTTTGGGCCTCCTAAAATTAGGACTTGGACTTTACACAAAGAGTAAAGCCCAAATTCCCCAAAGATATTCTAGTAAATATTTTTCCTAAAATAATAGGCAAATTAGCACAAACACTCAAAAACCCACAATTAAATGGTCAGAAAATGCTACGCAACTAAAATAACTCAAAAAAATAAGAATAATGAAAGAGCAAATAAAACCAAATGCAACGTGCATGCAAAGCAGCAAAATGTCTAATCAGCTAAAACGCTGCACTTAGCCAAAGAAATACCAGAAAAAATCACAAAAGCTCACGGTAAAAGTTTACCGTGAGTGTGGACCGTCGAGATGGTTCACAGGTGGGGAGGCCTCTCCACCCGTCGTCGAGGTATGGTAGGGGCAGTTGTAGTGGATAGGCCTCTCCACCTGTTGTCGAGGTATCATAGGAGCAGTCGTAGTGGGGAGGCTTCTCCATCCGTCATCGAGGTAATGTAGGAGCAGTCCTAGTAGGGAGGCCTCCCTGCGTCTGCAGAGCCTTGTAGCCCAGGACTCGTCACGTCTGATGGGACTAACTGTGGCTTCCCCGTGTGTCGCAGGTGACCCCGCCTCGGTGAAGATGAAGCCCGTCTAGGGATGCGAGAGTGGTGTCAACCCAAGCACGAACTCTAAAGTGACCGAAGAGGATGCCACAAAGTCACTTGAGAGCAAACAGTTAATCCGAGCGGGGCTCCAGAAATTCGTGGACATCTGGAGGGGTGGCTGCTATCGCAGCGAGGCCTACAGGAGTCGAATGGACGCTTACGTGCAGTATTGGGTGGACATTATCGCGGAACTCCGCTCGGACGATCCGCTGCAGGCCCCGAGGACACTAGTGTATGGGTTTTGGCCGACGACGGAGTGGACGACGGCCCACCTTCCTCTCCCGCTAGCCCCAGATGAAGTGCGGAGGCAGAGGGATCTTGCCAACGCAACTCCGGAGGACGAGCTACTCGATCCTTGGTGCGGTCCATTACGACGGCGACCAAGGCCGGCATTCAACCCATACCGCGACGCCCTCGTTGGGAATTTTGTCCTATTCAGGCCCAGCGACACCGCAATCTATCCAGTGTCGATGGGCAGGGTGCTTGCATCGGCCGTGCGTGACGCCCAGTCCCCACACCATGGAAAGTGCCAGATCCGATATTGAAGGCCTGCCAGAGGAAGCTGGGAGATGACAAACGAGGAAAGATATAGAGGTTGTTGGGATGTGAAGTGGGAGCGCGATGGCAACGACGATGCCCTGCAATGGTTGGACTGCACTTCCATCCTCTATGGAAGCTCGCCAAACGTTAATTTCACCGAGACCTCGCTACGCAAGATTCCGAGGTTGGATGCGGACAACGCCAAGGCCATTTTGGCCGACTCGCACGCCGCTTCTGAGGCCGCCGGTGACATGCGTCATGTAGGGTAGGTTGCTGAGAATGTTAGTCATGGAATTCTGAGTATAGTGTGGAGACACTGGCAGAAGCGTGTCCCCATGTAATCGAGTTGAATCGAAATAAAATTTTCTTTCCCTAAATGGTGTGCGTGTAATGCCACGTGCATATGTTCAGGCTCTGTAGTGCGTGTTGGTACATGATGATATATGGCAGTGGGGAGGGCTCCCCATCACATATTCACAGCCCATGACTGCACACATGGAACCTTGAAAATTGAATCGATGGGGAGGCCTCCCTATCACTTGGGAGACGACAGTGAGGATGGATCCCTATCACGATGGGGAAGCACCACATTCTAGAGAACCACCATGGACAGAACTCCCTGTCGCAAAAAATTAGAGTGCCGATAGCTCCATATTGGAACATTCCTCCCCACAAATGGCGACCTCTCCATCAAATCTCCCCATTGCAATTTCGGATTCTCAATCCGGAAATCATGAATAAATTCAAAATTATCGAAATGTGTGTTTAGGGACCTTTGTTGCGTCTATGCAGAGTTTCTACCCCAATAATATCAATATCTGACACATATTGTGCATGAATAGTTTTTTCATCCCTTCACAAATAGCCCCTTAGGCTTGGGGGAACTTGTAGAAACTCTTTTTTAGCATTGGGGAGATCACAAGTTCCACTCCCACAGGCAGTGCAAGGCCTTGTTTTAGATTATTCTCCAACTCATCATAGACTAGTTTTGCCATCTTTTTGAACTCCTAACGAGTCTAAGGTGAGTATGAGGTGAATTTTCACTTTGAGACACTCTTTTCGATTAACTCTATTACGGTAACCAAAAGGTGCCTTGACCGATGTGAAGTCATAAGCTTTGAGGGAGTTGGAGGCAGTATACCTCATGCCAACACCTGGCTATACAAAGATTCGAATGTGCTCATCTTTGGCGTCAACGACTCTACCTGGAGTCGCATGTCGAAGATGAATCAAGTAGAACCAGATGAATGGGGCTTTCACGAAATGGTTTCTTCCACGAACATATATATACTGTATCCCTGTAGATCGATCAAAGAAACCAGTACCTACGTCTGCAGTAGACGAATTGAAGACCTTGACAACAATCACACATCATACAGGAGGTCTTGGATTCGGATTCCGTCCAGATGCCCACTACATATATGTTCCACAAGACAAGTAGGAGCATTGACTTCGGGATCATCACTTTCCTGTATGTCTAAATTTAGACATTATCGATAAAGCAAATGACAAGGAGTGCTACAGGACTTAGTGATAAGCATCCTAAGTAGACTGCGTCCACTGCTGACGACGGCTCATCTTGACAGGGCAGTTTCCTTCCAAAATGTGAACAATGAGGACTACAAATGAGCCGGTCCTGTCATAAACCAATAGAGATTATTCGTTCTCAGTGCTTCCAACTACATTACCGATTTCTTCAGCCAGTGTGGGATGGTCACTCAATAACATTGTACCAAACCACATTCAAACTACCTTTAGATTCAACCTGTGAATCATGAATGAAACAATGTTCAATCAGTGAGAACACTTCCCTTGAATGTTGTGGCCATTCACAGTTCAGAATTCATAAGCAAACGTGGGCGCGCAGGACTCAAATCTTTACAGATGACAGGGAGGTGGAAGGAAGCCATGATGATAGCTCCCTCCCACGCCTGCGATGGTCTCAATTACAATACCGGCTGCAGCATCAACATAGCAAATCACTCAGGGACGCTTGAAGCGGAAATCTAACTATTTAAAGTACAGATTGAAAATAGTATACAGTCCCAAAAAAGCTACAAGCGGAGCCCAAAATAAGGCGAAGAAACAATGTCAAACCCTGAAGGTCGAATCTGCCTGCCCTAGACCCAACTACTGATCGAATGCTCTAAGCTTTAATCACAAGGAGATCATCACCAAGCAATCACACACAATCATTTCGTGAGTCTCGCAGCTTCATTGCATGAAGCCCGTCACACAAAATCGATCTATATCGGTACTTCGACAACCAAGATAATACACTGCCACCCACTCACCTCGAAACCCTAAATCCTGGGCACGCTCAACTGTTGGGCGGCATACCAGGTTGCTGATTCGGCGGCATTTGAGAAGGCGGCTGCTGCCACATCTGTTGCATGGGCGCTTGCTGTGGCATGTACTGCATTGGCGGACGCTGCGGCTGATACATGTTTGGGTCCATCGACATAGCCGGCCTTGCAACCATCATGGGGTTACCCATCATGGCAGGGGAGCCCATGGCAGCTTGCGGAACGGGACCCTGCGGAGTCTGCACATAATAGACACCTTCGTAGCTGACAGGACTCCCCACAGGCATGGCGCCCCGAGGAACGCCGAGACCGTCTTCCTTGTTGAGCTCGTCGCGCGGCACAATGTCGACCAGGAAGTCGAAAATATCGGTGCGAGTGATGGCAGCTGCAATGTCGTTCTTCTGCAATGTGCGCCGCTTGTTCTCTTCGGTGTGGATCCATGACCTGAGGGTGAGCTCCAGGATGAACATTTCGCAGGCCTTTGCAAAGAGAACGGGAGCCTCGGCGGAGATCATTCTCACGTCTTCGTCCGCCTTCATGATCTTCTTAATTCGTGCGAGTGGGAGTTGGTGGTTCTTGAAGTCGTTTACCTGGCAATCAACAATCATCAGAGACATGAAGCAAACAGAAACCTATACTTAGATTGCTGCTAATGATTTGCACTGCGCCCTATCCACCCCGCCTGTATGTTCCAGATTGAAGTGTCGACATGCATTTCAAGTCCTGTAATTTCACACAACCTGGTTCTATGAATGTTCAGTCGAGAAGATTCGGTGACATACAGTGAGCAACCAACTTATCTGCATTATCAATAAATTCAGAACATCCGACACCTCAAGAAAACCATATGAACGCCAAAAGTTTGAGACAAAGCTTCACCTGCTCAATCTCACTCATCTGGTTCGCCCAAAACATCTGCAGCTGCTGTTGATGTTGCTGCTGAAGGTGCTGGTAACTGAGTTGCGCCTGCTGCTGTTGCGCAAGAGCCGCCGGATAAGCTCCTGGAGACTGCCCTTGAATCTGTCCTTGCGGCGGTGACGTATCTGGACCTCCTCCGAGCTGAGATGGCGAGGCCTGGTATGGTTGTTGCTGCATACCGAGGTTCTGTGCATACTGCATCTGTGGCTGCTGTTGTGCCATCATACTGTTCATCGCCTGCTGCTGCTGCTGCACCTCTTGTTGCTGCTGCTGTTGCTGCTGTTGCTGCTGCGCCATTTGTTGATGATTCTCCATGATTGAGAACTCGGAAGTAGCAAATTCAGCTGCAACTACTTAATTCCGAGCTTCTCTTATCGCTTTGAGTTAAATTTCTTCTCGATCCAGGTCCCTGGAAGAGAACTTCTTAAGTTTGTAGCGAGATTGAATATCAGTATCACGATACTTCAATATTATATCCAGGCAAACATACGCAGTAATAATACCTTTAATCTACTACCGACCTCTTGAGGCGTTCGCAACTAACTGTTCCTCGGACACTAGTCTATCCGTTCAGGTATGCCCTCCCTCTAAAATTCACTGCTACCATAAACTAAATTTATTTTGTCTATCTTTTTTTTTTCTAGTACGTAATCTTGAATAGTGTCGACAAATTGGCAGTTACTACTGCAATGGATTCTGCGGTTCAAGATCCACCGAAAAGGCAGAAGAGATTCCGAAGCTAGATCTCAGTGTCCTAACTGAAACTATAACCGATCTGTCAGAATGGATAAGTACTCTATCACTAGAGACCGCAACTGTATCAGCTGCTTTGTTTTCTCGACGAATTGTCTGATTAAAAAGTAAGTCTACACTTAACTTTTCTTTATTTCTTATTAAAGATCCGGACAAGAACCTTCCGAATAAGTTACCGACTCCTACAATGAAAATAAGCTTCAGGAAAGAAACCGCGGACCAGAAAAAAAAAAATTAAAAAAAAAAAATTAAAAGAGAGGTGAACGATTCTCTACAGCTGGCTACCGCTCACCCCGACCGTCTCTAGCCTCCTTCACACGCGCCATCACATCGGCCTGCAAGAACGAAGAGCACGGGCGGCCTTTCGCGTTGCTCAAGCCATGATGAAAGAACTGGCTGGCAAAGGAAACCAAGAAATCCTCGCAAGAAGACGAAGAATTAAAGAAACTGTAAAGCTGTAGCCCTCCCCACCGCACCTCCGATCCCACGCCGTGTTAAGCACACCGCACTTGAGTCCTCCACGAGAATTGGCGACATCGTGTGAAGCTCCAGGCGCCCTCACTACTCATGGTGGCAACGACGACGACGATAACGCGGCGATAGGGAAGGCGGGGGGAGGTGGAAGGGTGAGGAGATGGGGTTCCCGTCACCGGGGCAAGCACTCACGAGAGGAACTCAAGCCAGGCGGGGACATTCAACAAGAGAGCAAAAGAGACTTGTGCCAAACCAAAGGCGCACTCGGATAAGAGCCTTATCCCCGCCCGGGTCACGCCCGTTCTCCGCTCCCGTTCCCGTCTCTGGATTCGCCTATCAGATTGCTCTCCCGCTCGTTCCCTTCCCCCGAGGCGGCCGTTCCCTCCGTTCCCTTTCCGCCAAACCGCTTTTCATCGCCACTTGCCCTCGTCATTCGGGCCCCCCAGACGGCCCCCCCTCCTTCCTCCTCTTGCCCCTTAGGGGCCATCAGTTTTCTTGTTGCTTCTTTTTATAACATGAATTCACTCTTCCTGACAATTGTCCATTTCTTGTTTCAAATGAGACAACGGAAACGAATGGGAACTGAAGCTCCGGCATAAAACTTAGGAGCCAATTGGAAATATAATACTCAATTACATTCATGGGGTGAAGACTGCCCATGCACATACCCATGCAAATCAAGTCACTGAGTAAGTTATTCCGTGCGTGGGTCCTCTGAATATTCATGGTGTGAAATTGCAGGAAGAGAAAAAGGACCACAGGTACAGTCCTTGAGAGGTGACTTACCTTATTAGAGGAGTAGTAACTTAATTGGGTTACGAATATTGGTTTTTTGGGGAATTGATGAGTTGGATTTCAAAAAAAATGGAATGAAACGATCAACCAGGGTCTCACGCAATTGGGTAATGGTTTATGAATTTGGTACACGTGGATTGGTATTATCCATGATATAATGTATCGCTAGACAAATCTTTTCTTTTTTTTCATTAATTGTTTACTTTGGGACTTGGGACGACCATCAAGAAGTTTTCAATGAATAGTCACTCAAGCAACAAGTGGTGAGGTAGCAAGTGGTCTACACAAGATCCAAAGCCCATGGTACACTATTTCATGTTGTTTCATAGAACTTCAAATTAATTTATCATAAACTAAATCAAAAATAAAGATCAAAAGCATGAACTATAGAAATGTTTAGCAGATCTTGACATTGTTGGAAGTAAGCAAGGGCAAAGACATTCTATACTCTTGATTATAACTTTTGGTCAAGAATTGTGACCAAGAGAAATTTAAATGTTTTTTTTTGAAACTTTTGTCACTTCCAATGAATGAATCATTTTTAGGCTTTTAAAAAGCCAATACACATTAAAAACATTTGGCGTGCACCAAGTCTTAAGAAAAAATTGAAGAAAAAAGGGTGAAGAAGCCAGATTGTTCCAAATTTTGAAAATAATTTGGATGAAATTGCTATTTTAAAATGGAAGTCATCCAAATATGTGGATGAAAATATAATTCTATCCAAAATATAGGTGAATATTAAAATATTTGGCTACACCATTTTATTTTTTGTCGCCACTTTTGTTCTTCTCCAAAAACAAAAACAAAATCCCTCCTTCTGATAGTATAAAGTGAACTTAGATTATAAAAAAATTGGCTTTTTACTACGTTTATAAACAAGGCAAATTTGATACTTCATTTCATCTTATTGATTTTCTTTTATATTTTCTTTTCTTCTTCTCTCATACCTTTGTAGAATCTCAACAATTATGGTTGCAATAAAAGATAGGAAGAAAGACTTTGAGTTAGCATTACGATTGTACATGTCTATATATGATAGTACAAGATGTTGTAAACATACAATGCGGTGAAATATTATGTTGAAAAATGTAGTTGATTTTGAATCGAAATTGGTTTCAACCTTGGGCCACACAAGGAAAAAAATTTCAACCCGTGTGAAAACCCTCAATCATGTTCTCCCTTCCCCGAGTTTAAATTTTATAGTATTAGTTTGTTAGTTTGAAGGGTACCTCCCCCAACGTTCAACTAAAACCAATTCCAACCCAACCACCTAGATGCCCCTTGGTTGATCGAGTTGAGTTTGGTTGAAAACAATCAATCTGGTTGGAAAACTCAACCCAAACTCAACTCAATCCAGCTCTTTGTGCAACAACCCCAATCTTTGCCTTTGCAATGGGGAATGGGAGATTTTTTATTTTATTTTTTAAATTCCTCGCTAGTCACCATGGACACAATTGGCAAGAGAACCCATTTTAGATTTTCATGCCACAAAAGCAAAATGACCATGAAACATAGTCTATATTTGAATTTATAAGATTCCATGTTTGAATTTATAAGACTTCATGCCACTTTCTCATTTATTTTCAATTATCATCATTTTTGTTCTTATAAATTAATCTAAAATAAACTTAGATTAGTTGCCTCCTTTTCTCCAATCACAAATTTAACAAAATGTTGACGACAATAGAGTTAACCAAAAAGAGTGTAAACCTAAAGACCCCTTAAAACATCCACACCCATGCCCTCCCAAAGTTGACACACACAATAACTAAATGAAAAATGCTAAAGGCCCTTCAAAAATGCCTCTTGACCCTCAATCCTAGTTTGTTAAGAAATGACCCTTCAAATCTAAGTTAGTTGACTATATCCCCTATTCTACTTGTGATTGGTCCATTGACTATTTGATGTGCACTTTTGGTGCTTGAGGGGCGTTTAAGGGTGGGGGAGTGTAAGTTCAAGGGCTCTTTAAATGTAGATGAATAATTTTAGCGAGTCAACTTTAGCAGGCATGGGTGCGGATGCTCTTAGAGCATCCGCACCCATACTCGCCAAGAGTCTGACACACACAATAAGTGGATGAAAAATGCTAAGGGCCTCTCAAAAATGCCTCTAGGCCCTCAATCTTAGCGTGTTAAGAAATGGCCCTTCAAATCTAAGTTTAGTTGACTGAATCTGACATTCTACTTGTGATTGGTTCATTGACTATTTGACGTGCACTTTTGGTGCTTGAGGGGCGTTCAAGGGTGGGGGAGTGTCATTTCAAGGGCTCTACAAATATAGATGAATAATTTTAGCGAGTCACCTTTAGCGAGCATGGGTGCAGATGCCCTTACAAGGGTGTAGCTCATTCCAGGCCATTAGATTCCATTGGATTCCCTCAGACATCACACTATTTACAGTGCGTGATGCCAGTGATGGTCTCAGTTGTTCTTCACTTCCACCTATATATATCAGGTGGCATCCCAACGTACCATCGACAGCTCATGAACTGCTTAATCGTATCTAGATCACGTTAGAGCATCTCCACCCATGCTCGCTAAAGGTGACTCGCTAAAATTATTCATCTATATTTGAAGAGTCCTTGAAATCACACTCCCCCACCCTTGAATGCCCCTCAAGCACCAAAAGTGCACGTCAAATAGTCAATGCACCAATCACAAGTAAAATGTCAGATTCAGTCAACTAAACTTAGATTTGGAGGGCCATTTCTTAACATGCCAAAGTCGAGGACCAAGAGGCATTTTTGAAGGGCCCTTAGCATTTTTCATCCACTTATTGCGTGTGTCAGACTCTTGGCGAGTCCCGGTGGAGATGCTCTTATGAGCCTTGATAAAAAGGGAACTCCACATTGTTCACTTTGTACTCTATCTTTCTGTAAAGCAAATTCTCACATCAGCTCAGCATCTTCCGGCTCATTAGGGTCAAGCTCAAGCTTTTGGCCTCCTGTATTTGGTCCTAACAATGTGGATTTTGCCAAGATGAGTGGGCTGTGGAATACAATTTTGGACAGGATATAATGGTACACATATCTTGTTCCAACTCAGACCCAATTTCACACTATAAAATCATCTCAATCCACCATTCTTCATATCCTTTTCCATCATAGTGAGAATGAAATGTGAAAATGGGTGGCAATCAAAGCACTTTCAAACTCTCAATGAGATGGTACACTAGTAGAATCACCAACCACGTAGACTATAAAAGCATGCCCAAAAAACTCACAACTAGTTTAATTTGTCATGTGGGGTCTTTTTGTGAGTCTTTTCACTAGTCTACACTCTACACAGGCAGTGTTTCTACTAGTGGTAGTACACTAAGTGTTGGAAGTTATAGAATGTTAAAAGGTTGAGACTTGTATGGGAATTAACATTATGAGTGTTATACATGATAGCTTTCATTTCAAAAGCCTTACTATATTCATGAGTGAATATGACACGCAGCCGTGACAACATGAGAAGGGCGGATGGCGGGATTGCCATTTTTAGGGACTGTAGCATGAACATAGGACTAGGCAATCTAGTACTTAAGGCACTTCTGCCTAGTAATAATAAATTCTTACGGTAAGTACGTAGGGTAAGAGTTTCAGAGCAAACAAGCTTGTATTGTGGTATCACACAGTAAAGGCTCGGTTTTTCTTCACATTGTATCATGAATGTGTGTATTGGCGCGCGTGTTGATAATTAGGTTGCATGAAAGTTCAAATGCTTTCAATGGTGCGAGAGCTGAGTGTTAAACTCATGAAAGGAATGCAAGCCCTAGACCAATTGCTAAACCACGAGTAATAACTACAAGTGAAGGTGTATGTGTTTACGTGAATTCTAGTTAACCCCTAAACGTACCAGGGTGTCCCTGACAATTTGAGAAAAATCATCATAAAGTACTATTTAGAAGAATATTTTGGAATTGATATACAAATGAAAGTTCTAGATATCGAATTTTAGATTCCATTTGTACGGTTTGATTCACTAATACTATCACCAATATTTAATTATAAACTTTTAAAGTTAAAATTAAAAATTCCTTCTAAATTCGATTACAAACAAAATTTTAATATTTTTTGAGTAAAACTTGTTGGAATGAATTTGAAATGAGATACTCTTAAACATGGTGATTTTTTGAAATTTTTGTGTTTCTTAAATCTATGACCTCATTTTTGCAAGGCTACTTTTGAACTACAGTCAATGCAATTTTGGCTTGGTCAACGACTTGACATACTTCTACATTTGTAATTTTTGAAAAATATGTACTCAAGTCTGACTAAATCCAACCATTAGATAGGACGACAACTTGGTGAAGTATCTCCAAAAATTTAAATGACTTTCATCCAAGCATTGATGAGAACGTAAGGAAGGTTTGAATCTGTTAGTCGTCCAGTTTCTGGACGCTATGACGTTTAGGGGTTAACAAAATGAAATCCAAAATTATAAATATAAGAAATGTAGCATGACAATGAAAAAGAAAAAACACCAATTCAAAACGAACTGTTGTTTACAAAAAAATGAAGAAATTGCATTTCAAAGTTGACCATCACCAATTTTTTTTTGTTTTGTAGCCATTTTAGAAATCATACAAGAATTTTTTTAATGCATGTTTATCTAAGCTATTGCCTCCTTAGCATTTTTTAAATATTGAAAGTGTTAACGGTAAAATAGTATCCTCCAGTAGTATTACCGACCTGTGTGATCTACTGCTCGGAAATTTTCAAAGTTACCTCAGAAAGTAAATCTGGGAAGATTCTTTTACCGATTTGACAGTTACTAATCAGATCGGGTTGTACATGTATAAAAGCAATAGAGCCAAACCTCTTGGCAGGCAGTATTTTTTCCCAATTGAAGCTTCATTGTGATTATCTTTGTTAAAGTGTGATTTGCAAGATTCTTCTTTACTTTCTGTTTCCTTGTGTCTGCTACTGCTTCACTCCTTATTAGAACCACTTCCTCGGATAGTGTTTCTTGTCTATATGATATCTAGTCGGAACATAGATTAACTACTGAGTGGGACTCGGTAGTTGTAGAACTTGTTCCAAGTAGACTTCCATACTCCTTGCTTCCCTTAGCCCTTACGAGATTCCCTTTCTTACAGCTTGGTAGTCCACTACCGATCCCTTCTAGCAAAAGAGGAACTACCAGAAAGACACCATAAACCAATTATCATTCAAATTGCCAATAATGGACGCACACATACATACATACATATGATTTTTTTAAATGTAAAAAAATGTCAATTTGAATAGCATTTGAAGATTTCTTATGAAACTAAGTGTATAAAAATTCATTGTTGGTTTTTTATTTTTCATAAATCATAAATCATTTTGCATTTTTCATAAATCATTTTATTTTGCCGAGCCAAAATAAATTTTCATAATTAGCTTTTAGCATTTGTGAATTTGCCATGTGGCATTATTTTTTAAAAGGTAAGTTTCAAGGATGAATACAGACAAGTTTTTTTCCCAAAAGTTTGTTCACAATTTTCTATTCAATTTAACTCACACAATTTTTATTTTATTTTATTTTCCAATACATTTGTTTAGAATGAAAATACAATCATTATCCATTTTAAATGAATGGATTTGGTTTAGTGGTACGATTTGAGATCAAGCATGTCTACACTTGAATATTTGTACATAGGCTCATATTGTTTAACACATTTCAATAATTAATGCCCTCTAGTGTAGATGGCAATCAAAAAGGAAATATGTTCACTATACAAAGCATGCGGGTGAAAGCATGGTAAACTGAACCACTTGTGATCCATGTGTAGAAGCAACAATTCAAGGTCCAAAAATCTATTAAATTTTTAATTTTTGTGAATTTTTTTTGTGGATAAAATAAAATATACAATGCTTAACAAAGTCTAACCAAAAAAATTGAAAAAAACATGTTCAATAAGTATTTATGTGTGTTATAGTAAGGTTAAAGTGGTTAAAATTGGAAAAGTAGTTTTGACTGAATTGAAAAGTAAATATAAAACATGTTGAAATTGCATTAAATATTTATTTTTTCAAGAGTTTTTTTCTTTGGAGCCCTCAAATGCACAATGAACTTATGGAATATGTAATTTATATTCATATTGAACATGATTCAATTCATTAGATTTGCTCCCGAAATTTGTTTTACACATCGATTTTCAAGCTTTACTTTTAGTGACCTTTTTTTTATATTTTAATTTGAAACTTTGGATTTAAGCACCTAATAGAACTACGGAGGGCTCTACCAAATTAGAACCTAAATATATGAATTTTTAGTCTTAATTTATGGCCTTTGATCAAGAAAATTGTAATTTTAGCACTAAGGATGACTTTAATGGTTGAGTTTACCGTGCTTTCACCTATGCACATAGTTCTCTATAGTAGAAAACTAATTATAATGGAATTTGGAAGAACAAAAATAATATAATAGAGTTATTTGCTAACTCACTTTGAGTTTGAATAAGATTGCTTTAATATACTCTTATTTGTTCGCTCCAAATAATTAAAAGGTATGGAAGAATTTGGTAGATTCTCATTATTAGGTGTGTAAGAGCTTTGGTGGTCTCTCAAGTGAAGGAGAACTCAAAAAGTGTCTATTCTGATGTCAAGAAAGTTCTCTTTGAGTTTAGAGACCATCAGAGCAGCTCCACCACTGCCCTCCCAAAGTCTTTCATACTCCAGAACTAGATGAAAAGTGCCAAGGGTCCTTCAAAAATGCCTCTTGACTCTCAATCCTAGCGTGTTAAGAAATGGCTCTTCAAATCACTATTTAGTTGACTATATCCCTACATTCTACTTGTGATTGGTCCATTGACTATTTGATGTGCACTTTTGATGTATGAGGGGCGAGCAAGGGTGGAGGAGTGTAAGTGCAAGGGCTCTTTAAATGTAAATGAATAATTTTAGCAAGTCATCTCTAGCGTGTACAAATGGAAATACTCTCAAGCTCTTACACACCAAATAATAAAAGACCACTAAATTCTTCCATAACTTCTAACTATTTGGAGTGAACAAATAAGAGTATACTAAAGCAAAATTCATTGGATCTCATTCAAAGTCAAGGTAAATTAGCGAATAACTCTATAGTTCACTAGAATTAAAAAATAAAATCTTTTTAGGAATCAAAGGGCTCTTGGCATTTCTTATTTGACTAAAAATGAACAGTATTTTACAATAGAATGCAATATACATTTTTAATTTTTTTTTATCTTTGATAGTAGATACATATTGAATAAGAGGATGTACACTATATAGTTCAATATACAATCATGTGGCTCTTTGAAGTCCCCAATAATTTTGTCTCTACTAGTGTTGAGTTGGTATCATGTGGTTCTCACTATAATACATGAAATAGAGCCATTATTAGAAATTATAAACACTTGTTTTGTTAAAAGTGCTCATATGTTAACGGTAAAAATAGTAACCTAATGTAGTACTACCGACCTGTGTATTTTATTGCTTGGTAATTTTCAAAGTTTCCTCAGAAAGTAGATCTGGAAAGACTTTTTTACCAATCTGACAGTTACTAGTCAGATCGGGTTGTACATGTATAAAAGCAATAGAGCCAAACCTCTGAGCAAGCAGTATTTTTTCCCAATTGAAGTTTCATTGCGATTATCTTTTTGAAATGTGATTCGCTAGATTCTTCTTTACCTGTTGTTTCATTGTGTCTGTTACTGCTTCACTAGACCCATCTCTTCGGATATTGTGTTTTGTCTACATGATATGCAAACAGATTATTGAGCAACTACCAAGTAGAGCTCGGTAGTCGTAGAACTACTACCAAGTAGACTTCCACGATCTTTATTTTCTTTATTCCTTCTGAGATTTCCTTTCCTACAGCTCGGTACACAACTACCGATCCCTTGTAGAAAAAGGGGAACTACCATCATAGCCATGTGCACTGCATTTATTTTTATATTTAAGGGGGAGGGAGCATTCCTACCTCCTGGTAAGTCCTCTTCCTCTACAATAGTCCAGTATCTCAATATCGAGCAGATAGAACTAAAAGAGAGTTTGACAGAAAGTTTCATAGATTAACTCCATGAGGGTCGGAATACAACATTTATGACTATTACCGACCTCTACTCGGTAGCTAGTACGAACTTCAAACCAGGTAGTCAAGAGAACAAATAAACGAATACCGAGGAGGTAGTACTCGGAAGGAGTGAAGACCAGAAAGAAGACATCAAAATAGAGAGAAACTTGAAACTAGAGTTCGGAAAAATGTGTTCTTGCCAAGGAGTTTGGCTCCATTGTTTATATACAAAGTACAACCCGATCTGACCTAACTGTTAGATTGGTAAAAAAGGATTTCCTAGATCTACTTTCTATGGTAACTTTGAAAATTACCGGAATAAAAAACCCATGTCGGTAGACTGCCGGTACTTTACTATTTACTGTTAACACCTCCTCTAAAATTCGCACCACATTTTTTTATCTAATGTACATTCAATTTTGGCACTTTATAGGTAAAATATAACTATATTTTCTTCAAACGTACAAAATTTCAGCATGTGCACTTTTTATTAGGCACGTGCACTTTTAGCAAAGTCCATATTAGTAGTATAATTCATACATGTATTCAAAATGAATTAGTACCTACAAATTCACTGTTCAAAGATGTTATACTAGTCCAACACTATCACATTAGTCTTTTATGGAATTTTGAACATAACATAGATCATAATGCCAAATGCAAAAGTGCCAAGGCTTAAGATTACATGCCCAAAGCTCGGCTCGAAGCATAAAACTACATATCCATTTGAAGTTATAAATTGCAAAACCAAAACCAAAAACCACATAGCCAAAGTCAAAAATCACGTTTTCAATAGTACTCAGAGTGGAAGATAATGGAGCTCCGCAAAAACAAGTAAGGAGAGGGATGCACGGCGCCAATAGGATGGGCCATGAAGTGCGTCTGAATTTCAAAGCATAATTCTTTACTTGAAGAGTCCTACAGTTTTAGTTTGCGACCGCTACGCGCAAGCGATTGATACCAATTTCAAAGTGTAGAAGTTGGAATTTGGCTTGAAGCGGGGAATTCATTAGGGACGGTCAAAATCTAGTTTACACACTACAACAAGATGGGGTTTTTGCCAGGGAACGTTTCCATTGAAACTCCATGTAGGATGGGTTTGGACATGGTGAATAGTAGCCTCGGCTTCTACGCCCAATGAGAATAGCTTACATGGTGAATAGTAGCCTCGGCTTCTACGCCCAATGAGAATAGCTTACATGGTGAATAGTGGCCTCATTGATGTACCATGTATATTTTTAATCTAGATTATGTCGGAACTTACCTTGTCAAAGTAACTTCAATATGCCATTCACTTTTACCTTCTCAAATGCACTAGAATATACATGTTGGTAAAATCATGTGGACCTACATTTCCACAACAATGTGGGCCACAGTGAACATGAACATTGAATACCATAGGTTGGTAGCACCTTGGGCACCTCCATGACCAATAATTAACTCCTACGTGACCAAACGACCAATTTATCTAAGCTGCCCATATTTTATAGGATGCCTAGGATGAAAAAATTATTTTGTATAAACAATAAAAATATATTCATGAATATAGGTTATCATGTCTACTTTCCAATTCAATTTGAATCATGTCAATGTGAGTTAACCCTAAGCTCCCAAGAGACCATTTTTTGGTTGCTGCCCGATTTTAATAGGCTACTTTGGGGGAAGAAAAATTAATTTGAAAAAAAAATTTAAAATTTAAAGATACTACAACAAGTCTACTTTTCAAGGCAATTTGAATACTGTCAATCTGAGTTAAACTTCATTTGAAAGAGTATTTCAAAGTGGACCACGTCAACATTGCCTTAGTGTTATAAAGTTTGCTATTGGAAGAAAGTAATCATATGCCGTTTCCTTCATCATTTCATTTGCTTTAATGAAGTTTACTACAGATAAACCTATTTTAACTAATCATACTCAATTGTAAACTCTAAAAGTGAAAATTATGATTTATACAATTCTTCAAAGGTTAATGCTTTTTAATTAATTAAAAACTATCCAATGTTTGTCTTTTCTGGAAGTTTGACCATATTGATAATTTGTTGAGATGATGCCCTATATTTTGTCTATTGAACCAAACTTGATAAAAACATATGGAAGTCACATATTATAATACATCTATGTTTTGTTCAACACCCCTCAAGCCTTTAGGGGTTAACCCCTGAGTGACCAAATGACCATTTTATAGTCACTGCCCTTTTGTTACTAGTTGCCAAGGTTGAAAAATACTTTAAAAAAAATTTAAAAAAAGTTTACAAACAAGAAATCAAGTTTGCTTTCTAACCCATTTTGAATAATGTCAATTTGATGTAATTCTACCAAGGAGAAATTTTCAAAGACAAAGACCTCAATATTGTCCTAGTATTATCAAATTTACTATTTGGAGACACTATTGGTGATATGTCATTTGAAATTTAAAATAAATAAAAATAGAATATAATGTCTAGTTTAAATCAATTATACCAAATTTGAAATTCTAAAAATAAAATATGTAATTTTGGTGTATATTAATTGGTAAATGCTTCTAAATTCATTAAATGAGTATCTAAAACATTTCTTTGGAATTTTGATCATATAGATAATTAATAAACATCATGCTTCTCATTCTCTCTTTTGGACCAAACTTCATTGAAACTCCAGAAGTGGGATTTTGTAACACATTTAGGTTTTTCCCTTATCCAAGTGCTGTATTATTTAGGGGTTTAGACACATTGTAAATAATGCAATACTACATATCTAGTGAATTCAAAAAACTATACATAAAATAGATGTTAATACTTATAAAATACAAACATATGAAAAGCATTGTAGAAATATGAGTTGCCAAGTCTGTGATGTAAACATATTTACCTACACTATGTGGAGCCTACATCTACATACATGTCATCAAAAGTTCTCCACTTGATAGTCTTATACATCCGTTGTTTAGAGCGTTGTAGTCTACATTCTATCTTATTCTCAAAATGTGCCTACATCAAACTTTTATGTACACTAACTAAGAAAACGGTAAATCCACATACACTGATGCAGTGTACTAAGATTGTGGTTTAGCCACGCAAGCATATAAGGTCAATACAAACTATGTCTACTTCAATGCACTTGGTCTTTATATTATGAGACTACATGCAATAGCATATTGTTGGGGTGATTGCAAGCTACAGTCTACCAAGTGGGGAGTGCAGCTTGTGCAGCTAAAGGCCATGCAGCTCGTGCACTAGCGTAGTAATGCGCACCTCTCAACTTTCAATTAGATCAAAAATTTCACCATCCCAAATAGGGTTTATGCTAATACTTTCACTTTAGCAATTGTTAAGTTAATTTCAAGTCTTTGGGCATTACTCAATAGCCTTTTCTGTTTTTTACCGAGTAGGGGTAATTAGAGCCTTTTTTACATAACATCCTTAGCTAGGTTTTATGAAAAATGCATTTCATATCCCACCTCTGAAATTGAACCATTATTTCATTTCCAAAAAAAAAAATCCAAAAAAAGTTTTAACTGCACGAAAATCTAAAAAAACAAAAACATCACAAAACAATTAATTAAAAAATAAGTAAGTGTAATACCAAAAAAATAAAAATATGGTAACTTTTTACACACTTGTGGTATGTTGCTATAAATTTTTGAAGTTCAAATTTGATCCCCTTCTAGCATTTCCCATAAAATAGGTGCACTTTTGACAAGCGACACGCTACCAAATCCAAGTAGAAATGCTTAATTTGGATAGAAAGATTGGAATTTTGCAAAATTTATTGTGGTAGACATCTTAACTTTGGAATTCTAGAAACAATGCAATTTGTTTTGTCACAAAATTCCATTCCAATATTTATTGATGATTTTCCAAAGATTGGGTAAGTGCACAAATTTGCATGCCGCGACAAAAAGTTTGGGTGACCGTAGCTTGCAACCACACGTTGTGCATTATGGAAGAGGCAATGCAAATTTGTGTAACCACAACTAAACTTGGAATTGCCAACGTAATGCTTCATCCAAAGTGGTTCCATATCCAAGTTCAATATGAAGAGCATCAACAGTCTCGTCAAAATTCTCCACTCTAAATTCAAATGCCTCTTCAGCCATGCGCATGCCATCCTGTGCTTTAGAAATTTCCCCGTCTTTTGTCCTAGCAGTGGGGTGAAAGCAAGGTAAAGTGGACCACTAATTTACACTATGAAGATCCAACAATGCAGGGTTCAAAAATGCATATTAAATTTGAAATTTTTGAATTCTTTGTTTCCAAGAAAGTAGTATATGTATTGTTTTACAAATTCAAACAATTTTTTGGAAAAAATTATCTTCAAATGAATTTATATATGTCCATACAATTTGATAAAGTAGCACAAATTGAAAAAGAATTTGGTGACAATCAAGAAAGTTTGCAAGAAATAGGCTAAAAGTGCATTAAATTATTTTATTATTTATTTTCTTCTATATGGAGCCCTCAACATCATCATGAACTTCAAGAATATTTAAAAAAAATCAAATTGAAAATACTTAACGTCATCAAATTTGCGTTTGAAACGAGATTTAGACATTTTCTTCTAACACTACTTTTAGTAAACATTTTATGAAGATATTCTTTTGAAACTTTGGGTTTAAGTATATAGAACATCAATAAAGGGCTCCATGAAAAAAAAAAACCAAAATAAAAGATAATTTGGTATAATTTTATAGCCTTTGGCAAAAGAAATGGATTTCAGCATAGCGACGCAACTTTTTGATACAAAATACCATGCTTTCACCCAGTGACGAAAGCAAAAGCAAGATTCTCCTCCGCCGTAGCTGCAATAATGGACGCAGTTACCTCAGCATCCTACAAGGAATCCGATACACCGTTTGGTCCATTTTTTAGTAGAAGGTACCGTATTGCCGACCTCTCCACTTTCCAATTCTGGTTCATGCGTGCAGCAAATGCCTTCTATTGCCGGTGATGTTCAATGTGAGGTTGAAGATCATTGACCATGTTTTGACCTTAGCCTTCTCGTCATCCAACACCGCTTTCCAAAAGCAAATTTGCATTTGGAGGAACTTCCTACACTCTTCCCGTACGTTGTTGTCGAGTACTGCATGCATACAACACACCCCCCTTTCCCTACTTTAGTACATAAACTTATTTTCAAGCATTTGTTCTACACACATCCATTACACACGTCTTCAACAATAGTGTCTCTGTAGAGGACAAAATACATGGTGAAAAGGTAGTATTGTACAAAGAGGGATAGAGCAGAAAGGCAATATAGGCCCCATGAAGTCAATGTCTGATATTGCATTCCCAAGTTTTGTTAGTCATAGTAGTGGCACATGGTAGGAGGGAGCCAAAAGTGGTACTTTCATAACATGTTGTACTAGACACCAAGATTTGGATTAAAACCTTCATTAATGAGTTTGCACATACCCATGGTGGTTGGAGGTATATGCTAAGCACTAGATTATAAAACATCAAATATCAATCATAGTAGTAAAGCTAATGTAGTATTTCAGATGGTTCCTTACCTTCTATGGATTTAAGATCAAATGTGAAGTTAAAATTCACATATACATGGTTTTAATGAACTATTAGGGTCTCAATTTGGAACTTTCTGCTTACAATAAATGCCAAATACAAGTCAATGTATCTACTATCCCCATCATGGGACCTTTAAGTGTTAATATTAAGATGTGGTATTTGTGTCACTGTCATTGTCCACCCTGTTTGAAGTGGATAGGATTCATGTTTGAAGTGGATAGGATTCATGTTTGAAGTGTTAAACATGCAACAAAAACTAGGAGGACAAAATTGTCAATAACTATGAGGGACTCCTATTTTGAAATTGAGGGAGTACTATTAAAAAAAGTCGAATAAATCATACCTCCCCTTATATGTGGAGATGCTTCGCCATCACCAACTGCCTCCCTGACAATCTCCTTAGCCACCACCTCCAGCACCTCCTGTGCTTCATGAACAACCATATACACAATATCTTCTCCAGTTCCCATTGCCGTGGTAACAACTTCCTCAGTAGCCACCTCCGTTACGTCAAGTACAGGCGTTTGTATAACCTCGTATGCAACCGCCTTCACGATTGCATGTGCAACCAGATCGTCTATGTCTTCTTCAACGATCTTCACTTCCATGCCTACTATCTCCAACAATATGGGTGTCAAATTGCTTGAACAATTCTATATAATGGGGATGCACACGGTTGACAGGAATGCCTTTATGCCTTTGATTTTCACATTTCGAAGAGAACTTTTAAACTAAGGATGGAAAGGTGACTTACCATTGTGAAAGAGGCAACTACAATTGAGGATGCATATGTCATTAGCACCATGTGTTTGTTCAGCAATGTCTTCCCCAATGTCAACGGCTCCCAACATTAGCCCTGCATGTTCATCCAAAACCTCCTTTGCAGCACCTGTAGTGAATCCATATAGCATTACAAATTGGGAGGTTGGGGAAATGTATAATGAACTGCTTTAAAATTTACTAATAACAACATGATTCCACAAGAAGTTACATTTTTTCCCATCAACAAAAACTCACATTCTTGTCCTGCAGCTTGGATGGTTGCAAACTACGGTCACCCAAGCTTTTTGTCGCGGCGCTGCACCTGCAAATCTTTAAAAATTAATTAAGACAAACATAACAATGATTTTGAAAATCCCAAAAATTTCCTACCTTCCAAAAACATCTTAGAATTCTAGAAAATTAAAATTTCTTAAAAACTTTTGTTATATTTGTCTTAATCAATTTTTAAAGATTTGCAGGTGCAGCGCCGCGACAAAAAGTTTGGGTGACCGTAGCTTGCAACCACCCGCTTGCTCAAATTCTTGACACCTAGATGTGCGTTGTTGTAGTCGCATACTCTTTCTAGGCTCTACTGTAGCAATTAAAATGTTCAAATCGGATGGTGTCAAGGCATGTCTTGCCTTCTTTGCTACAGAAAGAGTAGGACCACATTCAAATTTCCGCTTCTTTCGTGCAAACATGGGATATGTCAAGTAGTGAAAGTTACTCTACAAATGTAGAAATCCAACATTCAAACTTACAAAGTTACAATGTATAACTAATGACAATTGTGAGCAACATATTTTGAGCAATAACTCGTAACATACAGCGATTAGATAGTCGTCGTACTGAGACAAACTTGTAGAGTTTCTTCGGTGGTTTAGGGTACTTTGGTTTGAGAATGTACATTGTGTCGCTGCCATAAGAGTTGGGGATGACTTTGATGTTGACCTCCCAATCATCTTCACGACCCTCCAAGTCCCCTGGATGATCACAAACCTCGTTCTTCGGCCATTGCTCATCCCCCAACCTCTCTCGGAGATGTCGCTCTGCCAGTAGTCCTCTCCCGAACTGAAGTGGAAACTCATCCTTGGCTGAAATTGGGCGCTGGAACACTCGTTGAAAGAGGTTGCGGATACGCCATACCATCTTTGGGCGGATACCATTGTCTTGTAGCGTGTTCCGTTATAGTAGTTTTTGACTCTCCAAAAGTCGTTGTACTTGTCTTTGGACACATGCTGCTCTTTCAAGTTGGTACCGGGTATAAGGCCATACCCATTTAGTCCTTGGTCGTGTTCAAACCACCATATTGTACCTGGTGCTTGATACTGCAAGTCCACCATCTTTCATTGCCCACTGTCCTGCAACACAAGAATAAAAAGCTCTTAATTAGATTGCAGACTTTGGTTCTCACTATCCTTGCTCTAATCTTGTTGCTCTAATCCTAATGCTCCATATCAGACAATGAGATCTAAAAACTTGCTATATTAAACCTATTTCTCTAGCTATATACCTTCCCATTCCACATCCATCATAAACGTGCAGGAAGAAGGCATTATGACAAGATGTACTAGATATTAACTTCACATACTCCACTTCCAACCTATCATTTATGTCATCATATTCATAGCTCCAACTGATTTTGATCACCTCAAAGATACTCACTGCATGCAGCAATACACAATAACGATTGAATTCAATAGAGGATGATGGACTGCTCCATGTAGCAAGATAAAGAATGAACTTGAATTATTGAGGTCAGACAATCATCTATCATATGGCAAACACATAGATGCTCCCAAAGATAGTCTCACTGTGGATGGCATGTACTTCACTACTCCCCACGGCATACTCGCTGTCAAGAAGACAAGGTGAGCAAACATTGCATGTTAGATTCATTGATAGTTAGCACACTTTCTACATATAAAGGAATATAAGATCGGAAGCATACTATGGAATGGACATGAACATCATGTTTTTTTCCCTAGAAGAAAGTATACCAACTTGTACCTATAATTGCATCAGCCTAATCCTCATCAGTCTTGTTTGACCATTGTTGTTGCATCCATGCTTCATAGTCTTGTTCATATTTGTGGCAATGCATGTTACCATGATAAAAGTGGGATATGGCATACAAGTTCTTGTTGTATGTCTCCTCCACTGTTTCAGGCAGGAACGCTTGTGTTATAAAATTCCCTATGTGGTCTTCTAAATATGTATATTTGTTGTGGAGTAGGACTAAATTCTCCAAGTACTCCTCTTCTTGCTGCCAAAAATCGTCTATCGAGTGTTCTTCAAACGGGAAAAGGGACTCACACTCATTAATAGAGAACCAGTCATTAGGGAATGGCAACTTAGTCTGTCCTATTGAATTGCTTGTAGAATAGCATTCTAGAATACCCTCTGTTGACATTATCCATTGTGACTACTACGACGTATAGTGTCTATTAAGCAATCCGGTACTCAAGGGATCTTACTCCAGCAATTGATTATACTACAGTATAGTTTGTCTAGTTATACATGAACAAAAACACTAATCTTATCCTAGTCAAAAGTATCCGACGGCCCAATTGTCTAACTGTTGTGTAGGAAATCTTTGCACACAATTACCATATACCCAATTGATTCCGTGAAGACGACGATGGCAATCCCCAGGGCACATGTAACGTCTACCAGGAGGGCATGCTTGACATTGTATATTGATCCTATCTCCATGGAGAATGCAGTTTGAGAACCTACCGTTTGTATATTGTACTAGTGTATGGCGGATGTTGCGAATATTAAGTCAACAACGTCTTCCACGATACAATCCTCTTGACATACTTTGACTGACCAATTCTAATCACAATGCCATCATATTCTCATGAACTAGTAATTTCATATGCTCATTGGCAACTATCCCTGCAATTGTCAATCACAAGTGGTTAGTATATTTCACCCATGATCATAGTAGAACTATAGAAGTTTATTTACAAATGCAAGAATTTAGTGAGCTAATGCGTCACTATTGTCACACATCATTTCATTCATAGGCTCCGCTATACATAGCATCTACAATTACTATGTGAACATGACAAAATGCTATTACACTACTTGCACCATCTAATAAATAATAATGGTACAAACAATATGAGAGCATGTCAAAAGCACTGCATATAACGAATTCTACATTTACATGTGGCGAAGCAAGCCGAAAGATGAATTTCCCTCCACCTTCGTCTCATCACTTGCATGCTCCTGTGAGTAATGTGGTTGATCTAATTTGGAAATATAGTCAACTACAGTTCCTAGTATTATACCACTATGAGAGTCCAACTCAGTGTTGGTTGATACTACACTAGCTGCATCAAAATCTAGGTTTACAGTTGGTGTTGGTAGTTTCTCTAGTGAACTGATTATTTGTATGCTGCACTTACATGCGTTTAGCGGTTTTGATATCTCTCGAGGCTTGCAACGACAATTCCAACGCTTTTGGTGTAAACAGGCCTCGAGTGTGTCACCTAAAGAGATATGAGGCAACTTGCACTTGCAGAATGGGTGTCTAACCCATCTAAGGATGTTGCATCTATAACATCGGCAGTTGACACAACAATGGCTGTGGTTTCGGCCATTCCATTGCCACAGCACCTTTCGATAGGAGGTGAACCTCCATGGCAAATACAAGAGCTCACCATTGGAGTCTCTCTTATTGACCGAAATAAATTTCACATTAGCGTACTCTAGTGGATGTTCCATTCCCAATTGCAAATGCCTAACCTAAATGTCATATCATCAACAGCTCAAAAATAATCTAGAACTATGATTGAGAAGTTAAAATGCTAACCTGGTGATACTCAATTGGATTTCGGATTTCCACCTTGTCCATACAAAAGTGGAATGCCGTCTTCATCAACCGTCAGCACAGACCCCATCGATGATAATACTTAGAAACTTGAAGCCTACAATATGGATCTTTGCTCTCTCTAGAATTTTGCGTAGATCACAAATAGAAACTACATGAGCATTTGGAAAAGACCTCCAAATACACATTCAATCTACACATATATATATCATTCGCAGCTAGGAAGTATGTGCATCCAGTAATTGCACCTGCATGTAGGTGTGTAGCCCATGACCCATGTGTCTCATGTGTGATGCAGTCCAAACATATCAGTGACTAGCAAAGAGATATTCTTTAGTCTTCATAGCCATATAGCTAGTCCATCGGTGGCATGCACTAAGTTGCAACGTAGAGCCTTCATTGCTAAATGTGGGATGTATTTAACATCCATGCTTGAGCAAACATGTAAGTATGATAAATAATAGGTAGAAATTAAAGGTGCCTTTGTTTAATTCAACAACATTCATATTTGCCTTCAACGTCTTGCCCTATCAACACTCCATCACATAATGTTGTGCATGTAAGTGTGTGAGCATTGGCTCCATAATTACTTGCAGTCAAACCACGTCGTACCTTGTACTTGGAAACAATGAGAAATATAGGAAAAATATGAACACATATGGTTGTCATTACTTCTCATACAAGCATGCAAATAGAATAGACAACTGTACAATTTGACGAGTGTATAACATTCATACTATATAGTTGGCTAGATCTAGGGAATATGGTACTAGATATCTACATTGTGTGAAATAAATTAGAGCTGGCAACCACAACTTGTCTCTACCAGCCATGTACCTGCAATGATACAAAGTTCACATGGGTACTACATGTCAACAAATTCATTACACAATGTTGCAATCATCTTGACAATATGAGTCCAGAATATCACTTTTGGAGAAATATGATAATATTTATAAACATCGCTTTGAAGCATAAAAAATCCTAGACTTCTACTAACTAATGAGTATGGCTTATAATATTTGTTATACCACCTACGTAAGAAACCTTGCAAATATCCCAATACAACTTCATTTGGTTGAAGAGCCATTGAGCCATCTAGTTTGGAAATATAAAAAACCAAAATATCGTAGGGGTTATCATATAGCATAGTTCTAAAAACCCTATTGTATACACAAACCCAACAAACAAGAGCAACCTACATCATACAAGCTCGAAGCAACATATTCAGTCTACAAAGGCAGTGAATACTATTCGACGCCAAACACAAAGTTTGGGTCAACTACATAGTCTCCAAATAGAACTTCAATGTTATCGTCGTCATCATCATCAACCCAATCCACATGTCAAACCTCGTTTTCTCAAAAGCGGGCAGTTAGGGTTTCTAGGCCAACTAGGAGTAGCCTAACCGCCATAAATAGGAGAAGTAATGGCCATAACGGCCCAGTTATTTATTTGGAGAGAGAGTGGCGCTCGCGCGCACCCTAGAGGAATTACTGCAGGACTAGATAGGCGGCGGGTTCCGGTAGGAAACCGGATGGGAGACCGGATAGGCGAGGACGGGTTTCTGACAGACCCGGCCACGATCCGAGCATTGAAATGGGCCGCTTTAAATTGGGCGACTCACTGTTCATTCACTCTCCACAGTTCCAGTCTTCCGCGCCAGCAGAATTTTGTGCTTCCGGATAGCAGTAGAGTTGATAGTGTGGGACCGGAGTTAGAGCAGAAAGAGCGCCAGAAACTTAGGCGCAGTTCGCGGAGGAGAAGGACAGTGCGTCTGGAGTCTGTAGGAATGGCACGGAGAGGAGAGAGTTCTGCAGGGATCAAAATCACGGAGAAGAAGGTGGTTCCGGTAGTGCCACAGCATCCAGGCGATTTTGAGATGCTACGCAAGAACCTCGCGACCATGAAGTGCGAGGAGCTTCTTTACCGGAATTGGGACATCCAGGATTCCGGAATGCTGGCAGAGGTGGTGGGAATGGCAGTACCACCAGCTTTCCGGGAGAGCTACATCCCGGGGAAGCGCAAACACTGGACCCGGGAGCACTGGCACAGGACCTACAACTTTCCGGACAGCGAGTACGGGCTCGAGTCAGGCGAGAAGGGAGATTCGAATTGGGTGAAGGAGCGGTTCTCCCGGCTCTCGGAGATGGACGGATTCTGGGTGGAGCATTGCCAGACGCCCCGGGAGAAGCGGCTGCTTCAATTTCTGGTGCCCATCCTCAGTCCGGATAAACCCACCACCATCAAAATCAAATTGGCGAAGGTATCCACTCCGCGTTGCATTACAACAAGACGATCGGGTGGGGGATTGTGATACAAGAAATTGTAGACCGGGAGGCTTTAAAGATCGGAGGTACGAAAGGTTGTCCCATTGCCTCCTTTCTTTACCACCTGTATGATAAGTACGGATGCCTCTCGGATAAGGAGAAGGCAAAATTGGAAACACAACCGTTCCCTGCAGTAGACCGGAGCCCAGCCAAAGCGCGCAAGCTTCGTCCGGAATCAAAGAGGCAACCGGAGAGGGAAGCGAGAGAGGAGGAAGAGGACGAGGGCGCTCAGGGCGACCGGAGCGAACCAGAGGTACCCCGACCGCTCAATGTCAGAGAACCTCAACCGGAGGAGCGCCGGAAGAGACGAGAGGAACCGGGAAATGCCAGCCCACGACCTGAGGAGCGCCGGAAGAGGAGAGAAGACCCGGAAGGAAGACAACCGGGAGGTACAAGCCCACAGATGCAGGAGAGACGGAAGAAGAGAATGGATCCGGCAGGGGATGTCCAACCGAATGGGGAGGTACAGACCAAGGCAAGGCTGTACGATGAAATGGTGAGCTAATCAGAGGAGGAAGGAGCAGTGCGGGTGAAGAGCATCGTGAAGAGGTATGCTGCCCAAGTGGAAGAGGCGCTAGTGGGATTCGGGGCGTTGGTGGCAGATGTGCTTGCAAGGTGCCCACCCGTACCCGAACCGGAAGTGGGAGAAACCAGCAACAGGGGTGTGAAAGTTCCTCTGTCCGAAAGCGAGCTACAGGAGAACTTCCGGTTATCAGTGGAGGCGCCCCAGGAAGGAGATTTGGACCGGTTGCTGGAAGTAGGAAGCTCCACCCTGGAACAGACATCCCGGGCGGTGGAGAATGTGGAGCCGGTTGAGGCAGCCGAGCCAGGAGAAGCAAGTCTGGCTGGTTTCCTGAATCCGGAAGAGGAGATGGTGGAGACGGGTGCCCAACAGGGTGAGGAAGGAAGGCTAGAAGGTGGGCCAGGAGGCAACCCGGACGGTCAACCGGACGGTACGCAAAGACGCGAACCGGAGGGTGAACAGCAAAGGGAACGCGGCGAGCAAGAGAGCAGACCGATTGTTCTGGATCAGGCGCCAGAAACAGGGGATCAGGCGCAGTAGCACGAGGACCAGCAAGAAGAAGAAAGGAAAAGAACGGAGACGTAGCGGCTCGGAAGATCAGCTGGGCAGTTAGGTTCCGGGTTTGGTGGACCCGGCCTTGTGGGCCCTTTTTGAATAGGGTAGGACTCTTTTTGTGAAGTAGGCTTTTTAGGATTTCAATGTTAGTAGCAGTTTAGGAAGAGAACTGAACCGTGGGGAAGCTCCCCGGATTTCCGGATCCCGGGTTTTTAGGATCTGCGGGTTTCCCGGATCTGGTCGATTTGAGTTTGCTTTTTATCAAAGGATGTTCCTCATTCCATTGGTCTTTTTGTGTACCACTGTTCTTTGTAAATGATCATAGGCATACTCTTCTACGCACCGGTGTATTTGTGTGTATGTGTGTGTGTATATTGTTAATTGAAATAGTGGTCCAATTAGTCCCTTGGTAACCGGAAGGACTGACCCGGTTCTGGTGTAGATTCAGTCAAGAGACCGGGTATAGGCTTTGGGAAACTCAGAGGTTGTTTGAATGTGGGATGTTCCGTGCTTGGTTGCAGGGTATAATCCGGGTTAGTGGCTGAGTGGATAGGAGGGGGTACTCCGGTCCTCTCAGAACTCATGGACGGGTAGTCCGGTTTAGGTGCCAGCACCTGGGTAGATCGTGTGATAGAAGAGTCCGGAATAGCCAGAGTAAAATGAACTGTTAGGAGTCCAACCGATCCCGGACACCCCGGATAAGGGTCCACCCTGGTTAACAAGTCGTTGTAGTATTCTGAGAAGGGGGAAAACCGGGTTGCGCTTGTGTGACCGGCTGTGGGTTTGTGATGAATCTGTAGCTGAAGTGCAGCACGGGAATTACCCGGATCGAGGAGTTGAGTTAGAATAACCGGAAGGTAGTGAAGTTCCCATCACGGAAATCAGTAGGGAAGGATGTGCCTTTAAATCTAGCACCGCTAAATGTAAATGGAGAATCCTCTGAGGGAAAACAGAGGTTAATATAAACCGGGTTGAGTTGTTTGGATAGACCGGACAGAGTAGGGTTGTATAAAATTCCTAATCAGGACGGAAACTGGATCTACATCAGGAATTTCGGACCCCACTGATTCTGCACTGATTCAGTGCGATTTCCGATATTTCAAGGGTTCGTACGATTTTCGCACTGATTCCGCATCGTTGCATCATTCATCGCAACTACACTGATATGACACGATGTTCGTACAAGCGGATATAGTACTGATTCGACACGATTGATACATCCATTGAAAACGTATGAATTCAGCACTCTTTATACTCGTCAAATGTCGTGTTTTAATCGTCTTTAAAACTACACTGATTCAGTGCGTTTTTCGTGCGACATCATCTTTTCCATATCTAGATTTTATTTTCTTTCTATATCTAAATTTGATCAAATTAATATTATTAAAAAATATATAATAAAATAAAAATAAAAAATAAAATAATTATTTTCCTCGCTACCCACTTCAACTACACGGAAATTGCCCGAACACACGGTGGGGCCCACCATAGCTTCCCAAGCTCTATGGCCAACGGTGGGATTTGAACTCACGACCTCCCGGTTGCCTATGAAGCTCCAAACCACCAAACCACCTCAAACTCTTCATGCATAGAAAGGAACTCTTTTGGTAATTATAAAAGAATGAAACCATTGGCTATTTTTTGCCATGTGTATATAATTCTTTTTTCAAATTTCTTTTTTGCACTACAACTTGCAGGGCTTTTCCTACATCTACAAATTTTTTCAGAATATTTTGAGTTTGTTTTTTTTTTGCCAAAATTGTGATGGCAGATCATGGCTGTGAGCTGTTTTTTTTTTTTCAGCGGACTTTGAATGTTTTTAACTATGTGAAAAAAACTTTTTTTCCAAATTTTTTTTTGCATTAGATTATGCAGGACTTTTTCTATATCTAGGGTTTTTTTCATAATTTTTTGAATTTTTGAATTTTTTGCCAAAATCGTGATGGCAGATCATGGCTGTGAGCTGTTTTTTTTTTTCAACGGACTTTGAATGTTTTTAACTATGTGAAAAAAGCTTTTTTTTCAAAATTTTTTTTGCACTAGATTATGCAGGACGTTTTCTATATCTAGGATTCTTTTCATAATATTTTGAATTTTTTTATTTTTTGCCAAAATTGTGGTGGTTGTGAGCTATTTTTTTTTTTGCTCCTATGATGAAAAGTACAATGATAACCAACAATACCAAATTTGAATTCTAAAAATATAAAATGTTATTTCTTTGAAATTTTAATGTGTATTGCTTCTAAACTCTATAAATGTAGATCTAAAAATGTTTTGGGAAATTAAACCGTAAGTATAATTTAAAGAAGATTCTTGGAATATTCCAACATATTCCAAAATAATATAAAATATTTTGAAATATTCCAAAAGATTCCAAAAGATTCCAAAATATATATTAAAATATTGTACACGGATGTCGTACGAAAATAATTTGCATTATAATAGATACTGAAATCGCACGAATATAATAAATGGCATTAATATGATACGTGTACGATACTGAATCCGCATTAACTGAAACCGCATGTTATCCGTGTCTTATTAGCCATGTAATGTAGATACACGATTAACGCACGGTTTCCGTCAAGCACAACTTTCGTGCGGAAACAACACTTTTTTGATAATCATTGAAAAGACACTGCATCGACACTCTAGTAATGCATGTCACTTCCGTACCGTAACGACACTTCTAAATGCACGTATGACGTGCGGAATCAGTGTTTAACGATAAACGCACTGAATCAGTGCAGAATCAGTGGGGTCGGAAATTCCTGATGTAGTTGTAACCGGGTCAGTCAGTAGATGAAGACCCGGTTCAGTAGGGAAGAGGAAGTTAGCTGGTGAGAGAGAGAGAGAGAAATCACCAGCCCGGGTTGATCTCCGGAAACCTCCCACTTCACAGAATCTCCGCGGAACGATAACCCAAAAATCACCTCTACGAGCATTCTTAATACGAAAAAGTACGTTCTAGGGGAGTATCCGGTATCACGTGCTATGACACCACATCTTCATATCGAGCACGGGATTTTAGTAGTTCTTTGTAAGCATCCACCATAGCAACATACTCCCTAGTAACATGAAGACTTGCATGTCTCAAAAACAAATTGTCTTGCAATATAGGGGTGTTACTCTCATCCAATGTGATGGGATTAGCAAAACCCGGTGTTCCTAGTACTCATTGCTCTTGGACATCATCCTCTACTCTCCTCGATCTTGGCTCCTTTTGGATGACGACCTTCCACATAGGGTCTTGAAAATCCGGAGCATAAAATACATGTTCACAACGAACAAGACATCACCATAGTTTCAATTAGACAAAAAATTCAATCATAATATTTCACATTAGCAGGCTTGTAATCAAATGTATAGAACACATACCTACATTTGTGTGCTTAAAACACACACCTGAACAACATGGGTCGGAAGTATGTAGGGCTCTGCATACACAGGCAGGTAGGCATCCTTCTTCACCAACCAGAAGCCGTGTGCATTTTGACAGATCGTACAATTGCCTACAATATTAGGCTTAATCCAATCAAATTTCATCACATTAACTGTCAAGGAGCCATAAACCACTCTCATGATCTTCCTAACCACTCCAACGTACTTGAGGACAACATCAGCATGATGTCTGTCAACTTGAGAAGACTAGCACGTCGTTGTGACAACTGCAGCTACCCCTAAATTTGCAGATTTGTGAGTGTTTCCAAAAAGTTGGCATTCTACGCGAAAATAACTTCCATATGCCCACATTGCCTTGAACTCAGTAACATCTGGTGATGGGGGTTGACATAGCAATCTAATATGAGTTGGTACAACCTCATTTGTAGCATCCATTGAATCTACTCGTGTATCTTGCCATGATGAGAATGCTTCAAATGATCATTTGCCTATATGAACAAGGTAAGTCTCTCTAGCTTGAGTGTACTCCCTATATGAGTGGCAAATTTGGCGTCAAGAATGGTAAATTTGATAAGATTATAATAAATTAACATCTACAACAATAACTCAGTGCAATGGCAAAATCCAAATTTCTAAATTATTAGCAGTGAACTTATCCATATAGTGTTGTTGTAGCAACATAGTTTGCTAGCACAAACTCGTGGATTGCCATCACCTCTGGCTCTGCCAACCTCTGACAGATCTCATGACCTTCGAGAACTTCCCCACAGTTTTTCTCATCCTCGTCTGCACTCCAAACTCTTTTATGAAGAAGATAAAGTTTCAAATGTTCAGTCAAAAAGCCCAATGTTTCCACATACATATATCCGTTGGCTATAGATGCTTTAGGTCTAGTCCTGTTTCTGACATACTATTTTAGGACGTAGAGGTAGCGTTCAACACCATAACACCACCGTGGCTGCACTGGACCGAACCAATCCAATTCCTCAACCAAATGAAGAATGAGATGCGTCATAATATCAAAGAATGTTGGGGGGAACCATATTTCCAAAAGACATGGTTTCTGCCACGTACTGCTGCAAAACATCCATCCCTGCAGGATTAAAAACCTTTGTGCAAATGCTTTTGAAACAGTGCCCTAGGCGTATCACCGCATCTCTCGCCCCGGGATGAAGGTAGCCACGAATGCATGCATGAAGAATGTCTTGAAGAAGGACATGGTGGTCGTGACTTTTGAGCCCTTGCAACTTCTTTTGACCTACTTGCCTAGCCATTCCCAGGAATGCAATCTTGTGAGCAGCGAGCAGCAAGCGGCAAGCGGCGAGCAGAAAACCTGTTTTTTTTTCATTTTTTTGTTTTTGAGTATAAAAAAAGTAGTTGTACATATTACCATAGAATCCTATAGGAATCTTAAAGGAATATTGTATACAAATGCGAAAAAGAAAACCTTTGAAGGCCATGATAGTGGTACCCTGATTTTTCGGGTTTTTGGTTTAGGGTTTAGGGTTCTTCCTACAGATGGAGAGAGTACAGAACATTTAGGAATGCCAACCCCTATATGCTTGTACGCTCAAATACAAAGGCTTATATTTGTAATATATTTACAAATTTTCAATATGGATTTGATGTCACGCAAAGTTTTAATTCAAACATGTTTCTTAGAATGTCGACATAAAATACACCACCATTTTAATTCCAAACTCATCCTAAAATTTAAAGAGGGTTGAGGGTAAGGGGTAAGGTAAGATAAATTTCAGGAAAACCAATACAGATAATAGAGTAAAACTATTCAAAATATCATAACCTAGGTGTAAACATACTAGAGTTAAAAACCCTAAAACATTTACTCATCATCACTAAGGTTTATCACCTCAATGTCGGTTTAGGGTCCGGGACAGAAAGGACACATATAATCTGCTTCTCCGCTATCAGTCTCTCTTCCAAACCAGTCCTCCACCCAATCATTCTCTCCAAAACCCTCTTCCTCACCGCTGTACATATCAATCAACCTGGTGGCCAAATTTGGGATTCCTTCTTCAGAATTAGGAACTTCAACACATGCATTGAAGTCCCCCACCTCCACTACAACCAAGTTCAGAATGTCTTTGGCAGGCTGGTCCTCCACAAACTTACCAGCAGCAGGATTTATAGGATCCACAACGTTGTTTACATCATGATGACCATCAGCATAGGTAGCGTCCACACCTAACATTGTTTCAAACTCATCATCGCTAAGATTTATAACCACGTTTTGCTGATTGATTTCTACAACGGAAGCATACGCACCATCAGCGCGGAGCTTGCGGCGCTGTGTCCTCGTTCGCACCATTGATATGGTCACAAGCCTACAAAAAAACAAACAAGGAGCTTACATCAATACGAGTAAGCATCCAACATAAGATTCAACAAAACAAACATGCAAAAAAACTAAAAAATGATAACAAAGCAACCAACAAAATATACGGATCCAAAACACATCCTTGGCGAACAGTTATATATGATTCAATTTGTGCTTTAAGAGAGATTACGGGGGGTATATGGTGAATATAAAGCGGGGTGTGCACAACACATACGATGAACATTAAGCTTCTTGTAAATAGGGAGTGTGTTCGCATACCTTTATTGCGAATCAAAACTTAAATTTGTAAGCAATTGATTGAAATTATTACAAAAGTGTGGAAGTGACAATTCTGTGGCTAAGAGTATCTCACGTTTTAAAAAATATTATCTGATTTGAAGAATCTACGAAATATCACATAAATTCATTCATGTGTGTTTTGACATTACTAGACATATTTCATTCACCATATAAGACCATTTTCAAAACAGTCATACAAAATTATCACATATCAAGTTTTACTGAAAAAGAACTGGATTACAAAACCAAAAAGTATGACATATAATGCCATTACATAAATGTCTTAACCGATGTTTCTATCATTGAAACTAAACAAAACGTTTACGGAAATGCAACAAGGCCTCCTCGAACCTCACTTCCCATCTGCAACAAAGACAAGGGAATGATTAGTCTTTGAAATACATCTGTATTTGTGCAGCCAAATCATAATCAGAAATAAATTTGTAAACCAAAAAAGTTACATGTGCGCTTAGAAGCCTTCTTCGCTGCGGGCTCATCGTCGTGCTTCGATGCAACCCGCTTCTTCACAATTGGCGATGGAGGACGCGAATCCTCTTCTTCATCAACATGTGGAACAAGAGGAAGAAGGACCTCCTGATATAGAGCAGGATTTGCTTCCAAAGCAACGATATGCCTATACAATACCTTGCAAGCTCGGATAGATGCTCCTAAAGAAACAAAGGATAAGACAAAGTTAATCCAAATGAAAAGAAAAGCAACAAAGAAACAAGAGGAGTGTGAAAATTGAAATACCTGTTGATGCGATAAGGTCGAGAACTATATCATCCTCGCTGGTGCAGAGATCAACAAGCGCCATGAAAAGATTCTCCGATTTCTCACGAGCACCACGCCAAGGAGTCCCAGAGTCATGCTTCAATGTCAAAGTATCAGCGGATATGAAATTCATCAAATAACCATCGTTAGGTAAATCAAACCCCTGAGACTCCAACTCGAGCTGCTGAAAGAACCTGAAGTTAGACTTAGGAATGGAATCCTTAGGGTTCTCCTGTCGAATAAACAATTTTGGGATAAAGATCTTCGACAAACGACTTGGAAAATCAGGTTTCGCCAAGGGAAGCCTGTTTATCACCACCCACTTCATTTCCTCCTTGAAATTGGCCCACTTTGACCACGCATTCACTTCCGCTGTAACGAACTTGCTGTCATGAAAGAGTACTAGAACAGATCCATCGTCACAAATCCACTCATCTGCAAATGTAAAAGCTGTTTTAATCCATGGGGATTCTTCAAGGTCAGCCTCGTCCTTTGCAAGAGTCAAATTGTTCCAAACTGGAACATCCTTTCCTCCATTGAAACCAGGAACTAGCAAACCTTCCAGAACATCAAAAATAATAAAATCCACAGCTGCCACATCTTCATTGTCTCTATTAAAGCCACGTCGCTTATTACCCTGGTGTTCGGCGACAAAGGAAGTAATGGACGCCCATGTGGCTGGCTTATCACCCTCAGTCATTGAATCAAATTGCGCCAAAATATTTTCAGCGCTATCATTTAAGAGCAAAACATCTGGAACTTCATCATCCTCGGTCCTTGCCTTGATGGAGTAGAGGGTCTGACTCCCAATCAATGACACTCCCTGACTCCCGGATGGCTTGCTGCTTGCAAAAGGAGATATGCCCTCTTCTTGTAGAGCTCCTTTGAGACCCTTCTACCTGACAAGCTTCGCAAGCCTCTGATTCTGCTTCCTCTCTTCTTTCTCCTGCTTCTTGGCCAATTCCTTTTGTTTAGCCTTTTCAAGCCTCTCTGCCTTACGAGTTTCCTCTTTCGCTTGTTTGTTGGCGGCCTTCCTCTTCTCCTTCTCCGTATCCCCTCCTCAGCAGTGGGGTTCTGGGTCTGCAATCCTGTTGCTTCCATCTCCTACGTCTCTCGATCACACTGAGACTTCAAGTCCTTCTCACTGTCGGGACACTGTTCACCTGGTTGAAGCTCCAAGTACCATGGGCAGCGGCGAAGGTGAGGGAGACTAAAAGATTTTCTCTGGTAGTCGGTGAAGATACAATCACTGCTGGATGTATCCAACCACTTTGCAAATCGTGGGGGAAGTAAATCCTCAGTGATTGCTTCCTTCTTCACAAGCTCAGCGTAGAAGTACCTCACAATCATCCGAAAAACCGCCGTTTTGGTTTCGGCGTGCTCCGTAAATTTCTTCGATTTGGAAAACTTCCCATGCTTCCGAATGATCTCCGGGAACCCTCTCTTCCAGATTTTAAGCCCACCATTCATCACGTAGGTCTGAATTTCGACAATATGACCACCAAGAGCTCGAGTGGGAATCACAATACTGTCGTCTTCAAGGATTTTGGAATACTGGATTCCAGACTCCTCATCCAACTGCATGACATAACAACGCTAATTAGCCATAAAACGTATAAACTACTGGGAAAATGCATAACACATTCTCCACTCTAATAATCGTTCTCGGATCCGAGTAGCAAGTATATGCGTTAGTAAAAGCTACAGACGAAATAATTATTCCCTACTACCGACAATATACAAGGCAAACCATCAACAAACATTGTATCTGGGATCCGAGATACATATTGTGACTGCAGCATTTAGTCACAACATCAGTTCACCAGAGAATTCATATAAGTCGTAAGCAACAACAAATGACAACATATCTTACAATAGACAGTCTTTTGGATCCGAAAGACAATTAAGACGATTCAGAAATTATAAAATCTTACCCCCGCTCAGAAGGCTGCTATTTCAACCCAAGGCCTCAATGATAATGTTGAGCAAGGTCTGTCCAGGAAGTTGTATGCTTGACGCCCGTCATTGCTCATGTTCCACCATTTCAGCCACCGGTGCTTGTACTTTCCATCAACTTGAGCAGTGGCAAGTAGCTGAAGCTTCTTGATATGCATTTCTGGCTTTGTCTGGAAGATGTTATAGTGGTGAAGAATCTAGATAAAATAGCAACATAAGTGATCAGATTCATCTCCTCATTGCTCCTAAAAAGTAATTAATAGAGCAAATACTATGTTAATGCAACTCAAGCGAGAATGCATACTGAAAATGCAACAAATTCACCATATTTCGGTCCATCTGCCGTTTTTGAGTGGTTTCGAGGACTTGATGATCTATCTCTCGGATCCGAGAGACAGATTTCCAGGCTCAAATTTCCTCTCACAAACAAACAAATGGAATTGCAGATGACGAAACCTCAAAAAAATGTGTGGCTTTTAGCGCCCGCAATTATGTCTCTCGGATCCAAAATACAGATATTGGGGACCTCATAGCCATCAACTCTTGGAGCACAAACCGTTTAGTTCTGCATTTCACAAGTTTTAAGAGCCCATGAAATAGAAATATCTGCCTCTATGAGCTTAGAATTCAAAGATAAGATACTAGAAAAATACAAACACATGGCTGAATGATCTAGACATGTGAATTTCTAACATACCTTTGAAATGAATCCTTCCCTATTACGGGGGTTTGCAATTGCAAGCATGCATTCCATATCAAACTTGAGACTCGTCTTGCACGCTTTCACTGCTTGAGTTACTCTCTTTATGAGCTCCTCGGAACTCCCAGGGTCTCTTTCTCCCGTGTATTTCAGTAGCGAGTCCCGGTACTCGCGAATTGCTGTCTCTTAAGCGTTCGAGATCTCCTTCTACAAAGTATTATAAACACATGTTTAGCCATCACATTCTATTATCAACCACTAGTTCTATAATGTCCCCAAGTAAAACTACAGGTGAACGAATGAACAGTCATGATTACCTGATACAAGAAATTGCAAAAGGCATCCGAAGTCAAATGATACCACTTCTTCTTCGTTTGGCGATTCCACTCAGCCAAACTAGCATTGTAGTCATGCTCGCTTATGAGAGGCTTTAGCTGCTCAAATGGCATATTGCCGAACTGGATGATGCGACGAAGCTCATGAGTCCAGTGCTGAGCGACGTGGTCCACTTCGTTCGTCCCGAAAGCAATTCATATATAAATAAAAACAATAATTACCATGCATAATACAACACGTTTTTTTAAGGGTTTAGAAGCATACTTGTTCCATTGTGTCATTGCGTTCAGAAGTTGCTGATTGTTCTTCTCAGTCACGTTGAGTAGAGTAGACCTAGCAGCTACGTGGAAGTCCGGTTTATTAGAATGGAACTCCTCGATCAGTGCCATCCAAGCCAAGTGCCGGTGGTCTCCGTCCTAGACATAGAACTTCTTGTTGGAAAACTTCTGAAGTCCGTGGGAGAGTTTCAGACTTTCCTCAAATGCCTTGTCTACATTCTTCCAATTAGGTGACCAGTTACTACGTTCTTCATCAGTGACCTCTTGCGTCTATAGCTTGTAACTCTTGAGGGCCATATAGAAGCACGCCCCACCTTGCTTATACCCATTCACAAACTCCGCTTTCAGCTTCTCAATATCGGGTTGGAGGGGGGTTCTGACGTCTGTCATTGGAATCATTTGGCAAAGGGGAATGTCAAGCTCTGATACAGGGCTCTCCAAGTTCTTCCCAATCACAGAAAAGGTGTCTCCATGTATCAGGCGCCGTAAATTCTGCTCCGTTGCCTATATCCCCGGATCCACGCCTCCAACTCCTACGGCGGCTGGTACCTCTAGTTCCATTGGTTCATATTCTTCTGTCTATTTTTATTAACAAAACATTTAATATAGACGCAATGTCAAAAAACGCGGATATAATATAACATGCCAGCTTCCAAAACCTGCCACATACATATTATACATCCCCTATTTTCCTACGGATATGATACAAATTTCAGAAACGAGCTCCATACTGGCAATCTCTACACATGTGAGAATCCATCTCTCAGATCCAAAGTGTGCAGCTTTAAGTGAAACGTCTACACAAATATCCACTACAACTGCAGCATTTGGAACCACGCCACCTGCTCCGTTCTATAACCTACAGCTGTGAACTATAGAGGTCTGACTTCTACACCAAATAACCCTCAGTACTTCAGGTTCCTCAACATTTCCGCCTACTCTGCTGCTTAACCTACATCTCTCCGCTAAAGAAACTCTGACCTCAACCCCTGTCTTGGATCCGTAGGACGTACTACCCCGGACACTGATTCGACTTTCAACCCTAACTACCTTACCAGCACAGACAGAAGACGATCAACAAAGCACTGGATCTTGCAAGACCGCAAACAAAGCAACGCGCAGAGGCGCAAGACCCTAAACTAAGCAACGCGCACAGGCGCATGACCGCAAACAAGCAACACGCACAGACCCAAGACCGCAATCAAGGTGAATGTAGACGACGCTTATTTCTTCACCCTGGTCTTCGTCCATGGCCGATGTGGCGCCGCCTGTTGACGAAGACTCACGAATACGTGAAGACGCCATCTTTCTTCCACCCCTTACGGGCTCTTTCCCCTTCCGCCTTGACGTGCTTCGCTCAATCGCGTTTTCCTGAATTCCACCAACAAACCCGGTTGGATTAGACACAGGGTTATTGTCACTACTACCGAACCCACTTAGTGTTACCATCTCCGCGACACCTTTCGCAATCTCTTCCTCCGCCATTCTGGATTTCTAAAAACGCTGTGAACCCTAGCCGCAACTCTCAACAACGTAAGAAACTTTACACCAAAACGACAAGCTCAATGCAAACTCACAGAACCTTGCGTGCTCTTGTAGAGAGGAAGAAACGTTAATGATAGCATTGAAAGCGGACGAAGTGGTAGAGAAAGTAGAGAGGATGCGTTAACTCCACTTGCCTCGCGCGGGACCTCCTCTCCTGAATGGCCAAGTGCTCCCTCTTGAGGCAACTTGTACCCCCCTCTTGAAACCCTAGCTCCTCGTACGCACCTTTCACTTGCTCTAACTCGAGTGCCCCCTCCAATGAAATGCCCTGCTCGCTTGGCGCCGCCTCTTCACCCCCTCCTGATGAGTCGGACACAATGACCACTTCTTCTATCCTGTCAAGTTTTGATGAGTGATTCTCATTATCACTAACATCCTCAAATGTCAAGCTCCTCGATGTGCCCTCTAAATCCTGGACTAAAACTTTCTTCTTCTTCCTGGCCTATGCAGCTCACTTACCCTTTGAGCTTGTGTAGACATATCTAGTTTTTTTCTTCTTCGCACTATTTGGTTTAGGTGTGACTAGTCCTACCGGGAGGTAGTCCCTTTTCGCCTTCATGTGTCTACAACTAATCCCCAACCATTAACTCTTTGCTTTGTCTTTCCTATCACTGATAAGGCCATCACCTTCTAACTTGTTAATACTTATAGGCCGGCTTTGTTGTAAGGCGTCACACAATCTGATTTCTAACAGACTAAATAATTGGTGCAGCATGTAAGATTCGTTGACATGGCAGAGATAATGGGCCATCATGCATTATTTCAAATTCAAATAAATTTTAAATTTTAGATGAATGGATGACCGCGACCTTTGGGGCACTCACCTTTTCATTGACAATATTAGTGAGGTGGTATTTGGACATGCAGTAGAGGCTATAAAAGAAAAGTAAGATGCCCGTCTTATTACAGTATCGAATGGTTGGATCGTTAGTTTAGGTTTCTCGCCGTCATTCTATATATGTTGAATGCTATTATATATTAAATACATTACAATGATGTGGTGTCATACCTTTAATTTTACATCTGTGTGCCTTTACAGTCACAGTTTCTCTAACAGTGGCCGTCTTCTATTGACGCTAATAGGACTCATGATCATGTTTGGTATCCAAGACACGTCTGGCACGGCCACCTTTCCACTGCCGTTTCAAGATATCTTATTCACATGTAGCTTTACTTGAAGAACGAACTATTAGAAGAACAAAATTTGTCTTCACCATACAATCAGCATAACACCGATGCCTAACAAACATCCTTATATTTGTTGTACTCAAAAGTTTACTTATATTGGGTACGAGAGTGCACCAACTCTGCATATCTCTTCCACAATATCAATGTCCATTCTACTCTTCTGCCCTCATCGTCCTTGGTCCTCTCTTGTCTTAGTCCCTTCCTATGCATGACTCAAAGTCCCCCATTTTCTACCAGGTCCTTAGGAAGGCCTCTCTTTGTGCCCACGGTTATGAAACTCCATTTACAGCGCTTGTAGGAGAGGATGGAAATGTCACTATCTCTGAGCAGCTTCTCAGTCTTAGATTTCATTTTTGGATGGGATCAATGTATGTGGAGAAGGAGATTTTTGATGACAATGGAGTGTTGACGGAGACAGTACTGCAATTAAAGTCCATGGACAGTGAGGGATTTGCTTGGACTTTATCTACTGGGACATACAAAGTTTTTGGTCTTTCCAATTCTCAAATGTCAATGTCTACCGTGATTTTGACTCCCCCTACTTCAACTTCCACTGTTCAGGTTCCTGCATAAGCCAAGGTCAAGATTGAAGGAAGTCGTACAGATGTTCACGTCATTAGTGATTCTGATGATGATATTGTTCCTGGGATTAACCTTGCTGATACATCGGTGAATCCTTTTGTTCATCGATCCTCTGTAGGATCCACACATTCACTACCTGTCAGGGGTCTAGTTCAGTCTCCCTCCGTTTCTAGTGGTCGCCCTCCAGTCCATCCAGCTTCACGGAGGCCTCGTAGCATCATGGAGTTAATCAAGAAGACTGCAGGTAGAAAGGGTTCTCAATCCGAAGTTCTGTCTATTAATCTTAGTAGTCTTGAGCACGTAGAGGTGAAGTACCTTCCTGCTTCATATGATGGAGACAAGATCTTCGAGTTACCTCCTCTTCCTGAAAAGACTCCTACTACATTTAGTGGAGATATGGATGGAATGGGGAAGCAATACGATGGCCACACTTGGTGTAAGACTATGACCACCAACGTTCAGAATGACTATGGTTTGAAGTTTCGGAAGTCAGCTTGCATAGGTCACCTTCAATGTCCGAATCCGGCTTGTGATTTCATTGATAGAAATCCAGGAAAAGTCAATTCAACTGAATGGGCTAAACTTACTCTAAGCCAGATTCTAGTAGGAGGAGAACATCTGTCCAATTCTACTCTTGTTTGCAAGGTGTGCCATACGCCTCCTGTTTGTGTAGAGTTGTGTCCTGCAAAGATCTTCCATGTCACTTGTAGAGATCTTGATGTCACTCGTTCCGCCATCCATTTTGGTAGTCATAAACATCCTGTTTCTGACGATACCTGCCAAGAGACCCTTGACCACATATACGAATGTATCGGCGAGCAAGTCCTCCGTACTCCAAAAGCGAAGAACTCTGCAATCATGTTGGAGGCAAGCACGATCTTTCTAGCGGACTACCTCATTCGAGCTACTCCTAGTCAAGGTCATCTTCGTGGCATCCCCATGGCTGAGGTGATGGACAAGTTCAAAACTATGTCAGATTCAAACATTCGGCACTTTGTTGCATGTACAAAGAAATTCCTCCGCCAAGACAACGGCCTCATTGATAACATCATGTGTCTCAAAGACTACAACGCCTTCAAGTTTGTTCACGAAAATTGTTTCCCTGGACAGACAAAGGGGAAGGTCTTCGTCTTCAAGATGTCAGTGGACATGCCGGGTTCCGGGACGGACTTGGTGAAGCGTATGCAGCCAGGAGGAGACCTCCAAGATTTGTGGATAATATTTGATCACGTTAAACGAGTGAAGGGGTGGACAACTATGGCCTGTCATGTCTATGATAGTAAATACTGCAAGGTTATGACGATAGCTCTTTGTGATATGCAATCTGAGGATGTAACTGCACAGACTTTGTTTTGGGAAAACTTGAACATTGTGATGGAGGAGAATGGACACGGGAAATCGAATTTTAAAGATTTCATGGCAGACTGCGCCGGAGCAAATTAGCATGCCGTTCGGAAGGTGTATGGCAATAGAGATGTGAACGAGAATATGGAAGGTCGAGAACGTACATGTCTTTTTGACTGGACAAAGTGCCTAAAAAGGGTCACTATTGCTCACATAAACCCTGAATTTCAGCAGCAAATGCGGTCTCTATGCAAGCAATGGAAGGATGCGAAGACTCAAGAGGACATGTATAATGTAATCCGAGGATGGTGGCAATCGGGGGGGGTGTGTCTCATCTGAGGCTGTCAAACGTGCTCTTAATTACTGGATGATATTTTGGCACTATTGCTATAGACAGTGGGGTGGCTCGATGCAACTGGTAAGCAGTAAATCAGTATAAACTTGTTGTGCAGTTTTATGTATCATGCTTTACGAGTACTAAACTTCTATTCTTGTGAATAACAGAACCTCTCTCTGGATGAAATGGCAGACATGCCTTCTTACAACCTTGCGGAGACTGTCCACAACAAATGGCTACAACAATCTGGCAACACCGGCGATTATCTGTACGCTGCCACCGTCGACGACATGATGCGTGCATTCATGCAGACCACGCAATACAGAAAATATCTCAAAGGTGGGAAGTTTTGAAAAGGCCTGGACAAAGCAGAGCTTCGTCTCCGTCAAGCACAACGAAGTCTGGATCCTGTGATGATCGCTGAAGCAATGAAGGCGTACCCAGGGGTTGCAGATGTGCTCACAAAAGAGAAAGGTCTTGAAGGAGCAGAGATATTTGGTTCAACAAAGAGGAAGCTTGATCTTCCTCCAGGATCCGCGCATGACTCCCACCGCTCAGATAAGGTAAACTATTCAATTCCAGCAATGGACACGAGGTCAATCAAAGCGCGAATCGAAGAGGCACTCTCGGATTCGACACACGGCGTCCAACATACGACATCTGTTCAAGAATCGGAGTGTGACCCTTCGAAGTGGCATATTGCAAGTCTCCCAAATCGATCAGCACAAAAATGTCAAGCTCTCCAAGCCCAAACAAGAAGAGTGTGATGCAAGAGTTTCGAGGGGAGCGCGTGGTACACCAGCGCCCACATATTCAGGTCAGAGAAAGGACTTTCACACTAGACGTTTAACAGCTAGTGAATTTTTATTCTGCCCTGATGACATCAATCGCTGTGTTAAAGGGGGACCAAAGTCTTGGGTTGTGGATTGGCCAACGATTCCCCTGGTTTGGCCTGTGAAGATTGGTACAAACTTAACTCGCCAAGAAGTTCTTTCTCTCGAAGAGGCTGGGTTTCAGTTGGAGCAACGTGGAGCTCTATCTCCACGTCGTCAAGTTCAATTTCAATCGAACATGCCTTTGCCACGATCGCATTTCAAGGAGCCTGTAGATCCAGACCCTCATCCAACGATTCGTAACAACAGCATATCAGGAGGAACCCGGATGTTCCAACTGTGGATCATCGCAACAAGTGGGAGAGTGCAGCCCTGATACCGAGCTGTCATTTAACAAACCTTACTGCAATTCCACATCCTGGATATGGTTGTGTTGCAACAATCGACTGTGGGCGGGATAGTGTCTATCGCGTTACTATAGTTGCCTTCCCTGAGTGCACTTGCCCAGATTTCATTAAGATGGTATCTGAAACCCTTGGGAAAAAAAGGGTTTGGAAATATTGCAAACACATGTACTACATTTTCCGGTATATGTGCAAGATGGATCCAAAGAAGGATACCTTCATGCATGCCCCCAGCTTCAGCTGCAATGAAGTCATCCGAGTCCTGGAAGTAATGGGTGTTGTGCAACCTGATCTGTAGGGTCAAAAAGAGTATATCTTAGGGCCGGTTTACACTACGGTGGAGAAGGCCTCCGGTCGGTCAAGAATGTTTGGCCAAGACATGGTTATATGAGGCAAATGGTGGATGTGCCGGAGAAGAATTAAAGGCAATAAAATATTTCTATTGAGTTGGGCTTCTCCGGAGGAGGAATTTCTTGTCCGGCCTCTTGAGGCCAGACAAGAAACTCGTCCTCCGGAGAAGCCCAACTCCAAAAAGTGCCGCCACGTAGGGCGGCCATGTCATTTTATCATCCATGAGAAAAGTTCACCACCATTGCTTTCTTCACCTAGTGTAAACACCCACCGGTCAAGAGTTGCATTTTCGACCAATCACAATTGAGAAACGCCCTTTTTTTCATGACCGGTGGACTTCTCCACCATAGTGTAAACCGGCCCTTAGAAATAGGCTCGTATTGCATAACTGTACCAGTGATTTGAAGTGGATTTGATTTGTAATTGATTTGAACTGGATGAAATAAAGAGCCTTCGTGAGTTTTTTTATCAACTTTGCACTGAATCAAGAGAGGTAATCGCAAAAATAAATAGGGTTTTCTGTGGTTGTGAAGTGTCCTTCGGATCTGAATGACTATTTGGCAGTGGCCAACCGAGGGGTCTTTCGGATCCGAAGGACCCTCTGGAACGCCAATTTTATTTTATTTTAAATTACAGAAATGTGACCAAAAAAATGCTCAATTTGAACTATAATTGGGCGAAATCGAAGTTTAGTTGTTCAAAATGACGTTGTTATCCCATTTTTGGAAACCATAGGATATTTCAAGAAATTTGGCACAAATTCTTCATGTTTTTACTATTCCACGGAATTAGAATCTTTACCTTATTTAGACTATTTTGTCCAAGTCTCATTAAACCTAGTCAAAAACATCAATTCTCTCATAAAAGTTGAAAATGTCTGGAATATTCTCAAAAAATACCCTAAAAATAGATTTCCTGCTCGCTGCTCACAAGATTGCGTCGCTAATCATTGTAGAGTAGAGCATGGGTATTGTTATGTTTAAGTGATGTCACAATTCTTTTAATATATATAGCTTGGAAGATCAAGGTGTCTTATAAGCATAGGAGTTTTAGAAGTTGTAATTAGTGTATAAATGTGAACGTTAAATGCTTGATTCATAACTTTTTAAATTGTATGCTTAAAAAAAAAATACTTAAGAAAGTGAAGCATGTAGTATACTTTTATGCAAGTCATATAAAGATTGAATAGAGGAATCTAGCAACATAATTTTGAATTACAATCAATACAATTTTATATTCTATTAAAGTGCTATGATCTTTTCTAAAAAGTCATGTATTAATTAATGAAATTGAAACTTTCATTGGCTTTGTGCATGGTAGTTGTTCTATTTTGTAGCAATTTATAAATCACTCATTTGTCACAATATATAAATAAATAAATAAAGTCAAAAATCTCAAAGATAAAGCCAAAAATCAAAATGTGAGGTAGGCCAAGTAAGTCAAATAAGCCACATAAGCTAACTAGGCTAAATAAATCTAGTAGGCCATGTATCCAAGCGCTTTGCCTCTAACTTTGCTTTCATGGTTTCATGCCTCTAACTTTGGTTTCGTTTTTAATTTTGGTTAATATGTGACCTTTGGCTATGGTAACTTGAACATTTGGCATCATAATTTACGTTGTGTCCAAAATTATATTCCATAAGGTAGAGGGGCGCTATCCCAATCATTTAAGGATTTTTGACCATCAAAACTAATAAAATAAAATTTAAATCTCTATCTACTGTAGGAAGTTAAAAATTATTGACTTTTACAAAAGAAATTTCATAGAACTCATTCTTAATTTATTTTTAAAAATACGAAAACAACAAACTTGAGTTGATACTTATATCCGACCCTCTAAAGTCATGTGATTGTGACCATGCAAAGTACCCAAAGATGACCCAGAAACAAAAACTTGGGTAGTGAATGTATGTGAATTGCATATGGGTTTACAACCTCAAGAAAGTGGTTTAGATTCATTGTAGTGATAATTTTTATGAAATAAAATTGGAAGAGATGGTTTAACCCTTTAGCGCGCCTGCGTTTACAAAGTGGACGATGAACATATTCAGATTATTCTCTTGACTACATGCATGGACAGTTTTCATCCATCGAAATTTTTCTTGGCTTTTGTGCTAGTTGACTATCATTTCTACAATATGGATCTTCAAAATAAGATATTTTGAAAAAATTTAAACAGTAACAAAATTGGTTTATGTCAAGTTTCATTCTTAGTTCAAAAAGTGAGACCTTACACATGATTTTCCCAAACAAGTAGAATCAAATAATGGAAATCATACCATCTTGTAGTGCATGTTTTTCCAAATTCATTACAACAATTTTTAATTTTTTTTTGCTTAATTTGGGATTTTTAATTGTATTTCAAAATAAAATCTTGAAAATTTAATTATAACTTATTAATAAGAAATATGATAAATCCATTTGTATACCAATTCCATTTTTTTTATTCATCAAACATTTTATAGCACATCTTCGAAATCAGTGTTGAATCAGGACGTTAAAGGGTTAAGTTGAATGTAGTGACAATTTTTACAGAATGAAATTGGGGTGGGAACTGAATGAGGTTTCTCAGTGACTCAGATAATTTTCATGTTCAGCTGTGCAGTAAATTGCAAGCTGGGTCGTCCCTAGCTCAGTGACTAAAGAATCTTCAAGTTCAGTTGTGCAGTAATTTATAGTAGATTGCAAGTTGAATTAAGTTATTGAACAAGTAAATAGTTGCCTGTGACGCGGTAGGAAGGGAGTTTCTGAATATTTTCAGCCAGAGTACACTACTTGAAGTACTTACTACTGACTACTGAGTCGCAGGTGAAATTGGTCTGTTACCAGTCGAAATCTTGTTTGCACAGCACCCCATGGGACAGCCAACTCGTGAAACAGACTTGAAGGTTCAGTTTCTTACCCTTGAGAGTTCATTGAGTGTCTGCACATCCAACAGCTCGGAAGCTGACAAATCTCGGAGAACTGCGCAAGTTCTGTCATCCTGAATCTCCATTGTTTTCGATCCTTGAGGCCCCACAACAGGGCAAGTTGCTGGAACTTAGGCCCGGTTCATATGACCGGAAGAGGAAGCTCTTCAACTCCTCCAGGCTAGCACAGAAAAGAGAGATTCTGAAATACAAAAAGTGAGAAGCTTTTCAACTTTTGAACTCTCGAAAAGCTCTTAAATTAGCTCTGACTCCTTTTGTCATGTTATTATATTGAAACAATACCAAACCTCAAAAAATGAGATGACTCTTCTCTCTTAGCACAAGCAACTTATTCAAAATCAATAAAGAACCAATGAAATGCATCTAAATCTTTGGATTTCAAGATACAGTATGTGAACCGGGCCTTAGAGCATCGCCACTCCAAATATGAGACTCGCCAAAAAGTGTTGTAGAGGACTCTTGCTGATGGGTGAGGCTCTGGAAATCCGTCGGCCCTCACCGTTGCCCTCGCTAGCCCCTCGCCAAACTGCCCACGACCCAGGTTCCTCTTGTCGTTATCCATTTCTGATGATCTGTGCAAAACTCGATGAAATGCATACCAAAAAGCTCCGATCGAGGGACTGAATCTATAAACTGTGACATGGTCGTCCACTTTAAGTTGCTCGCAGTTTGGGAACTGAACTGAATCGACGAACTATGATAATTGTATATGATTTCTGCAATCCTGTCACGAAATTCTATTCGTCGGCAGATGGAGCTCACTCGCGAATGATGATATGACCACTTCATTCGGATTGTCGTCTATCTTTTGTCAGATTTGCTACGGCGGGAACAGCACCGCAAATGAATTCATGCCAAAGTGAGGGCAGCAGATTGGTGGGAGGATCGATTACAGCATACGGAGTATTAGTTTCACTCTCTTCCGCTGTATCCTACATCTTTTGCATGATGGCTCTCACCTCTGGCATGTGTCGTTGCAATGAAGAAAAGTGTGTACAATGTAAGGTGCTCAAGAGATTTGTAAACCCAAAAAAGCTCATGCAAAGTGCATCAACAATCTCATCAGAGTAGACGGGATGAGAGAATGAGACGTGATAGGTAGAGCAGATGGTCCAGGAGCGTAGACTTATAGAAAAGTGAGAAGTTGAGGCTGGCCAAAATACACAATGCACAATTCTAGTGCGCATGCTCATGTCAAAGAACGAACCCGGAGATGTTTCAGCCTGGCATTTTCCCACAGCACTCTCAAGACAGGGACGGCACATTCTAACATGCCACTCTCGACATAAATATCTGTTAATAAGCCGCACTGTCAACGATCGGATCCTCCAAACGATCGCAGACATAAGAATTGCGTAAGAAAAATCTAAGCTTGTTTCCAACCCACTTTGGGTTGCACTGACCTATTTTAAGTACTTTCTTCTAAGCGGAGAATCCGAAGACTTCGTTAAACTTATCTACAACCAAGGTGCCGGAGTCGATAGACTCAAGAGGGTCCTTCCGCAGCCGGTGCCTCAAGCAGTTGGGCATGACGGTGCCGATATCCTCCGGAGTCACTTCGCCCCTGCCTCGGAAGGCAGCCAAGGCTTTGGCCGCCCTGTTGCTGACGATGTCGCCTCGCAACCCATCCACATCGAGCTCGGAGCACACTTGCGAGATCTTCACTCTCAAATCATGCGGCACCTTCACCGAGGCTAACAACGCTCGCGCATTGTCGATTTGATCCCGCAGCTCCTTCTGGCTCACATCGTAATTCACGCGGAATGTCTTCGGATTCGCGTCGAACATCCCTCGCTCCTCCACAATCTTCACCCGCAGCTCGGCGTCCTTGACTGTTCCCACCTGAATCAACAACCATAGCAACAAGTAATCAATTGGCAATCGAAAATTCAGAACCAAGTTCCATGGGCGAAGTATCTCACTAAGAGACAAGTTTTTAGGGACTTCGGGGGACCAAGTTAAACATTTCAAGTGAGCTTTTGAGAGAAAAGTGGTGGAGAAGTTGTCATGAAGTATGGAAGGTTCTCAAGCCCAAGACTTCATGGCAACTTCTCCCTAACCAAACCAATCAAATTTGTTCATGTTCAAGTCCATGGAACACACACATCTTCATGGCCGGGTATGAGACAAATCCCCAAGTTCCACTTTTCCCCTCCTTTCCCCTCCTTCCATACTTCCATGGGCAAGTGGGTGAAAAGTTAAGAAGATGGCTTTGTGTGAATCCTGGAAAGGTGGAAAGGGGGCCTCAACCAACATCATCCTCTTCATCAACATACACTAAACGAAACCCATGCTTTCCATGACGCATTTTAGGTGAGGGTAAGATGTTTTCATGTTAAGAAGACGTTATTCTTAACATGAAAACATCTTGACGTCAACTAAAATGCGTCATGGAAAACATGGGTTTCTTATAGTACTAAGAACCACCAGGGTAATGGAATTTTCTGGTTTTGAGGTTACCTGGGCGTGCATGCCGAATCGATCCAGTAGTTGGGGTCGAAGCTCGCCTTCTTCAGGGTTGCCAGAGCCGATGAGAATGAACCGAGCAGGGTGGGAAATGGAGATACCTTCTCTTTCCACAGTATTCCACCCGGACGCAGCGGAATCCAGCAACACATCGACCAAGTGGTCGTCCAGCAGGTTGACCTCGTCCACGTACAAGATGCCACGGTTGGCCTTGGCCAGGAGCCCGGGCTCGAATGCCTTCACTCCCTCCGTGAGCGCCTTCTCGATATCAATCGTCCCGCACACACGATCCTCGGTGGCTCCCAGCGGCAAGTCCACCATGTTGATGCGTGAGGTGGCCACGGGCAGATTCTCATTCTTCTGTACCCTCTTCCGAACCTCCTCGCTCATCAACTCCGGGTCGTCGGGGGAGGAGTTGAAGGGATCTCCCGCCACCACCTTGATTTCGGGCAACAAGTCCACGAGCGCACGCACTGTGGTCGACTTGCCTGTTCCACGGTCGCCCATGATCATCACTCCTCCAATCTTCGGGTCGATGACGTTCAATATCAAGCACATCTTCATCTCTTCCTGCCCCACGATGGCTGTGAAGGGGAACACGGGACGGGCATTCTCCTTTGACACCGCATTCTGTTCCAAAACATCAATTAGGTAGGGGAGCCTCTAAAGCGATACAATGTAGATGCATTCTTCGCAATTAGAACCCTACTAATTCGACAATTCAAAACCCATTCATGAAATATTCAAAAGATACCCGTCGGGATGCTCTCCAGACGAGCAAACAGAAGTTTCAATTCGAATGATGGAAGGAACGGGAAATTATGCAGGAAAGGGGTGAAGTAGGAGTAAAACCTCACCTCGGTGGGTGCCTCTTGTTCTTTCACGGGCGCGGCCACATTGGTGACTCGGAGAGCGCCCGCAGCTCGCCGCTCTCTCCTCGTCGGGGAGGTCGCCCACGAGAGGCTGTTGAGGCCGCGGCTGAAGGCGGAGGCTCGGCATGCTAAGACGCCATTGCTGCTGGGAGTGGTGACGGTGGTGGTGCTGGGGCTGCTCACGCCAACTGCAGCAACTGCTGCCGCAGTTCCGAGGCGCACCAGCATGGCCATGGTAGCCTTGCGAAGTGAAGGTTGCTGAGGCAAAGTGGAGAATTGGTAGGAATTGGACAGCAAGAGAAGAGAGAGTGTGCGAGGATGGGAGAAGAGAAGAGAGGATGTGGGAGGTATCCTGTGGTAGCCAGTGGCTGGGTAGGGTCCTCCACTAGATATGACTTCTCATTCATCCACCAGTCATCCATTAATCATCCACGACGATTCATCCTATCAATATGCATCCAATATCTTCATCCATAATTCATCCCAAACTATTCATCCTGTCTTCATCCAATCTCGTCATCGACGTGAGTCAACTTCTTTCATTCGCAACACCCTTTGCCCCACTGTGAGAACGGTTAAAGGGGCGTACAGCCCCCATTTCCGTGGGGTACGAAAGTAACCAACTCTAAAATTGTGATTTAGTGTCTGGGACACTATTTTTCAATACGGACACTATTTGACTTTATGGAGATATAATGTCCCTATGAAAAAAATTCTTAACCCCTAAGCGTGCGAGGAGCCCCGTGAGGCCATGTTTGATCTTTTTGTAGTCAAACCCAGATTTTCACCTAGTTCCTAATTTCAAATGAAAATGGTCCCAACTTAGAAAGTTTATGGGCTATCTTCTACTTCTTAGTCCAATTTACCTTTCTTCACAATTGTTAGAATTGCGTTTTTTTCAACACTTTAAAGCTCAAAACCCTAAAATTCCAACATACAATACAAAAATAATAAAAATAAATTAAAAAATCTATCAATTTCTTTTTATGTAAGCTCAAGAAGCATGCCATCTACACCTTATTGTTCATCACTATTATTTGCATTTTTCCTTGAAAATAATCATACTATTTAAAGCGTTTCATAATAACTATGATATTTACAAAGAATAAACTTTGAAAAATCTTATAAAATTCATTTATATTACATGATTATGAAAAAACCAAGGTAAATTGGTTTAACAATAAATTATATGAGAAAAATACCAAATAATATAATATATTTTAAAATGTGAGAAATTGATGATGTTTGACTAGATAACTGTAGTGAGAATGCTTAAGGGATAATCCCTAAAGGTTTATAGAATGTCCTTAGAATTGATGATTTGATAAAAACCATTATAAAGTACTATTTGAGGGTATATTTAGAATTGATTTACATATGAAAGTTGTAGATTTCAATTTTAGATTCCTTCCATAAGGTCAGATTCACTAATGCTATCACCAATATTATATTATAAAATCTGAAAGTTAAAATTAAAAATTTCTTCTAAATTTGATTACAAAAAAATATTAACATTCTTTGAGTAAAATTTGCTAACATGGATTTGAAATGAGATACTCTTAACATTGTGATTTTTTGAAATTTTTGTGTTCCTTAAATCTATGACCTCATTATTCAATGCCACTTTTGAACTAAAGTCAATACAATTTTTGCTTGGTCAAAGTTACACATACTTATACATTTGTAATTTTAGAGAAACTTGTACTCTCGTTACACCAAACCTAAGCGTTGGATAGGACAACATTAAGAAGTATCTCCAAAGAATCTTCCAAGGTGAAAATGTTCATAAAAAGGGAGATTTGAAAGAATGAGAAATGTCATCAATCCAAAACGGGTAGCAAAAACCTTTTAGGGACTAATGTAAAGTTTTAAATGATTAAAACGTCAAGTAAACCTTCTCAATGTAGTGTTCTGATGACAAATGTCTATTTTATAAAAACATAGCATGCCAACATATGTCACTCTCATCACCTAAAAGGAACATCGCATACTCAATGGAAGTGGAAATGACAAGTGGCAAAATATTACATGGACACTATTATTCTTCACCTTTGAACGAGCTTTGGGACCAATTAATTGTTAAAACTTTATTGCCTACAATAACAATGAAAGTATTTGTCACATATTAGGAAGACGGGACCAGTTGATCAGTAACTCCAAAGTGATCGATCGACCATTTCCTCGTCGCAATCCAAATAGCAATGACTGCCTATGGTTAGGAAATGACATTTTTCCAAGTTTTGATTTTTTGTGGAAATTGGGAGTAGACATCATGTTCTACTGTTGTTGGATGCATTTAATTTGCAATGCTGAGGTTTTCTAAGAAATTTTTCAAAGACAAACACCTCAACATTGTCCTAGTGTTATAAAACTTTCTATTTCAGAAAATAATGATGTTCTCTCATTTGATTTTTTTTTTTATTATTAATTTTAGAATAGAATGTTTGGTTTTAACCAGTAATACCGAATTTCAAATTTCAAAAATAAAATTGTAATTTTGGTACATATTAAATGATAAATGCTTCCAAATTCATTAAATAAAACATTTTTTGAAAGTTTGACCATACATATAATTACTAAACATCATGCTTCTCATTTTCTCTTCTGGATCAAACTTCATTAAATTTGCAAATTTCCAAAAATAACATTTTATAACACATCTAGGTTTTGCTCTTACATTTAGGGGTTCAGCGCTTCTACTTTGGTCTATTTTTCTGCTGCCCGCCCCCTTGACAATAATATACACCTCTTCCGACACAAATTAGGGTTTACGAAAAACAGCGGTTGATGGATCACAACGGCTACCCACCAAACCCTAATCCTGAAGTCCTCATCTCTGCGGCGCCTTCGCTTCTATAATACTCACCTGAGCTCTCGATCATCTGACCTTCTCCTTCTGCATCTCTCCTTCTTTATGTTTTGTCGCGTGGCTGGATTGTTTGCATGTTTAGGGTTTATCGTAGTGGGCAGCATTGCTGAGTGCACCACACCTCTTCACTTCGGTGTCTGGGATATGGTGTCCTCCTCCTTCCCTGTTGCCAACATTGGAACTCGTCTCTACCCACACTCCGCTCATGCGGCCTACGCGGGCCCTGGGATTCGACACCCCAGAGGAGACTGACATTCAGTTTGTTCAAAGTTGTTTGGTTCCTCTAGGAGAGCACAGTGAGGATACTTCATTTGTTGTTGCTTAGAGGCTCACTCTGTGAAGCAAAACAACCTCCTACTCAATCTGAGTGCTCTAAAGTAGTAAGCTGTGGCAAGTGATGAAACACTTTCGAATGGGTAATTTGCGCCTGATTTCTGTGATGCGAAACACCTTGGAGAACTGATGCCTGTTTGTAGAAGAGTTTTGTGTATGGCCAGTGAGGGCTTTATTTGGAATTACCGTCTGAGCGGCTGGAAAGCCACAAGCTGAGAACTGGCTGACTGAGGCCTTGAAAGTTAAATCTGCCAACCTGCCACGAAAGAGGTAGCTCATGCTGTGACCTCTCATTCGACCAGGGTTAGGCAGAGATTGCGTTTCACTTCTCGATAGGAAGCCGTCTGCATATACCAGTTGCAACATGGTGCCATTTAGGGTGATAACAGTTGAACATGCAAGTACCCTATGACGATAATCTCCCAAGATAGGAAGTGCCGTATGACATCCAAAGCCAATACTAGATTAACTCTTTCTTACCTCTGTATCGAGGCTAATGTCTCGAAGGCCTGGTATTGGATAGGTGGTTCTGGTGTTGGCGAATGATTTGACACGGGTTTCTGAGGGTTTGTAAGTTTTTTGTTTTTGAAACTGGCAGGCGCACCTTTACCAATACCAAGAGTTAATTTCAATACTTTATGGTTTAATGGCGGTTGCGCGATATTGAGAACCGTGGTTATACTGGATCATTGGGTGCTTGTTGGTCTCTTTAGAGCCGGGAAAGCCACGGGAAATACGTGATTGACTCTTGATAGTTTTGTGAGCAGGAACTTGAATTGGTGTGTGGAGCTCAATGATGTGTGGGTTTGAACCCAATATACGCTATTCTGAAAGCCGTATGGCCTTGTGGACAGTAATAATCTGAGCGCGGAAGATAATCGAAGATTGGCATTACTGGGAAATCTATCATGAATTTCTCCGTTGAAAATAAAAAGTCGCTTATCAAGTTTGTTGGATCGAATCGCAGTGAAAAAGCTAGGCATGGTTTTGAAATTGCCTGTTTCTCCTATTGGAATCCTTTGGACTATCTGGAACAGATTCTTGTATCCTAACTGTGACCAACTATTGAACCCTGTAATCTGCTGTTACCAGCTCTTCAATGTACGCACTGGTCCTGCAGTCTTCCACCCTGAAGTATCCTGAAGGTTGAAGTACGCTCTTCCTTTCACCGAAGGTGAATACAAGTGGCTATGACATAACACAATCACTACACCGGAATTGCTATTTACTTTCTGTGATTGAATTCCGACACGGAAGTGAGAATACCCAACCGAGGAACACCACTACAAGTCATGAAATCTAGAAGTTCTCCGTCGCGATTGATATTCAGTACTTTGTGCTGATGACGATTATCCATTTTGGTGTGCTGGGCCCTTGCACACTCAGCCCTCAACTTATTGATCCTGCAGAAGCAGCAAGTACAGGTTTACAGCAATGTTTGAAGAGCATTGCGTGCTGTTTGACCAGAACGTAGTTTGCAAACAGGTTTACCCTTGCATGTTCGTATCCGACGGCCTGTGCTGTGGCTTCATTGTGCTGAACTACCGATGGTATTGAGGGTGCAAAATGTTGCAGTCGTTGTAACGATTGAAGATTTATGTAAACCCCTAAACCCTGTTTCCTCCACACAAGGTAAAATTCGTAAGGAAAATAAAGAACTTACTGCCTGGTTCATAGAATATTCATGCTGACATAAAAGCCGTGTACACTTGGCCATTATAGTAGGTTAACCCTTAAGTGCGCAAGGAGCCCCGTGCGGCTGCGCTTGATCATTTTCAGTCAAACGCTGATTTTCACTTCGTTCCGAATTTGAAATGAAAATGGTCCCATCTAAGGAAGTGTAGCGACTACCTTCTACTTTCTAGTCCAATTTACGTTCTTCAAAATTGTTAAAATTGCAATTTTAATAGCACTTTAAAGCTCAAAACCCTAAAATTCCAATATACATTGTTGGAAATGTGTTTCTATCGAATTTCTTGTTATGTAAGCTCAAGAAGCTTGCTACCCACACCTTGTTGTTCATCACTATTAATTACATTTTCCCTAAAATTTCATACTATTATAAGCTTTTTATAATTACTATGATTTTTACAAAAAAAAGCTTTGAAAAATCTTATGATTTTTTATTTATTTAAATAATCATGAAAAAAATTCAGGGTAAATCGGTTTAATAATACCTTACATGAGAAAAATACCATAAAAATATAATATAGTTTAAAATGTGAGGAATTGATGAGGTTTGACCGGATAAATGGAGTGTAGACGCTTAAGGATTAACCCTTAAGCGTGCAAGGAGCCCTTTGAGTTATCTTCTACTTTCTAGTCCAATTTACGGTTCTTCAAAATTGCTAAAATTGCGTTTTTTACAACACTTCAAAGCTCATAAATATGAAATTCCAATATACACTGCAGAAAAAGTTTTTCAACCAAATTTCTTTTTATTTAAGCTTGAGAAGCATGCCACGTACACCTTGTTGTTCATGACTATTATTTACATTGTTTCTATAAATTTCATACTATTTTAGGCATTTTTGTAATTACTATGGAAATTACAAGAGAAAAGTTTTTAAAAATATTATAAAATTCATTTTTATTTAAATACTTAGAGCTTCTCCACCGTGTAGTTCCTGTATTTGGAAAATGATGAAGTTCATCCGTTTTCCAAGAAAAACGTTGACACCTAAGTGCTGTAACAACAAATTTTTCCAGGAGTGGCCCCAAATCTGACAAATTTGGTTGGTTTCCCAGGATTCAAACTTTCTATCTGCATCGTTCTTCTTTCTACGTTTTTTCACTTCTTGCACCTGATTTTCACTTCCGCGGGGTGCACCTGGCCCACAACGTTGATTTCGGCGATGATTTTCGAAAGGCAGAGAGTTCAATTGCAGGCTGTCTGCATGCGATTTCCAATTTCACTTTTCCAATATTGAACAGTGCAGCCCCGACTACTGTATCTAGAAATCAGGGATAGTTTCATCCCTTTCTAGATACAGATACACAAATCACAGTGGCAATGCTCTTATGAAAAAAATCAGTATAAATTGGTATAAGAATAAATTATATGAGAAAAATACCAAAAATAATAATAATACATTTAAAATGTGAGAAATTGATGATGTTTGACCAGGTAAATGTAGTGTGGACGCTTAAGGGTTAAGCGTGGAAATAAATTGAAACATGAATGTAAGTAGTTTAGAAATTAGATTTGAAAAATAGTTTCAAGAAAATTTTGTACCTGTTTGCCATGGCTGGGAAATAATAGAATTTTGGAATTTCAATTGTAAGCATGGTGTTTCAATTAACCCCTAAGTGACCGAATAACCATTTTATAGTCAGTGCCCTATTCTTACACGCTGCCTATGATGAAAAAAATAATTTACAAAGAATAAAACATATTTTCAAATAGGAAATCCAATTTCCCTTACAACCCAATTTGAATCATGTCAATCCGAGCTAACTACTAAACGTCCGACCATCTAGAAAGCGGACAATGTACAAAATCAAACACAATTTTCTTGTCCGTCATTGACATTTTGCTGTGTGGTTTTTTTTTACTATATATTTTATGGGAAGTTAGCTTCATGCATGTGTGATCCGATTAGAAAGGGGAAGATTTGTGAAATTGTTATACCTCATTTCATGTTGTAGTGATTCACCCAAAATTTCAAAGATTTCACTGTAAAAGTGCTTTTAAAAAAGTCAACTCATCAAATTAAGCAACCAAAAATTCTCCAAATATCACTACACTTAGATTATTACATTTCAACCAATCAAAACAAATTTCATGTACAAATTGTCAATATCTTATTTGTAATCAATTTACAAAAGAATTTTCTATTTCAAGTTTCAAATTTTATACAAAAATATTGGTGATAGCAATCGCAAATCGAACCCACACCATCCAATTGTAACACAACGCCCTTCACTAACCAACTACAAAAGTCATAACTTGGCAATCACCATCCAAACAAATTCCGTGTTATACCCAACAAACTATCCATCCACTAGCTTGTGGTTACTATTGTTATTGGTTACTTGGTTTCTGGTTACTAGTCACTAAAGTGTCTATTCTCGATAGGAGAGAGTAGTCTTGTTCTAATAGCTTTTTGTCCGGTGGACAGAGGGTCGTTGTCGTTACGAACAAATTCTTTATTCACGCTAGCCTCGAAAGTAGTTTGGAGTTTCTATCTATCTATCTTCTTTAGCTCTTCTGTGCAACGACTCAAAATTTGGCCACTATTTCCAAATCACTGTAGCAAATCCCCAAATCATGGCAAGTCCACATCATCTTTAGCAAAAAAATTGGGTGGTGAGACACTACTGATGCATGTACAATGCTACTGTTGAAAAGGGTGCATCACAAATTTGGTAAGTCATATTTTTGCAATGTTTTATGTATGTTGTTGAGATGAACAAGGGTGATTACATTCGACATACGTTTTACGTATATTTATCATGGAAAAAACGTACGAACGACATAATACAAACATGAAAAAAACACATCTTCATAAAATTTACATGTTTATAATATGTCCTTCGTACGTTTTTCCTACGAAAAACATACGTAAAACGTATGTTGAACGTAATCACCCCTGTTCATCTCAACAAAATACGTAAAACATTGCAAAAACATGACTTCCTAAGTTTGTGATGTGGATTCCACTAACTACTAAAGAACCTTATGTGAGCAATATTTTGATTAAAATTTTGTAAATTCATGTTTGAAATGTTTTTAATAGATGAGACTATGTCTTCTTTCCATCCTATTTTTCTCATAAATTTCGAAAATAAAATGAATTTAATACGATTTTCCAGATATATTATGCAAAAAAAATCGTAATAATTAAATAAATATTCCAATTGATCTTAATTATTGGTTGGACATTTTAGACGTATTCAAAAACTATCTAGTGTACTCAAAACAGAAAAACTATTTAAAATTTGTAATTTTGATAAGTGGATTTTCAATGTAGTGTAATGAGGACCTTAATCCCCAAACATCACAGGGTGTCCCTAGAATTGACGATTTGAGAAAAATCATCATAAAGTCCTATTTGGAAGTATATTTTGGAATTGTTATACAAATGAAAGTTGAAGATTTTGAATTTTAGATTCCATCCGTATGATAGATACACCAATGTCATCACCAATATTTAATATAAAAGTTGAAAGTCAAAATTGAAAATTAATATGAATTTGGTTACAAACAAAATTCCTTCTAATATTTTTTACGTAAAATTGTTGGAATGGATTTGAAATGAGATACTCTTGACATGGTGATTTTTTGAAATTTTTGCGTTCCTTAAATTTATAACTTCATTTTTGCATGGCCACTTTTGAACTACACTCAATGCAATTTTGGCTTGCTCAACAACTTGACATACTTCCACATTTGTAATTTTAGAAAAATGTGTACTCTTACTAATAACACCAAATCCAACTATTGAATAGGACAACAACTTCATGAAGTATCTCCAAAACTTAGATGACTTTCATTCAAGCGGTGATAAAAACGTGGGGTGAGTTGAAATTTGGTAGTCGTTTAGAAACTAGACGCTGTGACGTTTAGGAGTTAACTTGTTGAGTTTGCAAATGTCATAAAATGTTCAAAATCTGGATTATTTTTTAAAAAAATAAAAAAATAAAAAAATAAAAAAACATAGAAACTACACTTGATAAGTTTCATTTTCTTAGTTGATCTTGAAAGCAAAAATCTCATCTTTAAGGTTAAAATTGAGTTTGACTAGCCAACATCCACTATATGGATGATTGTCCTTATAGGGTTAATCCTTTAGTATCCAGCTAACCACAATGTAGTCACTAGGTCTCTTGCAATTGGCATATCTTTTAATCCGTAAAGTATTTAATATTGAATTGCACGGTTCAAATGTGTGCAATTGTATACTACACCCGTTGGGCAAAAAAGAATTAAAAAAGAATTATGAAGTGATCTGCTATCAAAATACTGATACACAAAACACCAAAAATATTGCAAATGCTTCAAATACAACAAATAATTACAAATACAACACATGTACTATAAGGTATTTCTTGAGTTTGGAAGTTTGTTAGCTTGTCTTATTTTGGGTTGTGTTCTCTTGTTCATGTTCCATTAGAATATGTATTCTTAATGTACCAACTCCTTTCATATTCCATGTATAGATTTTTATCCTAAACCGTATATAGATCAGTCAACCTAACTTACAAAATTCAAAATAATTATGTGTGAGTCCGTTGTTGACATGGAAGATTGCAATGGAAAGGTGTTGACATAGGTCGTTGTTCAACATACTCACAATTCAATCCAAATTCTATTTAACTTTGAAGCCACACACCCTCCAAAATTTAATTTTTGTGTGTGCATTATACTGTTCAAAGACATACTATGATCTTCCAATCTAATGGTCCAAACGTACCAAGATTTAACCAACACTTGTTTGATTTAATTTTGCTTACATTTATACGGTTGTAAATTATTAATAGTATCCCTAATTTAACCCCTAAATGTACCAGGGTGTCCCTCAAATTGACAATTTGAGAAAAATCATCATAAAGTACTATTTAGAAGAATATTTTCGAATAGATATACAAATGAAAGTTCTAGATTTTGAATTTTAGATTCCATTTGTACGGTTCGATTCACTAATACTATCACCAATATTTAATTATAAAATTTGAAAGTTAAAATTATAAATTCCTTCTAAATTCGATTACAAACAAAATTTTAATATTTTTTGAGTAAAATTTGTTGGAATGAATTTGAAATGAGATACTCTTAAACATGGTAATTCTTTGAAATTTTTGTGTTTCTTAAATCTATAACCTCATTTTTGCAAGGCCACTTTTGAACTACAATCAATGCAATTTCAACTTGGTCAATGACTTGACATACTTCTACATTTGTAATTTTAGAAATATATGTACTCAAGTATGACTAAATCCAACCATTAGATAGGACAACAACTTGGTGAAGAATCTCCAAAAAAATGGATGACTTTCATCGACACCAGGCATTTAGGACCTCACTGATTTTTAACGATTTCCGTGCGACATCCGTTATTTCATGGGTTCGTACATTTTTCACACGGATTCCGCACAGCTTTTGCGCTAATTCTGCACTGAATCCACACGGCTTCTACATTCATTCTTTGTGTTATTTAACAAAGTACAAGATGAGTGCCAAATTAACGCAAAATCCGTGTAGAATCCGTGCGAAAAATGTACGAATCCATGAAATATTGGATATCGCATGGAAATCGTTTAAAATCCCTAGGGTCCTAAATTCATGATGCAAGCATTGATGAGAACGCAGGGTGAGTTTGAATCTGTTAGTTGTCTAGTTTCTAGACGCTGTGACGTTTAGGGGTTTAGCAAGGAGAGTTATTTTAAAAAAAAACACCAAAAATTTATGGTTTCTTTCTATTTTTTGTTAAATACAAAAATTGATAGGTATAGAGACACTATTATAACAATTGCAAGTGAACTATTGAGCAAGTTATGAGAGCCCAAAGCAATGTCTCCAACCTCAATCTTTATAAAGTACATTGAAACCATCTTTTTAACCCCTAACTGCCTAAGCGTCCATTTTTTGGACGATGTACAGATTTCATCCGTAGATTCTCATCCGTCAAGCACTTTTTGCAGTGTGGAATTTTTACTGTAGATTCTATGGGAAGTTAGCTTCATGCACATGTGATCCGATTAGAAAGGGGATGATTTGTGAAAATTTTATGCCTCATTTCATGTTGTAGTGATTCACCCAAAATTTTGAAGATTTCAGTGTTAAAATGCTCCAAAAAAAGTCAACTCATAAAATTAAGCAACCAAAAAATCTCCAAAAATCACTACACTTAGAGTATTACATTTCAACCAATCACAAAGAATTTCATCCGTAGATTGTCAATATCTTATTCGTAATTGAATTACAAAATAATTTTGAATTTCACGTTTCAAATTTTATACAAAATTATTGGTAATAGCAATCATAGATCTAACCGTATGGATAGAATCTAAAATTCATAATGTACAACTTTTATTCATATATCAAGTTCAAAATATCCCTCTAGGTTGCTTTTTATAATGCATCTTTGCAAAACTGCCGAATTTGGAGAGGGCTCTAGGCATTTAGGGGTTAATTTACTCACCGATTGTAATTAGGATTTTATAGCTATTAATTTTGTGACAAGTCTATGGGACTATATCAGTGGTTAGACAATTCTCACTTTGTAAATTTATTAAAATTACATAAATTATTCAAAAGTCATCATTTTCTGCAACATAGACATTGTCAAGGCAAAAGGAACCAATACATGGGGTCCGGAAACAATATGAAAAAAATAATCTTGAGGCAACTGAACCCCTAATGCATGCAACAACCTCAATGTGCTCTATTGTTTCTCATTACCACATTAATTTGTACAAGAAATTCCTTCACCACCTTCCGCACAAGAAAAAGTTATGAAATTTTTTTAGCAACATGTCTCGTAGTTCTTATAAGGCTTTGAAAACGCACCAAAACATTCACAGGGAGAAAAAAAGACATTCCCACATGGGATTTCATATGGGCAGTGGGACAAAATTCCCACAACTGTAACTTTCTTGGGATGATTTTAGTGTATTTTTGATTTGAGAAAGTTACAATTGTAGGAAATTGTCTGCGTTTCCCATATGGGAATCTTGTATTTATCTCCCTATGATTCCTTCTCCTCCTTGAGATAAGACTTATCCACAAACCACCAATACATCAACGCTGGACACTGTGCATGTTAATTTTCACTGGAAATATCAATGGTAGATTCCCAGTAATGCCAATCTTCGATTATCTTTCGCTCTCAGCTTATGACTATCCACAAGGCCATACGGCTTTCATGTATTCGGTGGCATTTATTCGGTGGCATTTGATCTTAATAACAATGACCTAACAGTTAGCAGTACAAAGTAAACTAATAATCATAATAATATACCACGATTCGTATATTAAACTACAATTAAAATTATAAGGCTAAATACGGGTTGTAGAGAGGGACCCCAAGGGCCTTTTATGGGTTAACCCTTAAGCACGCAAGGAGCCCCGTGGAGCCATGCTTGATTGATTTTCAGTCAAACGCTGGTTTTCACCTAAATCCTAATTTGAAATGAAAATGGTCCCAACTAAGAAAGTGTGGGGGCTACCTTCTACTTTCTAGTGCAATTTACCGTTCTTCAAAATTGTTAAAACTGCGTTTCTTAGAGCACTTTAAAGCTCAAAACCTTAAAATTCCAATATACATTGCAGAAAATGTTTTTCTATCAAATTACTTTTTATGTATGCTCAAGAAACATGCCACCTACACCTTGTCGTTCATCACTATTATTTACAGTATCCCTAAACAATTCATAGTATTGTATGGTTTCTAATAATTGCTATATTTTTTACAACAAAATCACTTTCAAAAAACTTATAGAACTTAATTTTATTTAAGTAATTATGAAAAAATCAGGGTAAATTGGTTTAGCAGTAGAGTTATCCTTAAAGTCACCTTGTGTTTGAATAAGATATCGTAAATTTTGATTTAATACTCTTGTTTTTTCACCCCAGACAGTCTAAAGGTATGGAAGAGCAAAGTGGTCTCTCATTATTAGGTGGGTAAGAGCTTGGTGGTCTTCAAACTCATGGAAAACTAGTTTAGCCCTCTTTCAAAAATCTGTGAGAGATATTCTAAAGGATTCTAATTGGTGAAACGGGATCATTCATCACCAAACCAAAAGCATCGCTTTTTCACTACGGTTTGATCCAAGACGATAACAGATTCGATGAGCGAATGTTCATTTTCGCTGGTATGTCTTATTACTGAGGAATTCATGATAGATTTCCCAGTAATGCCAATCTTCGATTATCTTCCGCGCTCAGATTATTACTGTCCACAAGGCCATACGGCTTTCAGAATAGCGTATATTGGGTTCAAACCCACACATCATTGAGCTCCACACACCAATTCAAGTTCCTGCTCACAAAACTATCAAGAGTCAATCACGTATTTCCCGTGGCTTTCCCGGCTCTAAAGAGACCAACAAGCACCCAATGATCCAGTATAACCACGGTTCTCAATATCGCGCAACCGCCATTAAACCATAAAGTATTGAAATTAACTCTTGGTATTGGTAAAGGTGCGCCTGCCAGTTTCAAAAACAAAAAACTTACAAACCCTCAGAAACCCGTGTCAAATCATTCGCCAACACCAGAACCACCTATCCAATACCAGGCCTTCGAGACATTAGCCTCGATACAGAGGTAAGAAAGAGTTAATCTAGTATTGGCTTTGGATGTCATACGGCACTTCCTATCTTGGGAGATTATCGTCATAGGGTACTTGCATGTTCAACTGTTATCACCCTAAATGGCACCATGTTGCAACTGGTATATGCAGACGGCTTCCTATCGAGAAGTGAAACGCAATCTCTGCCTAACCCTGGTCGAATGAGAGGTCACAGCATGAGCTACCTCTTTCGTGGCAGGTTGGCAGATTTAACTTTCAAGGCCTCAGTCAGCCAGTTCTCAGCTTGTGGCTTTCCAGCCGCTCAGACGGTAATTCCAAATAAAGCCCTCACTGGCCATACACAAAACTCTTCTACAAACAGGCATCAGTTCTCCAAGGTGTTTCGCATCACAGAAATCAGGCGCAAATTACCCATTCGAAAGTGTTTCATCACTTGCCACAGCTTACTACTTTAGAGCACTCAGATTGAGTAGGAGGTTGTTTTGCTTCACAGAGTGAGCCTCTAAGCAACAACAAATGAAGTATCCTCACTGTGCTCTCCTAGAGGAACCAAACAACTTTGAACAAACTGAATGTCAGTCTCCTCTGGGGTGTCGAATCCCAGGGCCCGCGTAGGCCGCATGAGCGGAGTGTGGGTAGAGACGAGTTCCAATGTTGGCAACAGGGAAGGAGGAGGACACCATATCCCAGACACCGAAGTGAAGAGGTGTGGTGCACTCAGCAATGCTGCCCACTACGATAAACCCTAAACATGCAAACAATCCAGCCACGCGACAAAACATAAAGAAGGAGAGATGCAGAAGGAGAAGGTCAGATGATCGAGAGCTCAGGTGAGTATTATAGAAGCGAAGGCGCCGCCATAAGGACTGACACGAGGGCTTCAGAATTAGGGTTTGGTGGACGATCAGCCCCGACTCTAAGAGCAGCTCCACCGCAGCCCTCCTAGAGCCCCGTCTCTAAATCCCCGGTGGTCTTAAATGCGGGCACTATTCATCCACCCCTCCTTTTTTCTGGAGTTTCCATTTTGGGCACCTTCGGTGCTTCTTTTGGCAATTTTTTTTGGTAACTTGGGGTCGGAGGCCCCAAATTATCCTACGGGGATTTACTGGGGAATTAAAAATCATTGGAGGAGGGGTTTGGTTTTTAAGGTGGACAAAAATAGATGACAAAAATAGGGGGCACTTTTGTCCCCATTCATTCAAGACCACCGGTGGTTCTACAGAAATCCCTCCCATAGTCTCTGAACCTCGTCACTACGGTGCCTTGAACGAGGTGAGGCTGGGCGTTGGGATTTTAGTTATTCTTGGAAGACGCGTCTCCCTCCGTCAACCTGAAGCTTTGAGAGTCCGTCTGCATGCTTCTCCACGTCAAGCTGTAATTTTCGAAGTTGGTTGACTGCGGGTGGGCACATCTCACCTCCAGGGAAGCTGGCTCTGTTACAGTACTGTATCAATAAATTGATGAGCTGGTGTTTGTTTATACTCTACATAACATTCAATATCCTTCTAAGAGGGTGCCTTTTAGTTTCATCCACCTTTATATATATGGAGTGACCAGTGATTTGTAATTGAATGCACTATTGAATCAAATAAACAATTACAAAACAGTGTTGAATTGTGATTGAGTGAGTGCTTTTGATTACTATTCACCATGGTTGATTGCTCTTGCTTAATGCCACCTGCCCCCATAGCTACTAATGTGATGTGGAATATCCTACATCATTTCATCGGGGGGATGAAATGATGTAGGATATTCCACATCATTATGTTGAGAGAAGGCAGTAGTCACAGAGACTATTGAATGTTATGTAGGTAGGAACCCACATGTGGAGAACTGGAGATACCCAACTTAAATTTGAACCCCTTTTGAAATTTTTTATTTTAAATTTTAAATTTTTCTGTTAACCTTTAATATCCCCATTCAACATTGTTTTCAAAGAAGCATTATAAAATGTTTGATGAAAAAAATAATTGAGTTGATGTACAAACCAAAGTTGTAAATGTCAATGTGACCAACACATTTGTACTCTTGGATTTATCATACTTTATTACTATTATTATTATTTTGTTTTCCAAGGTTTTCTCTTGAAACTCAATTAAAAATCCCAAATTAACACACAAAAATTGAAAAATATTGTAATGAAATTGGAATAACATGCACTACAAGATGGTATGGTTTCCATTATTCGATTCTACTTATTTTGGAAAATCATGTTTAGGGTCTCAGTTTTTGAACTAAGAATGAAACTTGACATAAACCAATTGTGTTGTTTTTCCAAAAAATATTATAACCTATTTTGAAGATCCATACGGTACAAATGATAGTCAAGTAGTACAAGAACCAAATGATAGTCGAAGTGGTAGGGCGGGCGGGCGGGGGAGCGGTTCGAGGGGAGGCTAGGGCAGGCGCTGGCTACACCACTATTAACTGAAGTATTATGTTGCTTTGTAACTTCGTTAGCCTTCCGTCCTTCATCAATGACATTGTTCCTGTTCAATAGTCCACAAATGCAACCACAGATCAGAATACTCAACATATAGTAAGTTAGATGCAATGTATTATGGATGGCCAACATAATTGTACACTCGATATATTGTTGCTAATTTTAGCCATTTTGCTACATAAAATTTGGGCTCGCTAATTATACAAAAGAGTTTTGAAAAAAGAAGAAGGAATAATAGCCAAATTTCCTACATAGAGTCAAGATGTGTAGCCTCTTTAACCCTGAAAGGTCTAGAAAACTGTTTCGGACCAGTAGTATACACCATTATTCCATTTTTTGGCATGGTTCCACACTTCCTATGGGTTTAAGATCAAAAGTGAAGTTAAAATTCACGTCGACATGATTTTAATGGGCTATTGGGGTCTCAATTTGAAACTTTCTATTTACAACAAATGTTAAATATACGCCAATGTATCTACTATCCCCATTAGTCCTTTAAGGGTTAAACCTAGGTATCACCCAGGTATTGCGGGAGGTATTGCCTAAGTAGCATCTAGGTAGCACATGTGAATTACCATGATGTTACCTATATATTAACATGAAAAGAGAATCCAAAGAGCTTGAATTGCTCTTCAAGCCAGGGAAAAGTAGCAAAAATGCTAAATAGTCTTATGACAAAGAAAAAATCACTACTCGAGATTGTAATAACACAATTGCAAAAAGGTTTAGAAGAGATACCAAAACAATTTAGGGCCTCTTTACACTAAAGGCGAGAAGCCGTGAAGAGAGAAATTTCAGCCAATGGGAGGCCTAAAAACCGAGAAGACCAAAGAATGTCACTTTACACCCGAAAATTTCAGTCCAAGGGACGAAAGGAGGAGAAAATGACATGAACAACACTTTTGTCCTTCGTGGCAAGAAAAGTGGACATTTTTCAAGGCCCCCGGATTTTGCGTCAAGCCCACCTCAAGAAGTGGGTCTAACGCAAAATCCGGGGGACCGTTTGGCCAAAATTCTCACAACCAATCATTTTTTATTTTTTAAGAAATATGTAAGAACTATATTTTTTTAAATCGGCACTTTATTTTGTGACCCCTTCTCACTTTACACTATATCCGAAGGCCGTCAAGTTCAAAGGTTGGCTTCTCAAGGATGAGCCATGGCCCTTGTGAGGTTTTTTCCACGGCTTCTCGCCTGTAGTGTAAAGAGGGCCTTAGTACGGGGTTTCTTGAAACTCTATATTAAATCCCACAAGTGCACGTGCTCCTCTACATTTTATGTAGCAATGTAACCTGAAATGCTTTGCGAGGGCCTCTTCATCCTTTAACCCCTAAAGGACCACACCGCTTTTGAAAGTGAGGAAATTCGAGTTCTTGGGCTTTGAATTGTAGGATGAGCAACAAAGAGACCTTGGCTCTTTTTTAGAATTGAATGTGTAGGTACTTCCTGATCGGAAATTCATGAAGTGTGCGATTTTTGGTGATTTTTTTGAGTTGCAAGGAAGCAATCTAGGCGTCACTTCAGACCCTCGTATCTTCCTCCTCACACCTCCAAATTATGTGAAATTTTTTGCACATGTTTAAAATGATGATCCCTACACACAATATAATTTTCAGAATTTTTAGAGCACTTTTGAACAATCCGATTTCAGCATATGTACAAAATACCCTGATCGGGTTTCATCAATCTTCTCAACGGTGGCATTTTCTCAAAATTTGTGCAATTTTGTTGATCCTTTTTTCATACAAAAGCTACGTAAGTCTTGTTTAATTTTAACGGTGCCCATCGTCAAAATTACCCCACACTAATGAGGAATTGAACTTATTACAAGAGCTAGTCAAGAAAATAAGAGCTAAGTTCAACACCTCCCCGGTCCTTTAGGGGTTAAGGATTAATCAAGTTTCTTCTTTGATAGTTAAATAAGGATTGGCAAGTTCCCCCATGTGTCTATGGCATAGAAATCTTTTCACCCAATAGTCTAGATAAATCTAGAGGACACAATTTTTTTCTTTTTGAAATTAAAAATGAAAATTGATGATGAGGTTGCTTTTAGGCATGCCTTAACCTCATTACAATGTTGAGTTGAAATATACTGCTAGGAAATGTGTCAAAATTTTGTAAAAAGCTCACTTATGAGATGAAGGTGTTTTTATTAGGTTGAATTATTTTGTAGTAATTTGCTTCAAGAGATGTGATGCTCTTTAATGTTTTGCAAAATATTCTAAAACCAAGTGGATTTTGTAAGTATGTAGAATGCGACATTGCCCCAAGCATATGTTCCACCCAAAAATTCCAATAAATATTTAAAAATGTGTAAATGTCCTTCTTGGAGATGCCGTCCAAATTGTAAGTTTGCATGTAAACCAATATGCCCGGGAAGGTGCCTCAAATGGACAAACAGAACAAACATAGGACCAACAAAATTCTTTTATAATTCAATTCCGAATAAGATGTTGACACTATGTGGATGAAGTCTATTGTGATGGGTTGAAATGTAATACTCTAAGTATATTTATTTTTGGAGGTTTTGAGGTTGCTTAATTTCATGTTTAAAATTTTTCAAGAGCACTTTTGATTCGTTTTGAACTAAGATCTTAGAATTTTTTGGTGAATCACTGCAACATAAAACGAGGCCAATTTTTCTCACAAATCATCCCCTTTCTAATTGGCTCACACATGCATGAAGCTATCTTGCCATAGAATTTTGTAGTATTTTTATTACTTGCAAAAAGTGCATGACTAATGAGATAATGAAATTCAATTTTTGTAAATAAGTCAAAAAACGACTCATTAGGCAGTTAGGATTTAATGACTAAATTTTCGTTGCGACTAAATGTAAGATCAATTTTTAGTTACTAAAGATAACACAAGTATCCCATCGGTATATTTCATCTCAACATCCTAAAGTCCTCTTTACACTCTAGAGGCGAGAAGCCGTGGAGAAAACCTTACAAGGGCCATGGCTCATCCTCGAGAAGCCAACCTTTGAACTTGACGGCCTTTGGATATAGTGTAAAATGAGAATTTTGGCCAAACGGCCCCCCGGATTTTGCGTTAGACCCACCTCTTGAGGTGGGCTTGACGCAAAATCCGGAGGCCTTGAAAAATGTGCACTTTTGTTGCTATAAAGGACAAAAGTGTTGTCCATGTCATTTTCTCCTCCTTCTGTCCCTTGGACTGAAAATTTCGGGTGTAAAGTGACATTCTTTGGTCTTCTCGGTTTTTAGGCCTCCCATTGGCTGAAATTTCTCTCCTCACGGCTTCTCGTCTCTAGTGTAAAGAGGCCCTAAAGGTTCAATTGGCCAAAAAAATTTCTTAAATTTTATTTAAATGTTCAAATTCGTATTTGCTATTAAGAGCAACAGAAACAAATCCACAAGAAAATGAAGAGGAGGTGAAAATAATGCTCAAAAAGAGGAAAAACCCATGGTCCTTTAGGGGATAAATAATGCTCAAAAAGAGTTCATAATCTTAAATATCCACATATCTTCTTGATGAATTTTCATAATTTAAAATGATTCGTTTGTCTTTTTTTAAAACTTTCCAATTACTAATTTGCTATTCTAAAATGAGATATAACAAAAATAATAATTTCAAATTTCAATTAATTAGAAGTTGATACAAATTTTCAAAACCATTCAATCTTTTTTATCTTGTATTTATCATTTCTAAATACACTTTTCTCATAATAAATTAAATTACCTTGATATATAGATATTGTAATTTGTTTGCGTTGACTTTGGAGCTCTCAAAATCCAAGTTTGTAATATACAACTTTTATTCATACATCAAGTTCAAAATATTCCTTTTAATTGCATTTTATAATGCATCTTCACAATTCTCTAAATCTGAAGAGGGCTATGGGCATTTAGGGCTACGGGCATTTAGGGGCATATATGAGTATTTATTTTGTTTAAAAAAATGTATTATTGCATATTTAGAAGTCCATAAAAGGAAAAGACATCAAACATTATAAACAAACATATACTATATACTCCAAATGGATAGCATCTATAATTTAGAAAGAACTTCTAGACTTGGGTGAAGTGAACTATTGAAGAAGAAAGCAAATTATTGGTTATTACTTACATAGTGGACGATGAACAAATTGAAACTATCCAAATTTCATTCAAATTGGATGGTTTTCATCCACCCAAATTTCATTTGGTTCTTGTACTAGTTGAGTATCATTTGTATCGTATGGATCTTCAAAATAGGTTATAATATTTTTTGGAAAAACAACACAATTGGTTTATGTCAAGTTTCATTCTTAGTTCAAAAACTGAGACCTTAACTCCTAAAGGACCAAGACCGTATTCTCACAAAAAACCATAAAAAACGCAGCATTTGGAAGTTGCAGAAGAAATCATATGTTTTTTTAGTTTTTTCATCATTTAACCGTAAGATCTAATACCCAACTTGAATTTTCATGTGAGCACAAAATTTGAGAGCAAAATGACCATTAGATTCTTAGATTATAAGGATCAAAGTTGCAAAAGAAGATTTTTTGGAGTTCAATCCGGTGACAAATTTGAACTTTTGAAATTAATATCTTTTTTTTGAATGGGTTAGAAATTCAATGAATGGCAAGGTCATGTTAACAATTGAGTTAAGTCTTCAAATATAAAATCTTGTAAAAAAAAAGCTCATATTAATTTTTTCATAAAACAATTACTAGAAGTGGATACAAAGTGAAAGGAAAAAGAAAATCATTAATAAGTTTGACATGGAATTGTAAAATGTCAATCTTAACGGTGAGAATGTTGTACTTGGAAATCATCACCTAGTGCCTTTTATTTCATTAAAAAATATTGAAGATTGAGTTTAGAAATGAGCTTCAAAGTTTTTTTGTCCAAACTGCCCAAAAAACAGATCTCCTCATAACTTTTATCCCATTGCTCAAAATGGGTACATTTAAAGCTTCATTTGTAGATAAAGATCAACCAATCATGAATCAAAAAAGAAATTTTGAAAAAGAGTAAAAAATAAAAAAATTCTTGATGCCCGATCTCGCTTCAAAAACTTCAAATGCTTATAACTTTTGCAATACTCATCGGAATGACATGAAACGAAGTGCGACATGTAGAGTGTAGTTTTTGGAAGCTACACTGAAATTTTCATTGAAATTTAAAAAAATATGAGGTCCCTGGAGGCTGCCCAAAAAGTGGAACGACCAGAATATGGTCGCTCAAAAATTTAGGGGTTAAACATGATTCTCCAAAATAAGTAGAATCGAATAATGGAAACCATACCATCTTGTAGTGCATGTTATTCCAATTTCATTACAATATTTTTCAATTTTTGTGTGTTAATTTGGGATTTTTAATTGAGTTTCAAGAGAAAACCTTGGAAAACAAAATAATAATAATAGTAATAAAGTATGATAAATCCAAGAGTACAAATGTGTTGGTCACATTGACATTTACAACTTTGGTTTGTACATCAACTCAATTATTTTTTTCATCAAACATTTTATAATGCTTCTTTGAAAACAATGTTGAATGGGGATATTAAAGGTTAACAGAAAAATTTAAAATTTAAAATAAAAAATTTCAAAAGGGGTTCAAATTTAAGTTGGGTATCTCCAGTTCTCCACATGTGGGTTCCTACCTACATAACATTCAATAGTCTCTGTGACTACTGCCTTCTCTCAACATAATGATGTGGAATATCCTACATCATTTCATCCCCCCGATGAAATGATGTAGGATATTCCACATCACATTAGTAGCTATGGGGGCAGGTGGCATTAAGCAAGAGCAATCAACCATGGTGAATAGTAATCAAAAGCACTCACTCAATCACAATTCAACACTGTTTTGTAATTGTTTATTTGATTCAATAGTGCATTCAATTACAAATCACTGGTCACTCCATATATATAAAGGTGGATGAAACTAAAAGGCACCCTCTTAGAAGGATATTGAATGTTATGTAGAGTATAAACAAACACCGGCTCATCAATTTATTGATACAGTACTGTAACAGAGCCAGCTTCCCTGGAGGTGAGATGTGCCCGCCCGCAGTCAACCAACTTGGAAAATTACAGCTTGACGCGGAGAAGCGCACGGACGGACTCTCAAAGCTCCAGATTGATGGAGGGAGACGCGTCTTCCAAGAATAACTAAAATCCCAACGCCCAGCCTCACCTCGTTCGAGGCACCGTAGTGACGAGGCTCTCCGAGCATCGCCACCGTTGCCCTTGGCCGCTCGCCTTTTGTGTTTTTGATGGGCCCGCCGAGTTTTAGGAGCGGTTTATACCACTGACCATGAAGTCAGAGCATGGAAGATGGCTATTTTCCATGGTCCGACTTCATGGGACGACTTCCATGGTCCGAGTTATTAAAAAATCAATTTACAAGGTTTATGGGCCCTTCATTAGGTGTAAACCAAATGTGGACCAGGAGGAATGACCATGTACCAAAAGTGAATGTGCTGATTTTTTTAGTATATGTCCAAAATTGGCAGTTTTGGAAAAGGAATTAATCTTTTGTCTTCTTTTGAAATTGCTCATTAAAAAAATATTATAACAACATTTCTCTCCCATGGGCCCTTGCTTTTTCTACAAGACCACCTCTTTTGCCTCTCTCAACAGAAAAGCCGTTGGACCATGTTAGTTGATAATGTAGGCCTTAAATATTGTTTTTTGGGGACGTCAACTCCTTGTTCACTTTTCTTTTTTCTTTGTAGTGTAAACCCAAGTCATCCCAGGATGAGTTGATGGAGCCAATCACAGATTTTAGAGCTGCATGGCATGAGTTATTGGTTCGCAGTATAAACCGCCCCTTATGCTCCCCACCGCCTAGTCAGCGAGGGCCCTCTCTTGCAAGGCCTCTGTAGAAGTTGGGTTTGGCTCGCCAAGTTGTGGAGTCGTGTTTTGCGCTTCAGAGCTTGATTTGGGGGCTATTTGGGGAGACAATCATCTTCAATAATTGCCTTTACTTAAGAGATACTTTCTGTGTCGGTAGTTTATCAAGTGGCAAGGCGCCATAGACTGGATGATGAGGTGGTTGAGTTTTTCGAGCTGGCCCCTTTGCTCTGGAGCTACAAATCAAGAGATGCGGTGGGTGGGTCCATTCCAGATGGAGCCATTCTGTTATTGGGGGCCCTCAAAATTACTGTGCGGCCTATATTTGCAAGAGTACCGGTGCGAATGCTCTCACACTCCAGAATTAGATGAAAAGTGCCAGGGGCCCTTCAAAAATGCCTCTTGACTTTCAATCCTAGCGTGTTAGGAAATGGCCCTTCGAATCAGTATTTAGTTGACTATATTCCCACATTCTACTTGTGATTGGTCCATTGACTATTTGATGTGCACTTTTGATGTGTGAGGGGCGTGCAAGGGTGGGGAATATAAGTGCAAGGGCTCTTCAAATGTAAATGAATAGTTTCAGCGAGTCATCTCTAGCGTGTAGGAGTGGAGATGTAAATGTAAGCACTATTCACCCTTGAGTCCCATTTTCTGAAATTTCCATTTTGGGCACCCTAGGGTCCTTTTTTGGAACTTTGTTTGCAAATTTGGGACCAATGGTTTCAAAATTAGTTGAGGAGGACCCCTCCAGAATTTTAAACCCTTGGAATAGAGGGATATTTTTTAAGGTGAACCCCTACATACACGAAATAGGGGTAAGTTTTGTCCTCAAGGGGGGAATTAGAGTCGGGGATGATAATTTGTTCTTCAATGAAGCTCACTGCCTGTTACTGTCGTTGCAACAAGTGAAGATGCATTTCTCTTTCTTCCACATAAGATGAAATTCTACAGGCAAAAGTTCATATCAACGCTCTCTTGCCAAATTCATAGAATATTCATGCTGACATAAAAACCTTCGACTTATCCCTCATTATAGTAGGTTTGGTGCCGAAATACATTGAAACGTGAATGTTTGTAGTTTGTAAATTTCCAATTGGTTTTGGAGATTTATTTGAAGAGCATGGTCACCATTCTCCAAAACTTAGTCCTAAACGCAGGAATTTTTCATCCTGCTAATTTATCCCTCCCCCATCCACAAAAGTGTATCTTACCTTGGTGCACAAGTCCCCAAGCTATTGATCATTGTCTTTTGTATTTTTGGTGTTTTTATGTCTTTTTTGTGTTATGGCACAAATGATTAATTTAGTAAATCACTATTGATCATTGTCCTGCTTGTGAATCCTTAATTGCCTAGGCGTTCATTTCTTCGACGATGTAAAGATTTCATCTATGTTTTCTCATCCATCATGCACAATTTCCAGTGTGGGTATTTTACTATAGATTTTATGGGAAGTTAGCTTTATGTATGTGTGAACCAACAAAGGTGGGGTATATTTGGCTCATTGGCAAAAAGGCTTATGGGAATTTATTTTTTCAGCCTCAACCCCTAAAGGACCAGGTGGACACATTGTTTCTAAGAAGAATTTCATTACTTTAATAACTTATTTGGATTCGATAATTTTGACTCAATGTTAACTAAAAACTTGTAAATGTCCGTTACGAGAATGCAAAAATCCCTCAAGATTTGCAATTACGTTGATCGATCCACCGGGAAAAAACTAAAACGTCAACGCAGCTGAACTTGGGACATGGTAGTTAGGAAGGTTGATGACCTAGAGGGTGTTTTCACTCAAGGGCGTCACATTTGTCCAAAAAAAAGTGTACAATATGTAAAACATTTGCCATTTCTATATAATTAACACTATATAACAATTACTGAAAATGTTTAAATGCATTTAAAATATAATATTTTCAAAAATTTGGAATCTTTTTACATATTTTATATTATTTTGGAATATTTCAGAATATCCCAAAAATAAATTTGAAATCTTTACACATTTTATGCAATGTAACAATTAATAATGATCACAAACACCGGCTCAAATGAGTCACTAACAAGTCACTTCATCCAAACATAAATCTTTGAGAATCAATCATTGTTGTTGTATTTAGTTTTAGAACATCATCTTTTAACCCCTAAAAGCCCAAGGGGTATTGGACAAAACATAGATGTGTTATAATATGTGCCTTCCGTATATATGATGAAGTTTGATTCGATAGACAAAATGTAGAGTATCATCTCTACAAATTATCCGTATGGTCAAACTTCCAAAAATAACTTTAGATAATTTTATAATGAATTTAAAAGCATTAGCCTTTGAAAATTTGTATAAATTATAATTTTCAATTTTAGAGTTCAAAATTTAGTATGATTGGTTAAAGCTGGGCTATCTATTGTAAATTTCAAAAAAGCAAAAGAAATGATGGAGGGATCATCATTACTTTCCCCAAATAGCAAATTTTATAACACTAGTAAGACAATGTTGAGGTGATCAACTTTGAAAAATTCTCCCGGGTGGAGTTTAACTTGGATTGCCATAATTCAAATTGGGTTGGAAAGTAGACTTGATGTAGTATTTTAAAATATTTTTTATTTTTTCGATTTTTTTTGTTCTGGGCAGCCTGTTAGATTCGGGCAGCAACCAGAAAATGGTCGTTTGAGCGCTTAGGGATTAAGAGCACCTAGATACAATACATCTTTGTATGCTCTTGAAATTTCAAACGCTTATCATGGTTTTAGAATTTATGAGAGTGTTTGCAGTGAATGACATGTTGATTTTGCTCAAAAATTCCAAAAAACAACTCATGATCAAATCTTATGATACCATGTTAAATTAAGAAAGATAATGTGCACAAAAGGTAAACAATGTTTATTATGTGACTTGCCACCCAACCATAGAAGTGAGATCTTGTCCAATAGACAATGGTATTTTCTTCACCCACCAAACCACACTTATAGTCCTAGTACCGTCTGTCTACATACTTAGAATATGTACAGACTAACTAGACTATTACTTTGGTGTTCTAACTAACTTGGAGTCATAGACTCTTGGTCTATCAGTTCCCTCATGTGGTAATTAAGTTACTCATGAGGGAACTGTTAAACCAAGGGTTTATGCCTAAGTTACTCATGTGGTAATTAAGTAATATAATCATGTAATATATACGGTAGATTGATTTGAAAATTGATATACAATCTCACAATCAAGTTCTCTTTGAGCTTCAACGGTGAAGTTTTTTGCATGAACACTAATTAAGAGATACAACTACTTTCTTGAAAGTATCACGAGAAAGATATAATATTTTAGGGATGAGAATGGTCCTTTAGGGATAAAGGGCTGATGGCACTTACTTTTTGTTGACTACCGAAGGCTACATGCACTGTGAAAGTATGGCCAATGGGCTACAATGGGGGATTTCATCAAGATCACACCAGGCGATGGAGATAGAGATCCTTTAGTAAACTGTGGCTAAATTATTATTATTATTATTATTATTATTTTCTCGTTTTTTGGCTTGAGATATGAGCAAATGGCAGCAATATGGCTGCCTCTTTAGCTTAAAATTCACCAAAATGGAGCCTAAACAATACCATATTAAACAAGTTGGAAAGGCTACAACATACAAAATTTGCAAAATTGTATTCCTTTATTCATACCATTTGAATTTAGCATGTTGAGGTATAAGCTAGATATCACCACACCAACTAACTTCATGGAGTCAAAGGCTAGTTCAAAAATGCTGTTGAAATTTACATAAATACCATCATAAAGGAAACACTAAAACCATTCCAAGCTCCAAACAAGCAACTACACTAAGCCAACAACTATGACAAAACCTGAACAAGTCTACTAGATTCCCATTAGGCTTGCACGACGCTTACAGTCTTTCCAACCTTCGATGGCCTCATCAAAAGAGAGGTTTTGTAGAGGAAAAAAATCCAGTGTAAACATACACACGCACAAATCCAGGTGGTCCAATAATTTGTTCTTGACTTTACTTTTCACAAAATTGAGAGTGAAGAATGTTCTCTCATCCTCCACCAATCCAAAAACTAAGAGGAAGGTGATCTCAAACACCTTAAAGAATTCAGAACATGAGCTTTGCATAACAGAATTTGCACTAAGAATAGGTCTGCTAAATGCGAGTTGGTGATGCGATTAGCTCAAATGGCGACCAATAATGCTTAGAACGGCAAGAGTATGGAGCGCAATGTTAGCTGCTATAGAGATCCACAATGAGCGCTGCAAGAATGCGAAAAAAATGGTGGGCTCCGGAGTAGGCGAATGTAGGTGTTGTGAGTGGACGTGAGGACCAACAAAGGTGATTGGTAGCAAGTCACGGTCACACTACAATGCTATAAAATATGTGATTAGCTGAAATAACCATCCCAATCCGAGTTTGCTTCACACTACCTTGAAAAAAAGAGATTGACTACGGAATTTGAGTTTACCTAAATATGCTATTTTCTGCCTAATGGATAATGTTCCTTAGTCCAACAGATTTTTGTCAAGTTGACCCAAAGAAGTCAAGTAGACGCAAATCAAGGGGACCTTAGGTTTGAAGTGCCCAAACAATATATATTTTTTTAAATTCCCGTTTTCTCTTGTATGTTACCGTTGTACTTTTGAAGGCTCCATTTCTTACCCTAATTTTTTGAGGCCATTGAATTGTAAAGGATATCAACGAATTTTGTGTATTTCATAGATTATAATATTGCACATTCTCAAATTTCTCAAATTTAGTTGCAGTATGACCCTAATTTGTTTACTTCACGTTTGTGAACCATTCAAACGGTTCACAAACTACGGTAAGACATTTACCATGGTATTTAGTAATATTTCTATATTCCTATATTTTTTCTAGATGTTTGAGTTTTTAGTGATATTTTAGCAGAGTATTTATTATGCAGTTAGAGGTTTTACCGTGAGATTGATTTATTGCGTGATTTGTGCGAGTTGGTGGAATTTAGATGGTTAACCATGGCTTTTGCATATTATTATGTGATTTTGGATTTTATGCTGTGAAATGTTATGTGGTTATTCTCGATGATGATTAGAGTGACCAATTATTTGGTGGTAGAAATCAGAGTAATAGTTTATTGTTTGGGTAGAGGTTAGACCAAGGTTGCATTTTTATTTGGTCAAACTTAGAGGTAATAACTCATTAGGGTTGTAGAATTTACATAGAGCGGCGTGTGTGAGGAGATTTTAGATCTATGGGTAGATTTAGAGTAGGCCTAGAGTTATTTAGGGTTAAAAAAAGGATTAAGAGGGAGTTAGACTAAGAGTAGAACGTTGGATGAACGGATGTTTGACGGATGAAGCTGTCAATGGATGTAGTTTTGAGACAGAAGATTCAAATCCTCAGTCTTGTTGTTTTGAGAGACCTTTGTACTTTTTTGAAGTGGGCGGAGCCTTGATATTTTGGGTGTGAGAATTTAGAGTTAGAAAATTTGTCAATTAGTTTTGGATCTTGAGAATCAAAGAGGAGAGAGGATCACTTCTAATATCCAAGTATGAGAAGTGGTGCACTTTCATTTTCCGTGAATTTTGAGATCTAGATGGATTTTTTGGGAGATTGTAGGAGTTTAGTGAGATCGTAGGAGTTTAGTGTGATCGGGAGTTGGTGGCGAGATTGGGTATTGTAGAAGTGTTGGTCATCACGGTGGGACGTGACGATCAAGGCGAAGGCAACGATGAATACAAAGGCCGCAATGACCAGAGCAAAGGCAAATACGAGGGTAAAAGGAAGGAGAGGTCAAGCATGAAGGCCGCTATCGCCCATCAAGAGAACGTCACAAGGAGGCCTTGTCTCCCTCCGTGTGATAATACGGAGGGTGGACAAGGTGCTATTAAAGAGGAAGGGCTTGTCTCCCTCCCTCTTCTTGATCTTTTGGCATTTCTTTTGAGGTGAAGGTTACTTCTCGACATTTGGTGTGAATTGTAGAGACTTTTGGTATTCAAGTATGATCTTAATTGCTCCAATTAATATGTTTTTTTGTGGTTTTTTTTCCTATTCTGTTGCTTACATTGGTTTGAATGATCATTGTGGTGAATTTTGCAATTTTTCAGTTGACTAAAGTGTATTTTGTGAAAGAAAGTCCTGGTGCATGGCACAACCCGAGAGCGGTGCCAAAATTGCACCAAGGTATTTCCCCAATTCAATGCATTAGATTTACTTGTGATTGGTAGGTAAAGGTGTGTTCAAAAATTAGAGTTATGAACACGACGTGAAAGTGCTGCCAAGTCCTTTCAAAAACCACAATATTCATTTACATCCCCTTTGCCAACGTGTATTGGAATTTGGTCATTTCTTAGCATTGTGTGATGTTTTGTGTTTTAGTTGGGTGTAATTTTTATGCATGAACATCAATTTGGTACCCGCAAGTGTGGTATCTTTTTGATGCAAGGGTGCAATTTACCCGTTTGATCTATTATTTTGACCATTTTGACCTTTTTTAGGTACCCTAGTTACCTCAAACAATTATGGTTGAACTGATTAGTCAAGTGTTTTGTGATTCGTGGTGTGTTCCCGAATTATCTAGTGTGTTGTCATTTTGCGTGGAGGGCCCACTTTGGCCATTTGTGCAATCTATTGGCACATTTCCTTATTCTTTCCGGCCACAGCATTTCCCTTTGTTGTTGTATTATTTCGTGACTAAGTAGGAGTCCATTGCTTGGAGGTACCTAGGTCCGCAACCCCCTCGGCCCAACTTTTATGATGCATTGACCGCCCGTGCGGTCAAATGCTTATAACGTTCTAATGTATTTACCCCTAAACCGGTTCCCTTAAACCTATATTGTTTGCAGAAGAGTGCCTAACTAGCAAAAAAGAGTGGGTATAGACCCTTTCCAAAATCATAGTGTTATAAAACTTTCTATTTCAGGAAAGTAATGATGTTCTCTCATTTGAAAAAAATTGCTTTTTTAATTCTAAAATAGAATGCCTAGTTTTAACCCCTAAAGGACCACAACCATGTTTCTCTCCAAACACTCCAAAGCTACCTAAAAGTATCCCTTCTCATAAAAAGGCAAATAGTTTTTGATCTAAAACCTTTTTGACCGATTCAATCGTAGGATATTTCAACCGACTTGAATTTATCAACACTACCAAATTTTCAACCGTTCAGGGTTCCTCAAAAGTAAGATTATGAGCTACAAAGTTGGCTGCATTTTTTTTGGTCTGTTGCCCAAGTTTGAAATTTTCCGAAAATGCCGAAGATGCAAAGTTTAGTCTTAGATTTGGTAAAATGAATTTGGCGGTTGTGTACATTGGAGTGTTAGCTCATTGTGTACAAAATTCAGATGCATAGCTCAATGTATGAAAATTTTCAGGAGCTGCCCGTAGTTAGGTTTTTCACCTTTGCATGATTGTATCTTTTGATCTATACACTACCTACCTACGCAAATTACCATCCCATCTTCGTTGCAAAGAGTAGAATCACCACAAAATATTTCAAAGTTTGAAGATCAATACTCATTTCATACTTAGCTGACCGAACTTGGAAAATCAACCATGGTCCTTTAGGGGTTAGCCAATCATATCAAATTTGAAAATTTATAAGGATAATTACTAAACATTATGATTCTGATTTTCTCTTTTGGACTAGAAGTAACATTTTACAACACATCTAAGTTTTGTCCTTACCCCTTTGTCATTTAGGGGTTAACATAATGTGGGCTCTTCATATTGACAAGACAACATAAAACTCACATTCTCATTGGTTCACATCATTTCATTTTTAATTTCTATTCAATTAATACATGGGGCACTGGGCGGGGAAGAGTATAAAACACAGGACAACTAGGACGATGAGCTCTGGGCCGACAGAGGGACGAGTACTACAAAAATATCCTACCTTGAAAACAATTTGAGGTCGGTGCCTCGAAGGTTTGATACCCCTACTCAGGCTATGAGACATCGTGAGCATTGTGCGGCCCAATTCTCTCACTCTCTGCGCAGGCCAGGCAGTGAGCTTCAGACAAAATCGGAAGAACAACTGATTCGTTGCGCATTCATGGGAGTGGATTGATAAGCGACCTGAGTGATTGTTCGATCTCTTCCACATCCCAACTCATCAAAATCCTTTTCTGTTGCCAACGATTCAATCGAGCATGCACGGCTGAGGATGGATCGGACGACCACAATCTCTGTTGTTGCGTGCGCAGGATCGATGTGACAACGAAAATTCAATGTATACAGTAACATATTCTATCGGGAGATATTCTGGGAAAAGATTCGCCAAGTGAGGAAAAGGACGCTTCAAAGATTCCTAGTTGAAAGTTCACTTGCTTCACTCATAAGTAGCAGCAACGCTCACTGCTACAGTAGTCTTGGTCCATTTTGCCTTGTTGGCAGCAACAACAACAACAGAGCTCATCAGCGATGTCGTCGCTGCATTTACGTTCAAAAACAGGTCGGTGCTGAATCATCATCATCGTCATTCTCTTTCTCTCTGTGGGTTTTGGTTCCGGAATTAAGCCCAATTTGAAACATGGTTGGTTCTTCGCAGGAGGAGTAGTGGGCATGGCGGGTGGGTTGGTTGCGAAGAGCGATGGGCCGCCGATGGCGAAGACGCGACGGGAGCTTCTGCAGAAGCAGGTAGTGACGATTCTGCTATGGATTCCCAATCAATAGCAAATTCTTCAGAAGCTCGATTGTCAGTGAATTTTGGCTATGGCGGGGGGTGTTGCAGATTAGGGCAATCCGAGACGAGCTGGGCGAGAACGACGAGGACGAAGACGATGTGGTGGCGCTGGAGAAGAAGATGCACGACGCACGCATGCCTCCCAATGTTTGGAAACATGCACAACGCGAGCTCAGGTATGTATTGGAAAATCCCGGGCTCTTTCTGTACCCTAATCTGAATTTGTTACGAGGATGGTGACTTTGTTGTTGCTGTGGTTACGCAGACGACTGCGGAAGATGCAGCCCCAACAGCCGGGCTATGGAACCTCACGAACCTATTTGGAGCTCCTGGCAGAATTGCCCTGGCAAATCGCGAGCGCGGAGCACGAGATCGATTTGGCGGTGGCGAAAGAGCGCTTGGATAGCGAGCACTACGGGTTGAGTAAAGTCAAGAAACGCATCATCGAATACCTCGCGGTTCGCAAGGTATTGATCATCACTCTTCTTCTTGTTTTGTTTTCTTCCAACCCCTGCTTCGATTGTCACTGAATTTTGGCTATGGCGCAGCTGAAGCCGGATGCCCGAGGGCCCGTGTTGTGCTTCGTGGGGCCGCCCGGGGTTGGCAAAACCTCTTTGGCGTCGTCCATCGCCGGCGCACTGAGCCGGCGCTTCATTCGAATCTCCCTGGGTGGCGTGAAAGACGAGGCGGACATTCGAGGTCATCGCCGAACGTACATCGGAAGCATGCCGGGCCGACTCATTGATGGAATCAAAGTATGAAAAAACTGCCTAGGGTTTAGCTCTTTCTTGACGATCATTGCAACACTAAAGCATAAAAACTAGAATGTTTAACCCCTAAAGGACCAAGAAGCCTGAATGTTTTTTTTAGCAGTTTTGAGTATGTTCTATGTGGACTTCCTTTCGTTCAAATTTGTTTGTTTTTTGACAACATATACACTGTTCTTCACTGATTCCAGTGATATGAAATTTAGTCTCATCTGAACTATATTTTTCACTATACGATCAATTGAATTCGTCATTTTAAAACCATGAATCCTTGGTCCTTTAGGGCTTAAGTATTTGCAACACTAAAGCAACATTTAAGTGTTTTTCTTACATACTTTTCACCTCACGAGTTGGCGATGGATGTATGTGTGTATGTCAGAGAGTGGGCGTGAACAACCCTGTCATGTTGCTGGACGAGATCGACAAGACGGGTGCGGATGTGCGAGGCGATCCCGCCTCTGCATTGCTGGAAGTCCTCGACCCGGAGCAGAACAAGACCTTCAATGACCAGTATCCATTGCAAATCCCTTCTTCTGGTCTTTTGTTTAGGGATGATTTCATTTCGTGTGGCCCTAACTAATTGTTGATGAACATAACATTATGGGGTGTTGGAGGTGAGACTCTGCGCCGCGGTTCTTGCATGGCGCATCCCAGAATCCATGCTTGGAATTGTGAGATTCTCAACCAAAACAATTTGCCTTCTACTCGTGGGTTTTGCTACCGCCCTACAAGAGCAGGGGCCATGTCCTTGTTCGAAAGCTCGTTGCATGCACTTAAACAAGTGCGTGCAAGAGCTGGAGCAAATACTTGCACTCTGACACCCCTTAATCTTGAGTATTCTGCATCCTTTCCACTGTACTAAAGACATGTAGATCACTAAAATGTGAACGCTAGTAATGTCAACGGCCAAGACTCTGCAACTTTAGAACTATGTGGCAGATTTGGCAACTTTTGAACCAAGATGACTCATGAGTCAGGAGGTTTGCTGAACTCAACATATTAGCAGAAGTGCATCAAAGAAATAAATGTCAGAATCTTGGATACCAGGGCCCAGGGTGTGAGGATCTGATTTCATGGAGTTTTCTTTGACTTTGATTAGCTACTTGAACGTACCCTTCGATGTGTCGAAAGTGGTATTTCTAGCTACGGCAAACCGAATGCAAAGCATGCCAGCTCCGCTGCTGGATCGGATGGAGGTCATTGAGCTACCAGGCTACACCTCCGAAGAGAAGCTGAGAATTGCGATGCTGCATCTGCTACCTCGTGTTCTGGAGCAACATGGAATCACAGATGAGCATATTCACATTCCTGAGGTGCGTAACTGAATTCATCAGTCTTCTCAGTGGTTGTTATTACAATGAATTGTGGCTTCCGTATCATCTGTTGGTGATGTCAATGTCATAACATTCAGTAGCCAGTGTGTGGTCTGCCTTTCCATCCATCCACAAGCTGGGGTCTTCATGCATGAAAGGGATGCACAGGGAGGGATGAATGCACACATGTGGGTCACCCAAGTTTCCACCTGTCGGTAGCTCTACTGATGGACCATGGATGATGATGAGGAATATGTTTTGACATTCTCCTCAAGGGCAAGGCAGAGGTAGCACTAACTACTGAATGTTATGTGTGGTGGTCGATAGACAACGGTGGAACTCATTATTCAGAGGTACACTAGAGAGGCAGGAGTTCGCAACCTAGGTCGTCATTTAGCAGCCTTGGCTCGCGCGGCAGCTGTGAAAGTGGCTGAGAAGCAGCAATCCGACCGTCGTCACACACGTGAAATGGAGCCTACACAAGCATCGCATATGATAGATCACGGGGGAGGGGACTTGCTTCTTGAGGGGACGGAAGTGGAGATGGAAGTGAAAGCCTTGGGTGTGCGAGAAACTTTAACGAAACCAGAGCCCATGGTTGTGGATGAGGCGGTGCTTGAGCTTGTCCTCGGGGTAGGCCTCTCTCTTTCCTGCGTGCTCCCATTTAGGGTTATGTCTGCATGAAAATATTAAGCAATGAGCGGTGTCACCGGAAAAACGGGATATTCTCGTTCAGTAATAATTTGAACGTTTTTTTTAACGTTTTTCAATCTTCGTATGTGAACGTACAGCTTAAGAACAGTCTTCCAAAACAGGATTAAAAAAACGCAGTGAGAACAAGAATATTCCGTGTTCCAGTAACACTGGCAATGAGTAGGGCCTCCTGTTTGGAGTAAGGTCATATGGAAACTTTCCTTTGTCCAATTGTATTTCTCTTTTGACGAACACATGCAACGGACTTCACTGATTCTGGTGAAAAAAAACTTGGCCCCATACAAAATATGTTTTTCACAATATGATCCATTGAATTGGTCTTTATAAAACCATTGATGAATCCTTGGTCCTAGTGGGGATAAGTTGTTACTCCCGGGATTGCAATTGTCTGGAACTGAGTAACATGTAGAGTTTGTTTTCATTGACTAGTGTATTGATTGTGTGCAGCCACCCAGGTTTGATGGAAGAGAGGCAGCCGAGAGAGTAGCCACACCTGGCGTGGCTGTGGGACTAGTGTGGACCGAAGTGGGTGGCGAGGTCCTGTTTGTCGAATCCACTGCCATGTTAGGAAAGGGAGACTTGCATCTCACAGGCCAACTCGGGGACGTCATCAAAGAGTCTGCTCAAATTGCTCTCACCTGGGTACGTCTACCAATCTCCACGTGTACCAGGCACATACAATTTCACATGGTCCCTGCCTTGATACTCACTCTAGGCAATAATTCCAAAGCATTCAATGCAATGTTTCTGAGAAAGTTCCACTCTATTTAATTGCACGAAGGGATAAGCACAATTTAAACAAGTGCTTCGTAGAGATCCATCCTTCAAATATGGCAAGATTTGAACCAGTGTTGGACTGGTATGGCATCTTTCTACAGTGAAACCTTGAACATCCAGTGGTTCATTCTATATATCCGTTTGAGGTCCACTACTTCTCATGATGACTCTAATTCTTTCATTTGTGTAATACCAGTACAACATTAATTTGAACCTACGTAGAAAACCTTCAACAGATTTGTACTTAAGAGGACCTGGAGGAGGAAATGAGGAAACCCAACATACTATAGGGTTTCTTCCTGCAGGTGTGACACTTTGAAGACCCCCGATCCTGGCTTAGGGTCTAATCAAAATTTTACACAAAAAGGATCTCATTGACCTTTGGTTTTTACAAATTCACTAGGGTCTTCTGTACTTCAGATAGGATTTTGTGGCCTTAGAGCATGCACACCCTTCGCATAATAATCACATCCAAGATTTGGTGTCAGAAGCTATCCTCTCCACACCCTTGAACCGCTACAATCACCCTCTATATAGTGTGTGAACCAATCACAATCACTATACATGGGTAATCATTATTATCCATCAATCTAGGATACCGAGCCCTTCCTTGAATTAGCTAGATGTGCTATAGAAGCATCACTATATCTTGCTCACATAACATTCAGTAGCCTTCAAGAAGGTTGCCTTTTGGTTTCATCCACCTTTATATATGGAGTGACTAGTGATCTGTAATTGAATGGGCTATTGAATCAAATAAACAATTATAGGACATTGTTGATTTGTGACTGAGTGAGTGCTTTCGATTACTGTTGCTCTTGCTTAATGCCACCTGCCCCCATAGCTACTAATGTGATGTGGAATATCCCACATCATTTCATTGGGGGATGAAATGATGTGGGATATTCCATATCATTATGTTGGGGGAAGGCAGCAGTCACAGAGGCTATTGAATGTTATGCATATTGTGTATCACTCTCACTGGCCCTGAATTTTTGAGCATTAATCGCAAGCATATTTCACCCAGTTTTCAAAGTCAAGCGTAGGTGTGCATGCTCTTACATACCAAGTCTGCACGGCGGGTTCTCTGTAATACTCCTGAGTGTCCTGCTTCTGACTGTTGGTTTGTTGATTCATTAAAGGTGCGAGCAAGGTCTGCAGAGCTGAAGCTGCCAGTGGCAGAGGCAGGGAGTCTGATGAAGGAGCGGGACATTCACATCCACTTTCCAGCAGGCGCGGTGCCGAAAGACGGCCCGTCCGCCGGGGTGACTCTGGTCACGGCGTTGGTGTCGTTGTTTGCCAAGCGCAGCGTGCGAGCCGACACGGCCATGACCGGGGAAATGACCCTCAGGGGGCTGGTTCTGCCTGTGGGAGGAATCAAGGACAAGATATTGGCTGCTCATCGTTGCGGGATCAGGAGAGTTATCCTGCCTGAGCGCAACCGCAAAGACCTTCAAGAGGTTCCTGCTGCCATTCTCTCCTCCATGGAGGTGAGTGACTCCCAACTTTACTTCCTTTTCTGGATGCAGTTTTCATGCCACACTCTTTTGTTAACCCCTAAAGGAGGTTGCATGCCAAAAAGGGTTGCAAGTGTTCTTCCAGATGGTATTTCACCACGAAGACTATGGAATTGATAAAATCTGCAAATATGAAAAATGGAGCTTGGAATGGGAACTAAATATACAAAAATTTTATTTAATAATATGTGACACGGAAAAAAAGATATGGCTACTCAGGACGTTTTCTACGTATTTTGAATCGTGTACTGAAAAAATACATAATTGTTTTATGATCCCACAACAGATGAAAATGCTCTTGAAAATCACCATATGCACAGTGCATGGATATGCACCTCCTCAAAAAATCTCCCCTCCAAATTCACACTTTTACACCCCTTAGCATCACATGTATGCTGATACTACCAGCGTATAAAACACCCCAACATCCTTAAGGGTGTAAGCACCCTATTTGGTAGATGTCCCTGTTATTGCTCACAACTATTACACTGCCCCTATTTCACATAAAAAAATCAAAGAATTTCACCAAAACCTCAAAAACCAAATTAACTTCTACTTTTATTCAACAAAGTGTTACTTTTGTAATCTAAAAATTGCCTCTTTTTTGCACACGAGTCCAAAAGGGTGTTTAATTTCATTGTTCCGATTGTTGCTCATAATGGATTTTGGGGAGCAGTCATAAGAACATGGAGTTTCATTGTTGGTTCCTATTGATTTTGGTGAGCAATTATGGGGAGCTTACTGGTGCATGAGCAGTCATACGGACACCCACCCTATATGAGATGTCTTTATATGATACTCCCTCTGTCCGGAAATTACTGTCTTATTTTTTGGCATTTTTTGTCTTGAAATAATTGTCCTAATGCATTATACTTCAAACGTGAGTCCTATCCACTTCAAACGGGGCGGACCATTTTGCAAGTCATAAGATTTTCAATCGAATTTTCAGAATTTCGAATTGCAACTCATAAGATTTTCAGAATTCAAATGAATTCAAATCTTATGAGTTGCAATTGAGAGATCTTGACTTTTCAAAATTCAAATGGGTTTTATCATGATTTTTTTTCCACAAAGAGTCACTCCTTCAAGAGGTAATGTTATCCAATTTTTGAGTACTGAGACGTCTTGTTTTTGGCAAAAATAACGTTAAGTTGAACGCTTTTTAAAAATAGGACAGTTATTTCCAGACAGAGGGAGTTTATCATTTGGGTGTTATGTTAAAACCTCAGGGAGAGTCAAAGGAGCATCATGTTTTAGTCTTGCAGAGCGTTCTTTCATGACCATATTGGTAGAGTTTACTGCTGCTATCGTTGTTATGGATTCCTTGCTGAATGCTGTTGTGCTTTAGTAATCATGTTGTTGTGATATAGATTATACTGGCTAAGCGGATGGAGGACGTGTTACATCAAGCCTTCGAGGGAGGTTGTCCATGGAAGCCTGCATCATCGCGTTTGTAGTGTTAACCATCTGTATTATTTTGTAGTTGTGTATTGTGTAGTACCTCAATTTCCACATTAAAAAGTATAGAAAGTTGCTCAGCTTCTTGTTGTTATATTCCTGGTTCTTGATTTACAAAGCTGAGATACCGAGTGGAGATTCTAACTGATAGACACACTTAACCTAAATTATTTTTTCGTAGGGTATCGCTGAAATAGACACATACAGATACTTGTCCGCATCAGTTAAGTGAACTGAGTGCAGGAAAGTCTGGATTTGAATTATCCTCCATGTTATAGAGAAACTTTCACACTTGTCTGAGAAGCTTGAGTTTTGGAATGCTGTTTTGTTAGAGTAATTTCTTTACCAATTCATGCACAACATTCTTGAGGAGCTGCCTCAACACCCTTGGAAAAGGAATGATCCAGATTCCTTTTGTGCACAATTATGAGTTCATCTCGGGTGTGAGGTACCAAAACCTTGGGAGTACTTTTTCTTGGGTTGCCATCTACAACGGAGGAGGTTGAGTTTTACACATTCTGTTTACATCCTTGATAAGGTGTTTGCTAAAGAATAAACGTTGACAAAGGGACATTGAGATTTCAGAACAAAAACTTCACCATCGTGAATAAAGAGTTTGTTTGGGAGTAGTTTGTTTATCTATGCCTCAAGGACATGGGTAACAAAAAATAGCTTTCCTCAACGCTTGGTTGTCAAGTTAACCCCTAAAGGACCTGGGAGTTGTTGAGCTTAGCTCTTATTTTCTTGACTAGCTCTTGTAACAAGTTCAATTTCTCATTGGTGTGGGGTTAATTTTGACGATTGGCACTATTGAAATTAACCCCTAAATGTCACAGTGCCCAGTTTCTGGACGACTAACAGATTCAAACCCACCCTACGTTTTCATCATTGCTTGGATGAAAGTCATCCAATTTTTTGGAGATACCTCACCAAGTTGTTGTCCTATCTAATGGTTGGATTTAATTGTACCTCAAAAGTGGCCTTGCAAAAATGAGGTCATAGATCTAAAGAACACAAAAATTTCAAAAAATCACCACGTTTAAGAGTATCTCATTTCAAAATCATTCCAACAAATTTTACTCAAAATATTAAAATTTTGTTTGTAATCGAATTTAGAAGGAATTTTTAATTTTAACTTTCAAAATTGATAATTAAATATTGGTGATAGTATTAGTGAATCGAACTATACAGATGGAATCTAAAATTCAAAATCTAGAACTTTCATTTGTATATCAATTCCAAAATATTCTTCTAAGTAGTACTTTATGATGATTTTTCTCAATTTGTCAATTCCAGGGACACCCTAGTTCGTTTAGGGGTTAAAGAAGATTTACATAACTTTTGTATGAAAAAAGGATCGACAAAATCACACAATTTTTGAGAAAATGCCACCGTTGAGAAGATTGATGGAACTTGTTTGAGGTATTTTGTACATATGCTGAAATCGGATTGTTCAAAAGTGCTCCAAAAAATTCAAAATTATTACCATGCATAGAGAGCATCATTTCGAACATGTGGAAAAAATTCATGTAATTTAGAGGTGTGAGGAGGAAGATATGAGGGTCTGAAGTGACGCCTAAATAGCCTCCTTGCAGCTCAAAAAAATCATCAAAAATCGCAAACTTCATAAATTTCCAATCGAGAAGTACCTACAGATTTAGCTCTCAAAAAGAGCCACGGTCTCTTTGTTGCTCATCCTATAATTCAAAACCCAAGAACTCGAATTTCCTCACTTTCTAGTTCCAAAAGCTGTGTGAGGACCTTATGGTTCTTTAGGGGTTAACACCGCAATTTCTACAATGGGGGCATTTACAGGAGGATGTTGTACCAAGCTAAAGGACCAGGAGGGTGTTGAACCAAACTCTTGTTTTTTTGATTAGCTCTTGTAACAAGTTCAATTCCTCATTGGTGTGGGGTAATTTTGACAATTGGTACCGTTGAAATTAAAAAAATACTTCAATTGCTTTTGTATGAAAAAAGGATCAACAAAATCGCACAATTTTTGAGAAAATGCCACCGTAGAGAAGATTGATGAAATTCGTTCGGGGTATTTTGTTCATATGCTAAAATCGGATTGTTCAAAATTGCTCCAAAAATTCTGAAATTTTTACTGTGTATAGAGATCATCATTTAAACATGTGCAAAAATTTCACGTAATTTAGAGGTTTGAGGAGGAAGATGTGAGAGGCTGAAGTGACGCCTAGATAGCCTCCTTGCAACTCAAAAAAATCACCAAAATCGCACACTTCATGAATTTCCAATCAAAAAGTATTTACAGATTCAGCTCTCAAAAAGAGCCAGGGTCTCTTTGTTGCTCATCCTACAATTCAAAGCCCAGAAACTCAAATTTCCTCACTTTCTAATTCCAAAAGTCGCATGGGGCTTTATGGTCCTTTAGACAATGAAAGTGGTAGATACCAGTGGTGGGCGTGTATGGCATGAAATGTACGCACCTGAACAATGTTCTACAGTGTGCTGTAACTCCAAATCAAGATTCGTTTATTTTTAGTTATTTTTATTAGATACACGCCCAACTCTGGTAGATACTCCACCATGTTATTAGAGTTATCCGTAAAGACCCTCAAAAGTGGGTGAGTGGACTGTAGTTTGAGTGAATAGTGACATTAATCCTCAAAAAAGAACATGTGTCGGGCACTAAAAAAAAACTGTGGATGCAAACTTTGAAAGCACCAAAATCGGTGCTAAAAAACTTCTCACCCAAGTTTCTATTATTCACCTTCACATGAAGAAGGTCATTGCTAGTCCCTTTTCTGGCAATAGATTCTCGCTATATATACCTAGACCGTCCCCACTCACCCATTCTTTTGATTTCCTAGAACTTCTCTCAATAGTTTTCGTTTCTCCAAATTTTAATCAAACTAAGGCCCACTCAACCCTTTACTTTACGGATAACTCTATTACTCCTCCAAAATCTGATCTTCGTCCATGAACCGGTGCCTCACGTTGCATCCAGAGAGCATGGCCACCACTGGGTCATTGCCCCAATCCTGCTCCAGTGGATTACAGTACGATGCCGGAACCCCATCTTGCTGACGCCTGTACACTCCATCTTGAAAAGGAAAAGGTTCTCCAACCGTGCCATTCTCAAAAGACGAGGTTGCATTATTTTCACCTCCCACAAACTGCACCCACAGCTAGAGATTTAATTGTTAGAGCAAAACAATTCCACGATGGTCATGTCGAATGGCCACTTCACACTGTGCCCAATTGCTGAGAGGACAAAGGATTCCAACAATTTGATTGTTGGAGAGCACAAATTTGACCTCTTCGCATTCACACCAGAAGCCAACAAGCCGAAAGTAGTACCTATATGGCAACACTTTTTGGGCAAGACGAGAATGCAAACCCAATTCGTGATTGAGCAAACTTTCATTTTCTTTTTGACAAATATATAGTCGGTGGACTCGTCCTTTGGACCTTCACGCTATGACCAACTCTATGACTATATATTTATTATTATTATTTTAATGGACTTCTACATTGTCCTTTGGACTAATTTTAAACGGAGTTGTTCAAGGTCCGCTCAACCAAACGGCCATAATGTGAACCAGACATGATATTGAACTTGGAGTTTACCTGATGTGATGCAGTCTTCATTTCAGTAGTCGGTGAATTTTCTCTTGCCTTTGAATTGAGTTCCTTGCCAGGATTTCCCACTTTTTGGCCTCGAATGACCTGTACAAAAATGAAATTACCGTCACAACTTATTGCAAAACAGGAACATTCTACTGTCAGAGAGCACATGACAAAAGATGCAGACAATGCATGCGCTCATGTTGCAGCGAAAAGGAAGATGAAAAACTTACATAGCCTCCTTGTTCGTTTCGGTAGCAGATGAACAAGTCTCCCACTTGTAGATGATGGAAGTTCACAAAATCTCCTGTTGTATCACTCACAATTGTTTCAAATTTAGTACATTAACCCTTAAATGTCCAAGCGTCCAGAAACTGGATCACGAACAGATTCAAAGCCTTGCAACTTTCTCATACAAACTCGGATGACTTTCATCCAAGTCACCTTTGTAAGACTATTAAATTCTCTACCAATTACAATAAATCTCTTTTGATGGGGAGTTGTTGATAATGTTGGAGAGACCTCCAACTGCAAGTATGTCAAATTTGTTGGGTAGATTTTTTGATTGCAATGGTCCTCTCATGTACACCTCATGTACATCTGAGCCATGTTAATATCTATTTTTGAGGCTAGCATCTACTTGTGTTCAAAGGGTTGGTACTTTTAGGGGTTAATTGTTTCAGTTTTTCATTTAGCAACTGAAAGATGTAAGGTAAATCACCCTGTTTGTGCCACTATGTATTAGTTGTGTACATATCAATTTTTCAAATATTAAACTACCATGGCACAAATAGGATTCTTTACTTTAGCTTGTGCACCATCACAAGATGGCGTTGAATGGAACACTCAATGATGTTAAACAACAGAATGACATGCTATTCAACAACTTAGGAACTACAAAACGTTCCAAGAAAATGGAAGGCAATCTACAAGTGGAATGTTCCACAACACTGCATTGAAATGCTGCAAAAATGGGTCATGAATATACCAACATGCTCCAGCAAATACATTCGGCTGTTGTTGTTTGGCCAAAACCTAAACCATCCGAGAAACGTTTGAACGTTTTAATGAAGGAATTAACTGGTACATTGACAACAATCAATGGAAGGAGAGGGAGCCATACAAGATTTGGATTGAGAATTTTAGGTGCTTTTGGATTGAAAATAGTTTCAACCAAAGATTATATAGAGAGAAATTCTTCAATTATTTGGTGTTTGCTCCAACTATGATCCCTGCCTTCTTAGGTTGAAAATTTACATTATAGTGTTCAACATTAGCTTCCTCCATTGTTCAATTCAACCCAATTGCAACCCAACCCAACCCCCTATACGACCTTCGATTGGGTTGGGTTTGCATTGGTTGAAAACAATCAACCTCGCTGAAAAACTCAACTCAAACTCAACTCAATCCAACTCAATCCAACTCCTATGCAGTTCTCCCCCAACATTGCTAGCAAATACATTGAATAGCAATAGCAACGACACACGGTTGGATTGAGTTGTTTTAGGTTGAGTTTTTACTCTTTGTGCAGCCTTTGATGGAAACAATTTTCAAACCAAAAGCATCTAAAATTTTCAACCAGCTCACCATACAACTCTCTAAATTGGTCCAACCCTCCAATTTCAAATGTACTCAGTTATTGCACTAGTAATATGTAGGTTGGTTACCTGAATCGGGCCGTCCATAATTTGCCACAATGGTAGTCCTCTAAAGAAATCATAATACCTTCCCCCACAATCAAATTTGGAAGATGCCTTTCTGCATCCCTCTACAAGAATCAAAGACATTAATATCATCAAGTCTTCATTGCCCGGTTATGTATTTGAGTTACGTCTACCTTCAAGAGGAGGCACCAAGGATAAACCTCACTATCCATGCCCCTGAGGCATAGATAGTCGAACTACCCCTAACATACTCTCCATTCACAACGGTTCAGTTCAGATTCGATATAAATTTTTATTTTAATTTTCTTCAAAAAGTGACACATGTCATTTTGAGGTTGATTGATTAAAACCTTGTAAAATGTGATGTAGAAATCAAATTTTCAACAAAGAATGGTGTCCTATGATGATCTGATGTTGGAAATGACGTTCATTGTCAAAATGACGTTATATATTACTCACAATTATTTGTCAGAAATTGTTAATTACTAGAAATGATTACTTTTACTATTATTTGGAAATGAAAAATATGGTGAATGAAAGGAACTTGAAAAATAATTTAAGTTTAAAATTGTGGAGGTCTGCACAATCGAATTTTGAAATAAGACCCCCAACCTAGGAATCAATTTTATCCCCCTTTCCTTCCTTTTCTATTTATCTTAATTATATATATAATAAAAAGGCTGGGCCAGGTCGGGTCTTGCTTAACTGAGCTTGGCTTCATCGGACCAAGCCGGACGTGATCACGCCTGAGTTTTTAGAGGTCTAAGGTACACCAACTCATTACCATCATGTTTCTAATTCCACCCTCATGTTGTGGTGGTGTACATTCCAAACCAAAAATGTTTACTACCAATGACAAAATTGGAAACATGGTGGTAATAGGTTGGTGTAACTTATACTTGTCTTAGTTTTTAGATGTCACCATTTTGGCACTTTGAAATTATACGCCATTTAAAAAAATATGATCATTATATTTTTTTACTTGGAATACTTGGAATACTCCAAGAAATGTCCACCTTTATTATTGACGTTGTCTCACGAACGGAAATTACTCGAAAATTTCCTCTCTTTGAGAATCCACTTTCTATTGAGCACCCTTTTCACATTGCTCACTTAAGAATGATTCAAAATATACCTTTTCACACAACACGGACTAAGTTAAGAAAAATTGAATTTTGCAAGCAATATAATATCCTAATAGAACATATATTCTCTTATACTCCTAGTAGCATATATTATCTACACATTTATATTACTCCAACAATAAAAATATAATTTAAAAAATTCACAACAAGTTAACCCCTAAAGGACCAAGACACCCAAATTGGGTCTCATGGTTTTTAAAGCTATTTGTTCAAATTAATTTTCTTTTTAATTATAACATGTAATGTTCTTCACTAATTCCAGTAGAATAAAATTTGGTCTCATCTGAACTGAACTGTTGTTTTTATAGTATAATTAGTTGAATTTGTCATTTTAAAACCATGAATCCTTGGTCCTTTTTAGGGTTTAGGGTTTAGGTCAGAGCCTTGCGGTAATAACGTCCTTGTTCACAGACTAGGACATTTGCAGTTGGAGTGAGAAACAAAAAAAAACAGTGAGACTGATAAGCACTCATGCCTCACCTTGGGCAAGACGATTCGCCCCAAGCTGCTCACGTCACTGGCTCGTAACTCTTTCTGAAAGAGGAACTCATACCCCTGCGCATTCAGCATCCAAACTTCATATAAGTCATGCTGCAAACGCAGCGCATAATTGCTTCATTTCGGTGAATATGAATTGCTTCATTTCGGTGATACAATCAGGCTCCAAAAACTGATTGGTTTATGGCAACTTCTGCAGACTTCATCTACTGTCCTTGGATCATGGTTGAAATGTCGCAATGCAAGTCAAGTTTGAAGAAACCAAGAGGAAGGGATCTGATCCATCGGCTTACTTTTCCGTTTTCATTGCATAATTTGGGTTCCGTCACATCGTGATGACGCCGTGACTGATGCCCAGGTTTGCTCTGAATCGATTGAGGACGCTGCACCCGCGTCTGCCCCCTCTGCCGCACCATGTGCGACTTCCGAAGCGCCCTGGTGTACGCCGCGCCATGGTTCACGGTCTCGCACGTATCTGCCACAGACCGTGAGCTCTCCTCGGTCAGAATTGCCGGCACAATGTCTCAGTAAGGGAATAATAATTCATTCTTCTTGCACCCAGCTGCTATAACTCATTAAGGATCTGGTAAGAATCCCCAGTTGAACAATGAAAGGGCAAGAACACCAAGATGCTGTCTCCTCATCCAAGCACTAGAAGAATTGTGGGATTCTATGACTACAAGTATACGACTCAAACTAGTCAGTAATAGCTAGACGTAATCTGGCCATAGTAAAAGAGAGCGGATGTTTCCAATAGTCTTACCAAGAGGACTCGTCTGCGTCATCGGCGCGTGGAAACACGGGCCGCGCGCATCACAATGATTTGTGCTCATGCCGCAGAGCCGTTTGGCCGCAGGGGGCACGCCAAGATCCTCAATTCCGCGCGTGATCGAGGCGGTGACGTTCTCATCTGGCGACTCCAAGTTCCAGTAATCTTGGGCTCCGCCCCCAAGCCTTGCAACGGCGCATTGCAGCGTGTCTTCGCGCACATTGACGACGTGTAATGCCTCGTTGAAACTAGTCCGTGGCAGGAGCATACTTCCAGGGTCCGCCGACGCTACCGATGCGGGCCATGACCGCAAGCCCTCGCGACAGCCGTCAGGCTCAGATACGAGTCCTTGCTTGACATCGCGTACGACAGTCCCAATGTCACCCGCGTCACCCACTGCCCACACCGCTTCAAAAACAACCACAATCAGTTACCAAATTCACCCATCCTCACATCTGTGACCATCGTGCATCGATCATGAAGCATCGACTCGCAGCTAGCAATCCATGCGTAAATATAATGCGCGACTGCTATATCCGAACAACTAGCATGTGTTGAATGATCATGCGAGCGTTTCCTGAAGGCTTAAGTACAACCCTCGAGGTCGAATTCCGCATACTGAAACCCATTTTAGCCGATGCAGCTAGCCAGCAGAGATCAGGGTATATATATAAAGAACTCCGGACCTCGTTGGAGGCTGGCGTGAATAAAGTGTCTGTTCCACCCACCCTTGATACGATACCACAGGACAAAGGATCAGGGAGATCAGTGTCGATAAGGCTTTTGGTGTGCAGCAGGTCGCTACACAGCACATATATGAATGAATTAAGGACTGTTTTAAACACGCCTGAAATCAAGTCATATTCGATGATATCACCTGTTTGAACGTTCCAAATTGGTGACATTTTCAGGGCAGAGAGCTCCCGAAACTAAACTAGGACTGGTATAGATCGGAGGTTCCGGCCTGGACAAACTGTGCTACTTCTTGAAGCCAGTCTGTCGATCGATCTAGCTTAAGCTACTGCGGCTGAACATTAAAAAACGAAGTCAGACAATCATGATTTGTGTATCGAGTTCGGTGGTTTTCCGACTAATGAGTGTGAGAAAGCAACGACAACCAACCTGATGAGGAATCAACTGGTGCGAAGTCCACGAACTCGCCAAACTGCATGATCGTATTCATATATCTACAATCACCAACTTACAGGTTATGGCAAAAGCTCTAGTCTGCAATTCCTCAATGTCACGCTAGCGCGCATCGTAGCACGTACTCCTGTAAACAAACCCGGTGGTGACTATATGACGACACCGTGAGAACTCCCAAGATGCAGTCAGAGCGTTCATGATCATACTCTCGACTGGGGCTCGTATTCTACCTCGGGCCATGTCAAAATTAGCAAAAACCCTACAACGCAATTAATCGATCGTTTACGATTTCCTTTCCAAGCTTTGATTGCAAGATAAAAACGTACCGATCGAGCTAGTAAGGTCATTACCAACTCAAGCTAGTGACTGATTCTGTCGGCCACATCCAGCAAGCAGAAAGACTGACCAAGACAAGAGATTCAACTGAATCATCGATAAAGCGACGGAGCTTTAATTTCCGTTTATGTGAGTCGGTCCAAAAGCCGAAAAGAAAAATGAGGTGTAAAAATGGACCATCAAGGATTTTGGAGATATTTTTGGAGAAGTGCTGGAATTTGACAGCGAAGCCGGCAGCAGGTTGCATGGAACTCCAGGGAACTCAAGGAACTTGCCAAGTGGGCGACTTGAAGTGCCATGCTTTTCCGGAACCTAGTTAGTCCGGCTGGCACTGGACTGGCAGGGCCACCTGGGCAAAGCTGGGCCACGCCGGATCTCGCACCGACCGCCCTCTCTCTCTCTCTCGGTAAGAGCATCCTCATATCCAAAGCATGCCTGAAACAGTACTCTGCACTCTGCAGGCCACAAATTTTATTATTTGTTGAGTCCTTCAAAGGTACATAGTACTCAACGTCCAAGTCATCTTTGGAACATAAGCATTTAAGTCAATGCTGGCTCCAAAATGGGAACAAATGGGTAGAGTGACCCATAATGGTTAGTTACACGCACCCATAATGAAGAATACACCCATAACCAATGGGTAGAGTGACCCATAATGGTTAGTTACAGACAAGCTCAATGCCACTTGTGTAGAAATTTTTGTCAGAGCATCTTCACCGTTCCGCGCCAAAGGGGGCCGCGATACCCTTTGGCGGGCCCGGGCTCCAAAAGCTCCCTCACCGGCGCACGCTCAACGGCTCGTTTGGCCGCGGGCTCGTCAAATTTTTGGTTTGTCTCGCCATTCTCCAGAGTACCACAGTTTTTACAGCGCGCCCTTTTGACGGAAAATTGTGTGGCAGATTGTGTGCTATTTGCGATTGTGGATTGCATTTGGGTGTTTTTGGCTATGACAGGGCGTGGGCGTGGGTTGGCGGTGCAACGTGGACGGGGACGTGGTAGTGGCGTCGTCGGAGATGCTGGGCAGAGCGAGCGAGCAGGTCGCGCTCTGTTTGGCGCGGAGGACATCACCGGGGATTCACTCACTCGCATGCGCAGTGGTTACGACGAATTGGCAGAGGATGGTTTACGGCGTGGAAGGCCGGCGTGTCGACTCATGAGCAGCGCGATCGGGACTCAGAGGGGAGGACGCGGGCGTGGCCGGGCAGCGGCACTGGATTCCACAGTACGTGATTACAACATTGGCGACGCAGGAGGATTCACCAGCCAGGGAGCGACGCAATCTGGTTCCCCTGTAGCGACCTCGGTGGATTGCACAGACCCTGTGATTCAGGTAAGTGCGCTTGACCAATTAGGGTTTAGTGGTTTAGGTTCCCAAAATGCAATTGTTCACGAATTTGCTAGTGGCCGCAGGCGTGGTCGTGGCTCATTACCCTGCCGCTCGATAAAAGGAAAAAAATTTGTTCCTGAAGAAGAGCGTCAATTAACTAGGAGTGTTTTGGCCATTTCTCAAGATCCCATATGCGGAAATCAACAAAAAGGTAATGCTTTTTGGGAAAGAATTTTCGTGCATTATGAACAATGTAGACCGGGGGGGCATAGGGGAGCCAGATCGTTGGAGTCTAAATGGGGCTTGATAAAACACGATGTAGCAAAATTCATTGGTGCCTATAATCAAGTGAAGCGGTTAAATAAAAGTGGCACAAAAGAAGCGGACATAATTTGCATGGCTAAGGATTTATACCGTACTAAGAGCGCAAAGAATACCGATTTTATGTTTGAACATTGCTGGGAGTTGGTGAAGGATTTCCCCCGGTGGGCTGACGGCGTGACAACATCTCGGCAGACAACTCCCTCGAGAAGGGTGTCTGGTTCCTCTGACCACGAGTCGCAATCGGGTTCGCTAATGGGCACCGAAAAGTCAGTGAGCGCTGTGGAAATTGCAGGTGATGCGTCTACAAGCATGGCGTTCACATTGAGGCCCGGTGGCACGAAGGCTGCAAAGGAGAATTTGCGTGGTGACAAAATCCAGGACAAAGCTGCATTGGTCCAAGCTAAAGCGGCCGAGAAGATGGCGGAAGCGACTCTCCGCGAGGCGGCAAGTCTCGAGTATCACAACATGTTGCTTTTGTTCACCACATCGATGGACCAAGTCACGACGCCGGAGGCTCAAGAATATTTACGCCTACTCCGAGAGGAGGAATTGCATAAATTACGACGACGGAGGGCGGATTCCGCAGCCATGGAAAGATGTGAGCGCCATGAGCGAGAAGCGGCGGACATGGTGGAGGCAACACGCGAACGTGAAGCCGCGGTGAAGGCGGCACGTGAGGATGAAGAGACGCTTCGGCAAATGAGGGAGGCACGATTAGGGTTTGTGGAGACCGGTTATGATGAAGATCTTGAGCTTGGAAATAATTGCGAAAGTGAGGAGAATTTTGTTGTTCCCTTGGAGAAAGAGGTCGTGCACGTGGGCGATTCCACCGACGATGAATGTGAACATTGGGAGGTGAGGTTTGCCTTGATTTCATTTGCATGGGCTCCTCTTTTGTTGGTTGTGGGCTCTAAATTTGCATTGATTTCTTTTCTGTTTACCTTGATTTCGTTTATTTTGTCCGTGGGCGTTGGCTTTCATAAAAAATTTGTTTTCGTGGGCTTTGGCTTTGATTTAATTTTTTTTTTTGTGCCACAAAGGCTTTGGTTTTTTTAGGCTCCGTGACTGCTGCCTTGGCTGCAGTCACAGCCAAGGCAGTAACTGTGCTCATATTGACGTGGGTGCCCAATTATTTTGGTACCATGCAGGCACGGGATGCTTCTCTAGAGCGGGATCCTTCCAACATGCGAATTCTAGATAGTCAAATGGTTAGTAGTGTGGTGGAATTAGGTAGTGAGCGATGGGATGACATTGAGCATGTTGGACCGGGAATGCCCACCACATGGAATGTCATTACAGAGAATGATAATTTAAACGATGCAACCTTTGGACACGATTTGGGCCTTGATTTGGGACTAGATTTGTATAGCCAAAATCGCTTTTATCAATGAATGTGATTGTAGTCACAATTTCATATATCATGTCAAATTGGCGCCTTTCAACATCCACAAGTGTTCAATGAGATCACCACGGAGACCAAAATGGGTGTCCGTGTTTTCAATCTCTCTTGTGCTTGTTATTAATTCATCAAACCCTAATCCTCTTTGCATTGGAACATTGCCTTCATGCAAATCCCCAATGAAATCATCTAATCCTTCTACTCCTTCTTCGTCCTCAAGTATCATGTTATGCAAGATGCAACAAGCAAACATAATATTGGATATGACATCCATGCTCCACAAGCGGCTTGGATTTCGAATAATGGCAAAACGGGCTTGCAAAACCCCGAAACATCTCTCCACATACTTTCGAACCGCCTCTTGTCTCTTAGCAAAATAACTCCGCCTCTCATCTTGCGGCTGATGGATGCTCTGCACAAAGCATGACCACTCAGGATAAATCCCATCCGTGAGTAGATAATGGCGATCGTACTGGCAACCGTTGACCTCGAAATGCATACCATGAGCTGCGCCTGTCAACATGTTGTGTATGAGTGGCGATCGATCCAACACGTTTAAGTCGTTGTTGGAACCCGGTAGTCCAAAAAATGCATGCCATATGTGCAATTCACCATCCGCCACGGCCTCCAAAACAATGGCTTCTTCCCATCTCTGTCGCCAAAATCTCCTTGTCAAGCCACCGGGCAATTCTTCCACTCATAGTGCATACAATCAAGTGAGGCAAACATCCCTGGAAAGCCACGATCAGAATTAATGGCCAATTGTTTTTCCAGGTCGGCACGTGTAGGCTGCCTCATGTGATAACCCTCAAACTCAGCCCTGATTGCAATGCAAAATCGTTTCATAGACTTCATTGCAGTGGTCTCACTAGTCCTACAGTACTCATCCGTGGCGTCAGCACACACCCCGTAACATAGCATTCTCAATGCAGACGTGATCTTTTGATGGGCAGACAACCCTAAAAAACCACACGCGTCTGATTTCTGCACAAAATAATGATCTCTAGCACAAACCCTATCTAGGATTGTCAAAAACAAAGACCGTTGCATGCGGTAGCGACGCCGGAAAATCTGTGGTCCATACACTGGCTCATCTGCAAAATAATCAGACATCATGCGCGCATGCATATCGTGTCTATGTCTCTCAATGTTGGGCGATTTCCTGGGACGTGAACCTCGAACATGGCCCGGTATTTCACGTCCTGGCAACCCTAACCCCAAAACCCAATTCACATTGAAATCGTCTTCCTCATCATCCTCCAAAAAAAGCTCACGCGAGGCAAGAAGGCGTTGCCGCCATTGCTCCATAGTACCCTAAGCTAAAAACTAGTCCTACACGAGCACGCTAACAACGAGATTGTATGCAATAACACCTAAACCCTAGCAATGGCAGTGACAGTCTCAATGGGCTTGCTCACAGTTGCTTCTCAAGAAAACGGACCCTGGACAGGCCCTCGCACTGGCTCACAGTTGCAGGAAAATGGAGACAGTCGGCCACCTCAGCAGCCTCCCGTGGCCACCTCAGACGGGATTCACCAGCCACCGTGGAGCGGCAGCTCGTCAAGATGAGAAGTCAACTGGACTCCCTAGTCGTCAGGCGCCTGGACCTCGTGGGCAGGCTGTTGAGGGCCTGTTCAGTGCGTATGGGTGAGGGCCCATCTTTTTGCAGAGTCGTTTCTGCCTTGGCGAGCCCCATAAACCGTCTGTAGCGAGCCCCCTTTGGCGCAGAACGGTGAGGATGCTCTCAACCAATCAACTTCTTGCACTAATACCTATAATATTAGTCAATTTGAAGAAGCAGCTTGGGTGACTGGGTCGGTTTGTAGAATCATGTGTTCATAGATTTGGAATAGTCATGGGCTTCTACAATTGCATTGGGCCTGATTTAGAAAGTAAAACTGAAATCTCGAACTCTAACACCCTTGATTACAAATTCAATTGATCATTTCATGAAAAATATAATTAAGATAGGACCAAATTTTAATATCACTAGAATCAGTGAAGAGTATTGCATGTGCTGATCAAAAAACAAATTGATTTGAACAAAAGGAAGTCTATATAGGACCTACTCAAAACTACATTATATTTATTAAAAAGGCATGAGGTCCAATTTGGTCCTCTAGGGATTAAAACGCTCATTTAACTTGAATTTTTTTGATAATTACAATGAAACAATTCTTGGTTCATAGATTGATAAAGATTTGGTGAAAAAAATAAAATTGAAATAAAATGTAATTTGTATGAGTTTTGAAATTGAAAAGATAGTGATACAAGTATAAATGGTGTTGTTTTTAATACAAAATGTATTATTAAATTACATCTGAAAAACCCCAATTCCACCCACCTGTAAACTCGGGGCAATCACACCCCCTTATGTTTCGTAACCACGTGCAATAATGGAGTATTTAATAGGGGGATATTTATGCACCTCTCAATATTTTTTCCCTCCCTATTTGTAGATAAAAAGCTACTTTGACATATTTTTTAGAACCCTATATTTATTTGTAATTGTTTAGACAGGCTAATTTTTGGCACAATATTTTTTTTTATAAATTGTACAAGTACCAAATAGTGGATGGAATACTATAACATTGCAAAACCGAACTCCACACTTCACCTAACTGTCTATGCTTCCCCAAACCCTATGCAAGCCTTACCCTGAAATCGCTCTACAAAAACTTGAGCGAAATCCCAATCACAAAACCAACAAAGAAGAGACAAACCATGAAAGCTAAACCCTAAACCAAATACACGCGGAAAACATTGCAAAGGAAGTGGTCACTCTGTAGTATCAATCTGCATGAAAGAAGCCCTATAAAATGCTCAGAAAAAGCGCGAGTTTGACGATTAAGGACTACGGTTGTGACAAAACCAAAACCGATCACAAGAAGCGATTGAGGGTAACGGTGGAGGCTGTCAGGTTTTAAGCATCCAGCGAAATCCCACATGTTCAGCGCCGTTGCAAAACCCAACGGTCGTGGAGGAGCACCAACACATTACTTCCCCAAAAAATATCCCACAACATTTCCCTCCATACTAATGTATTTGATTCAAATTTGGACAGAAACTACACACTTCTTTGTTTAAGTAGTCAAACCCATAATTATTCTACTGATCCTACTACACACTTTTAGAAGGTTTCTATGTCTATGACCCTATTTCTTTTGTACTGATTACTGAAATGGAGGAATTATCCACCACCCTAATTTACATATAATCGTCTGGGGGACATATTTCCAATGCTATGGTAGATCTAACAAAATTATAAATTTTACCCTAAACAAATTAAATTGACCCTATTTTTTATCTCACGTGGTTTTCTAAAATTCCGATAGTCACCTCCCCGAGCCTGTAAAAGCCTACAACCTTCACTAACATCGATATACAAATGAAAGTTCTAGATTTTGAATTTTAGATTCCATCCGTACGGTTTGATTCACCAATAATATCATTCATTTATTAACCCCTAAATGACATAGGGGTAAGGATAAAACCTAATGTGTTATAAAATGTTACTCCTACAACATTGATGAAGTTAAGTCCAAAAGATAAAATGAGAAGCATGATGTTTAGTAATTATCCGTACAATCAAACTTTCAAAAGATATATTTTAGATACTCATTTAATGAATTTAGAAGCATTTACCACTTAATATTCACCAAAATTACAAAAAAATTTAGAATTCAAAGTTTGGTATGATTAGTTAAAACTAGACATACAAATTTCATTTACACACTGTCAATATTTTATTCATAATTGAATTACAAAAAAAATTTAAATTTTGAGTTTCAAATTTTATACAAAAATATTGGTGATTGCAATCGCAAATCTAGCGTATGGATAAAATCTAAAATTTATAATGTACAACTTTAATTCATTCATCAAGTGCAAAATATTCCTCTGGGTTGCATTTTATGATGCATCTTTGCAAAACTGCCGAATTTAGAGAGGGGTGAAGATGCTTACGGGTTAACCCCTAAACGTCACAACGTCTAGAAACTGGACGACTAACAGATTCAAACCTTCTCTATGTTCTCATCAATGCTTGGATGAAAGTCATCTAAATTTTTGGAGATACTTCACCAAGTTGTCGTCCTATCTAATGATTGGATGTAGTCATACTTGAGTACATATTTTTCTGAAATTACAAATGTAGAAGTATGTCAAGTCGTTTGACCAAGCCAAAACTGCATTGACTGTAGTCAAAAGTAGCCTTGCAAAAATGAGGTCATAGATTTAAGAAACAAAAAAATTCAAAGTATCACCATGTTTAAGAGTATCTCATTTCAAATTCATTCCAAACAATTTTACTCAAAAAAGATTAAAATTTTGTTTGTAATCGAATTTAGAAGGAATTTTTAATTTTAACTTTCAAATTTTATAATTTAATATTGGTGATAGTATTAGTGAATCGAGCTATACGGATGGAATCTAAAATTCAAAATCTAGAACTTTCATTTGTATATCAATTTCAAAATATTCTTCTAAATAGAACTTTATGATGATTTTTCTCAAATTGTCAATTTGAGGGACACCCTCGTTCGTTTAGGGGTTAACCCTTAAACGTCAAGAGGCCCTGGGCGGGGCAGCCCGGAAGGCATCTAAATTTTTGGAGGAAAAAAAAACGAAAAAATGCAAAAACAGCTTTGCTGGGCACTGTTGGCCAGCACTGCAACACTGTAGCACTGTGGCACCTCAGCTGCCCCAACCTCAACCTGTTCAATTTGATAACTTTGATTGCTTACCAACGATTCCACAATCTCTCAAATGAGGCGCAAATTTGAAATCTAAATCGCTTTTTCAGTAGCTTTCCAACGCACCAATCCTCGCTTGATTTGGTTGAGAAAATCCACTTTTTTTCTTCATTATTCTCTTTTGAATAAGCCCATGGGGCTTACCTTGACATTTAAGGGTTAATACATACAAGGTAACAAACATGCATGACAAACTAAGAGCAAGCCCAACAGTTCGTCAGTGTGCACCAAGTCCACATCCAAGATGGTGTAAGAGAATTAGGAACTTCCCCAAGCATGCCTAGAATAGAGGTCATCAATCAATTTTAAACTATTACTTTTGTCACAACTTGGGACAATCATAATGGCGGAGAATAAGTTTATTATAAAAAGTTAACTTCATAAAGTGGGAGCATGGTCTTGTCACAGAATAGGACAAAGTACTTGATGTGGAAACCACCTCCGCCATATGGACAGTATTTGGTGTAGAAATATTAAACTCCAAACTATAAGAGCAAGCCCAGCAGTTTCAGAGAAAATATGTCCGCCAAGCATTAATTTGAGGGCTATTTTTAATTTAGAGGAATGTCATACAAGAAGTAGCCCAGCAACATTCCTGGAGCGAACACCAAGGCAACTTATAAAACGAAGATTTTATGAAAGTAACTTGATGACCTTGAAGCACGGGCCGGTGAATAGTCTTTGAGCTCGTTATTTAATTGTTGATCGAGCATCTTTGCTTGCTTGGTGTGAGAAATTTGCTTGCACCAAAACTTCTGTAGATGGCGGAGAAACCTCAAACTTTGACTCCAAAAACTATATTTTAGCGTTAGTGGGTAGCTGCTGGGCCAAACTTCGAAGCAAGTGGAGATGACTACACCAAATCTTGGCGTTGGTCCCTCCAAAACACCTGCTGCTGGGCATGCTCTAAGAGGCACTTTATCAATCAGAAATAGCGTTGGTGAGTGGAAAGAGGATGCTGCTGGGCCTGCTCTAAGCTTGTTTATTTACTTGAATGACTGTTGGCCCACTGCCAGGGCAAAGTACTACAGTACTTACTGCACATCCTAGTATTCTGTTTTAATCTTGCAATTGAAGGAACTTCGATATCTGTGAAACAACAAGCTTCCAGCTTCTGTGCTAGATCTCCCTGCCAGCAGAAGATCTACATCCCAGGGCAGCAACTAAATTCGATTATCCCTGAAAAATCTACAACCAAACTAGAAGTTGAAAAATCTATGAATGCAAGCATTACCTCGAATTAATCTCAATAACCATGAAAACTTCAGACTGTTCAGGCTATACAGTGCTTTGTCACGTACATTATGCTACATTACTGTCAAGTTCTTGTCCACAACAAGAATGTTACATCGTCCACGACATGTTACATCGTCCACGACAAGAATGTTACATCGTCCACTGAAATCAGAAACATGATTCGCGCAATTTACTTCCTGAACCCTAATTTATGAATATACTGCTACATATTCTACCCCAGGAAAAACTGCACAGCACAGCTGTCCAATTATCAGCTAGCAGCGAGTTTCTCTGGAAGATGAATGGCAACCCCAGAATGAAACACAAGACATCAATCTGTCTTCTCAAACTGCCCGTTACAACTGTACAACCAATACTTAATCCTTATGACGCAGGAAAAAGACTTGCCAGAAATCGGCTTGCCGGAGACTACTAGACCTTTTTCATAGTTTGATGCTGCAAGTGTAGCTCATCGTCACAAAAATTACCATCCACGCTCGCTCAGGACCACATTCCCAGGTTCCACTTGTTTACAATGGGATAGCAACACTGTGGGTCTTCTGTCTGCGAGTGGGTTCAATTTGGTTGTCCTGTTTCACAACAAATTCTGAAGAAGTGCGATGGGAGCATTTACAGGATTTAGGACACTGAAAGCCGTAGTGCAAGGAACTCCACCATATTACTCCAAAAGCTGAGTATCGTCCATGTACCGTTGCTTCACGCTGCTTACAGAGAGCATGGCCACTACTGGGTCAAAGCCCCAATCGTGCACCAGCGGCATGTATAATACTTCTTCACCACAAGTAGCCTGATAACCTGTTTGCTGATGGCGGCTGTAGGATCCATCTTGAAAACGTGATTTTCCATAAACAACTTCTCCCAACGTTTCAAAAGACGAGGAGTTCGCCGGATTTGCATTATGTGTACCACAGGTACTTTCACCTTCCACAAACTGTACCCACAGGGATGTTAACACAACATGCAAAAGATGGCTTTGGAAAACGAATCATTCTGGGACATGGGATTACCTACCTGATGTGTTGCTGGCATTACTGGAGTGACGGTCTTCATTTCAGTAGTCGGTGCATTTTCTCTCGCCTGCGCACCCTTTGAACTCAGTCCTTTGGCAGGGGTTTTCACATTTGGTGGTACCTTTTGGGCTCGGATGACCTGCGCAATTTAAATGAAATTACCGTCACAGCTTGCTGCAAAAAAGGTTCAACAAGGGAAAAAATACTGTCAGACAGCACATGATCCGATTCAGTTTTGCACAAAAGATTCAGAACAACTCCAGTTACAGTAGCGAAAATGTGTAGTCCGTACTCTTTCATCAGGTGAAAACTGATAAAATAGAAATGAAAACTTACATAGCCTCCCTGTTCATTTCGGTAGCAGAGCAGCAAGTCTCCCTCTTGAAGATGATGGAAGTTCACAAAATCCCCTGTGTAAATTATCTCAGTTAGTAAATTATCTCAATTTCCATTTACTAGATTCCATCTCTTCAAGTTCTGCACCGACACAAGATAATGTTGAAAAGAACTTGGTTTCTTGAACGATGTTGAACCATAAATAACATGCTATCCAACAACTCGGAACTACAAAAGCGTTCCATGAAAATGGGTCGACCGTATTACCAATATTCTCCAGCAAGTACATTCGGCTTTTGTTGTTCGGCCAAAACCTACATCATTCAAGAAACAATCAAATTAATCAACGCCATCGAGCTCAACAGAGTAGGCCAACTCTGCAAGTCAGTAGAGAGAGACAGAGACACAAATTGGTCCAAACATCAACAAAACTCTTCGTTTTCATGTGTACTTGGCATTTGCACCAGTAAAACAAACGCAGCTAGCTTACCTGTACCGGGCCGCCCAAAATTTGCCACAATGGTAGTCCTCCAAAGAAATCATCATACCTTCCCTCACAATCAAAAATGGAAGATGTCTTTCTGCGTCCTTCTGCAAGAATCAAACACACATGAATATCAAGTCTCATTACGATGTTATATATCTCTACTCTCAGTCGCCACTGGCCTGATGCCTCGAATACTTCCACAACCTTGAAATCTACACCTATAACATTTGGGTCATTCCCGGTCGTAGTATGTAGACAAACAGAACACTGAGATTGATAAGCACTCCTGCCTCACCTTGGGCAAAACGATTCGCCCCAAGCTGCTCACGTCACTGGCTCGTAACTCTTTCTGAAAGAGAAACTCGTACCTCTGCGCATTCATCATCCAAACAACTTTCATAATTATACGCTGCAAACGCTTTAAAGCTCAGCGCATGCAGCGACAATAATTGACTCATTTTGGTGGCTCCAACAACTGATTGGTTTATGGCAACTTCTGCAGACTTCATCAACTGTCCTTGGATCATGGTTGAAATGTCGCAATGCTCGTACGTCAAGTTTGAATGAGAAGAGGAAAGGATAAGATCCATCGGCTTACTTTTCCGTTTTCGTTGCATATTTTGGGTTCCGTCACGTCGTGATGACTGGTGGACAGTCGCCACGGTCGTGACTGATGCCCACACTTGCTCATCGGTTGAGGACGCTGCACGCGCGTCTGCCCCCTCTGACGCACCATGTGCGACTTCCGAAGCGCTCTGGTGTACGCCGCGCCATGGTTCACGGTCTCGCACGAGCCTGCCACACACCGTGAGCTCTCCTCGGTCAGAATTGCCGGCACAATGTCTCAGTAAGGGAAGAATTCATTCTTCTTACACCCAGCAGCTAAAACTCATTAAGGATCCGACCAAGAAACCCCAGCTGAACAGTCGCAGGGCAAGAACGCCAAGATACTGTCTCCTCATTCCATAGTCTTACCAGGAGGACTCGGCCACGGCGCGTCGAAACCCGAGGCGCGAGCATTATTATTATCCTCGTCATAAGAATGTGATGAGCCCGGGCAGTGCCGTTTGGCCGCGGGGGGCATGCCAAGATCCACAATCCCTCGCCTAATCGTGGCGGTAACGTCCTCGTCTGACGACTCCAAGGCCCAGTAGTTGACGTGATCCATGAGCACTTGCAGCCCATGCGCTCCACCTCCAAGACTGGTCACCGCGCATTGCAGCGTGTCTTCGCGCACTTTGACTGCTCGTAAAATATCACTGAAACTTCTCTTCACTGGCATGAGTTCAATCGGGTAAGTATTATTCTCCGGGACGGCTGACGAATCAGACGCCCATGGCGGCAAATCCTCGTGACAGTCGTACTCTACTTCTTGCTTGACATCGCGAACCACGGTCCCAATGTCACAGGAAACACCCACATCCCACACTGCCCACAAAACCACACCACAGAGCTCCCCTGTTAATTGCCGCATTGGCTACCCAACACCACACGTTACTCGTCCTCTCCCCTGCGACCATCCTAAGGTGCAACAGAAAAGAAAAGAAAAGAAAAGAAAGAAACATCCGCCAACCTGAGGAGGAGTCGACGGGTGAGAAGTCCACTAACTCGCCAAACCGCACTTCGCCACCGATCGTAGTCATAATCACCAACGTTGGGGTTCCAGCAAACTTGCGGAATTTTAATTATCCAGCAACATCAATGGAGAGCGGATGCCAAAAATTCATTCCACTGTCCTGTAATGGTGGCAACCCGAAAGGAGAATTCAGTGCGAGAGTTTGTGCAGGATCTTCACAAGCAAGAGCCGAGAGGGAAAGAAGAGGAAGAGGAAGAGCAAGGTAGAAAGCGAACTGAGTAAGTACCGCAAAAACCCTAACCACTGAGAAAAGCGCTGCTTCTGCAGCATCAGCCTGGAGCAGTGCGGCATGCAACTCCAGGAGCTTGCCAAGTGGGGGAGTTGCATTGCGAGATCGACCACACAATTGGCAACGAGGGCGATCAAAGCGGGCAGCCCTTGGCACAAGGGAAGGAAAACGACAAAGTCCGCAAACCAGCAAGATCTGACGTGGTACGAATCTGCCAACTGGGCATGATTAGGGCAGTCCTATTGGCTGGGGCGGAAGCCACCTGGCACCAGCCAAACTGCAGGGAGGTGACGTCCCCCGAATCTTTAAAGGGACTATCACAGGGCCCGCGGATCATTCAGTTCGCCACTGGCACAGCTCACTTTATTATTATTACTATTGTCCTTTCAGGGGCTTGTTGCCCGCCCTACCCGGCTGACGTGGGCACACGCCCCCTCGTTGGTCACGTGGCGTGTTCCCATTCGGCTTCCTTTCTTTCCCCATTCCCATTCACATTCCCGATGCAGGTACGGTCAGTGTATGACGTCATTGTGGATATTTAGCCCATTCTGAATAGCTATTTTTTTTTGCTGACATAGGGGTAAGGGCAAAACCTATATGTGTTATAAAATGTTGTTTCTGCAAATTTGATGAAGTTTGATCCAAAAGAGGAAATGAGAACTGAAGTATGATGTGTAGTAATTGTCTGTTTGGTCAAACTTTCAAAAAATGTTTTAGATAGTCATTTAATGAATTTAGAAGCATTTACCATTTAAAATTCACCAAAATTACAATTTTTATTTTTAGAATTTGAAATTTAGTGTGATTGGTTAAAACTAGACATTCTATTCTAAGATTAAAAAAAGCAAAAATTTCAAAGGAGAGAACATCATTACTTTCCCGAAATAGAAAGTTTTATAACACTAGGACATTGTTGAGGTGTTTTTCTTTAAAAAATTCCTTGGTGCACCTCAATATTGCAAATGAAACGCATCAAACAACACTAGAACATGATCTCTACCCCCAATTTCGACAAAAAAATAAAAACTCAAAAAATATCATTTTCTGACCATGGGCAATCACTACTGTTTAGGCTGAGACCAGAAAATAGTCGATCGGTCATTTAGGGGTAAACCATTAACCGCTAAACGCTCAAAAGACCATTTTCTAGTCGCTAGCCAAATTTAACAGGCTTCCCGGAACAAAAATAAAAATTGAAAAAATAAAATATTTTAGAATACTACATCAAGTCTACTTTCCAACGCAATTTAAATTATGAAAATTTGAGTTAAACTCCATTTGGGAGAATTTTTCAAAGTGAATCACCTCAACATTGTCTTACTGTTATAAAATTTGCTATTTGGAGAAAGCAATGATGTTCCCTCCATCATTTCTTTTGCTTTTTTGAGTCATGCATCTTGTTAACCCTTAAGTGCGCCTCTTGAAGAAAAGAGAACAGAATTCACGTTTGGGATATCTTCTTGGATTCCTACAAATTGTGAGAACCCAACCCACTTTTGGTCACATCCAAACAGGTCAATCTGAAGTAGACCTCATTGTGAATATAGTCAAAATTGACACATCATTTCAACTTTTTCTTGGGTTTGGGAGCTCATCAAAGAAAGGCTACTCAAATTTTTTTGGGCGTAAAATTTCAAAATCTCTACTTCATTTGCTATTATCTGGACATTTGTACGGTCAAATGTTTTGAAAATTTGAGGGATGGTTTTATAAGACCTAGGAGTACAAGATCATACAGTTGGAATGCAAACAAAGGTTTATGAAATGAATTCAAAGATCATCAATGAAAATGACCAAAATGAGGCAGTTTTGGGTGGGGGACCTCCCTCAAGCGTTTAGGAGTTAAAGGACATATTAAGTTCCTTGAGTTTAGTCTTCTCAATTTCAAACCACTTTGACCATGCATTTCTATCAATGGAGAAATGTTTTCATGGATTTTTTTCCAAGCATCATCCATAAAAAGAATAGTATGTATTTGCATTTGTAAAAAGTAATTACTTCTATATTTTGAGGTTCAAATTCAAAAACACTCCTTTCATTCTAAATTAGGAAACATCCTATAAGAGTTAAGACCGGGGTTAACCCTTAAAAGCCCGAGGAGTATTGGACAAAACATAGATGTGTTATAATATGTGCCTTGATGAAGCTTGGTTCAATAGATGAAATGTAGAACAACATCTCTACAAATTATCTGTACAGTCAAACTTCCAGAAATAACTTTAGATCATTTTTTAATGAATTTTAAAGCATTAACCTTTGAAAATTTGTATAAATTATAATTTTCAATTTTAAAGTTTAAAATTTAGTATGATTGGTTAAAGTTGGGCTATCTATTGTAAACTTCAAAAAAGCAAAAGAAATGATGGAGGGATCATCATTACTTTCCCCAAATAGAAAATTTTATAACACTAAGACAATGTTGAGGTGATCGACTTTGAAAAAAATTCCCGGGTGGAGTTTAACTCGGATTGTCATAATTCAAATTGCGTTGGAAAGTAGACTTGATCTAGTATTTTAAAATATTTTTTATTTTTTCAATTTTTTTTGTTCCGGGCAGCCCGTGAGATTCGGGCAGTGACCAGAAAGTTGTCGTTTGAGCGTTTAGGGGTTAAGAACGCTAAATGAAGTCATGACAAGTGGAGTCTGGAAGTTGAATAGCCTTACTACTTAAGAGTGTCAACTATTTTGGTTAATGACAAGTCGAGATTTAGAAGCCATACAACCTTAGTACTTAATAAGGCTCACATTAAAAAAAATCCCTTAGTAGTGTGACAACTTTCCAATTATCATAAATATTCCTTGTTCTTACTCACAAGTGGGATCATGTGCTTTACAAATAACAAAAGACTACACTTGTAATGACATAGGATACTTCTTATAATTGTATGCATAATGCTTCATATAATTTCAGAGATATACATTTTTTGTTATTTATTTTTTTCTAATTTCTTTTTAACTATGTGTAAGCAGGATGTGGCCCTGAAATGACTACCGGTATGATGAATACAATTTTTGTCACTGAAGAATAGTTTAGTGTCCATTTAGAGATCAGGGCGTCACACTTCAAATTGTTTTAACACATCCATACTTTGTTTAAGAAATATAATTTCAATTGCCATCATCTCTTCTTATTTTTATTCTATCTTTCATTTTCTATAATTTTCTCTTCTTTTTGTTCATACGTGAAAAAAATTGTATTTTCCAAACTATTTCACATACGTCTAATTGTGATTTGAAAGAAAATGAATTTCTAAATTAGCCATGTCTAAAACTTGGTTTTGTGCGTTATAATTCGGAACTACTTTAAATTTCGTCAATTTCTTTTAGAGCTTCAAAAAAGCTTTTTGTGCCCTTGGAATGTTGGTATACATCATTTTAGATTGTTGTACACAAAAATTGAATGAAGTTGACATTTATAGAATTTTAAAAATTCACAATTTGACAAACATGCAAATGATTGGTTCTCACAATATTTGAATATTTTGTTGGAATTGAGAGCGTGGGACTGCATTGGCCATTGTAGAGAGTGCATAGTTCAGAATCATAGCGCACAAAACTAAGTTTTAGACATGGCTAACATTGACATTCATTTTCTTTCAAAGTTTTTCTTCAAACTTCTGTAATAATGTGATTTATGTCGCATACTACAACTTTCATATATCCACTTTTGGACTTTGCCCATTGATGCTCATGGTATGGTTGTTTGAATGGAAAAGTTTCAAATCAATACTTAGATTTTTTTGATAATATATATGTGTGTGTGTGTGTCTGATATATAAAAATAATGTATAGCAACGAGACATTTTAAAATTAAAAAAACATTAATACAATAGTTGGAAGGTCATAAATTTTTTGATTCATTACGTCCAATTTTTTTAATTTAAAATTTAAAATTCAAGTTTCAATTAGTATCATGAACCATCAAAGCTATAAGTGTAACATTATATTAGTGATCCTATTTTATTTTTTATTCAACTTCAAAAGAGATTGACATAAAATGAATGCACCTTGTTGTTTGAAATAGAGGTATCCTTTAGGGTTTGAAAATTTTCATTAATTAAAATAAAACTTCAAGAATTATTGATAAGAAAATGTTGCCAAATTTTTGAAATGACCAAAAAGAAATGTAGCTAAATCATTTTTAAAATTGTTAATTACCTTCAACCTTGTGTAATAACTTCTTCATAGCCTAATAGCCTAATAATGGTGTTCATTTTGCATTCAAACTCATGTCGTGAGCTTTCATATGACATGACAAAGACTCGATAAAGTACTATAATAGAAAAAATCAGCATATTAAATTGTTTCTAAAGATAAATGTCAAAATTTGTGGGAAGTTAGTTCTTCCATATTTTTGAAATTAGAAAAAAGAGAATTTAGAAAATAATTACAAATATTCCATGTGTTGAATTTTATTTTTTGGAAAAAATCAAGCATTCTAGAGAAACATCCCCACTCCACCCTCTACTTTTGGTATTGTAAGTATATCGTAAACAAATTTTTTTGAGATACCAACGTGAAAATTTTACATTAAGAACTATTTGCATATCCTTTACAACTTAGTCAAGAATACCATCAAAACAACACAACCTCTAGCAAAAATATCGCTACACTCTCCCTATACTTTTGCACTTTCGAAGTGATTTGACATGCTGACATTTTCAAAGGTATCTCACGAAGCATGCAAATGACAATCACTTAAAATTATTGGCATAAAATTTCCCAACGATACACAAATGAACTTCAAATACTAACATATATACAGCCAAACAAGTACTTAAACTTAGAACAAGTCAATATACTTGAAGTGCACGTAAAGATCTCTTTTGGCCCCTACGTTATCCCTCATCCACTTGCCCCCTTTGTGACACTACCCACGACATTGACACATGGCCCCATGTTCCCCATGTATTGTTCAGTTGCCCATTGCCACATCCCCATGCTCTACATGTCAAAAGACACAACTGAAGGCCATATGGGAAATTCAAAAACCCTTCCTTTCTTCAACAAAATTTAGATGCATCATATTAATAAATGGTGATAAATTCAGTAATAACCCCAATAAAGTGATTTGACATGCCAACATTTCCAAAGATATCTCACCAAACAAATAGATAATATTCATTTAAACTTACTCGCAGAAAACTTTCCAAACATACACAAATGAGCTGGAAATACAAGCATAGACAACATTGCCTCCAACCTATTATGGAAAAACCCTCAAATCTCATAGGCCCAAATTGAACAAGTATTTGAATTTAAGACATGCCAATATATGATGGAAAATGCAAGTAAACATCTCTTTTGGCCCTACTTCATCCTATACCCACTTGTCCCTTTTGTGACACCCACGACATTGACACATGCGTTCATGTACTGTTAAATTTCCCATAGCAACATCTCCATACTCTATATGTCAAAGAGACATAATAAGGCCGTATGAAAATTCCTCATTTCTTCTCCACAATCTAAATGTGACTTATTAATGAATGTAGTGTCACGATTTGAAATTGTTACACCTTCATTATTGACCAAGCTCATTGCTAGGAGTGGAACATTAGGAATATTTCCTCTAGTCTTTTTAGAAAAGATTGTTTAAGACATCATGTTTTGTCAAAGGATTGCAAAGTGTACATAGATTAAATTAAAATCTTGTAGATGATCCAATTTCTTTGGAGAAGGGCTTGAGGATTTATAACAATTATGGTCCATTTATGTATTAAAGTGAGAAAGAGGTTCATTATTGCATTGTTTTTAAGGAAGATAAAAAATGCCAAGCAATTTGGACAGTAGAATAAAGGATTTGATTTTAAAAAATGTTGGAACGTCCAATCCAATTTAGAATACATTTTTGAGATACAAAAATTGTTGAGGCCCAAGTAATTTGAGATTCAAAAATTAGTGATTGAAACAATGTTGGATTTGGTTTTCTGAATTCTAATTACTTTTGAGAATGGCCAATATTTTTTGAAAGATTGGGTTTTTCACCAAAGGGGGCAAGATTTTGAGTATCCTCTTGGATTTCGACATTTTTTCCCCTTAACTCCCACCACCACCTCCAGTTCCTCCGCCTCTTTCTTGCACAATTTGACGATCAAGTCTTTCGAGGTGTAAAAACTTCAACCTTAGTTTTCCCTTGTGAAAGATTCACGATTTTAAAATGACAAATTCAATTGATCATATCGTGAAACATAAAATTCAGATGGGACCATATCTCTGGAATCAGTGAAATAACATTGCATGCGTTGGTCCGGAAAAAAAAAAAAAAAAAAAAAAAAATTACAAAAGGAACTCTACATAGGACCTATTCAAAACTACTTAAAAAAAACATGTTCATCCCCAAGGGTTAACCCCTTAAGGACCAAGAATTTATTGTTTTAAAATGACAAGTTCTATCAATCATACTATGAAAGTTATAATTCGGATGGGACCAAATCTTATATCACAGGAATCAGTGAAGAACATTGCATGTGTTGATCAAAAACACAAATAAATTTGAACAAAAGAAACTCCACATAGAACCTACTCAAAACTACTAAAGAAAACATGAAGCCCAATTTGGGCTTCTTGGTCCTTTAGGGGTTAAGTAGGGACTTTCAATTCCAAGAGCTTGATTATTGAAACTTTGCTAAATACTCAATTTCTCCATTCCAAAACCTCGGTGAGCCACAATGGCCATGTTGCGAGGGGAGATGGAGGGCTCAAAGACAGGCACAAGCTCTGCAGTGATGAAGCTGCCTCCCTTGACCATCTCAGCTTGCTCCTTCACATACAAAAGCCGATCCAACAAAATGTATGACTCGATTACTGGAGCCAAAACAGCCCTTAATGCATAAAAAGGTCCCACCAGATCCTGCCACACCCAAACATCCTTGCCAGTCAAAATGCAAGCCTCTCTAATTCCTCACAAAACCCTAAACCCTAAACCCTAAACCCTTAACGTTAGGGCTATTGCAGGAGACCTCTTTAATATCATGTTCTGTAATATCACATCCTTTATTCTCTCATCAAACCCATTTTTGACCAACAATTTCAGATTACATTCGCTTGTGAATGTAACACTTTGTTGAATAAAAGTAGAAGCTAACTTGGTTTTTGAGATTATGGTGAAATTTATTTTGGAAAAACTTTCTTTTTGATGTGAAATAGGGGCACTATAATAGTTGTGAGCAATAAAAGGGACAACTATCTTATGATAAACTAAAAGAGCTTTCAACAAGGAATGAAACAAATTTTAACCCCTAAGCGTTTAAAACGCCCAATATGGCCATCTCCATCACTGAACTTTGCAATGGTGACATTTCCTCATTTTACCTTGGTTTTCTGATTGCAATACATCATTTTAAAGCTCTTGTTCTATACTACAAGATCAAGAGCGTTCGATCGTGTCAAACTGAAGTCGTTTTCACACAAACAGATGATTTGCAGCAGGGGATCCAATTTTTCTACACTACAGAGAATACACAGTGGACGCTTAGGGGTTAATTGTTGCAAACCTGATGAGGAGCCACTTCTATCCAGACAGATTGGAGCACAGAAGCTGGAACAGGGGGCAGGTTAAGACGCTCCAGGGCAGGTCTTGCGTACTCTGCAAACCTTGTTGCTTGCTGTTCCAAAGAGTTGGTCTCACAATCAACCCCAGGAGATCTCTCTCCATGTTCAGGTCCATCTTGAGAAGAAGGTTTGTCTGAGTTGCAGATGCTTGAGGATTTAAACGTCCCGGGAGGATTGTTGCAAGTGAGGTCATCAGCATCTGACCTGTCCTCCTTCGTCTCGGCTTCCGTTGCAGAATTCTTTCTGTTGCCAAACAAGGGTTCCATTGCTGATTGCCTTGCCTGACGCCTCCGACGTGACTTGCCTATACGACCCACTGATGGACTTGTGTTGGCTGTCTCTGGGTAGTATCGCTCCAGAATCTGCCAAAACATCACTCTAGTATCAATTGAACAAGCTGTGTATAATTTCCATATGTCTTCATAACATCAGTACCTAGTGCTACCTCTGCCTTGCCCCTAAGGAGAATGAGAGGCATATTCTTCATCATCATCCATGGCCCATCAGTAGCTACCCTTTTTTCCAGACACGTGGAAACTTAGGTAACTAGCATGTGTGCATGGTAGCAACAAGGAGGGAGGAGGAGAACCCATGTGTTGTAATTCATCCCTTTCATGCATGAAGGCCCCAGCTCGTGGATGGATGGAAAGGCAGACCACACACTGGTTACTGAATGTTATGTCCTTTCCATATAATCCTTAATATATTCCTCATTGTGAAACCTTATTTAACAATGCCACTATTCCTATAATTCTACTACACATAAGAGCTTCATTCTTTGAAATGACAGGCCTAATGTTGTCTCATTTTCATTGGGTATTAGAACTTTCTGCATTTTCGATCCTAGACAATAAAACGGGGATAATTGAGCGATGTAAACAAGCTCGTATCTGCAATCTCACCAGTTGAAAGGCTGCCCTAAAGGCGTGGAGCTCAAAGTTCTGGATAGCCCTTGTTGGATGGTGATCTTTCCACCTATCTGCACTCTGCACAAAAGCACTCCATAGATGAGGTTTAAACAAACAATGAGGCACAATGACACTAAAAAAGACAGGTGCAAGGAGATCTCACTTGACAAGCGAGGTCACGCGCACTTCTTCCCAACTGCAATCCCAATTTGCCCACTGTTGCACTCATTGGGAACCCATTCAACTCTTTCCTGTCGTTGTTGGTTTCGTCTGATAGTAAGTTATAGCAGCATCCCACGTTTATGACAGCTGCAACCTCCTTGCACTCCACGAATGTCCTGTACAACTACAACAAGTCAGAGCTTCATAAACCATACCCACAGCCATCACGTAACAAGAGACTGTTCAGCATACCCCATGCATAATCAAACTCTGGATAATCAAACTCAACCCAAGCTCAAAATAGAAAGTCCACTTTGGAAGCTAATACTCAACTTTCAAAGCATTGTTCAATAAAGTAGTGTGTTTTTTCTTTCTATTGGTACATTTTGTTACCTCCCTAAATGATATATTTCAACTCCTATAGATACGGAAGCAGCCACTTTTGGTGTTAAACCCATCTGGACGAAGGATTCATGGTTTTAAAATGACAAATTCAATCGATCATATTGTGAAAATAATAGTTCAGATAGGACCAAATTTTTATGTCATTGGAATCCTTGAAGAACATTGCATGCATTGGTCCAAAAACAAAAGAATTTTATCCAAAGAAAGTCCACATAGGACTACTCAAATAAATGAGGCCCAATTGGGTCTTCTTGGTCCTTAAGTGGTTAAGACGTTGTTTCACCCATGCTAGCGTAATTGAGTTTGTTGACGGTAAACTAGGCTCACATATGATAGAAGATGTTAGCGATGATCTTTGTTAAAGAATTAGAGTTACTAACCTCAACATTGTTGCAGAGAGGTCTCCACAAGCATGTAGGCCAGCTAACACGACACTGCAGTCCTTCACGTGTGCGCCAGGCTTTTCATCACTTGTGTCTTCAGCAAGAACTTGTGATGAATGGGATTCCTGGATTGATGGCAACATAGAGGACAACGATTCACCAGTGCCTACATGGCACGTCACCGTTTGAGGACCACGTGCATCTGGATGCCTCAAACCCTCTGCAAGGTAAACAAATGACACACAACCACCAGAAAATTACTCTTCACCTCCTCACTACTCTGCGCCACACTTCTACCTGTGCCATCACCAAAAGCAGCCCTCCCACATACTCGGAGCAACATTGACACGGAGCAATATGAGGACAGGTCAGGAGGATCATCCAACATTTTGAAACCTACTGCTATGCCAGAGCTTCATGATCATGCTTTTGGCATAGTATGGCATCATTCTACAGTAAAACCTTGGACACTGGTTCATTTGAAATACCCGTTTGAGGTCCACTACTTCTCACAATGACTCTAATTCATTCATTTCACTGAGAACCGTATAAGAGCCAAGTTCCATGGGTAAAGTATCTCACTAAAAGACAAGTTTTCAGGGACTTCGGGGGACCAAGTTCCACATTTAAAGTGAGCTTTTGAGAAAAAAGTGGTGGAGAAGTTGTCATGAAGTATAGAGGGTTCTCAAGCCCAAGACTTCATGGCAACTTCTCCCTAACCAATCAAATTTGTTCATGTCTCACTTTATGCAAGTCCATGGAACGTGCACATCTTCATGGCCGGGTATGAGACAAACCCGAGTTCCACTTTTCCCCTCCTCCTCTCTTGCCTACTTCCATGGGCAACTTCTCAAACCCATGGAACTTGGCTCTAATACAAGTACAACACTGGAGAAGACTAACCTTGTTGTGACTTGCGGGAGCGTGCATTGTAATGCTTTTGGATACGAAGGGCACGCTTGTTTGTCACGTCGGCATGGTGAGCACATGCATCCACAGCAACCACTGAGAGCCGATACTCAAACGCCAACACAAGTGCGAGATAGCCCTGTCAAAATCGACAAGCATTAAAACTAGTCGATATTCTAATTTGTCAAATCCAGACTACCATGCAAGATGAAGGGGAAAAAAGTTGATATGCATCACAACCTGACCAGCTCCAACATCAACGACATCTTTAGCTCCTCTTGATTTCGCAGTTCCTGCAATAAGAGCTGCCAGTATTCCAATCTGCACACTGGACCATACCAGTTTACTCATCACCTGTTCTCAGTGAAGAGAACCACTGATGAGACAAGACAAGATGGACCTCATTACTAACTAAATTTTACTAGCTAGAAACCTAGAAACCTCAATTTTTAAGTGGTATCCATAGTTTCAAAAATCATCAAACCACTGCTTGCTTCCTACCTCGTGAAGCTTCTTGGCGCTCATACCCTGACCGAGCACACTGCTGATGGGAGCCTCTGAATAAGACTACATGGACAACCCATCAGTACAATCGCTCCAGCAATGCTAATCTGCTTAACCCCTAAGCGTCTAAAACAGACGCCCAATATGGCCATCTGCATCACTGAACTTTGCAACGGTGGCATTTTCTCATTTTACCTCGGTTTTCTGATTGCAATACATCATTTTAAAGCTCTTGTTCTATACTACAAGATCAACAGTGTCGATCGTGTCAAACTGAAGTCATTTTCACACAGATGATTTGCAGCAGGGGCTCAATTTTCCTACACTACAGAAAATACACAGTGCACGCTTAGGGGTTATTTATTGAATAGGTGAATGAGCTTGTTGAGCACTGGAGTACCATGTGTGATGTACTATCCACTTGTCCTCGAGAAAGAGATAACCCAAACGCTGTTTGCGCAAACTCTTTCAAGGAATCCGGCCATTCCTCCTGCCATACATACTACACACGTGAGAAGGAAGGAAGGACGGAAGGAAGGGACATCCGTCTATGTGAATGTAAAAGAGCAGGTTGTAAGATTTTCAGACCTGTACAACACCAGATGGTAGTAACGACAAAGTCTCCACAGAAGCAATCCGGAGGGAATCATTCCAGTGCTCCTCCACTCGTTCCCACAATTTCACCTGCACACGAATGCGGCAAGAATTGATGACCAATTACTTTAAAATCTAGTAAGCAAAGAAGTCTAGCGGATGGTGAGGGCTCACTTGGAAGAAATCCACGATGTGCGCACGCCATAGCCACTCATGGCGTCTCAAAAACGTGGCCATGGCGCTCACATGCCGCTTGAGGCCAGCAACATCTTCTCCTGCTGATGACACCATCAATCTAGCCGAGGAGATTGATGCTCTTGCCACGGCTACCAAGAAGACCAACCAATCACACCCACCTTGTCATCTCAATTCCTACTTGCGAAATCAAACGCGCACACACCTGTCTCACATGAATGTTGATAATATTCTAGTCTGGCATCACCAGGGTTCAGGGTTTAAGCTTGATAACCATGGAAATCATCGTAGCCTCAACTAGAGAACAGCTTTCTAATCAAAATTCGACATTGCAACTTCATAGCGCGCTGATTTGCGATAAAGCAGAATTCACCTTCTTCCCCTGCGCTTCATGGAGATTCCATATACAATGGCCTAGCCTCCAAGCAGCCTTCCGAAGAGCACGGAAAACCGGCTTGAAACCACAAAAAGCGCCACAGAAACCTACATCGAGGCTTCTCCTGCAACCACTGGCACCACAGTCACATCAACAGGAACGAGAACGCGAAGCTTGGCCATCCTGAAAATTGAAGATGCTGCTGGACCGACAGGAGAACAAACAACTCCAAGACATGAACCCGAGTTAACTTAACCAGACAAGGCCACGGCATGCGCCCAAGTTAAGATAACCATACATGAACCCAAGTTAAGTTAACCAGACATGAACCCAAGTTAAGATAACCAGACATGAACCCAAGTTAAGATAACCAGACATGAACCCGAGTTAAGTTAACCAGACATGAACCCGAGTTAAGTTAACCAGACATGAACCCAGCTAAGTTAACCAGACATGAACCCAACTTAAGTAAACCAGACATGAACCCAACTTAAGTTAACCAAACAAGGCCATCGCATGCGCTCAGGTTAAGGGCCACTTCACACTATGGCCGAAGGTCAAGAAGCCGTCGATTTCCACCAATTCAAATTGCAAGAAAATAATCAAGAATTTGGCCTTTTGACCTTCACACTAGGGGCCAAAGTTCAAAGGCCGTCGTCCTTCAAAATGCCTATATGGCAATACTTTTTGACCAAGGCGACAGACTCTTGAAGGAAGTTTGAATCCAAGGGGAATCGAACTAAAACTATGGTCAAGAGGCCGTCGATTTTTATTCTTAAAAAATCAAAACTATATTTTATTGTCTATTTTCAACTCATTTCTTTGAACTCTCAACAAAGTTTGGTCACTCAATCCCACGGCCTCTTGACTTGGACAGCCATAGTACGAAGCGGCCCTAAGTTAACGTGGACCGCTCCTTTATCGTCTTCCTTGTTTTTGCTTGTGAGGCACTCTTATAGGGCTTCGGAGTTGTTTAACCCCTAAACATCTTTGACTTTTTGTAGTATGGATTTTTTACTATATATTTTATGAGAAGTTATCTTCATACATGCGTGATCCGATTAGAAAGGGGATGATATGTGAAATTTGTATGCCTTATTTCATGTTGTAGTGATTCACCCAAAATTTCAAAGATTTCAATGTAAAAGTGCTCTTAAAAAAGTCAACTCATAAAATTAAGCAACCAAAAAATCTCCAAAAAACACTATACTTAGAATATTACATTTCAACCCATCACAACAACTTTCATGTACAAATTGTCAATATCTTGTTTGTAATCAAATTACAAAAGAATTTCAAATTTTATACAAAAATATTGGTGACAGCAATTGTAGATCTAATCGTATGGATAGAATCTAAAATTTATAATGTACAACTTTTGTTCATACATCAAGTGCAAAATATCCCTCCGAGTTGCATTTTATGATGCATTTGTGCAAAACTACTGAATTTGGAGAGAGGTGAGCACGTTTAGGGGTTAAGCACGTGACAGTGAAGGATGTCCAGGATTTGGTTACTCTAAGATAGAAGATTGATCATTCACATCACACAACCGTGAAGTATGTTGTTAGGATAGAACCAATGCAAGAGCTTGTGTAGCTAACCAGTAATTAGACTCGCCCTGCCTTTGATATTTTGTGACAAGCCACTCATGTTATTTGTAATTGCCTTGTTTATACAATAAGGTCTGAATTGCTTACGAATTTTAGTTGAAAGGCAGTGTGTTGAAAAAATTGCCAAACTTTGGAATGCAAGAACTTGCTCAAAAATGAATGGATTTTGGAAGTTCAAATTGTGTTGGAATGCTATGAAGTGTATTTCAACATCATAAAAAACATATACATATAAAATTCAAAACTATACAAGCATTTTTATTTTTCTTATATACTATCTACCACCTAGTACTCTCAGCACTTGCCAAAATCATTGCTTTCATGCGATTGGGCATACTTGAAATGAGCCGTTTCAATTTCTCTAAGGACACTTCATTTCATACTTCTTGAATGGTTTGTATCATTTCTTGCTTGTTCTTTGCTATGTTGTGGTGACGAAGAAAATATTTAAGTATCTTCCACAAGTTTTCAATGGGATTTAGATCAGGTGAATTCAGAGGCCAAACCAACTTCTTCACGCCATGAGCTAATCTCCAATTCTCTGGCAACTTACTTCAATGAATAGAAGCACCATCTTCCATGAGTGTGAGCTTATGAGGATTATCGTGCATGAAATAAAATCCGCTCAAAGTGCCTTCATACACATTTTCAACAAAATGGGCAGTAGTTCTTTCTCCTTGAGGCATAATGACTAATGGTATGAGTACTTTGACCGGCACGCAGTCAACGCATCATAAAATGGGCCGAAATGAATGGCGGATACCTAAGTGCATTCTAAGTATGGACTCCTATTCAATCTATCTAATTTGCCCTAGGTATTTCCCTAATCCCGAGCAAATCAATCCAAGCAAAAAGAATACTCGTAAGGGGTAAATGGCAACCGTGCAAGTAAATGGCAATATGCAACCTAAATGCCAATTGATCACCAATGGCCACCAAATTGGACCATGCATGCAATTTAATAACTAAACCCTAGGGTACATCCAATTTGCATCAATTTAGCACAAATAAATCACCGATGGATAAGTTTTGCACTCTCGACAATAAATTACAGCACATAGCTCAACCTTCCAATGATCACCAACGCTATGAAATCCACCCCATGCATTCAAACCACTTGACCTACGTACCAAGTACTTTGAAATTGAGTCAAATTGGTCAATAAAACATCGCAAGGGTGAGTTTTGCACATGCATTGGGAAATTACAGCACACAACTAACACTCAAATGAATATCAAAAACCACAATTTCACCCCATGTATTCCAACCTATTGACCTAAGTACCAAGTATCTTAAATATTGAGTCAAATTAGTCAATAAAACATCACAAGGGTGAGTTTTGCACGTGCATTGGGAAATTACAGTACACAACTAACACTCAAATGAATTCCAAAAACCACCATTTGACCCCATGCATGCCAACCGATTGACTTAGGAACCAAGCACCTTGAATATTGAGTCAAATTAGTCAATAAAACACCACAAGGGTGAGTTTTGCAATCTTAAATTGCAATGGGAGCACAAAGACCTAACTAAACTTTGGCCTAAGAAGTGCCATAAATGTCTCAAACCTACACCAAATTCCCATGGGTACTAAGTACTCCAAAATGGGTTCAATTTTGGTGACAAAAGTGAGTAGGTAGAGGGAAATTGCACCTCTACCTAAAATGACAGCACAAAAGTAACCTTGAATGAGTCTAAGAGGCAAATTTAACCTATTCTCTCCTATGACCGTGGAAATAGACCTGGTGTAAATTCGGTAGCGCTTCCGCGCTATACCAAACACCGGGCCTAAATTCCTCCACACTATCTAACAATCCAAACAATGGTATCAACCACGCAGAAATTCACACATCCATCTCGTGGGGGAAATCACAAGGCAAGTGCATCAATAAGACAATTAAAATTGCTAGTTCAATCCTACATATTGCTTACAGTTCTCCTAAACCTAAGAATTCAAGACCACATCAAAATTACGCAAAATTGAAGGAAGGGGAGGTGATGAGGTCCTCCTCTATAATATCACTCTACTGACCTCCGTATTGTCACCCTAGAAGAACAAAGGTGATCCAACTGCGGCCATGGTGTGCATTTGGTGATGACTCACGGGGCTATCGCCGTAGCATTAGAGAAAATGTGAGTCCTCAAATGGGCCCCAAGAAGTTGACATGCGACCCTAAATCAGCCGGGCTAGTGTAGGTAGGCAAAGGACAACTTTTCTGTCCTGCAAAAGTGGCCATTTTTTGTGAATTTCAGCGTTAGTACTGTTGCAATGTTGCGGCAATGGTTTGACAGTATAATACTGCGATAGTACTGCTGTCAGTACTGTTGCAGTTATGTTTCATTTTTACATTCGCAGTACTGTTGCAAGCATGTTGCAATCCTAATGCGACAACATTGCATCAATCCGCAGTACTGCAACAGAATAGGAGTAGGTATAATAATTCGCAATATTGTTTCAAGATGTTTGTGTCAGTATTGTTTCAATACTGACGCAGTATTAAGGTAATTATATTTGAAAGCGACCATTTCCTTGATGTCATCCATACTGCGCAGAAATAGGGGATTTGTACCTGACAAGACAAGTTAAATCAATTCCAGGGTCCTCCTCCAAGACTTTCTAGAGGCCTATTTGAGGGTTCACATTTTCTGTAATGTTTGAGTGCTCCAATTGCCTTCCAACCCCGAGACTTCAATATAATGCGTAGTAAATTCCGATTGCTAATTTACTACAGCTTCTCCAAGAAACTTCACGCAAGATCTCTGCTACATTAGAGCAGTGGTGAATTTCGCAATAAACGGCCTCCATAATGATCCTACTGACATCTTGGGCCTTCAAAATCTCATCAAAAAATTCTGTCACCGGAAAAAGTAACCTCAGAGCCTAACGCAGCAATTGCAAATCCAAGAATGTGTTCAAAACACAGGAATACTTCCAACAACCTCCCGAACTTCAAGAAATCCTACAACAAAATAACTTTAATCAGCCGAGCTGATTAAAAAAATAAGAAGATAGAGATGAGCGTTCGTTTTACACCTCATCTTCACACCGAAGGCCAATGAATACGTCATTGGTTCCCAATCCAACCTTCAAGGAAGCGCGCACCGATGCCAGAGAAGCTACCTCCACAGCTTGCTCCACTCTCTCTGCAGCAACGCGAGATAATCGGCCACGGGGTCGATCACGTCCACTACAAAGATGCCGAGATCAGTGGTGCCAAATACGGAGAGATCCACATCCGGGAACCCGCCATCTTGATCTCCGTGATGCTCCTGGTGTTGTCGTCGATTTTGTCTGGAATGGACTCCGACACAAGTTGGCCACTCATGTCGTTGTACTGGTACCCCAATCTTCGTCTAGCCTTGCAGGGTTGTGGCTCGCACTCATGATGAAGCCACCGTCGATGCGCATTGAAACGCATGAATCAGCTCCGCAGTGCCGACCTCCCCAGCAGCGTCACAGCGCACCCTAACGCCCAGCTCGCTATCACATACTGGCCTCGTCCTCGAATCTCGCTGCCGTCTTCATTCAGTCTCCATGCGCGTCGGTTCCTGACTCCTGCCGCAACTCGCGGTACAGGACCTCGTTGCCCTCACGATCTCCCTGGTTTCTTCATTGAATCTGGCGCCTCGCAGGGGCTCCATCCAGCATGCACTTCGATTGCCATGCTGCAGTCGCCATGATCTCGGTCCGGGGTCTTCACACGTTCACTGTTCCTCAATCTGCCGGTGCTGTAATCGCCAAGCTGCAATTCTCAAACTACATTGATCTTCCCTAATCCCACTCTGGGTCCTCTCCTCCTGCCATCTCCTCCCTGATCTCTATTTATTACCAAAAAGAAATTCTCAAATCTAGATCACCCACCTTCCTTCCGGCAGGGCTTCGCCGTCACGCTCTCCAAAAAAACTCTCTACAAAACTTCCCAGCGCAAAAAGACACGGACTCCCTCCTCATAGACAGGGAGAAGGGATTGAAAACATCATCCATGTTCCACTCCACTAGAGTCTAAATCTCATCTATCCACCAAACTTACTAACACCACTTAACTCCCACTTAGACTACCCTAGACTCCTAGTCAACCGGGGGTAACTTGAGACTATAAAATTAGATCATAACCATATTTAAGAGTGCAAGTCAAAATTCTACTATCGTAAAGCTAAAATACGCCTTCTAAACTAAAGGCAAACTAGCATAAATTGTTTCAAAACCCACAATTAAAAGTCCTAAAATCGCTATTCAACTAAATTTACTCAGAAAATTAGGATCAACGGAAAAAGGCAAACAATACCACAAGAGAAGTGCTCCCAGAATGCCAATAACTCTAATCAGCTAAAATGCTGCAAATAAACATCAAAATGAGAGAAAAGGCACCAACCCTCACGGTAAGGGTTTACTGTGACTTGTGGACCGGTTCGACGGTTCACAAATAGACTTTTGTCAAAACCATAAACGCACCCCAAACCATCACAGATGTTCGTTGAGATTGGAAGGTAGGCGCCAAACATTATGTTCTATACCTTTTGTGAGGTTTGTGCCATATTCAAATCTGTCGAGAGTTCTTTCCAAGTTCAATCGACGATCCATCTGTCCAAATAACTTTGTATCAATCATGCATTATCCAATGCTTATATTTGCGAGCAAAAGCTAACATGCTTGCTTTATACACTAAACTGAGGTACGGTTTTTTAACAACGATGCAATTTCCAAAGCCAAGCTCTTGAATATAATTTCGTATGGTATGGCAATGCACTTGATAGTTTGCAGCAAAAGCTGCAAGAGTTTGACGTCAATCTTGATTGATGTCATGGGCCAAGTTTCGCAGCGCGCGATTTGACAATTTGCGAGGTCGATGTCCTGCACTTTGAGTTGTCATGCAGCCAGAGATCTTCCATTTGGTGAGAATCGATGAAATCGTGGAGTGGAGCATATCCAGATTCCTTGCAATGTCAGAAGGTTTCATGCCACCGCGGCGCATTTCAAATATAAGTGCCCGCTCCACATTTGTGAGTGTGCACGTCCGCATTGTGAAGAGAACTATGGAATTTCATGAATCTAGAGCTCAAATCTAGTGAATAAAGCAAGCAATAATGCATAAAGAGCTTGAACAGTCTAGTGTGGGAGAGTTAAAAGCAGTCAATCTCGTGCAAATGGAGGACACTACTAGAGAAATGGGGTTCCTAACCCGCACAAAATCAACAGAAATTTTGTTGGTTCTGTGCGGGTTAGGAACAGTTGATTCCGGAAAATCAACAGGAACTTCCGAACTTGTTGGTTCCAAGAGGAAAATCAACAAGACCTTGCTGGTTCCAAGAGAAAACTTGTTGGTTCTGTGCAGATGACTAAATGTTTGCTACGTTAAACCCATTCTCTGTTGGTTCCAACAGATGTGTCTTGGTTTTGTCTTGGTTTTTACGCACTCTCTAGTAGTGAGGATGGAGAAGCAGTCTAGTGCAAATCAATCCAAGATGTGCAAATCAGTGTGGTACATGATAAGGATGCAAGGCAGAGTTGGCCCATATGCAATGCCATTGCACAATGATGTAGGGAGTTGGCCGACCGGACTATAAGCGCCTCCCCCCCAAAAAAATTCTTGGTTCCAAATGGTGTTTGAGTTCGGCGGCCGAATTCCCTATCAATCCGTCGGCTACCATATGGGTGGTGTGGAAATTGCTGCATGACGTTTTTTGGACATGTGGAGCACACGAATGCATTTCTTATTAATGAGATTAATGCACCACTCCGGCATGCTAATTATTTATATCTCTAGATTCTACATTAACTAGAGAACGTGTCCACAAAATTTTGGGGTGTTTTAATTTTTGAGTTCTTGGACATGGAAAATACTGGAACTACCAAAGCGTAGAGACCACGGAGGCCAAAATTCGTAAGCAAATCAGACCTGACTGTACAGTCAGGTCTAATATGCTTACGAATTCCCCTCTGCAAGAAAAAAACTTAGAAACTTTGAACTATGCGTGTGTACTCAAAAATGATCCGATTTGGAAACCGTAAAGTGTGTTGCAATCACATTGGAGTGTACTACAATATCATTACAAATTTACACATGTATTAGTGAAAATCATACAACAAGTTAAAAATATCATATACGTATCTACCATTGAGTGCTCTCACCCTTTGCTTCAATTACAGTGTCCATTCGCGCAAGCATATTTGAAATGAGCGTTTGAAATTGTTTTTGAGATACTTGAGCCTATACTTGTTGGATGATTGTATCATCTCATCTGTCTTCTTTGTAGTTTCTTCTTCTGTAATGGTGTAGGGGCTTTCACGGGTTTTGACAAAAGGTTCATTTGTCATCACTCCTCCAACTAAACAATCAGTAGTTGATTTTGTGAAACTCATTTATGAAAATACATTGATCGGCTTCTATTTTATATATGATAGACCTATTCATCTCACATTGATGGAGGATGGTGCTCCAATACACCGTAGTAGGTACCATGATGATTGGAGATAAGCCCATGGAATCAAAAAGATTATGAAAGATAAAATGATACAAATCATTCAACAAATATAGGCTCAAGTATCTCAAAAAAAAATTGAAATGCTCATTTCAAATATGCTTGCTAGAATGGACAGTGTAACTCAAGCAAAAGGTGAGAGCACTCAATGGTAGATAGTGTATATAACATTTTTAACTTGTTGTATGATTTTCACTAATACATGTATAAATTTGTAATGATATTGTAGTACACTCCAATGTGATTGCAACACACTTTACAGTTTCCAAATCGGATCATTTTTTAGTACACACGCATTGTTCAAAGTTTCTGAGTTTTTTTCCTGCAAAGGGGAATTCGTAAGCATATTAGACCTGACTGTACAGTACAGGAAGTACAGAGAGCACACAATACGGTTTAGTCTCAGAAGCTATTGTGGTGGCAGGCTATTATCAAGCCTCTATGCATAAAGTCTTACTCCTTCCGTTTCAAAATACGAGTCCACTTCAAACGGATGTATTTTACTTAACGTTTTTGTTGCCAAAAAAAATTCGCCTCAATACTCAAAGAATGGTATATCTTTCATAGTAATATGTGTTTTCAGGCTACACCTTATATAGTTGGATACCCGGCCCTAAAATGTTTATAAAGGCCACTGTAACATATCATTAGGCCTCAAGAGTTACTAGCAATGAGAAGACGTCTAGGATGTACAGTGGGGTGACACCCAAATTGGCACCTTGTGCAATACCAGGGATAGTGCCCACACTGCTGCCAACTTTGACACCCTCCCGAGGGCTGGAAAATTGTTATTTTAACATGAAATTTTAGGAAAAAAAATTATTATTATGGTGAAAATATGTGTGCCAAATTTCAAGGCCAGAAGATTGATACAAAAAAAGATATTCAAGATTTACTAACAAGGGGTAGCTGTAAGAAATGTTTTACAATTGCCAACTTTGACACCCTCCCAAGGATTGAAGAATTTTTTTTTTCCCATCGAATTTTTGGAGTAGGAATATCTTTATGTTGATTACACATATGAAAAGATTCAAGTCCAAAAGACCCACAAAGAAAATGATGTTCCAAATCTACCAACAGGTGTAGTTGTGAGAAACAAAGAGGAAAATCGTCGCACAACTTTGACAGCCTCCCTAGAGTTTAGTTTTTGTTATTTCAACATGAAAGCTTTTTCACGTGTTATCCACTTAAAAGTAATTTTGTGCCAAAAATTCCATTTTAAAATAACAAATCCCCAACCCTAGAGAGGCAGTCAAAGTTGTGAGACAATTTTCCTCTTTGTTTCTCACAACTACACCTGTTGGTAGATTTGGAACATCATTTTCTTTGTGGGTCTTTTGGACTTGAATCTTTTCATATGTGTAATCAACATAAAGATATTCCTACTCCAAAAATTCGATGGGAAAAAAAAATTCTTCAATCCTTGGGAGGGTGTCAAAGTTGGCAATTGTAAAACATTTCTTACAGCTACCCCTTGTTAGTAAATCTCGAATATTTTTTTTTGTATCAATCTTCTGGCCTTGAAATTTAGCACACATGTTTTCACCATAATAATAATTTTGTTTCTAAAATTTCATGTTAAAATAACAATTTTCCAACCCTCGGGAGGGTGTCAAAGTTGACAGCAGTGTGGGCACTATCCCTGGAATTGCACAAGGTGCCAATTTGGGTGTCACCCCACTGTACATCCTAGACGTTCAAGGCAGAATGGCGTTTTTGGTTTCCCAGTGGAAAAAAATTCAAGTCTGCCCACTTTGAAAGCCTCTAGAGAGATCAAAAATTGGTATTTTACCTTGAAATTTTTACCATGAACCTGAAATCAAGTTGTTAGTATGCCTACCAAACTTCAAAGCCAAATAATTCACCAAAAAAAAGTTATTCAAAATCTACCAATATAGGTAGCTGTGGAAAAAGTTTCACTCCTACCAACTTCGACAGCCTCCTAAGAATTGAATGTTTTTTTTCCTTACTTTGATGTTTTTTTGGTAGAAACCAATTTGTGTTAGTAATATATGGTAAAAATCTCAAGTCTAAAAGATTAGTAAAAAAAAGATATTCCCAATCTACCAACATGTGTTATTTTGCGGTATGCTTGTGGAAATCATTTTCACTACAACCAACTTTGACACCCTCCCAATGGCAAAAAATGGCCCATTTGCCATGAAATTCTTGTCACAAGATAAGCCACATGTTAATGACAAGTGTGCCAAAATTCAAGCTCAAAAAGCTTACACAAAAAAAAAAACTCACAATCTACCAACTTGTATGTCCTCCACTTGCCTCTATCACTGTTTGTAACCTAGTAGGCATGGAATGACATAGCAGAAGGAGCTTTTGATCACTAATAATCTTCCACTCTCTTGCAATAACTACTCTTAAGTCACTTGTATTTTTAGGGCATATTGAACCATGTTGAACTGCATCTTTCAAAATCTTCCAAAGATTCTGAATTAGATTGAGATCAGGAGAGTTTGCGGGCCAATTAAGCTTCTCTAGACGGTGTGCTTGCCTCCATTCTTCACATAGTTTGCTTCTATGGACAAGTGCACCATCTTTCATAAGTAATCCTTGTGGTACTTTTTCCATAAAATGAAGCAACTCCCCATTGTAAACCACTTCAACAAAATCCTTTGCAGAGCGCCGATCTTTAGGTATAAAAACAAGTTGTGACTTTTGCCCTCCAGAAAATGCACCCCAAATCATCAAAGAAGTCCTCCCACTCTTGAAAGTTGGAACTATACAACTTGAAGCATAGCGCTCAGACACAGTTCTCCAAACATGAATTTGTCTAGAGTTTTTTCCAACTTCAAAAGTGGACTCATCTGTCCAAACAACTTGCTCCCAATCTTCTGCACTCCATCGACAATACTTTTGAGCAAAAGCCAATCGTTGAGACATGTGGCGAGGTGTCAAAAAAGGTTTCTTGACTGCAATTCGACTGTGAATGCCACTATCATGTAAAGCCTTTCGAATAGTATTTCTACATACTTTAGTAGGACACATATTAGTAATGTCAAAGAGCGTGATGTGACGATCAGCTTGTAAAACACGTTTTATACCACGAACATCTCTATTACTAAATTTTTTTCCATATTTTTTGGCACACGTTTTGCTTTTGTAGGTTCCATTTTCTCGAAAATTCTTCACCAACCTCTGAACTGTTCTAACAGGGACTCCAACAATAGCTGCAATTTCAACTCCTTTCTCCCCTCCCTCACTCAAACCCACAATACGTGCACGAATTTCATTTGGAATAGCCATCAATTACAACTTTAAATTTGAGAATTTGATCTAAAATTTTAACTACCTAACCACATGTCCATATATGCTCCCCTTCCAAATCAACCTTGATGTGCATAATGTGCTCCCAAATCAGCTTGTGCATACCTTCACTCCCAAACCAATATGTGTAGACCTTTCTCTCATATGAACCCTCATATGCATACTCTTACTCCCACATCACCATGTGTATACCTTTGCTTTCAAATAAGCCCTCTCAAATCATCACACATTCTACAAGTCACTTGTGATATTCAACTCTCAAAACAAGCATTGATGTAGAGAACAAAAGCTCCTTCATGCGTATGTGGTGTTCAAATTTTTAGCAAGTGTATTCATTGGGATGTGACAAGTGCGCACAGTTAAATTTGGATGTTCTTGATTTCTTGTGTAAGCTTTTTGAGCTTGAATTTTGGCACACTTGTCATTAACATGTGGCTTATCTTGTGACAAGAATTTCATGGCAAATGGGCCATTTTTTGCCATTGGGAGGGTGTCAAAGTTGGTTGTAGTGAAAATGATTTCCACAAGCATACCGCAAAATAACACATGTTGGTAGATTGGGAATATCTTTTTTTTACTAATCTTTTAGACTTGAGATTTTTACCATATATTACTAACACAAATTGGTTTCTACCAAAAAAACATCAAAGTAAGGAAAAAAAACATTCAATTCTTAGGAGGCTGTCGAAGTTGGTAGGAGTGAAACTTTTTCCACAGCTACCTATATTGGTAGATTTTGAATAACTTTTTTTTGGTGAATTATTTGGCTTTGAAGTTTGGTAGGCATACTAACAACTTGATTTCAGGTTCATGGTAAAAATTTCAAGGTAAAATACCAATTTTTGATCTCTCTAGAGGCTTTCAAAGTGGGCAGACTTGAATTTTTTTCCACTGGGAAACCAAAAACGCCATTCTGCCTTGGACCCTACTGTACATAAGGTAAGATTACCCATTGTCATCCCCAAGTCCAAAAGCATCCCTATCCACAAGTGTCAATTTTTATGCAGAAATCTAGGATGATCATACATAAGGATGCTCTTGGGTTGAGAGACAACAATGGGTAATCCTACCTAAGGAGTGAAGAACTTTGAAGTTTTAGTGATCAAGTATTCCAGTACAGGGTAGACACAGGCATACCAAATGGTGTTGTAAAAAATTGCTACATATGTTACAGTAAAGTTGGTTCTCCAAAGAGAAACCTTCCCCCTTCGGAAAAATTGGCACACATAAAGATGATGGCTTCATATCCGCTATCGATTTGCACTTCACAAACACACTACTACGCAAATTATATTAGCAGTATGCTTGAAGATCATCCATAGATTTCATCCTCACCTCACAGAAAGTGCAGACGGCGCCTGCTTCAATCTTTGAGATTGTGTTAACTTACTTTAGCAACTATGATTCCAATAGGTAAGGGTGCAATGGTGGAGGTCTGTGACGCCGAGAGAGTCCTACTACTCGTCTATGGGCCACGATTGGTGACGGCAGATTCAGAGGACCTGCCCAGGAATAGACAGCAAATAGAACCAAGCCATTAATCAGGACCTCCAGCATCTAGAAGGCTTTAACACTACCCAAAGCATCACCAGGAGAACAAAGACACTAGAACTAAACCTCAACTCACAAACGGATTGGCTTGCAGATTCTCAACGAACGAAGATCACAGAATGGAGTAGCGTAAATAGATGTGGTACCTGGAGGAACAAAAGGTTTTGTGCCGACCCAAAGTGCTGGCCGCTTCTTTGGAAGCAATGATGGAACACCTGCAGAGACACAGGAATTTTGAGAACTTCACTTATAAAACGGTCAAAGAAATACATATAGCACCATCAGGTCGTAGTTACCCGCTACCCAAAGGAGACCTACAAGACCAGGAATCACAAATCAAATTACTCAAGGTATTGTACACAGGCTTTACTTGTCGAGTTTGCAGGCACGAGAACACGGCCTGGAGTACCCGGGTCCGTCTTGGTAACCTTGGTCTTCTTTACCTGCAATACATGGAAAGAGGAATCTATAAAAATTCCATGCAAAATATAATGTTCTCAGAAGTGGATGTCTCCAGAAAGGCCATTTGAAGAACCTTCTAATTAAACATAATATCATAATCAATACATGTACATATTCTCAAGTACATGACCAATTTGTGTCATGGAAAAGATCATATCAAAGCACAATATTTAATGGACACAATAAAGCACCTACATATTAAAACTTAACATCCGAAGGCATTTAAAGCGCATGCAACACGATACACCTGCATACAATAGACCTGTGGAGGTCCAGTCAAATTCAATCAGTATTAGAAGCTTTACTTACAAAGGTCTTTAACTCTTGGCTCGGCGTTGGGGCTGGAGCAGGAATATTACTTTTTGCTTTTACAGGCTTCTTATTCTCAGCATCTGAAGCGTCTGAACTTTCATTCCAAGAATCCTCAGCATCTTCATCATCCTCATCTGCCCTATCGTATAACGTATCCTGCTTATCTTCATCGCCCTTACGGTCTTCCTTTTCATAGGCACAAGGCACGCTCTTCAGCATATCTTCTTCGCTCTTCGTACTGTCTTTCTTTCCATTGGCACAAGACACGCTCTCCTGTCTTTCTTCCTCCCCTGTCTTACTGCCTTCCATTCCATCGCCAGAAGACAAGCTATTCTGCTTATCTCTATCACCCCTTCTGTAGTATTTCTTCTCATCTGCAGAAGATGTACCATCCTGTTCGCTTCTCTTGTCCCTCTCACTTTCCATCGTATCCTTCATCCCTTTGCCTAAGTTTGAATTGACTAGGCCATTTTCCTGTACAGAAAAAGAAGGAACGAAAAAGATAACATATAAACCTTAGTTCTGGACTGGACTTGCAGAAATACATTGGTTCATAGAGATATGTCCTTGTAACCTCATGAAGGGCATCATGCTTAGAAATTCCAAGTCCAGAGGCCCTTTGAAACTCACACAGGTGCATGGGTGACAATACAACTAACCATTAGGTACAAATACACCATTCAAGCAACTTCTCCAGTCACATAATTGCTAGATTTGGCTAGAGTTAACACCTCGTCAGAAGAATGTGCCGATTTGAACGTAAACTTCACCTTTGTGCCCTCACCCTTCACTCCTTTCACGGAAAGAAGTTTACGTTCAGAAGTAGCATAAGCAGCCGAAGTCATTTCTCCCTGCAATTGAACGCATTCAAGATATAGTTACTTTCAGCGAGATCACCTCTAGGTTGCAATCAGCAAAAATCGTTAATATTTGAAGGGGAAAATCCAACTGCAAATGGTTGAAATGGCGAGGGTGGGATGCCTGCTAAGTCAATTGCGATTGGCAGCACAGACGAATGCTGAACTGCTAAGAAGTACTAAAGCGAACAATCTCCTGCCCTTTTAAAATCCCATCTTTTCCACAAACATTAAGACTAGCATCGCCTTCATTCAAACCCCGTTCGGGACAGTAGTATAGAGGATCCCGGCATTCTATAGAGAACTTAAAGGCGACCAAGTCCTACCCAAAGTATAGAGGACCCTAGTGTATATATAAAAACCAACGAGAACAACCCTTTTGATGAGATCCTAAGTCAGACAGTAGCCATTCCGGCCTTACTCGCTACATAGGGTTGTGATTTATGAGGGTCTTCGTCTGCAAGGTTCTTCAAAGCATCAGACCTGTGGGAAGAAAACCTATAGTATGTTGAGTTTCCTCCCCCAGGTCTACAGTATAAATTAGCCCCCACACATAAGTATTGTAGAGGACAAACCATAGGGTAATTGAAGACAACAAAGTCCTATCTGAAGAATAGAGGACCCTAAAGTATTTATAAAAACCAAAGGTCACACAGTACATACCTCCTGGTCTGTTCTATTTTGAGCTGTTTTCGGCGCACTATAATGTTGACTGACAGAAGCACCCTCGTCTTCACCATCGCCACTTGCGCCGCTGACGGCTTCCAAAAGGCACTCAAAGGCACTGCTCGGATTACGCATACCCTCAGCTGATTCAAAAACCTGGTGGAACAGACGTCCATGATCTTCCGGTATCGCATGAACACTTACGTTCCCTCCCTCCACCCTCACAGGAGGTTCCTGTTAACGAACAAAAGCCACAGAAGAGCAACAGTCTCCAGGGCATTAATATAACCTAATTGAGGACGCAGCTATGCCCATGGCAACTCTGTTCAGAAAAAACGCTTGAAAACAGATCTTGGTTCATAATCCCGCCCGCAATACGTCGTAGCAGAACTTACCAAGGTTGTTCTTGCCCTTTTTAGGGTTAGAGTTCTCTTCCCCTTGGCGATCCCCAATTCCCCCTCGGCCTCACCCACGCTATTTCGAAGGCTGCTCCTCCTGGCAACAACATCCGACGCGGGCACTCTCGCGGAATTCGGAACAAATTGCTCGTCGTCTTCATCGCTCTCCTTGTAGGTCACGCCACTCCTGGCTTGCCTCGGCGGCCTGGAAACTACCCGAGAGCCCCTCATAGCCGCGCACACCTAACTCTCTGAGTCCCACTCAAAGAAGCATAACAAGCTCAGGGAAACACCAATCCCATTTGAATCAAAACCAATCCATCCTCATAACGATTCATACCTACAACCACAGCTGAGATCCCAATACAAACAGCTCGACGACACCCCAATCATGGTGCAGATGCTACTCCAAAGCTAGCAAGGTTCTCCATCCCAACCTCTTCCTTGACTAGCTATAAGCTACCTTAGCCTTCTACAAGCTACCTTCGCAAAACCTGACCATACTGAATCCCCCAACGTCCAAATCGTATAACAAATTCAAAAAACAGAACTCGCGGTGACCGCCTCTGCACAAGTGACCAATATACTCAAGATTGTAACGCAGCCAATATACTTAAGATTGCTCACTGCAACTAAAACCCTAAACCCCGCAGAAGAAATCCAGACACCCGCAAGACGTAACGGCGGAGAGCCTCAGTCATGAGTGAGATTGAAGCTCCAAGAGAATTGTGGCATTCTGCGAGACGGCAATATGAATTCCCGCGTTCCGGCCTTCAACTGAGAGAGACGACGTTCCTTTCGTTCCCTACCATGGGAACGTACGCTCTCCAAATTCAATTTAGCATCAGACCTCTTTAATCGCACCTTCTCTAATATCACATTCTCTGTAAGCCACCCTATTTGTGCCACTATTTCCGAGTCGCGAAGTGACTCCATGGTAGCATGCACCTGCTACATGCCATAGCCGAGTCCATAGACTCCTCTATCTACCACCGTTTATGATACATGTCACATATTAGTAAAAAATTATTTTGAGGAGTACAATATAGAGAGCTGAAAGTAGAAAGAGATGACAAGGAGTTCTCTACAAAGATTTGGGATACACTACAAAGATTGTGTGCATAGGAAAATACATTACGGGTTGTAATTGTACTACTTAGAACCAATCTGAAGTTGCCACACATGGTCCTAATTTCTTGGAGTAGGCTCCTGGAAAGGCTATATATCAATACTGTACATGTCAAATTTTTACATGTAAGAGATTGATACATAATAATATAAATAGTGACATGGCGCAAATAGAATGATTTACCTTATACTATAATCATTATGTTACTAATAGTTGCATTTAAATGAGTAGGATTAACTATTCCATTGAATTACTTCATCAATGTGAAGCAACCATGCACGAAGGCATAATATGCATACATCATCTGAAAATTATAATAGTAAACGGTCAAAAAGCAACATTGTATTTCAATGTAAAGTAAAGTTCTGATATAGGTACCCCTAAGACGTGTCTCACTATGTGTGACTATGTGTAATTCATTTTATATGTGCTCAAAATTCTGTCTATAACACCATGTATGCAATTGCAGCCATGCCATCTACAAAATCATCTAATTTTTGTAATTTTCAAATTTTTTTCTTACCAAAAAGAAATTTTTCTAAAACCACACTATTTCAGGAGGGGGTACCCATATCATAACTTTGCCATGTATAGCTATTCTAAGATTGAAGATTTGTCTCCACAACTACAATGGATCAATTGATGTATCATTTGTCTCAATTTCTATATTTTCTACTAGAACCTTGTGACCGAAAGATGAAATTTGAATTTGTATTGAGAAAACAAATCACTGTTTTCATATTTTTTAATATGCTTTTTTAATACCTATCATATACTCAAAATATCCAATAATTATTTTTAGTTTGAATTATATATTCAATGTCTATAACCATAAATGCTTTCTCCCTCCGTTTCATATTATTTGAAACTCTATGATTGGAGCAAGTATTGATAATTTATTGCAAGATTTCACTCCTACATAATAATTATTATTAATAATAGTAAAATTAAAAATTAAAAATCTAACATATCCAATATACTTTATGTACAATGGCCTCCAATTAGTCTTGCAACCCCACTTTCAAACCTCACACTAAAACATTTATCACACTCACTACAACGGTTCGTTGACCATGAAATTTTGCATGTACCACCGTTTGGACATAAAGCATTTTTGGGCCAAATTTGGTACCTTAAAAATGCACGGTTTATGAAATAATGCTAATTTGCTAACTTTTAGGCCTTCGTTAAAAAAAATCATATATGGTACCCAATAGCTGCCAAGGATCCAAATTTTTAGTAGAAGGTAGAAGTCGCAATGAGGAACAATATGGTGTTATAAAAAAATAATGTTATTCCTAGGTATTTTTGTGTCCACATGCAATTCAAAATTTTAAAAATAATACCAAATTTTTATTTGATTACAGAATAAAGTAATTGGATACATTTCTTAAATTTTTAAGATTTGAAATAATTGTTTACCACACCACTAACATAACATAAAGGCATTTCATATAAGTCCCCCTTTTCCATAATTGGCAAGTTACATATATTCAAGGTCATTGTCTTCATGAACATGGCAGTGTCAACTTCCAGCAAATTGATTATCATGGGGACCTACAAAAATGGGAGGAATTGAAGTTGGCTCTTTCAAGTATGGCTCTTGAAGGGAGAACCACAAATTGCTAGTAGCACAACCTCTTGTAGAAGGTGAAAACTGAATCTTATTAAAAAAATGCTCATTCCAAAAGGGGGACTTCCTAAACTGCTATACTTATGTTATGAAAGCATTAAGTTTATCCCTTAAGCATGATAAGGAGATATCACGCCATTTTAAATTGTACGATAGATCCAATACAAAGGATTGGATCCAGAGTTGTTGATATCTGAGTTAACCGAAAACAGATGAAGAGTTTGACCTCTATATAATCGTGGAAATGGATTTCTGTGTGGTGTATGAATGTAACCGAAAACAAAAGTGCAGTTTTAAAACTCCTGTTTTCCATGGACTTCGGATCCCATAATAGATAAAAAGCGTGGAGTTGTGAAAAGCGTGGAGGCCTCATACCTTGATTCCAGCTCACTCAAACCTCGAGCCTGTCAGACCGCATGCCTTGATTCCAACTGTACATGTTTTTAAAAGTAAACCTTGTAGGCCGAGAGAAAGAGGGAGGGAACTTGGAAGCGGCATTCTTCAGCCAACACAACTACTGACAGAAAACTCCCCTTAGAATGAGTTTTGCAGTCTTTTTGACGGCAAAACTAGTTCACACTCCTTTCTATTTTGAATTCTTGTGAAACCATGCCAGTTTGCTTGGCTGCTTTAGATACTGGTCAGACTCACCTCACCTAACATGTATTTTCTCTTCTTTTCGGTTAACTCTATCATTGTTCCAATAAGTGCTTTAGGAGAACACTTACACACTCCCTAAATTCATCTTCAAGGCTAAAATTTGGTACACAATTTTCATAAGGACCTCCTTAAAATAACACTTTGGAATATCCTACACACTAGAGTTAACCGAAAAAAAGAGAAAATGCATGTTAGGTGAGGTAAGTCTGACCGGTATCTAAAACAGCCAAGCAAACTGACAATGGTTTCACAAGAATTCAAAATAGAAAGGAGTGTGAACTAGTTTTGCCGTCAAAAAGACTGCAAAACTCATTCTAAGGGGAGTTTTCTGTCAGTAGTTGTGTTGGCTGAAAAATGCCGCTTCCAAGTTCCCTCCCTCTTTCTCTCGGCCTACAAGGTTTACTTTTAAAAACATGTACAGCTAGAATCAAGGCATGAGGTCTGACAGGCTCGAGGTGTGAGTGAGCTAGAATCAAGGCATGAGGCCTCCACGCTTTTCACAACTCCACGCTTTTTATCTATTATGGGATCCGAAGTCCATGGAGAACAGGAGTTTTAAAACTGCACTTTTGTTTTCGGTTACTCTCATACACCACACAGAAATCCATTTCCACGATTATAGAGAGGTCAAACTCATCATCTGTTTTCGGTTAACTCAACTTAGCCACAAAATCATTGCCAGTAGTACACTTGTCATACAAAGTGAAAAAGTTGGGACTGGAGATGATATGATTAAAGAGATTTGACAATCCCTAATGTGACACCAATGGCCATAGATTCCCTGTCAACATTCTTTAGACTGAGGTTTCTTGGTACTAACCTGGCATCCCTGGAGGAAGCATTGCTGGGAAGCTGATTTTAAAATGTTATCATGCAAGAGCAAAATTTCCAAACCTCTACAATGGCAACATCCCGCAGTCTTATGGGTCTGATTCCATGGTCTGGTTAAGAAATTATGCCCTCACATAGAAACATACTCCTCATAGTTTGTGATCAATTGGTTTGTGATAGGAATCTTTGAACTTGTATGTAACTAATGATTGCCACCTAAACCTCACTCTAAGAGATAACATCTCTCCTATCACACCACGAGCTTAAGTTGGATGCAAGTTTAGTACCCAGGCTCGTGACCAATTGGGTGGGAGATTACTTTTTGTGGAAGTATACGCTCCAAAGTCTAGCATACTTTGTAGGTGTGAAAGCTCCCCTAATCCCAACGAAGGAAAGATAACCGGAAAGATAACCTCAATTTACATTCTCTCATACACTAACAGGAAAGATAACCTCAATTCGGAGCATTGCATTTTCGAGCGAGTATAATTTGCGGTTTAAGTTTGTCCCTCATTTTGTGCTTGCCCTTAAACGCTATACTACTCCCAATGGGAAAGGTAACTTGCACAAAAAACACTCACAGGAAAGATAACCTCAATCGCGTGAAGATGTGCCGGAGAAGAGCCAGATGGCCGAAGTGTCATGCATCCACTCACACGAAAACTCCATCGTGCTGGGAAACGATTTGTACCGCAACAGAATTGTCTGTCAAGATCTTCACATGTTCCAGTAGCTCCCACAGTTCTCTCTCATGCAGAGCTAGCATGACTCGTTCGTTCAGTTTGAAAGAGTCGCAGAGTTACTGATTGACATACTTGGAACAAGTGGTTTACGGACTACATAACCGGCGAAGGACGGTAGTCCCGAGCAGGTTATGCGACATAACCTATGACTAAGAATTGGCACTTTTCGAACTAATATAGAAAGAACGCTTGTCTTAGTAGTTCAAAGAGGAAGGCACAAATTATGAGAAATAACCCATGAGTGCCACCAAATTATGAAAAATAACCCATGAGTGCCACCTCTGAGAAAATCACCATGTAGGAGGTTATGTCTCTAGGGAAACCCTTGAAGATTCAGGAGTGAATGCGATCAACATAACTACCGAAGAAGCGTGAGAAATAATACCTGGGCCCTGAATAACCATGATCTGTGTCGGTGGTGATTGTAAGCATCACTGACCAGCGGAGGCTTGCAGGGTAAAGAAACTTCCTTAGATACGATATCTGCAAGCAATTCATCGATCCAAATTGCACCATTCCCCATCTACCTTGGCACAAAGTCAAGGAAGATGTGAAGGCTGTAAGCTAGAGGATTCGAGACTTCGAACAGAAGTGACGAAACTCAACTATCAGTGCTCTTGCGGCATTCAAATCGGACATGATCTAAATTGAATGTGATCTAAACTCCATTACCACTAAATCCCACCCCAAGCAGCCTATACGTTCAAAAGACTGCAATACAAGTTTCTGCATAGTTCATCAAAATAAACTAGGAAAAATTACACTAACGAAAATTGCCACACACCGTATGAAGCTAAAATAGCGCCGACTCAACGTAGCCTAAACAGAGAAAAGAGAACGTCATACGATAATGAAGGACGTGGTTTCAGGATACCTGGAGAGGTAAAAAAAACGAGGACTATTGAGAGGTCACGTGCTTCCAGACATTTAAGTATTTACAATTCCTAATAAAGGTGTGCATATTTGGAAACGCCAGTAGGGGAAACTTCCATTCAAAAGTATTAGTTAGGGAAAAAAACACAGAAAAGATTTAGAAAAAACACAAAAAAAAATGGTCACGAAAGACCTAGTTAGTTAACAGTCAGTCATAGCAGTACTACGCACAAAATATATTGACAAAAAAGGATTCTATATAAGACAAGTGTACATGGCGTCAATTCTAGTCAACAGATTAGAACCTAAGCCAAAGCAGCCATCCACTCAAAAGTAAAGCACACTACCCGCTGAACAAGACACTCTGGACAAGTCCTAACTTGGACAAAGACAACATTAGCTCTAGCTAATCCCTGATCAAAATAGGTTTCTCAAGTGAAAACCAGATGTTAGCTACTCTCCAGAAAGATCTTCAGCACTAGGCAGAGAAAGCTGGATACAAGACTCTTTGGCAAAGTAACATTAAGCCTACATTAAGAAACCCCAACTTACCTGCACAAGACCCAAACAAGAATATATGAAATAAAATTAGTGGAGTGACGGTTAAACCCTTAGACCCTCATTAGCAGGCTACTAATAATACAATCAGAGTCCAGGCGTTCAGTAATTCATTATTAAATGTATATACATATTTCACTTTGAAATTTTTAAAATAAGTAAATAAATAATTAAATCAGCGGTAGAGAATAGTCTCACCTTGCCTCAAAGGATGTCCTTGCACGAACATTGAGCCCAGTGAAGGGTAGCGGAGTCTCAGACTCTATCTTCTCAACTGCAGTGAAAGATAGTGGAGTCTCGCACTTTATCTTCTCAACTGCAGTGAAAGATAGCGGAGTCTCACGCGTCCTCTCAACTGCAGTGAAAGATAGCGGAGTCTCACACTTCATCTCCTCTCTGGCAGTGAAGGAGATAGAAGTCTCATACTTGATCGGTGATTGTGCCTTAGACGTCTGAGGTAACAGTCTTGGTTGGATCAGACTAAGGAAACAAATCAGACTACTACACGACATCATGACATGAAAGAAATCGGTCAACGTATGCATAGTGAAAATGTCTTTAACGTTATCCAGTAAGAAATGAATCTATCAGAAATCACCCCAAACTTTAGACTCATGAAAACCGGCTTCCGTTCATCTTCTGGCATACCCGGAGTTCTACTACACCCCAAAAATGAGGCTCATCATCAGAGGAAGGGCAAATAATCAGAGGAGCTACCTGAGAATCCTGCAGCAATTTGATTGCATGAACCAAAGGCTTATCGCCAACTTCATTACGTAAGCGCTGAATGAGTGTCTGGCGAGTGAGTCTCCTAGCCTACAGAATTATATCCTCATCGGTTAGCACAAGTCTATGCATTAGAGTCTTCTACAAATGAAATCAAACAAACCAATGCATTTGTGCGTGGATGTCCGTTGCTACCTGAAATTCCCGATGGCAATGTTTTAGGTACTGGAGCTTTACTGGAGCCAGAAGCGGTGAAAGCAGAATAAAGAGATGCTGAAAATAGATGAAAGGCGATGTCGGGCCCCGCTTACAAAATGACCCTGTGCCGATCCCATTTTTGGCCTCATCACACTTCTGCACAGTACCCCAAGTAGTAGCTATTAAAAATCCAGGTTTACTAGAGAATCCAAAACCTGAAGTCACCCAAACATCTGAAAATCGATCTATGTGACTGGGGAGAACTAAGCAGCTAGTCACAAAAAATACACCGACCTGCCTTGCTGTACAATACCGCTTCGTAGGAGGAGCTGCAGGAACGCTCTTTCCGTGATTCTCTGCAATTTTTTCTGACCACATATCCACCAACTCAGTTCCAATCCAGACGGTAGACAAAAACACGAATGACTCTGCAAGTTCTCTGCTAATGCAGATGCAACACAAACTGTACCATAGCCCTTTGGTGACAGCTTGAGTAAGTGGTATGTCCTCAGGTCTGCTTATACAACGTCCTGGGCTCAGAGCCACTCGAACAAGTCCGAAAGGCCTCTCCTTTGGATGTTACCTTGAGCACTTTGCACAGGTTAGGACTGAGGAATACTTTGAAGTGAAGGAGACGCACACTGGAGTGAAATTCAAGGAGTGACGGAACTTACGGTGCCAGACGGGAGGAAGCCTGAAGCTGACAACATATAACGGGAGGATGTGTGTGTTCATGTGGGTCGACCACACAATGAGTCTCCTCGGACTAACCAGGTCATCTACTCCTGTATCGAACTCTTCACTGCTAGGGTGGAATTGGTCCGAGCCGTAGGCTACCAGCTCAGAAGCGCCTAGGATCACCTTACATAAAACTACGTGCTGTTCACCGTTTTCATCATTATCTGCGTAAATCGCGCTGCATTTCCAGACATAGAAAACTGTAACCCAGCCGAACTCTCATATCCAAAAAATATTTACTTGACCCTAGGGTAATGTTCATTGCCTCAAGTGTTCTTTTCCTTCCAAATAATACTAACAAAAATGAATATGTTCAACCGTATCCATCCACTACCAGCTTATAGTATGCAAAAACATCCAACAATGCATGGCTAAGATAATGAAGGTAATTCAAACCGTTTATTTTTCTCTCTGAAAATGAGATTTTTGGGGTGCTTCGTTCTAATCAATACAGCTTACCAGGCATCCAAGACTCATACAACACCAATGCAACAGCAAAAGGCATAATCGAATGAATTCGCACCTGACATATGAATGCCCTTCAGGTGCAAGGTAAACTCCCACGCCATAAGCGGAGCCGTTCTTGGGCGTCCGGGGCTGTCCAAATCCGTGGAGGAAAATTCCCGAAACGCCAGCCTTGGTGGTCCCATGCCAAGCAAACCGTTCGTTCTCATCTCCGCGAACGGTTCGCGTGATGTCTTTCAGTTTCTCAAACGCCTGCAGTCGTGCCTGTCCTTTGGCACTTGCATCTCGTGAAATACCCGTGACCACGGTACCCGAAGCAAACCTTTCGAGTCCTGACAGAAACTTGCGCTCCACGTCTTGATACTCTTGGTCGCCTTTCTTCAAAGGGCAAACCAGTTTCTCCAAAAGTGGATAGCTAGGGGAACGTTCCACGGCGGCACACGGAGCTTGTCGTCGAGTTGCTTCAACGACATCAACAAATGAACTTGAGCACATATACTCTCCTTGCACGTCAATCTGCAGAAAAACATATACCCTAGTACTCAGAACCTGTAACCCCCGATCGTAACCGAACACGAAGTTGAAAAATCAAACCAAAAAAACAGACAATAAAAACCGAAAAAAAACAAACCGGAGCTCTCTCAGGTCGCACTCGACATTGACGCGACCGCTTGGGATCCAAACTATCAAAAAACCAGCCACGCTTCTTCGAAGACGCATCCAAGACTTCCGCCTCGATTTTCACCACCGCATCAGTCCGACGGCCGCCAACGGCGACATCATCCACCTCGCTTTCACAGTCACTCTGAAACAGAATTTCAGGAATTAGAACGAACCCTAAGGAGATGCAAAAAGCAACAAACCCTAGCAGTGTCGAGAACAGTCCATACCTGTGGATTACACCAAGTAGAAGCCATGTGAACCGAGTCGCGGAAAGGTATTCGACAAATGAAGGTAGTACTGTAGCAGTTAGGAACGAGGGGCCGGGGGGTTTTATACGAACCGCGACATGGCTTGGCCTCCAAGCAACCTTCCGAAGGGCACGGAAAAATATAAAAACGCCACAGAAACCTACATCGAGGCTCCGTCTGCAACCACGGGCACAACAGGAACGCCAACAGGAACGAGAATGCGAAGCTTGGCCATCGCGAATTGAAAATGCGGCTGTACCGACAGAGGAAGAAGAGAGACGAGAAAGGAAGAAATGGGTTCAACGGGAAAAGACAAGCAATGCCAATTTGCCAAACGGGACTGGAAGGCTTAGAAGAAGAAAAGGGGCGAAGCACCGAAGCGAGGATCTACAGCGGCAACATAACCGTGACCGCATACGCAGCGAGCGAGAGGGACGCGGAGAGTGCTACACAAGAGAAACCCTCGGAGACCCGTGGCCCGGTCCCCTGACGTGCGGCTCAAGGCTGGAGTGGCCAGCACGTCAGTGACTCCTCAAAGACTTCTCTGTTTCATTCCACTGTTGTTTAAGGTCATGTGAGGCACAAAAATTGACCGTAAGTAGGATTGGAGCTCACTCATGGCCCATTCACACCAGCCCCCTGCCACTGTTGCGTTTGCGTTCCTGAAAGGATGGGAGGTAAAATGAAGAAACCAAAAAATATTCACAGCTTTGCCCTTTCCTGCTGCAACTATTATTGTGCAACTGGGTTACAGTGCCGCAACTGTAGTCATGTCCAATTTTTGCGTTGCGTTGCTTCCTAACATGCGGTGGAGTAATTCCTCTTTACATATTTCATATTTTTCTTTTGACCTCATATTCCTTCAAAGTTATTTGACGCATGCGTGCGTGCAACAGAGTTGGTGGATGTCATCCAACGCGAGTGCGGCAAAGAATCTGCGTTCGTCAAGTAAGTTTTTTGGTAGTTTGTACAGTGTCCTCCTGTAAAAAAAAAAATTTAACATGGCGCATGCAAGACCGCTGATCCAACACATTTTGGGTTTAGCAAGAAATTTGTGCTCCACCAAACCACATGCGTTGGCCAAAAGCAGGAAGAGACAAAGCTCTAATACCAAAAGAAATTGTATATTATTTTCGAAATTTACCTTGTAACATTCCAAGAACACAACGCAAGTGCTAAAGCTTCTTGGTGTGAATGGGCCATCACACTTGGGGTTACTACTACTTTTGCAAGTTGTTATTGTTGGTTTTGGAATTGCCTTGGGCTTGATTTAGAAAGTAAAATAAAAATCTCACATCACCATTTTAAACTCTATCGGGACTTCTATCCCCCAAGTTGGAAACTACTTGAACTTTGTCGGAACTTTTGTCCCCCAAAAAATAGGCGATTTGGAAACTATTGCCAAATCTCGCAGTTGGGTTACTACTTTTGTATGCCATTGTGACTTTCAGAATCACCTTGGATCTGATTTAGAAAGTAAAACTAAAAATCTTTCATCACAATCTTGAATTCTTTGAGGACCTATGCCCCCCAAATTGGAAACTATTCTCAAATCTCACATACGCGGTTACCACTTTTGCACGCTATCAAAATCGCCGAGTAAAACTAAAATCTTGTCTTATAGTCTTGAACTCTATCAAGACTTATGTCCCTTAAGAAGAGGTGATTCAAAAACTGTTATCAAATTTTACAAGTTATTTTACTTTTGCAGGCTGTTGTTGATTTCATAATCGCCTTGGACCTAAAAATAAAATTAAAACCACACTCTTGAACTTTGACACCCTCTATTGCTTGTAAGGGATATTATAAATTGAATGTATAACACCTAAGTAAGATGCAATCTCACATCATGATCGTGAACTATGACACCCTTTATTTTGTAAGCATCTTGGACAAAAATAAACTATATTAGATGTATCAACACATAGGCAAAATGTGATTTAACCAAAATGTTATTAGGGGTGTCAAAGTTTGGAACTTTTATTCCCAAGAAGTGGCGATTTGAAAACAATACTCAAATCTAACTGTAAGGGTTTACTACTTTTGCACACTATTGTTGATCTCAAAATTGCCAAATAAAAACTAAAATCTAACATTACAATCTTCAAGTATGTTGGGATTTTTGTTCCCTAATAATAGATGATTTAGAAACTATTCTCAAATCTGATAGTTGAAGTTACAATGTTTCAAGGGTTGTTGTTGGTTTCAACATCGCCTTGAGCTTGATTTAGAAAAGTGTAACTAAAATCTTGCATCACAATCATGAGCTCTAACACCATTTATTGCTTGTAGAGATCTTAGACAATGACTTGTACAAAGATATTCTAGATTAAATGTATCAACACCTGGACAAAATGCAATTTGACCAAAGCATGATTGTTAGTAAGGTGGGTTGTAAGGATTTAAAGAGATATTCTAAATTGGATGTATCAACACACTAATAGGAATTTGGTCTTTTTAAAGTGGTCTATTTTTACTTAAATGGTCCCTTGTGACTCAGTTATTTAAAAATATAAATTGTTATGGACCATTTAAGTCACAAAGGACCACTTTAATCCCTAACAACCCAACCATGCATATTTTGCATGATGTACAAAAAAAACTTCGTTTTTTCACCCGTCATACACTTTTTGCATTGTGATTTTTTTATTGGTTTTTATGAGAAATTAGCTTCATGCATGTGTGATCCAATTAGAAAGGGGATGATTTGTGAAATTTTTATGCCTCATTTTCATGTTGTAGTGTTTCACCAAAAATTTCAATGATTTTAGTCAAAAAGTGCTCTTGAAAAAATCAACTCATTAAATTAAGCAACCAAACAATCTCCAAAAATCACTACAATTAAAGTATTACATTTCAACCCATCACAACAAATTTCCCTAGGGGGTGCACTTAAAGTTAAGACTAGTAATCGCGTGAATGCGTACTTTTGGACCCCCTGTACTAAAAAATCACCTGAAAATTGTATAAAAAAAATATGGAGTTGTTAAACACAATCTAAAGTGCTTGTTGTATAAATTTCAAAAAGTAACCACTTGTAAATATTTTTAAATTGATTTTTGAAGCGAAAAACAACACATTTTAGTTCAAACTTCTATCATTTTTTTAATAAGATTTTTAAAACATTTCGTCATGAAATTTATACCAAATGATAGATATATACATAATGATTTAGTACCTAAAAAATATTAACGTAAAAACTATTTTAAGGCCAAGTATTGTAGGAGGTATGCTATTTAAACGCACTCACAAAATACCTAATCTTAACTTTAAATGCACTCCTCAGGCAAATTTCATTTACAGATTGTGAATATCTTATTTATAATAAAATTACTAATGAATTTTGAATTTTAAGTTTCAAATTTTATAGAAAAATATTGGTGATAGCAATCGCAAATCTAAATGTATGGAAAGAACCTAAAATTCATTATGTACAACTTTTATTTATACATCAAGTTCAAAATATCCCTCTTAATTGCATTTTATAATGCATCTTTGCGAAATTGCCCAATTTGGACAGGGTGAGGTCATTTAGGGTTAAAAGGGCCAAATCTCTATTGGTGACAATTAAAAATATGCAATTTAATCAAAGTGTCATTGCATGTAAGGATCTTGAAAAAGAATAGTCTTGATTGGATGTATCAACACACTAATAGGAATATAGTACTTTAAAGTTGACCCTTTGTAACTCAATTATTTATTAAAAAAACAATTGTTATGGATCATTTAAGTCACAAATAACCAGTTTAAAAGAACCAAATCTCTTCAAGTGACACTTGTGCAAAATGAAATTAAACCAAAGTGTCATTGCTTGTAAAGTTCCGAGTAAAGTTCTTGGAAACGAATATTCTAGACTAGATATATACAAATTGAGATCAACACATGGCTAATGAATTTTAATCAAAGTGTCATTCCCTTGGAAAAAGTATGTTCTAACTTTTGCTAAAAGGACATAGGGGAGCAATACGATGTTATGGATGATGTTGTTTGGGTTGTCTCTTACATTCACTTTTGGTCAATACAAAATTTGTTCTAAATTTCATGACATGTTGGCATGGCAAAAAATTCACCATTCAATATTGGAATGTTGATTTTTGATGAATTTTTAAAGTGTTTTTGGTATTTGACCTTCTAAATTCATTTGAAATTCATTTATGATAGATTTTAAAGTTCTAATTGGACCTCCTAGTGAAAAACATAAAATATAAACAAATTCTTTTGTTAAAAGAACTTCAAAAAAGTTACAAATTTTCTTATAAATACTATTGCACATTGATTATCGCCGAAGTTTGAAGTAATAAAATTTAATAGGTGAACCTGAAGAAATTTTCGTAAAGTCGTTATAACTTCTTAGAGATAATTGTAAAGTTGTTGAAATACAATATAACCATGTTGTCTTTTCATGAAATAGGGGTTTTCACCCAAAAATGGAGTCCCTATTTGTGCCCAAAAATAAACAGAGTTGGAAAAAATAAAATAAATGTGAAACAAGGTCCAAAGAATTTCACCCGACATTGAGTTTGATTTGTCAACAGTGGTTGTCCATCACCATGAAACCAACCCAAATGGGTACTATGTCAAGCCAAACACACTTTACAAGAAGACTTTCCAATCGTCACATTAAATACAAGGTTGGGTAAGAAGTGAGCATGAATATATCCAATCCAAATGGGTACTATGTCAAGGCACACACATTTTGCAAGAAGACTTTCTATTTGTCCCATCAAATACAAGGTTGGGTAAGAAATCCAACATGAATATATCTAGCCCAAATGGGTACTATATCGCATCAAACTCACTTTATAATAAGACTTTCCGATTGTCACATCAAATACAAAGTTGGTTAAGAAAGCTAGCATGAATATACCCAACCCAAATGGGTACTATGTCAAGGGAGATACAATTTATAAGAAGACTTTCCGATTTTTACGAAGTTGAATAAGAAAGCCAACAAAAATATTCTCATAATTTTACAATTATCTCTCTTGATTGAAAATTTGAATCACAAACTTTATGACATTTTAGAATTGGGAATGTAAAAGTTGTTACTATACTAAAAGCTTTTACTACACTAAAATTGTGATTTAGCATCTAGTGAGAATTGATGTGTTTTACCATAAGTGGTTCAAAGGTGAGGAGAAATAGTGTCCTTACAATACATAGAAGTTTGTCACTTTCCACTAAGAGTGCCCTGATTAGGTAAAAGTGCCATGATCACTAAAAGTGTCACTTTCTAGGTGATGACAGTGACATGTATGAGTTGACATGCGATGTTTATTATAAAGCTATCATTTGTCATTGGAAACTATTTTCAAATTTCACAGTTGGAGTTACTACTTTGTATGCTATTGTTGGTTTCAGAATTGCCTTAGGCCTCATTTCAAAAGTGAAACAAAAATTTCATATGACCATTTCAAACTCTATCAAGAATTCTGTCCCCCAAATTGTAAACTATTCACAAATCTCAAAATCTCGCTATCAAAATACCCAAATAAAACTAAAATCTTACATTACAATCTTGAAATTTTTGAGGACTTATGTTCCTTCAACATGAGGCGATTCAAAAACTATTCAAATCTCACAGTTGGAATTACTGCTTTTGTAGGCTATTGTTGGTTTCTACGCTATTTTCGGTTTCAAAAAGGCTTTAGGTTTGATTTAGAAAGTAAAACTAAAGTCTTGCATCACAATTTTGAACTCTCACAACTCCTATTGCTTGTTAGAATTTTGGATGAGAATATTCTAAATTGGATGTACATCAATACCCTAGGCAAAATGCAATTTAACCAAAGTGTCATTAAGGGTGTCAGAGTTCAAAACTTACAATCACTCGAAAAACTGAGTATGTTTGACTTTGTCGACTTTGGAATACCACACTTGGACCTCTAGATGTTATTTACTTTTAGAAATTGTCCCATTTGAAAACTACTTGAGTTTAGATGCCACGTTGCCTTAATCTCAATACAAGTTCAAACTTGAAATAAAAGAAAAGAAGAGTGGCTGCCTTGATAGACTCAATTTCTTGAGCACTCTTGAAGTAATCTTCTGTGAATGAAACTTTATCAATTTTGATGCGTTCGGAGTAATTTTTTTGTGGGTGGTGTTGAATTGAAGCTATAGAAGGTTTTGAGTGAATACAATGAGGTTGTAAGCCACTATGAGGTCGATTTCTAAGGAGAAAGAATTGAATGTTGTTGCTCTCTTGCAAAATAATGAGAGCAGTAGAGAAGCAGCGCGAGCTACCGATTTGTACCAGTCTATGGTGAATAGGATTAGAAAGAAATGCTTTAAGAATATAGACATGTGAATACGACAACGTCCAAAGGCTCTAATAAAGTATGAGAAGCGATGTGTAGTACGTGCAATGATTGTAGGGGACTTAGAAAATGCGGTGTTTGCAACAAAAGTAGTGAAGAGTGAAACATGAGCGGAGGTGTGTGTAGAAACAATGATGAATGCCTTGAAAATAGCAGGTTTAGGATCAACAGAGAAGGTTTCTAAACCAACTTTGTTGTCTACTAATGTGAAAGATAGATTGAGTTTTGATAGAGCACACAAAGATTGGACAATGGTAATTGAGAGAGGGTTGTTTTTAGTGATGAGACAAATGTCAAAATTTTCAACTCTGATGGGAGGACTTGGTTTTGGGTTTGTAATAAAAAGAGCCTTTCAACTTGTGTTGTTATACAAACAGTGAAACATAGTGGAGGTTCAATCATGTTTTGGAGTTGTTTAACATCAAGAGGAGTAGGTACTGTGTGCAAGATACATGGAAGGACTAAAGCTACATATTATTTTCATTACAATGGCGAATTTAGTAAAAAATTTAGAAGATTTTGGCGATTTCATCCACTCTTTACCCATTTTTTCTAATGTAGTAAGATTATGGCGATAATTTGCAAAAAATAATTTGGCTAAGATAGGCACCGAGTTTGGTACATGTAATCAACACGAATGAGCAAACTACAATCTACCCTCCGTACAATGACACTCCACAACATGACGATATTATTGTTTTGAGCAATACACATGTGACAAATCATCTTTGTGACTAATCTATGCCTGCCACAAGGTAGGACTTCCCAAACATGTCATAAGAAAAAGGGACAATTGTAACTCCACCCATCTTGAGGCACTTCAATACCAATTTTGCACCACAACGTCTTCCCAATTATCTTCGGGCACGGCCAAGGCTTCGAATCGCACACCAGCCTCCAGTATTGAACCACATTTTGACCATCCCATGTGCCTCTTGTGTTCCAAATTGTGTCCAGTTGCCTTCCTCTTGCTCACATTCACAACAACCTCCCATGCTGTGTGCTTCTCTTGCAGAGGGCTGTGGATGTGCCAACATTTCAACCAAGATATTGTACCCATACAACACTGGTATGTACACCAAAGATTAGTGAAATAGAGCATTTTCCTCCACTACACTGATTATCCCATTTAGTGTGCGGTACTAATTTCCAAAGCACGCACTTTTTTTTTGCCAAATCTCAAAATTAGTGAGGGCTGAAATTTTTACTGAGTCTAATATATTCATATCACGCTAATTTATGATATTAAGTATCACCTTCACTAATTCCCCCACGCACTATAAACCCACCCTCACTAAATGGGATACTAGTGTAATATTCACAACAATGGTCTTTACCTTGATTGTGAGGGAGCTGTCCACACTGTGCTCCTCCATTTTGGGGTTCAAAAACCAGATAAATTCAATCAGTCCCCTTGTGAGATTCTTGTAACCACAATGTACACTCCTGCAAACAACACACTAACTTTTCAGACTAAATCACACAAGACCTGTACAATTCATCACTGACAAAGCACGAGTGTGTGTACAGAGCTCTGAAATATTTCAAAACTGTGAGCATGAAAGATAACCATTCTCCCATACGAAAATGACACAAGACAACTCAACAGAGGTACCCAACAAATAAAACTCGAAAAACACGTTCATTACATTAATACTCTGTAAATGGAAATGAAGCTGCTAAGATGTAAAAAGCCGTCCTAAACCTTTCTGAACAAGGAGATTATTGTGTCAGGACTAAAGAAGGGCCCTGAATACCTGATTCTATCTACTGTACCAACACCTGTTACCGACAGCAACTCATCTATTCATATACTGGGGACTTAACAGATGGTATTAGCATGACTTGGCTAAATGACTATGGCCCTGTATCATCGACTGAAAAGGGGGTTGTCTACTGTCACTTATAGTAGTAGTCTACAACCTCCCACTTTGAAATTGCATAAGAAAGTCATACAGTGATAAAAAATTGATCTCAGCAGATTTGGCTTTGAACCCCAAAGATCTGTCCAGAGCACTAACTTATACATCTCTCAAAAATCACACTCCTACACAAAAGAAAGTGACATTTCTACGTAATACATAATTTACAAAATTTAACTCCAGCTACAAGCAGTCATTGGTTTTCAGGGCTGCAGTCGAGGCATCTGCCTGGACTTCTCTCAAATGTGTGTGCACTATCAACCATATTAAGGTTGAATAGAGACCAAGTAGCAATCAAATGACAACTAATCTACATATTTTGCCTGGATTGCAAAATGTACATATCCCGTGTCCTACAGACTTCCTACTGACCTGACCTCCATATATCTCTAGAGTGCCAAAATTTACAAAATCACATTGTACATGGTCTGTGCTATCCGCCAAGTGCCTCGCAACAAGAAGAACCAAATGAGAGCTGAGACGACTCCCAACAAGAAAACAATCACAAAACCACTCCGAGAACCCCTGGCCACCTTTCTTGGAGTCTGCTGTCTCTGGGAGCTGCACTGCACACAGCTCTCTTGCTTGCAGTCTTGGATGCAAGGCTTCACGGTTCCCGTCATCACCCCTTGGTGCAACTTCCCTCCTGCGTAGTTCATCACCGCGGCCTGCACAGTCTTGGCGCCGTCCTCAGAGCGTGAACAGGTGATGGTCAGGGCCGTCACTTGGGTCTCGGAGGCTGTCACGTACGTACTGCTAAAGCTGGGGAGCTCGGCCGCGGAGGCTGGAAGGATCGGTAGCAGTCTATTCAATCCGGACAACTTGCCAGATGGTTTTTGCTTACTGTTGCCATCTTGTGGAGGAGCTGGAGGGACGAAATCCGGCATCTGCCACTGGTCAGCAGAACTGGATGGCAAGTTCCTTGCTGATTGACATGATTCATCCAGACCCAGAGGTTTGTAATCTTCAATGCTTGTAGACGGTATCGCATCTTCAAAATTCGAAAATGAAGACACGAAATCTGTACAAACGAGAAAGTCCCGTCAGAATCCAGCCTACACAAAGCCTTTCAGCAGCAACTCATGGCAACAACTCCTGTGCAGATCTACAACATAGACTTACATGTACTAGAACACATACACTACATGTCCTGTTCTATATATCATAAAACACTAGAACCCCTGGTCCTCTTTCAACCCTATCTATACGTATCACATACGATATGTCAAAGTTTCAACCACTACCGAGACATCTTATCTAAAATATCGATACTATGGACCACTACATGTTAGGGACATCTATCTGTATTATTAAATGAATATGGTCAAGACCCGATGCCACGTTTTCATCCCAAAATTTCATCTTTCCTGTCCCAATTCATCCAGTGAATCTATTCCAGTGTGTCGTTTTTCAGGCGATGGCGATGGGAATTGAACGCGAGCGCTCTTCGTTGGCAGATTCAATGGGCTCCGTTCTAATACTGAATTATTCTGTGATTCGTTAGGAGCTGCTAATAGATCGCGTACAAAAACTCTGTCGCAGCGAAAAAAATCAGACGATACAATCTTAGCCTAAACCATAGCTCAGACAATCTCAATACCTTGATCTGGTACTACGCCAGCACCTTCACACCCAAAATCCAAAAGCTCTCCGTCCATAGACCATCCACCTGAAGGTCTGTCCAGATCAACAATCGATGATGCAAGCTCGGCAAACGCTGACAAATCCCGAGACGACGCGCTGCTGTGGAGGATCCGTGGCTGCTGCTGACTCACGGCAGGCTCGGTGCTGAAAAAGCTCTCCGCCTGGCTGATGGACGACTGGTGACGCTGCAGCAGCATCCGTCGAGCCGAATCACCCTGGGAGACGAGCTGCGTGGTCATTGCATTACTCCGTGGCGGCCGATGCAACTGGATTTCAGACCCATCAAGCTCCGTGGTCAGATCATTGATCTCCAAATAATCATCCGTGCCTAGAGGAGCACCAAGTTGCCTTGCAAAATCGTCGATACCTGGATATTCCAGGCCCTCCTGATAGTCCAGACCCTCGGTGTTCAGCAAATTATCGCCAAACATCAAGTTATTGTCAATGACTGACTCCCTCCATAAGTCCTCCTGAGGCTGCGCTTCAACAGAATCCAAAATCTCCTGCATCATGGCCGCATCGTCATCGCCGCTCCTGAATTCGCCCAGCTCTTTAGGAAAATCGGCAGGAAAATTCGCCCATTGATCGTCCACAGGGCCCCCCGTGTGCACCGACTCCTCCGCAACAAAAGTACTCAGGACCTGCAAACAGAGAACAAGAGCTCCTACTCAGATTGGAACAGTAAGAGAGAAGCAGAAATTGAAATGGTATCAACACAATAAGCATGTCCGATGAAGTCCCGCGTCAACGTTACAACCTGTGAAATTCATAAACCCGTAGGAAGGACCGCCAGCACCTACCTGGATCAAATGGTATCAACACAATAAGAATGTCCGATGACGTCCTGCGTCAACGTTACAACTTGTGAAATTCATAAACCCGTAGGAAGGAACCCCAGCACCTACCGATCCAGGTACGAAGAATTCCTCAGTTGGAGCTCCAGCAAATTCAGTCTCCGATGATGCAGGCTCGAGCTTCACCTCAACCTCTGGCAGAGGCTCAGCCTGGAGCGGAGCCTCGTCTTCCTCCACAGGAAGAGAGGGGCTGTCGGGCTCTTCAACAAACGGGGCGCCATACTGCTCGCCATTCTTGGGCCCGGCACCGCTCTTCTTGAAGATCTTCGCAAGAACATAAGGTTCCTGCCGCCCTGTTAAATTCTCATACACCCTGTCGTCCATGCGGTACTCGTGCATGACCCAATCCGTGCGTTCCCCACGAGGTGCTCGCCCCATGTAATACACGAGCGTCTTCTTCATGCCGCTGGTCCTCTGGGATCGCACATTCCGGTCCTTCCCAGTAGACTTCCAGTAGCCGTTCTCGGTCGCGCGGTTGGTGCGGGAACCGTTCGGGTACTTCCTGTCTCGGGCGCTGTAGAAGAACCACTCCTGGTCTCGGCTTCCAAGAATCGACTTATCTGCAAAAAGCATCACCAATGTCGACTTAACACAAGAATACACGACGCTCGGTTCTAAACACTACACCCTCTCAATAAAAATAAAAAGAGACACAAAATGCTAAATCCTTCCTGTGCAAATTGGAACAAGAGAGAAAAGGACGAGTTAATTGTACCAGGTAAGTCCCATGGCTCGCACTTGTACAGGTCCACGACCGCGATTGGGTTCATCTCGATAGCGCGGCCATTAATTTTTTCCTTCAAGTAATACGCAACAAGCTCCACATCCGTGGGATGAAAGCGAAAACCGGGAGGAAGTCGCTGCGCCATAGCTAGAAAGCCTTTCAACCCAAATCCACAAACTAAGGTTACTACTGATGGGGTTTCGGCACTACCAAAACCCAATGCAAACCCAAAGCGTAAAAGCAAGCGATTACTTGCGAATTACGACTCAGGGGTTTGCAAGCTCCGCCGCTGTGGCTGCTGCTGACACCGACAAATCCAACGAAGCAACAGCAACGAAAAGAAACGTAAAAGGAAGAGGGAGGGTAGGACGCAGCGAAGTGACTCTCATGGAGGCACCTGCGCAGGAGCTCTCTCTTGCTTTCGCAAAACGAAACTAGAAAAAGAGCGCTCATGGAGACCTTGAGAGGGCCTGGTTTTTTTTTCACGGGCAGGGCCGTCTTGCCCGTCGGGGTAATGCTTGGGCAGCAAGGCACGAAATGTTTGCTCCTCTTCTCGTTGGTTCTGAACGCGGTCGCTTCCCTTGACTCGCCAGCTGCCGTGTCCAGACTTTTCTTCGCCGCTGCTTCCCCTCTTCTGCAGACTGCAGACAGCAGACAGCAGACAGCTCCCAGTTGATACCCGCCATGATCTCGGACCATACCCCCCAAGAATCATTTGATTGTCCACTTGCAGACAGCTCCCGATTGATACCCGTGATGACCTGGAGTCATTACCCCCAAGCATCGTTTGTACACTGCGGACTGTCCACTTGGCGTGAATTGTGTCCAGGTGGACGAAAGGGGTAGTCTATTGTACCATACTCGGCTTTCACGATCGGCGGCACTGTCGAATGTTTAATTATTTTTCCAAAATGATGCGAATATTCTCTAGTATTATATGAATATTCTTTAATATTCTTTTTTCATCTTAGAAATTATTATTTTTTGAAAAAGTAATTTCTACAAGCGTTGGCTTCTCTTTGTATAATTTTTTTGTCGACCCTGACAATTAGATACAATATAAGATGTAGAAAGTTACAAATTCCGATTGAGTTGAAGGTTTCATACCCGTCCTAGGATCTATGCCTAAGTTACTCATATGGTAATTAAGTAACTCAAGAGGGAACTGATAGACCAAGAGTCTATGACTCCAAGTTAGTTAGAACACCAAAGCAATACACCCTCTATCCTACAACCCTCATGAGAACGAAAATGTGTTCTCTCGTACCCTCCCATACCCGCCTTAACAGTATATAAGGCGGCCATGCGAGTATGGGAGAACATATTTGTGTTCTCCCATGGAGAAAATAGAATGGGGTCCGCGCGCGCGGACCCTCAGCCCCCGAAATCCCGGAAATTTCAGAAATCCCGAAAATCCTGGAAAAAAAGATTTTTTTTTTTTTTTTGGCGTGGCCAAAGGGCTCAGGGTATGCGGCATTCGAATGTTGTTTTGAAGGATGGAGGAAGGAGAAAAACGCAGCCTTAAGTACTTTTTGGCACACAAAAAAAGAAAAAAGAAAACGGAAAATAAGAATAAATAAATAAATTCCTTCTCCCATACACTCTAGCAACGGTGTTATAATGTCTTAATCTATTCATAATTTGTATTAGTTTTTAAATAGTCAATCTTGCAATTTTAAAAACAGAGGAAATTCAAATTTTGGTTATGAAAAATTCGAAATATTAGTCTTTTATTGCAATAAACTACAAGTTTCAACAAAGAAAGAAATCGATGTTTTTTTGTCAATTTTTTTTGAGTTTTTTTTTTTTTTGGCACAATTAGGTCCGGAAATGATTGCACTTGGCCAAGTGCAAAAATAGGGAATTGGGTGTTGGAAGTGGCCGTTGAGATCGCCGCAGGCACCGCCCACAGTTCCAGTGCTGAGGCAACTATAGTGAACTTGGTAATGCTAAACCCTAATTCGCGAGAGAGAAGCTACAATTCCAGCAACAAAGTCCCCCGAAAACAAGAGTGACTCGATTTTCTTCAGCAAATGAGTCTCAAACCACACTTACTATCCTATCACCGTGGGTTTCTCCATTCCCGTGGCTTTTTGTGTTTGCTATCATTAAAATAAAAAAACAAAAAAAATCTACAAGTGCACTTATTGCCAAGTTCCATGGGTTTGAGAAGTTGCCCATAGAATTGGGCAAGAGGAGGGGAAAAGTGGAATTTAGGTTCACTGTCCGGGAAGAACCAGCGGTTTGTTACAAGTGAGCCGGTTGATTTTCCAAAATAACTAGTTGCATCTCAAGAATAGAGGCAAAAAACCGGACTAAATGACTAAAAATTAGTTATATTTAGTAATTATAAAAGAAATATACATGATATATTTTTTTAAAACCGGTTGGTTTGATAAAATAAAGGTAATTGACTGGTTGGCTCAAAAAGTATCCCGAACAGTGCTGAAGTTTGTCTTAGAATATCCACACCTATGCACGCTAAAGTTGACTCGCTAAAATTATTCATCTACATTTAAAGAGCCCTTGAACTTACACTCCCCCACCCTTGAACGTCTTTCAAGCACCAAAAGTGCACATCAAATAGTCAATGGACCAATCACAAGAAGAATGTAGGATATAGTCAACTAAACTTAGATTTGAAGGGCCATTTCTTAACACGCTGAGATTGAGGATCACGAGGCATTCTTGAAGGGCCCTTAGCATTTTTCATTTAAGTATTGTGTGTGTCAGACTCTTTGAAGGCATGGGTGTGGATGCTCTTATACTTGGCCACAAAGTTGTGCATGTTCCATCGACTTGAACATGAACAAATTTAATTGGTTAGGGAAAAGTTGCCATGAAGTCTTGGGCTTGAGCTTGAGAACCCTCCATACTTCATGACAACTTCTTCACCACTTTTTTTCTGAAAAGCTCACTTGAATGTGGAATTTAGTCCACGAAGTCTCTAAAAGCTCATTTTGAACTAAAATACTTCAGCCATAGAACTTGGCTCCTAGAACTCTTCATCATCATGTCCTAGGTGACTAATGTGCAAGTGATTATAAAGAGTTTTGTAATGTAATAAGGGCATTTGACATTCTAATTTTAGCAAAAGAATACAATTCAACCTTTGTACACACTAACTTTAGTAACCTAGTACTTTTATTAATAATATCAAATGTAATCTTATTATTATCTTGATATAAGTATTTTAATAAATATTTAATATTTGATTTTTTAAAATATATATAATATTATACAACTATTTTTTAGTATTCTAATATTAAAAATATTGGATTATACCTTTTTCACACTTAGTGAATTTTGTATTATCACATTATATGTTGACATTAGTGGATGTAAACTCAATGGAGTGAACTAAATACATTTATTCCTTGGCATTTTATGAATATGTGATTTTAGAGTGTGATTGTAAAGAGTTCAAAACATAGCCTCTTGTATTTAAAGCCTTAAATAACATCTTTTATTTTTTATTTTTTATTTTTTGAAAACCACTTTTTGATTTATTAGTTTTGATTGGCCTCCAATAATGACTCTTGGAATAGATTGATGAATCAATGAAAGAAATATTTGAGTGTTATTGCTTCTTATAAATGTTGAAAATAGTACCTAAATTAAGAGATTAGAGACACATTTATCAACCAATAACTAATTTATTATCCTAAAAGGTAAATACTAGCTCTAACAATTATTGATTGAATGTCAAGTTTATAACATTAGAGAGAATTTTTTTATGTTTAGCTTTTGCAATGATCTATTATAAACCTACTATTGATGAAATCAATATGAGATTTTTCAACTCCAAATCCAAATGTACTGAGTATTCAAATTTTTGTTTTTGGTTCATGTTTGGATACCTCACATGGTTAGTTAAGAAGGTCAGACATGGATATCAACTTGAGATTGTTATTTATACGATTCAATAAAAATGTATCTAATGGATTTTTTTGGATCATGTTTAGATACTTCACAATGTTAGTTAAAAAGTCAAACATGGATATCAATTCAAGTTTGTTATTTAATATATGATTTAATAAGAATATATCTAATGAACTTTTTGAATTTTTCTTTGTGAAAATCAATCATTTCTAGAGCATCTCCACTCATACAAGAAAATTTCATCACATTAAAACTTCATAATTAATGTGGCCCCCTAATTTAGAGAGTATATCACTTGATTATCCCACTTGCGCAATTTGCCACTTGTCTCTTAGTGTGCAAAAGAAAAAGAATATCCATCATTTATTACTCAACTTACTAATCACAACCACAGCAAAAAATGGCTATTTACTAGGGCAAAGAGAATATTATGGTAGGTCCAAGCATTGATTGCTTGCTTTTCATCCAAAATACCATCCTCATCTATTTTGAAGAACAAATAGTGATGCTCTAATTTCCTATGTTGTCTAAAATCTTCAGATTTATAACAACAATTTTCATGATAAAAAATCCGTAAAGAATTGGCATTAGGTTTCTCTATTGATACTCCCTCCGTCCTACAAAAGACCATGATATCGACTTAAATTTTGTCCCAAAATAAAACCATGATTTCCAATTGTACTCATTCACCGCCGACAATTAAGCTTCGCGCGCGCTTGACAAGTGCTTCACGACATCGCAAGCAATGCTGGTAGTTTAATCCATGGATTTTGATTATATTGATAATTGTCATGAATTCTGATTATGTATACAATTTATGGCAGTCAAAATACTCCCTCTATACTCACTTAATTCATGGATTTGCATCACAATCAAAATACTCCCTATGTAATCACAACATTAAGCTTAATCCATTAATTTCAATGAAAACAACTGTTAATCCATGGATTTCAGTGAAAATAAGGTCCTCTTGTGGGACAGAGAGAGTATATGTTTAGGATGACAAACTCCAGTAACCAATAAACTAGTAGTCTTGTTGGTGTAGTTGGTCATTACGCCCAACCTCACACACAAGAGGTCTTCACTATGAACTTGGGATCAGACATTCTTCGAGTAATATAATCGTTTTCATGCCACGTTTTGAAAGGCCGGAGTGCTTCTTCCTCTTTTATTTATTGTCTCTACCCCACCAAGAGAGAGACTACGGAAACGCTTTGTTTTCAAGGAGTTATATGGCTGAACAGTGTAAACAAGTCATAAAAGTAAATCTAGGATAAATACTAAGGCAGAGACTACAAATCTCCAGTACTCTCTCGAGGCCAACGTGAATATAGTGTCTGTTTATAATGACATTGGCCCAATGCCCCCTCATTTTCAATTATGCATTGGCACCTCAAATTCCCATAAAAATTTAAGAAAGGCTTGTCAAAAAAGTTACAATTACTATGTGAAAACAAAAGATTTGCTTATTGTCGGTTTATCTTTTACATGCTCCAATTTAGTGTTTCACATTTAGGAGCATTCACCAACATATTGATTTTATTCAATTGGTTTGTCAATCGAAGTGTGAAGAGGATTTAAAAAGGGTGAACAATATTGATTGGTCCTCAAATGCAATGCATGAATAGGGGAAAGAAAAATTTAAACCTTGTGATTTTGCAATCTACTCCTAAGATGATTCTCAAACCTACATAGGTAATGATCCTCTTTAAGATCCATCGATTAGTTCATCAAAAGAAATATTCAAAATTTTTCATTTCACCTATTTCTAAGTTTTTCATTCCAGGTGGTTCTAAGTTCTTAGTGACACCGGATCCTTTAGGATTTTAAGGAGATTAGTATCATTTTATCGGTATCACGACTCTAATAACTTGGACTTTACAACATTCTCCATAGGGCACAAAATTTCTTTTACTGTAGAGTCCGTGTAGTTTGAGCTAAAACCTCTTTATGACAAACTATAGAAGAAAACACATTCCTCATCTTAAACTATATGATTTATACATTCTAAATTATAACCAATTGTGCATGTTTTTATACCCAAAGTCTTTTTTTATCATTATGTATGTCTATATGTTTGTCTAAGTAGAATATTCATTATGGAAAATTCCTTATAAAATATAGTACCTTTTCATTAATGAAAGGGTACCCTTAATTAACTAATACCCTATCACTAGTATACCAGACATTTTAATATTCCTTTGTGCATATATTTTTATTTTTATTTCTAATTGATATTATTTTTCCATGTGTCACATAGACATTGTAGTATTTAGAATATTTGCCGCTTGAGAAAGAGAGATGGGAAAGGGAGAAAGATGGGGAGGGAAATATGGAAAGGAGGAAGATGGGAAAGAAGGGAAAGATGGGAAGGAGAAAGATGAGAAAGGTGAAAATTTCCCAAGCCAAAGGCAGAAAGTTGAGAAGGGAAATTGGGCAAAAGAAAAGGGCATAAGGGATAAGGGTGGGAAAGGGGAAGATAAATCTATAGCTCCCTTCTCCAGCTACATGGTTCTATTGGTAAACTTGGAACATAGATTTGATTAACATAACACTCAATGTTTTAGTGTTGTTTTCGCACATATATGTCCTTACACTATTATCATGTGTGATAGTCTTGTTGACACTAGTTGCTGGATTCCAACCATGAGGTTGGCAATTGGGTTTCATAGCCAAAGTATATGGTATGTGTAATCACTCAATCCCTAAACATCCTCACCCTGTCCAAATTCGGTAGTTTTGCAAAGATGCATCATAAAATGCAACAAAGAGGGATATTTTGAACTTGATATATGAATAAAATTTGTACATTATAGATTTTAGATTCTATCCATATAGTTAGATCTACAATTCTTACAACCAATATTTTTGTATAAAATTTGAAATTTGAAATTCAAAAATATTTTGTAATTCAATTACGAATAAGATATTGACAATTTGTGGATGAAATTTGTTGTGAACGGTTGAAATGTAGTACTCTAAGTGTAGTGATTTTTGGAGATTTTTTGGTTTCTTAGTTTTACGAGTTTATTTTTTCAAGAGCACGTTTAGACTAAAACCTTTGAAATTTGTAATGAATCACTTCAACATGAAACGAGGCATAATATTTTCACAAATCATCCTTTTTCTAATCGGAACACATGCATGAAAGCTATCTTGCTATAGATTTTTTGTATTTATTTATTTTGCAAGAAGTGTAGTAGGATGAGAAATCATGGATGAAATTTGTACATAATCCAAAAAATAGTATGACTTTGCCATTGGTAGGTAGTCACCCTTATGTGAAGCAACCTAGCCTTTCACATCTCATTCAATTTCATGGCCTTTCCCTTCATCATTGGTGGTGCTGAGAGAAGCAGAGCCCTAGTGGTTTTTGAGCTTCATTCACTAAGTCATTATCAACATTATAGAAGTAAATGTTTGTTTAATTACTTGAATGCATTTTTTATATTAATTTAAATGTTAAAACGTTTTAGGGCATATATTGTTGCAAATCAATGACAATCCGTTACACTTGTAATTAAAAAACTAGCTATTTCAATGATTTATAATTCAAAATTTAAATTCAAATTTCATACATATACTTTTATACCACACTACATGAAATTATATCAAATCATTCTACATGGTATCCTATTCAATCACACTATATGACATTCTTTCAAATCACACTATAGTAGTATAGTCATTTACTATCTATAGCCTCCCATTTAATGTTTAATTATTTATATATATATAGGAAAATCGAATATTCTCTAAAATTCATTTTTCCCCTTACAAATTTTTATGCAAAACAATTTCCTATAATTTTAGGAATCTACTTTTAGAATTATTATATGAGGAACTTGCAACTAAACTACGGTATTTACTTTTTTGAATAACATCATGTTTTCTTTCAGATAATATCATGTATTATTTCAAATCACACCACATATGTTATTTCAAATCACATCAAGTATTATTTCAAATCACATCATATGTTGTCTAAGACGAATCAAATCACACTAAATACATGTTCTTTCAAATCACACCACATGTTCTTTCAAATCGTTCACACCGCATATTTTTTCAAATCACACCACGTCGTGTTTTTTCAAACCACAAAAGACACTCTTCAAATCACAAATATGTTCAATGACATCCATTTGTTTCTTCCGTTACTTTTGAGCACGGTTCCAAAAGTCACATAGAGTTTTGATCCCTTTCACAACACAAGATCAAAATTCACAAAATTAATGTGTTTTTACGAATAGAAAATATAAAAGAGCAATGGCCAAAAAACAAATGATTGGACACAAAGGTACAGTGACTCACAAAACCAAGTCGGTGTTTGAATGTTTTTCGGTAAATAAGCAATGCCAACATATGGAGTGAATAATTAAACAAACATAAAATCACTTTAGAGAGTAGAAGTTTTATTGATTATTCACATGGGAATCGAAAAAAAATACACATAATATATCGAAGGTTCACTCAAATTTTGAAATCAAGACTCTCACTGACTCAGTTTTGGACTTGTGAGTCTATACACACTCAAAATCAATCCACTTGCCCTTTGCATAAATAACTGCCCGCATTCTTCGTGGCATGCTCTAATAGAGCTTCTCACACACTATGGAAGTGATAGAATGGAAAGTCTCAAACACATGTTCCCATAATTCTAGAAGACCCTTTGGAGGTGTTGGATAACAATTGAGCTTCCATTTTAGTGTTACCCATAAGTGCTCTATAGGGTTTAGATTGGGTAATTCATCGGGCCACTTTAAAGCATCAAAAGGTTGTTTAGATAACTACTCTTTAATTGTTTTTGTTGTATGTTTAGAACTTTTGTCATGTTGAAAAATGACTCTAGATGCATTTATGCCATACTTTGAAAAAGTGCCATAGAGATTGGTCTCCAATATCTCACAATAGACATATTGATTCATTCTATCTTTTATTTTGCAAATCAAACCAAGTCCATTGTACTCATGCAACTCCAAACTATTATTGAACCTCCTCCGTGTTTTAGTGTTTTCCTCACTGTTCGATATGTAATAACGTCTCCGTCTTGAGCTCAACACCAATAATGACCATGTGAGCAAGACAATCGACCTCAATCTCATCTGAAAAAACCACTCGCTTCCAATCCGTAATGGTCCAATTCTTGTAAGATTTGGCAAAATCTAAACGAGCTTGAATATTCTTATGTGAAAGAAGAGGCTTTTGCTTCTTCACACCAACCTCCTAACTTGCCGAATTTAATGTTCGCCACTCTGTCTAAACACTAATCTCATTAGCAAATTCCTGCCTAACTAATTTGCATGTCTCAATCCTCCAATTGTCACCGCTCTCATACACGCCCTCCTCAAGTGGTCTGAAATCACTTTTGGTCTTCCTCCTACCATAGTTTAGTATCAAGAAGATGTTTCTTTCAGATTCTCTCAACAACAGATTGACTAATAGCAAGCCATTTGGCTACTTTCCGTGTGTTCCATCCCTTTTGTAGCAATGATACTACACTATTCTACTTTTCATAAGACAATGGCCTTATCATAGTATGGAACAACTAAAAATGCAATATACTACTTGAGAAGGAGAAGAGACACTCTTGCTTACTTACAACAATCATTGTTGAATTGAAACTGTCAATATATAGAAGAAGTGGAGGTGTAAACATGCAAGACCAAAAGTGAGTCAGTGAAAGACTCTTTTAGAATTAAATATCTCAACCACTTTTGCAGATCTTTCATTAAAACTTCCATGCATCAGTAGGCACTTAAAAAACCTATCATCTACTCTTGATGACACCTCTAAATCGTCATTAATGCAATAGATATTTCAAATTATACTAAACATGAACAAACAATGACTCGTTTATGTGAGTCCCTGTAATAGTTAGCTAAGTTAGGATTTCTTACTTTGACTTCAACCAAATCATGTATTTCTTGATCTTAACCCCTATGCTTTGAGAGACCATTTTCTGGCCGTTTTTTTAGGGCTGAACGAGGTCAAAAAAATAAAATTTTGAATAAAATAAAATAATTTTCTAATGGGAAATCAAATCTACTGTTCAATCTAACTTGTATCATGCCAATCCAAGTTAAACTGCATCTAGGGGAATTTTTCAAAAACAAACACTTCTACATTGTCCAGTGTACAAAATTTACTATTTGGGAAAAGTGATGTTCTTTTCATCAACTCTTTTCCTATTTTTTCTTTTTATGATGAAAATTAAAAATCCTAACCAATGATACCAAATTTTGAATTCTAAAAATATAAAATGTAATTTTTGTGAAATTTTAAAGTTAATTGCTTCTAATTTCATTTAGTGAAGAGCTAAAAATATTTTTAGAAATTCGACTGTATGGATAATTTTCAAATATCATGGTTTTCATTTTTTTTGGTTGAATAAACTTCATCAAAGTTATGGAAGTCACATTTTATTATACATCTTAGTTTTGCTCTATACCCCTCGGGCCTTTAGAGGTTAATTAAAATTGAATATGCAATTGAGGTTGGAAACAATCTGAATTGAACATTCACTGACCCCATCTACTTCTTTTAATGAAAAAATGATTTAAAACTAATTTTTGATATAAATTATTTCAAAACCTAGTTAACTTAGACTTTTATGATAGATACTTGAAAGAAATTCTATTTGAACATGTTATTATCTATTATTTTGTGATATGATGTTAATTTTTTTGTTTATTTATGAAACTAAACTATACCATTTATAGATTACAATAGTATGAACGCATTCTTGAAATTTGAACAAAACATTATTGGTTTAAATCCTTCAAATAGTTAACCGAAAAACTACTTCTTCAACTTTTTTGCACAAAAGTTGAGAATAGTGTTAAAAAGTAGTTCTTTGGTCAATAGTTTGAAGGGTAAAAACAAACAATTTTTTGTTCGAAATTTGATAGTACACTCATATTGCTATAATCTATAAATGGATTTTAATTTCTAAAAATAATAATTAAGAAACACATGATCACTTGATCAATGATAATAGTATGTATGATATATTTAAAGAAAATTAACGTAAAAGTCTTCTATGACTTGATTATCTAATTATCATTATTTAATATGAATTTATTTCAAGTTTTGACTAATTAAAGTATGTAATGGCAAAACTTGTCAAATTTACCATGCTTTCTTCTATAGACGACTTTGCAAGTATTGAATTCTAGCTAGGTTTTATCACAATACCAATAAGGTAAACATAACCATGACCACCCAACACTCAGTTCCATCCTCATGTACTAGTAGTGTACATTCTAGAACACAAATGTATACAACTAGTAAATGAGGGCGAAATTAATTGTTGGGTGGTAATGGGTATGTCTACCTCATTCTGAACATAGATTGGAACTCATAAGATAACCATTGGTGATAAAAGATACGGTAAGATGAACCAAGATATCGTTTTTGGTCGTCAGGATCGACAAAAAGTAATTATAAAAGACAAGCCCAAATGTTTAGGAAATCATTTTTTCAAAAAAATTCACTTACACCGGTGTATGTTGAAAAAGTAAATCTTTAAAAATATTCACATAATTTGGCATTTGTTGAATAGCAATTTTCCAAAATAAAATAAAATTTGTCATGACTTGCCAACCCTGACGGCTGGATCTGGTAGTAAACCACTGAAGCAATTTTTGCCAAATACTTGACGCAATTGAGTTACAGACTGGAGCTGTCCCATATTGTGGTTCCCAGATGCTGTGAATTAGGCTATTGCACTACAAAGTACCAGATTTATATAAACTGCACCATTATACCTGGAAGGCAAGATTGGCAAAATATAATTATAAAAGAGAAGCCCAACCTTGTAGAAAATATATTTTTCAATTCTTTTTTATTTTCTGTGGTGAAATAGACAATCTTAACTAATATTCACATAATCTCAAAAAATAATTTATATCATCTCGACAAAAGAATTAAATATTAGGCATGAGCTACTGACCCTGTCTTTCGGGTACGACATTCCATACATTTATTGCCGGCCACATTGAAATTTACATCAAGTCTTACATCACACTGTAACATTTTTACTTATAACAAATGTTTAAGTGTGTCAAGGACTAAATCATACATGACTTTAAACTAATCGATTTTATTTTTAAAGAGTTGAAAATGATACTTTTTCATAGCTAAAAGTGATTTTTTTTTATTAAGATTACTTTGGCCCACAACAATTGCATAGAAAAGTGTACTTTATCAAAGATTTGCTCAAACTTGGATAAATAAAGCTACAATATCACAATGTTCACATTGAGCATAGACATAACCCATTACGACCAAACACTCAATTCCGCCCCATGTACAAATGGTGTACATTCTAGATTATAAATGTACACCCCTAGTACACGAGGGTAGAATTGTTCAATGGAGTTTTTTAAATCCTCTAGTCGTCTTAATGACAAGGGGATTAAATTGCCCCCTATTTTGGACTTGTTAAGGGCCACCTAAAAAAATAACCCCCTCCTATGATTTAAATTTTTTTTCCAAGTAGGTCCCCCTAAAGCAATTTGGGGTTGTAGGCCTCAAACTCCTAACAAAATTTCCATTTTGGGCACCCTAGGGTGCTGAAAATCAAATTAAAAATATAAAATGGGACCCTCATGAACAGTGGCCATCCGGGGTTCTAAACAACGGGTTGTTCAATTGATGGAAATGAGTATGTTTACCTTGAAGGTTGAGTTTCCTCTTACAGTACATAAGGGTTAGATTTGACAGCCTGGTGTCAAAATTGAATCTCCATGTCATAATTGTGAGGGCCACGGCACCCTGAACCAACCACAAGATGAAATGTGGCACTTTTGAAGAAAAAAATACTGAATTTGTGTTGATGAAGAATTTCCACGAATATGATTCAACCCAGAGAATGGAAGAGACGCAGATTGATCTCATGTTCAGGGTCAATATTTCCAACAAGACACCCTGTGAGAAAGTGCAACTTGCACTACCCAAAAAGTCACATGCAGGGCAAGAACAAAATTGGCACATCAGAATTGTGCAGCAAGTTTTAAATAAAATTTGTGTAACTACAAATATGTCAAACTCTTCAAACACAACTGAGCATGAATGTAATCAATTCCCTATTTTTCTACCGGTGCCAATAGTTATGTTCAAACTTTCAGGAATACTAGAGGAATTGAGACTGAATTCAAATCACTGTAGAACTGAAAGAGAATTTTCCATCAATCCAATTCGGAAAATAAAAACCTAATCCATATACATGCGTACATGCCCATTAAATACTACAAGAGCTTTCTGAATCACCGTGCAAGAGACCTTTTCTTTCTAGAAGAACCCTTTTATTCTTTCATATGTAAAGAATGGCCAATAAAGTTACAAAACTATATGACTACAACTAGATACCGTGACCTTCACTTTAAATTCAATCACAAACAATGCTTATGTTAAAAAGTGCATGTCCTTTTATCAAAAACACTACTCTTATTAAAAGTGCATGTGCAAGGTTGATGATTGCCAATCTCCTTCAATTCATAGCAAAACTTCAAAAACTACATTATAAGAGAGTAGATGATCAGATGAAATTCACAACCTAGATTTATAATCAGAATTTGGTGTCACATGCACTTTTCACATTGCACGTGCACTTTGGACAAGGAATTGCTTACCTATGACGACTACGGAAAGGTCTCAAAACCTGAGGCAACGCTGGCTATGGTTTATTCAGATGGTAATCCGCATGCATCCATGCTCAGAACAAAAACACTCAACATTCAATACAGGGAGTGACCACCATTAGGGTTTAGGGTTTAGGGTTTACGCTCAAAACGTGGTTATGGTCCATTCACATTTGGTGTTGGGAGTGGTGTTTAGTCTTGTCCAAAGGTGTACCGAAATTTGTTCTAAACACTCTTACAGAACAAGTGCTAATTTCTGTGCTCAGATGTGGGTTGAGAAAAAAAAAAAGCATCCTCGTGGAGAAATTGTGTGCTAAGAAGCATCGCCATGGATGCACTTGTACACAAAGGGCAAAACTACACTACCGGCATTCCATAGTCGTTTAACCCCTCAAGGACAACGGATTCATAATTTTAAAATGACAAATTCAATTGATTATATTGTGAAAAACATGATTTAGATGAGGCCAAATTTTATATCAGGAATTAGTGAAGAACATAGTAAGTGTTGGTAAAAAACAATAGCTTTGAATTGCAAGAAAACTACTAAAACAGACACATAAGACGTACTCAAAACTACATGAAAAGTCAATTTAGGCTTCTTGATCATTTAGGGGTTAAAGCGAAGCTCCTAAAGTGAGTTTTCCCTCTATTCTCTATTGTGGATACGCAAGATCCTGTGTATACAACAAGTAGAAAATTTTCAGTGTGCAAATGAATAATGCAAACTGTGACACAAACTAAACATCAAACGCTTCAATGGAAAGGTTTAGGTTCCAACCTGAGATTTTATAGTTTATGTGACTCCCGGAGGAGTGCACTCTACATTATGTTTGAGAATCACCTGCATTCATGACCCCCTCTAAAAATCCCAGTGTGCACAAGGGGTTGTATTTCCTAAAAACCTTTGTATACAAATCTATTCCGTCCTAAATATATATTTAATGTAAGTATACATCAATATTTTCAGCTCTAAACATGTTTATTGTATGTATACGTAATATGACAATGTTCAAATTAATACCCCTTCTGTGCACTCATGTATACTTGTACTTGTTTAGTACAATGCACCCCCCAGGATGTGACATTCCTTCACAAAAAAACTAGGTTACATACTCTTCTCCGATTATGGTCGTGCATAGGAGTTTCCAATGCAAGAAAAATCCTAAAATTGTGTAACCTTGAAACCTTGAAAGCATCACCATACTTGTTACTCTTCAAGCAAAAGCACATTCCATGGCCATGTTTCTCTCTTGTCTCTATTATGGCATACAACAAGCGCAAGTCCATCATCATCACCATCGTGTGCAAGTGAATGATGGAAACAAAATGCTTGAAATCATTCACACTAGTGATAGGCTTTGACCCCAGGGAGTGCACTCTTCAAGTATTGTAAATATACACGTGCGTGCACAAGAGGGGTATTATTGAGAACAAGCATGTACAAAATGTATGTATGGGAGACATTGCAATCGAGCAGGAAGTAATTATACATAGGGTGTGGAGATAAATGTCTCATTTTTAGCCCCTTTGTACATATGGAAATGTATTTTGAGGCTGTGAGATTTGTACATACATTGCTTGATCTTAGCACAAAAAAAGATGTATACATGGGTGTTTAAATAAGGGGGATGCACGCGCGTGATTCCTGGCTTTAATGAATAGTGCACTCCCTGAGGATTTGACCTTCTACATTCAAGAACAAAGAGAGCACCTGTGTCTTTTGCATCCGAGACTTGGACATGAGCTGCTGTCTTTGCATGTTTGCTCAAGTTATGCACAAGTGAATGTGATCAGGAATATGACACCTGATCAATGTACTTGCCTTTGCATATGTTTCTTCCAATTTCTCTAAAAGAAAGTCTACAGTTTTAATTATGTGCAAAACCTCAGACAACATCATAGGTATGTTTCAAGACCACCAAATGGTTCCATTTGTTTCCCTGTCTACCAAATCCCGAATCCGGAGTGGTCTATTTCAGTGATTTTTTTTTCCAATTTTTCCTCGTAGCCAGGTTTTTCCCCAATACTCATGTGATATTGGGGTGATACCATGTTGATGTCTAGATAATACTTGGGCAAAATTTGGCTCGGGGGGTGCACCGTACTAAACATGTACGAGTATACGTGAGTGCACAGGAGGGATATTAATTTGAACATTGCCGTATTACGTATACATACAATGAACATATTTACAGCTGAAAATATTGAAGTATACATACATTAAACATATATTTAGGATGTAATAGATCTGTATACAAAAGTTTTAGATATAAACCCCTCGTATACAAGGGGGTTTTCAGAGGGGGTCATGAACGCACGTGATTCTCAAATATAATGTAGAGTGCACCTCCCGAGAAATTTGGCTATAGACTGTAATACTTTCTTAGTATTTGGCTATTTTTTCTTCCCTGTTTTCAAAAACCCTTTATGAAAATTAGCCACGAAATTGGAGTGGAGCAAATTGGTTAAATATTGCATAAAATCACTCGTCTATTTGATTCAGTTTTCAATTACCAGACTTATTTGTTTGTAGTAAGTGTATTTTCAATATGACTTTTCATTCTGGTTTTACTTTGTTTTGTATAAGTTACTCTTAGACTCGGGGGAATTTTGTTCCACTGCCAGCACGTGCTAGATTCTCTCTTGGTGTAAGATCGTGTTGTTCACATTGTTGTTTATGGGTGTAATTCTCATGAATATTTGCAGTGCAGGTCAGTCTGCAGTTCCAAAAGTATTAGAAATTAAGCAGTCCATGGGCCCAAGTCGGTATACATTTTCTGGCATGACATAATTCTGTAACACCATCTGTATGTACCTTGGGATAGCCCTGTGATCCCTTCCTCGTGGATCTTCTTCTGATGAAGATTTTAGAGAATTTTTTTGGGACCCAGAGAAACACAGCTATGACTAATAATTTCATGGGAGGGCAGAGTTGAGATTGAGATTGAGATTGCCAGAGGGGTTGTTTATGAAAAGGTACAAGTTAACTTCATACCGGTGGTCTGATGAAAAATCAGGGTTTATATGAAAATTTGAGAATATCTAATAATTCGAGGGTTCGTCCACAAAAATCAGCCAATTCCTCTCATGTCTAACAATTGAGTCCTGAAGCTGGGACCGAGCTGCCTTGTTGATAGGTCTATTGAATTCTACAAGCTTGCACAATAGCCTACTCCAGGAAATCAGAACCAGTTGTGGCAGCTTCAGATTGGTTGTAAGCAGTACAGTTACAACTTGTAATGTATTTTCCTATGCACACAATGTTCGTAGTGTATTCCAAATCTTTGCAGAGAATTCCTCCTCATCTCTTTCTATTCTCAACTCTTCATAGTGTACTTCTCAAAATAAGACTCTATTAATGTGTGTCATACAATGTTGTAGGCTATGCTAGATAGAGTACTCCATGGGCTCACCACGTCATGTAGTGGGTGCATGCTAACACCTCGTCGCTTCGCGACTCAAAGATAGCATGCACCCGCTACATGCCGTAGCAGAGCCCATGGAGTACTCTATCTAGTACAAAGACTCCCTTGGAACTGTGCACAATGCACATGTAAGACTATCCTTTTGGTCAGTAACCTGAGCTTGCGTTATGTTCCCTGAAGGCTAAACCCTTACCTACATCAAACTTTAAAGCCTCGTCTGTAAGCCTGAACCCTCAATTCTCGTTGTTGTCTCCGTTGAAGATTGCCGAAACTGTAAAGGTACTACGGTAATCTATGCATGACCGTGCTAAATTCTACAAACACAGAACTGTGCACGATGCACATACAGTAATATGACGATCCTTTTGGTCAAAAGCCTTCAGGAGCTTGCGTTATGTACATTGATCAAACCCTAAAACCATAAACCCTTACCTGCATCAAACTCTAAAGCCTCGTCTGTAAGCCTCAAGCCTCAATTCTCCGTCTTCGATTCCCGCACGAAGCTCTCCCACCGTTCAAGCGCTGGTCCAAAGTGGACGCAAGTACCAAAATCGAACGCCTGCGGGTGCCGGTCAAGGATGAACGCTTGCGCTTGCTCACTCGTGAGACCCAAGGACTTGACCAAGAACGCAGCGATCACAGTGCACGAGCGCTGCTTTCCTTCGGCGCAATGCACCAACACCGGCCCCCGAGCCAAATTTTCCATGGAGTATTGCTCAATCAAGGAGCATATCTTAGGGAAAAACTGGAGCATCTGCTCCTGCTCGTTCTCCCCGCCGTCGACGTCGTACACTGGGAAGCGCCGGAAGAACACAAGGTCGTCGAGCAGGGCGCTCTTGGGCACCTCTTCCGTGATGTTCAAAACGCACCCGAACGAGAAAACCTCGGGCGCTATGGCCGCAATTTCGTCCCCCACGTAGAGCTTGGAAAGAATTTGCGTCGAAGGCATGATTATTTGTTGTTCACCGAAACCAGACCTGTTCTGTAGATTGATGATTCAATGAATGAATTGCAATATGCACCCGGGTTACCAACTATTCACCGAAACCCAGACCTGTTCTGTCGATCGAGAGCCTGCGATGATGATTCAAGGAATGAATTGCAATTTGCAGCCGGGCCACCAACAATTATGCCGCGCGAGAGAAAGATCTTGATGCTGCAGATTGCTGTGCAGGGCCTGAGCGCTATGCTTCAGTTCCTCACCCTCCGAGACATGGACATCTTTTACTTTCCCAAACAAGCGGCTAGTTGCGTACTCTCTGCCTTCGTATTTACCCTACATTTACTTTTACATATTGTTTACCCATGTAACTCCTCAAAAACGAAGCGTTTCCGTCGTCTTTCCCCTGGTGGGGCAGAGACAATAAAATAACTTGCCAGTCACAGACTCACGGCCTCATAGCGTAATAGCATAAATAGATAGAAACTCTGACCTCTTTCAAGGCCAGCGTGAATAAAGTGTCTGTTCGAAATCGTAATAGCATAACATTCAGTAGCCTCTTTGACTGTTGCCTTCCCTCCAACAAAATGATGTGGAATATTTTGCATCATTTCATCCCACAATGAAATGATGTGGAATATTTCACATCACATCACATCAGTAGCTATGAGGACAGGTGGCATTAACCCCTAAGTGACCGATCGACCATTTCTTGGTCGCAGCCCAAATAGCAGTGACTGCCCATGGTCAGGAAATGACATTTTTCAAGCTTTGACTTTTTGTCAAAATTGGAGGTAGAGATCTAGTGTTGTTTGATACATTTCATTTGCAATATTGAGGTTTATTAAGGAATTTTTCAAAGACAAAGACCTCAATATTGTCCAAGTGTTATAAAACTTACTATTTCCGGAAACTAATGATATTTTCTCATCTGAAAATTTTGCCTTTTAAAATTTTAGAAAAGAATGTCTAGTTTTAACCAATCATACCAAATTTTCAAATTTCAAAAATAGAATATATAATTTTGGTGAAATTTAAATGGTAAATACTTTTAAATTCATTAAATGAGTATCTAAAACTATTTTTGGAAGTTCGACCTTCTAAATAATTACTAAACATCATGCTTCTCATTTTTTCTTTTGGACCAAACTTTTTCAAAGTTGTAGAAGTAACATTTTATAACAATCTAGGTTTTGCATTTATCCCCTCTATCATTTAGGGGTTAAACAAGAGCAACTAACTATGGTGAACACTAATCGAAAGCACTCACTAAGACATAATTCAATAGTATCCTGTAATTGTTTATTTGATTCAATAGCCCATTCAATTACAGATGAGTGGTCACTCCATCTATAAAGGTGGATGACACTAAAAGGCAGCCTTCTTGAAAACTACTGAATGTTATGAGAGCAGTGCAATGTAGCACCCTTTTGAAAATTGGATCAAAAGTGAATCTTCACTTAGATTTGCTTTTCTAAGTAATGAAAGAATGCCATTTGCATTCTATGAATTTTGGGACTATTGTGTCATTGCCACGTAAACTTAGTTTCTAATTGTAACTAGACTTTGGTCCCATTGCAAAAGGGTATTAGCTCCCATTGCTCTATTATGCTATACTCACCATGACTTCAACACTGCATGATGGACTAGTGTAACCAAGGAGCAGGTTCGGCCAAAAGAAAAAAAATTAAAAAATCTAAGTACAAATGCCGGATTTTTTGGGATTTAAAAAAAATTACGAAAGGAAAAAAATGGATTTCGCGGAATATTCGTATTGCCAAAATTCATTTTTAGAAAAATTCCAGTAATAATTATTCAGTAAAAGGTTGCCAAACCTGCTCAAGATTGGGGTATGGTACTAAATTAAAAGTTCATCCCAGTTCACTCTTCCAACTGCCAACTCCATCACTGTTCGTCACAACTATGTTGAATACTAGTGGGCCTGTCGGCCACTCACATGCGTTTGCATTGATATATACTTGTTTGAGATTTTAAATAGAGTACCTTTTACTTATTTATGTTTAAATTGAGTTGAGCCCATGCCAATTGTTTAAAGTGCATATAGTTCAAATTTTCTATTTTTATACAATAAATATTGGTGATTGCAATCGTAGATCTCACCATATGGATAGAATCTATAATTCATAATGTACAACTTTTATTCATACATCAAGTTGAAAATATTCCTCTTCCTTGCATTTTATAATGCATCTTTGCAATTCTCTAAATCTAAAGAAGGGTGTGGGCACTTAGGAGTTAATATTCTAACCTCTTAATCTATCATAAAGACCGTATTCCATATCATAAAGACCTTTATTTTTTAATATTTATGTCTAGTTGATCCATATTTCTAAAGAGTATCAATTACAGTAACTTTAACTCAAAAAAATTATCTTTACTTGTGGTAAAGAAAGTAAAAGAATAAAAATAAACATAAATTCTACAAGGCTCTCTAAAAGTACTCCAAATTCAAAATCTATTTTAAAAAGTCTAGTTAATACTCAAAAGAAGAATCTTTATCTTTATCTTCATCTTGTTGCCTTTTTATATAAATCTAGTACTTCTTTGTTAAACCTCTTTAATATGACACCATAGGCAAACGAGAAATGTGTTGCAACTCTCATTCGGTCTAGCTTCTCCAACAATTTTTGAATTGTCAAAACTCATTGTTCATTAATCCCTAAACGTCCCACGCCTTTCCAAATTTGGCAGTTTTGCAAAGATACATTATAAAATGCAACTACGAGGGATATTTTGAACTTGATGTATAAATAAAAGTTGTACATTAGGAATTTTAGATTCCATTCATGTGATTAGATGTGTGATTGCTCTCACCAATATTTTGTATAAAATTTGAATCTTGAAATTCAAAATTATTTTGTAATTTGATTACAAATAAGATATTGACAATCTGTGGATGAAATTTATTGTGATGGGTTGAAATGTAATACTCTAAGTGTAGTGATCTTTGGAGATATTTTGGTTGCTTAATTTTATGAGTTTATATTTTCAAAAGCACATTTAGACTAAAATCTTCGACTTTTCTTGGTGAATCACTACATCATGAAATGAGGCATATTTTTTTCACAAATCATCCCCTTTCTAATTGGATCACACATGCATGAAGCTATCTTGCCATAAGATTTTGTAGTATTTTTTTTTCTTGCAAAAAATGCATTACGGATCAGAAAACATGGATGAAATCTGTACATTGTCCAAAAAATGTATGTTTGGGCAGTTAGAGGTTAAATTCCCAATGATTTTCCAACATGAAATTAGAGACCGTTTTTAGCATCTAACAACATCACAACTGGTGGAGGACGATTATCAACGTTTTTGACTTCATCTTCTTCACAACCATTGCCCAGGCACTTGAAAGTCCTCATCCAATGCCAAATGCACAAGCTCGATTGTAGAATACCGTAGTACCATAGCTAGGTCGCCACCCCACGAACGAATATTATTGTTTTTTGAAAAATAAGGTTTGTTCCTCAAAAAATGAATTTCTTGATTTTTGTTTTAAAGCAAAAAATGATTAAAAATGGCCCAAAATAGCTTAGAAATAGCAAAATATAGTTAAAAATAGTTTATTCTATTTTAATTTTTTTGGTCCTCATGATTTCTGATTTTTTACGCTTTTTATTTTTTGAATTATTTTTTGGCAACCCAGCTAAGTTACTACAATATGAAGAACCAACAATACCGGTTAGAATTTAACCTGACCGGTATCTAATTTCATATTTTAGGTATACGCCTTCAATGATCTTTCTGATTACATATGAAGAACCAACAATACCGCCAGAATTTAACAAACCACAAATAGAACCACTTGCAATTCACATTTTTTGTATTCACCACCAAAACCACAACATTGGCACAACTAACCAAATAGGCATAATAAACACAATAATTGAAAATCTACAAATATCGTAACACAACATACAAATAGCCCAACCTACACCCCCTAATACACCCGTCAAAAGCACCAAATGGAACAAACTAATATACCCACCCTATACTAACACACAAACCACGAACATACTACCACTACCAAATTATGAAGTTAACATTACATTAAAATTCCCATCACAATACAACTATTACACTGATGGGTCATTTGTACCACCAAAAGAAGATGACGATGGGCACTGGGAAAAAGAAAAAGCGGGCTACGGAATTTACAACCCATTAAAAGTGGAAGTACATATATCAAAATTACTACTAGGCCTACAAATGAGCTCCATAGTCGAACTAATGGCCATACACGAAACACTTACATTAATCACCACTAAATACTCAAATGAACTCGCACACATTTTCACAGATTGCCTCAACTGCCTATATGTACTAAATACACAACTAAAAAACCCAACTCAATATAATAACTATGCCAATAAAACCATATTAACATATATGGTAGAGATGCTAAAAAGACGTACACAACCTACCACAATATACAAGGTTAAAGCACACGCCAAAATTGACGAAATGAACAAGCCAACTTGTAAAAGACGGTACCAAGAAAAGAAACTACCAATTCGCCAACAAACCATACGAATTTGCACATACTACACCATATTACTTCCAAAAAGATACATGACCCGAATCTAGAAAAGACCTGAGAAAGGTCTAGTCAGATGTCTAGAAAAATATATCATTAAATATGACCGCAAAAATAACCTAGAAATTCTAGCAGAACAATTCTCCAACTTTAATAAATGGACAATGAACCCCATTATTGATAACAAAATATCCAACAACTTTTGGACTAATCCAGCAATAACAGACTCACAAAAAACAAGTCTGTTGAAATTTCGCACCAGCCAATATATGGAACAAACTAGGAAACAACTAATCTTTGGTATACAAAGATTCCCCTAAAAAGCATGTTCCATTTGTAACTCACAAGACGCAGACACATGGCTTCATGTACTCCTCCTACGTAACCAACACCACATACATGCCCTTAGAACCAAAAGACATAACAAAGTAGTATGGGAACTAAGAAAAACAATTTTATCTTCGAATAAGTCAAAACACTACACTCTCATGAATGCAGGCACATTTAACCCTTTAGTGCCCAGGGTACTGTAGCAGACAGCTCTGGATTTCAGTGGGTTTTTCCAATGTGGTTGAGACTACCAAAAATAGAATGGGTTAAATTAGAAAGTAACCGTACAATTCTATTCTCAACTCGAGAGCACACATTTTATTAAAATTTGAGAATCGTCCGATGGTGGGATCGGAAGATTATAGTATGTATTTGAACTGTATAATGCACGCTCAAAAACGAGATTTTGGGGGGTGTGTGACTTCAAAGTTAAATAGAATTTGAGGTAAATTTTCAAAAATAAAAGCAAAAAAGTTCAGCTATGCCCTATATCAACACCTCTCCGTTGCAATCTTTCATATCAAAAATAGACTCACACATAATTATTGTGAGATTTATAAGTGAAAGTGACTTGTCCATGTACGGTTTAGGACAAAATTCTATACGTTGAAAATTGACAGGAGTGCGTACATTAGTCAAGATCGGATTACACACACTAATGGAAGATGACGAAGAGAACACAATCCAAAAAAATAAAACAAGATAACAAACTTCCAAACACAAGAAATACTACACAATACTGTAACCCAATTCGCTAATTTTGCACTTGGCCATATAATCATGCACTTGGCCCCCAAGCGCATTAAAAAAATAGTTTGAAAAAATCTCTTAAAAACAGAGATTTTTGTCTTTCTACAATCCCCTACACTATAAAGAAACAATTGTTTAATTTATTTCTCATCCTTATCTTTATCTTTTATTTTATCTTTATCTTTATCTTATCTTATCTTTTCTTTTATCTTGTATTTTATTCTTCTCTTCTTTCTTCTCTTCCTCTTGTCTTCCTTCTTCTTTTTCTTCTAGTCTTCCACTTGTCTTCTTCTTGTCTTCCTTCTTCTTTTTCTTCTAGTCTTCCACTTGTCTTCCTTCTTTTTCCTTCACCTTGCCATTTTGGAGTTTAAACAATAATTTAAAATAAAAATAAAAATCAGGGAGCAGGCTGAATCCAATACAGGCCCCGAAATGAAAAATGAAAAAAAAAAAAGATTTTTTTTTTTTTTTTTTTTTTTTTTCCGGATTTTCCGGGCAGGGAAGGTCCGCGCGCGCGGACCCTACTCTTATTTTTACCCTCCCTCCCTCACTCCCCCCTCTCCCCTATATAAACCTTCTCTCACTCTCCCTCCCTCACACTCTCCTTCCACCCCTTTTCCTCTCTTGTTCTTCTCCCTCTCTTCCTTCTCCCTTCTCCTCAATATAAAGGAAGAAGAGGGAGGAGGAAGGAAGTGTGAGGGAGGAAGAATGTGGGAGGGTTTATATAAGAGAGAGGGGAGAAAAAGGAAAGGAGAGGAGGGAAGTTGAGTGGGTCAAAATAAGAGTAGGGTCCGCGCGCGCGGACCCTCCCTGCCCAGAAAATCCGGAAAAAAAAATAAATCATTTTTTAATTTTTTTTTTCATTTCAGAGCCTGTATTGGATTCAGCCTGCTCCCTGATTTTTATTTTATTTTTAATTATCGTTTAAACTCCAAAAATGGCAAGGTGAAGAAAAAAAAAGGAAGACAAGTGGAAGACTAGAAGAAAAAGAAGATGGAAGACAAGAGGAAGACAAGAAAGAAGACAAGGAAAAAAAACAAGATAAAAGAAAAAGAAAAGATAAAGATAAAGATATAAGATAAAGATAAGGATAAAAAATAAATTAAATAATTGTTTCTTTACAATGAATAGATTGTAGAAAGACAAAAATCCCTGTTTTTTACAAAAAAATTCAAACAAATTTTTTTAAAGTCAAGTTTGCTCATGAAATGAGTGCACTTGGCCAAGTGCAAAATTAGGGAATTGGGTGTTTACATATGTTGTATTTGTAAGTATTTACTGTATTTTCAAGTATTTGCAGTATTTTTGCGTTCTGTTGATAGGTATTTTGATAGTTGTACAATTCCAAATTGAAAATTTCTTTTTCTGGAAGGTGCGTAATGTATGTGCGCAAATCTGAACTTCAAAACTGAAGTTCCAATTCTTCACGGATTCTCTGCTATTTGCATTTCGGACGTTGTAGTGACCATAATGTGGTTTGCTGGGTACTAAAGGGTTAACAACAATCCACAAGAAAATACAATACCCCCATGGCTACTACCATGCACATGTGGACATCAAAGATGCTACTGTAACGCCAGATTTAAACTTGACGTTCTATGCATTAAAGGCCTTCCATACCAAAGTGCCCCACTGTTAAGTCTCGAAAACAATTTCACAATACAATTTATTGAATTCACCTACACTAACGACAAATTCTCACCAGAAACAATTGGCAACAAAATACTAAAATATCAACCACTAATTAATAGTATCATTCAACAAGGATGGAAAGTAGACCCACTCATAGTCATCACGGCTGGAGCTAGAGGAACTACACGCGCTCCCTCAATGAAACAACTTGAAACAAAATGCAGTCTTTGTGAAACCTCCATAAAACACACATTCAAAGCAATAAACACTATTGCTATACACCATGCCGGATCAATCTTTCTACATAAAAGACGAATAGAAAACAACCAATCAATACTAACATAATAGGAAAATACAAATTTAAAGGGGGTTAGTGGTGAAGACCACTATTTACTCTTTTTTGATCGCTAGTTCAATACAAGCACTTGTCTCAGGAGTAAGATAGGGCTGGTTGGTTGGTACAAATTTCCTGCCAAGATAAGTCACTAGCAGCACCAAGTCATGTATATCACACCACTGGTCAAAAGAACGTGAATCAAACTTGGACCTCACAAATGTGATACATCGCCCTTCACCAATCAACCAAACAACTTATGACTTGGCAATATTACTAAATACAAAAACATACCTTATACCCAAAACAAATTCCCAATCATCAAACTTTTATTATGTTACTTGTTACTAAAGTGTCCATTCCCGGCAGGGGAGAGTAGTTTTGTTCCAATGGCCCTTTGTCCAGTGGGCACCGGGTCATTGACATTACGAACGGACACTGTATTCACACCGGCCTTGAAAAGAGAACCGGTGTTTCTATCCATCCTAATCTTTCTGTAATTTCCACATAATCAAGCACTCCAAGCTTCAACTTCCGCATAACTTAAGAGCTGATAATTCGTCCCACTTTTTTTCATTCTCACTTTTTCACGTACGTCATCATTGGCAAAGTCTGCATTCCAAGAAGGTGGCAAAATACATATATCCACCATGAATTGCATATCACTTGCGGATCCATTTCCTGCAACATTTTATAGGACCACATAATAGCTGGTCTAATAATCAGTACAAGTCTTGTGTGTCATTCTCTTCAAATTAAAAAGAGAAACCCGCTCTAACAACTTTGATTTTTACCAAATCTTAACCCTTTAGTGCCCAGGTAACCGCTTGTGGTCACTAGATCACTAGAAAATGAAATGTTGTAAAATCCGTGAACCATCTCAGTCTGATGTCTAACTAAGTTCAGAAGTGTAACTTTTAATTCTGCACATGATGCAAAAAGAAAATTTGGAATTTGACTTAGCTATCTAAATACCTATGTACAAAACACCAAAATACTGCAAATACCTCAAAAGACAACAAATACTTACAAATACAACACATGTACTATGTGGTAATTATTGTGTTTGGAAGTCTGTTATCTTGTATTTTTTTTGGATTGTGTTCTCTTGTTCATGTTCCATTAGTGTATGTAGTCCGATCTTGATCAATGTACCAACTCCTTTCTTATTTTAACGTATAAATTTTGTCCTAAACCGTACATGGATAAGTCACTTTCACTTATAAAATTCACAATAATTATGTATGAGTCCGTTCTTGACATGAAAGGTTGCAATGGAGAGGTGTTGGCACAAGTCATTTTTGAAAATTTAACCCAAATTCTATTTAACCTTGAAGTCACACACCCCCCAAAATCTCATTTTTGAGTGTACATTATACGGTTCAAAGACATACTATAATCTTCCAATCCAACGGTCCGATCTTACCAAGATTTAACCGACACTTGTTTCATTAAGCTATGCTTACATTTATACGGTTGAATACTATTAATGATATCCCTAATTTCAGCAGAGAAAGTTTTTAAAAAACATCACCCAAAAAACTGTGGTTTCTTCAGAACCACCCTGGGCACTATAGGATTAAACGACGCAACGATGTCATTTTATTATTGAGCCTAGTCATCCAATCATGAAAGATGTCAACCGCTTCATCCAAGCTGTGGCATTAGCATAATAAAACACTTATTGTGCCAGTTGCCATCTTGCAAAGCATCGAGGCTTCTGGGACGCATACACCACCACCAACTTCAATTTGTGAGTTCTAGTACAATTTGAAGCCATGGAAGTATCTCCCGATCTTTTGGAATATTTTTGCCTTTTGCTTTTATTACCTTGAGCAAGGGTTTTTTTTTTTTTTTTTTTTTTTTTTTTTTTTTTTGGTCAATAAAACAAGCATGTTTGGCCCATAATGTACACGTCCTCGGGTTTGTAATTTTATATGAAAAGAGGCATCTTGGGTAACGCTAGATTGACTCCTCTAGAATCCACATTGCGCTTTCTCCGTGCATATATACCCTACAACACAACAAATTCAATGGCATTTGAGGTGTGCTCAAAATGATCCATTCCCAATACAATGCATTGTCTATTAAGCAATTTCACTCCAAATTTGATTAAAAAATTACAATTTTTTGATGCTAACAGTGGGGGATTTAAGCTACATTATTTTTACTAAAAGAAATGCTTCCAGCATGGAGATATTTATATTTGAAAATAATAAGCAATTCAAAGTTTTCACATATTTTTGGTCGTATTAAATTTCCTTTGTACATTTTGTCCATTCTTATTCATTTTGACTAACATTTTTTCTCCAATCAAGGAAGATGATTCCTAGTCTTAGTATCCTTCGATCCAACTTTTGAATTGAAAATAGTTTATTTTGCTAAAATTTAATTAGAAAATTTGTAAAATTGGTTCTAAAGTTTTAAATGTGAATATTTTCACACTAAAAGCTTATTTTTTGTAAAAGAAATTAGTAACTTCATCTTCATTTTGTGAGCTTTTCAAGTATATAAAACGATTATAAAATTTGGAACAAATGAGCTTAATATAAGTCAATTCTTTGGGGAATGGATCTTTTTGAGCCAAACTATAGGTATAAACTACTATATCACATATATAATACATCTAAATACGAGAATATCATTGTGAAGAAGTTGATCTCAAGAAATATAACTTCTACCTTACAATGTTATTTTGGGCGGGTGTTTAAACTTTTCAAGCCATCGATTTTAGATTTTAAAGTCTTTGTACTCTTGAGCTTTCTCAAATTGATTAGCATTCAAGTTTGGAAATCGATCAATGAAAGTCTCTTGGAACCTTTGACGCGCCTGCGTCCATATAATGGACGACGAACAAATTGCAACCTTTCTCTTGACTACATCCTGCACGGTTTTTCATCCATCCAAATTGCTCTTGGTTCTTGTGCTAGTTGACTATCATTTGTACCGTATGGATCTTCAAAATAAGATAATGTGATTTTTTTTAATAAAAAGAACACAATTGGTTTATGTCAAGTTTCATTCGTAGGTCAAAAAGTGAGACCTTAAACATGATTTTCCAAAATGAGTAGAATCAAATAATGGAATCCATACCATCTCGTAGTGCATGTTATTCCAATTTCATTACAATATTTTCTAATTTATTTGTGTTGATTTGAGATTTTAAAATGAATTTCAAGAGAAAACCTTGCAAAATTAATTTTAAAACATTAATAAAAAGATATGATGAATCCAACCATACGTATGTGATCTTCACATTGACATTTAGAACTTTGCTTTGTACATCAACTCCATTTTTTTTTTCCATCAAATATTTTATAACGAATCTTTGAAAACAATGTTGAATCGAGCCGTCAAAGGGTTAACTCCTAAACATCCTCAACCTCTTTAAATTGGGCAATTTTGCAAAAATGCATTATAAAATGCAACTAAAAGGGATATTTTGAATATGATGTATGAATAAAATTTGTACATAATGAATTTTAGATTCTATCCTGACGGTCAAATCTACGATACTATAACCAATATTTTTCTATAAAATTTGAAATATAAATTTCAAAATTCTTTTGTAATTTGATTACGAATAAGTTATTGACAATGTATGGATGAATTTTTTAGAGATGGGTTGAAGTGTAATACTCTAAGTGTAGTGATTTTTGGAGAATTTTTGGTTGCTTAATTTTATGAGTTGACTTTTTCAAGTGCACATTTAGATTAAAATCTTCAAAATTTTGGTGAATCGCTACAACTTAATATGAACCATAAAATTTCACAAATCATCCCCTTTCTAACCGGATCACACATGCATGAAGCTAGCTTCCCAAAAATCTTTAGTAAAAAATTCACTTCATCAAAAGTCAATGACAAATGAGAAAAACAACTTTGTTTCTGTACAGTGGGGTACCAATCAAAATGTCGTTTTCGAATTCGCAGTGAGAAAAAATTCAGTACTGCCAACTTTGAAAGCCTCCCGAGAGCTCAAAAATTGGTATCTTACCACGAAATTTTTACCAAAGAATTGTCTTTAAGTTAATTATATGTATGCCAAATTTCAAGGCCAAAAGATTCACCAAAAAAAAGTTATTCAAAATCTACCAACATTGGTAGCTGTGGAAATGTTTTCACTGCTGCCAACTTTGACAGCCTCCCAAAGATTGAATTTTTTTTTTTTGCCATGAAATTATTGAAACAAAAACCTCTTTATGTTAATAAAATATGATAAAAATTTCAAGGCCAAAAGATTAATACAAAAAAAGATATTAACAATCTACCAACATGTGTAGTTGTGGGAAACAATGGGGGAAACCATTTCATTGCTACCAACTTTGACACCCTCCCAACGGTTGAGAAATTGTCTATTTACTATGAAATTTTTGGCACAACATGCTCTTTATGATAACAACATTCATGCCAAATTTCAAGGTCAAAAAATTTATACAAAAAAAAATTATTTACAATCTACCAATGTGTGTAGTTGTGAGATACCTTTTATTAAAGACATTGAAATTGTTGAATTATGTCAGACAATCATGCTTCTAGATTGAAATTCTCGAGATGATGCAATCTCTAATCATAAATGCTTTTCAAAAAAATCAAGGATAGCCAAATTTAGTTGTGTGCACTTGTCACATCTCAAAGTATGTGAAGAATGGAGACAAACACACCTTTTGGTGACGCTCGATTGGCGTGCAAATTCTCCCGATCTCAATCCAATTGAGAACCTTTGGAAGATTTTGAAAGATGTTGTGCAACATGGCCCAATATGTCCAAAAAATTTAGATGACTTGAAGGTAGTTATTGAAAGAGAGTGGAGGTTTATTAACCCCTAAAGGACCGGGGGTGTTTTAGCTTAGCTCTTGTTTTCTTGACTAGCTCTTGTAGCAAGCTCAATTTCTTATTAGTGTGGGGTAATTTTCACAATCGGCACCGTTGAAACTAAAGATAACTTACATAGCTTGTTTATGAAAAAAAGATCAACAAGATCGCACAATTTTTGAGAAAATGCCACCGTTGAGAAGATTGATGAAAATTGTTCGGGCAGGGGGTACTTTGTACTTATGCTGAAATCGGATTGCTTGAAAGTGCTCCAAAACATCTGAAATTTTTACCACATGTAAAGAACATCATGACCCTCATGTGGAATTTTTTTCGTCAAATTCTGAGGTGTAGAAAAAAAGATATGGGACTCTGAAGTCTCTAAGCAAGGAGATTGGGCCCAAAAACTGAAATTCTTTTTACTGCCCCATGTCCAACCCAGTTTGGAGCATGGTATGGAGCATGGGATGGAGCTGATTCATCTCCCAAGGCTCTTCTCCCAATGATGTGTAACAACCCATTGAGAGCACTTGTGAGAGCAAAGTCACAGGCCATGTTTAAGCTCCTGATCAAGCCCATTTGTTCCAAGCCCATCTGTTCATGCTCAAGCCCATTTGGGTTGATCATGTACTTAAATTTTTTAGCAATGTAAATTATATAATAATTATCTAATAAAATATTTAACAAAAATGTTCAACCTATAGCTTATAAAATATATAACAAATATATTCATAACTCATAAAACAACATAGAACACATAAATTTCATCAAATAAGGAATGAAATTATCGTAACTCATAATACATAGCCAATAAATCCGTACTCATAATAGAGTGCAAATAAAGCATGACACATATGGACATGAAAAAAAGTCTCAATAAAAATCACAAATGACATGCGAATAGTACATGATCATCAACTATGGCGTGCCACAAAGCAATCGCCCATGCAAACTGGAATGTCTCCACATGTGGGGCAATAAAACTGTTGCCGCTTCCCGCATATAACACACTTTTTCCGCGTTACTTTTCCCTCGCTACGTGTCCAAAACAAGGTATAATGCAATGCATCTGGATTGGGAATGCCTGCTCGGAGAGGAATGACACGCCTGCGCTGCACACTGGAAGTACACATCTTGGTGGCCACTTCATAGTGAAATTTTATTCTGCTCATCACACTTTCACCCATCCTTTGCATACGAGCACGGTACAAAATATAGGCATTGACAAGAGATGTATCTAGTAAATGTAACAAAATCCTATGCCACCATTTGTGATCCCGTGTTTGTACAGAATAATTGCCCCGCAATTGATCTTGCACATCTACTCCCCGCATGTGGTCTTGGTAATGTACCAATGCGGGTGAGCAAGGGATGTTTTTTACGGCATTTTTATGCCATCTGCCCACAAACAACTCATTTGTTGCATCTATGGGGGACACGGCCGTAGTCAAAATTGTCACTGGCTTGTTATCAAGCCAAGTGACAGCGGCCAATTGATGTGATGCGTGCATTCGCCACCACATTGTACCACGAGGAACTGCTCTAAGGGCTTTACCCTTGTCAATCGTCAATGCACTTGGCCAACCTCGCCTATTGGTTCTACAAGTCCCAGTAGCTCTGAAACCGAGCTTCAAAAGATCCCAAAATAAAATTGGACTTGTAAACCAATTATCGCAAGTGATCACATGTCCCATGTGCTCCAACCCGCTCACTAAACTAGTCACCACTTTGTAACCGGCATTTTGATCTTCACCCTCACATTCTTCACTTTTACCGCAATAAATTCCCATTTTTTGAACATACTTTGACACACTATTTGCTAAACACCAAATTTTTATGCCATATTGTGTGGGCTTTGCCTTCATGTATTGTCTAATAGGTGAATATTTCCCGCAATACTTTACCATCATCTCATCAATGGTAAGGTTTTGCTCGGGCTGCCAGTATTGGGAATACAACGCATTATGCTCGCGCACTAACCACTCACACTTGGCGATTTTGCTATAACTTGGTTCATCTTTATTTGTAGTTATGTGGTCGTTATCAACAAGATGTATACATCTCAATATGTCCTCAAATCTTCTTCTACACATTATAGAGCTAATTTCTCGCGAATGGAACATATCAATAGAGGACCAATGCAATCTTTGGTTTGGAATTTTTTAGGCCCATGAAAATTACAATTCCAAACCAAGATTTCAATTCGGACACGGTCAAATACACCCACTTTGCACCACCTACTGTGCCATTTTTCCCGTTAGATCGACCGGCATACAAATTCGTCATGCGTACAATTTTGCGCATCATTTCTAGTGGCCAAAACAACATCAAATACTCCTCTAAACTCTCAAACTCGCCCAATCCGTCCTTGAAACCTTCGGACCCACCTCGCCACTCAACATGTGGAATAGACGATACCGGGGAATTCCACATGTGTTCCGCAAACCTTTCTTTCTCGGATAACCCATCAAGATAGTCAAAATCCCCATACCCTATGCCAAGTTCGTAGTCCGCCCTATTAGACTCCATAAACCAAGTTCTGGTTTTTGGAGTCAATCTATTCGTGGTTTCCAAGGGGTCCTCCTCACCTTGGTCACTCGGGTAGTAGTCACTATCATTGTCACTAGGATATTCCCCAGAAAGAGCCCACATTTGTTGTGTGGGCACTTCAAGGACATCATCATTTTCATCCACCCATTCTACTACAACATCGGGTACATCGTGCAATCCACGGGAAGGTCACTCCATTGTCAAGTTGAAAACCACGTGCGAACAAAATAAATCTAAGTTTTCTAAGTTGCATCACCAAAATGGGTCAAAATTTTATCAATTTTTTTTCATGAGTAGATATATTCAGTATCTATTACATAGTAAAAAAAAGATAACCAAATTTGATGATCTTTCTTTTTTTATAAAACATACCGTTTCTAACTAGAATGACGTAGAAATGAACTAAAACAATTACTAAAAAAAATGAAGATGACTAAAAATTTCAAAAACATATACAAAAGTTGTTATCAATGGTTACGTATATGTAGAAAAAATATCATAATTTTTAAAATTATTTATGGCATACAATATAGGGGTAGCAAACTTTGTTCGCACGTGGTGTTCAACTTGACAATGGAGTGACCTCCCCGGGGTGCAATCCAAAAATACCATACAATTGGACGCTCAAAAATGTCAAACCATAGGCCGGTTCGTAATATTCGTTCATGACAATTCCCCAGAGGTAGTCAGACTCTGAGAAATTGACATCTAACCACAAGACATCGGGGAGTTCAATACACGGGACCCTCACAACTTGACCACAACGTCCAAGCGCATGCAACGATGGAATAAGCGGCCTCTTAGAATTGGATCTCAAACCCGATTTTAAATGAAGCGACTTTTGCGATAAATTAGAGGAACCTACTCCATGCAAACGGGAATTAGAACCCAAGGGCTCACTTTCATTATCATAAGTGAACAAGGATTTTTGGCTCGTGGACCCGGGCTCTACCGCTTTAGAGGACGTCCTAGCCTCGCTACGTCCCAGCCTCACTACGAACAACAACATGATCACAACCCACATTCACAGTAGGGCTCCCGGTGCCAGAAATGTTGATAATAACAGGAGGAGGGGTGGTCTTACACCGCTTGCGAGCTCGGCCCATCGTTCTTCTCCTCGCTTGCTCGGTCTGGCCACAAGCGCCTCACTGCAGAATTGACACTCGCTGGAAAGGATCCCACTTCTCCCTCGCTCCGTCGTTGGCGCCACCCCAACCGATGCGCCACCAAACGCCTCCACAAGTATCGCAGGTTCCTTGCCACCGGCTTTTTTGGCAATCTCACACCCGTTGGTCGCGGAGCTGTGAGCAAAGTATCCTCATCCAAGAGGGAAACAAGGTCTGTTACAACATCCTCTGTTTTCTGCAAATCTTCTCTCACCCAAACAGCCACTGCAACTCTCGCTTCAGATAGCACACTGTGAGCTTCTCCAGGGACAGTGGCCATCTTTTATGGCCTTCAACTCTAGCTCAACTTCAACCCCCTGTAGTCACACGATGTTTGCTCTGCCGCTTTGCTCTGTTTGCTCTGCCGCTCTCAACCTCGAGGTTTCTCGACTCAGCCTCAACGTCGCCCTGCCCTCAACGACTGCCTCAACATCTGTCGCCCTGTCCTCGATCGCCCTCAACGACTGTCGCCCTGTCCTCGATCCAAGCAGTAATTGCTACCCCGGAGTTTCAAGTAAACCCCTGAAACCAACCTTCAAATTCCGATCGGCCGTTCAATCGACCTTTAAATTCAATCTGCCGTTCCCGTCGCCCTGTCCAACCAGCCCAAATCCCGAATTCCGATTCATCAACGGAACCTGACGAACCGAATTCCTCTCTGACCCATTTTCCGATTTCCAGTCCCAGTCCCAGAACCGAATTCCTCTCTTTCCCGATTTTCCGATTTCCAATCCCAGTCCCAAAAATGCCGTTGAAACTCCAATCGGCCAAGTCCCAATTTCATAAATCCCAATCGCAATCCCGATTTTCCGATTTCAAGAATGTCGTTCTGTCAATCGCACTTCTGCTGCTCTGTCAATCGCACACTTCAGCCGCTGTCAATCGCACACTTCTGCCGCTGTCAATCGGACAGTTCTGCCGCTCTGCCAATCGCAACGTTGCGATTGGAATTTGAGTCCCGATCACACTTTGAGAATCCCGATCACAGAAGAATCCCGATCACACTTTCAGATTCCCGATTCAGAGAAGAATCCCGATCACACTTTGAGAATTCTCTGTGAATTCTCTGAAGTCTGCTCAACTCAACGGAATTCTCCCACCGGAATTCTTCAACGGAATTCTCTGTGAATTCTCTGAATTCTGGTCAATTCGACGGAATTCTCCCACCGAATTTCTTCAACGGAATTCTCCCACCGTCAGCCGCTTCCCGCAAACCCAAAAATTCAACGGAATTCTCCCACCGTCGCACGCGCAACCTGCCAGCTTGCTCCGACGCAATCAGAGGTTTGATGAAGCCTGCCATGGTGCCAGTCCGACACAATCAGAGCCCTGGCAAGCTTCATTTCGTTCCCCTGTTTCCTCTGGTCCCGCTTGGTTTTGCGAAAACGTTGCCCGCCAGACCGTCGAAGCAGCTCAAAGCTCTCTAGCGACTCAAAGAATTCGCCAAAAATCCAATCCTTCATCATTTTCCGATCGGAAAAAACCATTGGATCCATCTCGCAAAAACAGCCAGGGTCCTCTCCCCGCAAATTTGGACTTCTTTGGAACAATCTCATCCAATTTGCACTTTTCTACCTTCAGAAGCCCCCTGGGGGCCTTACGGTCCTTTAGGGGTTAATGGTAAAAAGCTCCTTCAACTATGTCATTCTATGCCCTCTAGGTTACAAGCAGTGATTGAGGCAAAAGGAGGACATACACGTTGGTAGATTGTAAATATTTTTTTTTGTATAAATTTTTTGACCTTGAAATTTGGCATGAATGTTGTTATCATAAAGAGCATGTTGTGCCAAAAATTTCATAGTAAATAGACAATTTCTCAACCGTTGGGAGGGTGTCAAAGTTGGTAGCAATGAAATGGTTTCCCCCATTGTTTCCCACAACTACACATGTTGGTAGATTGTTAATATCTTTTTTTTGTATTAATCTTTTGGCCTTGAAATTTTTATCATATGTTATTAACATAAAGAGGTTTTTGTTCCAAGAATTTCATGGCAAAAAAAATAATTCAATCTTTGGGAGGCTGTCAAAGTTGGCAGCAGTGAAAACATTTCCACAGCTACCAATGTTGGTAGATTTTGAATAACCTTTTTTTGGTGAATCTTTTGGCCTTGAAATTTGGCATACATATAATTAACTTTAAAAAAATTCTTTGGTAAAAATTTCATGGTAAGATACCAATTTTTGAGCTCTCGGGAGGCTTTCAAAGTTGGCAGTACTGAAAATTTTCTCACTGCGAATTCGAAAACGACATTTTGATTGGTACCCCACTGTACATCGTCCATGGACATCTCATCAGTCAAGCATCCTCTATGGCTACGAATCTGCAATTTTTAAAAGGTATGAAACATCAAAATCATTATTTTAAAACTTGAAATAATTCATACCCATGATTCATGAAAATGAAATGACTTCATTGAAAAGGGATGTACATTCTTGAACCATGCTTGAAGGGCTTGTTCGATCTCTAGATACATGGCCTCTTTTTGTCTTTTCCCTTTGTACAAATTTTCATTGATACCCGAAATCTCTCAGAAGCAATTTTCATCACCTTAGAAACTGTGTTTCTTTTGATATGTTTCCATGCAGTTTGTTGAAGTCATTGGCCACTGCTCGATGTGACCAATATGGATTAGCCTTTTGAATCGAAATAATAGAGTTATCCGTAAAGTCGAGCAAAAAAATTCACTAGAGGAAAGACAAGCTAAAACTGGATTTTTAGCTTGAAAAAGCGGCAAAAACAAGTTTTGGCTCTTTTTAATTTCGACCAATAACAACGCTATGCATTGTCAAAGAGATTAGAACCTTGAACCTCCCCAATGCTAAAGAAACTCCCCCATTCCTCACTCGAGTGTCCAAAAGAGATTCTCCACGTACCCCCACACCAAGCACATGCTCATCCACACCAAGCAAGCCGGCGGTTCATGTCAGAGTTGAACAATGAAAGTTATTTAGAACAAAAACTTTGGTCAAGAGAGAGGCTGCGTGACTTCGACTTTACGGATAATTCTAATATCTCTTCAATTTTCTCCATCAAAGTCAAATTAGAGCATTCCCTCATTAAACCTTGAACGTCTAGCCTATGACCATGGAATCATGCTTTACCTACCACACTCAATTTTTCCACTGAAAATAAGATAAGAATTCAATTTTATATTTTTAGTAAATGAAGCCACGTGTCTACTACAAATCATGAAATTTTCATAAATTTTGGTGAAAATTAAAAATTTCTATGAATTTTTGAAGTGATTTGAAAGAAAATTCATATGAATTACAAAATGTACAAAAAATTCCAAGTTTTTAACCAAAGGAGAAAATTACAATGAAGAACATTGTAGTAAATGAAAATCATCCATGTATCTAAATTTAGACTTTTTAACAGCATGGTAATACATGTCAAACTTGTAACTCCAATAAAGCACTCAATTTTCAAATTTTTCCAAAAATTCAAAGTAGAGTAGAAACTAGACTTGTTAAGCTTCATTTTGTTAGGTAGGCTCAAATGCAATAGAACTCATTTTCATGTCCTAAATTTAGTTTAAGTAGATAAAACATGGAAATCCAAAATACACTACATGGTCAACCATTTTTACTACTATTTTATAGTTGAGACCCCATATAAAATCCAAAAAGAGCTTGAATGATATGAATTTAACTTGAAGAGGTAGCATGACCAACAAAAATCCTTCACTATAAGAATTGGATGAAAACAATCCATATAGTAGTTGGAATTGAATAGTGAGTTACATTCATAAGCTAGTTTTTGGCCTCCCCATACATTTAGGGGTAAAAGTTCCTTCCATGCTTGAGCTAGGAAAACCACTATGTGATTTTTTAAAATTGGATAAGAATTACTTTTATTCAGAAACCCAAATTGTCACCTCTTACACTCAAACGCATGCATCAACACAACAAGAATCAGTGAGCAACTAAACACATGAATCTTTAGTCCTTTAGGGGTTAACCCTTTAACGTCCAGATCCACCACCGATTTCGAAGATGTGTTATAAAATCACAAAAATGGAGTTTGTATATACAGAAAAGTTGTACATCACTATATGTAGATCTCATCTATTCTGTTGGATTTATTCAAAATAAAGTAAAATAATACTTTTAAAATTAATTTTGCAAGGTTTTCTTTTGAAATTCAGTTTAAAATCCCAATTTAACATTTTTTTATTAAAAAAATTTATAACAAATTTGGAATGACATGCACTACGAGATGGTATGGTTTCTATTATTTGATTCTACTTATTTTGGAAAATCATTGTTACAGTCTCACTTCTTAAATTAAGAATGAAACTTGACATAAACCAATTTTTCCATTTAAAAAAAAAATCACAATATCTTATTTTGAAGATCCATACTGTACAAATGGTAGTCAACTAGCACAAGAACCTAGAATAATTTGGATGGATGAAAAATTATACTGGATGTTGTCAAAAGAAGGTTTACAATTTGTTCATCGTCTATTATATGGACGCAGGCGCGTCAAAAGGTTAAACAATTGAGACATGACAGAATCCATGAAAACATAAGTTAAAATTAAGTTGTGCATGCATACCTTGCTTGTACATGGAGAATTTAGTTCCCCAAAATACTAGAGACCCCCATACAAAAACAACAAGAGAATACACATTTCGTTACAATTGGACCACACTTTATTAAAACTAGACTACCAGACTGAAAAAGTAATAGAAAATGTTGTCCTTCTCAATAGAGATAGGTCTTCAATTTTTCTATAGTGCTCTTATTCCACAAAATGTGTGTTAGTACCGTTGTCAAAATCGTGATACATTATCAAAATCCTAATTATAATCTATTGAGGGAATGTCCATGTTTTACATTGACAGAAAAGCGAGTTTGTATCCAATGGATGTATAGAATATGGTGGGATCCACCATTTAAAATATTTATTACCTCCATAATATGATAAATGTGGGGTCTCAAAGTGTTGCATTATTAAGTGTCAGTCATATGATCAAGGGAGTTTAGAACTAGAAAAGTTTGGAAATCGAGAAAAGTGCCACATTAGCAAGATTGTTATATTTTCGAGGTTAGACTGTATTGATATAAAAGTAAATTGTCTTTAATTATATTAAAATAAAAGACTAAAAGTAAACATGAATTCCAAGTAGAACCGTCTTTGTGATCACACACATATATACATATATTTAAAAACACCCTCTCCAATGTACAAGTTCCGGTAGATAGAAGTAAATTAGTCCATCTAGGCTTGGGGGGGGATCAGTAGCATATATCTAGTTCAACCACATGGGTTAAGAGGGTATTTGAATGGGACTATTACATAATTAGAATATTCGAGGCATATTATATAATATTCTAGGTATATTCCAAGTAGATGCTCGAATACTTCTTTACTTGAAGCATCCTATATTACATATAAAATTTTATAATTTAGTAGAATTTTTTTCTCCTATGAATAAAAAGTACCCTAAAGTTTAATTCACGTGGTTTCCTACTTTTGGCATGGTCACCTTCTTGAGCATCCAATGGACTTTCCTATAGGGATTTTTTCGTAATCCCAGTCTCGGGGAACGTGAATGCCAAATCGAGGAAGTGAGGAATATGACTACAAACATAGTGAAGAAGTGTGAATGTATATAGGAAAAACTGAAACCCATGGAGAAATTTTCTTGACCCCTAAATGCCTTGGTCTATAACCAAGGAATCATGTTTTACATGTCACATTCAATTTTGCCACCATAAATAATATAAGAATTCAAATTTATATTTTTAGTAGATGAAGCCATGTGTCTACTACAAATCATGAGTTTTCAAGTGATTGTACATAAAACTCATTTAAATTACAAAATATACTCAAAAATTCCGATTCTATTACCAGAGGTGTAAATTACATTGAAGATGGACACATGCATATAATACATGAACATAGTAATACTTATGAAAAGGTGTGGAATACTAATTATTTTATAAATAAGTATTACTACAATCTAATACTCCTATTTGATTCAGGATGATATGCAAATTCTGTAATGTACTGTACAGTCTCATTTTCCCGCTCCCGTCATCGGTGATACCGGTAGTAACCGTAACTAGTCGACCGTTTCCCGGGCACCGGTGACCGGCGACGAATTTGAATTCGAATTTCGAAACTGCAGAGCCTGCAATGGCGGGCCTCTCGCACGTCTACCTCAACCCCACCCTCTCTTCTTCATCCCCGGATTGCAGTCTCTCCCATCCAGCGTGCCTCCGTTCCGCAGCGAGGTCAAGGTAAGGTAGGCTGCAAGCTCTGCTTTTCGCCTTGACCAGTTTCTTTCATTTTGGTGCCGTGTGCACGAAGAACGAGTTTCAGGCCGGTTTCGCGAACTTTGAGGTGAATGAGTGAGTGAGGATCGGGTGTTTCAGTGGCGGTGTAGGTGTTGTGGCTTGTAGTTGAGGCTTTATTCATTTCGGTGCTGTGTGGGAGGAGAGCGTGCTTCAGATTTCTATAGCCTTCATTGTAGGTGGTGCTGCGTTTGTTGAGCATTTGGGCGATCAGCTCAATGAGCGAGGATTGGGTGAGTTAGAGGCGGCGTGGGTTTTCTGGTCTTGGACAGAGTTAGTGTAGCTGCGGTTCTCGTTTGAGGTGATTTTTTTGGAGGAAGCGAGAGTTTAGTGGACGAGTCGAAGATGGATGACTATGATTACGGCTCGGAAGTGGAGAACGTGGAAGTGGTGAAGCGGAAGGTGCGTGGTTCTGTTTTGCGTTTTGTTTTACTGCGTTTCTTTTTTGTATGGTCGCTTTTCTGTGTGGCGTTCTTGCATTCGTCGCCTCGTTTTCCTGGATATTCTTTGTTTATCTCCTGTTACGGGGGTTAGAGGGTTTTAATGGTTCGTGCATTGTGCATTGTAGCTGTCTCTTCTCCATGTTGCTCGTCGTTTCAGTTTCTTCCGTCTCTACGCTTGTGTTTTAGGATTCCAATGCATTACTCCAGCGGAAAGGAATGGGTCATCGTTAAGCGCTTCTGATATAAGCACTGGAATGCAGGTGTCGAAGTCGAAGCCCGCCGGAGAGAAAGTGGCGAAGGTTCCCAAGGCTAAGAAAGTTCCGCTTCAGTCGAGCTCTGGCTTCAACGTCGACGCCAATGTCGTACAAGAGAAGGTTGTCAAGCCGACCAAGCGCGAGCCTCACGCTGATAAGTCCATTGAGGAGACGTATCAAAAGAAAACGCAGCTTGAGCATATTCTCTTGAGGCCTGACACTTATGTTGGAAGTATTGAGAAGCACACTCAAACGCTTTGGGTGTACGAGGACGAAAAAATGGTCAATCGGAATGTTACGTTCGTTCCCGGGCTGTACAAGATATTTGATGAAATCTTGGTTAATGCTGCTGATAACAAGCAGCGCGATCCTTCCATGGACACCGTGAAGGTCAGTCAGACGCCTTTGGTTACATTTACCGTAGCCCTCTCTGTGTTAGGTCGGAGGTTGTGGAAGGCAGCTACTACTCTGCCTTCTCTGTGAAGTGTCCTTGAGTGAGGGAATTCAGAACTTAGAAGGGGAGCCGAATACGCGTCTTATTTGGCATTTCGGAGAGTCTTCAGGTCTTAAGAACACGAGGTTAATTCTGCTCGTATTGAAACTAAAGGATGATTTCAACCATCTAATTCTGAATTGGAGAAGTGGCGTGAGAATGCGGATTTCTTTCATTTCGAGGCACTCCCGTTTCTCTTACAACTCGACAACGGATGTCTGGTACTTTTTGTTCACGTGACTACGATATACTAACTCACGTTCAAAGAATTTTTGAGAAGTAGTGATTCAGTGATTTTCTGCTTTTTGGCTGCAGGTGGAGATTGATATTAACGAGAATTTCATCAGCGTTTACAATAATGGGGACGGTGTTCCTGTTGAGATCCACAAAGAGGAAGGTGTTTACGTTCCCGAGATGATCTTCGGGCATCTCCTGACTAGCAGCAACTACAATGACTCTGAGAAGAAAACCACTGGAGGTCGAAATGGATATGGAGCGAAGCTTGCTAACATTTTCTCCACTGAATTCACCATTGAAACCGCAGATGGGAAACGTCAAAGGCGATATAAGCAGGTATGAAGAAATTTCATATTGTGTTCTTTCTGAATGAGTATATTAAAGACAAAGCTAGGGAGATGTGAGTGTTCAATTAGCAAACTAATGTGTTCCATCCGTTTTGAAGGTGTTTCGAAACAACATGAGTGACAAATCTGAGCCGAAAATCACTACTTGCAAGTCTAATGAAAACTGGACAAAAGTCTCATTCAAACCAGACCTCTCCAAATTCAACATGACCCACCTCGAGAGCGATGTTGTCTCACTCATGTGCAAGCGTGTAATGGATATTGCCGGCTGCCTGGGGAAAGGCTGTAAAGTCGAGCTGAATGGCAAACGCCTTCCGATCAAGTCATTCCAAGACTACGTTGGACTGTATCTTTCTGTTGCGAACGAAAAAAGAGAGGAACCTCTACCGAAGTCTGTCCTCAACTCTCCATTCCAAGTCCGCTATGTCATTTCTTTTCAGTCGATCGTCGTGAATGTTGTAAGGGTATCTCTATTCCCGGTTTAGGTGGCTAGATACGAGCTAATGTTCCTTGTCGAAGCCGTTGTTGCTTGCACTGGCATGCCCGACGTCATTTCTGTACATTTCCTGCCCTAGAGTTTGCAGTTGTGCCGTATGTCTATTAACACTGCTCTTTTCCAACTGTTACAGGTTTTACGAAAAAGTAAGTGACCGGTGGGAGGTGGTGGTCAGTCTTAGTGACGGGCAGTTCAATCAGGTGCGTGGGTTACGACAGTGTAGTATTTCAGATTTTATTCCGTACTGTATTGTGTACGCGAGCGCAGATTGTGGTTTTCCATCACTTCTATCATGTATCTCCTACTAATCTTGGAATCTTATAATCCTTGCAGGTGAGTTTCTGCAACAGTATCGCCACGATCAGGGGAGGAACCCATGTAGCACATGTGACGGACCAAATTGTAGCCAACGTCTTGACACTTGTAAACAAGAAGAACAAAACAGCTGGCGTGAAGCCTTTTCAGATTAAGAACCACATGTGGGTCTTTGTCAATGCGCTTATTGACAATCCCACATTCGATTCTCAAACGAAAGAGACGCTTACCTCTCGTGCCGGTAGCTTTGGATCCAAGTGTGAATTGTCAGTTGAATTCCTAAAGAAAGGTACGATACAGGCCATCCACTTCTTGGATGCTTAGGAAGCAATCGAACTCTTGAATGCTGACATCTTTCTAGGAGTTCATTGGATGGACTCAGGCTGTTCGTTTCAATCAAATTGAAGATTAAGTTTCTTACCACCGTACATGGTCGGTGCAGTTGCAAAATGTGGACTTGTAGATAATGTGTTGACTTGGGCGGACTTCAAGCAAAGCAAAGAGCTCAAGAAGAACGATGGCGCGAAACGACAACGCATTACTGGCATCCCCAAACTTGATGATGCTAATGACGCTGGTGGGAAGTCTTCAGAGCAATGTACCCTCATCCTCACAGAGGGCGACTCCGCAAAGGCTCTTGCGGTAAGTTTTCGGTGCCATAAGCTCGGAAGTTCACATCTGATTGAGAATACCTGTGTCAGAATTGGCAATCAAGCACCACTGTGTTCCACTCCTGCTAAAGAAGTTTATAATGTCCATGTAACATCAGGGTCTTCTGCCTTCTCAATTTTTCTTTTTCTGCCAGATGAGTGGGATCAGCGTTGTGGGGCGTGACAAATATGGAGTCTTCCCACTACGAGGAAAGCTTCTGAACGTGAGGGAAGCCAGCCACAAGCAGATAATGGAAAACGCAGAAATTACGAACATCAAACGTATCCTTGGTCTCCAGCACGGCAAGGATTACGACAGCACTAAATCACTACGATATGGGCACCTGATGATCATGACCGACCAGGTCTGCAACGCTGTGTTCAGGACTTCAAATTGTTAATCAACCGCTGATTTATGTCCCTGATTGACTGAAACTCTGGAGATACTTTCCAGAAATGTTTTGTTGTTAGATGAATTCCTGTATATTTTCATATTTCGTGTGCATTGTAATACCAAATTTGACATTCTGTTCTTCAACATTGCAGGATCACGATGGGTCACACATCAAAGGATTGTTAATCAACTTCATTCACTCATTCTGGCCCTCACTGCTGAGAATTCCGTCCTTCATGGTTGAGTTTATCACCCCGATCGTCAAGGTACGGTGAAATGCGTTTTACTTCAATTCAGGGAGATGATGTAGTTCTGGAGGCTTGTGATGAAGTCTTTGCTAGCTCATCCAATCATGTTTCACGTGTGCAGGCAACCAACAAGCAAAGGACCCTGTCGTTTTACACTATGCCTGAATATGAGGCCTGGAAAGAGTCCCTGAATGGTGAAACGAAAGGATGGACCATCAAGTACTATAAGGTTTGACCATAAAATCCTGGTACATATCTACGTGTTTCTAAATCTGCTCACTGGGTCTTAGTTACACTGCTCCACGCGATACTATGGAAAGCTGTCAGTTCGAGCTGCTCAATTCCTTACGTCCAGGTTGCCACTTGACTAACAAACATTTGGACGTTACAGGGTCTGGGTACTTCAACATCAAAGGAAGGTAAGGAGTACTTCCGTGAACTCATCCGGCACAAGAAGGACTTCAAATGGGAGAGCGAGATGGATGGTGATGCTATCGAGATGGCATTCAGTAAGAAAAAAATCGAAGCTCGGAAGACATGGCTGCGCCACTATGAGGTAAATTTTGGCATGAGTATTTGAAGGGAATTCAAACTTATCCACTATCTCCTCATCTCTTCCATATCGTTTTAGGGGATAGCTTCGACCTTAATGCTGTTGGGTTACAATTCCATCCATCTGGTATCTAGCTCTTGTCTAATGATTCTATTGGTTTGGAATTCTGCGTCCTTTTTTAACCTGTGTTTCAAGAAAATTTGCAATTAGTTGACTATGTTTCATGAATTGCTATCTGGCAGCCTGGAACGTTCCTCGACATGACTGCGGAGAAGATCAATTACTGTGATTTTGTGAACAAGGAGCTTATTCTGTTTTCAATGGCCGATCTTTCAAGATCCATTCCATCCATGGTGGATGGGTTGAAGCCTGGTCAGAGGAAAATTCTCTTCTGCTGTTTCAAGAGGAACTTCGTCACTCAAGCCAAGGTCAATTTCTTTAATATTATGAAATGGAACTGTATTTCCTACTTGTATCTTTATAAATTTCGCTTTCTTCATCTAGAAATCTTGTGCCAGTCATTTTTGTTCCTGGATGTGGTTTCTAATATGCTCACAACGGGTCTGTCTCTGTCTCAGGTCGCGCAATTCTCTGGTTACGTATCAGAGCATTCGGCATACCATCATGGAGAGACGAGTCTGGCCGGTACAATCGTGGGCATGGCCCAAAATTTTGTTGGAAGCAACAACATCAATCTTCTATCTCCAGAGGGTCAATTTGGAACTCGAGAACAGGTATGGTCGTGAAATGCGGTGTTGATATTTTCTGGCATCAGCTTTGCCTAGAAGTGTCAAAATATTGTCTTGCATTTTATAATTTGAATTGTCTTGGCTGAGTAGCCTCTCTTACCGTACGCAGGGAGGAAAAAATCATGCCAGCCCACGTTATATTTTCACGTGTCTATCACCGATTACACGTGCTCTATTTCCTCAAGCAGACGATGTCCTTCTTGATTACATGAAAGAGGACGGACAGTCCATAGAGCCGAGCTGGTATTGCCCCATTATACCTCTGGTGCTTGTCAATGGTAGTGAAGGTATTGGGACTGGTTGGAGCTCTTTCGTGCCGAACTACAATCCCAGAGATATTGTTGGCAATATCCGGCGCCTTCTGGCAGACCAGGAAATGGTACCGATGCACCCATGGTACAAGCACTTCAAGGTACAACTATTTGTCCAACTTTTTCATGATTTATCAAGAAATGTAGCAATATATATTCGTTTTCCAACCATGAAGCTGTTCCAAGTTTTAACTCACTGTTCTCATACGCCGTAGTCACTGAATGTACGCCGTTTGGTCGCTTTGGTCAGGGAACGATTGAGTGCTCAGCAACGAAGGATAGTGGGCTTACATACACTATCACGGGTATTATTGACCAAATCGATGAAACCACTATAAAGATCTCAGAGCTTCCAGTGCGAAAGTGGACCCAGGACTACAAAGAGTTCCTTGATGTCATGATGACTCCTTCTGAGAAGATCAAGGAGCCGTTCATTAAGGTTTTTTTCGCCTCCAGTCTGCATTAAATAAAACCCTGATCCCGTAATTCGAGCCCTCGACATGTTCCACAACTCCCGTATCGTTTCCTTCACGTGCATTTTTCTAAACTTCCATTTTTGCTGGCGACGCTGATCTTGTATTGTTTTGGTGTCCAGGACTTCCGAGAGCACAACACTGACACGAAAGTGCACTTTGAGCTCACTCTTTCTGAGGAGAACATGGCAATAGCACTTGCAGAAGGCCTAGTGAAGAAATTCAAGCTCACCACCACTATAAGTACAAGTAATATGCACTTGTTCGATGCGAAGGGCATCATCAAGAAATATGATACACCAGAGCAGAGTATGACCCACGTCTTACTTTTACATTTGTTTAATCTGGTGCATATTCTCTGATATGCAGGGTTTGAGGGTTTGAGGAGTTGGACATGTTTGCGTAAACCCCGTTAGCTGGACCTCTTAGCTTCATGTTGAAGTTTGCGGATTCAGCTTCTTCGATTCTTGCAGTTGACGGTGATCGATGTTTGATTGATGACAGTTCTCGAGGAGTTCTACTATATCCGTTTGGAGCTCTATGTCAAGAGAAAGGTATTGCATTTTTTAACCAATGCTTTCTATTGGTTGTGGACTAGTGATGCCTCTGCAGCAGGTTCTAGATCGTAATTGTGAAGTGAATTTCCGTGTCAATATGTTTGTATGCAGGCGGTCCAACTCCAGAACCTACAGTTCGAGCTCCTCAAGGTCGACAACAAAGTGAGGTTTATCCTTGGTGTGGTGAAGGGTGAAATTATCGTGAACAATCGTAAACGTGTAGATTTGCTCTCTGAGCTTCAGAAGAAGGGCTTCACTCCATTCCCCAAGAAAGCAAAGTCGTCTGATCCTCCCGTTGTTGGAGCAGATCCCATTACAGAAGACGGTGAAGAGGTGCTATTCTTGACCAATTTAGCAGAAGTTGATGGGTTGACCTTAGTAATGTGAGGTATCAAGACGGCTTCATTTGTAGAGGTATCATGGTAACCTCATGTGAATTTCTACAAGGGTTATTGACAAATTTTTATGAAATGTTTTCAGGACGAGAAGGTAAAGGGAATCAAGGCTGGGGACTATGAATACCTTCTCTCCATGCCCATCGGAACATTGACATTTGAGAAAGTCGAACAACTTCGATCTCAGCGAGACAAGATGGAAGATGACGTGGAGGAGCTAAAGAAAGCTACCCCAAAAGCATTGTGGGAAAAGGATCTCGATGATTTTCTCCTCAAGTTGGATGTAAGTCTCTCTTACGCTCTACATCAATTCCCTGATCATCCACAGTATCTTACGGTCAGAAAACGAAATGGGGTCTGTCAATGTCATGGGAATGAGAATAATTTTGTGACATTGGTGCCCTTCAGGCCCAGGAAGCACAAGAAGAGATTGACGCAGCATACGAGGCCAAGCACTCCGCCAAGGAAGGAAACCAAGCTTTCAAAAGACCTGCCCCCAGAAAGCAAGCCGCTCCTAAAGCCAAGAAGGTCGAACCTGTGGATGACGATCTTTCTGATGCAGCCCCAGCCCCCGGAAAGCAAGCCGCTCCTAAAGCCAAGAAGACCGAACCTGTGGATGAGGATCTTTCTGAGGCAGCCCCAGCCCCAGTCCCAGCTGCTCCAGTGGCAAGCAAACCTGCCGTTACTAGTAAGAAACTACTTGATGCTGTACATAGTAAGAACTGATGAGCTTCTACTACTTCGTGCATGCTATTCTTTCTGTGGATCATTGACTTAATGGTATGGATAGAATAGGCATTGTTTCAATTCATCTCTTCCTCCCGTAAACGGAATTTACTGTCGTTTTGACATTGTGATTCTTATTACAGAAGCTGCACCAAAACCTCGGGCTAAGGCTGCCCCGAAGAAACCCGCCAAGATCGTGGTGAGTGAAAGTCTAGTATACCTGTCGTCAGGATTGGAAAAATTCCGCTATGCTGTTCCATGAAGAAAGGGATTTGAGAACGCCAAGTGTTGTTTACTAACCAATGCGTTTGACGAATCGCAGGAACTTGATGACAGCGACGATGAGGATTTCACTGCAAGTCTTCGTGATCGTCTGACATCTTACAATTCCAAGGTTGCGCAACCCAGCGTTGTCATAGGTGGGTAGCACATCTGATTACCGTATATTTTCGATTTCCATGCCAGACTGCCACATTTATATGCCACATTTATAAGTTCACAAGGATTATTCTTTTGAGTTCTCGGACATTAACTTCATGTGAAGTGCAATTGCGTCCATCAACTTATTTCATGTGCATAATTTCTCATCAAAGAGTTCACGTGACTGCAGAGGATGTCGAACCTTCAGATGTAGAGGAGGAAGCTCCTAAGGTGACCAAACCCGCACCCAAGAAGCGGCTTCAGAAGCTGGGAGCCAAGAGCAAAGTACTCTCACCCCCGAGCTCACCCGAGTCGTCCATATCTCCAGAGAAACCGAAGGCAGAGCCTGTGAAAGTCCGGAAAATTCAAGTTTCGCCACTTAACAAGAAGACGAAGGCGTTGACATCCAAACAAGTTCTGCAAGCTGCAGAAGCAGAAGCTGCATCCCGACCAGCGCGGGCTGGTCGTCGGAAAGTGCAGTACATCATTAGTGATAGTGACAGCGATGACACGAAGGAAGAAAGCGACGAGGCTTTGTCCGATTTCTCAGACACTGAAAGCTTTTAAGTCTTTCTAAGAAGTAGTAAAGATGTTGTATAGAGTTCATGAAAAGGGTCAAGCTGTTGCAGCAGGCAGTTTATTGGCAGAAGTGATTGGCTGCGCGATTAATTGTATATATCTAGTTGATGCATGTTGCTCTGATAGTTGTACAAGTCATCAATTATGACCTGCACCTTCTAACGAGATATTAGACGATGTCAGTCGAACATCATTTTTTTCACATTTCTCAAACTCAATTGGGACTGTCAAGGTTGAAAATGTATACATTTCACGGTGCTAATCTCTGGCAAACGCAGGTGACAAGTATCAATATTCCCAGATTCAGGTTCTAACAAAAGAGAATTTTCATTTCAAGATGTACTTGATGAACCGCTTGCAAACAACATCGGTTCCTACTATCAAACTAAGTCTGAATTAGTTACTCCATCGCTTCCAAATAGATCTCCATCCAATATATTGAAAAGCAAGAACATTAAAGTTGAAATGTTGGCTTCCTACCTAGAAGTGATCAAGAGCACAATAACAGATCGTAAACCACTTCCGGCGTCCGCTCTGAAAGTCGGGACTTGACAAGAGAGCCAGTAGTGTCAACCTTCTAATTCTTTTGCAAGCAAGTGATAGTCTGTAACATCCGGCAGACATTACAAGAAATTTCAAGCCTTCAAAAGGCTGTTAAGCACTTCCCATAATTTTCCTTTAGTAAAATAGGGCAGTAATACCCGTAATGGGTAACAATATTGTGGACCTGCGAGCGTTTCGCGGAGTAGCCGACGTCCTGATCTGAGGTCCCCATCTGCTTCGCGACTCAGGTCCACAACTGCTCCGGCACTGTTCACGAAGGTCGCGGTGCAGCTCCCGTCCGTCCTCTCTCACTCTGCGGAGCAGCTCGCCCGTCCTCTCTCACTCCGCGCGGAGCAGCTCCGTCCTGATCTCCAAGCTCGCAAGTCCATGCAGGTCGTATTGCTTCGTATTAGGGTTTGTGAGGGTTTAGGGTCCTGGTTGTGATGGATTTGCATGATGTAGAGGTAGGCAGTGAAATACATTCGTGGAATGCAGATGTTGAGCAGGACTCTTTTAGGGTTCAGAAATGCGAAGCAGGTCTGGATTCGGGGTCTGCATATGCTGTTCTGTTCTCAGATGGAGAAGAGTGTGTAGAAGACAAGAAAAGACCAAAGAACACAACTTCACCACTTGAAAGAGTACGTGCATTGCTGCAAAAGTGTCCTGATGGGTGGTTTGATAGGTATGACCTCAAGTGGAAAGGTAAACGAAATAATGGAGGAGGTGGGAAAGAGGTTGACACTTTGAGGGCCATCATTCCGTGGGACAGGCTAGAGGGCTTCGTACACGGAGAGCAGAGCATGCGGGATTTTCCATGCACTTTCAACTGCAAGACATATCGAACTGTGGAGCCTGGTTCGCGGACCATGATAAGAGAGAGCACTGCAACTCTTGTGATCAGGTATGCATTTATAATGTGAGATCTGCAGTAGTTCCACATTGTTTAGGGTTTCGAGAATTTTAGTCCACCATCCATTTTCCAAGTAGAATGCCTCTAATTGTTGCCGAAACAGGTTCAGGTGTGCGTACGGCCGTGCAGACAAGTTAGCTGAAGTGAAGAAAGACATTGAAGGTTTGTCTGCAAAGACGCTTCAAAGCCGAACCGCTGCGCGTAGAACAGGCAATTCAAAGGGGAAATCAAAGACTGGTACAGATTGAGTAGTTCCCATGCAGGTTGGAAATGGTGTGGTAGAAAACGAAGGAGATCAAAGCAATGTTATCACTGGAAAGAAGCGGGGCAGACCTCCGAAAAAGCCTTTGGTTCCAAAGGCCAAGAACGGAACTGGTAAAGGGCTGAAGACAACACCTGCGAAACAGCCTAAGGCACCAACAACAACATCAGATATTGATGTAGAATGTCCCCCGCCTGAGTTTCAAGATGTTCAATGCGAATCAGGGGTCCAAACACTACTAGAAAATCACGACCAAAACAACAGAAAATCAACTCATTTCTGTTGGTCCGTGCACTGTAAGTGCCTTTTTCACTGATTTCTAACTTTCTGTAAATGCAACAATAGAAGTCGCTTGATTTCTGTTGGTCCGTGCACTGTAAGTGCCTTTTTCACTGATTTCTGTTGGTCTGTGTACTATAAGTGCCATTTTCACAAATTTTTAACTTTCTATAACATTAAAGGAAATCTGAAGCCTCGTCAAAACTGCGAGTTCTCATGCACATAAATTAATAAAAAATATATATATTAAAAAAAATTGAATAATTTTAAAAAATATATATAAAATATAAAATATAAATTGAAATCTCATGTGGATATGTGGCAGCATTTCGGCCACATCAAGTTGGATAATATTTTTTTAATAATTTTTAAAATAATTTTTAAATATATTCTTAATATAAAATAAAATAAAATAAAAATAAAACATTTAAAAAATAATTTTTAAACATTATAAAAACACTTTTTAAACATTTATGTAATAATTAATATTATTATTTTATTAAAAATTTATAAAAAAATAAATAAATTTAATTACAAAAAAAAAAAAAAAAAAAAAATGTTTTTGTCAAATTTTTTTTTGGGAGTGGATCTGGCAGACTTTTCTATATAGTTACTAAAAGTTTCAAAAAATTCCAAAAATATTTTTTTTTGAACGAAATTTTGATGGCTGGGAGCGGCTTTTTTTCCACAGCAGACTTTGCATATTTTTAGCGAAGTCAAAAACTTTTGTTTTTCAAATTTTATTTTTCATTAGATCAGGCAGGCTTTTTTCTATACCTACAAAAAGTTTCAAAAAATTCCAAAATTATTTTTTTTCGACGAAATTTTAATGGCTGTGAGCTGTTTTTTTTTTCCATTGCAGACTTTGGATATTTTTAACGATGTCAAAAACTTTTTTTTTTTCAAATTTTTTTTTGTAGTGGATTAGGTAGGTTTTTATCTATATCTATAAAAAATTTCAAGAATTTCTAAAAACATATTTTTTGGGTATCAATGATAAATTATTATTTTTAGTTGAACCCCCTTCTACTAAAATGTATGTAGAAGCTTCACAACATATTGGATCAAAGTGAAATTTTTACCACTAATACTAGACTTTAGAACGCAACTTTTCCAACAATTTTTATTAAAGTCGGACTCCGTATAGAGGAGAAACAAGCCTTCAAAGTTCACTAAAATTGTCAAAAGTCCAAATTTTTGATGTCGGAATTTATAAGTAACAATAAGTAAACCGTAGTAGCACAAAGTAACTTACCGTTGGTGAGTTGGTAAAATCTCTTGGTTACCATGTAGGAGGTCTCGGGTTCAAATCCGGATGGTGGAGGTGTTGTGGGGTATTGTAGTTCGGGCAGCCTGAAACTATGGTCTGGGCAGTTGGAGACTGTGGTCCGGTTAGCTGAAAATTACAGTCCGGGCAGCAGGATTTTTTTCCCCGGGCAGCAGGAATTTTCCCCCGGGCAGCAGGAAAATTTTCCCGGGCAGTAGGAAATTTTTTCCCGGGCAGCTGGAAAATTATTGTCTAGGAGGCTGCAATTTTTAGGTCGGGCAGCACAAATTTTGTTTTCAGCAAAGCTAAAAATTTTAATTCGGGTAGTAGAATTTATTTTTTTGAGTAATTGAATTTTTTGGACCAGAACAACAAGAATCAAACAACATATCTCTGTTGAAAAATGTCCAGATCAACTTGTCCAAATCGACTCCAACTATCAACCATTCTTTGTTGATTTTTTGTTGTTCTGGACACATATTTTCTAGTAGTGAAAAAGTGATGTCGGAAGAAAGGAAGTTGAAGCAGAGACAGCATGAGATGTCTTGGAAACTAGGGTGCCAAGCTTTTTTTGTGGCGAAGTAGCTCTACCTAGACTCCACATTGTGCGAAATTCAGTACCATTGTGTTGATCATGTCAACAAGGAGGGAAAGGTTTGTCACGGGAGTTCCTTTGGAGGTTACAGGAGCTCTTTGGGCACGCGTCTTTCTACAAAGACGAAAGATTGGATTGAAACCCAGTTGAGACAGGGATTAACACCTCCACAAGTCATGGCCCACCATAAAAGGGATGTCATGCTCGTGGCACAAAGGAATGAGAAACCGACCCGCGATACATTTATTATGCCACATGACGTGCTTAACCTTGCAAATAAATTCGCAGAGGAGTTGTGGCAGAAGCATGATGATGATGCGATTAACGTTCGCATGTGGACCGAGGAGAATGTGCATTCATGGTTCTTTTACCAAGAGCACGAATTATTGGATCTTCATTTGCCCCCAAAAGAGGAGTGCACTTATACATTGGGAATACAAACCGATTGGCAAAAGGAGGTCATGTTGGTCCACGGTCACAAGGCTCTATCAATAGATGCCACATTTGGTACAAACGATTCTCGGGTAAGTTTTTATTTTGTAGATATTTCAATGGCTTGGCAATTGCAATTAATGTGGATCAGCCTCTCATGTAATATAATCTGCTCCGTAGTACCCGCTGTACACTGTGCTAGTGTTCGACGAGTGGCAAAATGGTATCCCCGTGGCTTTCGTCATCACAAGTCGCTGCAAAACAGAGGATATCGTTCCGTGGCTCTCGAAGCTACGAGATCAGGCCCTCGCCGTGGATAATACTTGGTACCCAAATGCCATCATCGTTGATTGTGCACAAGCTGAGTTGAATGGCCTTGCGTAAGTATTAGTACTTTCAACTACCTTACTATACCATGTGAAATTGTTGTTGCTCATTCACACAGTTGTTAATTAATGTCCTCATTGATCCTTTCTTGAACAGGATGGTGTGGCCTAACACCTAGATTATATTGTGCCTTTGGCACGTTCGTAAGGCTTGGGCAGAAAACTTGATGGGCAAAGTCAAAGACCCACAATTGCGGCTAGAGGTTATGAAAGCTACAGCGGAAGTTATGTACACATCTGATGCTGTCACCGGAGGAGAGGCTGTTACGCGAGCTAAAAAAAAATTTAAAGATTTAACAAAACTTCTTCCCAGGGCTAGAGAATATTGGAGTTACTTCGAAAAGCAGTGGTTGGGGAAGCTTGAAATGTGGGTAACAGGGTATCGTAACGTTCCACATGCGAACCAGGATACAAATGCAGCGGTGGAAAGTTACCATGCAAATATGAAATCCATCTTGAAATCTTCAAGGTCGAGGTTTGTAGGGCGATGGATGGATTGGCTTATTTACCATCTCACATGAGATGTCTTCACTCATTACTGGTATGGGGTGCAGTGCAAGTTATACGGTTTTGTTCCCAACAAGGCTGCGGAGCGGTTGGTTGCATCTGTGGTCCTAAGGGCAAGGATGATCCCGGATCATTTTGTGTTGTTGAACCCCGATGGACAAGACCTCGCCCTTGTGACATCAGTGAATCACTATCCAAAGGTGTGGACTATTTTTGCTCCAGAACAACATTATGTCCAATGCAACTGCCCTCATGCGGAGCGGGGAAACATATGTGCACAAACATGTCATCAAAGTCTTCAAAATGAAGAAAGGCATTGGAAATGATGAAGATGGTACCATTATTCGCGTTTGTGGAACGCTCCGTGGAACACATGCAGGAGGTTTAGGTACTTCACAGTTGGATGCGTTTCAGAACATCAAACTGCCCCAACATGAAGCGGAACACGCAGTTGAAGACCATGTAGATGGAGCAGTGAAGGACAAAGTTCTTGTCCTCAAAGAAATCTTCTCTGACATCGAAGCATTAGTGCTTCATAACGACACAATGCAAAACCACGCAATTGCACAAGCAAAGGCGATGAGGGGGAAACTCCGTGACTTGCAGGTTCGTCTTGAAACATGGACGGAGCATCCACTATCACAAGCTCAATTCAAACCGAATGAAGGTGACAATAGTCTGGTCCAACGTAAGTCCATGTTAGAGTCGAAGCGAAAGGGCTAGTATAGACTTATTGCAATCTTGTTTATTCCACATATTATGTAAGTATTTAATTTTTCAGAGTAACGTTATGTAATACTTGCGAAACAGGCTTGTCATACTCTTGACTTATCATGTTTGAGATGCATTATCTCCCATGCAAATGCAACCTCTTTATTGTGTGAACAATTCAGCGTAGATGATAACAAAGCTTTAATCACTGTGAAATCCATGTTCAGAATCATATAAGATTTTTGCAAATATAGTTCTATAGTACCCGGACTCCACAATCAGAAAAGAAAACATATACTCGAAAAATATAAAGTCAGAATAGATGCATTAGGGCCCAAACAAAATGAAAATTGGCCACCAAAATAACATCAATTTGTACACTATTAATAAAGGTACTCGTCTACTAGATCAATTGGAGCCAACTCTTCTACGGAATGTGGCGGCATCACACAATTCCCCACCAAGGGCTGTTCCGCCCTGGTCTTCTGTGCCGACAGATCTATTGGAAGATGCACATGCCTGCTTCGTGTCAAGCGTCTCAAAAATCACCCCCATACTTTCTATGCGGAATGCCTTAAGGCTGTTCTCCAAATCTGAAGTTGCTTTTGGCCAGACTCCCATACAGTCCAAACTCCCAAAAAGCCACATGAGATCTGCACTCTCACGTAGCAGCATAACCTCAGTCATGGCCGCTTTAGCCTCAGAACGGGTGGGTCCAGCAGCTGTAGTCCAAAGCACAGAAAGGTGATCATATCTCCCAATCTTTTCCATGTCTAGAACAGCCTTCATAAACGTCCATCGCAGCCACTCTAAGGCCTGCTCCACGACAGCGGAACCGGCATGGCTTAAATATTCATCTATCCCCAATGCCACCTTCGCCGATCTGCAGTCCTCCTCAACAATGTCAAGCCCTGGGAAGAAAATGCGGCCCAGTTTCGAAACATCATCCAACGCTACTCTCAGCCGAGTGAGGCTGCTCCCTGCCAGAGCCTGCTTCGTAATCCCAGTCACTGGGCATATGATGGGAGCGCTCCCACCTGAAGTCTGTCTATGAAGTAACTTCATTGAGCACGCTACAGGTATGGGGCGGACAGAGTGTGTTGGGCTTGCCACTTCAACCTCATTACCTCAAGCCACCGGAGCAGCCTGCGGAGCTCCTTATCGCTATGCTGAAACGGTTGCGCCATATCCGCTGGAGTAAACCCATCACGACGTGCAACCATGTACAAGGGAGACCATGACCACACTTGGCACTCCGCTTGGCGCTTCGCTTCCAACTCATAGCTTGCGAGAAGTTTTCTTTGATGATCCCGTCTTTTCTGCATCAGAGTCTCTTTCGAATCTTGCCATAGTACCATGGCTTGACGATATGTTAGCAACTCCTCCATGAAGACCTGCACCTTCTGAATCTCTTGAACAAGCAAATTCTCTCCTCCCTTAAACGCTTCGATGAGCTGGTCTACCGCCTTTCTTTCATCAGCTGGAATTGGCCCCTGAGAAATAGCCCAAATAGATGATCAAATTACGTAAAGAATAAAACAAGCATATGCAGAACATTCCCCTTCAAAGCATGAACGAAACAGCCCATGTCTCATTTAGATCTTTAAAACAGCCAATCACGAAACAACCCATGTCAAGTAGTGGGATCGAGAAGAAAGGCAAGAACAGAACAACTCATGTCAATTACTGTACCTCGTCATCCTCTATCATAGAAAGAACCCCTTTTGCGCCCCACACCTTGCGCTTTAGATCATTCGACTTGAGCAGAGACTCCAATCGCTCTGCAGCCTTCCATGGTTTGTCGAGAAGCTCTTTTGGAAAGAGCCCTTCAGTTCGAGATTGGAGGACATACAGACCAGGGGCATTAACAGGTGCCTCTGGAGATGGTCCTATATCCCGATCGGGGTAGCTCCGAAGGCCTCTTCCCACGCCCCGTCCTCCTTCGACCCCAAAACCGTAGGAGTATGATCTGTAATCACCGGAGCAGCTGTTTTCTGATTTATTCTCTTTTGGAATGTTAGAACAGGTTTTTGTAATTTGTCAGGCACACTTACAAACGGAGCAACTACGTTGGGTGGGGCTTTGGCATTCATGAATCCATATGTGGCAAGGGAGTGACGACCCTTCATCTTCCCATGCACAGAAACCACAGGCCACTCCACTTTCTTTTTGACTTGGCGAACACACGATCCCTCCCCACTTGTAGCCTGCTTTGACGTGGTCACCTTAGTCCTCTTCGTGCTCCACTTGATCTCCTCAGAAGAGTCTGAGAGGATGACATCTGGGCCCCTGACTTTCTTGCTGGATCCTCTACCACGAAGTGGATGCTCGGAGACCACCGATAGCTGCTCCGCTCCTGAAGCCTGTTCCGCTCCCGATGCCTGTTCCGTTCTCGATGCCTGCTCCGCTCTCGATGCCTGCTCCGTTCCCGATGCCTGCTGTGCTCCTTCCGCAAGTGATTTCAGCCCACATGCCGGTGCCAGCTCCGCATTGATATCTTCTTCAAAACCGCCCTCTTCGTCGTCCGCTGATTCATCATCATCTGCTGATTCATCATCATCTTCATACTCGAATTGGCCTCCGCAAGCTCGTGGGAGTTGCGCATCATACCGCTTGAAAACGTCCCTTACAACTTGTTGGGTCAGTTTGGGTGGACAGACAGGAAACATCTTCAACCGACCCAATCGCTCGTAATCGTAACTGGTACACCACTTATGAACTCAATGGTAACCCAACTCGTTCTTGTCTTTGAACTGGCTCTTGCACCATCTGCAGTAGAATGGAATTGTGGCCCGTTTCGCATCTGTTTGTTTCCTAGCCTTCATACGCCAACGGAGATTAACTTCCACCAACAGCCAATCGAATTCACTCTGAGTATAGTACTCATACAAATTTGGCTCCCTGCTCCAAGTGGCTTGACACTTCCACACATCTTCCTTTCCCTTCTGACCAAACCACTTCAGCTGCATCCAGAAATTATAAGGGTTAGGCCTGTTCCGCAATGAACATAGACATTAAGTTTAGATAACAATTACCAAAAAATGACAGTGGGAGTAATGGCAACTTACATCAGGAACTACACCCACGTCTGCCATGATAAGCTGGTTCTGAACTTGTTTTGGCAAATCCTCTATGAAAGGCAAAGGGGTGGCCTTTGCCTTCAGTGCAGCACATATCTCCCTCCGTGTGGGCTCTCGGTTACCGATCTGAAAGAGATGACTTCAATTTTTTTTTAAAAACCCCCAAACCACATCAACGGAACAGGATGGACGAAAACAACACATTACCCTAGCCAAAGACGGAACAGCCTAAATCCTACAGAAGAATGAAACAGCTAGAACTCTAAAGATACAGAACAACCCTTAACACTAAACAATAGAACACCAAATCTACCCTAAAACTAAAACCTTAAACGTCATAAAGTAGCAATCAAATGCTTCAACCAAATTTTCTAAAACCCTAAACTAGTATACGGGACCCCTAGTATACCATGAACTTATTCACAAGTGATTGAAACAAAAAAAACAAAAAAAAAAACAAAAAAAAACAAAAAAACCATACCTTGAAACTTGAGCTCCAAATACCTTCAGGTGGGCGCGGCAAAGAGGCTGGGGGAGGATGCACGTTTGGGGAACGGAGTAGGCGCAGCGCGAAACAGACAGAGGCAATGAGCAGGATGAGGAGGCGCGGAGCAGGATGAGGAGGCGCGGAGTAGGATGAGGAGCGAGCACAGCCGGCCGGAAACCCTAAAACCTCACAGGGCAACAAACTGCAGGGCAACGAAGCAGGGCAACGCAGCAGGGCAACAAACCCTAATACGACCTGTATGGACCTGCGAGCTTGGAGATCGGGACGGAGCTGCTCCGCGCGGAGTGAGAGAGGACGGGCGAGGTGCTCCGCAGAGTGAGAGAGGACGGACGGGAGCTGCACCGCGACCTTCGTGAACAGTGCCGGAGCAGTTGTGGACCTGAGTCGCGAAGCAGATGGGGACCTCAGATCAGGACGTCGGCTGCTCCGCGAAACGCTCGCAGGTCCACAATATTGTTACCCGTAATAGCCCGTTACAACCCTTCTAAAAATGTAAAAGTGCATTGCACTGTTACATTTTATAACAATGCAATGCACTGTTACACAGATAAAGATATATTTCCTTCTCGAACCTTCTAGGCGTACGGGAAAGAAATACGTGGAAAGAAAAATTATGGAAAGTGCTTAACGCAGCGTTTCACATCAGCATGCCTGCATAATAGGAAATTAGTGCCCGCGGGCTAACGCCCTTGGGCACTAATTCCCTATTATGCACTCATGCTGATGTAAAACGCTATACGTTAACTCAGCAAAATTGTCATGCAAAAATAATAAAATAATGATATTAAAAAAAATTACAATAAAATAAAATAAAATCTGAGGTGACACCATTTCGGCCACGTCATACTGGATTTTTGTAATTTTTTTATTTTTTATTTTTTTTGTAAATTTTGTAATTTTGTAATAGTATTATTTTATTATTTTTGCATTGCAGTTTGGATGAGTTAATGGCCTTTTGGAGGCCTGAAATTTTTTGTAATGGATAAAAGTGTGTTGCTATTAGAGTTTGTTTCCATGTGCACTCAACAAGTCGAAATTATGTGGACAGATTCATCACTTTACAAGTCTATACATGTGCAAGATGACCTTTTCATGAGGTGGTAGACCACCAGTAGCACCAAATGCGACAATTCCAACCTATAGCCAAAAGAAAAAAACATCAGAACCACAACCAAATACAAGAACTTACAGAAACATTATTACTGTTAGAATGTGAATCCCCGTATACATCCTTTATGATGAATGCTGACAAGTTGTACAATGTTATATCTCTTGTATTAGAATGTAGATAACCCAAGATCATGTTACTGAATAGGATTTCGATAAGGTTATGAGTAATACCACCGATCAATATATAATTATATTCTCATTCTTCATTGAATATTATTTCTCATTACATTACGACTCTCCATGATTTATCACGGTATCAAAGCGTCGTATATGGTTTTAGGAGTGGTGCTTGCATGGTACAGTTCACCAAATTCGGGGAATTTATAGTTCTGAAATATTGTGGCTTTTGGTGCACATTGTGCATTTTGTTGAAAAAGTTAACTTTTAAACTGATTTAAAAAATTTGTAGCAATGATACAATGAAAAATGAAGTGAACCGACTTTTAAATTAATGTACGTATCAACCAATGAATGAAATCTAAGTAGTCAAAATGATTTTATCTTGAAGATTTTGAGTATCAAAACTCCCATACTAACACCGATTTGAACAATTTATGGTAAAACTTTGAATGTAAATATAGCCCATGTTTGATTCTATATTTGAATTTTTTAAGATTATCCCACCTGCAAAATTTTATTTTCAAACACATATTCGAACATTGGAAAAATATATAGCTCAAAGGAGAATAGAGAGTTGCCCGACTAATCTACACTATTGTGTCAAATCTATAGGTTGATTTAGAGACTGACTTAAATATACAGTGAGTGTAAAACATTAGAGAACATGTCTACGTAAGGAGAAGTTTAAAGTAGAGGAACGCATAGTGCTATGAATGGAGCACTAGGTACTATCACAACGTTGAGAGTCAAAGAAGTGTTGAGGTCAAATGTAGAGACATGTAGAGGTCTAGATATATCCATCCCAAAATCTAATGCACTGGATGGTCTGTTACATTACAAGATCTGGTAGTTTAACAGACCAGTTTATCTCTCGTGATGCTAAGGACTTCATTGAAGCGTACTTGACTTAGGCAACCGAGATCAATTCTATCGATGAGATGATGCAATTTGGATGTTAGACTTTGGAACAACACAACATGTCACTGGCAATTCAACCATCATATCGGGTTTAAAACTTGTCTCTACAACTTCGATGATAGCAGCAGGAGGTACAATTACTCTGTGAAATGTAAAGGGAGTGCTAAATTTCCTACTAGTGAAATAGAAAAATTGAGAATGTTCTCTACATTCCTAGTATACGTCGAAATCCTCTCTTTGTACAATGTATCTCAGATAATGGTTATGCTGGAGAGTTTGTCAAGTCGGTATGCATAATTAGAGATATGACAACTAGACATATATAAGAAAAAGCACACGCATGGAAATGAGAGGACTCTATAAACTACAAGCTGAAAGCTTCTTCAACACAAAGATACGCAACATAGAGCAATTGTGTGCCACAAAAAAGGTGTTGCTTTGGCACCTAAGATTGGGTCACCTCAATTTTGAGGCGTTGTATAATCTTTCCAAAGAACGCACAATTAGTAGATTACCTCAATTATCCAGTATCTAGTATGTATGTGACATCTGCCGAATGGGAAAACAATCATAGAAGAAATTTCCCAAGAGCATATCAACGACGACACGACTGTTGTAGCTTGACATAGTGATGTTTGCGTACCGTTTTGCATCCTAGTATACAACAGAGCAAGGTACTTTGTATTATTTATTGATGATTTCAGTACAAATATGAGTGTCATTCATCAAAACTAAAGATCAAAATCTAGATGAAATTAAGAAATTCAAGGCCTAGGCTAGTGCAAGGTGAAGATATTACAAACAAACAATGAGGGTGAGTATATCTCTAACAAATTCAAATACTTGTGTTCATGAAGGGATTACTCACCAGAAGAGCCAATTCTATACACCACAAAGCAATGGTCTAGCTAAATGGAAGAATTACTCCATCTGCAACATAGCCGGATGCATCTCTCATCAAAGTCTTTTACTGAAGAGTTTATAGTGAGAAGCAATTTGAGCTGCATGTTATTTACATAACAAAAGACCCACTAAGTCATAAATAATATGACTCAAGAAGAAGCATTCTCAAGAAAGAAACAAGATGTTTCACACATGCGTATTTTTGGTATTCTAGTGTATGTACAAATACCAAAACATCAACAAGACAAGATGGGGTCCTAAGTCTCGCAGTGTATACTCATCAGATGGAACGAGATGAGGAAAGGCTGTGAATGTTACTACCCACAAATCAAGAGAATTATCAACTCTCGTGATGTTATGGTGGATGAACTAATAGTTCCAAACACCGAGTTAGGATCCAGAGAAACTGCCAATACATTTGGCAGCTTCACGATTTAAGTCTAGTTAACATCAATATTGAAGGGATAAAATCTGACTTCTCATCTCCAATCTGCATGTATATGTCAACCTATTAGCTTCTCAAGTTGTCCTACCCATGTAGGCCATGCTTTGTTTTCCTCTCCTTCATTCTACAATACTCATTGTGATGTCAAACCACCAACCACTGAATCTTTAGCCCCTCCGAGCTACTTAAAGTATATGTGAGATGAGAAAAAATTCCAAAAATTGACTAGGGAAAGGAGACCATTTGTGAAGCTACAAGGATGTGTAGCAAACCTAGAAGAACACATATCATACACAACTGCTACAGACCCACAGTGGACAGTAAATTCCTCAAGCAACATATGATGAAAAATCCTCATCAAATGGGAACTTCTACTTTCTACAAGACCAAGGAAAAATAGTCCTTCTGGTACTCTATGTTGATGGCATGTTCATCATTGGCAATTGTAATGAGAAAACAAGTGAGAAAGTTTGTTGGTTGTAGACCAAACTTTGAAAAAGGTTCGTCACGACATACTTTGGAGGGAGCTCATGCTAAAAGGACCCAAGGGCGCCACTTGGAAAAACTTGCTAAAGGTACACACTTACTGACTCATTTGGGACGACATGGCACTTAGTGACTCCCTTGGGATGACTTCTATTATATATTGTGTATCAAAGAAAAATGGAATTCATATATTTTTATTATTTAATTGCTAATACAACTGGTGTATTGTAAAAATTTGTATTGTAACGTTACAATTTCGGTGGATTTTTTTAATTTAAATGACCTAACCCGTTTGGCATGTGCTTGAAATTCCTTGGCATTCAGTTTCAACAATCCAAAAAAGGGTTTTGTTTATATCAAACTGATTACGTCAAAGAGATATTTAGTGAGTTTGGCCTAAAAAACTACAACCCTTACCGCACTCCATTACCCACTAGTCTGAAACTCGTGATGGATATATGATCAACATATGGTCGGAAAATTGGTCTTTGTCATAAACACACTGTATGGCATTATCTATGCAATCAACCTTGTATCCAAGTTTATGACTCATTCACAACAAACACACATGAAGGCGGTCAAGTCTGAAGCAAAGTTTTTATACTCCTTAATGTCACTAAGATCTATTCACTTCCATCTCTGAAATCAACTCTTTTGTCCCTCTACACCAATTGTCTCCCTCTTTCGTCCATGTTCAATATCAACGCTCTCTGCTGATTACTCATGTGATCGACAATACAATTAGAAAAGAGCTATAGAAAAATGAAGCAGAGCGCAAAAGAAATGTACCTTGACACAAAATACAATAAACTAGGGTTTATGGGAAGGTATTAGAAGGTGAAACCTTATATACATCCTTATGGATGAATGCTAACAAGTTGTACTCTGTTATACCTTTGGTATTAGAATGTAGATAACAAAAGATTATATCGGCAAATAGAATTTCGATAAGGTTAGATATTGGTAATACCAGCGATCAATGTATATATTCTCGTTCTTCATTGAATATTATATTATATCCCATTACATTACGACTCTCCATGATTTATCAATTAATACAAGATTTAGAGGAGAAATAAATTTAAAAAACATAATTCATTGCCACAAGTCACCAAAAATGACCTAGATATTGAAGTTTGGGAGGGAATTCTCGAAGAACAACAAATGAACAGCCAGTGGAGAGTGGGATCGTATGTCGTTGCTACCAATCAATCAATTTCAGTTCCTTAAGTTGTTGAACTTGAGCTCAAATTTAACACTGTATTGTGAACGTTGCATTTGAATAATCGATAAATATAAGGAGATTATTCTATTTTCACATATTATCCACGTAGGGAAAACATCACTTATCAAAGCATCTGCATGTAGAAGTTTGGAAGTGCTATGTGCAATTTAAAATCAATTTTCTACATAACATGGTAAACAACAAATTTTTACTATTTTTTCCCAATCATATTACATGATAATGAAACATTTTCCTTATTAAATTACCAAGAAAAATTTATGAAATCACTATAACATAGAAAGTTACCAAATGGTGCTCCCCACAAGATAGTCATGGGAGGTATTTGCATAAAATCATGAGGTGATGTCATCTTTCACAAAATTACAAAAAAAAACCTAATATAAATGCACCAACTAAACAGTCACAAGGTACAGAAACTAAATCTTACAGTCATAAGCTTTGTAAATCTCTCCATTCGTCAACCAACTTTTGAAGCTTGAATTAACTCAAAGTTGCATATGATCTAGAATATTATCTTAAAGATGGATCAAACATAATTAAAGGGCACTAATCTATGCATCCAAGATGGACCAATATTAGGTATGCAATTGGCTCCATCGTAGGCTATCCTTCAATTCATATGCATTGTTCATCGATCTTTTATATGCAATTGAACTTCTTGAACTCTACCAACGTAAAATTATGAAATATTGAGCTTACATGCCATATGTATGAATCATCAAATGGACACCAACGATTGTTGTAGACAATATTCATGTCCGTAACCTTGTCTACTAAATCCATATATATCTCCCTAGACCCTTCAATCGCCTTCATAAGATATGTCTTGAAGATGAACGTAATAATCAACACTAAAGTAGATAGAGATTACACCCATAAAATCATGGCTGAAGAATCCACAGATCTTCACTTTGAAAGCGGAGTCATTCACGCCATTAGTTATCAAGTTTCACAACAACATGATGACTTGCTGCTTTGTACAAGACTCCCTCCAACATGACATCATTTACTTTCAATGCTGATAAAAGGAACTTCTTTCTTCCTTTTATCAGCAGTGAAAGAGTTTAGCCAATGTTTCCACAATCTCAGGTGATTGTGCCAGCTCCGGAGCATATTTTCCTCCAATTGAAATGCCTCTGATTGCTACCATTGACGCACAAGGCCTGCTAGTTGCAAGTTTCAAAGTTCAAGTAATATCTTTTGCTTTTCAATGGAACTAGCATGGATTCCACATTTGGTGTGCCACAAACCACACTGATGGAAACCCTCGTTATTGTCTTGGTCTACGCCTTCAAAATACATGAAATGCCCATGAATTTTTAAAGGAGCTATTTGATACATATGAATCTGTTTCTTCACTTATTTTGTGCACCACACCTATGAAAAGCTTCCACAAGTACTACTGGATGAAGCTTGTTTCCATCAATTTGTTGTTTGTTCTAATATTTCCAAACCAAACCACTTCTCGCTCAAAGACAAAACTCCAATATCTCATTTGGACCAAATCTTCAAACATCATTCAATAGGTGAATTGCATTAGTAGGATGCTCTAAAAGAGCCCCATTGGATCCATCAAAGTCTTATGTGCATACACGCCGTGCTTGAAGAAGCAACTACATAAGCAACTTGCAAGTTTAAAGTATTCCATCCACTAGTCCTCGTTTGGTTGAAGAAATATTGTACCAAATCTACAAGCAAAGCCCCTACAAACTATCTTTCTTCAAAGATACGACCATAGAGTACATGTAGAATATGAAGTAGCACCCAGTATATAAACTTTTGTTTTTTTTCAACTATATAAACAGAATATCTTTCAACTGGGTCATAGGGCCACCTTTCTTGCTTGAATTCATATGAACGCCTTTTGTTGATTTGCACACAAACCTTTCAAACTTCATTCAACAAGGAATCGTCATGTAAAGAAGTCACTTTGTCAAATAACCTGGTTGTATAATGCTTGAATAAATTGAGGCCAACTATATGCATTAAATCAAACACCAAGCCATTTGAAAGGTCAAAGTCGTACAAGTGGAATAATTTCCATAGATTTGACTCTCCAAAGATGCCAGTTTCACAAGATATCAGCTCCTCAAAACAAACATCAATACTATTTACCTTATTCCTTTGTTTTTTTTATTCACTTAAAGTAGAATATTATTCGATGTGTTACATTACTGTTTGTTTCTTGTCGTGTTTTTTAGTTGATTTTTAATACACAAATGTAAGAAAAGTTTGGGGTTTGTATTTAGAGGTAGGTTTAAGTTTGACATCAAACCTAGCTAAAAAAGGCATCATTATTATTTAATTTATTTCTTTGTTCTTTTGAAAATTGACTCATTCGCATGTGTTACTACAAGGTATGTCATTTATCCAATCAAAAGCATTGAATATGCCCAACTTGGAGCTTCCTACAAAGCCCCCAAAGCCTTCCCTAGTCCAAAATGCATCGTTTGTGCTTCAAACTTGAACAAAAGACTACTGCGAAAACCAAACCATCAAAGGCATCAAACCAAAAATCATGTAATCACCTTTCTTTTGTGATTTATCTCTCTTACTATCATAGATATTTTAAAAGCCTAGCTAGTGGAGATCTATAAGAGGGTAGTGGGATCCTATGCATGTTGTCACAATTAATTTTGAAATTTCCTAGTACTAGCAATGAATATGGTTATGAGATTAATGAATATGGTGTGTGCAGGTTCATAGATGAACCACAAGTTTTTTCATTGGAGGCATTAGGTAGTAACTATGAGACAACATTAAATACTACTTGTGATAAGATAAAGATGATTCAATACAATTTGTTTGTTTTTTTTTTTTTTTGGCACAAATGCATTCATTACAATTTGATTTTCAATAGATTGTGTCTATGAACTAGTATGATGTATTAGGCTTGGAATTTTATATATATATATATATATATATAATTATATAATTATTTTTGACACTACTGCAATCTTTTAAACTGTCCTATTGTATTGATAAATTTGTCATTGCCATTTATTATTTCATCTATTAAAATTATTCTCTAATCATGTAGATGGTGATGATTGTGACCTAGTGGTTAGCAGTGTGCCAACTGCACCAATCTCCACAAGGAAGAAGAAAGCTGATGCTATCTCAAAAGCAAGTAGCAACTCTAAAAAGATAAGAGTAGCACTAAGGCCATCCTCAGTCAACCCGCCAAGCACTCACGTTAACAGTGCTTGGAGGGCACGGCAAAAAAATCGGAGCCCAATGCATGTAGTTTTGCTCTCGCTATCTTCACGTCTCCCATCAAGTAGCTCCCGCTCTCGGTAAATTTCTTCGTTTTGCAGGGAGTTTGTTTTCTCCCGCTACAGGACTATCTTTGCCAGGATTGGCAAACTTTAACGCGGGAAAGCTTCGCAGTGGGCTTGCGGCGCGGTTGGCAGGCAACGCATTGTGCCTCCCTCCCAACAGCGGCGCCCGCCACTTGCGCGGACTCCCTGCAAACGCTCGACGGGAGCGTTTGGAGGGAGCAGGCTGAGGATGCCCTAAGTCAGTAGTAGACTCTGTGGTTGTTCTAGAAAGCATTGTATTGAATGAATTTCGGTTGACTGATGTAGATTTGATGTAATCAAAATTGAAGGTTTATGTGAGGGAGGAGAATAAGCTTGACACCCAAAAAAAAAGCCTTTCAAAAGTAGCCTGAAGCTACGTGAGGAGGAAGCATTGATGAGTGTACCAAAATATGTGGTAGAAGAGGGTCTAGTACTCTACATGTGTCAGTACATTTGTCAATTACAACACTTGTAAATCACTACTGTCATTTACTACGTTTGTCATTTACTGCATTTGTCATCCACTAATTTTGAAATGTAGGAATGGTAGTGTATTTCCTTCATTTGCTATTTTAGCATAAAATTGATGGTAAAAGGGTTAGTAAACTGTTTTATTTTACTAGGCAGGAAACAAAATAATCTCCTTGTGAAACACGATATAAATGGAATGTAGCCCTGACAGAATGTAGCCCAATGTGAGCTCCAGAGTGATTGCATCTGTACTGCCACTAATAAAAGCCCGAGTATAAAACTATGTGTAAAATCAACTATGGCAGCTTACAGAAAGTAAGCTTTGGCTGCTGTGAAGGACCCAGGCGAGAGATTTCGGTGTCGACCATGATTGTACATCCTTCCGTGTACTGGCCCCGAAGAATGCCCTGCGCCAGAGGATCCTCGATGCTTTGCTGGATGACTCGCTTCACAGGTCGAGCACCGTACCTGGGATCATACCCCATTGCGGACAGCAGCTGCAGCGCACTCTCACTAACCCGGAGCTTTATCAGACGCTCTTGTAGTCGCTTGCTCACTCTCTCCAGCTGCAACACAAGAAATTATGCACAAGTTCATGGATCATTTACTATCCGAACAACAAACATTTGAAGTGACCTCCAAAGAAGAGTCTAAGGGCCGTGAAGTATCTCACTAAAAAACAAGTTTTTAGGGACTTTGGGGACTAAGATCCACATTTCAAGTGAGCTTTTGAGAAAAAGGTGGTGGAGAAGTTGTCATGAAGTATGGAGGATTTGCAACCCCAAGACTTCACGGCAACTTCTCCCTAACCAATCAAATTTGTTCATGTTTGACCTCAAGCAAGTCCATGAAACGTGCACAACTTTGTGACTGGGTATGAGACAAACCCAAGTTCCACTTTCTCCTCCTCTTGCCTACTTCCATGGGCAACTTCTCAAATCCATGGAACTTGGCTCTAAGTTCAGGTTAATGTTAACATTGTCCACTGTAACTGCATTGTTATATATTCCATTCGGTCGAAGATGATGCGAACATGTTTTGATGTCAAACAACAGGTCAACCAGCGATTCCATAAACAGCGTATACATTGAGTCTAGGTTCTGGTTGTGGACAAATATGTGACACTAGAACAAAGCCCATGCAATGCAATAGTACCATGCTAGGGTTGATTTTTCGCCACTTTGCATTACCGTGAGGCATGAAATTGTGAAGCATAGTACACGAAAAATGGTATGATGAGAACGTGACCATCAATTTGGATGAAGTCGTGCACATTTCGTGACACTGCTCATTTAATAATATTGATGAAGTGTGATCATTATTTTGAGTACTTACCTGGAGTTTAACGATCTCGCAGAGTTGCTGAGGGTTGAGGGCTTGAAAGACGATGAACTCATCAATGCGGTTGATGAACTCAGGGCGGTACTTGTCTCTAGCAGCTTGCATCACCTGGGATTTCATCACCTGATAGGCCTCATCCGTGCTGCTATTACAGTTGGCTGTAACTTCCATAATCATTTCTGCTCCCACGTTAGAAGTCATGATGATCACTGTGTTGGTGAAGTTCACAACCCGGCCTTCGGAATCTGTAAGCCTCCCGTCGTCCAAGATTTGCAGGAAGAGATTGAAAACGTCGTCGTGCGCTTTCTCAATCTCATCGAAGAGCACCAGTGAGTAGGGCTGTCGACGCACGGGTGTTGTCAATTGGCCTCCGTCCCCATAACCCACCAGTCCAGGTGCGGCACCCGTCAGTCTTGTAATGCTGAACTTCTGTGAGTATTCACTCATGTCTATCCGCACCATGGCATCCTCAGAGTTGAAGAGATGCGCCCCTAATGCCTTCGCCAGTTCTGTCTTGCCCACCTGCGAACCATTTATTTATTGATGAACAAAACAGTCTAAACCCTAAGCATCCACTGAGTATTTTCTGTAGTGTAGGAAAATTGGACCCCTTGCTGCAAATCATCTGTTTGTGTGAAAATGACTTCAGTTTGACATGATCGAACGCTCTTGATCTTGTAGTGTAGAACAAGAGCTCTAAAATGATGTATTGCAATCAGAAAACCGAGGTAAAATGAGATAATGCCACCGTTGCAAAGTTCAGTGATGCAGATGGGCGTTTTAGACGCTTAATTAGGGGTTAATATCTTATTGAATTTCGCACTGAATGAATCAAACATGTTGTACTAATCGAACAAGCTAGTAGAGATTATTGCAACGAAACCGAATGACTTATGACACGAATCTTACCCCTGTCGGTCCCATGAACATAAGGCTGGCAATGGGGCGCTTTGGATCGGAAAGCCCAGCTCTTGATCTCTGGATAGCTCTGGCAATCGCACTGCAAGCTTCGTCTTGTCCAATCACTCTTTTGTGAAGCTCATCATCCAGCTGCAGCAGTTGTTGCATCTGATGAGATGCTTGCATTTTTGTTACAGGAATACCGGTTCTTGAACTCACAACTTCCGCAATTGCAATGCTTGTAACCTCTAATTGGATTAACGGCTTGTAAGAGTTTTGGTATTCTTTCCACTCTTTCTGAGCCGACTCCAATTGTGTTTCCAGTTCTTTCAAATTGTCGGTGTCGTTGCTAGTTTTCTTGGGTTGCTGCGACTCCTCCTTGAGATTGTTATGAATTTCCACGAAACGATTCAACGAATCGCTAGGTTGGTTTTGCTTTGCTTTACGGCAGCAGGTCTGACAAAATACAGACCGAATATTGTTCGTGTTCTGCCTGTAAGAGGAAAGATGTTAGAAATCCATCTTCCGTAGATTGTAATAAAAGAACCCTAATTTCATGTCGAGCAAACTTTAAAATGGAGCAGTATGAGATTCCACCACGTACTCGTTCTTTACTAGGTAGTAATAATTTCCCATGATGGGGTGGGTCGAACACCCATTACAAGTAAGTCGAGGTGGTTCCACCCGATGAAACGAGTCTCCAATTTGCCCATTCTCTTTAAGCAGCACCTTGTGACAAGCTTGACAAAGGTCCCAATTCTGGCTGAAATGCATGTCAAATAAGAGTGTCAGTTGCTCATAAACTACACAATAACTGAGAGTATTGCAGAGTCAAAAGAAAGTCAGTTCACGAGCGTCAAGAATTGAAGATGTTGCAGGTCTGGCGTTACTTACGTTTCGTGAGTATACCGAGGCCCAATTATAGGACACATTTGACAAGAGTCACAGACAAACTCGCTGTGCACCTCATCAGCGTCATTACACTTAACAATCATGGGGTGGATATAACACCCATCACAATTAAGTCGAGGTGGTTCCACCCGGTGAAACGAGTCTTCAATAAATTCCCCGTTATCTTTAAGCAGCTCCAAGTTGTGACAAGCTCGACAGAGATCAACATTCTCACTGCACACACATATCAAACGAGAGTGTAAATCGGTCTCTAAAGTATACAATGACTTACCAAAAACATGAGCCTGCAAGGGATCCCAAAATAGATGCAAGTCTGAGAATTTAACCGATTGATAAATACCTTCTCCCTAAGGGACATGATTCGAGTTGCATACGCCTTTTCCTTCTTCCACTTTCTGTTCAGATTCGTTTGCCGTAATTTTAAACCCTCCAGATCCGACAGAATTTGTTGCAGACGAGCCTGTGACGATGGGTCACCTGTTGCAGCTGTCACAGAAAGTCGCTCCATGTCCAGTTCAAGGATTGCACGATCAATCTCATCTAATATTGCTGGCTTTGAGATTAGCCCTACCTTCAATTTGGACGCGGCAACGTCGACCAAATCAATGGCTGTTCAATAACACAAACAGCTCCTGTTAGTATTCGCTACTAAGTCGTTCTGGGTGCTACCTGATCATGGCTTTCTCCGACCAATTTACCCCTAAAGGACCAAGGATTCATGGTTTTATAATGACAAATGGTTTTATATTTGTGAAAAATATAATTCAGATGGGACCAAAATTATATCACCGGAATCAGTGAAGAACATTGCATGTGTTGATCAAAAACACAAATAAATTTGAACAAAAGAAACTCCGCATAGGACCTACTCAAAACTACCAAAAAAAACAAGAAACCCAATTTGGGATTCTTGGTCATTTAGGGGGTTAACGGGCACAAGAAAGAAGGAAGCATTCATTAATTCGAACCTTTGTCAGGAAGAAAACGATCAGGGATATAGCGTTCAGACAACTTCACAGCTTCAATCAACGCATCATCAGCAATAGAAATTCCAATATGATGCGACTCCAGACGCGGTTTGAGCCCCCGAAGAATGGATATGGTATCCTCGACTGATGGTGGATCCACAATCACTTTTTCAAACCGTCTTGCTAACGTTGGGTCTTTCTCGACGTATTTGTTGTACTCGTCGAAGGTTGTTGCTCCGATGCAAAGAAATGATCCTCGGGCTAGAGCAGGTTTCAAAATATCTGAAGCAGTGTCGACAACTTTACCTGCAGTTTCAATCCAATCAATTTACAACCGATCCGATGAATATACATTACTGGATTCTAGACGTAGAGTGCATCCAAATCTATGAAAGTAAAGTGATCCTACATATGCAATATGAAAACTGTGCAGTGGTATCATGGTGCTGATGTCGTACCAGCGCCGATCAGCCGATGAAGCTCGTCGAAAAAGAGGATAACCTTTCGCTCAGCTTTTGCTGCTTCGTCCACTAGTTCTTTCATTCCCTCTTCAAATTGACCTCGACTTTCTGTTCCCGCAATAATGTTTCCCACGTCCACAGATATGATCTGCAGAAAGTTAAGAGAGCCCGCACCTCGTCATGTGACTCATTCATCGTGATGCCGGCGGGCTCAGAAACTGAACTAGCTAAATAGCTGCACTGAGGAAATCCGAAATGTCTACTCAACAAATGTCCTTTTGTTGTCACAATTCCTTACTCAATTGTGACAACAAAAGGACATTTGTCCAATTTCGGTGTTCCCCAGTATGGAATCCTCCATGAATTCCTTCTGTAGACATTTCGGATTTCCCCAGTGCTGACTCATGAAAGATACACCACAGAAAAGAATCAGATGCCACAAAGGACAGTACATCACCTTGCATTTTCTGAGAACCTCAGGAACATCTCCTTTCACAATACGTTGAGCCAGCCTGTGCCGGCCAATACAGAGAGACTAATCAGAACCCAAAGCAGAAACGTTCTAAATAAGTGGTTAATGCAACGCTAATTATGCTAATTTGAGAGAAGATGGCTAGTGCAAATCAAAGGAATGCATTTCAAAGTATACAGCTTGAGGCTCACCCTTCAACCACCGCAGTCTTTCCAACTCCCGGGTGTCCCACGAGAACAGGATTACACTTGGATTTCCGAGTCAAAATCTCAATACACTCCCGGACAACAACGTCTCGGCCGATGACAGGGTCCAGCGATCCTTCCTTGGCACTCGTTGTCAAGTTCATGCCAAACTTCTCCAATGCTTTGTGGGTATAATCAGCCTCCTCGCCATAGCCTGTGCTCTGATCATCACTCTGATCGTCTCCGTCCTCTTCAAACGGCACAAAGTCGCCCTCAACTGACTGCAGCAATGGATGCGCAGAAGTTGGCTTAATGCACCCGAAAGGCAAACCTGGCCCCCTGCCTGGCAAATTTGGAGCTGAAGGTGTGCGCACCACTTCAGGAACCCTAAACCCTAGCGGTGCACCATTCAAAGATGGAGGATAGACAGTAGAACTATCTGACGGTAGCGGTGGGGCAGAGGGACTTGTGACAGCAGGGAAGGCATGAGGAGAAGAGGAATTCTTTGGAAAATTGCCAGAGAGAATAACAATTGGAGGATATACAGTGTCGGTTGAATGGATCCAGTTAGGGTAAGACACAGTTAACGCAGAGGATTCGGGAGAAAACTCTTGGTGGGGGCTGAGCTCTGGAGGGTACATTTGCTCAGATCGAGGTTGGTGGACTTGATGCGAAGGCGGAGGGTAAAGAGGAACCTCACTCTGCTCATTAGGGTACAGTGTGGTCTGAGAAGTTACATCAATTCCTCCGGACTGTTGTGCCCATGGCGGATTTGTTGGATAGTTTTGATATTCCTCATGTTCAGGAGGGTAAAGACTAGGACTAGGATTCGGGTATGGATCCGGTCCGAGAGAACTAATGCGGGGTGGCCACTCCATTGCAGCGTGAGCTGGATCTTGAGCCCTAAACCCTAAACGTGCTGAAACTTAATTGAATTACACGCTCGAGTCGTGTACCGACGCTCTTCTCCAACTGCGATAGTAAACGCTGAATGATCTTGTACTCCCTCAGCTCCGACCTCAATCCACGCAAGCTACCGACATTCCTCCCAATCTTGCCAGTTCTACCACTTTTGTACGCATAGCAAATGTGCACCCCTGGGTTCTTGCTTCACTAAACTCCATTGCATGTACAAAACCTATACAGTCTCATAGAGCTCAAGCAACAATGACTGGGGAGGCGAGAAATGGTCAACCGACATCGGAACAGGGTAGCTCCTTTCTGACCAACGACGAAGGATTTCTGCGATGGTGTTGAGAAAGACTACCTCTCCTTCACGATTGTGAAAATGGTAGACTTGGTAAAACTGTTGTCCGATCGGTAGGCGTTCCCGAGCTGCTCATCCTGATATGTAACCCACAGTTGAAAGAATTGCCACAACACTAGTCAAAGAATCTAAACTTCGAGCACTCACAACCTTGAGACGCATGTGTCTAGACTACTGGAGTGAGGCAATCGTGCTTGCAATTTGCAGCACATGCTTTTGACAAGTTCGTTGCCGTGTCGATCTGACTCGATGGACGGACACGGTCCTCGTCTTCCTGGAATATGCTGACCATGTCCGAGTCCCCAGCGCCCAAAGTCAATATATTATTTTATTCTGGTGTAAAACACCATACCCGACGGACAATCGATCAAGTCCCGGTCGACGATCTATTATCAGTTCCATTCCATCAAGCTCAAATCTAGCAGCAGTGCTCCTGTGAACGTCAGGCTACTACTGAAGGAAGGCTCGTGCCTTCAAGCAAATTTCGATTATTTGCAAGTTCATGAAGCTGGATCTCTCTCGATCGACAGACTGACCTCTAATTCCTGGAGTATGCTGGTCAATACCGATTCGGAGCCCACGGCACCCGAAGTCAATATTATACTTATTTTGTTCTGGTGTACCACACCGTACTCGTTCTGCAGACAGATGACGCCTACCTTGAATATACCGTACGTACTGTGAGTTATCTCGGTTATCGAATTTTGTCAGGTCTGCTCTGCGGTTCGATGATTTCTGCGGCTTCACTGCACTGATAGGTAAGAAAGTAGAAGGAGAAATCTCGTTATTGACATCTGCTTCCGTTTGCTGTTTTACGTTGATCGAATCGAATTCCGCAGTGAAATACTGTTTCACTCGGTCAGCGTTTGAGAAATGGCCAGAGCCAGCGAAAACCAGAAAGTCTTGCACTGTACCTCTCCATTCTTCCAAGCGTCAAATTCAATGGCGAAGACAAGCATTCAGAATAAAGCCAGACTTAAATGGGAGAGGCTGGACTTTGAAATTTTCTAATCTCCCGACAGAGGTTGCTGCATATGCAATTGGCGCTCCGTGTCATCGTTTACCTGATCTGCTGCATGCAAATCACTAACCCATTTTCTGTCTGACACCAATTTAGGGTTTAGGGTTTATCAACAATGAATCCCGTAGTAGTCATATCTGATACATTCGGTTAATCCTTCCTGATAAACAGACTAAGCATAGACTCCAGACTTCGATCAGTGGCAAGTATGGCTCACTACAAGGAGAAGGTGTCGCTTTTCACTCGCTGGGTGAGTCAAATGGCGCCACTTCGCACTCACTGCCCAAGCGCTCAAGATTTGGTGAGTGCGATTCGTCATGTAGGACAAGTGTGTACAGTGAACTCTGTGACACTGTTCTGAGTGAGAAGCGACGCCTTTGCTAGTAGTGGCTCAAGAACCTAGCTTACCGGAACCATGTTGGTCCGAAGAATTCCATGGTGTGTTTTGATCCATCGTTGCACTACTAACAAAGGCATTGCTTCTCACTTAGAACGGAACAGTGTCAAAGTTCACCGTACACACTTGTCCTACGTGACGAATCGCACTCACCAAGTCTTGAGTGCTTATGCAGTGAGTGCGAAGTGGCGCGGTTTGACTCACCTACCGAGTGAAAAGCGACACCTTCGCCTCATAGTGTTGGTGCAGTTGTATAGTTGTTGACATACATCTGTAAGTAGAGCTATGGGACTTGTCACAGACAGCAATGTCGTGTTGCGGTGAGGAACTTTTTTTGCTAAGTGCTAAACAATCTAGTGAAGTAGAGTGAATTAGCAACAGAATGTAGATCGGAAACAGAAAGAGGATAGCCTGGAGGATAGAGTTTAAGAAGTATGTATCTTGCTCGGTGTTGGCAGGTACATTTCACCACATTGAGGGAATTTAGGGTTGTGCAATATCGTGGCTTTCGGTGCACATTTGTGAACATTGTACATTTTGTTTAAAAAGCTAAATTTTAAACCGATTTTAAAAATATGTAGCAATGGTACAGTGAAAAATGATGTGAAGCAAATTTTAAATTTTTGTATGCATTAACCATAAAATAAAATCTTAGTTTGTCAAAATGAATTTATCTTGAAGAATTTGAGTATCAAAACTCCCATTTTAATAACAATTTGACCAATTTATTTTATCAAAATTTGAATGTAAATATAGTCTATGTTTGATTCTATATTTGAATTTTTAATAATAAGCCCACCTGCAAATTTTCATTCTCAAGCACATTCAAAAAAGAAATCCATCAAAAAAGTTTTTTAAAATAGAGAAACAATTCAAATCAACCAAAAATAACACATTTTTAAATTTCAAAAATTTCAAAACAAATTCAAAATTTATGGAAGATATTTTTCTTTACATATTTGAACGTTATGAAAATTTATAGGTCAAAATTCCATCCACAACCCTTCTTTCTCTCTCTCTTCTAGACATTTTGAGTACACTTTTGCACTGTGATTAGGCATTATTTTTTTTACATAAACATTAATTTAGATTACATGTATGTTATTTTAACCTCTCTCTTTTTGGCATTGGTAGAGGACATCACTCTAGTTAAAGTAATTCAATTTTTTTGATAACTTCTATCACCAGTTTCTATTTGTGAATTAGTATCTTCTACACAAAGACAGTTCATTCCGGCCCTACCAAACAGATTAACCCTTTGACACGCCTGCATCCACATAAAAGACAATGAAAAGATTGTAAGCCTTCTCTTGACTACATCTCGTATAGTTTTTCATCCATCCAAACTTTCCTTATTTCTTGTACTAGTTGACTACCATTTGTATCATATAGATCTTCAAAATAAAACATTGTGATTTTATTTTTTTATCATGAAAATATTGGTTTATGTCAAGTTTCAATATTAAACACACAATTTGCTATTTATGCACTTGGCCAAGTGCGCTCATTTCATGAGCAAATTTGGCTCTAAAAAATTTGGCTAATAAGTTCTCTAAAAAACAACAATTTTTGTCTTTCTACAATCACTTACATTGTATACAAACAATTCATTTTTATTTTTTTTATCCTCATCTTTATCTTTTCTTTTATCTTGTTTTCTTTCTTCTCTTCTTTCTTCTCTTCCTCTTGTCTTCGTTCTTGTCTCTCTTCTTGTCTTCTTTTTGGTCTTTCTTCTTCTCTTCTTTCTTGTCTTATTGTGCAACCGCGAATTCCAACTCACACCAAGATTTATTTATTTTTCTCCCTTTCTTTGTTAGGGTTTAGCTTGCCATTTGTGGCGTTGAATCCTACAACAAAAAATAAATAAAATAAATAAAAATAAAACGAAATTTAAAATTAAATAAATAAATAAAATCATGATGAGTACAACGGCCAGCTGAACCCTAAATGGCAGTAGAAGAATATATGTATATTTATTTATTTATTTATATATGTATCAATTTTTATTTTTATTATTTTTTTTTTAAAAAATTAATTTTTTTATTTTTTAATTTTAATATTTTTGTTTTATATTTATTCGCTTGCGGCTGTACCTATTCTGAATGTTTCTTCTTCTTCTTTTATTTTTTCCTTTTTTTTATATGACGAGAGGGGAAGGAAAAGAAAAAGAGAGGGGAATCAGAGGGGAAGGAGAGGGGAAGCAGAGGGAGAGGGAAAAGGAAGGGATAGGGTGCGCGGCCGTGCATCCTACGACCAAAAAATCAAAATAAATATTTTTTTAAATTTCTTTTTTATATTATTATTTTATTTTTCCCGGCCGCCATTTAGGATTCAACCAACAGTTGTACCCACCGTGATTTTTTTATTTTTTTATAATTATAATTATAATTATATTTTTTTGATAGAGTTGAGTGCCACGAATAGCAAACTAAACCCTAATAATGAAAGAAAGAAAAAATAATAAAATAACTTTGGTGCGAGTGTGGGATCCGCGGCTGCACAAGAAGAGCGAAATACAAAAAAAATTAAAAAAATATATAAAAAAATTAAAAAAACAAGAAGAAAGACAAAAAGGAAAACAAGAGTAAGACAAAAAAATAAAACAAGATAAAAGAAAAGATGAAAGAAAAGATAAAGATAAAGATAATAAATAAATAAATAAATAGTTTGTTTACAATGTAAGTAATTGTAGAAAGACAAAAATTGTCATTTTTTAGAGAATTTTTCACACAAATTTTTAATGCTTCAGGGGGCCAAGTGCATGATTATATGGACAAGTGCGTAAATAGCGAATTTCGTGTTGGTTCATTCAATGTTATATCAATATCAACTTAACAACTATTAATGTAAAATTAAATTAGCTCCAATGATGTGATGTAATTTCAATGATTTTTTGTTAAATTGTATGAACATAGCATTAATATGATAATAATTTAACATTTACTTAACTTTGTTTATTTTATCAAATTAATAGGCATCACATTATCATTAACATAACATCAATCTAATGTTTAGTAATATTTAAAGAACATGATAAGATCTAATCATACATGATTATTTTAATTAAAAAGCATAGGATTCCACAGCTCATAGCATTCATTCAAACCGTGCATTAGAAGTAAAGAGCCCCAAGGATAGATGGCCTAGGTTGGAATAGATGGCCGCGGCTAGAATTGATTGTCTAACCCTAAACGTGTTGCTTTAATTTAGATTACAGTATATATCGCTCGTTCTCCGCTTACTCGCTTATTCTTACTCCGTTTGCTCGCTTCAATCACTTTGTCTCCACTTGCTCATTTCGCTCATTCTTTCCCCGCTTGCTTGCTTCGCTCACTCTTTCTCCCTTTGCTTGTTTATTCTTGTTCCGCTAGTTCTGCTTATTTGATTTGTTTGTTCTACTCGAATCAATTAGTTTGAAAAAGAGAGCAAGCACAATCTATTGTTCGACAAACAAACTAGGAAAGAAACGGGATTTCTACAATTGGAGGTGATGTAGGTGATACTTTTAAAGAAGATACGTCAACCAGGGAGTTGCTAGTATTGCGGTAATTGATTTTTCCGTTTATAGTGGTTGAAAATATGTATTAACTTACACATGTATTCATTTAAATGTCATCACACATAAACACAGTTATAAATTAATGTAGAATTAATGTCTATTTACGTTTGAATATATCATTTAATCAATTTGATTATATTACATTATGTTACAATATATATATTTTGGTGTTTTAGTATATAAGTTTTTCCTATTAAAATTTTATAATTTAGTTTCTAGAAAATATAGTAATATTTTAGAATAAAAATAAAAATTGTATTCTTTAATCATTTTAATCTATAACTTATAAATTATAAAATCTTGTGAGTTTACAAACTTTAATTGAGTGCAAATTTCACTCTACTTTGCATTATGTTTTGGGTGATAGGTTTAGAAATTCACAGTGCATGGCCGTCAAACTTCCTTCTCGTCTTATTCCCCAACTCACCATAGAATAGTTTTACCATTTTTTGAACTGAAAACGAGTTGAAGGTGAGTATGAGGTGAGTTTCCACTTCGAAACACTCTTTTCGGTTAACTCTATTGTTGTTCAAGGAGTATATATTGCCCAATGTCTACATTGGACTCTACAGAACTTTGAAGTTCTTTGCGAGAATGACACGAGTGTCATATTACATCTGATGGCTAGAGCTCTCACAATTCTAAATGTCAGAGGCATGATTCATTTGGACCTCAATCCAAAGAACATTTTTCTCTTAAATTCCCAAGTAATCCGTCCATGTTGTCTTGAATGGGTGATTTTGGTTGCTCCCTCTTTTGTGAAGAAGGTACGTGTTTCAATGACGTGCGTAGATTGTTACAATTTGAAATGACGTGCGTAGATTGTTACAATTTGCAATGACGTTTCTATAAATATAGATAATTCTTTCAAGATGAATCTTGTGACAAATACTTTGTTTATAAATGGTGTTTTCATGTATGTCAGACCTTTCAACTTTCAGTTCCTACAGATAGTTGCAACATTTTATTGGTCTTACAGATTCTTCGGAGTATCCCATTCAACCATCATGCTGATGTCTTTGGCTTGGGGATGTCCCTTGCAATGAGCATCGAGCTTCATTCAAAGGTGGAGACTAACGAGAAATACATGTATTGAGGTGTTCCAACCGTGTTATGAAACTTTGGGGAGAATTGTGTCAATAACAATGGTGGATGGATGTTTAAGCTTGGAGTCAAAAAACCTCATTTTCAAAATGTTGGTGAGAGATTTGGAAATGAGGATTATTGCACAAGATTTCTACTAGGTAATGATTTCTTACTTCTCAAATTAATTGTTAAGGATGGTGGTATTTCTATTAAATTTATTTCAATTGGATCTCAATGTATAGGCATCCCTAGTCGTCATCTAGTGGCATAAATCTCGATGAGAGCTCACATTTGACAATATTGTCTTTTTAAAATTAAATAATACATAAAACACATGAACAAAGGTTATTTAAAGTTTTAAAGGAAAGAAAAATATAAAGGTCTTACAAAAGATGAGTATGGTATCCATAGTAATATTTCATTTTGAAAAGGCAAATGAACAAAGTAAAATGAAAAAAAATCACAAAGAGAGTATTGGCACAAATCTAGGTCCTTGCATATAAAGTGACACCAAATGAATCAACATTGGATATTATTTGAAACCTTGAAATTTCAAAAAATAATTTAAAATAATTTGGATAAATGAATGAATGAAAAAATAAAAAGGTTATACAAGGGGATTTGGATTTATTCAATATGCTTTTGAGTTTTCCATAGACTTATATAACAATTTCAATATAAACATTAGAATGATATGTAATAAATTTAACCCTTAAAAGATTGGGGGTATATGGAGGCATAAAAATCTTTGCCAAAAAAGTGAATATTTCAAAACAATTTTGGGACATTATAAATATGGAGACCACATAGTGAACTATAGTATCTTTGACTTTCCTACTTGCAAAAATTGGATGCTAATATCCCCTTTCTCAATTGAAATCGATAATGAAATCACCAGTTGTGCTCACCCGGACAAAGTGCTATCTGACAATTATGTTGAAAAATTTGTGTTTTTTTTAATAAATTAAAAAATCAGGATGTTATGAATCAAGTCAAAAATATGAAAAAAATTTAAAATCAACGATCTCACATGTGATGCTTATGATATTAACCTTGCAATTGAAGTGATTTGTAGACAATGAATTTTTATTTTATTTTTTTACTAGATTTAATAGGTTTGAGCAGGCATGCACATAAAAACAAAAATAAATCAATCTATGTGGAACATGTCCTATACACTTCATCAGTTCAAAAGTGTTGCCTTATTCTAAGATATTTCAAAACATCCTGTAATGTCTTACAGAAATGAAAATTTATACCTAAATATAACAACTCTCAATATGCAAAACCTACACAGTGTTGTCACCAAATGTTTATAGAATGTACTACCCAAAGGATGAAAGGAAAGGTTACAATAGGATGATTATATTGTCAATGGCATTCGTTAGTCGTCCAAAAAATGGACGCACAATCCGTTAAGGGTTAAGTTCTAATGAAATGAAGGTTACAAAGTCTTACATTAGAAGAGAAATTAGAACTTACAAAGGCCTTGATCACCACTTTAAATTGCACCTACCATGTAGTTTAATTTGCACAAATTGACAATCAATCATTCCACTAATTGACAAAGTACATTCAGGGTGAAAATTTCAAAATACATTCAATGTTAATTTCCAAATTAACAAAGTACATTTAGTGTTAATTCTAAACTTCAAAAACTGCATGTACTTTGTAAATGGAAATTTACCATTCAAAACTGCATGACAAAGTACATTCAATGTTAATTTTTCAATAGGGGTATTAATAACTACTAATCCCATTCAATTGATAAAGTACATTCACTGTTAATTTCCAAATTGACAATGTACATTCAGGGTAAAAAAGAGGGTGGCACAATATGTCATCTCCACAATATCAACCTGTGTGTCCTTCCAACTTGCATCCTATGCAAGAAGACCAAGGGTTGTGAATGAAAGGACCAGAGTTACTATCTACTATGACAATACCTTTCACAGCTGGTTGTTGACATTTCAACACTAAAGTGGCTCCATTCCATTGGCAATCCATCTCCACCTCCATCAAAAGTTGGAATGCATAACCTTATGTCCTTCCAACGTGCATCATATGCATGAAGACCAAACGTTGTGATGGAAAGGGCCAAAGCTAATTTCTCTACTATGACAATACTTTTCATAACCGATTGTTGACTAACGCTAACTAACGTGGCTCTATCCCATTAGTGACCCATCTCCATTAGAAGTTACAACCCAAAACCTTCTATCCTTTCAACTTGCATCCTACGCAAGAAAACTAAGGGTTGTGATTGAAAAGGCCAGAGTTACTATCTATTATGACAATACCTTTCATAACCAGTTGTTGACATTTCAACGCTAATGTGGCTCCAATCCATCGGCAACCTATTTCCATCTCCATCAGAAGTTGGAACCCATAACCTTCTGACTTTTCAACTTGCATCCTACGCATGAAGACCAAATGTTGTGATGGAAAGGGCTAGAGCTAAATTCTCTACTATGACAATACCTTTCATAACTAGTTGTTGACTAACGCTAATGTCGCTCCATTCCATCAGCAACCTATGTCCATCAAAAGTTACAACCCATAACCTACTTTCTTTCCAACTGGCATCCTACCCATGAAAACCACAGGTTGTGATTGAAAAGCGAATAACGGGTTGTATATGATAACCTACTTACTGCTACCGCGGCTCGTTGATTATCAAATACGTATTTGCATATGATCAATTTTCATATGTAAACTTCTCTTTGTTTATTTCGTAAAATTGAAGTAGGAAATGAATTTTTTTGTAATGACATAAAAATTTCCTGACTCCGTTGCTATCCAACTTCCATTCTGCCCAGACCACCCTCCCAATCAATACGGTACTCCGTAGGATGTTAGAGATGTAATTAAGATAAAGGAAAATAAAACCATCCTCCTATTCCCTACCCCACTATAAAGCATAATAGAGCAATGGGAGCCAACACCATTTTGTAATGGGACCATAGTCTTGTTACAATTAGAAACTAAGTTTAGGTGACAATGACATAGTAATCCCAAAATTCATAGAATACAAATGACATTCCCTCATTACTTAAAAATGTGGATTTAAATGAAGATTCTCTTTCGATCCAGTTTTCAAAAGGGTGCTCCATTGCATTGCTCTATTATGCAATGCTATTGGCCAACTCCTTGAGTGCCGTGCCCAGCCCGACGCTCTGGTTCCCATGCGCCCGACGTTCTCTTGTACCACGTTCCCGTGTGCCCCTTACTGGAACCGTAGATCTTCGAGAGCACTTGCATCAAGCCAGTCGATGGCATGGTGTGACGTAACAACGTCAGAGCCGAAACTTTTTAGGACCGGGCTGCCCGGCCAGAGGGGCAGAGCAGGGACGAGAGGTCGCAGCTAGTAAGTTAGCGGTTGCGGTCCTGACCTTTCCAGCGGTCTGATCATACACTCATACTTCTTTAATATCACACCCTCCGTTCTCTCACCAAACCTTCCGAGTGGACGTACTCAGTTCCAACAACTCACTCTGTATTCTCACTGTTGAATGGAAATGCAACGATAAGGGTGAAAAGTATTCTACATTTTGGTGTCACTTTTGTGGTATCAAAATGTTCCAAAGCTTCATATAAGCATGTGCATTTTGTGACATTAAAGAGGGTTAGTGTAGCAATTTGTACTTGAGGATCTTTTCTCATGTGATAGTTAATTGCAGGTGGGACGTTGCAATTGAAGCCCTTGAAGGCTCCTAAAGACGATGAGGTATGCTCTCAAATTCCCTAATGACACTGCCTTAATTGTGACCACAGAAACGTTTTGCTGATATTAAGACTAGTGCTGAATTAGATACTCTCTTCCCATAACTTTCTACTCAGATTCACACTGTCTCAATAGAATCATCAACTGAAGGCCACTTTACGTTGCACGGGGTGGAAGCAACAAGCTTAACCCCTAACTGCCCAACCATGCATATTTTGCATGATGTACATATTTGAACTCTGTTTTCTCATCCATCATGCACTTTTTGCAGATTTTATACTGAAAATTTTATGGGAAGTTAGGTTCATGCATACGTGATCCGATTAGAAAGGGGACGACTTGTGAAAAATTTATGCTTCATTTCATGCCACATCGTTCCACCAAAAATTTCGAAGATTTTAGTCTAAATGTGCTCTTGAAAAAGTCAACTCCTAAAATTAAGCAACCAAAAAATCTCCAAAAATCACTACACTTCAACCCATCACAACAAATTTCATTCTTAGATTGTCAATATCTTATTTGTAATCAAATTACAAAAGAATTTTGAATTTTAAGTTTCAAATTTTATAGAAAATATTGGTGATAGCAATCGTAGATCTAACCATATGGATAGAATCTAAAATTCATATTGTACAACTTTTATTCATAAATCAAGTTCAAAATATCCCTCTTAGTTGCATTTTATAATGCATCTTTGGAAAATTGCCAAATTTGGAGAGGGTGAAGACGTTGAAGGGTTAAAATTTGAACCAACATCATGTGCAACTAGCAGTGAGATAACAAGCTAAAAATAATAGTCCATTGCATTTATAACACCCCATGAGGTAACAAACGCCCACCCCACAAATATTACCACAATATTAACCCTTTAACGCGCCAACGTCCACTATGTGGACGACGCACAGATTGAAACAACTAAATTCTCATCCAAATTGGACACTTTTCATCCACCAAAATTTCTCTTGGTTCTTGAGCAAGTTGACTATCCTTTGTACAGTTTGGATCTTCAAAATAGGTTATTATGATTTTTAGAAAAACAACATAATTGGTTTATGTCAAGTTTCATTCTTAGTTCAAAAAGTGGGACCTTAAATATGATTTTCCAAAATAAGTAGAATAACATAATGGAAACCATACCATCTCGTAGTGCATGTTATTCCAATTTCATTACCATATTTTAATTTTCTTTTTGTGCTAATTTGGGACTTTAAATTGAATTTCAAGAAAAAACCTTGCAAAATTAATTTAAAAATATTAAATAAAAATAGGATAAATCCAACTGTACAAATGTGATCTTCACATTGACATTTACAACTTTGCTTTGACCATCAACCCCATTTTTGGTTTTCATCAAACGTTTTATAACACTTCTTTGAAAACAGTGTTGAATTGGGACGTTAAAGGATTAAGTAGCTTGATGCCTTGTTAACACAAATATTTTTAGCATGCCATGTACACACTACCTCTACATGCTCATTCCTGTTACTTGGACTATTGGAAAGTCAACATTGAACAAAACGAAGTAAAACAAGTTAAAAATGATTTTGGCGCTAATCATGGTGTAGGATTTCATGTTATCTCAAGCTTGTTGCTTGTTAGAGATTGCACAGGTAAAAGTAACCTGAGATTTCTTAGGGTTATCTAACACTGTGCCTGTCAGGGTTGCTTCATGCGTTTGTCATTATACATATGCAAGATGTATGTACAATCGTCTAGCTCTCAAGCACGGATGTCACAACCACAAACCTCAAATCCAAAAAATGAAGAGAAAGTACTCTTTCAATAACGCTTCATAAGCACGAACCTGGCATTGCATGGGAATTCGTTGTAAACCACGTGATAAATGTACAGGTGTTGCTCATGATAACCTTCATACTGCAACTCCATAGGGACACTCCAGAACATAATTCAATAGCATTGCATAAACAGTGCAGTCTCCTGAAAACAACCCCTAGATTGCAATACTAGTAACTTGAGGATTTAAGACTAAAAACCCTTAAGGAATCAAAGGGAGAGGAAGCACTAAAAACACGAATATGCTCAATAGGAAAGAGCTGTAAGACCTGCTTACAGTGTAAGCAAGAACTTCAGTGTAGACGTATTACCCATAGTTGCTTGGTCCTCTATATCGTGATCATCTCGTCAAGTGTTTGCACATAATCTTGCACAACACAAATGCATTCATGGTCCAAGACAACTACAAACAATGTTTCTCGTGATAGCCGTAACCTAAATGGCACACAGAAGCGATGCAAGTGTTCGAGAGCTTCATACCTTCCGACCAGAAATCACACAAACATCTTGAAGCACTACCGTAGATATCCAAAAGGTTGCGCTAACCCTAAGAAATCTGCCAAATGCACAGTGCAAGCAAAGCTACACCCTCAAAATTGCCACGTTTGGAAACCCACCCATCCATTCCTCCAAGAGGAAATGAGACGTGAATTCCGCCACACTCAGAGTTCCGTCCCAAGCCTAATTAACCCCTAAAGGACCGGAGTGTTTTTCCTCCAAAAACACTCCAATGCTGTCATTTTTACTCCCCCATGCAAAAAATCCAAAAGAATGTTATTTTCTCCTTCTAACCGTAAGATCTTGTCCTAAACTATTTGAAAAACATACACAACAAATTTCGTTGATTTTGACCGCACGGATTGCAAGATAATTGCATTTGATGGAAGAAAACACCCCAAAAAAACACATGCCCGAAAATTTCAGATGCGTTTGACCACAGCTACATCAAAAAAACCTCACTATCGAAACTTGTCGCACTTCACTTTCACATTCTATATGATGTTACTTAGTTGTGTACCAATTTTTGTTGCGTTTGGAGATGTTTAGGATGTTGAACAACACCTTGCACTTGTTGGGGGTTTAAAAGTTCAGAAAAGACTATATGTTTTTGGAATTGCAATATTTTCGACTTTCTTTATTTAAAATACGAATCCGAGCGGTGAAACACAAGTACATTCCACCCTCTACAGAATGGCGAAATTTTTTTTGAAAAAAAAATAAATCTCCAAGTTTTAGAAGACATGTAGCACATTTTCTAAGAATTTTGGGGGTTAGGGGGGAAATAAAGGGTGGAGGAAGGGAATTGAACTGCCAACCCATTCCAATGTTCATGACCCCACTAACTCTCAAGGTACATTGCCACGTGGCAGTCCCTCATTGGACGATTTTTATTTTTTATTTTTTATTTTAAAAAATGATTTTATTTTTCAAAAAATTTAATAATATTTTTAATTATGAAATTGAACTTTTAGTTAAAAATAATATTCTTAATTTAAAATAATAATTTTCAGTTTAAAATAATAATTTTTATTTATAAAAAATTAATTTTTAATTTTTAAAAAAATATTATTTTTAAAATTTTTTATGAGTTTGGGAAACGGGGTGGTCTTCTGCCCCCCACAGTCCACCCCATTTTCCACACACCGCCCATCTTGTTGCCCCCCCCCCTAAAATTCAACTATTTCTCTACTGCCCCGCTGCCCTTTCTCCCAAAAAAAACACATTTCCCCTCATAACTTTCACATACGGTGTCGGAATTCAAAAAAAAAAGAATCCCCATTTTCGTGGCACATTGGGGAATCTACTATTAAATTTCCTTCAAAATTCGATTAAAAATGTGTTCACCGGAACCTACCCGATTCTCTAAATGTCCTAGTTAGGACACTTGGTTCTTTAGGGGTTAACCCTAAACCCTTAACCCTAAACCCTAAACCCTAATTCACGATTCAAAGATTTATCCAGACTTCGAATCCCAATGGAGTTATCTTAAAAGTCAAGTGGTGTTTGAGTAAGATACCATGTGTTTCGATTTAATGTACTCTTATTTGTTCACTTTAAATAGTTATGAAGTTTGAAAGAGCTTGGTGGTCTCTCACTATTAGGTGTGTAAGAGCTTGGTGGTCTTCAAACTCATGCACAACTAGTTTAGCCGTCAAAAAAGACGGCTAAACTAGTTGTGCATAAGTTTGAAGACCACCAAGCTCTTACACACCTAATAATGAGAGGCCACTAAGCTTTTCTACATCTTTGAACTATTTAGAGTGAACAAATAAGAGTATATTAAAGCAAAACACATGGTATCTTGTTCAAACACAACTTCTCTTTTAGGATTAGAGTTATCACTTAGATTGCTTCCCAACCCGGTCTATAAAAAATTCCGCAGGTACAAAACTCATGTGGAATCTATCATATTGTAACCAAAAGAAATTTTTTACAAACGAAACAATCAACTCAAAACCAAATCCCACTAAAGCAACAAAAAAGAATTCGAAAAAAAAAATCCACTGACCCGCCAATTGCTACACTGTGTGAATGAGAGACTTTACACCAATCCTCACACTAATTTCGTACATACATCTCAAATGTACATTATTGTAAGAATCCTCAAATACTCTCAATTAATATGACTCACACTTTTGTTGTAATACCACAATTACTGTGAGAATACTGAATTACTGTGACTCACAGTAATGTCAATAACCGGTGCACCAAGATATTTCAAAACAATACACTGAAAAGACCGCTCCCAGCCGCAGCCGCAGCCGCAACCGTGCCGTGCCGCGCCGCGCCGCGACCCCTCTCATCCGGGCACTCAGAAATTTTCGAACCCTACCCGGGCGTTTACTCAACGTGACTGTGATGACTTAGAACAGAGCAGAGTCCGTGATGCTGTGTTTGTGGAACTAAGTTATTGTCCGTAGAGTCCGTGTTCTCAAGAGTAGGGAGTGTGCAGTGTCTAGGGTTTTGGGGGAGGTCACTACTGTGCTTGCCGGTGGGATTGTATGCTGAGATCGGGCTCACTTGGGGTGTTGTAACTACGTGTGCTAGTGGATCTCGAGGTTTGTGCGGGTTTTGGAGCTTGCTTTTGCTTTTTCTATTAGATTTGCTGGAAGCTGGATTTTGTAGAGAGGTAGTGCGGCGTTCTGAAGCTGAGAGACAGAGAGAGAGAGAGGCAGTTGCTGCCTTGCAGGAGACGATGAACGGGGACGGAGAATCGTGCAATGACACGATAGCGCATCTGCCTACGGACCTGGAAAGCACCCAGGGGTTTGTGTCTGCCGCGGCGGAGGAAGAAGCACCTAGCGCCTCACCAACTGCCGATGAGACATCGGTAAGACACCTCCTCTCTCGCATTTGTGGCATTTGTGCGATCCTTTGTTTGAATAGAAATCAACATTCATCCGTCACATTTCTCAGCAAGCTCTGTGACACTTCGATTGATCCTGATTCTTTACGAAGGTTGAGATCTGTGATCTGGCGTGCTTGATTTCATTTTAGTTCATTAGAGTTATCAATCAGGTCATTCATAGAGTAGCCGGGCCAGGGTGAAGGTTTTCTGGAGGAAAAGGTGTAGTTGTGTCACCCTGAAACGATGTAGTCATACGTTGAACAGGCACATGAAGTCTCGAAGGAGCAGATCGGTGGTGACAGCGTCATGATTGCCGGTAAGTTCTCCGCATGTTTTGGATTTTATGTTTCAGTTGATCCTGGGAATTTCTTTTTACTTAACTGATGAGTATCTGAATATTTTGTCTAGATTTCACTGTGTGTCTCTTCAGCTCCATGCATTTCGATGCGAGAAACCTTTTGAAGTGTAAAGTCTCATTGTGTAATAAGCTTCTGAGTAGAGAGAGTTTCTTCTTTCTGTTGGACGACACGTTGTCAGCATTTTGATTTGAATAAGCACTTGGGACGGTGGGGCAGGGAGTAAAACGGTGTGTTTTATGTGAGAAGCTCAGTTTATGTTTGTGTTGGGGGTGATCTGAATGATCCTGACGTAGTAGGCACATGTCCAGATGAGGAAGCAGCAACAGAACCAGAAGTCGTCGTGGATCCCGAGGACAAACTCCCTGAAGATATCTCGGTGCAGTCCGTGACAGCGGATGTGAGCGAGGAAGAGGCAAATGGGCAAGGCGAGGTTGAGAGTGAGAAAGTGGAGATTTCCGATATGTGGAATAATGGGTTGCCGAATGGGAACACGACTGGGTGGGCTAGTGCGGAGGCTCCAGGTGGGGAAAGCAGCGGTGTTGTTGCGGAGGGTGGCAGTGCGTCAAGCTCTGGTGTTCTTGGGTCAGGTCCCGGTCCAGCAGCTCCGACGGCAGAGCAGCCAGTTCAACAGCGTTACACATATTACATGATACGGATTCCAAGGCCTGTGGACGACAAAGGGAAAGCCGACATCACGAAAGCCGAGATGAAGTTGCAGGCGAAGGCAGACGAACGCGATCAGCACAGCGTGCATGTGCAAGAGGCGAAGCGCAAGAGGAACGAGGCGTTTGAGAAGCGACAAGCTGCGCGCGAGGTGGAACGGCAGAGCTTGAAGAAGCTGAAAGCTAAGTTCGAGGAGTTGAAGCCGTTGAGAGACGGTCTGAAGAAGCTGAAAGACGCATCGATGAGGGACAGAAATCAGGGTGGGGTGCCTCGGTCGGAAGAGGAGCTGGATAGCAGAATCGGAGCGTTGGAGTGGAGAATCCAGCACGAGAGCATTCCTCTGAAGGAGGAGAAGCAGTTGATGCGGGACATCAAGGCGCTGGAATCATCTCGAGAGAGCGTGAGGCAGAGCGCGGCCCGGAATGTGCAAGTTCAGGAATCGGTGGGGACGCGGGAGGAAATCGAGGAAGCTCTGAAGCCACTGAATGCGGATTACAAACAACTAGAAGCGGAGTTCAAAGCGGCGGGCGCGAAGGTGAAGGCTGCGGACGAAGAGTACGAGAAGCTGAACGAGGCGCTGACGGGCGTGATGGGGCACTTGCACAAAGCGAACGACGTGAGGCAGGAGGCATACGAAGCTCGAAGGCTTCTGAAGCAACAAGAGTACGGGCGGCTGAAGGAATTCTACGACAACAAGAGGGAAATCCAACAGGCAAAAGACATGGCCAGCCAACCGAAGAGCAGGCAGGCAGTGGAGGAGTATTGCAATGCGCAGGTGGAGAGGGTCATGGAGCTGTGGATTCAGAACGATGAGTTCAGGAAGACGTACGTGAAAAACAACGAGAGGAGTACAGTGAGACGGCTGGAAACGTTGGATGGGCGGGCTCTGGGGCCGGACGAGAAGCCACTGAAACTGTCGTTTTACGAGAACCCTGTTCCCTCAAATGTGCCAGAACGAGGTCAAAGCAAGCCATCAGGCACGGAGAACGGGCACGGTGGAATCGGCGGTGGAGAAGCGGAAGAGGCAGCAGCGGAGAAGAAGGAAAAGCCTGCTTTGACAAAGGAGAGCAAGAAGGAGAGCAAGGAGGCGAGCAAGGTGTTCCCCGCAGACGCGGATGTTGCAGTTGCAGTGGTGCCGAAGAAGTCTTCGGAGGAGGTGGAGCGGGAGGCAGCAGAGCTGAAAGAGAAAAGAAGGGCAGCGGAGATGGCAAAAGCGAAGGAGGCAGAGGAACGGAAGAAGCGCATAGCGGAGAGGGCGCAGGTGAAGGCGCAGGCATGGGCTCAGAAAGAGGCAGAGAGGAAGGAGAAGGAAAGAGAGAAGAGAGCCCGCAAGAAGGCTGGTCCAGGGAGCTCTGCAGAGTCTCCGATGGAGGCAGAGGCGAGCCCAGTAGTGGAGAGCAGCGAAAGTGGTCCAGAAGTGGAAGAAGCTGTGGCGGAGGTGAAGAAGATGAGCTCAAAGCAACGGAGACGCGGGATGACGAGCTCACAGAAAGGAGTGGAGAAAATATCATTGCCACCTGTTCGGCGAGGTCGGAAGAAGATGTTCGGGCTGAGTGTGGCGAGCTTGGTGGGCATGAGTGCAGTAGCAGTAATTTTAGTGGCAATTGCAATTTTCATGTTGTACAGTGGTAATTCTGGGCAAAGGGCTCAGAGTCAGAGAGGAAAGTAGAGATATGTAGTGAGGAAGAGTAGGAAGGTTGGAAAGGAAGTTTTGATTTTCTCTTGGTGCTTAGAGTACTGTAAGGATAGTCAGGTTCAATCATGCCACAGCAGGGGTATAGGGCTTTTCTTAAACCTGTTTTTAATCTCAAATAAGGGTTGGAGGCATTCCTTATTTGACTTGCATTCCTTGTTTCTGTGGTATTTGTTGTATTTCAACGTAATGTAGTTGAAAGTCATCACTTGCAATAGAGACGTTTTTGAGGATACTGTTAATCTTCTGTGACACTCCTCTATAACGTAATGTCGATTTCAGAATCCCTGTAACGTCATGTTTGTTGACTTCATACTTTCTTGTCATTTCTTGTTTTTTTTAAGAATACTTTTCATTTATTTTACTGTGCTCAGTGTTGAGTTTTGTTCTGTTTGCTGGAATCCTGGCATTTGGTGTTATTTTATTGTTATTGGTTTCTTAGGAAGTTTAGGTATTTATTTGTCATCCATCTCTAAATGTGCACCCTATATATATACGGATAATCTTTGATATTGTATTAAAATTGGACACCTTGAACTTATCAAGTTATGAACCTGTATCACAGTGCATTTGGAAGCTCATTTGTCTTCTTAGGAATTGCAATTGGAAGGGGCTGAGTGTTCACTCGAAATTCTTTATTACGGCTCCCTAAGATGAATAGGAGTTATGTAGTGGTAACATCAGAAAAGTTGGGCTGGACTATTTTTGTGCCACTTTGACACCAAAGGCCGCATACAGGTCATTTTAGTGTCATTTTATCCATTCTAGGTTGGTGTGGAGGTTGGCACCAAATTATCTTAATTGCATTTCAATGCACCATCATGGCACTATGTTCACATGCTTTGATGATCCTGATGAACGAGGGCATATGACTGGTTTTTAGTAAATGTATGTGACTATAGAATTCTGGCCTTGTGAACCTTAGTAATCTATTTTTTTTTTAAGAATAATATGAAATATAATATTCCCTTATGTCTGGAAATAATAGTCGTATTTTTTGGCATTTTTTTTCTCAAAATAATTGTCCTATGTTTTATATTTCAAAGGTGAATTTTTTTTTTATTTTTTATTTTTTATTTATTTTTGGGGGGGGGGGGGGGGGGGGGAAACAAATGGATGCTTTATTTCCATTGCACAACAACAGATTACAAACATCACACAAACATCACACAAACATCACACTGTGTCAAAGGTGAACTTTGTGCACTTCAAATGGGGTAGACTATTTTGCAACTAATAAGATTTTCAATTGGGTTTTATCATGAATTTTTAGGATTCTGAATTGCAACTCACCAGATTTTCACAATTCAAATGAATTCAAATCTTATGAGTAGCTATTTATAAATCATAACTTTTCAAGAATTCAGATGAATTGTATCATGAATTTTTTTTTACAAAGAACCACTCCTTCAAGAGGCAACGTTATCAACATCTTGTCCATTTTTCAAATATTAAGATGACTGTTTTTATTTAAAAATAGGATAGTTACTTCCGCACATTGTGGAACATTCTCATTGGTCGGAGGTGAAAGGGAAGATGTGTACAAGGTATGCGGAGGTGAAAGAGAAGATGCGTGAAACGGTGAAAGGGAAGATGCGTACAATGTACGCGGAGGTGAAAAGGAAGATGCGTACAAGGTACGCGGAGGTGAAAGAGAAGATGCGTGAAACGGTGAAAGGTACAGCCTTAGTGTAAAGAGTTTAGGCCCCATTTGCTAAATTCTATCGAGTGATCCTATTGGTTGAAATTTGTGAAATTTAAGTCAAATGAATAATCGGGACCTAATACAAAGTGGAGCTCATTTGGATGAACAACTATATTGATTATGGCTATTAGTGTGTGACACTAATTGCAAGGACACACACTAATTTCAATAATTTGGGATTTTCGGGGCTAATTGCCATTAATCCGGTATGTGTCGCTAATTGCCATTAACCCTTAACCCTTAAACGTCAAGAGGCCTTGGGCGGGGCAGCCTGGAAGGCATCTAAATTTCTGGAGGGAAAAAAAAAAAAAAAAAACGAAGAAAATGAAAAAATGCCTCTGCTGGCCACTGCTGGCCAGCACTGTAGCACTGCGGCACTTTTCAAAAAACGACCTCAGCTGCCCCAACCTTAATTCTTGCTCATTTTGATATTTTTGATTGTTTGCCAATGTTTCCACAATCTCCCAAATGAGGTGCAAATTTGGAATCTAGATTGCTTTTTCAATAGCTTTCCAACACACCAATCCTCGCTTGATTTGGTTGAGAAAATCCACTTCTTTCTTCATTATTCTCTCATAAATGAGCCCATGGGGCTTACTTTGACGTTTAAGGGTTAAAGGACGTACTAAGCATTTGGGCTTAGTTTTGAGGGAATATAGGAGAAAACTTTACTTTTTGTCAATCAAAAAATAAAAAGATTGCAGCTTCGGAAAGGTGTTGAAAATGTGAGAGTAGATTCCCAACTTGCGCCTAATTTGATGGACTATGGAGCTCATGGTGATTAAAAGAGTGCATTGGGAAAGTGAGGGATATTTTTGGGCAGCTGATTTCGGGCCAGCCAGCGTAAGCGGGACATGTGCGTGGGCTTGTTTTAGCATGAGGCCGGGGTCGGCCTGGGTCAGCAGGGTCGGGCCGCGTTGGCAGGGTCGGGTTGGGTTGGTCGGGTTGGCGGATAATGTTCTTGAATTTCTCATAAAATGCACATCATACTTCATTAATTTATTTCTACACATTTGTATATTTATTCAAATGAAAAAATGCAAAGTCCCAAAAATGTTTATTAAAATCCCAGATGATTTTACACAAAGTTTTTGGTCATTACACATCAATAAACCCCAATCGAGGAGTTTTGTTTTGAACAATTAAATATCATGTGTCACTAACGTCACTAACCTCTATTTTTGGAGTTAGTGACGTTAGTGACACATGATGTTTACTTTAAAGTAAAATGCCTAAATATTCTAAAAGTAAAGTGCCTACATATTTCTAAAAATAAAAATAATTTTAAAAATATCTAGGCACTTCACTTTAAAGTAAATATCATGTCACTAATGTCACTAACCCCAAAAATAGAGGTTAGTGACGTTAGTCACAAATGATACTTAATTTTTCAAAATAAAACTCTTTGATTGAGGCTTATTGATGTGTAATGACCAAAAAATTTGTGTAAAATCATCTCCTTGTTTAGAGTGTTTTTTTTATACTTATTTTTTTGTGTAAATGTAACTAATATATATATATATATATATATATATATATATATAAACAAATGTTTCTTAGACTCTCCATTATTCCATTCGAATAAATACACAAATTTGTAGAAATAAAATTAATGAAATATGATGTGCATTTTATCAAGAATTCAAAAACATTATTCACATATGCAAATGAAGCAAATAGTTTACTTTTTGGAGAACAAACGTCCATGAAGGTCAAGAGTAGGGAGAAGATTTAATTGATTGAATCCTTTAGCACTGTGTCAGCCCTAGCCAATCCCCACCAACCTGGCCCGACCCCGTCGACTTGGCCAGACCTCTCCAACCCGATCTGACCCCACCGACCTGGCCCGACCCCACTGAGCCCGCTGACCTAACTCGCCCCAGCTTCATCACGATCTCGTCATTAGACCTTTTATTTTCAAAAAAATTATGCTTTGTCACAACATCGGGGCAACCTTGGGACGGATTCCGATAGGGTGAAAATATTGATTTGATTCCTTCGGGCTGCCTACCATTTGAGCCCATGTCCTTTAACCCCTAACTGCCTGAGCGTCCATTTTTTGGACGATGTACAGATTTCATCCATAATTTCTCATCCGTCATGCACTTTTTGCAGTGTGGAATTTTTACTGTAGATTCTATGGGAAGTTAGCTTCATGCATATGTGATCCGATTAGAAAGGGGATGATTTGTGAAATTTTTATGCATCATTTCATGATGTAGTGATTCACCCAAAAATTTGAAGATCTTAGTGTAAAAGTGTTCTAAAAAAAGTCAACTCATAATATTAAGCAACCAAAAAATCTCCAAAATTCATTACACTTAGAGTATTACATTTCAAACAATCACAAAGAATTTCATCCGTAGATTGTCAATATCTTATTCGTAATTGAATTACAAAATGATTTTGAATTTCACGTTTCAAATTTTATACAAAATTATTGGTAATAGCAATCATAGATCTAACCATATGGATAGATTCTAAAATTCATAACGTACAACTTTTATTCATATATCAAGTTCAAAATATTCCTTTAGGTTGCATTTTATAATGCATCTTTACAAACTGCCAAATTTGGAGAGGGCTCTAGGCATTTAGGGGTTAAGGGTTAATCCATATCTTTAACCCCTCCTTGTATCAAAATTAATGTGTATTTTTAAAATATGAAAATGGAAGAATTTCATATAATTTTATTTAAAGAATTTAGTTTTTGTATGTGAGATCATACATAAAAGAAAATTTTCATCCAAGTCAATTCTTATAACACAATATGAAGTTTACAATTGGTATACAAACATGTAATTTTTGCAGCCGCCGTTTAGGGTTCAGCAACCGCAGCTGTACCCACCCTGATTTTTATTTTTTTTCCTTATTATTGTTTTTTGTAGGGTTCAGCGCTACAAATGACAAACTAACTCTAACAAAGTAGAAGAAAAAATAAAATTATAAAATTATAAAAATTATAAAATTTAGGGTTTAGCGCCAGAAATGGCAAGCTGAACGCTACCTAAGAAGAAGAAAGAAGAAAGAAAAAAATTAAAAAATTAAAATTAACCTTGGTGCGAGTGTGGGATCTACGGTTGCACAAGAAGAGCCAAAAATGGAAAGAAATGAATGAAGAAAAAATAGAAGAAAAGAAGAAAGACTAGAAAGAAGACAAAAAGGAAGACAAGAAATAAGACAAGAAATAAAACAAGAAATAAAACAAGATAAAAGAAAAGATAATAGCAATAATAAATAATAAATAAAAGAATTGTTTGTTTACAATGTAAGTGATTGTAGAAAGACAAAAGAAGGACGTTTTTAAAAGAACTTTTTAGCCAATTTCTTTAGGCCAAATTTGCTTATGAAATGAGCACACTTGGCCAAGTGCATATACCGCGAATTGCGTGTTTAATGGCAAAAATATTTTGATTCAAAACTCTCTTAGATTTCAGTTTTCCTTACCCAAGGGTATGATATTCGTAATCTAAGAGTGATCTAGATTTCAACTATCTTTTGAAATACCTCGCCTATTCCTGGTAACTACACCTATACAATCTTTGATGATGAGTACATATTGAATTTAAAAATGGACGCGTCATTAACATTAAAAAAATCGTGTTTTTAGGTCATTTATAAAAAATACATTGACTTTTGTTAACTTTTGCATACAATGTCAAAATACAACTTGCTTAGTTGCATTAGAATTTTCTTGTAATTGTCGACAACGATTTAATAAATTGGTCAGTTTAATAATATGATCTATATTCAATTCTTAAAGTGTTTAACCCCTAAATGATAGAGGGGGTAAGGGCAAAACCTAAATGTGTTATAAAATGTTACTTTTGTGACTTTGATGAAGTTTGGTCCAAAATAGAAAATGAGAAGCATGATATTTAGTAATTATCCGTATGGTCAAAATTTCAAAAAATGTTTTAGACACTCATTTAATGACTTTAGAAGCATTTATCATTCGATATTCACCAAAAGTACAAAATTTATTTTTGAAATTCGAAATTTGATATGATTGGTTAAAACTAGACATCCTATTCTAAAATTCAAGAAAGCAGTTTTTCAAAGGAGAGAACATCATTAGTTTCCCGAAATAGTAAATTTTATAACACTAGGATGATATTGAGGTCTTTGTCTTTGAAGAATTCTCCTTCGTGAAGTTTAACTTGGTTTGACATGATTTAAATTGGGTTGGAAAGTAGACTTGATTTTCAATTTGAATTTTATTTTTTTATTTTTATAAAACTAGGTTCTCATCCTGGGCATCCTGTAAAAAAGGGCAATGACCATAAATGGTCTTTCGGTCACTTAGGGATTAAGTTAGATGTTGCAACTTTACATCTAAATAATCTTGGATAAACATCCAATTCCCTATTTTTGCACTTGACCATATAATCATCCACTTGGCTTCCGGGCGCACTAAAAATTCAGATTGGTAAAAATTGCATGAATTATTTGGCCAAATTTTTTCTCCCACAGATTTGGTTGCAAAAGGGATAAATTGCAAATTCTTGGAAATTGTGGAGTTTTTTTTTTTTGAAAAAGCCATTACTTGTGCTTTGAATATTTTCAAATTGGATTCTATACACAACAAAACTTTCCTTTGAAATTGATCTTGATACACAGTATGTCAAAAAATACAGGAGGTTGAAGCTTTCAAACAACAAGTTAAGTACACATCTTACAAAACCATATAAACATATTGTAAGCAATTGAAAGTAGGCCACAAATAGAGGAATATGTTTTAAATATGCTTTTTAGTACACAAAAACACTTTGCAGGTTTACAATTTATAAGAATAGTATAAACTTTTAAATCAGTACCTTGATAACTAAACTAAAAAACCACATACTATATAGTACTGTACTCATCTACTATTGTAAGCATCTAGTTCATTCTGCAACCTCTTGTCACCCATGCCTTCAATCTGCATTGCAACATATTCAAGTATGTGCGACTTTGCATCATTTGTAATAGTGAATTGCTTCATCCATACATAATCATATAGCGCCATTGTTGTAGCTTTTGCTTCCTCCCTCCAAATAGGAATTCTATGATGAATTTTTTTACTGTGTTATCAAAATAGATTGTCCAACCTCTTAGAATAAATTGTGAGAACAACAAGCCGAGCGATTCACTCCTCTATATAGAGTCCATGGGATTCCACTTGAACAACATCATTGTCAACTCCAATGGGGCTTCCAAATGCACTAAAAAAAAGGAGGAAAAAGAATGCGCGACCATGCACCCTCAACCACCTACACAAAAAACAAAACAAAATAATCATAAAACATCGATCTATCTATTTAACTACTTTTTGCGGGTTTTGACCCCTTTGATTTAACCCCTTTGATTTTTTCTGCGGCCATGGGAGCATAGGAAAACATATTGATGTTCTCTTGAGGAGAGGACGAACGTAAGAGGGTCCGCTCGAGCGGACCCTCTGCCCCAAAAAACCCAAAAGAATTTTTATTTTTATTTATTTATTTATTTGGGGAGAAGCTGAGGGTATATAGCAGCACACCCAGCCCTCAATAGAACATAGATATGTTCTTCTACACCCTTTCGTAGCCGCCTCACTAGTATATAAGGCGACCATGGGAGCATGGGAGAATATATTTATGTTTTTTTGAGGTGAGGATTATTGAGGTAATTGATGCAACGTAGTATTGCTAGAAGCCAAAGACGTACGGGTGCTAAATAATGGTGTGTGGGAGGAGGGGTTAGGCATGGGCTGATCTCTAGAGTGTCCTTGTGATGAGTTATCCCATATGGTTTGTCCATGGTGACCTCCTAGTGTACACTACTTAAGGTGGAAGGCCTTTGAGTAAAGATCATCTCTTTCTACGCATTCCTTGTGTTTGTGTGTGTGCCTTGTGCAATCTTCTCTACTTTCAATAGGTTATGGGCCCACTCATGTGTGTTTCATGAGTATTAGATTGCATTTGTGCAAGTATTTTGAGGTCGGTGCGCAACGGGCGGTTTTGGAGCATTGTTGGAGGTTTTGGAGCTTGTTGAAGCGTTGGTGTTTCTTGGAGGTGTGCATGGGCTGAAGTTACATGTTGGAGCACTCTCTTTGGTCAATTTCTTCCCTTGATCTCCTTCTTTTCTTTCTTCTATCTCTTCGTTGCGAGTGGAACTTCGTTTGGTTCAATTGTGAGCATTTGAGTAAATGCAAGTGATTTGTGAGGTGTGAAGGCTCTCGTGGAGGGTCTACCATCTGATCCTAGTGATTAGGCACTTGCTTTGAGGTGTTGCATGTGTTTCATGCTCTTGGGGTGCTCAAATTTTCATTTGGAGCTAGTTTGTGCACAAAGGTGCGGTTTTGAGCAATTTCAATGCGATTGGGGTTTTGAGGGACTTGTGTGAGTTCATGTGCATTGAGTGAGTGCTCTTGAAGGACACAAAGGTGTCATTGACGTGCATTGAGTGTTTGGGGACACTAAGGCGTCGTATTGAAGCATTTGGAGTTGTTTTGAGCTCCATTGAGTGATTTGAGGGGTTTTGGTGAGCCTCTTTGCATTTTTGGGTGAGGGTTCTCACATTTGAGTGTTGGGAGGCGTGTGTGGAGCACAAAAGTGCTGATCTAGTGTTTGGGGTTGTTTTAAACCCATTGGGTGCACAAAGGTGCAATATCAAAGCAAAAAAAAAAAAAAATCACAAAAACAAAGTTGTGTGTTTGAGTTTGAGGTTTCATTTGTGTGGGGAGGCATACGTAAGTGAGGATCATGGCATCTTTTGAGGGTGAGGGTCCCAAGGTCGTGGACAAGTTCGATGGGGTGAATTTCCACTTGTGGAAGTTCAAAATGGAGATGGTGATGGCCGAGAAGGAGTTGTGGGAGATTGTTGAGGGTAGTGAGGAACCTCCTTTCTCTTCTACGGATCCTAGGATCATGCAAGCGTACACGAGGAGGGAGAAGAAGGCATTTGCCATTTTGGCACTCAACCTCGCGGATTCGCAACTTGCGCACATTCGTTCGTGCAAGACACCCGCGGAAGCATGGTCCAAGCTTTGCAACATTCACGAAGCGAAAACATTGGCCAACATTTTGTTTTTGAGGCGCAAGTTCTTCACCATCAAGATGGGCGAAGAAGATGACATGTTGGCGCACATCAACAAGGTCAAAGCTCTCGCGGATCAACTCAACGGTTGCGACGTGTCGGTTACGGATGGTGACATCGTGATGACACTTTTGGAGAGCCTTCCATCATCATACGAGTACCTCATCGTGGCGATGGAGTCAAGACCCATTACGGAGCTCACATTGGACTATGTGACCTCACGGTTGTTGCACGAGCTTTCGCGGCGAAAGGAGAACGAGTCTCGAGAAGATGGAGCGGCACTCGTGGCGAAGCAATCCAAGAATGGAGGCGGTGGGAGCTCAAGCGACAAGGTGTGCTTCTATTGTGGTAAGAAGGGCCACATTGCCAAATTTTGCTTCAAACGCAAGAGGGATGAGAAAGGGGAGAGTGCAAACAACACTAAAACTCGTGACGATGATGAGTACGCATTTACGGCTAGATATGAGGCAAGCATGAGCGATGGCATCGAGGGTGATGCAAGCATGAGTGATGGTATCGAGGGTGATGCAAGCATGAGTGATTGGATTGAGGTTGGTGATGAGTATGCAAACATGGCAAACAATGTATCGTGCAATGGTAGTACGAGTGATTGGATTGTTGATTCGGGGGCTACAAGCCACATGTCACCACATAAAACTTGTTTTCATTCGTATGCTCTCATTAATCCAAGGAGAGTGATTTTGGGAGATGATACGGTGCTTGAGGCCATTGGCAAGGGCCAAATTGTTGTAGACACCGAGGTGAGGGGTCGTGTGAAGACAATCACTATCAAAGATATCCTCCACGTTCCCAAACTAACGGCAAATTTACTATCGGTGAGGCAACTAGTGGCAAAGCACTTGAGAGTAGAGTTTAGTGATAAGGGGTGTTATGTGTTGTCACCGAGTCGAGATGAGGTGGCCATCATTGAAGAACACGAGGGCTTGTACCACATCAAGTTCTCCAAGGTGCATTCGAAGGAATTGGCGGCGTTGGCGCATTCAAACTTGAAGGACGACAAGTTGGCGTTGTGGCATCGTCGACTTGGCCATTTGAACATCAAGAGTGTGAAGACACTACGCGGCATGGTAAGCGGTATGGATCTTCATCAATTGAAAGTGGATGCTTCTACATTCACGTGTGAAGGTTGCATTGAAGGCAAGCAACAACGGTTGCCATTTGCGGGTGAAGGGGCGACACGGGCCACAAAAGTTTTGGAGATCGTGCATTCGGATGTGTGTGGCCCCATGAAGACCACATCGATGGGAGGTTGCAAGTACTTTGTGACCTTCATCGATGATTTTTCAAGGAAGATATGGCTCTACCCTATCAAAGCCAAGAGTGAGTGCTTTGAGAAGTTCAAGGAGTTCAAGACATTGGTGGAGAACCAATCCGAGTTGAAGATCAAGGTGTTTCGGTCGGACAATGGCGGCGAGTACATGTCCAAGAAATTTGACGAGCTTTTGAAGAATGAAGGCATCGCACGCCAAACTTCGGCCCCGTACACGCCTCAACAAAATGGAGTTGCGGAGCGCGCAAATCGCACCATTGTAGAGATGGCGAGGAGCATGTTGCACGCTCAAAACTTGAAGTTGGACCTTTGGGCGGAAGCGGTGGTGAATGCGGTATACACACGCAATCGGTGTCCAACAAGCGCGGTTGAAGGCATGACGCCGGAGCAAGCGTGGAGTGGGAGGCAACCATGTGTTGCACACATGCGCATCTTCGGATGCATTGCATATGCGAAGGTTCCCGACGAACGGAGGACGAAACTCGAGGCTAAGGCCTTGAAATGTGTGTTTCTTGGGTATTGTAAAGGTACCAAGGCGTATAGACTCATGTCGGTGGACACGAGGAAGATCATTCGGTCACGTGATGTGACATTTTGTGAGGAGTCTACGATGGAGGCTCCTTTGGAGGTTGGTCCAAGTGGGAGTAGTGGAGACGTTTTGGTGGACACACCCTCCAAGTCTCCTAGTGTTGTTGATGTAGGTGATGATGACGGTAATGACGAAGCTGGCGACACGGAGGTTGTTGAAGCGCCATCGAGCTCAAAGGCCAAGAATGGCGCAAAGGGCACGCAAGAGGAGCAAGTTTCTTCAAGCGAGCGGCGGTACCCCGAGAGATCGCGCAAGCCACCTGGAGAATGGTGGAAGAACCACATCTTCCCTCAAGTGGAGGACGAGCATGCGAATGTGGCATTATCGGATGGTCCATTGACCATTCGAGAAGCCATGCAAGGTGAGGATGCGGTCAAGTGGGAGCGCGCCATGCAAGAGGAGTACGACTCTCTAATTGCTAACGGTACGTGGCAATTAACTCCCATTCCAAAGGATCGCAACCCCATTGGTTGCAAATGGGTGTTTCGGACAAAGAGGGATGTTTCGGGTATTGTTGTGCGTCACAAGGCAAGATTAGTAGCCAAGGGGTTCGCGCAAGTGCATGGGGTGGACTTTCACGAGACATTTGCTCCAGTGGCCAAGTTCACCACCATTCGATGCATTCTTGCCATTGGAGCGGCCTTGGACTTGGAGATGCATCAAATGGATGTGAAGACCGCATTTTTGAATGGTGATTTGGAGGAGGACATCTACATGGTGCAACCTGAGGGGTTTGTGCAACAAGGTAAAGAGCACCTTGTTTGTAAGTTGCAAAAATCATTGTATGGGTTGAAACAATCTCCAAGAGCGTGGTACCAAAAGATTGACACGTTCTTGCTTGCACACGGGTTTACTAGGAGCATTGCGGATCATAGTCTCTACTTCATGCAAGAGGGGCAAAATGTGGTGATTGTGATCATATATGTTGATGATTTGATCATTCTTGCAAGCCTCATGAGTTTAATGAATGCATTAAAAGGCATGCTTGAGAGAGAGTACGAGATGAGTGATCTTGGAGAATTGCACTTTTGTCTTGGTGTTGAGTTTGTGCGTGATAGGGCTACACGCACTATCACCATGAGTCAAGGCAAGTATGTGATGGACGTGCTCAAGAGATTCGGGATGGAGGATTGTAAGCCCGTGGCAACACCATTGGATGCAAACTCCAAGCTCGTCAAGCTTTCAGAGGAGGAGTATGCGATGGAGGCTAAATCGATGGCGGAGGTGCCATACAAGCAAGCGGTGGGGTCGTTGATGTATGCGATGATTGCGACACGGCCCGACCTTGCGTATCCAATTAGCGTGGTGAGTCAACACATGGCGAGACCGGGCTCGATGCATTGGATGACGGTCAAGAGGATCATGCGTTATTTGAGGGGCACAAGCGATGTGAAGTTGTGTCTTGGAGGCAAAGACATTGTGTTGAGCGGCTATTGTGACGCGGACTACGCGGGAGACACGAGCGATCGAAGATCGACAACGGGCTACATGTTCAAGGTCGGATCGGGAGCGGTGTCGTGGAATAGCAAGCGGCAACAAACGACGGCGACATCAACGGTGGAGGCCGAGTACATGGCTACGAGCCATGCCACGAAGGAGGCCATTTGGTTGAGGCAACTAATGGTGGATGTGGGTTGCACACAAGGTGAGGCTACAACGATTATGTGTGACAACCAAGGGTGCATTTCACTTGCAAAGAACCCTACACATCATTCACGCACGAAGCACATTGATGTGCAATACCACTTCATTCGGGAGAAGTTGGAATTGGGAGTTATACATTTGGAGTATTGCCCAACGGAGCACATGGTGGCGGATGTGCTCACAAAGGGTCTTTGTAGAGACCGACACCAACGATTAGTAATAGCATTTGGACTTAGAGGCTTTGGCTCTACGCAAAGTGGGAGTATTGAGGTAATTGATGCAACGTAGTATTGCTAGAAGCCAAAGACGTACGGGTGCTAAATAATGGTGTGTGGGAGGAGGGGTTAGGCATGGGCTGATCTCTAGAGTGTCCTTGTGATGAGTTATCCCATATGGTTTGTCCATGGTGACCTCCTAGTGTACACTACTTAAGGTGGAAGGCCTTTGAGTAAAGATCATCTCTTTCTACGCATTCCTTGTGTTTGTGTGTGTGCCTTGTGCAATCTTCTCTACTTTCAATAAGGATAGGAGAGGACAAACGAAAGAGGGTCTACACGCACGGACCCTCTGCCCTGGAAAACCCGGGAAAAAAATTAAAAAAATAAATCTTTGTTTTTGGGCGTAGGGGAGGAGCTGAGGGTATGCGGCATTTGAATGTTGTTTTGAAGGATGGAGGAAGGAGCCATATACCGTTATGTACTTTTCGACACAAAGAAAAAGGAATAAGAAAATAAGAAAAAAAATAAAATCATGTCTTCTCCTATACACTCTGGCAGCGGTGTTATAGTGTCTTAATCTATTCATAATCTATAATAGTTTTTAAATAGTCAATCTTGCAATTTTAAAAATAAATGGAATTCAAATTTTTGTTATAAAAAATTTGAAATATTAGTGTTTTATTACAATATACTACAAGTTTCAACAAAGAAAGAAATCGATGTTTTTTCGTCAATTTTTTTGTTAAAGTTTGTTTTTAGCACAATTAGGTCCGGGAATGATTACACTTGGCCAAGTGCAAAAATAGGGAATTACTTGTTAATAATGAAAACATATTGAATTTGAGAATGTACACCAAAAAGTACCACTGACCCAAAAGCTCTAATTTCACTTGATGTACATTCCTTTAATCAATATGTATGTCTAGTGAAAGGAGGACTTTAGAACATTTATCAAGAGACCCTTCATGAGTTTTGTATACTTATCCATGGTGCATTCTTTCAATTGACAACAAGAAAATTTAAAACTTGACAAGTGTTAAATTCTATGAGGAATCTTGTATTCTAGGTAATTAGGACACCTTTTCCAAAAAAATAAATATAGAGCTCATTTTTGAACTCAATGTTTACAATCTTCACCAAAAAACAACATTAATTTATAAGATTTGGATTGCCTTTTCACCATCAAAAATGACATGTTTCAATACCATGAAAAAACCATTAACAACTTAGTTTCTCCTTTCATCTCATTTAAGTTTTTTGAATTCGGGTTGATTTAGTTTTATTAATATTTATTATTTAATTTTAAAGATTCTCAACTCAAAACTCCAAAATAATAACTTAAATTACAACCCAAGAGGATTCAACATCTACTAGCCTAATTTGCCAAGGTGCCAAAAAAAACTCTATTCTATACTTCACATGCTATAATCATACAATCTATGTATTCAATGTTTCTAAACAAATTTCCACACATTCTCATAATAATCTAGTGCAAGTTCCTACACTTTGAAATGAAATAAAAACATTTATTTTCAAATTTTTGCTCTTGCCACTATAAATACCAGCCATGAAGTGGTTTCTGTTGGAACACAGTCATGGAATTTTATGGGAAAAGGTGATTAAAAAGAAGTAGCTAATCCTCTGTGCAACGTCCATTTAGCAAGTCGTTCAGTACCCTATTACCAAGAGTGAAATGATCTGCAGTAAAGATGTACATACAGAAGGCTAAAATTCCATCTGTCAATCACGTGGAAGACACAGGAGCAAAAGGTGCACAACTGGAAAAGTCGACGCTTCTAATGCACAACAGCCTCTGATTGCTGGTAATCTGGTATGGCACGTAATCCTAAAAGGTGATGGAGCCGGACCTAAGCCTCCCTCTCAAAACCTATCACTTATTGAACATTCAAATTCCACAATCCCTCAGCGAAGCCAAAGTTCATGGCACGAGGAAAGAGTAGGTTACCACAGCGCAATTAGCCATGAAGCAAGTATTTGGAGAGGGGGAATCGTACACTCTTCGCAACCTGTCCATACAAGCCAACACAGCACACGAACAAAACTCAGAAATCCTCCACATATCCAAATTGATACTCTTTTCTCCCCCAGTAAATTGATGAGCACTGCATAGGAAACGAGTACCAAGGATACTTTCGGGACGTCTGTACAAATTAGTTTATGGACGTTGAACTGTCTAGCATCTGCTCTGAATGTAAGATAGCACGGAATCAGCAAGCACTGATGCATTTTATTTTCATGTACATGCACAAAAGACATACCGGTATACAATGCCGACATGACGTAAACAAAGTAGGATTAAAATGGCAGTCAAGGATATTTTGTACTTGCCTTTCATCAGTGTAAACATGACCATGGATTACAAATTTGGCAAAAGAGTAAAACCTATGGAGATAATCAAGCGTTATGTAAAAAGGTAAGAGAACGAGAAGCTCGTAGTACTATATGACATCCATAACTGAGCTCCAAAACACTTAGTTTGTTTAAGGATTTGGACTTACCACCTTCTCTTTCGACTGCTGCCCTGAGCACCATCCCGTGTGTCAAACAGACTGGCATCCAGTGTGGCGCGCAGCGTTTCGAGAGGCAATATAAGCAGCCAGCAGGCGGTACTTGCAGCACTCAGGCATCTCAAAACTCAAATCTTGTGAGTCCTTTCCAGATGAGAAAATCCTCTTTGGAGTGGTCTTCGTCCTTCCTCTGCTTCCTCCTGATTGATCAATCACATTCCTCTTTGGTCCTAAGGTATACCGCATTCAAATTAGTCAGAGGTAACCAAAACATGTAATCCAATGGCACTTGCTAGACCTGTAAAAGCACAACACCTTTGACTGGACAATGCCGATATGTAAAGCTACTTCACACAATACTGTGGCAATTAAGAGGACTGCTGACATAGCGAAGACTGCCTTGAAACTTAAGTGCACGAACACAAGTTGAAGCCAAATGCACGACCAGGTACAGGCAGTAGAGAACACATCTGAGCTGCCTCTCACTCGGCACAATTAAAAACACCACGGCCAACTGCATCCACTCAGCTCACTCAACGTAAAAAAACACTACAGAAAAAATAAAAATAAAAATCGACATATCCTGCTTCTACAAATGTAAACGTCCTCCAATGCCCTAAAATATACGCCATTACGGAATTCAATCAGAAACAGTCCGATACTACTCCGATCACAACAAAACCCTCGCAAAGATTCCTCGGTTCCACGGACAGCAACTACCTTAACCCATAAAGGACCAAGGATTCGTAGTTTTTAAATGACAAATTCAATCGGTAGTATTTTGAAGAATAAAATTCAGATAAGATTAGATTTTATATCACTGGAATCAGTGAAGAACATTGTACGTGTTGATGAAACGACAAATAAGTTTGAATAAAAGGAAGTCTACAAAAGTCCTCTTCAAAACTGCTGTAAAAAACATGAGGCCCAATCTGGGCTTCTCGATCCTTCAGGGGTTAACAATGCGGCACCAATTGAAGGAATCTGCAGCTGAAAATGAAGACGGCATAAATACAAACGGCGTTGAACCTGGCACAGAGCCTGCACGGGCTTGCTGCAGCCCCGGCTGGTTGAAGCACCTACTCACCGGTCGTTATGAAAATTCCAGTTTGATCCAAATTATGAGACATCTAGGCATCACTATCCTGGACAGAAAGGAAACTAATTGACATCGTCCGGGGCATCGTTGTCGTGAGACTCCGGAGGAGTCCAAACTTCAACTGTGGGAGACATACTGCAAAAGTTGGACATCCACCAATGCTGTTCCACTCTGGAGGAACTCCCAGGCATATTAGTTAGGGTTCCGCTAACTGTTGAATGCTCTGGAACAATTCCAATGTCTCTCGGATCGACAAAGGCGTCGTCCACACTCCATGGTATCATGCTCTGCTCGTCTCCGGATTTGGGGTCGACAACTGCATGATCTGCCAAGTCGAAACTCTGCTCCATTGTCTCCTTCCCCTCTGCTAAGTCGGAACTTGCCATGAGCACTTCCGCCCCGGGTCGTGGTTGAGAGATGCCATCGTCTGCTAGGTCAGGGCTGCGAATGATTACCGAGGAGCTGATCGCCGGGAACGAAAGAAGCCCTGAAGTGTCCACAGTGGAGGGAATTTCGAAGGAGTTTTGCACTGAGGCTACGACTCCAGCTTCCCCCGCAAATGGCTTGGACTCTCTGGACACCAGACTCGGAAGCATCGTCTTCATCCATTCGGCTTGTTTCTTGACGAGCTTCAGCTGAGCTTCTTCATCAAGTCCGTCTGAAGTTGGTCGCTTGGACAGGATCTTGGGAGTGTCTGGAAAATTGAGCTCCTTGCCGTAGTGGTGAAATGCAACATCAACAACGCGAGCAGCTTCAGCTTCTGTCTTGAATGTTCCAAAATGAACCTTGTTCCCCCTCCCAGGAGGCGTCATCTCGGCTATCCATCTATTCTGGTCGGGGCGGTACTTTACCCCTTTGAATTTCTTGGCCACGGGATCCTGGCGATCGCTTCTCCAGGTCACATGGTGAAAAGGGTTCAACGTCCGTCGTCTTTTCCCCGCTGGCCCGGTAGAGACGTAAGATGGACTGGAAAGATCCACGAAGTCCAATTGCACGTGGAAGCCGAGGTAATTCCGTGCGCTTGTTTTCAAATTAGAGCGAATCTTAACATCATCTAAATTCCAGTCCGACCGAGAAATCTGCGAAGGGAAATTGGGAATGACATCCTTCAAATTGGTAAACCGAATAACACGAGAATGATTCTGCATCATCATTCTAACTGAGAAGCGACGGGAGGAGGAAGGCGGATCCTCTTCGGCGGGTGAAGTGAACGATGGAGACTGGGCATTTGCAACCAAAACTGCTGGTAATGCATGGGGTGTTGTATATAAGAAACACGTCGTCTTGGCAGCGAATTGTTTGAGTTCGAATAGGACCTCCAGAGGATCCTTCTCATCACCTTGATCATCATGTTGCCAATTACCGATACAATCATCCCAATAGTGAAAACATTCGAAACCAATACTGTAGACGACGACCCTTTGGAGTTGTAAGCTACGCCCGGTGCCTCGTACAAAGCTGTTAAAATACGACTCTACTTTAGGCATGAACTTTTCGGTGAGATGTTTGGTGTCAATGGCGAGAGCCATGGCCCGACAGGTCACGGGTAAAGGCACAGTTGCTGCTGCTACCCTCCCCACCAAAATGTAATTGCACACTGATTAACCCTGAAACTGGATATACATAACTTGGTGGTAGAGACGTTGTGAAGCGAAATCTCACTCCTCCAGCGCTCCCTTCCAAATCCCCCGAACTCAAAACCCTAGCCTCATAGCTCCTCTCTAGAATTTACATACTCAGAAACCCTGATATGCCTGAACGACTGCACCAAGCCACGAACTCAAAATTTTAAAACTCGGCAATGGCTTACGAGCAAGCTGCTCATCCATGAAGACCACGATCGACGGCTCCAGTTGGCAGCTAGCACTGCCTGTCAATTTCCCCAAACCAAGTCAACACTTTCGTATCAGGGAAAAACAAGCTGGGGATCCAGACTACGGAGAACGATTGCAACGATGGGATACAAGAGAGATCTCTAAAGAAAAATCGAACGAAGCAACCCTAATGTCATCCGTATGTGTTTTATAGTGCCACTGAGTCGGCTCCCAGACTCCCGCGCTCCTTCCAGGCCCAGTCAAACATTGCCACGTGGAATGGGCAGAGGCAGGGGCAGGGGAGGACAGGGGAGGAGCAGGGGCGGGCAGCGGAGGAGGCGAGGCGGAGGAGGAAGATGAGGGGCGCAGGAAACAAGCCGAGCTTGGAAATGCAGCCCAGGAAGCAGGTTTCAATTTTTTCCAATCACATTAGGACCAATTATTTACTGATCAGAATTTTGATGCAAAAAACATAACATTCAGTAACCTTCATGCGCTCTGCCTTTCCTTCATGAACTGTGCTCATCACCTGTCCATTAGCTACTGATGAAGTCATGTCGGGTGTGGAATATGCTGCACCATATATTGTTTCTGATCTCTGGTCTCGTCACAGTACATCTCATGATATGAACCAAACAATTCTGCACCGATTGGAATGGGAATTCATACATTACTTTGTCGGAGCTCGCTGGTCTCGTAACATTACTCTTTTGATAACAATGGAAAAACAGTCTGCCTATCAGTGGAAGGACAGTGGAGGAAAATTGTACAAGGTGGCACTGGCAGTTTTTTTTGTTTTTTAGAAACATATGGATGCTTTATTTCCATTGCACAACAAACATCACACTGCGAAATGGCACTGGCAGTTTCATGTAGTTTTTGGACCATCACATGAAATCTCTTTCACTGATTCTACTTATGAATGAGAATTGGCGTTCGTGTGGTCAGAATTGAGTTAGCTATCTTGTAATTCCTGGGACGCTTTGGTGTCAGTTCCTCGTATATCTCAGCAGTTCATATTATGACATTATTTCAAAAACAGATCAACACACAGGTTTTGGAATCCGCTCTTAAATTTGTTTGCATCGTCGACATGTGTGAATTGGTGGCTTTCGGAGATTGCACTCTCGTGATGCCAGTGCAGGTTATTTTTGAGGCTGATACAGAGTTTCATTGGTTGATTACAACCCAATTTAGGAGATATACAAGCAATTAAAATAAAATGCACAAACTCCAAGTGCAGTGCTTAAGTTTAAAACTCCACTTCTCAAGGTGCAGTAATATGTATGATGTTCACACCATCGCACTAGTGCAAATGCTGAGCCGACGTGCCTGCCAATGTGGCATAAGCTAAGAGTGGTATTTTTCTTGTTCTTAAACTTGACATTTGAAAAGGGCCACATGACCTTGATTTCAAGAGGGTGCCTGGACTTCCTTTGTGATGGTTGGCTCTGGTTGCCTTTCTACAGCTTCCGGAGGCTTCTAGAGAGTAGTACCTGGAAATGTACCATAATTTTCGTTCTCATCCAAAAGGTATGACATAGTGTATCATTTTTTAAACTAAATTTACTGTACTGTAGAGAGTCATTGTTCAACAGATACTCCCATAAGTTCCTTTCCTCTCCAGCGGGAGTGCATTACTTGTGAGGACCTTCCATCTCACTTTCTTTCCACTCATGTGGTAAGGCTCTAAGACTGAGGATGTTGCCACGGTTTTGGAAATCATGATTCTTCTCAAAACATAAATTTCAGGGTTTGCGAGGCGCTCTTACATATGATGAAGAAACAGCCACACAGGATCAAGATTTTGACAACCAGGGAGACCAGGAACGCCACCAGCTCAGAGCTCCCATCGATCTGTGAGCATCCGCTGTTTTCCCACATCGACATACTCAGACACTCATCCTCGAACACTCACCTTTCAATGTTTCAATTGCACTTGTTGGACTAGAGCTGCCATCGATCTGTGGTCATCCGAAATAGTGTTTGCCCTGATCCGAAAAAGACAGTCGCCTTCTCGCTCACCTTTCAATGTTTCAATAGGAATTTCGATGTTAAAAATGCTTGGAAATTAGAAATGCATTAGCATCATGTCCATTAATGGCAATCAAGGACATGCTCATCAAAACATTATTGACAAGTTAGTCCCTAACTCACCGCCCAGCAGGTACTAACTTAACACGTGAATTATTTTGGGTAACCATAGCCTTGATTGCCAGTACCAAATCCATTTTTCTGTACTCCCATACACTGAGTTGAGAAGTGAGAACTCTCTTGCTGAAGTTGGACTGAACCTGTTGCAGCCCTTTCACCAACTGTTATGTGAACCCCACGTTCAGTTGCTGCGCTGATCTACACAGAGACAGACATATCACAACGTCCATATCGATAAGCCGCAATGGCAAAGTGGCGATGTCAGAATATGAGCACTGGAATATTCCAAACCAGTTACTGTATCTGCAGGAGGGAGGGAAACCCATCTGAAAGCGTCTATATGGAACTTCACGCTCTGGCGATGATTGGAGAATCTGAATTATGATGGAGTACGCTCTCCTGTCTGGACATTCACTTACTTCAATTTAACATAAGTAACACGGACGACGATGTGATACACTCATTCACAAACCCTACAACCAAACCCTAAGACACTTCAACAATCACACTCCACTCAAACCTTTTTGCTCCTGTATGCACGATTACGTAATTCAATTTAATCACGGTATTCATCTGACAACAAATTAAAAAATTAACGTGATTTCAATTCAATCATACCCTGAGAATGGTGTGCAGCTTCCTTTTGCTTGCTCACAAGTGTCAATCCAAGGGAGCTCTTGAAAGATGTCAGGGACTTCCTTCTTCCAAGAAAGAGAATATCAAACATGGCTCTGATTCTTCCTCGAATTAGGAGAAGGGCCCAAGGTATTAGGAGCTACTTTCAAGAATTGCCCAAATTGACAAAACCCTAAAACCAGACCCTAAGAAGCGCACTGAGGACTTTGATTGATCTGTCCAGCCAGCCAGCCAACACACAGACAGCACTCAGCTTCGCCTTAGAGACTTCACATTCAGGGCCTGCATTCGTGGGAGAGGCTGCAGCGGTTCTCCCATCCGGGGAAGGAAAGCCAAGCCGCGCCCTCCGATCGAAGCCACTGAAGTCAGAGTGCAGTTCACATCACCGTTCTGATCTTCCAAGCCCTACTAGCTGCAACCTCGTCGCCGAGCTCAAACCAGAGCCCGTGACATGGTGTTAGGGTTTGGGGTTGTGTGCCGGATGGACGCCATGGTTACGAGTATTATTTTCATGATCGACAGGATTCATGCGCACGCCATGGCTGACAAGATCATGTGCGAGGACAGGCCGGCACCACGGAGACCCTCTCTCGCATCAGACTTAAACTAATGAGGCCCACATCGGTGCAGGCGTCGGTGATGGTGGCGAAGGTCTCTTGAATCTAGACCCGTCCTAGATTTCAGATCCCCTCGCCCAGGGGTGGGATATCCGAAATCTAAGCTTGGTTTAGATTTCAGCTTTCCTTTGCAATACTCAGCCGTGAATGCTTTTGTACTTATCTTAGGTGATCTAAGAGCATCTATATCCTTTTCCTTTCAATTCATCCGTTGATCACTATCATCACATTCAAAATTTGATGACACAAGCTATTGTTTCCAGACCCTTGAACTGCTATGTGTTTCTCAATATAGTCAGTGAACTAATCACAATCACTATACATGATATTAAGCTTCTCAATTTATTTGTCCTATAGTAAGCTTCATGTTTGCTCAAACTACTAGTCCAACTAGCTCACGGTTCACACCATTGTGCTCAGGGTTCATACCATTGGACTACTTCTATTTTGAGGGTTGAGGAAGCTATGGGACCTAGGAGTATTGTAGGAAAGCGAGCCCTTTCTTAAATTAGCTATAGAGGGACATATTCTGATACTAGTATATGGTGTTCATATTCACTGATTCTCTCACTTACCCTGAATTTTCAGCATTACATACAAGCAGTTTTCATCCAATTTTTAGAGAATCTCATGCTTTTAGTGGTAGGATACAAATGTTCAAAGTCTAGGTCTAGTGATTGGTTGGGCATCACAGGTAAGTTTTGGAATTTTGGAATGTAACTACCAAGGAGTTTTTGTTATTATTCTTATTTTTATTTTTTTATTTAGAAGCGAGTGGGTACAACTTATAGGAGAATCATTGTGTCGTATTCCCTTTAATATAAGGTAACTATACCTAAAAGGGAGCATTTACCTTAAAGCGTGCGTATCTATTAGTGTGACATTTCAGCTGTGAAATGTCACGCTGCAGTAGATACGCACGCTGTCGCGATGCAAATGCGCATATAGTGTAAAAACTTATAGTATTGTTATTTTGATGAGTTTTAAGATATCTCATTTAAAGAAGAAATGAATAGGGAATATTTGAGAAAGATTATGAATTGATTCATAATCTCTACAAGGTTTTAATTGCCTTGTGTTTTGACTAATAAGAGTCAAACTTTACATTTATCTTCTTAGAATGAGTTTTGATATTTAATTTGAGTTTTGATAGTTGTTGAAAAGAAAGGTGAAGATTGTTTTACCTTTCTTTTAGTTTTTTGTGAGTTTATCATTAAAATAAGCGAATGGATAGAGGTATGGGAGACTTTTGGGTCACCCAATTAGTTTTAGGGTGCCCATGTGGCTAGGTATGGGCTGATGTGTTCCCCCTTGTGGCTTGATAAGGGGGGCCTTCTTCTCCCGAACCTCATTCTTCTTGTGTTCATGTTTTAGTTTTTTAGTTTTGTGCCGTGTGTTTGAGGACAAGTGACTTACTGTGTATAGCTCGGATTTCAATGAAATTTTGAGAGCACGTTCCTCTTCTTGTTGTGATTCCAATGGTGTGTGGCGCTTGTCATTTGGAGTTAGTATGAGAAAGTTATGCCTTGAGAAGTGAAAGAGGGTTTAGTGCCGTCGAAATTCAAAGGCAGTCGCTTTAAACTCTTGTAGAAATTTATATAATGATCGATTAGTTTTGAATTTTGGTGAGCACATGTGTTATGTTGATAGCTTTCTAAAAAGCTATTAAACTCTTGTTTTGGAGTTAGGACGTGAAAGTTATGCTTGGAGAAGTTTGAGGGTGTGAAACTGCCGCTCAATATAGGAGTTCCATTTTTGACGAAGTATAGAAAACGGACAGTATGATATTTTAAGCTAAGATTTACAGGCAACGTAGATGGTGATGTTAGCTTTCTAAAAAATTATGGCATCATGTATTTGGAGCTTTTATGAAGATGATATGCGTCCCGAAGTGGAGAGATGTACAGCTGCCGTGAATATTTGGAGTCTCAACTTCAGCACGCTATAAATATTGAATGGTAAATCATTTTCTCTTGAAAATTTTACAGATTGTGTAGCTTTGTGTTAGCTTTCCAGAAAGTTATAGCACACTTGATTTGGAGCAAGTATGTGTCTGTGGCATTCATTTGAATGCTGACAGTGTTTTTAAAGGTTTAAGCCTTTACACGGTTTGCTATTTTGCAAAATAAAACATAGATTTGGGTTTTTAATGGTATAAACAATAAATTACACTATCATATTTCCCCATACCTTGAATTCAAACTAGTTGCAGCTAGAAACCCCGCGTTTTCCCAGAGCAAAACCCTCTCTACCCGACATTTGGTGCTTCCACTGAGAGACGCTTTGGGGCAATTAGTTTTAGTTAAAGAATGACGGGGGATCATGATGGGGCTTCCGGAGGGGGCCAAATGAATATGGAGAATATTTTGGGGGCATTGGCCCTGTATATGGAGCATCATAGAGCAAACTCTGGTGGGCATGAGGCTACCAAAGCATTGAAGGGTGTTGTGGACAAAATTGGGAGATTTGATGGGAAGAATATCACAAACTTTTTGAGGGTATATGTTTGTGAAATGGAAGTGCATCAAGTATCTGAGGATCGTATGATGTTGACTTTTGACTTGGCTGTGGTTCCCGAAATTCGTGAGAGGGTGCAAGAAATTCGGGAAGATGTGTATGTCACTTCATGGGCCACATTTGATGAGAGATTGAGGGATGAGTATTTTGATGAAGATACGGAGAGGATGACTAAGAGGTCTTTCCTTGATTGGGTGGAGCAACAACCCGGGAATGATATGGGCCCAAATGAGCTGCTCAGAGAATTTGAGAAGAAATATAATCAGTTGCCTTTAGCAGAAAGGCGCCTTCTTGATACAAGAAAGGCAGAGATGTTTTTGCAGGCAGCCGATGATGCATTAGAGGATAGACTCCTCTTGCTTCTTGAGGATAGGACCACTGAAGGTGGTTTTACTAATGATTGGAGGAGGGTGGAAGAAACGGTGACTCTTGTGGCCAAACAACGACGGGTGAGGTCTAGAGGTATTATTTCACGGACTGATGCAAACCCCATGATGGTTCCAAGGGCTCCAAAATTATCATTGGCTCCTACAACTCTTGGTGAGACATCAAAAACAAGCAAGAGAGTTGAAGAAGACAATATTGAAGAGCTTATCAAAGGTATCAGAGATTTGAGGGTGGAGATGAGTGAATTGAAGAAGGCACGAGGAGCAAGTTCTTCTCAATCATCAGATGGTGCAAAGTCATTTGTGAAGAGATGCATCTGGTGTGATGTCATAGACCACACTCTTCGTGGTTGCACTGATTATGATGGTGCACTTAAAGAAGGTATAGTTTCTTTCAAGGATGGGAGGATTCGTGATGCATCCACTGACCTGCCTATGGACACTAATTTTGGCAAAGGTGGAATGAAGAAAATAATGGATGAGAAGAGGGGGAAGTCGAGTGCTTTGCGTGCTAAGGGAGTTGAGTCATATCATATTGAGGTGGACCATCATACTATTGAGGCCTCTTCTACTCCAGCAAGAGAGATTATGATCAGAGGAGCACAAGCTATCAGAAAGGCAACCGGTTGGGAGGATCCTGTTGATGCAGTTAGCATCAAAGCATTTTTGGGTGAGGTGCAAAATGACATTGAGAATCATGATGCATCTGTTGAAGTAAAACGGGGCAGACCTGCAGAAGAAGATGATGCTGATGAGCCAACATTAAAGAAGAAAAATCAAGGGCTTAAAGAGGCTGCAAAGGGTGATGGACCTGGTTTTCACACACGCCAAAGGCCTGAGAAATCACCTTCTATTAATCATCCTGGAGATGCACCACTTCCAGAGAAGATATGGGAAGATTCAAGCACCAGCAAGAAGGGCAAAGAGAAGGAAGATTCTGGCAAAGGTAAAACTAAAGGGCCAGCTTACAAGCTTCAATCTGATATCGAGACTTCTATTGACATGAAGGGGATATTGGAGGAGAGGATTTTGGATGCCAAGATTGAGTTTACATTGAGAGAGGCTCTTGGTATTGCCAAGAAAGATTTTCACGACCTTATCATTGATGTTATCAAGAGAAAAAGGCAAATGACAGCTGAGACAGTTATGATGCATGCATTGGATACTCATATGACAGAGGATGAGGAGATTGAAATCGGGCAAGTATTTAATATGATGTGTGATGCAAAGGGTGATGAAGAGAAGATTATGAACATGAATATCGAGGCATTGGAAGAGCAGAAAGATCAAACTGAAGAGATAAAGGATTATCTTACTGATGAAGAAGAAGATGATATTTTGAAGATGTTTGCTGCAGAATGTATGATTGACATCAAAAGAGATGTTACCAAAACTGAGCATTCTATTGAAGGTTTGAGCATGAAGGGATATGAGTTGATGGAAGTGAAGAGCTCAAAGAAAGAAGCCCATTCCATACTAACTCAAGATGAGGGAAAAGAAATGGTGGATGGAATGACTACTGAGGTGGCATATGAAGAAAGATTTGAGGTGGAGGCAAATGTCTTTGATTGTGGAATTGTTGATGAAATTGATCGTGAAAGAGGAGGAAAGTTGAATTATTATCAACCATTTTGGGCAAGGGCCACTACGGAGACACGAGTGAGACTTGGTGAGTTGGATGATTCTATCTTGGCACTTGTGGACCATGGCTCTGAAATAAATATCATGTCAAGGAGAATTTATGAGAAAGGCAAGTGGCCGATTGATACTCATCACGGTTGGGTCATGAGGGCTGCAAACAATGGAAGAGGAGAATTATATGGGGCTTGTCCGGCTGTATGTGCAAAAATTGGCGATGTTGAAGTTGAGCAAAACTTTTTTGTTCAAAACTATGGGACATATCCTATAATACTTGGACAACCATATATCACAGCAGCTAGAATGGAGACCAAGGTCTTGGATGATGGGTCTCATTATGCACGTATTCGGAGTCGTGATGGCAAGAGGTCTCTGCAATTTTTAACGGTGAGACCTGATCATGAAAGAAACAGAATCCAGCTTAGAGATGCACCTCTAAGATCTGGTGAAGACTTTCAGGATTTCTAAAATGCACACGTGGAGTTCGGGGATCCACGGGTGCAGATGCATCTGAAATTACTATGTCCCCAAATATACAAAATATTGATTGTGGTTTTGTAAGTGTGACGGAGTGTGGATTTTTGAGTTTTAAGAGTATTAAAGATTTGGACCCTATTTGCAGAAGGGTCGTTAAAAAAGCAGAAAAGAAATTAAAAAAAGTGAAGGCATTATTGGATGATGAATATATCAATGGTGTCTTTGAAGAAGAAGGCTTTGGAGATGATGTACTCCATGTTTTGAAGAAGTTGCAAGAAAGTGAGATCAATGGTGATATTTATGATGCTATAATTGAAGTTCATTCACGGGCATTATATGATGAAGTATTGAAGGCGGTTACAAGTTTTGATGTTTGTAACAGTTATGGATTGAAGCATGAAGTGATGGTACATACAAAGTATAAGACGGTGGCAAAGAAGGTTAAACCAGTAGCAACTCAGTTACCATCTGATACTGATGAGCATATCAAAGAAGCAGAGAAAGAACCTGGTTTGAGAGAAGCAAGAAATATTGGACACAAATTTACAAAAGAGACACTTGCAAATATGAAGATTGGAGGGGGTGAATTCTTGACTGAACCAGAGAAGAAGAAGTTTCAAGACATGCTTCTCAAACATGGTAAAGCCTTTGCTTCTTCATCAGATGAGATTGGGTGTGTGCATCCTTGTGTGGTTGCACCTATGGTGATTTTCACGGTACCACATGTGCCATGGGATTTGAAGCCTATACCAGTACCTCGGGCATTGCTTCCGAAATTGGTAGGGTTATTGAAAGAAAAGATGCAAATGGGTATACTTGAACCTTCTATGGCTCCGTATTCGAATCGTTGGTTTACTGTACCAAAGAAATCAGGAGCTTTGAGATTTATTCAAGATATGCAACCGGCTAATAAAGTGACAATCAGAAACAAAGGATCTGGACCTATTGTTGATGAAGTAGCTGAGGCATTTGCTGGGCATGCAATTTATTCTATAGGGGACTTGTACTCTGGTTATGATCAATTTCAGCTAGCCAATGAAAGTAGAGACTTGACAACCATGAAGACTCCTCTTGGACTTGTACGAATGTGTACCTTGCCTCAAGGTGCTACTAATTCGGTAGCACACATGCAAAATGCTATGAATCAAATTTTACGAGAGTTCGTGCCTGAAAAGACTATACCTTTTGTTGATGATATTCCTATCAAAGGTTGCAAGGAGGATGATAAAAATTTGAGTGTCCAAGATGATGGTTGCAGAATATTTGTGAATGAGCATATTGATGATGTTTCCAATATTTTGAAGAGACTTGAAGAAGTAAACTTGACTCTTTCGATTGACAAGTCAAAATTTGGAGTTGATGAAATTTTGGTAGTTGGACATTTATGTGGGTGGTATGGAAGAAAACCTAATCCTGAGAAGGTTGATGCTATCGGGAGAATGAAAGCTTGTAGCACCATTACTGAAGTAAGGAGGTTTTTGGGAGCATGTGTCTTTTATCAAATTTGGATACCACATTTTGCACATATGTCTGAACCTTTATACAAATTATTGAGAAAGAGGAACAAGTTTTCTTGGGAACATGATCAAGATTTAGCTATGGACGGGTTGAAAAATATTTTGAAGTCACCACCAATTCTAAAGCAAATTGATTATGAATGTGGAAGACCGGTGATTGTGACAGTTGACACTAGTCCAATAGCTATTGGTTGGGCTGTGGGACAAGATGATGCAGAAGGGAGACGATTTGCTATAAGATTTGGGGCAAGAATTCTCACAGAGCGTCAAAGAGCATATCCACAAGTGAAGAGAGAACTATGGGGTGCACTTACTGCTCTTAAAGCAGATAGAAATTATTTGATAGGAGCAAATGTGGTGTTGGAGACCGATTGTTTGCCTTTACTTGGTATGATAGCAAATTGTTCTTCACCTGATATTGCGATGCTACGTTGGATAGCCTACATCAAATCACTTAATCCGGTATTGATACATATTGCTGGTAACAAGAATCCAGTGGCAGATATGTTATCAAGAGCCCGGTATTTTCACGAAGAAGAAATGATGGCGTTTGAAGGAAGTGAAGAATTTTCTGATGAAGTATATATATCAATTACAAATGGAGAAAATTCAAGCGATGAAGTCTTGCCATTTAAAGCAGAATTATATGAAGGAAGATTGAAAGATATTGGCTTTTATTTGAGCACTTTAAAGAGACATAAAGATTGGTCAGAGAAGACTTTCAAGGATATTAGACATCGTGCTTATGATTATCTTTTGCGAGATGGTTTTCTCTGGAAGAGGGCAAAAAGGGGTGATGGTATGCCATTGAGAGTAGTGGACGATTCTGAGACTAAAACCCAAGTTCTTAAAGAATTTCATGATACACTTTGGGCCGGTCATAGAGGAATTTGGGCCACTTATACTAAAATCAAAGAGCGTTATTGGTGGAAAGGATTATATAAAGATGTTGAAGAATTTGTGGCTTCATGTGTTGTTTGTCAATTGCAATCTAAAGTGAGGTTTAGGGATGAACTACATCCCACTTATCCTCTTGCCATCCATTTTCAATGGATGATTGACTTAGTTGCAATGCCACTTGGACTTTGGGGTATGAAATATCTTGTTTTGGCAAGAGAAGAACTCTCAAACTTTGTTGAAGGTAGAGCTCTTCGAACCAAAGCAACGGAGGGGATTTGCAAATTTATACTTGAAGATATTTTCAGTCGATATGGGAGCATTGGCAAGATGAGGGCTGACAGAGGAGAATTGGATGCAGCTGAAGCAAGAGAATTTTTCAACCGATACGGTGTGCAGTTAAGGCTAACAACTGCATATAATCCTGAGGCTAATGGAAAGATTGAGAGAGGTCATCCACCCATTGTTCAAGCATTGGTTAAGGCTTGCAAAGGGAAACTAAAGTTCTGGCCTAAATTACTTCCATTTGCTTTATGGGCTGACAGAACTACCCATAGCACTGTTACTGGTTACATGCCTGTGGAGCTTATGTATGGACAAAAACCTTTAATGCCTGTTGAGGAGTCTATTCCTACATGGGTATTTTTGTCATGGGAAGATGGTATTACACGAGAAAAACTCTTAGAGCTCCGTATTAGACAGCTTGGAAAATTACCCGAGGATCAACAAATGGCATTAGAAAAACTTAAAGCTGCGAGACTGAGCAATAAGGAGAGATTTGATAGAACTCATCGGTTGAGGACCAAAAATATTGAAGAAGGGGATTGGGTTTTAGTGTTTGATAGCACTTTGGAGCATCAACACAGTACACTGAGGAAGTTTGCTAAACGGTGGTTTGGACCTTATGTGGTAATAAAAGTGCATGATAACGCCACTTATTCACTTCGAGAATTAGATGGTACTCCTTGTAGGATACCAGTGGCGGGCAAACGGATCAAAGCTTTTCGACGGAGAGATGGAAGATTTAATGAAGAAGATTTAAATGTAATATTGCCTGCATTGCAAGATCACGAAGTTGATGAAGATGAAGAAATTAATGAAGATCAACTCGGGAGTGAAGATGATCAAGAAGATGACTGAGTTTGGCACATACCGGAGGATGTGCAGGTTTAGAGGGGGTGAATGTCGCGATGCAAATGCGCATATAGTGTAAAAACTTATAGTATTGTTATTTTGATGAGTTTTAAGATATCTCATTTAAAGAAGAAATGAATAGGGAATATTTGAGAAAGATTATGAATTGATTCATAATCTCTACAAGGTTTTAATTGCCTTGTGTTTTGACTAATAAGAGTCAAACTTTACATTTATCTTCTTAGAATGAGTTTTGATATTTAATTTGAGTTTTGATAGTTGTTGAAAAGAAAGGTGAAGATTGTTTTACCTTTCTTTTAGTTTTTTGTGAGTTTATCATTAAAATAAGCGAATGGATAGAGGTATGGGAGACTTTTGGGTCACCCAATTAGTTTTAGGGTGCCCATGTGGCTAGGTATGGGCTGATGTGTTCCCCCTTGTGGCTTGATAAGGGGGGCCTTCTTCTCCCGAACCTCATTCTTCTTGTGTTCATGTTTTAGTTTTTTAGTTTTGTGCCGTGTGTTTGAGGACAAGTGACTTACTGTGTATAGCTCGGATTTCAATGAAATTTTGAGAGCACGTTCCTCTTCTTGTTGTGATTCCAATGGTGTGTGGCGCTTGTCATTTGGAGTTAGTATGAGAAAGTTATGCCTTGAGAAGTGAAAGAGGGTTTAGTGCCGTCGAAATTCAAAGGCAGTCGCTTTAAACTCTTGTAGAAATTTATATAATGATCGATTAGTTTTGAATTTTGGTGAGCACATGTGTTATGTTGATAGCTTTCTAAAAAGCTATTAAACTCTTGTTTTGGAGTTAGGACGTGAAAGTTATGCTTGGAGAAGTTTGAGGGTGTGAAACTGCCGCTCAATATAGGAGTTCCATTTTTGACGAAGTATAGAAAACGGACAGTATGATATTTTAAGCTAAGATTTACAGGCAACGTAGATGGTGATGTTAGCTTTCTAAAAAATTATGGCATCATGTATTTGGAGCTTTTATGAAGATGATATGCGTCCCGAAGTGGAGAGATGTACAGCTGCCGTGAATATTTGGAGTCTCAACTTCAGCACGCTATAAATATTGAATGGTAAATCATTTTCTCTTGAAAATTTTACAGATTGTGTAGCTTTGTGTTAGCTTTCCAGAAAGTTATAGCACACTTGATTTGGAGCAAGTATGTGTCTGTGGCATTCATTTGAATGCTGACAGTGTTTTTAAAGGTTTAAGCCTTTACACGGTTTGCTATTTTGCAAAATAAAACATAGATTTGGGTTTTTAATGGTATAAACAATAAATTACACTATCATATTTCCCCATACCTTGAATTCAAACTAGTTGCAGCTAGAAACCCCGCGTTTTCCCAGAGCAAAACCCTCTCTACCCGACATTTGGTGCTTCCACTGAGAGACGCTTTGGGGCAATTAGTTTTAGTTAAAGAATGACGGGGGATCATGATGGGGCTTCCGGAGGGGGCCAAATGAATATGGAGAATATTTTGGGGGCATTGGCCCTGTATATGGAGCATCATAGAGCAAACTCTGGTGGGCATGAGGCTACCAAAGCATTGAAGGGTGTTGTGGACAAAATTGGGAGATTTGATGGGAAGAATATCACAAACTTTTTGAGGGTATATGTTTGTGAAATGGAAGTGCATCAAGTATCTGAGGATCGTATGATGTTGACTTTTGACTTGGCTGTGGTTCCCGAAATTCGTGAGAGGGTGCAAGAAATTCGGGAAGATGTGTATGTCACTTCATGGGCCACATTTGATGAGAGATTGAGGGATGAGTATTTTGATGAAGATACGGAGAGGATGACTAAGAGGTCTTTCCTTGATTGGGTGGAGCAACAACCCGGGAATGATATGGGCCCAAATGAGCTGCTCAGAGAATTTGAGAAGAAATATAATCAGTTGCCTTTAGCAGAAAGGCGCCTTCTTGATACAAGAAAGGCAGAGATGTTTTTGCAGGCAGCCGATGATGCATTAGAGGATAGACTCCTCTTGCTTCTTGAGGATAGGACCACTGAAGGTGGTTTTACTAATGATTGGAGGAGGGTGGAAGAAACGGTGACTCTTGTGGCCAAACAACGACGGGTGAGGTCTAGAGGTATTATTTCACGGACTGATGCAAACCCCATGATGGTTCCAAGGGCTCCAAAATTATCATTGGCTCCTACAACTCTTGGTGAGACATCAAAAACAAGCAAGAGAGTTGAAGAAGACAATATTGAAGAGCTTATCAAAGGTATCAGAGATTTGAGGGTGGAGATGAGTGAATTGAAGAAGGCACGAGGAGCAAGTTCTTCTCAATCATCAGATGGTGCAAAGTCATTTGTGAAGAGATGCATCTGGTGTGATGTCATAGACCACACTCTTCGTGGTTGCACTGATTATGATGGTGCACTTAAAGAAGGTATAGTTTCTTTCAAGGATGGGAGGATTCGTGATGCATCCACTGACCTGCCTATGGACACTAATTTTGGCAAAGGTGGAATGAAGAAAATAATGGATGAGAAGAGGGGGAAGTCGAGTGTTTTGCGTGCTAAGGGAGTTGAGTCATATCATATTGAGGTGGACCATCATACTATTGAGGCCTCTTCTACTCCAGCAAGAGAGATTATGATCAGAGGAGCACAAGCTATCAGAAAGGCAACCGGTTGGGAGGATCCTGTTGATGCAGTTAGCATCAAAGCATTTTTGGGTGAGGTGCAAAATGACATTGAGAATCATGATGCATCTGTTGAAGTAAAACGGGGCAGACCTGCAGAAGAAGATGATGCTGATGAGCCAACATTAAAGAAGAAAAATCAAGGGCTTAAAGAGGCTGCAAAGGGTGATGGACCTGGTTTTCACACACGCCAAAGGCCTGAGAAATCACCTTCTATTAATCATCCTGGAGATGCACCACTTCCAGAGAAGATATGGGAAGATTCAAGCACCAGCAAGAAGGGCAAAGAGAAGGAAGATTCTGGCAAAGGTAAAACTAAAGGGCCAGCTTACAAGCTTCAATCTGATATCGAGACTTCTATTGACATGAAGGGGATATTGGAGGAGAGGATTTTGGATGCCAAGATTGAGTTTACATTGAGAGAGGCTCTTGGTATTGCCAAGAAAGATTTTCACGACCTTATCATTGATGTTATCAAGAGAAAAAGGCAAATGACAGCTGAGACAGTTATGATGCATGCATTGGATACTCATATGACAGAGGATGAGGAGATTGAAATCGGGCAAGTATTTAATATGATGTGTGATGCAAAGGGTGATGAAGAGAAGATTATGAACATGAATATCGAGGCATTGGAAGAGCAGAAAGATCAAACTGAAGAGATAAAGGATTATCTTACTGATGAAGAAGAAGATGATATTTTGAAGATGTTTGCTGCAGAATGTATGATTGACATCAAAAGAGATGTTACCAAAACTGAGCATTCTATTGAAGGTTTGAGCATGAAGGGATATGAGTTGATGGAAGTGAAGAGCTCAAAGAAAGAAGCCCATTCCATACTAACTCAAGATGAGGGAAAAGAAATGGTGGATGGAATGACTACTGAGGTGGCATATGAAGAAAGATTTGAGGTGGAGGCAAATGTCTTTGATTGTGGAATTGTTGATGAAATTGATCGTGAAAGAGGAGGAAAGTTGAATTATTATCAACCATTTTGGGCAAGGGCCACTACGGAGACACGAGTGAGACTTGGTGAGTTGGATGATTCTATCTTGGCACTTGTGGACCATGGCTCTGAAATAAATATCATGTCAAGGAGAATTTATGAGAAAGGCAAGTGGCCGATTGATACTCATCACGGTTGGGTCATGAGGGCTGCAAACAATGGAAGAGGAGAATTATATGGGGCTTGTCCGGCTGTATGTGCAAAAATTGGCGATGTTGAAGTTGAGCAAAACTTTTTTGTTCAAAACTATGGGACATATCCTATAATACTTGGACAACCATATATCACAGCAGCTAGAATGGAGACCAAGGTCTTGGATGATGGGTCTCATTATGCACGTATTCGGAGTCGTGATGGCAAGAGGTCTCTGCAATTTTTAACGGTGAGACCTGATCATGAAAGAAACAGAATCCAGCTTAGAGATGCACCTCTAAGATCTGGTGAAGACTTTCAGGATTTCTAAAATGCACACGTGGAGTTCGGGGATCCACGGGTGCAGATGCATCTGAAATTACTATGTCCCCAAATATACAAAATATTGATTGTGGTTTTGTAAGTGTGACGGAGTGTGGATTTTTGAGTTTTAAGAGTATTAAAGATTTGGACCCTATTTGCAGAAGGGTCGTTAAAAAAGCAGAAAAGAAATTAAAAAAAGTGAAGGCATTATTGGATGATGAATATATCAATGGTGTCTTTGAAGAAGAAGGCTTTGGAGATGATGTACTCCATGTTTTGAAGAAGTTGCAAGAAAGTGAGATCAATGGTGATATTTATGATGCTATAATTGAAGTTCATTCACGGGCATTATATGATGAAGTATTGAAGGCGGTTACAAGTTTTGATGTTTGTAACAGTTATGGATTGAAGCATGAAGTGATGGTACATACAAAGTATAAGACGGTGGCAAAGAAGGTTAAACCAGTAGCAACTCAGTTACCATCTGATACTGATGAGCATATCAAAGAAGCAGAGAAAGAACCTGGTTTGAGAGAAGCAAGAAATATTGGACACAAATTTACAAAAGAGACACTTGCAAATATGAAGATTGGAGGGGGTGAATTCTTGACTGAACCAGAGAAGAAGAAGTTTCAAGACATGCTTCTCAAACATGGTAAAGCCTTTGCTTCTTCATCAGATGAGATTGGGTGTGTGCATCCTTGTGTGGTTGCACCTATGGTGATTTTCACGGTACCACATGTGCCATGGGATTTGAAGCCTATACCAGTACCTCGGGCATTGCTTCCGAAATTGGTAGGGTTATTGAAAGAAAAGATGCAAATGGGTATACTTGAACCTTCTATGGCTCCGTATTCGAATCGTTGGTTTACTGTACCAAAGAAATCAGGAGCTTTGAGATTTATTCAAGATATGCAACCGGCTAATAAAGTGACAATCAGAAACAAAGGATCTGGACCTATTGTTGATGAAGTAGCTGAGGCATTTGCTGGGCATGCAATTTATTCTATAGGGGACTTGTACTCTGGTTATGATCAATTTCAGCTAGCCAATGAAAGTAGAGACTTGACAACCATGAAGACTCCTCTTGGACTTGTACGAATGTGTACCTTGCCTCAAGGTGCTACTAATTCGGTAGCACACATGCAAAATGCTATGAATCAAATTTTACGAGAGTTCGTGCCTGAAAAGACTATACCTTTTGTTGATGATATTCCTATCAAAGGTTGCAAGGAGGATGATAAAAATTTGAGTGTCCAAGATGATGGTTGCAGAATATTTGTGAATGAGCATATTGATGATGTTTCCAATATTTTGAAGAGACTTGAAGAAGTAAACTTGACTCTTTCGATTGACAAGTCAAAATTTGGAGTTGATGAAATTTTGGTAGTTGGACATTTATGTGGGTGGTATGGAAGAAAACCTAATCCTGAGAAGGTTGATGCTATCGGGAGAATGAAAGCTTGTAGCACCATTACTGAAGTAAGGAGGTTTTTGGGAGCATGTGTCTTTTATCAAATTTGGATACCACATTTTGCACATATGTCTGAACCTTTATACAAATTATTGAGAAAGAGGAACAAGTTTTCTTGGGAACATGATCAAGATTTAGCTATGGACGGGTTGAAAAATATTTTGAAGTCACCACCAATTCTAAAGCAAATTGATTATGAATGTGGAAGACCGGTGATTGTGACAGTTGACACTAGTCCAATAGCTATTGGTTGGGCTGTGGGACAAGATGATGCAGAAGGGAGACGATTTGCTATAAGATTTGGGGCAAGAATTCTCACAGAGCGTCAAAGAGCATATCCACAAGTGAAGAGAGAACTATGGGGTGCACTTACTGCTCTTAAAGCAGATAGAAATTATTTGATAGGAGCAAATGTGGTGTTGGAGACCGATTGTTTGCCTTTACTTGGTATGATAGCAAATTGTTCTTCACCTGATATTGCGATGCTACGTTGGATAGCCTACATCAAATCACTTAATCCGGTATTGATACATATTGCTGGTAACAAGAATCCAGTGGCAGATATGTTATCAAGAGCCCGGTATTTTCACGAAGAAGAAATGATGGCGTTTGAAGGAAGTGAAGAATTTTCTGATGAAGTATATATATCAATTACAAATGGAGAAAATTCAAGCGATGAAGTCTTGCCATTTAAAGCAGAATTATATGAAGGAAGATTGAAAGATATTGGCTTTTATTTGAGCACTTTAAAGAGACATAAAGATTGGTCAGAGAAGACTTTCAAGGATATTAGACATCGTGCTTATGATTATCTTTTGCGAGATGGTTTTCTCTGGAAGAGGGCAAAAAGGGGTGATGGTATGCCATTGAGAGTAGTGGACGATTCTGAGACTAAAACCCAAGTTCTTAAAGAATTTCATGATACACTTTGGGCCGGTCATAGAGGAATTTGGGCCACTTATACTAAAATCAAAGAGCGTTATTGGTGGAAAGGATTATATAAAGATGTTGAAGAATTTGTGGCTTCATGTGTTGTTTGTCAATTGCAATCTAAAGTGAGGTTTAGGGATGAACTACATCCCACTTATCCTCTTGCCATCCATTTTCAATGGATGATTGACTTAGTTGCAATGCCACTTGGACTTTGGGGTATGAAATATCTTGTTTTGGCAAGAGAAGAACTCTCAAACTTTGTTGAAGGTAGAGCTCTTCGAACCAAAGCAACGGAGGGGATTTGCAAATTTATACTTGAAGATATTTTCAGTCGATATGGGAGCATTGGCAAGATGAGGGCTGACAGAGGAGAATTGGATGCAGCTGAAGCAAGAGAATTTTTCAACCGATACGGTGTGCAGTTAAGGCTAACAACTGCATATAATCCTGAGGCTAATGGAAAGATTGAGAGAGGTCATCCACCCATTGTTCAAGCATTGGTTAAGGCTTGCAAAGGGAAACTAAAGTTCTGGCCTAAATTACTTCCATTTGCTTTATGGGCTGACAGAACTACCCATAGCACTGTTACTGGTTACATGCCTGTGGAGCTTATGTATGGACAAAAACCTTTAATGCCTGTTGAGGAGTCTATTCCTACATGGGTATTTTTGTCATGGGAAGATGGTATTACACGAGAAAAACTCTTAGAGCTCCGTATTAGACAGCTTGGAAAATTACCCGAGGATCAACAAATGGCATTAGAAAAACTTAAAGCTGCGAGACTGAGCAATAAGGAGAGATTTGATAGAACTCATCGGTTGAGGACCAAAAATATTGAAGAAGGGGATTGGGTTTTAGTGTTTGATAGCACTTTGGAGCATCAACACAGTACACTGAGGAAGTTTGCTAAACGGTGGTTTGGACCTTATGTGGTAATAAAAGTGCATGATAACGCCACTTATTCACTTCGAGAATTAGATGGTACTCCTTGTAGGATACCAGTGGCGGGCAAACGGATCAAAGCTTTTCGACGGAGAGATGGAAGATTTAATGAAGAAGATTTAAATGTAATATTGCCTGCATTGCAAGATCACGAAGTTGATGAAGATGAAGAAATTAATGAAGATCAACTCGGGAGTGAAGATGATCAAGAAGATGACTGAGTTTGGCACATACCGGAGGATGTGCAGGTTTAGAGGGGGTGAATGTCGCGATGCAAATGCGCATATAGTGTAAAAACTTATAGTATTGTTATTTTGATGAGTTTTAAGATATCTCATTTAAAGAAGAAATGAATAGGGAATATTTGAGAAAGATTATGAATTGATTCATAATCTCTACAAGGTTTTAATTGCCTTGTGTTTTGACTAATAAGAGTCAAACTTTACATTTATCTTCTTAGAATGAGTTTTGATATTTAATTTGAGTTTTGATAGTTGTTGAAAAGAAAGGTGAAGATTGTTTTACCTTTCTTTTAGTTTTTTGTGAGTTTATCATTAAAATAAGCGAATGGATAGAGGTATGGGAGACTTTTGGGTCACCCAATTAGTTTTAGGGTGCCCATGTGGCTAGGTATGGGCTGATGTGTTCCCCCTTGTGGCTTGATAAGGGGGGCCTTCTTCTCCCGAACCTCATTCTTCTTGTGTTCATGTTTTAGTTTTTTAGTTTTGTGCCGTGTGTTTGAGGACAAGTGACTTACTGTGTATAGCTCGGATTTCAATGAAATTTTGAGAGCACGTTCCTCTTCTTGTTGTGATTCCAATGGTGTGTGGCGCTTGTCATTTGGAGTTAGTATGAGAAAGTTATGCCTTGAGAAGTGAAAGAGGGTTTAGTGCCGTCGAAATTCAAAGGCAGTCGCTTTAAACTCTTGTAGAAATTTATATAATGATCGATTAGTTTTGAATTTTGGTGAGCACATGTGTTATGTTGATAGCTTTCTAAAAAGCTATTAAACTCTTGTTTTGGAGTTAGGACGTGAAAGTTATGCTTGGAGAAGTTTGAGGGTGTGAAACTGCCGCTCAATATAGGAGTTCCATTTTTGACGAAGTATAGAAAACGGACAGTATGATATTTTAAGCTAAGATTTACAGGCAACGTAGATGGTGATGTTAGCTTTCTAAAAAATTATGGCATCATGTATTTGGAGCTTTTATGAAGATGATATGCGTCCCGAAGTGGAGAGATGTACAGCTGCCGTGAATATTTGGAGTCTCAACTTCAGCACGCTATAAATATTGAATGGTAAATCATTTTCTCTTGAAAATTTTACAGATTGTGTAGCTTTGTGTTAGCTTTCCAGAAAGTTATAGCACACTTGATTTGGAGCAAGTATGTGTCTGTGGCATTCATTTGAATGCTGACAGTGTTTTTAAAGGTTTAAGCCTTTACACGGTTTGCTATTTTGCAAAATAAAACATAGATTTGGGTTTTTAATGGTATAAACAATAAATTACACTATCATATTTCCCCATACCTTGAATTCAAACTAGTTGCAGCTAGAAACCCCGCGTTTTCCCAGAGCAAAACCCTCTCTACCCGACAACGCTTTAAGGTAAATCCTCCCTTTTAGGTATAGTCACCTTAAAATAACATAAGTGGCGCCTTTCTAGATTGTATCGCCCAAATACAAACCATGGTAACTACTGGAGATCAATCGGGTAAATTAAAGACCACGAACACAACTCTGCATTAGAGTAGTTTTCATGATCTTTTTATGGCACAAAATGAGTAAATGTCAATGTGTAGATCACATCTGTACAATTGGATTTATCATATTCTTTGTTAATATTTTTTGATTGATTTTTCAAAGTTTTCTTTTGAAATTCAATTAAAATTTCCAAATTAAAAATTTTGATTTAAAAATTGTTGTAATGAATTTGGAATAATATACACTATGAGATGGAATAATTTCCATTATTTGATTCTACTTATTTTGGAAAATCGTTTTTAAGATCTCACGTTTTGAACTAAAAATGAAACTTGAAGTCATCAAATTTTGTTATTTAAAATTAAATCACAATATTTTATTTTGAAGATCCATACTGTACAAATGGTAGTCAATTAGCACAAGAGCTAAGAGAAATTTGGATGGATGGAAAATGTCAACATATCACTATTGTGAAGAGAAATGCTCATTGTTTGTTCAATGTCCAAGGGTTAACCCTTAAAAGGCCCTTGGAGTCCCGCTTGGAGTCCCTTTCTACAACCCATATTTAACTTTATAATTGTTCAATTATGGTTTAAAATATGAAATTTTGATATATTGTTATATACATATTATTATGATTGTTAATTTTACTTTGTACTGAAAAGTGTTGGGTCATTGTTATTTTGATCAAATACCACCGAATACAAAATATACTATACAGCTGTAACGGGCTTTTGGGCCATTTAACCCCTAAAGGACCAGGTGGCCGCATTGTGTTCAAGAATAATTTCATTACTTTAGTAACTTACTTGGATTCTATAATTTTTACTCAATGTTAACTAGAGAATTGTAAATGTCCGTTACAAGAATACAAAAATCTTTCAAGATTTGCAATTACGTTGATGAATCATCCGGGAAAAACCAAAACATCAACGCACATGAACTTGGGGACATGATAGTTAGGAGGTTGATGACCTGGAGGGCGTTTTTACACTAGGGTGTCACGTTTGTCAAAAAGAAAAGTGTACAATATGTAAAACATTTGCTATTATTGCATCATTAATACTATATAATAATTACGGAAAATGTTTAAATATATTTAAAATTGAATCTTTTCATAATCTTTGGAATCTTTTCTACATATTTTATACTATTTTGGAATATTTTGGAATAATTACATTTTATGCAATGTAAAAATTAATATTGATCACAAACACCGGCTCAATGAGTCACCAACAAGTCATTTCACCTAAATATAAATCTTTCAAAATTAGGCATTGTTGTTGTATTCAATTTTAGAACACCATTTTTTGTGAGTACCCAGATATAATACATCTTTGTATGCTCCTGAAATTTCAAACGCTAATCATGATTCTAGAATTTATGAGAATGTTTGCCATGAATGACTTGTTGATTTTGCTAAAAAAATTCAGAAAACAACTCATGATCAAACCTTATAATCATGTAATATATACAGTAGATTGTTCTAAAATTGATATATAGTCTCACGACTAAGTCTTTTTTGATCTTCAACGGTGAAGTTTTCTACATGAACAACAATTAAGAGATTCAAGTGCGTTCTTGAAAGAATCACGGGAAACTGATAAAATTTTAGGGATGAACATGGTTCTTTAGGGGTTAAGGGTTGGGTTAAGGGTTAACCCCTAAATGCCCAGGGCATTCACAAAAAAGTCAAACAACACTTTCATATAGAGTTTGCTCATCAATAGCCTTTGATATATTTTTTGAAATATTTTTAATAAATGTAAACATATGTTTCCTATTGATCCTCAATTTTTCAAATTTTCTTAATGCGTTATAAATTTAATATGATTTTTGAAGTAAAATACACAAAGAAATTCATATAAATTACAAAATTGTTCCTAATTACCAAAAAAAAATATGAAAGGTTCAGAAGAACCATACCGGAAAATTCAATTTAGAATATATTTTCTAAATTTGGAAATTTGATAATGACATATGCTTTGTAGTGTAGTTTGGATTATGACCTCTTGACATTGCAAGTGCAATAAAATACTTAATATTATGATTTTTTCAAATTTACAAAGTGAAGTAGAAACTAGACTTGATAATCTCCATTTTTTTAGTTGGACTTGAAAGCAAAAATAATCATCTTTAAGGTTGAAATCGAATTTGACCAACCAACATCCACTATTTGGATGCTTGGGCATTTAGGGGTTAACCCCTAAATGTCCCAGCGTCCAGTTTCTGAACGACGAACAGATTCCAACTCACACTACACTCACACCACTTCATGGATGAAACTCATTCAATTTTTTTAAAATACTTTATGAAGTTGTTGTCCTATCTAATGGTTGGATTTGGTGTTACTAGGGTACATATTTTTTTTAGACTACAAATGTGGAAGTATGTCAAGCAGTTGACCAAGCCAAAATTGCATTGACCTTAGTTCAAAAGTGGGCTTGCTAAAATGAGGTCATAAATGGAAGTAACACAAAGTTTTCCAAAAATCACCATTTCAAGAGTATCTCATTTCAAATCCATTCCAACAAATTTTACTCAAAAAATATCAATATTTTGTTTGTAATCGAATTTAGAAGGAATTTTTAATTATAACTTTGAAATTTTATAATAAAATATTAGTTATGGTATTGGTGAATCTAACCGTACGGATGGAACCTAAAAGTCAATATCTACAACTTTCATTTGTATAACAGTTCCAAAATATTCTTCTAAATAGCACTTTATAACAATTTTTCTCAAACTGTCAATTCTGGGGACACCCTGGGACGTTTAGGGGTTAATAGCCATAATCAGTGTAAATGGTTGTCTATTTTTGCTTGGTCTGATTTGCTTGGCTGGGCAAAGGAAGGTGAAAGAAGAGTCTCTTTGGACGTGCAAGGAGCAGCGATGGCGAGCCAGTTTTCGATCTCATATATCTCCGGAACGCAGCTCGCCAGATTGCAGGGGCCGAAAATCGCAGTGGTGGATGTCAGGTTAGTTGGTACATTATTATTATGCTCGTGTCTGTCTGTGCATTTTTATTTTTATTGTTTCTTTCTTGTGTTGGTGGAGAATAAACAGAGTATGTTTAGCGATTGTGATGCTGTGTCTGCTTCAGTTTGATGAGAACGAGGTGCATAAATCCTGGTAGTTTTAGCCGTGAGCATGAGGTTTTAGTGATAGGTGCTGAGTGGAGAACGGAAGGAAGTTTTTATTAGACGAGTTGGTTTTTGCGAGTGTTTTTGTGGAGAATTTTCGTGTGGATTGCACTCATCGCCGCAGTTCTCTTCGTTGTAATAGCGAGGTATACGATCAAAAATAATCACAACTTGAATGAAAGTATAGCAGAAGCTTTTAGGGTTTGTGAACAGGAGCAGGAGGCAGCAGACTTCAGTGTGTATATATATTGTGTTGCAACTGTATGTGTTGACTCCCTAGGGTTTATGCTACGTAGACACGAATTTTCAAACGTATGTATGTATTTTGACCGAAAGGATCTGAAAGATTTTTCAACACATTGCAAAGGTGGCTCACCATATTACATTGTTTTGATGTGATGTTTCGCTTTATCGCACGACTGAGAAACGGGAGGATTGTTACTTCATTGTTGATGAGTACCAGTGATTTTTGTTTGTCAGGAGACAGTAGCATTTTTGCATTGTAGAGCAATCTAGGCTCCTTGGATGCTCTTTGCATATTAATATATAGGTAATATCAGGGTAATACACAAGTGCTACCTAGGTGTTACTTAGGTAATACCTGGGTGATACCTAGGTTTAAAGAGGCTACACCTCTTGACTCCATGTAGGAAATCTGGCTATTATTCCTTCGTCTTTTTTCAAAAATCTTTTGTATCAATTTGCCAGCCCAATTTTATGTAGCAATTTGGCTTAAATTAGCAACCCAAAAAATCACTGCTGTGGAGTGCTAATATATTATGATTGACTGACAGGGATGACGAGCGTGCTTTTGATGGACACATAGCAGGCTCCATGCATTTTCGCAGTGGCAGCTTCGAGGAGACGCTTCCGAAGTTGGTGGAGGAGGTCAAGAACAAAGAAACTGTTGTTTTCCATTGTTCTTTTAGTCAGGTAGGTTTCCATTTTCTAAAGAACCATGACATGAGTGTTTCACGAAGGCTACTCTATACTTGATGTTCACAAAATGTGCTGCCATTTCGTGTGACTTAGGTTCCAATCGCGACATGTAACTTAAACCTAAAGGACCAAGAAGCCCAAATTGTACCTCATGTTTTTTTTTAGCAGTTTTGAGTAGGTCCTATGTAGACTTACTTGTATTCAAATTAATTTGTCTTTTGATCAACACATGGAATATTCTTTACTGATTCTAGTGATATAAAATATGGTCCTATTTGAATTATGTTTTTTACAATACGATTGATTGAATTTGTCATTTTAAAACTATGAATCCTTTAAGGGTTAATTACTGAAGTTGCCACTTGTAATGTTGGAATGTTTGTCATGTGCAGGTTCGGGGACCCACTTGTGCACGACTCTTGAATGCGCATTTGAACGAGGCTGTGAGTGAAGGAAAACTTGAGAAAGTTCCCGACGTTGTTGTTTTAGAACAAGGCTTTAATGGTTGGGCAGAATTAGGCCGCCCTGTGTGCTTTTGCCCGGGTCTTGTCTGTACTCACACGGCGTAGCATGAAGACCATCACTTTTGGAATTTGGTTCTCGTGCGTGGCACTCAATTCTCTCTCTCCTTTTGGATTCTGATAACCAGGCTTGTTCATTGTTCAATCGGTTTTGACAGCTTATCGGCCAATTTTCCCAGGGATAATAGAATCTGGGTGCCCAAGGATACATGAAGCATTCGGCTGGCGGTTTGTTCGGCTTGGACATCCTTTTTTTTCGATTCCGAGACTGATTTGAACATTTCCAGTTTCACTTCGTTTGATTGACCAGACCTTGAACGAGTAATCTACATACTAGATTTGAGTTGGAGACCTAACCGCTCATATAGGGAAGTGTATTTTTTCAGATTTTGTGACTCCTGAAAAGTTTCAAATCATTGTTACTGGGTATCTTCTTTGAGGATTATTTTTTTGCTATTTGAGGCACTTCCAGACTTCCAGTTCTTATGGAGTAATGATCTGATGCATCTAGAGCCTATTTCAAAATAGAGGAGAGACTATTGTTGGTTCTTTCCAAATCCTTCCCAAGCTCTGAATCGGATTTGAATTCATCCTAGAATAAAAACATCTTCAAATGCACCATTCTAAAAAGAGCATCACAAATGAGAAATGCGCTTGGAGGACACATTTTTCATTTGTGCTACCCCTTTTACAGTGTTGCATTGATGATGTTCTAAGCAAATATAAAGTGCGAGCATGTTCCTTGTTAGCATGTTCCTTGTTGTACATGTCCATTTTAGAGCCTCCTTCCATGTATCGGTGGGGGGACAAGAAAGTTGGGAGCTACCGATGCCTTACCGAAATGGGTGAACCCAAGAGTTTGATGGAGACACAGGTGAACCATTAGTGGTTCTTGAGACTTGGATTCTTGTCTTCTAGTGGCTTTCACTAGCCCAATCCTCACATAGAAACCTGATCTTAATTCCTAAATGTCCACAACCCTCTCCAAATTTGGAGAATTGAAAAGATGTATTATAAAATGCAACTAAGAGGGATATTTTGAACTTAATGCATGAATAAAAGTTGTACATTATGAATTTTAGATTCTATTCATACGATTAGATCTATGATTGCTATCACCAATTTCTTTGTATAAAATTTGAAACTTAAAATTCAAAATTATTTTGTAATTCGATTACAAATAAGATATTGACAATCTGTGGATGAAATTTGTTGCAATGGGTTGAAATGTGATACTCAAGTGTAGTGATTTTTGGAGATTTTTTGGTTGCTTAAGTTTATGAGTTGACTTTTAAAGAGCACTTTTGAACTAATTTGAACTAAGATCTTAGGAATTTTTGATGAATCACTGTAGCATGAAATGAGGCGTAAAAATTTCACAAATCATCCCCTTTCTAATCGGTTCACACATGCATGAAACTAACTTCCTATAAAAATCTTTAGCAAAAAATCCACACTACAAAAAAGTGTGCATAACACATGAGAAACGTGGATGAAATCCATACATCGTCCAAGAAATGAATGCCCAAGTTAATGTGCAATACATAAGGTTCTTTAGCCCTAGTGGTAATCACCTCCCAATCTGGCCATATTCTATCAGGGAATAGTATACGGGATTCCGGAATATGAGATTATGTTAGATTAGTTAAGCTCAAATAAAGTTGAGTTGGTTGATTTCCGAATTCTTTATTAAAAAAAACTACTATATATCCACAGTTTGAGAAGGGTGTGATCTCCTAACTGCTAAAGAATCTTATGAAGTTGACAAAGGCATTTTGGCACAAGTTAATGAGAATCGGCGCGTGAAGGTCAATTGAGTCACGTAACATGGCCAACACTCAGTTTGAGCACCACGTCTCGTGGCCATCACCCATAGTACTATACAGTTGGGTACAACATGCTTACAATTTTTTTTGTAAACATTGAAAGTAGGTAAATCCTATATCAAGCGGCCACATTGATTCTGAAAATTGCAAATATGGCAAGGAAAAATTCCTAACAGTAGAGGACTAGGGTAGGAATGTCCCTTTCAATTTGTAGGTCCATGGGTGCGATATCGAGCACATTACAATTTAGCGAAGGGACTCTGTTTTTATGAGAGAGGAGTCAAAAAATTTGTAAGCAACTTTGTACATGGCTATCGACACACACACACATACATACATACATACATACATACATGGCCAGAAACTGCATACATATATACATATGCAGTTTCGGCCTTTCGGGAACCAAGATGTGTCTAGTACCGTGACGCGACGATGTCGACGATGAGTACCGGAGGCCCGGGTCCCTCCCTTACCGACCTCCATTCTTCCCACTCCCTCCTCCTCCCCCTCCGTTTTCTCCTCTCCATCATCACCACCACCCTCCCTTCTTCCCTCCTCCTCACCATCACTGACCTGGTGTTGCTTATGACTTCCCTTCCAAATCTCCCCACCACCATCCAGAGATGGATTATGCACCCGAACCGCACCATCACCATGGCCCTCCTCCTCCCCATCACTGCCACCACCACTGATCTGGCTTTCAGCGCCTCGTCTTGGTGGTCGTGTGTTACATTATGCTTGCTGTGTGGATGATATACTAGAGTTAACCGAAAAGAAGAGAAAATACATGTTATGTGAGGTGAGTTTGACCCGTATCTAAGGCAGCCAAGCAAACTGGCATGGTTTCCCAAGAATTCAAAATAGAAAGGAGTGTGAACTAGTTTTGCCGTCAAAAAGACTGCAAAACTCATTCTAAGGGGAGTTTTTTGTCAGTAGTTGCGTTGGCTGAAGAATGCCACTTGCAAGTTCCCTCCCTCCTCTCGGCCTCCGGGCTTTACTTTTAAAAACATGTACAACAGTTCTTTTAATCCCACCTGTCAGACCTCCTGTATTGAGCCTTGATTCCAGCTCACTCACAAAAGAGCTAGCCAGCCTAGCCTCCACGCTTTTCACAACTGCTTGTATTTTCATCTATTATGGGATTCTGACATAATCCGAAGTCCATGGAGAACTGAAGTTTTAAAACCTCGCTTTTGTTTTCGGTTACACTCAAACACCACACAGATTCCCATTTCCACGATTTTAGGGAGTCCAAACACATCATCTGTTTTCGGTTAACTCAACTATTGCCGAGTTTTCTGCGACTACCGATCCTCACACTTTCTGGGTTAAATAAAGTAACTGCCGTTAACATTTTCTTCATCAGCTCTTGCATTGGTGCGAATGACTTCATAACTGCTGTTGTGCTTGAGTAGTCAAGTTTGTTGCTATCTTTAATTTGAAGATGGAATTTGTATGAGGATTTCCTCAACTGGCTTCTTTTGTTTTTGAGTTGCTGTCGGTGTGCGTGTCGAATTATTGTAGAATGGTCTGTTTACATGTGGGAGTGAACCCAAGCGGAAGGATTTCACACTTGTGTCGCTCAAAGATTTTCTGCAGGAGTTATTTATGTTTAACCCCTAAAGGTCCTCACATGTTTTGTAGAAGTCAAAGCCCTACAATCTGCATACTTGAAATATCACATTGTGTGATTTATAAATTTTCATAGATAGTCATCAACATATGGAGGGTATGACAAAAATTTCAACATGATTGGAAGGTATTTGAAACATTTCCAAATTTTATCATGTAAACAAGATAAATATTAAAAATGAATATATTTTTGACAAATTTAATTTCAAAATTTATATTTAAGGTAGATAAAGGTTATGTTTTTTAGTAGTTAAAAAATGAAAGTGAAGAAATTCAAAAAGAATGCATGATTGAAGCATCCTTAGAAAGTCCTTTGAATTTTGAACACTCAAATTTCAAATTTCTTGCGTGTGTAAAATCTTCAAATGAAGTTTATTCTCCAATCTCAACGGTTAAGATGTATCATAACTCAACTTTAAACATCTAATGAAAACACAAACTGCAACAACAGAACTAAAACACTTGATTTTTGGGGTCTTTGACAAAAACCATCCAAAAAATGGATGGTTGGTCCTTTAGGGGTTAATCCTCGACTTCCAGTCACTTGATCAGCAAGTTCATAACATTCAGTAGCCTCTGTGACTGCTACCTTCTCCCAACAGAATGATGTAGAATATCCCACATCATTTCATCCCCCAATGAAATGATGTGGAATATTCCACATCACATCAGTAGCTATGGGGGCAGGTGGCATTAACCCTTTAGTGCCCAGATAACCACTAAGTGGTCACTAGATCACTAGAAAATGAAATGTTGTAAAATCCGTGAATCATCTCAGTCCGATGTCTGAAGTTCAGAAGTGTAACTTTTGATTCTACAGATGATGCAAAAAGAAAATTTGGAATTTGACTTTCTTAGCTATCCAAATACCTATGTACAAAACACCAAAATATTGCAAATACCTCAAAAGACAACAAATACTTACAAATACAACACATGTATTATGTGGTATTTATTGTGTTTGGAAGTTTGTTATCTTGTATTTTTTGGGGGATTGTGTTCTCTTGTTCATGTTCCATTAGTGTATGTAGTCCGATCTTGATTAATGTACCAACTCCTTTATTATTTTAATGTATAAACTTTGTCCTAAACTGTACATGGATAAGTCACTCTCACTTATAAAATTCACAATAATTATGTATGAGTTCATTCTTGACATGAAAGATTGCAATGGAGAGGTGTTGGTACAGGGTCATTGCTGAACATCTTCACTTTCATTTTTGAAAATTTAACCCAAATTCGATTTAAACTTGAAGCCACACACGCCACAAAATCTCATTTTTGAGTGTGCATTATACGGTTCAAAGACATACTATAATCTTCCAATCCAACGGTCTGATCTTACCAAGATTTAACCGACACTTGTTTCATTAAGCTATACTTACATTTATACGGTTGAATACTATTAATGGTATCCCTAATTTTAGTAGAGAAAGTTTTAAAAAAACATCACCCAAAAACTGTGGTTTCTTTAGAACCACCCTGGGCACTAAAGGGTTAAGCAAGTTAGAGCAATCAACCATGATGAACAGTAATTCAAAGCACTCACTCAATCACAATTCAACAGTGTTTTGTAATTGTTTATTTCATTCAATAGTTCATTCAATTACAAATCACTGGTCACTCCATATATAAAGGTGGATGAAACTAAAAAGCAGCTTCTTGGAAGGCTACTGAATGTTATGTTATTCTCCTTACTGATACTTTTTAAATATTTTTCATGAATGTGATTTTTCATTGACTAAATTGGATTTATTTTTTGATGGCCTGTCCATACCTGCCTGTAGTGTTGTCTATGAGTTGACTCCAAATTGCGAAAGTCTTCCATGTGCATGAAAATTTTAATGACTTAAAAAGATAACTCTCATAAGGTTCTTTAGCAGTTGGGAGATCACACCCTCTTCGATCCGTGGGACTCTACAATAGTTTTTTAATAAAGAATCTGGAAATCATCAAGGCTCTACAATATTCTTTTATAAAAATTCCGGAAAGTGTCAGGGAGCATGGGCTCAATGGACTATCATTGGCAAGAAGCAACCAACTCAACCTTAGTTAAGCTCAACTAATCTGGCAGAATCTCGTATTCCAGAATCCCGTATGCTATTCCCTGACAAAATATGGCCAGATTTAGAGGTGAGTACCACAAGAGCTAAAGAACCTTATGCAATTTGCACTTGTATGTATTACATTTTTGTACTCAAATCAAATCTCTTATAATGAGTTTATGGTTGACTTCAACAACAAGCTGTAGCCTAGAGCTTCTTCTTCTCATTTTCCTGCCACTTTGGACAATCATGGTGTGCAGGGATATATACAATTAGTATGAAGGAAAGGAGGCAACTTTACAAGTTGATAAACATTCAAAGATCGAAACCCAATTGAGGATGGAAGGTGAGCTTTGTCATACCAAAAGAAGGGCCTTGAGTTTTTGACCTTTTAGTGTTGAAAAATAGTTTTTTGGACGCTAAAGTGCTGAGAACAATGCCAAAAAAGAGTGTCAAAACAGCACCTTATTTGATTATTCAAGACATTGTGATATGTAGCTTCATAAAACCGCACATAATGCAGTTTATAATGCAATGAGTTGATCTATGCTTGACACAATTAGTTTTCAACTTTCTCTTGTTGAAGTTGGCATACAAATGAACGTGAACCCTTAAAACACCGGAGGAACCAGCTCAAAGCATTTGGGTCAAAACATGGTAATTTGAGCTCCAAAATGATGTTTTAAACCAATTTTTTTTTAGATTATCCCCTCCAAAATTTCTCAAGCCATCTATTGAAGTTGTTTATTTCTTTAAATAGTCAATATTAAGTAAGATATACACATCTTTTAACTTTGCATATGTTGAAGTCAACTAAACTTTGACCATACATAATTCCATGAGGTTTTGTCCAAACATGTTATTAATTTTTTTTCAAAGTGTGTAAATGAATATTTCTTTGTTTTGGTCTTTTAAATTGTTAGGTTTAGGTTCATCCCATCATCCAAATTGAGAAAAAAACCCAAAAATGATCTTAGGAGTATTTTTTGATGACCTACTTCATAGTAATGAATATTTTTGCTAAAGGCGGCTCTCACTATGGCCAGGTTGTTGAATTGTAAGAAAGTCTAGTTCAAAGAAATTGTCCTCTTGACCCTTCACACTAGAGGCCAAAGTCCAAAGGTTGGCCCCTTCCAAAATGCCTACATGGCAACACTTTTTGACCATTTTGGTGCCAAGGTGATTGACTCTCGAGGGAGAATTGGATCGGACAAGAATAGAAACCCAATTCATGGTGGAGAGGCCGTCGAATTATTTTGATAAACTAATGGAATTTATTATTTTATCTAAACCTTGGCCATCTAAGGCTTGAACTTTGGATTTGGCCTTTGGGGCTTCAAACTATGGCCGGCCAAAGGCTTGGACTTTGGACTTCCAAAATGGAGCTTTACATTGTGGTCCGACCAAAAGGCTTGGCCTTTGAACTTCCGAAATGGAGCTTCACATTATGGCCGGCCGAAGACTTCAATCTCTATATATTATTATATATTTCAAACCCAAACTTTTGAACTCTCAACATGAATTGGCCATGAACTCCCACGGCCTCTCGACTTGAATTGCCATGGTGTGAACCGTCCCTAATTTGATCAATTAAGGTAATTACTTACATACTTTGCTTCATTTTGGTGTACACTATAACGTACAATAAGAAATTTCTCAAAAGAACGAAAAGAAAGTTGTGAATATGGTGCTCAAAAATGAGGAAGAACACTAGACATTTAAGGATTAAAAATGCTGAACACTTGTATGCCAACTTCAACTACGTTATAGATTAAAAATATAATAGACAAATTTCATGCATGGATCATATGCTCTCATCCGCACGTGATGACCTGCATTTAGCGAAGGGTGCTATCCCAGCACCCCCACATGCATTGTAGCAAAGGGTGAAATGCTCCTACTGCTTAAGAATGTTGTGTGCAATGCATTTGGAGTATTGACAGAAAGAAGATGCATCCACTGTCCTCTATCTTATCATCTGAAAGATATTACAGTTTTACACTATTCATGCCTCATAAGAAAAAACTTAGAATCTGACACGATATTTCGTTGTCATCCACCACGCATTCATGAAACTTAGACAAACAAGACCCCATGCACTTAAGATCTAACACTACTGCAGTAATCTATATGCATTTGTATAGAAATCAGCGCAATCACAACCTAGTGTTCGAACCAATAAGATCTAGTGATGGCTCTAGAACTTTAACTCAATCAGAAAAACTGTATGAAAGCAACATTACGTAGAAGTTCCTGCACGCAAAGAAGATTAGCATAACTTTTTAATATTCACTAGGTTCCCAGTACAAGAAATGTGTTAATGCAATTAAAAACAGGTTTTACAACAGCCCTATACTCCTGTCATTAATAGAGTAATCAAATATCCTTACAGTATCTCTACCCGACTATCCTTACAGTACTCTAAGCACCAAGAGAAAATCAAAACTTCCTTTCCAACCTTCCTACTCTTCCTCACTACATATCTCTACTTTCCTCTCTGACTCTGAGCCCTTTGCCCAGAATTACCACTGTACAACATGAAAATTGCAATTGCCACTAAAATTACTGCTACTGCACTCATGCCCACCAAGCTCGCCACACTCAGCCCGAACATCTTCTTCCGACCTCGCCGAACAGGTGGCAATGATATTTTCTCCACTCCTTTCTGTGAGCTCGTCATCCCGCGTCTCCGTTGCTTTGAGCTCATCTTCTTCACCTCCGCCACAGCTTCTTCCACTTCTGGACCACTTTCGCTGCTCTCCACTACTGGGCTCGCCTCTGCCTCCATCGGAGACTCTGCAGAGCTCCCTGGACCAGCCTTCTTGCGGGCTCTCTTCTCTCTTTCCTTCTCCTTCCTCTCTGCCTCTTTCTGAGCCCATGCCTGCGCCTTCACCTGCGCCCTCTCCGCTATGCGCTTCTTCCGTTCCTCTGCCTCCTTCGCTTTTGCCATCTCCGCTGCCCTTCTTTTCTCTTTCAGCTCTGCTGCCTCCCGCTCCACCTCCTCCGAAGACTTCTTCGGCACCACTGCAACTGCAACATCCGCGTCTGCGGGGAACACCTTGCTCGCCTCCTTGCTCTCCTTCTTGCTCTCCTTTGTCAAAGCAGGCTTTTCCTTCTTCTCCGCTGCTGCCTCTTCCGCTTCTCCACCGCCGATTCCACCGTGCCCGTTCTCCGTGCCTGATGGCTTGCTTTGACCTCGTTCTGGCACATTTGAGGGAACAGGGTTCTCGTAAAACGACAGTTTCAGTGGCTTCTCGTCCGGCCCCAGAGCCCGCCCATCCAACGTTTCCAGCCGTCTCACTGTACTCCTCTCGTTGTCTTTCACGTACGTCTTCCTGAACTCATCGTTCTGAATCCACAGCTCCATGACCCTCTCCACCTGCGCATTGCAATACTCCTCCACTGCCTGCCTGCTCTTCGGTTGGCTGGCCATGTCTTTTGCCTGTTGGATTTCCCTCTTGTTGTCGTAAAATTCCTTCAGCCGCCCGTACTCTTGTTGCTTCAGAAGCCTTCGAGCTTCGTATGCCTCCTGCCTCACGTCGTTTGCTTTGTGCAAGTGCCCCATCACGCCCGTCAGTGCCTCGTTCAGCTTCTCGTACTCTTCGTCCGCAGCCTTCACCTTCGCGCCCGCCGCTTTGAACTCCGCTTCTAGTTGCTTGTACTCCGCATTCAGTGGCTTCAGAGCTTCCTCGATTTCCTCCCGCGTCCCCACCGATTCCTGAACTTGCACATTCCGGGCCGCGCTCTGCCTCACGCTCTCCCGAGATGATTCCAGCGCCTTGATGTCCCGCATCAACTGCTTCTCCTCCTTCAGAGGAATGCTCTCGTGCTGGATTCTCCACTCCAACGCTCCGATTCTGCTATCCAGCTCCTCTTCCGACCGAGGCACCCCACCCTGATTTCTGTCCCTCATCGATGCGTCTTTCAGCTTCTTCAGGCCGTCTCTCAACGGCTTCAACTCCTCGAACTTGGCTTTCAGCTTCTTCAAGCTTTGCCGTTCCACCTCGCGCGCAGCTTGTCGCTTCTCGAACGCCTCGTTCCTCTTGCGCTTCGCTTCTTGCACATGCACGCTGTGCTGATCGCGTTCGTCTGCCTTCGCCTGCAACTTAATCTCGGCTTTCGTGATGTCGGCTTTCCCTTTGTCGTCCACAGGCCTCGGAATCCGTATCATGTAATATGTGTAACGCTGTTGAACTGCCTGCTCTGCCGTCGGAGCTGCTGGACCGGGACCTGACCCAAGAACACCAGAGCTCGACGCACTGCCACCCTCCGCAGCAACGCCGCTGCTTTCTCCACCTGGAGCCTCCGCACTAGCCCACCCAGTCGTGTTCCCATTCGGCAACCCATTATTCCACATATCGGAAATCTCCACTTTCTCACTCTCAACCTCGCCTTGCCCATTTGCCTCTTCCTCGCTCACATCCGCTGCCACGGACTGCACCGAGATATCTTCAGGGAGCTTGTCCTCGGGATCCACGACGACTTCTGATTCTGCTGCTGCTTCCTCATCTGGACATGTGCCTACTACGTCAGGATCATTCAGATCACCCCCAAACACAAACATAAACTGAGCTTCTCACATAAAACACACCGTTTTACTCCCTGCCCCACCGTCCCAAGTGCTTATTAAAATCAGAATGCTGACAACGTGTCGTCCAACAGAAAGAAGAAACTCTCTTTACTCAGAAGCTTATTACACAATGAGACTTGACACTTAAAAAGGTTTCTCGCATCGAAATGCATGGAGGTGAAGAGACACGCAGTGAAATCTAGACAAAATATTCAGATACTGGTCAATACTGGCAACATGAAAGTATCTAATCAATCATAAAATCCAGAACATACGGAGAACTTACTGGCAGCCATGACGCTGTACTCGCCGATCTGCTCCTTCAAAACTTCATGTGCCTGTTCAACGCATGACCACAATGTCAGTCGTTTCAGGGTGACACAACTGTACCCTTTCGCTCCAGAAAAGATTCGCCCACACTACATAATGATCACGGTTTCCTACATAAATAACCTCATTGATTACACTACTGATTGCAGATTCTCAGTCACTTGCCAATTCAATGATAAATTTGTACGCTGAATCTGTAAAGTAAAACTCAAATCGCTAGTTCACCACTACTAGCACTGGCGCTATTAGTTTATAACCTCATATTCATTTCATTAGTTATTTCCTTAAAATGGCGGATTTCAATGAGATTGGCGCAGTTTCAGTCGCCAACTGAAACCTCAGATCGCTGGTACTAGCACTATTAGTTAATACTTATTGATCCGTTGAAACCGAGGCAATCTAAGGAAATTGACCATACCAACAGCTAGTGTACAGCAAAAATTCTCTCAATAAACGTGAAAGGGATCGAAATACATGAATTCCTCACTGTCACTTGCATTTAATGATTAATTTTGTAAAGCACAAAATGTCAAATCGGGGGAATCTGTCACAACGCGGCATCACAAGATCGGACACCTAAACCCTAAACCTTCAGGTCGATCACACAAAAACCTTCTGAAACCCTAAACCTCCACACAAGAAATCGTTGTACCGCACAGCACAAATGCAGAAACAGATAACTCCAAAAATCGAGCAAAATGCGCACAGCCCGGGAATACTGACCTAGTACTCTGTTTGTTCGTGGGTACGTTTGTTAGCTACCCACATCTGAAAGAAATTCAAAATCTCAACAACTGCGAAGAAGGAGAACAATCAACGTAAGAGAGAGTTCTTCAAAGTTCGACATAATAGAACTGTTTGAAAAGTGGAAGGTTAAAGATTAATGCGACTTACAACTCACTGCGAAAAGCCCTTGAACTCTAGTTCGTAAAATAACTGAAGCTCCAAAAACAGATCACGAACAACCCCAACACGAAAGCAGCAAAAGCACAGCTACAATCGAGGCGAGAGGAGCACGAAGAGCACGAGCGGAGAGAACGAAGAGAAAGAGAGAGTGGAACGGAACTCCCAAGGCCCTCAACAACATTCAAAGAAGAAAGGGAAAGAAAAAGGTAGTAAAATGTTTCATCTTTTCTTTACGTTCTTTCATTTGTGATAAATGTAAGTTTGAAGTAAGAAAATTTAAGTTTAAGTAGCGAATAGTATAATTAATATTAACTCTAAAGAACCAAGAAGCTCGAATTGGGTCTCATGTTATTGTACTCGGAGTCGATATGTCTTGTCGAATAATTTTATTTTTTTATGAAATAATGTGAATATTTTCTAAGATTTTGTGGATATTCTTTAAGATTCTTTTTTTACCATATAAATTAAACTTTTTTGGAAAAAAAAAATCCTAAAGATTTGGTCTTTTCTTTTTATAATTATTTTTTGTCAACCCTGACGGTCAGGTATAGTATTTTAGCAATTTCGAGTAAATTCTATGTGGACTTTCTTTTTTTCAATTTTGCTTTTTGGATCAACATATGGAATTTCTGTCAATGATTCCAGTGAAATAAAATTTGGTCCCAATTTAATTACAATTTCAAGATATGATCGATTGAATTTGTCATTTTAAAACCATGAATTTTTGGTCTTTTAGGGGATAATTGGAGTATCAAACCTTAATGAAGCCTTCACCTACAAGAAGATTGTATCTCCCTACATTTTGGGGGGTGAAAAAAACAAGGGAAGTGATTGGTGGGATTGATTATCTTTACTAAGTGATCCTTTGAGCAAGTTACAATATAATTTTTGAAATGATTATCAATTGTTTGTAGATGGAGATGAAGTAGCCTTAATGCTTTAAATAGTTTAACCAATCACCAACTTCAATTTATTTGAATTACGGATTAATTATGGACTTGAAAAAATAGGAGTATTAAACTTTTCAAAAGAAATTTAGCTTTTGATTGGTTAATTTTTAATACTTTTATAAAAGCCATCATGGTCATAAGACCTTTCTTATTGAATAAACTTCTTCACATTAACTTAACTATAGATGTAGCTAATTTCAATACAAGGCTTCTTCCTTTTTGATTCAAAGTCAATAAACATGCTATACTATACAGTGCCCCTAAGAAAAGATTGTCACCTTTTTGTACCACCACTCACAAAAGTGCATGCATAGTGATACGAAATTGACTTCTTTAAAAATACTCATTCAATACTTCAAGGAGACAACATTTTGATCAATTATATGAAGTTTTACTTTTTAAAATTAGAAAGTTTAATTTTGGTGAATTTTAAAAGATTTTTTAGAGTTCAAACTTAGAAATTCATTTTAAAATCATCGTTGATAGATTTTAAATCTATAATTGCTACATGCATAGCTAATCTAAAAATATACATATTTCTACTTAAAAGGAACTTCCCAAAAATTATAATTTTCATATAGATTCAGTAAAAATAAGATTGTCACCTACTACATATGACTAATAAAAGCTCTACAACTATTGCATGTAAAGTGATACTAATTTTTTTTCTAAAATATTCAATCAAGACTTCAAGAAAAAAACATTTTGATCAATTAAACAAATTTTCACTTTCTAAAAATAGAATGTTGATTTTTGGTGAACTTTTAACGAGTTTTTTGGTGTACCATCTTAAAAAATCATTTTAAAATCATCATTGATAGATTTTGAACATCTAATTGAATACATGTATAAATAACTTAGAAATGAACATCTTTCCGGTAAGAAAGTTTTAAAAGAGGTTGTAGAATTACATATGAATCTAGTAAACTAAGGGGTGTTTTCTATTGCACATGACTACTCAAAATTCTACAATTATTTGATTGTTAAGGCTTCTCACCTACATTGAAATGATCTAATGACTACAAAAGTCTATCAATCTATCAACGCGTATGTTTGTCCTTTGCCTTGATCATTTAATAATCAATTGTTGTGCATTGTTATATTCACAAAATTCTATACTATACAACAAATTGATCTTTACTCACCAATAAAATTTATTCCTATCTATGGTAAAGATCTCACACAAAGAAGGGTTTGCTACATACCTTCATCACAAACATATAATATTATTTTAGTTTTAGAAAATTAAAAAGAATCTTGAAATTTTACTTGCTATTTAAGTATGAAAGGTCAAACTTCCCAATGAAATGGTGAGGTTTTTTGAATATGAAAAGTTGAAATTTCAAACTAGGGAATCCAAATGGAAGATAGGAATTAACCCCTAAACGACGTCAGAGCGTCCAAAAAATGGACGACTAACAGATTCAAACCCTTCTCATGTTCTCATCAATGTTTGGATGAAAGTCGTTCAATATTTTGGAGATTCTTCACCAAGTTGTTGTCCTATCTAACGGTTGGATTTAGTCATACTTGATTACATATTTTTCTAAAATTACAAATGCAGAAGTATGTCAAGTCGTTGACCAAGCCAAAATTGCATTGACTGTAGTTCAAAAGTGGCCTTGCAAAAATGAGGTCATAGATTTAAGAAACACAAAAATTTCAAAAAATCACCACCTTTAAGAGTACCTCATTTCAAATTCATTCCAACAAATTTTACTCAAAAAATATTAAAATTTTGTTTGTAATCGAATTTAAAAGGAATTCTTAATTTTAACTTTCAAATTTTATAATTAAATATTGGTGATAGTATTAGTAAATCAAACTGTACGGATGGAATCTAAAATTCAAAATCTAGAACTTTCATTTGTATATCAATTCCAAAATATTCTTCTAAATAGTAGTTTATGATGCTTTTCTCAAATTGTCAATTCCAGGGACACTCTGGTACGTTTAGGGGTTAAGTCCCAAGGATTTCAAGGTGTAAAGTGTCAAATTTCTAAACAAGGAAAGACTCTTTTGATACATCTCAACCCCAAAAGATCCTCCATATAATCTAACAGTTTATTACCAATGAGCTCTTGGATTGATAAATAAAATGTGGGTTTCCAACCAAGAAAAGACTGTTGCATGAAATTGACCTAAACTCAATCATTTGGATAATACAAAGTTAAGTGAAGTTCACACATTTCCCTCTCTTTTATAACTTCATCACAAAACTTCAATGAAGGAGTTTTATGATAAGACCTATATTGAACCAACTAACATAAGAAATTTTTATACTAAAACTATATAAGATTCATACCAATGACTTAAATTGTGTCTTATATGATTATTAAATAAATTTTAAATATTAGTTCTAACATGGTATTCATATGAAAACTATATCAAACCAATACTAAAATGCATATTACATGGTTCTGAAACAGTTACATGTTTTATTCCCATTCTCTCATTACAATCCCCTCCCCCTATATCTTTCCTCTCTTCTTGGCACTATCCCTTAACCCCTACTTGCCTGAGCGTCCATTTTTTGGACGATGTACACATTTCATCCATAATTTCTCATCCGTCAAGCACTTTTTGTAGTGTGGAATTTTTACTGTAAATTCTATGGGAAGTTAGCTTCATACATATGTGATCCGATTAGAAAGGGGATGATTTATGAAATTTTTATGCCTCATTTCATGTTGTAGTGATTCACCCAAAATTTTGAAGATTTCAATGTAAAAGTGCTCTAAAAAAAGTCAACTCATAAAATTAAGCAACCAAAAAATCTCCAAAAATCACTACACTTAGAGTATTACATTTCAACCAATCACAAAAAATTTCATCCGTAGATTGTCAATATCTTATTCGTAATTGAATTACAAAATAATTTTGAATTTCACGTTTCAAATTTTATACGAAATTATTGGTAATAGCAATCGTAGATCTAACCGTATGGATAGAATCTAAAATTCATAATGTACAACTTTTATTCATATATCAAGTTCGAAATATCCCTCTAGGTTGCATTTTATAATGCATCTTTACAAAACTGCCGAATTTGGAGAGGGCTCTAGGCATTTAGGGGTTAACTACCATCCGAAAACCGTCTGTGTCTCAAAACCATATCCGTTTTCAAGCCTTCACCGTGAACTGACCTTTTTTTTGGCAAGTACATGAATTCAAATTCTCACAAGTGGCGGGAGCTAGATACCCATCTTTTGACAAACAAAATAAAAGAGCATGACAGTTCCATAGATTTTATATGGAATCAACTTCCTTGGAGTTTCCTGATGTCATCTTAGAATCCATAATTTTTACTCTGTACTTTCCAATTTTTATCGATCGTTGGAATTCCAAATGGGTTGGCGTTCAAATGAAGGGGTTTCAAAGTGCGAGCACGTGAGGGGAGATTTTGCGACGTAGAATCCACGCTCACAATCCCGACTTTCACCAAAACACTTATCTTCTACTCACCAATTGAAATCACAAGATTCTGCCACTGCCCTTCAAGGAGACATGGGCCACGTATTCTAAGATTGGAGAGTTTGTCATACCCACAAGTGAGGGTCAGATTCAGACAGCCTGGTGTCGAAATTGAGTTCCCACGTCAGATCCTGAGAGGTCCACGTCACCCTAAACCAATCACAAGAGGACACGTGGCGATTTTTTTCCCACCACAAAAAACAAACCACGGCAAAGGGTAGAAATGGAAGGTTTTCAGTGACAGCTAACTTTTATTCAATGTTCAGAAGCAGCAGCACCTGGGCCTCACAGAGACAAAGCTCTGATCACTGCAGTAGGAAAGATCTGATACTTTCATTTGTGGGAAGACCTTTAAACCTTTTGATACAAAGTAAATTTATATCTGGACTATACATCATCTCTTCTACACCACCAAAAAAAGGAGTGTCTACAAGAAAAAATATGTTACATGGTAGAGTTCTTATGAGTCCTTGTTCACACTGAAAGCATGTCGGAGCCGGTCACGCCAATGCCTGAACGTTTGCTTGTGCTTTTCTTCGGTTCTCGGAGAGTATTTACCGTCCTTGTCAGGTTCCATTCTCAAAGAGCTTTTCCTGTCTATTTCTTCCAATCCCATAGAGTGTCTCCTCGACTCTTTCTCTTCCCTACTTATATCTCGTCTCCTGTCTTTCTTCTCTTTTCTCTTCTCCTTGCTCCGAGTCGACGTCTTGGGCTCCAGTACATAGCTTGCAACTGCTTCAGGTTTCTGCACACATCAATGAGTTGCACAACAAACTTGAGATAACAGAAAAACCATTTTACCTTGTTTTGTTCATTGGGGACTTCACACTACTCCGAGTAACAAGAATCAACATGAAGAGATGGCGCTTATGTGGCATGCTAAAAAGATTTGAAGGCATAACAAGGTTTCAAACTACCTCCTGGAACACATGTATTATTGGAACCTCTGCTTGATAAATGTCCCTGGTCCCGATAAATGCATTTTGACCCTCCATCTTTGAGGTGGATTGGACACTTGTTACCTCAAAGATGTCAACTTATAAGGTGTCATAACTGCAATCAAATTACTTTAAGCTTGTTATCTCTCACCCTTGATGTTGGTTCAAATTTTAAGCTTGTTGCCATCATCTAAAGTGGCTGATACACATGATTCTCGTTATCTCTCACCCTTAGTTGCACATCATCTAAAGTGGCTGATAGATAGACAAGAAATTCCTGGTCAAGAGAGACTGCATGTGAGTGCTGTAAGTCGCTCAAAGTCCAAAGCCAAGAGGTTGTAAAAGGCTTGATCATGACAGAGTTTCCGAGCTTTTACTTACCGGAGCAGGACTTTTGACATCCTCTACCGATTTGAACTCAGACTCCTTGCGTACTAAATGCTTGCTCTCCCCAAGTCTTCTGAATGGCAAGCATTGCATGTCAACAAAATCCTCTTGCTCGAACTGGGCACTTGGTGTAACGACCGAAGACCCCTTTGCCAGTGCAGTTTGCCGATGCTCTTCCAGTTTGTATGCCAATTGTGGCTCCGAAGCTGAACGCGCAAAACCACTCTTTCTAGCATGATGCTCCTCTTCTTGTCCAGGCTCCACCAACTTTGCACTTGATAATGGCTCCTCCACAATAACCGATTTCTCAGATTCCTGCAGTGAGGGTGAGTCCTCATTGTTTCCTGCATCCTCCACCTCAAAAAGCTCTGATAAATGGGCCAAAGGCTTCTTCTCAAGTGCTTCCTTAGGTTGTGCCGACACCGCATCATGGCCTTGTACAGGTTCGGTTGTTAATGCCTCCTCAATACTTTCTTTGTGCTGCAAAAAAAACAAGACACAGGCCAAAAATTTACATTTGGAATCCGAATCATCAAACAATCCTGAAGACAGTCATTATGTTCTTTTTGGTTTAAGATCCACCCTCTCTCGCACGTTCAAGAGATTCTCAGGGCCATTGCACAACTTGGAACCAATATCATGTGCAACTAGGAGTGACATATAACAAGATTAGAATAATGCACTGCATTTATGACACCTTATGAGGTAACAAGTGCCCAATCCACCTCGGCGAGATAGCTTGAAAACCTTGTTATCTCAAATTAATTTGTAGCATGTCACATATGAGCCATGTAAGCACGGCTAGGACGAAACTACACCCATGCCATTTTTCTGGTTCTCATTTTAAGGGTCTAGGTGCTTTTTTTTGGAAATTTTAATTCTTATTTTGGGGGTCTGCGACTCCAAATTAATCCAGGGAGACCCACCATGTCCAAAAATAGAGGCAAGCTTTTGTTTTTGTTTTCTTCCTCTGGGACGAGCATGGGTGTAGGTTCGCCTCAGTGTGTAAGCACTTGTTACTTGGCTAGCGTAAAGTCAACATTGAACAAAAACAGTTAAAACAAATTAAAAATAATTTCGGCACAAAATGGGTATTTCAAAAACCATGGCCATATTCCGATGGCCGAATTTTTTAGAATTGTGTTCTGTGGCGGCAATATATGAGCATGGCAGGCTTCGTGATGTCATTTCGCAACAATCCCTGCTAGAATGTTATCTTAGTACTTGGGCCATTTTTAACGGAATATGACCATTTTTTCGAAAGTTTTAAAAGGATTTCCTGGTTTCGCAAGCTTGTCGGTTTTGACCATGAGTTTCCATGTACCCTGACAGACTTGACTTTCAGTATGTTCAACTATTTACTCTGATCAAAAATCATACCTCATCAGGAATTTGGACATGCTCCGTTGACTCGTGAATTTCTCCATGCTCAGGCTCCTCCACGACGGGTGTCAAAGGTGACTCTACAAGCCTCTTGTCAACGACACTCTCCAGTGCAAGTTCACCACTTAATGATGGCTCCTCCACAGATTTCGATGCCAATTGTGACTCTGAAGATGCGAGTATGGTGCCATGCTCTGTAGGTTCGAAATACGGTGCAGGTTCCTCCAATTGCGGCTTCAAAGATACATAAGAATCGTCACTCTTTCCAGCGTCAGGCTCCTGTGCAGGCTCGGTAGTAGTTGGTGCAGTTGTCACAGGCTCCTCCTCCTGAGGTGTAGAACTAGTGCCTGATGTATCCTCGTCCAAAGATTTCTGTTCAAGAGTTTCAACAGGCTCAGGGTGGCCACTTTCGTGAATTGTATCGTGAAATTCAGGCTCACTGAGCTCTTCTGTGGACCCAACTGTGTCAGTCTGAGGCTCTTGTGTAGATTCTTCAGCAGTCTGAGGCTCTTGTGTAGATTCTTCAAATTCGGCGCTTGATGGCTCCTCTGCAAGCGGTTCCTGAGGCTTCTCAAATTTAGCTACTACTTGTGGCTCCGAAGATGCAATTGCCATGCCAACGGGTTCCTCTTGTGCAGGCTCCGGTGTAGGTTGTTGTTGTTGTTGAGATTGTTGTTCAAGTACTTGTGCAGGTTCTGGTTCAGGTTCTTGTGTAGGTTTTTGTTGTTGTTGTTGTTGTTCAGATTGTTGTTCAGGTACTTGTGCAAGTTTCTGTGCAGGTTCCACACTTGGTGCAGGTGCGAGAGGCTCCTTCGTAAACGATTTCTGGGATATAGGGTTAATTTCAGTGGCTTCACTAGGTTCAGCAGGATACTCTTGTGCAAGCTCTTGTTCAGGTTCTTGTGCAGGCTCTTGTTTAGGTTGTCGTTCTGGTTCTTGAGCAGGTTCTTCAAATTCGGCGCTTGGTGCAGCTGCCGATGGCTCCTCCTTCGCAAGTGGTTCCTGAGGTTCCTCAAATTTAGAAGCTACTTGTGGCTCCGAAGATGTAGAAGCCATGCCAACGGGACTCTCTTGTGCAAGCTCTTGTTCAGGTACTTGTCCAGGCTGTTGTTTAGATTGTTGTTCAGGTACTTGTGCAGGTTGACGTTCAAATTGTTCAGGTTCTTGTGTAGGCTCCTGTGCAAGCTCTTGTTCAGGTTCTTGTGCAGGCTCTTGTTTAGGTTGTCGTTCTGGTTCTTGAGCAGGTTCTTCAAATTCGGCGCTTGGTGCAGCTGCCAATGGCTCCTCCTCCGCGAGTGGTTCCTGAGGTTCCTCAAATTTAGATGCTACTTGTGGCTCCAAAGATGTAAAATCCATGCCAACGGGATTCTCTTGTGCAGGCTCTTGTTCAGGTACTTGTCCAGGCTGTTGTTTAGATTGTTGTTCAGGTACTTGTGCAAGTTGTTCAAATTGTTCAGGTTCTTGTGTAGGCTCTTGTGCAGCTTGTTGTTCCGGTACGTGTTCAGGTATTTGTGCATGTTGTGCACTTTGTGCAGGTACCAAAGGCTCCTCCACAAACGATTTAGACTGAACTGTAGGATTACTTCCAGTGGCTTCACCAGGTTCATCTGCGGCTACACCAGAATTTTCAAAAGATTTCTCATCACCAGACTCCCACGACTCGAGGTTGCCGCTCCCTTGATCTGCATCGAAAAATTCCTCATCTGATTGTTTACTCTCCAGACCCTCAGCAGTGTCCAAACTCTCAGGCTTCAACTCGTCAGAACCGGCATGAGCCAAATCACTTTGACTTCTTGGAAACGCATCCTCAATGTGCTGAAAAAGCACACACAATTGCACCCAAAAAAATTAAATCGTTTAGAACCAGAATTATTGATAATACAAGAGACAATAATATTGTTCATCGGCATCTAGTAAGAGACTTAAAGTGACCAGCATAATTAACCCTGGTAGCAATCTTACCTCGTCAGGAACTTTGACATCCTCCGCTACTTTGTACTCAGCCTCCTTTACAGACCCGACTGTGCCATTCTGAGACTCCTCCACTGACAGTGACCCTGAAGCGGGAAGCGCAGTTTCACTCTTCTCTTGCGCAGGTTCTTCACTTGTTCCGGAAGACTCCTTCACAAAAGCTTCCTGAGGTGCTTCCAAATCAGATGCTAATTGTGCCTCCAAAGAAGCAAAAGCAACAGCCCTGTTTCCAGAATCATCCTCTTGTGCACTTGCTCCAGCTGCCAAGTCTGCCTGAGATTTCTCCAACGGTGACTCTGCAACTGCTGCAACCATGGTACCACTCTCGTCAGCAGCAGCATCCTCTTGTGCAGGTTCTTCAAAATCGGCACTTACCGATGGCTTCTCCACAAATTTAGAGGCCACTTGTGGCTCAGAAGATGCAAGTGCCGTATCACTATCCTCTTGTGCTGCAGGTTCAGCACTCGATGCAGCTGCCAAAGACTCCTTCACACGGTCTTCCTGGCTTTCCGCCGATGCAGCTGCAGTCATGGTGCCGCTCTCGTCAGCAGCGTCCTCTTGTGCAGGTTCTTCAAAATTGGCACTTCGTTCAGGTGCCGATGGATCCTCAACAAACGTAGATGCCACTTCAGGCCCAGAAGACGCAAGTGCCATGTCACTCTTTTCACCCAAATCCTCTTGAATGGAAGGTTCTTGCGTAGGTCCAGCAGCCAAGGACTCCTTCACAACGTCCTCCTCAAACGAAGATGCCAGTGGCGACTCTGCAGCTGCAAGAATGGTACCACTCTCGTCAGCAACATCCTCTTGTGCAGGTTCTCCACTAGGTACAGTTGCTGATGGCTCCTCCACAATTTTAGATGCCACTTCTGGCCCAAGAGATGCAAGTTCCACGTCGCTCTTTCCACCCAAATCCTTTTGTGTTACAAGTTCTTCTGCAGGTCCAGCACCCGGTGCAGGTTCCTTCACAAAGTCTTCCTCCAATGAAGACGCCAATGGTGACTCTGCATCTCTACCATTCTCGTCAACAGCATCCTCTTGTGTTTCCAGCTCTTGTGCAGGTTCTTCAAAATCGGCACCTGGTGCAACTACCGATGGCTCCTCCACAGATTTAGAGGCCACTTGTGGCTCAGAAGATGTAACTGCCATGCCACTATCCTCTTGTGCTGCAAGTTCCTGTGCAAGTTCGGCACTCGGTGCAGCTGCCAAAGACTCCTTCGTAGAGTCCTCCTGGATTTCCTCCAATGAAGACGCCGATGGTGACTCCGCATCTTTACCATTCTCGTCAACAGCATCCTCTTGTGTTGCCGGCTCTTGTGCAGGTTCTTCAGAATCGGCACCTGGTGCGACTGCTGATGCTTCCACAAATTTAGATTCCACTTGTGGATCAGTAGATGCACGTGCTGGACCACTGTTTCCACCCTGGTCATTTTCTGTTGCCAGTCCTTGTGCCGGTGCAGCTGCCAAAGACTCATTCACACAGTCTTCCTGGCTTTCCTCTAATTGTGACTCTACAGCTGCCATCACGGTGCCACGTTTGTCAGCAGCATCCTCCTCCTCTTGTGTAAATTCTCCAACAACTGCCGATGGCTCCTCCACAGATTTAGAGGCCACTTGTGGCTCAGAAGATGTAAGTGCCATATCACTACCTTCTTGTGCTACCAGTTCTTGTGCACGTTCGGCACTCGGTGCAGCTGCCAAAGACTCCTTCGCTGAGTCCTCCTGGATTTCCTCCGATGAAGAAAACAATGGTGACTCCGCGTCCATTGTAGCACTCTTGTCATCAGCATCCTCCGCTTGTGCAGGTTCTTTAAAACCGGCAATCGGTACAACTGCCGATGGCTCCTCCACAAATTTAGAGGCCACTTGTGGCTCAGAAGATGCAAGTGCCATATCACTACCCTCTTGTGTTGCTAGTTCTTGTGCAGGTTCGGAACTCAACGCAGCTGCCAGAGGCTCCTTCACGAAGTCTTCCTCCAATGAAGACGCCAATTGTGACTCCGAACTCATAGCAGCACTCTTGTCATCAGCATCCTCATCCTCTTGTGCAGCCTCTTCAAAACCAGCACTCGGTACAACTGCCGATGGCTCCTCCACAAATTTAGAAGCCACTTGTGGCTCAGAAGATGCAAATGCCATATCACTATCCTCTTGTCCTACCAGTTCCTGTGCAGGTCCGGCACTCGGTGCAGCTGTCAAAGACTCCTTTGCAGAGTCCTGGATTTCCTCCAGTGAAGAAGCCAATGGTGACTCCGCAGCCGCCATCACGGTGGCACTCTTGTCAGCAGCATCATCATCCTCTTGTGCAGGTTCTTCAAAACCGGCAATCGGTACAACTGCCGATGGCTCCTCCACAAATTTAGAGGCCACTTGTGGCTCAGAAGATGCAAGTGCCATATCACTACCCTCTTGTGTTGCTAGTTCTGGTGCACGTTCGGCACTCAACGCAGCTGCCAGAGGCTCCTTCACGAAGTCTTCCTCCAATGAAGACGCCAATTGTGACTCCGCACTCACAGCAGCACTCTTGTCATCAGCATCCTCATCCTCTTGTGCAGGCTCTTCAAAACCGGCACTCGGTACAACTGCCGCTGGGTCCTCCACAAATTTAGAAGCCACTTGTGGCTCAGAAGATGTAAGTGCCATATCACTATCCTCTTGCGCTACCAGTTCCTGTGCAGGTTCGGCATTCGGTGCGGCTGTCAATGACTCCTTTGCAGAGTCCTCCTGGATTTCCTCCAATGAAGAAGCCAACGGTGACTCCGCAGTTGCCATCACGGTGTCACTCTTGTCAGCAGCATCATCATCCTCTTGTGCAGGTTCTTCAAAACCGGCACTCGGTACAACTGCCGATGGCTCTTCCACAAATTTAGAGGCCACTTGTGGCTCAGAAGATGCAAGTGCCATATCACTATCCTCTTGTGCTACCAGTTCTGGTGCACGTTCGGCACTCGGTGCAGCTGCCAAAGACTCCTTCACAGAGTCTTCCTGAGGTTCCTCCAATGAAGACGCCAACGGTGACTCCGCATTCATGGTGGCACTCTTGTCAGCAGCATCCTCGTCTTCTTGTGCAGATTCACCAAAATCCGCACTTGGTATAACTGCCGACGGCTCCTCCACAGATTTAGAGGCCACTTGTGGCTCAGAAGACGCAAGTGCCATATCACTATCCTCTTGTGCTGTAAGTTCCTGTGCAGGTTCGGCACTCAACGCAGCTGCCAGAGGTTGCTTCACGAAGTCTTCCTCCAATGAAGACGCCAACGGTGACTCCGCACTCATAGCAGCACTCTTGTCATCAGCATCATCATCCTCTTGTGCAGGTTCTTCAAAACCGGCACTCGGTACAACTACCGATGGCTCCTCCACAGATTTAGAGGCAACTTGTGGCTCAGAAGATGCAAGTGCCATGTCACTATCCTCTTGTGCTACCAGTTCTGGTGCACGTTCGGCACTCGGTGCAGCTGCCAAAGACTCCTTCACAGAGTCTTCCTGAGGTTCCTCCAATGAAGACGCCAACGGTGACTCCGCAGCCGACATCACGGTGGCACTCTTGTCAGCAGTATCCTCGTCTTCTTGTGCAGATTCTCCAAAATCCGCACTTGGTATAACTGCCGACGGCTCCTCCACAGATTTAGAGGCCACTTGTGGCTCAGAAGATGCAAGTGCCATATCACTACCCTCCTGTGCTGCAAGTTCTTGTGCAGGTTCGGCACTCAACGCAGCTGCGAGAGGGTGCTTCACGAAGTCTTCCTCCAATGAAGACGCCAATGGTGACTCCGCACTCATGGTGGCACTATTGTCATCAGCATCCTGCTCCTTTTGTGCAGAGTCTCCAAAATCCGCACTTGGTATAACTGCCGATGGCTCCTCCATAGATTTAGAGCCCACTTGTGGCTGAGAAGATGCAAGTGCCATATCACTATCCTCTTGGGCTACCAGTTCTTGTGCAGGTTCGGCACTCGGTGCACTTGCCAAAGACTCCTTCACAGAGTCCTCCTGGATTTCCTCCAATGGTGACTCAACCATGGTGCCACTCTTGTAAGCAACACCCTCTTGTGCAAGTTCTTCAAAACCAGCACTTGGTAAAACTGCTGATGGCTCCTCCACAAATTTGTACGCCACTTGTGGCTCAGAATTTCCATCCGAATCCTCTTGCGTTGGAGGTTCTTGCGCAGGCCCAGCTGCCAGAGGATCCATCACGAAGTCTTCCTGGGTTTCGTCTGACTCTGCAGCTGTACCAGTCTTGTCAACAGCATCCTCTTCAAACTTGGCACTAGGAACAGCTGCTGATGGCTCCTCCACAAATCTAAAGGCCACTTGTGCCATATCTCTACCATCTTGTATTGCCAGTTCTTGTGCAGGTTCGGCCAAAGACTCCTTCACCCCAGCCGGTTCCTCCATTGAAAACGCCAATGGTGACTCACTCTTGTCAGCAGCATCCTCTTCAAAATTGGCACTTGGTACAACTGCCGATGGCTCGGCTTCCGACGATGCAGGTGGAAGGCTGCGTGCAATTTCCAAGAATTTCGCACTCGCTGCAGCTGCGGAAGGCTCCGTCACGAAGGATTCATGAAGCTCCTCCAGTGTAGATGCCAATTGTCGCTCCGAGGTTGATGCTGGTGAGGTGCCACCATCATCCCCCGGAACAGATACAGGGGCCGGTACAGCCTTCGATTCCACTGATTGCGGCTCCAAGACACTCTTTCCAGCGTCAAGGTCCTGTGCAGGCTCCTGTAAAGCCTCCTTCAAAAGTGTAGAGCTGGCTCCAGTGGATCTTGGCGACAGAGTTTCGAAGTTGTCGCTCTGTTGCTCTGCATCATGATACTCCTCATCTTGACTCTCCTGACGCTGGTGGTCAGGCTTGAAATGGACCAAAATATTCAATTGGGATTGGATACTGGACAGTGTCTTCTCGATGCTTTCCATGCGCTGGACAAGCATACACAAAAGCAGCGAACATTCAGAACTAGAATCATCATCATCATCATCATCGTCACGAAGAATGGCCCTCATTTGCAATTAACCCCTCCAGGACCAAGAAACCCAAAATGGGCCTCATGTTTTTCTAGCAGTTTTGAGTAGGTCCTATGTGACTTCCTTTTGTTCTAATTTATACTTCCTAGACTGTCCCACCAAAAAACCCGTGGTTCTTGGCATTGTTTTTTCCTATATTTTGTCCTATATTTTATACTTCAAACGTGAACCCTGTCCACTTTCAGACGGTATGGACAATGAGAGTGACACAAAAACAACATACTACTATTAAAGATAAACCATTTTTCGATTATTGAGACGGCTTTTTTGGGCAAAAAAAAGCGTTAAGTTAGAACACGCCAAAAACCACGGATTTTTTAGTGGGACAGAGGGAGTATGTTTTTTGATCAACACATGCAATGTTCTTTACTGATTCCGGTGATATAAAATTTGATATATTTTCAACGATATGATCAATTGAAAATTTTAGTCACAAATCCTTGGTCCTTTACGGGTAAAGAAGTCTGAAGGAGCACCTCATTAAACCGATTTTCAAGCATTTGCACACGCTTCACTAATGTCCCCTCGGTTTCCATTTCCTGCAGTAGAGACCTCGCTGCATGAGGCTTCTCCTTTAGCTCCGTTACAACAGTCTTTGCATTATACTTCTCTTCGAGCTTCTTCATCTGCAAAGTCAACCACACGGAGAAACGTTCTAATCAAACCATTTTTGACCCCTCTCTTCGCACCAATTAACTAACTGGGGTGATAAGGTCCATTAGCTAGAAGCTAACTAAGCTATTGTGTGGCTGCACCGGATTTCAAACCATTGGTACAGGCACAGATAGTTTTCCTTTTCCAGAATCAGGGAGATTAGATAACTGATGGAAACTACGAATGTAAATTCATTGCACCAATTTGTTATATGACACAACTGCGGGTATTTAGTCACTAATTCCAGTGGGCTAATTGACGCTACTTGGTGTGGTATGTTGGTTGACACAATTTCTCAAAGCCCACTGCAATATCGGTTTCTGTGACTTGGAAATCGTAAACCTAAACCAAAGAAAGTGAGAATCTGAATTGCCTGAGTTTCAAGCTGAAACACGCGTTCCTCGAGCGATGTCGGGGAGGCGAGACTTAGTGCTCGTGGCGAAGCAAGGCCTCCCACCTTCGACATTAAAACCTGGTAGTCAGAACACGAACTATTGGCTTCAGAAACACTCCAAATGGCTCTAAAATCAATGATAGTTTTCAAAAGTAACCGATAGGAGTTGAAGAGTTTTTGGAGGATTAAAGCTTGCTTCATGGGTGTTTGATTAAGAGTAGTCGAGTGTCAATAATAGGTTTTCCTATGATCTCAACTTTGAAAATCCACATAACAGTACTGGAGTGTCCAAAAAATACAAAACAACTTGTATTGTGATTTGAAGCTTCGCTTATTTAAAGCTCCACAAGAAAAATGGCGATGTATGATGCATTTAATGATGAACGTCCCAAACAACAAGTGCTTCCTTTCACCTGCACATAATTACTCTCACTTTCTTGAATCCAACGTTCTTGCAATGAGAAGAAAGAGTGGAAGAATTGCACAAAACACCGTACCCCGGGCGATTTGACCACGCCTCCGACGACAGTGGTGAAGCGCTGGAATGTAGACTCAGTCATGCCACCGATGGACTCCAAGCCTCTGCCCACTCTGGATCGCGGAGAATTGGCAACTCCCACGTCCAATGGAGGCAACTCGGATGCCATAGCCGTGGCCATTGTCACGCCTTCTCGCTTCCTCTCCTCCGTCGTCTTTTGCTTTTGCTTCGATTCATCAGGCTCCTGCACGCAAGAATAATTCCCACCAGTCAATTAACCAAGCCGCTTGAAAGAAATCAAGCCAGCAAAGCAACACCAATTCCTGCCCGAGCTCGACGACTGATCGGATACCACAACAACCTCCAGGCTCTCTCACGTATTATTATTTAACCTAACTGATGATGCAATTGGGACGCGGCACTGCCTCGCTTCGTGCATCAATCCGTAGAATTTTTGGTTGAAATAATCGAGAGGTGCACACACACCTCGCGGATTCAACGATTCTCTTTGCCGGGCGGATAAAGCAGTGCCAAAGTTCAGAGAGTGAAATGTTGTCGACCTGAAGAGAGTACCGCTGGTGACGGTGCTTCTTGACTGTACCCACCACAGTGCCTGCAAGGACTAAGAAGCCTGCCACGCCAAGTGTCGCTTTGCAAATACTAGAGCTAGTGCCGGACCACTCTAGCACCCACCCACCCGACACAGCATGAACCTCCATCACATGATCATCTATCTCTCTCACCTCGCCAATCCGTTCGGTGAATCTAAAAAGTTTTAATGAGTCTGACGGAGAGGGAGAAGGGTAGCTTGTACCTCCCGTCAGCAGTAACTTGGTGGTGGCGCCAGTAAGATCAGTCGTCTTGCTTTCCGGCTTGCGGAGAGGAATCAGTCGGCTTCGATCTTTCGCTCCCGCTCCCGCTCCCGCCACTGAACCTGGAGGTGAAGACGTGCTAATTGGGGCATTAGTTCCTCGTGTGGCCACTGTAGTCGTCGAGGGAAACGTTCCAAGGCTCGTACGGATGCTTTCTTTTGCTAGCGCCTCAAGTCCTCAACACTTGGCTTTATCAGATTCTCCTCATGGGACCCAGACTACAGTAGCGAGAGAGAGATGGGGACCACTTGGGTCCTTTTTCTGGTAGGCCCAGCAGGCCCTCGCTGGCTGCAAGTGGAGTGCTTGCTTTCCTCGTGTCATTGATGCGAGTGCGAAACCGTGAATGTCTCAGCCTAGACAATAGTGTCACAGCCTATACAATAGTCTCTTGACCGTGAGCCTTGTTTCTAGACTGGGATTCGGTGGTCGGTTGTGGCTCTGATCTTTTCCTTGCAGAAGAAGAAGAAGAAGACTACTTCAGTTTTGCACGTCTCAACAACATTGACAGTTTGACACCCAGGCTGGTGTGAATGACTGAACGCGACTGTTGCGAGAGGAAAGCAGTTCTAAGCGTGTACTTTCCAAGTGCGAGTAGGCTTCACAGCAGGGCATTTTTTTCCATTTTTCATGAAGTGCCAAAGTGCCGATTTAACCCTTTAACGTGCCAGCGTCCACATAGTAGACGACGCACAGATTGAAACTGCTCGATTCTCATCCAAATCGGACAGTTTTCATCCACTAAAATTTCTCTTAGTTCTTGAGCAAGTTGACTATCCTTTGTACGGTTTGGATCTTCAAAAAAGGTTATTATGATTTTTAGAAAAACAACAGAATTGGTTTATGTCAAGTTTCATTCTTAGTTCAAAAAGTGGGACCTTAAATATGATTTTTCAAAATAAGTAGAATCAAATAATGAAAATCATACCATCTCGTAGTGCATGTTATTTCAATTTCATTACCATATTTTTAAATTTTTTTGTGCTAATTTTGGATTTTAAATTGAATTTCAAGAGAAAACCTTGCAAAATTAATTTAAAAATATTAAACAAAAATATAATAAATCCAACCGTACAGATGTGATCTTCACATTGACATTTACAACTTTGCTTTGATCATGAACCCCATTTTTGGTTTTCATCAAGCATTTTATAGCGCTTCTTTGAAAACAGTGTTGAATCGGGACGTTAAAGGGTTAAAATGTTATTGCAGTGCTGCATATTTCAACACTCATTCATATATTAAAGTTATTCGTAAAGTCACCTTGAATTTGAAGAATCTTCAATGAATTTTGCTTTATTTTACTCTTATTTATTTACTCCAAATAGTCAAAAAGTGTGGAAGATCTTGATGGTTTATCATAATCAGATGAGTAAGAGATATGTAAGAGCATTCCCACCCATGCACGCTAGGACTAACTCTCTAAAATTATTCATCTATATTTGAAGGGCCCTTGCACTCACACTCCCCCACCCTTGCACACCCCTCACATATCAAAAGTGCGCATCAAATAGTCAATGGACCAATCACAAATAGAATGTGAGGATATAGTCAACTAAATAGTGATTTGAAGGCCATATTTCTAACACGCTAGGATCCAAAATCAAAAGGCATTTTGGAAGGGCCCTTGGCACTTTTCATCTACTTCTTGAGTGTGAGAGACTCTGGGAGGGCATGGGTGGCCCTGCTCTAAGAGCTTGGTAGTCTTCAAAAGTATTTTAGCACCAAGAAAGGAGCTAAAAAACTTTTGAAGACCACCAAGCTCTTACACACCTCTTACACACCTAATAATGATAGACCACGAAGATCTTCCATACCTTTTCACTATTTAGAATGAACAAATAAGAGTATAATAAAGCAAAATTTGTGGTATCTTCTTCAAACTTTGATGGACTTTACGGATAACTCTATTGGATAGAAAATATCAAATATCTATAATTTTGTATTTTTTTTCATCCACAGTCTGGAGATTTCATCTAAGGTTTTTTTTTTTTAAGTTTTATGGCGAGAAGCCTCATGATTATTGGCCAATTTTTAGCTATATTATTTTTTTCTAGTGTAATTTGGCGATATTTTGCCCGAAAAAAATCTCATGTTCCACAACATCTTTTTTTTTTTTACTTGCGAAGTATGGAAAGAAAGAAAATTTATAGAAAGGGTAGACTTTGGACTAAAAACCCATTCCTTTATCATCAAAATGTTCATCCATGTTGACATATTTTCTACAGTTTGAGAAAAATTCTCATTCAATTGTAATGGCTTCATTTGAAATCTAGATGAAAGTGCTACGATGTTTGTTTCACGGGTGCTACATGTTTGAAAAAAGAAAAATTGTAGAAAAATCCCTACTCCATAGTGTAAACTTGGTCATGTTTGGGACTTAAATAGGCCGCCCCCTATTCCCAATGACAAAAGCTCTGATGCACTTAAAAAGTACACATGTAAAAAGGATCACCTCATGTTGGGAATTGTTGAACTATCTATTTCACGGGAATATCTCAGAAGCAAGCTTTGTCTTTGATGCCTATACTACAATCTACCTTCCATACAATGTCACTCCATAAACATGAGAATATTATTGTTACATGTGACAAGTCATTTTTGTGACTAATTCATGCTTGCCATCTTGAAGGTAGGGCTTCTCAAACATGTCATAATAGAGAGGGTCATCTATAGGAGATATTATCAATGGGTGGCCATGAGAGAATCAAGATGTCTACTCATACAACGAGGTCAATTGGAACTTGTTATCACCAATATGTCATAATTTGTCATAAATGTATTGGATTATTTAATTTAAAGTTTGTTATCTCAGGGCCGGTTTACACTACGGTGGAGAAGGCCTCCGGTCGGTCAAGAATGCTTGGCCAAGACATGGTTATATAAGGCAAATGGTGGATGTGTCGGAGAAGAATTAAAGGCAATAAAATATTTCTATTGAGTTAGGCTTCTCCGGAGGAAGAGTTTCTTGTCCGGCCTCTTGAGGCCGGACAAGAAACTCCTCCTCCGGAGAAGCCCAACTCCAAAAAGTGCCGCCACGTAGGGCGGCCATGTCATTTTATCATCCATGAGAAAAGTTCACCACCATTGTTTTCTTCACCTAGTGTAAACACCCACCGGTCAAGAGTTGCATTTTCGACCAATCACAATTGAGAAACGCCCTTTTTTTCATGACCGGTGGACTTCTCCACCGTAGTGTAAACCGGCCCTCACTTCTAGTTTCCAATGTCATTGGTTCAAATTTAAGATTCTTATCCCAATTCTAGTTGCACATGATGTTGGGTCAAATTTTAAGCTTCTTATCTCAAGGTTGTTCTTTCAATCAATGCAATCTAAAGCATCACTACCATAGGTGAAAGACACGGTTGATATATTTGTGCCAAATAATTATTCATTCAAAAAAATAAGGTTCAAAAAATGAAATATTCTTCAATATTATTCACTATTTTTTCCCACCGTACCAAAAAAAAAAAAAAAAAAAAAAAAAAAAAAAAAAAAAAAAAAAAAAAAAACACTCCTAAATTTTTTGGCATTTATTTTTAGAAATGTTTTTTTGCGGAACTTGTCCTCCACCTACGGTAATAAGTCACATTACACCAATTGTTGCCATTACTATGAGTCACAAAATTAGTGTGAGACTTTACACCAATCCTCACACTAATTTTTGAACGTACATCTCAATCTATAAGAATTCTCAAATACTCCCAATTATTGTGACTCATACTTTTGTTCTAATGCCACAATTACTGTGACTCACAAAAATGACAATAACCGGTGTAGTGAGCTTAGAAGTGAGCTCAGAAGACGGTTCAGTTAGTAAACATTTCCAGTACATGTGAGCTGCTTTTCACCCGGTGTTGTGGAGAATCCAATGTGTACAGCACTTGGGTGCTTTGCTTTTTATTTTATTTTATTCAAATAGATCCTTTATTCCATTGACAAACCAAAACCAGGCCAGGCCTTCAGGTTCTTATTACGTATTTTTAAAATCCCAAAAAGTGTCCTCGCCAGCCAGCTTTCTGGTTTGCTCGGTTTGCAGGTTGCTTTCTGTTCTTTTAAACCCTTTACCGCCCAGGTAACCACTAAGTGATTAGTGTATGTAGTCTGATCTTGATCACTATACTAACTCCTTTCTTATTTGAACGTATAAATTTTGTTCTAAACCGTACATGGATAAGTCACTTTCACTTATAAAATTCACAATAATTATGTATGAGTCTATTCTTGACATGAAAGATTGCAATGAAGAGGTGTTGATACAAGTCATTGCTGAACATCTTCACTTTTATTTTTGAAAATTTAACCCAAATTCTATTTAACCTTGAAGTCACACACCCCCCGAAATCTCATTTTTGAGTGTGCATTATACGGTTCAAAGATATACTATAATCTTCCAATCCAACGGTCCGATCTTACCAAGATTTAACTGAGACTTGTTTCATTAAGCTATGCTTACATTCGTACGGTTGGATACTATTAATAGTACCCCTAATTTCAATAGAGATAGATTTAAAGAAACATCACCCAGAAAAAGGTGGTTTCTCCAGAACCACCCTGGGCGGTAAAGGGTTAACCCCTAAAAGCCTCAGGGGTATTATTATTATTTTTTTGACACAAGTGAAAATATATTGATTCACTGCAAAGCCTCAGGGGTATTAGTTGGACAAAACACATATGTTTTATAATATGTGCCTATGAAGTTTGGTTCAATAGACAAAATGTAGAGCATCATCTCAACAAATTAACTGTACAGTCAAACTTCCAAAAATAACTTTAAATAAAATTTTAATGAATTTAAGAGCATTAACCTTTTGAAAATTTGTATATATTATAATTTTCAATTTTAGAGTTTAAAGTTTAGTATAATTAGTTAAAGTAGGGTTCTATTGTAAACTTCAAAAAAGCAAAATAAATGATGGAGGAACATCATTACTTTCCCGAAATAGTAAATTTTATAACACTAAGACAATGTTGAGGTGATTCACTTTGAAAAATTCTTCCGGGTGGAGTTTAACTCAAATTGCCATAATTCAAATTACATTGGAAAGTAGACTTGATGTAATATTTTAAATTATTTTTTTATTTTTTCAAAAAAATAAGTTTTTTCCGGGCAGCCCGTTAGATTCGGGCAGCGAACAAAAAATGGTTGTTTGAGCGTTTAGGGGTTAATGAATTGTTAGCATCCTTTGTTCAAAAAAGAAAAAGAAATAGGAGTACAAGAAAAAAAAGGAAAACACTGACTACAGCCCTTAGGTGCTTTTCGTAAGCGCTTATTTCCAAGAGTTGAATATTACCCGTTGCCCTTTGGAAACTCCAAAAGAGTGGACTATTTTTAACAGTGAACAGTGGAGAATTGTTATGCTAACTAATCCAGAATTGTCTGAGAAGGTTCGAGGCAAATGCCACTCAACTAACTTTACAGAAATGTGATGACGGAGGACCGAAATCATTACTGCTGCATTTAACAAACAGTTGGTGTAAACAGAAAATGTTTAGTTCTAGAGCTTTCGGTGAAAGCTAGTATTATCTCTATCGTTTCTGTACAGTACAACCCTTCTCCCTCAGCCAAGTGTGTGGTGATCGCTTTTTCATGAAAACTGTGTCTACAATTCAGAAAAATGGTGCGCAACTAATTTGTTGCAGTCCTTTTTGGTGGTCCTCGATCTCCTGTGCTGAGAAAGCCAAGCATACCAGACAACCGGCCTACCAGGGAATGGAAAAGCAGGGACCACCCTAAGTAAGTAGTTGGAGCTCCCTTTCCTTTACGTTTCGGCATTTTTTTGACGCCATGGCCATTGTCCAGTGCGAATCTGGCACCTGATTCATGACCTCCAGGTACGTCAGCATTCCAAAACCATGACTGCATTCAATCAAACTGACAGCTCAAGCTTCGTAATTGATATATCAATAAAGAGCAATTTTTTTATAGTCGGCTGTGCAACTTCTTCGAGATGCAAGCACCTAATGTACTGTATGCATATACTGTAGATTCCCGTTAATCCTCGGAAGGATCATGAAAATGGTAACCAGCTCATACAAGCCATGGAACAGTGATCATGAAAAAAACCCCCAAGAGGTTCCGCATGATTCATGACCTCCAGGTACGTTAACATTCCAAGGCCATAACTGCATTCAATCAAACTGAGAGCTCAAGCTTTGTTTAACCATATAGTAATTGATGTATCAATAAAGAGTAAGATTTAATAATCGGCATTGCAAGTTTTTCTAGATGCAAGCAGCTAATGTGTATATATATATTCCCGGATCATGAAATGGTAACTAGCTCATCTATTCATCTGTGAGGGTCATGGAACAGTGATCATGCATGACTGAGATCGATAGAGAGGAAAAAGGTCCCGCATTATGCTAATCACCACTTGCAGGAAACAAGCAGGCATTTGCCTTTGCCATAGCCATTGTTGGCACTCTGGAAGGCTTTGGTCTGCGCGGATTTGGCAGCCCAGGAGGCAGAGAGCGCCTTGGAGAATTTGCTCTTGATGGCACGAGGGGACATGTAGAAATGCTGGTTGGTGCGTGCGTTCAGAAGCGCGGCTATGGCTTGACGCAAAAGCTCATCACCAGTGAGAAGCCCACCGGCCAAAGTCTTGTACCCGTATTTCTTCTGTGCTCCTTTGCCGAACACACTTCCCACGGTGGTCTCCCAAGGCGACATATCCTTTGGCCAGTAGCATTTGTAATCAGGGCGAAGCCAGTCCCTGTACAATCAACGACAAGCACATCATGTCAAACCCTAAACCCTAACAGTTTCTAGCATTTGTAATCAAGCCAGTGTAATCAACAACAAATCAGATCATGTCAAACCCTAAAACCCTAAACCCTAACTAGGGTTTCGTAAAGGGGAGTGTCGAGGTGGAGAAGAGACGCACGCGCATGAGCAGGTTGACGGTTTTTTGTTGGGGAAGGGAACAGTGATGCCGCCTCCAGACTGCTGCTTAGGGCAGAATCCCATGGGCTTTGCAGGTTTGTAGAACAAAGGATCCACCACATACATGGCCTTGAAGAGGAACTTGGATTTCAGGTTCAAGGTCTTTCCTCCACCTCCCACGATGTTGCAGTTGCTGTCTGCGCTCCCAGACAAGTAGACGTAGCATCCTGACAGATCCTCTTTCCCCTTGAAACTCACCATGAAATCTCCGAGGAAATTGGTGGACGCTTGCGCGTAATCCACCACTTTCCCTGAGTTGTCCTTGCATTGAACCGACACTTTCGCTTCTGCAAATCACAACGTACATGGTTGGTGCTCATCGATATATTTCACTGCATTAACATCGATTAATTCTTGGATTGCAAGATCGTGGCAGATGACATACTGTTCATGGGATGAGCGAATGGAAAGACTTTGCTCTGAATGCACTGATCACAGAACACCTTCCCAACCACAACAGCAGACCAAATGGTCCAGTCCTTCTGAGCTCCATAAACCGCCGTCTGTGCATATGTTTGTCCTTCGGATGCTGCAGCCCGGCAGAGGCCTACAAGCATGACTAGGAACACGAGGGTTACCCCTCCGATCATCTTCATTTCTTAACGATTGCAATGCTCAAATTTTCACCTGGAACAACACTGCAACAGTAAGTACTTCCACATCACCAATGCAGGTCCCGTGACGTCTCATGATCAATGCAGACTATCAGGATTTCGAACTCTGCTCTACCCATTGAAGGATGAAGAAACAACCCTATCAATTTTGAACCGACGACAATGGCAAAACCTCATGAACCCTAAAACCGATGCCACTCACCCACATTACCCAAACAGGAATGCAGGTGCTCGATCAAAAAGCAAGGGATACATGACAAGAAACACCAGTACAATGCAGAGAGAGCAAGATCACACAAACCTCGGACTTGGAAGGACTGCTGGTGGGATTGGAAGTGCAATGGAGGTGGAATATATACATGTGTATACTGTATAATGCAATGGGTGTCAGTTGATTGATGATCAAGCGCGTTGCAGCTGCATTTAAGAGAATCCGTGGAGAGTTGGTAGTGCTAGCTAATTTCTTCATTCATGTGTGTGTGAAGGAGGGATTGTCCAGGATCACAAAGGCCAGGACTTCGGTCAACATACACTCAGCTGCTGTTGACAAGTGTGCTTCTTGTCATTACAATGGCGATCTTCCCTGACTGTCCGTGAAATTGTCTGCAGGCACTCAGGCATAATTGGGTGCTGCGGTTTATTGGCCTCCAACTACTCAGAGCTCAGCGTAGAAACTTCCTCCCTTCCACTTCTGGGAAGATTCTCGGGGTGCAAGGATTTCATCAGACTTCTGTAGGAAATGTAAGGTAACCGAACCTAAAAGAGACAAAGAGACAGCATCGTACATTTATGGTGGACATACTCATTAAGGTTGATTGCCTAACAACTTTAAGTAATCAGTGTATTTTATGCAATGATATCTTTGGTGAAATGTTTTTCTTTCCTTTTACATAAGGTTTGACAACGGATGCATATTTTCTCAAGAGAGAGAGGAACTCTTGCTCGAAGGGCCAGCGTGAATGAAGGGTCTCTCTATATTTTCTCAATATTGAAATCAATGCAAATTTTAAAAGTGGAAAGTATACCAGGACTCAATATCCAATAGTAACTTTAGGAGAGATATGGGGCCTCAACAAGGCCCCCATGTTTTGAGAAACTACTCATCAGCAGTGAACCAATGGCAACCAATCAATTAAATAAAAGCTAAAAATTAAAAATTCGCAATTTGACGTAGCAGACTATAGTCCACGTTAGATTGCGATTTTTTATTAAATTTTATTATTATTATTATTATTATTATTAATTTTTAAAAAAATTACCTGATCCAAAGTGCGGGCCTTGTTGACGCCCCATATATCTCCTAATGGAACTTTGATCTTCTTCTAAGCCGGCGTGAATAAAGTATTTGTTTGACCCACCCATGGCACAATGTCCATTAGACAAAAGACCAATGGTGCTTGACTACTTCCCCCTCTCGATGATAGACACTATAGTAACCAAGTAACCAAATAGCAAAGAATGAAGTAACTAAGTAATCAAATAACTTGAGTTTTTAAATGTGGGTGGATTTTGTATAAGGTGTTTTTATTCGCTTTTGTTGTCATGAGCTTAGTGGTTGGTTGTGAGTGGGTGGTCATCTCAAATAGGTGGTTCAGATTTGATTCCCATTGGGTCCGTTTGAGCGGCAATGAGATATACATGACTTAGTTCTGCTAAGTGAGTTATCGCAGGAAGGAAAGTTTTAACGACCAACTAGCCCCAACTCAAAATCAACATATAGGTTCCCCCATGTCCACACTATGTGGTACTAATTTTCACTTAATATGATGATACCCTAAACCACCAACTACTTCTTTGCAATGCTTGGCATGCCATTGGTTTGCTTGAATAGTGAAATTCGTGGCTTTGGATCTCAATTTTGGTGAGTCCAAAAAAAGTCTACATACACAATTGGGGGAGTTGGTGGCTTTAGAGCATTCAACCTTACCACCCAACATCCAATTCCATCCTCACGTATTGGTGGAATACATTCTCGAACACAAAAGTACACCTCTAGTACATGAAGGCAAAATTGTTCAATAGATGGTAATGTGTATATTTATCTTAACACTCAAAAGAATATTCATAATCTCTATAATCAACAATTGTTTTCAAAAGCAACCAATGGTACTTGAAGAGTTCTTTGAAATACCTAATAGGGATTGAAGTTTGCTTTCATGGGTGTTCGATTAAGAAGACTTCTAGTATCAATAATAGGCTCTCCTATGATATCAATTTTGAAAATCCATAAAATAGTATGAAAGTGTCTAAAAATTACCAAATAAGTTGCACTGTGATTCTCTTCCATTTGCAATTTACACACTCATTTCAATTTTCAGACAACACCCTCACATACAAAGTGGGATCATAAAAAGTGTCACAGTTTGGTTACGTTATGGAAGAGGTGCCTAAAATTTATTCTTGTTGTCTTCAAATGCAAATTCAAGGCAAGGACATCTAATTGTTGCGCTTTAACCCCTAAATGCCTACAACCCTCTCCAACTTGGGCAGTTTTGTAAAGATGCATTATAAAATGCAATTAAGAGGGAAATTTTGAACTTGATGTATGAATAAAAGTAGTACATTATGAATTTTAAGATTCTATCCATATGGTTAAATCGATGATTGCAATCACCAACATTTTGTATAAAATTTGAAACTTAAAATTCAAATTTCTTTTGTAATTCAATTACAAATAAGATATTGACAATCCATGGATGAAATTTGTTGTGATGGGTTGAAATGTAATACTCTAAATGTAGTGATTTTTGGAGATTTTTTGGTTGCTTAATTTTATGAGTTGACTTTTTCAAGAGCGCTTTTGAACACTTTTGAATTAAGATTTTAGAAATTTTTGGTGAATCATTGCAACATGAAATGAGGCATAATTTTTTCTCAAATCATCCCCTTTCTAATCGATTCACACATGCATGAAGTTATCTTTCCATAAAATCTATAGTAAAAAAATTCACACTGCATAAAGCGCATGACAAATGAGAAAACATGGATGAAATTTGTACATTGTCCAAAAAATGGATGCTTAGGTAGTTAAGGGTTAAGAGGTGAGTATATTGTCTACTATTAGAATGGTTAAAATAAAAATTATTGTCAACAAATCAAAAAGAAGTTCAATGCACCAAATAATGCAATATTCAAATACCATATATAAAATTTATAAGAATCAAAAGTTTTATTGATAAATGATTTAAAAGCAAAGACAAGTTTTTTCACATCCTTTTCAAAAGGATGCTTGAGTACCATGGTGAGCAAAGGGGACCCCAAGGGTGACACCCTAGGCCTTGCAAGAGACAAAGAGGAGAAATCAAGAGGTGTCCCAAAAGAACATCACGCAATATTGTTTTGCATGGTTCAAAACCTTGTAAGAGCACGCACCCGTGGGTTTAAAGAATGCGTGAATCAAAGTTTTGAGTCAAACGTTATGGCTCCTCAAGTTGGTAGTGTCACCGAGACACATGAATTGGAATTGAGGAGAGGGGGGACTCAAGGTTCCCAATGACACCTCAATATAGTGGGACATGTTATGTGTTATTAGGAAGCTAAAAAGAACTTCCCAAATTGCTAAGCCTCATAAAGAGCAAAAAAAGGACTTAGAAGTTGTGGCCCAACAAAGGAGTGGAGAATTGCCTCCTAGAAGCCCTAATTTTTGGGAGGCCATAACTTCCTCAATATGGGTCGGAATGAGAAAAGTGAATACAACATTGTGATTTACTTTACAAGTGAATCACGAAATTGGGCTCGCAATTGAGATTTTGACAAATGAGCTAAAAGCTATGTCGGTTGACAGTTTGGGAGTCCCAAGACCACAAAGAGTACTATGAGGGGCAGTCTCCCTCCTCACTCCAACATGGTGCCACGGAAAGAAACAATGGCTCCCAAGGGGTAAGGCATGCAATGAGATTACTAAGGGTATAGTGGGGAATTGGGCGTTCACTAAGGGCGATTAGTGCTGATGGCGAGTAGTGCAGTTACCACATCACAAACTTAGAAAATCATGTTTTTACAATGTTTTACCTATGTTGTTGAGATGAATAGGGGTGATTACGTTTGACATACGTTTTACGTATGTTTATTGTAAAAAAAACGTATGAAAAACATATTACAAACATGTAAATTTTATCATGATGTGTTTTTTCATGTTTGTAATATGTCCTTCGTACATTATTTTACGATAAACATACGTAAAACCTATGTCAAACGTAATCACCCCTATTTATCTCAACACATACATAAAACATTGCAAAAACGTGACTTCCTAAGTTTGTGATGCAGACACTTGAACATTTGTGGAAGTTCCACCCCATGTCATCAAACGACATGTCCAGTTGTCTTGTGAGAATCACAAGGTATTGGGACCCGAGACAAGTTTGGTAGTTAACATTGTGAGTGCGTAGCATATGTAGTATTAGCAAATTGTGTTCATTGCCACTGGAGAAATGAAGTGCCATTCATACACACAAGTGAGCTTGACTAAAACATTAGGGATGTAGTAGGGGCGCAATAAGTTCTGATATTGAGGATGTGTACGTTCTCAAAGTGTACGTTCTTATTAAAGTAGTTTCATTGTTTTGTGTCACTTTTCAATTGATTAAGTGCGTTTACTATAATTGAATAAAAATGATAATTCTAGGTCTTATCTCCATCCCTAGAGTATCCTTTCTACCGCTTTGCAAAATCCATTATAAATTACAACTTAGAAGAATGATATGAACTTGATATCTAAACAAGAGTTCTAAATTATGAATTCTAGATGAAATATGTATGATTAGATTTGCAATTTTTTTTTTTAAATTATATAATTTTTTAAACCAAAAATCCAATTTTTTTTCTAAATTTGATACCATAAAAAGTAACACAAAATTTTGAGTAAAATTTGTTCATATGCCAATTTGAAATATGACACTCTTAATGTGAATATATTTATAAAAATTACGTTACTTCAATCTATAAACTCAATTTTGCAAAGTCACCTTTGATCTAAAATCTTTGAATTTTTTGGCAAAACATAGTTTCAATATATTCATCATTAATAATTCACAAAATTAATCTTGGAAATCCAAACCATCCAAATGTTCAATAATTAACTAAATTCATGTTTTACTAAACTATAAATGGATGAAAAAATTGATCTATCATATTGAAAAGAAAAATGAAATTTGTACATCATTGGCACATTCATGATGGTTGTAACATAAGGGATTAAGACAATTCCAACACACTAAAATATATATTGATTGAATTGTGTGTGAATAAGTTAAAAAATTTGAAGTTTTACTTATAGGTTCTTCAAAAGAGTGTTTAAATATGTTCTTCAACTGTTGCGCCTACAAAGGCCATCCTATAGAATCTTGGGGGCCTACACAAGTTCAAACAATGGCAACCTTTAGATTAGTAGCCACAAAACCCTGTGTTCCTAGGACTACTTTAGAGAAGTAATTCCCTCGGGAGAAGTGCATATGGAATTCAATTGAGTCTTGACATTCATATTGTAAGAGCATTGCCAGTAGTACTCCACACCCGTGGCTCCAAATATGAGTATGGCGAGGCACTATTTGAAAACGGTGGGCTGCCAAATTTGACCTCCCCCACCGTTGAGTTGTCTTGGGCCCGAAATAGAGATTCTTGGAGCAGAAAATAGCTACATTGACTAGATCTTTGCCGGTTCATTGACTTCAGCACTCTTGTTTGGTTGCGTGGCAAGCAAAGAGTCCCACATGGTGCCCCAACACATGAAAATCTGACGTGGCGGGTTCACCACAACCTGATATTGGAATCTAGATCATATCCCTCTTATTATAGCCCGGAACAAGCAGACAAGATTGAGAGACTTCGACCACGACGTTGGCGAGGTTGTGGCAAATTTTGGAGTGGCCGAGCGTCTGGAGCCTGTGATCCAGCTTGCAGTGGGGAACAAATGCACCCCCAAGTTCCAACTACAGCCTTCCGGCCACCAGTCTAGAGAACTAGTAGGCATAAGGTGGATGCACCAATACCTGTCAATTTAACCCCTAAAAGCCCGATGGGTCTTGAACAAAGCATAGATGTGTTATAATATGTGCCTTCCATATGTTTGATGAAGTTTGGTTGAATTGTACAAAATGTAGGGCATCATCTCTACAAATTATCCATACAGTCAAACTTCCAAAAATAACTTTAGATCATTTTTAATGAATTTAAAAGCATTAACCTTTGAAAATTTGTATAAAATATAATTTTCACATTTAGAGTTTAAAGTTTAGCATGATTGGTTAAAGTTAGTTTATCTATTGTAAACTTCAAAAAAACAAAAGAAATGATGGAGGGAACAACATTACTTTCCCCTAATAGCAAATTTTATAACACTAAGACAATGTTGAGGTGATCCACTTTGAAAAATTCTCCCCGATGGAGTTTAACCCCTAAATGCCCAAGGCATTCACAAAAAAGTCAAACAACACTTTCATATGGAGTTTGCTCATCAATAGCCTTTGATATATATTTTTGGAATATTTTTAATAAATGTAAACATATGTTTCCTATTGATCTTCAATTTTTCAAATTTTCTTAATGCGTTATAAATTTAATATGATTTCTGAAGTAAAATACACAAAGAAATTCATATAAATTACAAAATTGTTCCTAATTACCAAATAAAAATATAAAAGGTTCAGGTTACAATGAAGAACCATACGGGAAAATTCAATTTAAAATATATTTTCTAAATTTGGAAATTTGCCATAATGACATATGCTTTGTAGTGTAGTTTGGATTATGACCTCTTGACATTGCAAGTGCAATAAAATACTTAATATTATGATTTTTTCAAATTTACAAAGTGAAGTAGAAACTAGACTTGATAATCTCCATTTTTTTAGTTGGACTTGAAAGCAAAAATAATCATCTTTAAGGTTGAAATCGAATTTGACCAACCACGATCCACTATTTGGATGCTTGGGCATTTAGGGGTTAACTCGGATTGATATAGTTCAAATTGCGTGAGAAAGTAGACTTGATGTAGTATTTTAAAACATCTTTTATTTTTTCACAAACATATCTTTTGGTTTCGGGCAGCCCGTTAGATTCGGGCAACGACTAGAAAATGGTCATTTGAACGATGGTTTTCAATGATAAAAAATTGCAGCACATAAAACTTTGGATTTAATAACCAAGCCCAATATTTAATTAATTTGTCACAACCTATGATTTTGTTCTATATTTTCAAACTTAATCTGCATAAACCACTATTGATATTAGTAGGGGAACCAATACTAGTCATTCATTTCTAATCCAATCAATTTGCTAACTTGACATTCTTAATTGATCACCAAACTGCTACAACTAATGGTTGTGATAATTTGAGTAGTCTTGTACCAATGACCCTTTGTCCGGTGGGCACTGGCTCATTGTCAAGACGAACAGACACTTTATTCACGCCGGCCTCAAAAGAGGACCGGAGTTCATATCTATCTATCTTGTGATAATTTGATTGGGAACTCACGAAGTTGAAACATGTACTTGCATAGGTGGCTGGAATTGGTCCCTAAGAGCAGGCCCAACAACACCCATTTTCCACTCACCAACGCTATTTATGAATGATAAAGTACCTCTTATGATGTGGAGTTTGAGATTTGCCCACCAAATATTGCCCATATGGCGAGAGGTGATTCTTGCATCAAACAATTTGTCCCATTCTCTGACAAGTCCATGCTCCCACTTTATGAACTTTTAGATTAGTAAATTTATTCTTCGCCATTATGATTGTCCCAAATAGTGACAAAATTAGGAATTTAAAATTGATCGATGTGCTCTATTCTAGGCACACTTGGTGGTTGTTGCTGGGGAAGTTCTCAATTCTCACACACCATATTGAATGTAGACTTGGTGCACAATGATGAACTGCTGGGCTTGCTCTAACAGGTTCTGATGCTTCTACCTTACTCTAACATTTTCACAGCAACAGCTGAAAAAGAAAACTTAAGCATTCGGAAGGCCTGCCTGCATTTGCCTTTCTGGTTGAGATTGGGTGAGGTGTCATGAAGTTCTGTTAACCCTTTAGTGCCCAGGTAACCACTAAGTGGTCACTAGATCACTGGAAAATGAAATTCTGGAAAAATCTGTGAACCATCTCAGTACAGTGTCTGAAGTTCAGATGTGTAACTTTTGATTCTGGAGATGATGCAAAAAGAAAATTTGGAATTCGACTTTCCTAGATATCCAAATACCTATGTACAAAACACCAAAATACTGCAAATACCTCAAAATACAGCAAATACTTACAAATACAGCATATGTACTATGTTGTATTTCTAGAGATTGGAAGTTTGTTATCTCGTTTTCTTTTTGGGTTGTGTTCTCTTGTTCATGTTCCATTAGTGTATGTAGTCTGATCTTGATCACTATACTAACTCCTTTCTTATTTGAATGTATAAATTTTGTTCTAAACCGTACATGGATAAGTCACTTTCACTTATAAAATTCACAATAATTATGTATGAGTCTATTCTTGACATGAAAGATTGCAATGAAGAGGTGTTGACACAAGTCATTGCTGAACATCTTCACTTTTATTTTTGAAAATTTAACCCAAATTCTATTTAACTTTGAAGTCACACACCCCCTGAAATCTCATTTTTGAGTGTGCATTATACGGTTCAAAGATATACTATAATCTTCCAATCCAACGGTCCGATCTTACCAAGATTTAACTGAGACTTGTTTTATTAAGCTATGCTTACATTCGTACGGTTGGATACTATTAATAGTACCCCTAATTTCAACAGAGATAGATTTAAAGAAACATCACCCAGAAAAAGGTGGTTTCTCCAGAACCACCCTGGGCGGTAAAGGGTTAAGTTAGGTCTTGACAATATGACCCAAGTGTCAGGAGCTCAGGATGGAAATTCACATACTTCACAATTATCATGGTGTTGAGCTTTGGAGCAAAAGAGTCAAAAACTTGACGGAAGCCTAACAACTCTGACATGGACCTGGAGGTTAATTGCACCTAAAATCAGGGCTGTATTGAACTTGTGATCAGTCAATCTTTTTTGGGCTAAATAATCACAGATAATTTTTATTTTTATTTTTATTTTTTGGGCTAAATAATACCAGACAATGCTCATTTTGAATAAATGATGAAGAATGACAAACTAATTGTGGACTTGTTGGATGAATCTTTGTAAGAATCTTCAACTTACCATAGACTAGTTTTGCCGTCTTTTTGAACTGAAAACAAGTTGAAGGTGAGTATGAGGTGAGTTTCCACTTTGAGACAGTCTTTTCGGTTTACTCTATTGATCGACAAAAATTTGCCTCACTATGGTGCATTTTCTTTTGAAGCATAACTTCAGATGCTCATTGCGCACAAATGGTGAGGAATCAGGAGATAAACTTAGACCATTCAATCTCAGTTCATGCATTCACATGCTCTATCCACACACTTGACTTGGCATTCAAAATGATACAATAGTGAGTCTCAAAATGGGTTATTGCAAAAACTAAATATTAGATTAATTATTTTTCTTTGAACCTAGAGAACGTACTTGACATCTTGCCAATAACTGGTGAAAGCTAATGGGATAAGGGCATCCTCAGTCCAAGCTTTTAAAAAGCACCCGACATATTAAAAAATATCTTAGAATAGACAAGGTATTAGAAAGTTAAATTACCATTGTTAAAATCACATTTTAAAACTAAATATGATAGAACCAAAACAATCTTGATTTGGACATTGAATGACCAAGATCCACCCCAAAAAAATTAAAGGGCTTTTCAAATCTAATTTTAAAAGGGAATATTTAGACAAAGGCGTGGCAAATGTTCCGTATTTTGAGTGAAATTTCCCTTTTAAAACTAAATTTGAAGAACCCTTAAATTTTTTTGAACATTTGATGGGATGTGTTTAAATCAACCAATGTCCAAATCCAAATTTTCTTCTACTTTCACTATGCATTTTTGAATGTGCTTGTATGATAATATTTTAATGGTCTAACTCCTTGTTTATTAAAAGATTTTTTTAATATGTTGGGTACTTTGAAGGGCCACGACTGAGGATGCCCTAAGAAATTGGTTGCACTACAAGCAAAAGAGTGGCTTGTCACTAACTAAAATTGAGGAAACTCTTGTCCTATGTATCCAAAAGCACTTACCAACTCTGGATTGGCTCAAAATAGCAGTGAGAATCGACCAATTTCCTTGTAGTATTGGTACTTGAGAAGATGTGGCTCTATCTCCCTCTTTCTAAACTCTTTTTTTCACATTTGTAAATATCACATTCACCAAACCACTAACTATTATGAGATCCACTAAGCTTAGCCCTTTAACATCCCGATTCAACTAGGGATTCAACATTGTTTTCAAAAATTTGTTATAAGATGTTTGATGAAAAACAAAAATGATGCAGATGTTCACAATAAAGTTGTAAATGTCAATGTGAAGATCACATTTGTGGAGTTGGATTCATCATATTTTTTTATTAACATTTTTTGATTAATTTTGCAAGGTTTTCTCTTGAAATTCAATTAAAAATCCCAAATCAACACAAAGAAACTAGAAAATATTGTAATGAAATTGGAACAACATGCACTACATGATGGTATAGTTTCCATTATTTGATTCTACTTATTTTGGAAAATCATGTTTAAGGTCTCACTTTTTGAACCAAGAAGGAAACTTGACATAAACCAATTCTATTGTTTTTCAAAAAATTGTGATATCTTATTTCCATGTATATACCATACGTGGAAGGCGGGGTTGGCACTTTCAAAAGTAATTATTAAGAAATCAGCTATTAATAGCTAACATTAAAAAAAATCCGGCAGCTAAACGTTCTATTTTATTTTTTGTCTACGATTTTCGTTGAGTGTTATGTTTTTATTCTATTTTTTTTCGGCTTTTTGTCGACTTTATTTTTGTTGATTTCGACAAAATACTTAATAAATTTATTTGTTTTTTCGGCATTTTTTTGGGGAATTATTTTCTGCCGACCCTGCCTTCCACATACGGTAGTCAGGAGAATAGTTTGAATCTGTTCATCGTCCACATAGTGGACACAGGCGCCTCAAAGGGTTAATCTCCATAACACAATCTTCCATTTGAAATAGTGCAATGATCCTAAACCCTAAACCCTGAAATTGCAATTCTGACCATCTGGAACGCTTAAGCTGGATTTGATGCTCGTCCACTGAATAGGAGTACAGGAACGCCACTCTATACTCTGAACTGTCGAATCCTAGAAACACCGTCATTTGAGCACAATGAGCTCACTTGTAAGGTTTTTTTTTTTTTTTTTCCAGGCCACTCATATTCCAGTATGTTGGAGGAAGTGCCATACAATGGTTCTCAAGTAGGTTGTATTGCCCTAGAAAAACATCGTGCTAGGATGAGAACATATCATGTTAGAGTTGCATAACATTCTTAAACCCAGAGTCTCCATATAAAAGGTGGAACCCTAAGATGACGTCATTCTTTTTTTCACAGTCAATGTGTTCTCTCTTCTTTCCTCTCTAGCAGAAGCTCTCTTGTATGATGTCATCTTTGGTTGTTACCACCGCACCTTGGGTTTAAGCAAGGAAGAAGTGTAGAGAACACAATCATGCATATAGGATAAATGATCATTCCAAAGGATGGCTCACAGAAAGGATGACTCCTTTCTTTGAGCTTAATATATACTTGAATCTTCAACAATGTACTCCTCTATCCCATATTAAGCTTCATGTACCCTGAAAATAAACGACTTAACTAGTCCAATGGTGTGAACCCTGAGCCAGTAGGAGTAGTAGTTTGAGCAAACAAGAAGCTTAATGTGGGACACATTCACAAGGCGTTGAAAAAGCTTCATAACAATCTTTAGAGGGGTATTGTCACACCTGGGGCATCTGAAAGATCTGCATCTACAGTGTCTTGAAATCACAAGCATCTTGGAGAATCTACAATAACTTCAGTTGAGGCCAAGCAAAGACGGTTGGAGAGTTGAATTATTTTATTAGTAGTTTACACTGTAGCGGCACTGCAGAAAAAGGGTGTGGTCCAGCAAGGGCTCGAGAACGTTATGTTAACCCTTAAACGTACCACTCCTTTGTAGGAAAGTCAAACTACACAATTTAGCCTTCAAGATTTATCAAAATATATTTTGTAATATTTTTCATGCATGGAATTGAATGTTTCCTATCAATCTTGAAATTTTCAGATTTTTTTGATTTAATACGGCCTTTTTAACAAATTTTTAAGTCAGATACTTCAAAAAATAAATTTTATTACAAAAAAGCTTTAAAAAATTAATAATTTTTTGGGAGCAGGTACAAATTACAATGGAGAATCACATGATATGTTTTCCATAGAAATTTTTTATTTAAATTTTGAAATTTGAAAGGTGAACATCCTACGTAGTGTAATTCAAACCTTGAGCTACAAAGCTTGCACAAGCAATAAAATACTCAATAATTGGAATTTTTAAGATTTGAAAAGTGGAGTACAAACTAGACTTAATAAACTTCATTTTCTTAGTTGGGTGTATTAGCAACAAAGGTCATCTTCAAGATCAAAATTGGGTTTGACCAACAAACGTCCAGAAACTGGATGCTAGGACGTTTAGGGGTTAATATGGGACAGAGGGAGTATTGGAGATCCATGCTACACTGGCATGGAATATTTGTTATGTCCATGACTGAAAGAAGACACAAAATGGTCCCACTGGTTGGAGCAAAACGCAATTACGATCAATTGCGTCACCAGCCTCAATCTTCCTGATCACTGTCTGGATAACAATGGACAAGAATCCACAATTCAAAAAGCCAATCCAATGGGTAAGAATCACTGAACGGGGAGTTTTCCAAGGAAACCAGTTAAAATCTAATATTTTACAAAAGCAACTGGTTTTAGACAAGAACCCATCTGGTTATTACCCATGTTTCACCTAGGTAGCACTCGAGTATCACAAATTTTGTCCGGATTTTAGCTTAAAACTATGAGTTTCAACCGACAATTTGGCAATTCCATTTGGGTGATTTTACGATAACTGCCGGATCTCCCTGCAAGCTTACATTGGTAAGAATCCTGTAATCTAACCACTGTCTAAAAAACTGCATGCTACGAGTAATTGTTTTGAAAAAGTCCACTTCATCCAATCAAAGTATTCATCAAGGAGGTTTCAAAAATCACATAATATATCAATGGAAAGGAGAAAGAATGCTCTGCATGACTCAACGACAGATATTTTGAAGGAATTTTGATTTTTTATTGCATGACTCAATGAAATAACATAGATATTTTGAAGGAATTTCTGTTCTTTATTGTGATTTTTGGGCATGACTCCATGATGTAGATATTTTGAAGGAAGTTCTCTTATTTATTGTGATTTTTCTAGAAGATCTCACTTCTTTTTTACTAGGGAACGGGTCGCATGTTGTGGATTCTGCAGCAGCAAGCGGCCCTGGGCGAGCCCGGAGGCTGCGTGGTGCTGCAGAACCCGCAGCATGTGGCCCGTTCCCTTGCATTAAGAGTCGAGGGAACTTTGTTTGAACATCGTGGGAACGTCGAAATCGATCGACCCAATGAATTCAGTTACAAAATCAGCCACACTCCTCCTGGATGGCATTCGGCTTCCTAACGCAGCCTCGAAATCTACCGAATCAGCCACCGAGGCTCTTAATTTGAGCAATTCGAGTTAAATGTAATGTACCATTCCTTTGTTTGCTCACCTGCGTAAAATTGCAGTGTATGCGTCCAATGGACTCATTCTCTATCCACTCAGTCACAAGAAAAACAAATTGTGGCCATCAGTGACATCAAAGGATATCCCGATACTCTGTGAGACAAACCGTGACATAATACGAAATACAGGTGAGTGGATTTGGGTCATTGGCGGAACATTTCAATAGGTGGCCATTTCGGATCAGTAACAATTGTGGGACACCCAATATCATCACTTCTCCAATGTTCAGCTAACCCTTAATCAATATTTACTTTTAATAGTGCATCCTGTTAATCAACATAATTTACATAATTGTTGGAGAAGTGATTTTAGAACATTTATCGATCAAACTTTGACCCTTCCTAATTTTTGTATTAATATGGCATCCAAATAATGCATTCTCAATAAGGTGATCCGTGACAAAACAAAATACACAATGACTATTTAGAAACACCCAAAATCACCACTGATTCAATGTTCAACCAATCAGCATCCCGTCAATCAGTATTTATATTTTGTAAAAGTGATTTTAGAGCATCTATCAATAAAACTTTGATACTTCATAATGTTTGCAAACGATATTCAAATAATGCATTCTATGGTGCGTTGAAATCCTCTTTCATTCACCATTCACCATAAAAATAAATTTGGTGATTTCCAGAGTTGACAGCTTGCTCATGTGCATCTCGAATGTTCTCTTTCTCTCATGTAGAATAAGTACGTGCAACAGCAATGCAAAAACTTACAACCAATTCGCGTCAACATGCCCGGTGCCAACATACTTGGCCTGTAAATCAGCTCAAGTTCACTGTTGATGTTGAACCGGCTGTCACTGGCCTGCCATTCACCAAAACAAGCAAAAGTAAACGGACAGGAATATGGACACTCTCAAATGTGTTCATATGAGTGTCCACATCAGGAACTTCAAGGCATGTGAACATGGTGCCATGATGGTGCATTGAAATGCAATTAAGATAATTTGGTGCCAACCTCCATACCAACCTAGTATGGATAAAGTGACACTAAAATGACCTGTATGCAGCCTTTGGTGTCAAAATGGCACCAAAATAGTCTGGCCCAACTTTTCTGATGCAGCCTTGAGGAAGAAGGCTCATCTCTGATTTGATCAGTGAAGCATTTGATTTGCTGTAGTGTTGAGACGGCAACACTAGTAGGAAAGGTGCATGTGCCGAGGCAGATGCCCAGGTAAATGGGCAGCACTTGCCTAGAACTGGTCAACATTGCCTCGACTGTCACGGGTACCTTTTCTACTATTGCAATTGCACGCATAGGACTTGGTGGAAATTCTCATATAACAACCGACACTAAACTCCAAGATCTGTAGAGGCTATTTTGTACTCCCTCCATTCAAGAGTCCACTTTTTTGGCATGTTTTAACTCTTAAGCATGCAAGGAGCCCCGTGGGGCCATGTTTGGTCGTTTTTCAGTCAAACGTTGATTTTCACCTAGTTCCTAATTTCAAATGAAAATGGTCTCAACTAAGAAAGTGTGGAGGCTATCTTCTACTTTTTAGTCCAGTTTACCATTCTTCAAAATTGTTAAAATTGCCGTTTTTATAGATTTTAAAAGCTCAAAACTCTAAAATTCCAATATACACTGCCGAAAAAGTTTTTCTATCGAATTTCTTTTTATGTAAGCTCAAGAAGCATGCCACCTACACCTTGTTGTTCATCACTATTATTTTAAAAATTTCCTAAAATATTCATACTATTCTAAGCATTTTGTAATTACTTTGATTTATACAAGAATAAACTTTGAAAAATCTTATAAAATTTATTTTTATTTAAATGATTATGAAAAAATCAGGAAAATTTGGTTTAACAATGCCTTATATGAGAAAAATACCAGAAAATATAATATATTTTAAAATGTGAAGAATTGATGGAGTTTGACCAGGTAATTGTAGTGTGGACGCTTAAAGGTTAACTAAACCCTTTTATTGACAAAAAAATTGTCTCAAAACTCAAAAATGGGTATATCTTCAATAGTAGTATGTAGTTTTTGTGTCACTCTCATTGTCTGCCTTGTTTGAAGTGGAGAGTGTTCACGTTTGAAGTATAAACCATAAAACAAAAACAAGGAAAAAAAACAATGCCAAGAAAGTGGACTCTTATTACGAAACGAGAGTAAAAAATTCATGCATGAAGACTCAAGAAAGAATAATTTTCAAGAACTAAGTTGCAATTAGTGACATCTTAAGCGTCTCACAATATGTGAATACACCTTGGCCTCTTTAATTCCATTGCTCGGGGTCCTTTAAAAAATGACTAATGTGTGAAAAGTATGTTAATGTGGCAAGTGTGCAAGATATTCCAGAATGTCATTTTAGAGAAGATCACATGGAAGAGGTCTGAGTGTAGTGTCATATGTCTATGAGTGGTGTGCACTTGCTAATTGTTTGTTTCATTTCATCTAAGCATCTTTTCATTTCATCTTTTCATTTCAGTAGATCACATGTCCAGCATCGTAATGGACGTAAGCTGCTCTATGATCTATCACCTTTAAGGTGCAATTTTCTATTTATGCACTTGGCCAAGTGCGTTTATTTCATGAGCAAATCTTGCTTAAAAACAATTGTATAAAAAGTTCTTTCAAAAAATCAGCAATTTTGTCTTTTCACAAATCATTTACATTGTAAAGTGTTTAAACAGTGTTTAAAAAGTGTTTAAAAAGTGTTTAAAAGTGTTTTAAAAGTTAAAAAAATGCTACTCGAAAAATGATTGACACAGAAACAATAAATGGAAATTCTCTTGTCTAGATATGTAGAAGTTCCATCCATTGCACCAGCGTTGGCTTGAGTAAAATCCACTCAAGTGGAATGTGACATTTCCACTCACTATTTGGTGACATTTCCACTCACAAATCATCTGAAAAAATGCCATTCTTGTCAAGCACTTTATGTGATATAGTGTGAACTGTACCACGATAATGATTACGATGCAAAACGCTGTAGGAAAAAGGTAGATCGTAGAGAGTATACATAAAGTACTGAACCTGCTCCCACTTGTCTCGTGGGATGCTCGTGGGATGCTCAATTCTCTGATGAATCTAGCAATCGAAACGTGTTGCCCTACCAATCTTTTTCACACAACTTTGCCGCACAAAAAACATCAATATCAACAATTGTCCCAACATAATATTGTTAAGCCCTAGACTCTGTGTTGCTACTAAAGTTTCCGAGATTCTCTGTGATGCTCTCCGACGCTCTTTGTTTTCACATTTTAACCCCTAAAAGACGTGAGGTCTGTTTTGAGGACTCTAATATATGGTGAAAGCAAAATGCATTTGCATTTTTAATTGGAGGCTATGTTGGGAAAATGTCAAGGGAATTTGTTTCGAGGGAAATTGATGTGCGTAATTTGATTTGAGATTGGACTTTGGAAAGGGTGTTGTATACCGGGTTATACAGTAGAAGTCAATTTTTGATATGGTTTGCCGTATGCACTGGAGTGGCTGTTGTGTACTTGTGTCTGGATAAACCTAGTGAAAGCACGGGTCATGTCGTCATGAAAGGAGGGGTGGTTGTGGGTAGTGTGAGGGTTAGCACATGAGCTTCACTATGAGGTTTGGGCACAAACTGCAACTTGGCGAATTGGGTGCAAGACGGACGATCGTCCCACCTCCATAATTCAATGCACTTATCATGCCTCAATGTCGCCCGCCGTGTGTAAGGACATCATGGGGAGCCACACTGCGACATTATGCATGCTTGTCGTGATTGTAAGAAGGGTGGTGGAGTGCGTGTGTGGGCAAGAGGACAAGTTTGTCATTGGCTGTAGATGATCATGGCGGATGGAGGTTTAGGGTTCTACAAGGAGGGACAAGTTGGCAATGAGGTTGAACATTGTTCTCCTGGGATTGCGCTCAGTTGTTGCACTAGGCAACTTCATTTTCTTTTGTCAATCACGTTCAAAGGAATTATGGTTCGGGAATGGCCGCCACAAAAGCCTCTCTGCATGGCCAACCACCACTATTAGAGAGTGCGTCAAAACCAAGACAAAACCAAGACACATCTGTTGGAACCAACAGAGAATGGGTTTAACGTAGCAAAGATTTAGTCATCTGCACAGAACCAACAAGTTTTCTCTTGGAACCAACAAGTTTTCTCGTTGTTTAGCGAGCATGGCCATTTCAATATAGTGGCTTCGATTACATAATAACTATATGTTGCGTTATGTGCTACTACCAAAAATCAAACTGCATTTTCTGTTCATTGTGATCCGGAATCAACTGTTCCTAACCCGCATAGAACCAACAGAATTTCTATTGATTTTGTGCGGGTTAGGAACCCCATTTCTCTAGTAGTGTACGCAAGGATTCTTGGCAAGTAGGCAAATGCTAGGGGAGCTACATCACAGCAAAGGGCCATAATATGTGCATTGCTTGACCGAGATTATATGCACGCTTTGCCACTGCCGAAGAATACATTTCAAAGGAAAAGGGCAGAGAATCACATTTAGGGGCAATAGCTGTTATGTAGGAACGTGAAGGATATTGTGAGGTAGCAAGCGTAACTTCTCGAGGGGCACCCTGACGGGTTTCCACGGCCATGAACAACATTGTCCGTGACGTCCTCTTCCTAGTGGCGCTATAAGCTCAAGATGATAGAAAGATTGGCAGGGTCGCCAAGAGTGGAGAAGGTTTGGATGCAGCAAAGGGGGGAAAATGCGCTTGCACCAATGGCAAGAACAGAGACAACAGTTGGAGTGTCGGGCACCGCGGCGACGGAGCTGTGGCGTGTCGCAGTAATTGACAAAGATACGCCACCGATGAGCCAATCCAACTACCAACAAACGCATCGACGAAAGGGACGGGTCCAAGTGTTGCCGAAGCCTTGCCCCGGGAATTTTTGGAGACCACATTGGAGACTCAAATCACGAACGTAGAAGAGTGGCAGACGTCCCGGACTTAGGGCATAAAGACTTGAAGTGCCCGAGGAGAGAACAAAAAACGAGTTTTGCAACCAGCCAATTACGGGCGAGGACGAGGCGGAAGGAAAAGCCCACGCGCTATGCACACGGAGATCTTGTCGAGGGCATTTCAACATCTGGACTTCAGAGCCGCATCCACAATAACTTTGGAAGATGGGGATCCGTTCCTTCTACTTAGTCTTGAGGTAGAGCTCGGGGCCGCGACATTCTGAGCGGAGGGGTGCGTGGTTGTGCAGGAAGGGCTGAAGGGCTGAAGGGTTGCAAGGGAGGGCGCTGAAGAGGAGGGCGTCGACGAGACAAGGGTCGAGGGGCTGAGGATTTGGGACTTGAAGTGGATGATGAGGTGTTGCAAGAAAGGTCACAAAGACCAACGTGAAGTTCCCGTGGAGGTTGCCATGGCGAGGCATTGCGGCTGCATGGACGAGGACGCAAAATTCTACAAAGTCACCAACGTTGGATGGATGGGAGGGTTTAAATATCATAGTTGACAGGACAAACTCTATGCATACAAGGTCGAGGCATTTTCCAAGTGCTTCGATGAGGTTGCACGCATGCCTCCCATTTGTCAAAGTCGATGACGTCGGAAAGGCCGGTTATACTACACCGTCGGGTTGACAACACTTGGTGGACTACAAGGGAGAATTGAGTGGCACAAGAATCAAAGGGGGATCTTGTAAGTTTTCAATTATTGACTTCCGACTTGGAGCAACGCCACCGGAATACAAGTATACGCCAGTCTGTGGGAAATTGTGATACTTGGGTGCACTAGTGTGTGCAAGAAAATTGTCTATTTTCTGAAGCTCCAGAAGACAACAAAATACCTATGGGACCGAGTGGGAGCCGTTGTTGCTATGGGCTATCACTAGAAGAGCATATACGGGTTGATCATCGGTATTGGAGTGGGAAAATATGGGTGCTTGTACAACTTACGCATCTTGGCTATAACCTCGCTGAATGGGGAGATCTACAGCACTTTTCAGGACGTGTATTTGATCGATATTACCAGAAAGAAACAAAGTTGCCCTTCTTTAGAGTGGACTTTGCTGGGGGAGTTGGCATCAGAGAAGTGGCAGTGGTCCACACCACTCTCGATTGCAACAAGAAAACATCGAATGATCCAACAATTAGGGTCCTGGACTTTGGAGGTTAGCTCTACATTGCCTATTGTTCACCACCACTGTACCACTTAGAAATCTTTAATATAGTGGCTATGGAGGGTTCTACTCGATATTCATGTAATGAATTCTACACACAAAACCCCCAAGGTATGGAAGACTATTGATAGCTAACTAAACCAGCAATGGCTTCAATGTCTAGAGATAAGATTCATGTGAACAGGGATCAACTACTGCGTGGTGCGGAATTTGGGGTTCAGGGTACAGAAGCTGCGGGTTGCGGGTGCAAGTGCGGTATATTTTTGGAATATTCTCTAATGTCAACAAAAACATTATCTAAACCCGAAATTTTAAATCCTAAACCCAAATCCGAAATCCTAATTCCAAACTGTCACGTGGTACTATTGACAGGGAAGAATATTCTAAGAATATTCTGCACCCCAAAGTCCACACCACGCAGTAACCGGCCCCATGTGAACAATGACAATGAAATGAAAATGGCCTATACCTGAAACTGATGAGTTCGATATCTACTTTCCAAAGTTACAATAAAGTGTAAGTACCTATTATCATCCACTGAACCCCTAAACGTCGATGCAACGAGAATCTACTAGATGAATGTATTCAAAGCAAAGTTTTATGAATAGAGTAGATGAAGGAATTTTCATTTTGTTCTTTTCGTGAAGAATTCTCAATAGTCATGGCACCTCTTTAAATTAAATTTAGGTCATTCAAGCTAGTTTGGATTTTACATGGAGCAACTACACAAAGAGTCGTAAAAAACAATTCACCATGTAGTGTATTTTGGATTTTTATGTTTTTTTGCTTAAACTAAATGTAGGCCATGAAAATCAATTCTATTGCATTTGAGTTGATGATTTTCATTTAGTGTCCTTTTTTCATTGTAATTTACACCTTTGGTAAGAAAATTAAAAAAATTGAGTATGTTTTGTAAATGATATGAATTTTCTTTATAATCACTTCAATAAATCATAGTGATTTCAAACTTTCACCAAAATTTATGAAAAAATCATGATTTGAAGTAAACACATGACTTCATCTATTAAAAATATAAAGTTGAATTCTTAGCTTATTTACAATGCCAAAATTGAGTGTCACATGTAAAGCACGTTTCCATGGTCACAGGCCCAAGCATTTAGGAGTTAAGCAATTTAAACATCTTGGAGGACTGTATACCAAGTGTGTCACAAATTTTTGAAGGAGAAATAAATCTTACTGGAGTTGAATCCAAATGAAATTATATTTTTTCGATAAAATTTGTAATTTCTATGAATTTTTTAAGTGGTTTGTCTTGATGTACAAAACCATCCCTAGGCGGGGGCTAGGAGCATTTCAAAAATGCTCTATAATTGTTCAAAATGAGCCTATAGTTGATAAAGAAGTTACTTGAAACCGTCCCATTTACATCCAAGGAATTTACTTGATTGTTGTGCTAAATTGCCATTCCTTTTGTTGTCTTAATTGCTTAATCATCACTTTGTGATCTCATTGTCATTCATTGAAGTACCTAAAACCGCTCTACTTACACTTAATTCTACCTATCACTTATTACATTTAGTGTTCACTTGAAGTGAAGTGGAATCAGATCAATCCCCAAGGTGAAATTGGTAATCAATGATAGAATAATGTGGAATTGAGTTTTGGATGGTTTTAGGTATATCCACCTTACATGATGAACACTAAAGATTAATGTGTGAGATCAAGGAGAGTTTTAAACATAATGTCAAGTCCAAATTTAGAGGCAATCGGGTTACTCTCTTGTTGGCTTGGCATAACTCTTTTCATAATGTGATCCCTTGGATCAACCAAAGAAATAGAGATAGAATCAATGAAGCTTGAAATTATGTTTGATAACCTTCTTAAGTCTCCTAGCTCTCAAAAGTTGTTTAGTCCATACTTATACAAAGACCAAAGAGGCTGAAGGAGAATCCTTAAAGACCACTTCCACCAAAGGGATAAATTTATTCTAGAATTAATAGTAGAATAAGTATTGGGTTCAATTAACCAAACTTTAACCTTTGTTACATTTACACCAAAGCTGTAAATCTATCATGGATGTAATCTAATCCAAGGTGATTGCAAAATTGACTTGTTGAAATTTTTATTACATGTTATGGGTTAGAATTATTTATATGTAGAACTTTGTGATTATCAAACAATTGCATATATACTTCAAATGAAAGGTGCATACAATGAAGCATATAAAACAAATCATAATTTTTAGATTAGTTATTAAAAAAAACATTACAGTGTTATATAGTACTCCCAAAATGATGTCACATACAAAGATTTGAGGATCAAGAATTCTAAATATTTAGGGGGCCATACATTGGAATTCCGATTTAAAATTTGGAGGGTGTATTCCTTGAGTAGCTTGACACGTACTGTATGAAGGGTTTTCAAAACCCAATGAACCTTTGCAAAAAAAAATTCTTTGTGCATGCGGTGTCAAAGAGGGAATTTTTTATTTTAAGAAATTTTTGGATGCAAATCAGTGTAACCTAATAGAATTGAAAACAATGGCCAATTTTTATTTTTATTTTTTCTCAAATTTTTCCTCATTTTTTATATATTAAAACGTTAAAGTGACTTCTTGTTCTTTATAACTGTTGCACTTCTCAATTCTCTTATTTAGGGAATAATTTTATTCTTAATCTTCGTAGGGTAATATCTACTTTTATGTGAGATGGAATGAAGGTACACGGTTGTGAATATACATCAATACATGCAACCGACGCAGAAATTGCTTTCCGTTTGTCAATTAACCCCTAAACGTCCAGGCATCCAGTTTCTGGACGTTTGTTGGTCAAACCCAATTTTGATCTTGAAGATGACTTTTGTTGCTAATACACCCAACTAAGAAAATGAAGTTTATTAAGTCTAGTTTGTACTCCACTTTTCAAATCTTAAAAATTCCAATTATTGAGTATTTTATTGCTTGTGCAAGCTTTGTAGCTCAAGGTTTGAATTACACTACATAGGATGTTCACCTTTTGAATTTCAAAATTTAAATAAAAAATTTCTATGGAAAACATATCATGTGATTCTCCATTGTAATTTGTACCTGCTCCCAAAAAATTATTAAATTTTTAAAGCTTTTTTGTAATAAAATTTATTTTTTGAAGTATTTGACTTAAAAATTTGTTAAAAAAGGCCGTATTAAATCAAAAAAATCTGAAAATTTCAAGACTGATAGGAAACATTCAATTCCATGCATGAAAAATATTACAAAATATATTTTGATAAATCTTGAAGGCTAAATTGTGTAGTTTGACTTTCCTACAAAGGAGTGGTACGTTTAAGGGTTAACTGCAAAGGATAAGACAATACAGTATTGCATGAATGTGCAATAATCTGCAACCTCCACCCCATACTTTTGATGTGAAAAGAATGACTCAACAAATAGGATGGCAGAATATTCTCCAGCCTCCACACAGAGCTGGATCATGTGCGCGGTGCAGAAGGTGCTTAACTCTTAAATGTTCAGGGCTTTTCCTCATTTTTTAGGGTCATTTTTTCAACTTTCTTTTCATTCTTTTGAGAAAATTGTCTTGGAGCATTATAGTGTACACCAAAATGAAGTAAAATATACAATTTATTACCTTATTTGATCAAATTAGTGATTTTTTTCATTGTTACAAAGTAGGTCATCGAAAAATGCTCCTGAGACCATATTTGGTTTTTCCTCAATTTGGATGAAAGGGTTGAACCTAAAATTTACAAATATTCATTTGAAAAAAAATAAAAAAATAAAAAAATGATTGGACAAAACCTCATGAAATTATGTATGGTCAAAGTGTAGTTGACTTCAGGATATGCAAAAAACTTTATGTGTATTTCTCACTTAATATTGACTATTTTAAGATATAAACAACTCCAATAGATGGGTTGGGAAACTTTTGAGTAGGACATTTTCTTAAATTTTTGCTATAAATGTCATTTTGGAGCTCAAAATAACGTTTTATTTTTTTACCGGTTAAAAGCCTTGAGAAGGCTCCTCTAGAGTTTAACCCTTTAACGTCCCAATTCAACACTGTTTTCAAATAAGCGTTATAAAATGCTTGATGAAAACCAAAAAATGGGGTTGATGGTCAAAGCAAAGTTGTAAATGTCAATGTGAAGATCACATATGTACAGTTGGATTTATTCTATTTTTATTTAATATTTTTAAATTAATTTTGCAAGGTTTTCTCTTGAAATTCAATATAAAATCCCAAATTAGCACAAAAAATTTTAAAAATATGGTAATGAAATTGGAATAACATGCACTACGAGATGGTATGGTTTCCATCATTTGATTCTACTTATTTTGGAAAATCATATTTAAGGTCCCACTTTTTGAACGAAGAATGAAACTTGAAATAAACCAATTATGTTGTTTTTCTAAAAATCGTAATAACCTATTTTGAAGATCCAAACCGTACAAAGGATAGTCAACTTGCTCAAGAACCAAGAGAAACTTTGGTGGATGAAAACTGTTCAATTTGGATGAGAATCTAGTAGTTTCAATCTGTGCATCGTCCACATAGTGTACACTAGCGCGTTAAAGGGTTAAGGGTTACTTAGTAGATTGGGATGGGCTTACTCACAACTTGTACCGTATTGTGCTCTTGAGATAATTTTGTGTCAATTAGAATGCAACATTAAGGGATCCAAATTTTCCCATCGCAAACCAGAAATTGTAAAGTACTCTTTGTAATTTCTAAGCTCCCATATATGGGACACTTTAGAGCATCTCCTATGGTGCGCCAAACGGACACCTTCAACGGTAAGTGGGCCTGGCTTTAAAGGTTGCAGTTGAATTGTAATTCCAACGGAATGTGAACGGTAAATAAAAGATAGCAAGGCTTCCATATTTTTTCGTGAAATGGGAAAATTTCAGAGATGAGGAGGGCTCTAGAAATCTTGCACCACATTTCTCGAATGCCATTTTGTTTGTTGATTGGACTTATTTGCATTGTTCCGCCGCGTCGGATGCCCTGTCGTGCACCATGGCCATGAGAAGACTCCCAGACTCTGCTCTTGGATAGGACCCTGCTTCAGTGGCTTCGGTTCATCACGCCTGGTCAATGCCACAGGGTGCCGTAAGCTCAAGTAAAACGTAAATCTAGGTGGACCATAGATAGCTTATCATTTCAGTAAAAAAACAATAAAGGCTCAATGATGTGTTTAGATTTGAGTTCTAAAATGAACGCAGTGTCTAGAAATTATCGGCACTAAGTACACTGTTGGAATTGGGTGCTCCTACCTTAGAGCATCTCCACTAGCACTCTGGATTGCACTCTGAAGGTCATCCAAAAAGTCAAACCTCACCATGTAGTTCCCCCATCAACATCACTGAATTAGATTCTTGAAAATAATAAGTAACACTCATTTCGTTAAAATTGGACCACATTTTGTTAAAATTGAACTACCACATTGGAAAAGTGATGGGGAGTGCTACCCTTTGCAATAGAGATAGGTCCCCAATTTTTCTACAACACTCTTATTCCGCAAATGAGAGCAGTGTAGAAAAACTGGGGACCTATCTCTATTGTGAAGGGTAGCACTCCCCATCACTTTTTCAATCTGGTAGTCCAGTTTTAACGAAATGTAGTCCAATTTTAACGAAATGTGTGTTAAGTGAGTCACTCACAAGTCACCACACATGGATTGTGCAATTATGATGTGCAATTAAGAAGAGGAGATACACTAGCAAGAGTGATTTTGAGGGCCTTAATTTTTAGTGGATTATCCACTGTCACGGGCCAAAATAATTGTTCACCCGGGGAAGTCACTGTCAAAAATTTAGATAACCATGAGAGAACAAATATAGGGTGTCTTTTATTCATTTCAGATAAAATTTATAAATTTTTAGAAGTAATATAGGGTGTTTTAAAACCAATTTGAGAATATTTTATAAACATTCTTAGAATACACCATGCATATATCCTAAATATACTATAAATATTAAAATATTCCAATTATTTCATAGCCCCCTATTAAATACCCTATGTTTGCTCATGTATACCAAAATTTACACTAAGTGACTTCCCTAAGATTGTTCACCAACCCAGTCTCATCCATTTTCCCATAGCCAGAGCAATATCCAGAGTGCTAGTGGAGATGCTCTTATACCGACAACTCCAGGCTGCCAATGACAACAGCGTGACGAGGAAATGCAAACCTTGCAGCCAAGTGTGTGACCATTAACAGAACTGGAGACTGCATCCATTACCATAGCTAATCAGACAAGTTGGAGTCGCAATTGGCTCCAGCAGTGAGTATCCAGCTGCAACGGACTGTATGATGCTGATTACTGTCACAAGTTCTTACCATGCACATGAGCCTCATCCATAGCTTAATTGCGTTGCCCATGAGGTTGCATTCATTGGATGTTCAGACGGAACTCAACTGTAAGTAAGAAAGAGAACCTGCTAAAACCTGTGACTCTACACTACCAAACAAGCAGCAGCAGCTATGGATCGTGCCCAAAATCCCTGGCCGGCCTCACTGCCCTTCAGGAGGTTAAATAAAGCTGCCTCTGCAAACCGATATGCAGAGTCATCCAGATTATGGTATGAAGCCCTCCACTGACACAAAACTAATCATTATCTACTGATCTGAAAAGAGCCACAGAGAGAAACCTCACTCTTTGAGACTTTTTCACTGCTAAATCCACATCTCTATCTAAGATTCAAAAGCTTGCATTTGAATCCGAGTTTCATAAGGTCCACAAACTGCATTGGCTTAGAGTGTCTCCTGCGGTTTGGCAGAATATGGCAAGTTGCAGGGGCGCAGCCACTCAATATGTGGAGCACTTGGATGGTGGAAGGCATAACTGGCATAAGCCTTTGCATTTTGCCTTTTGCAAGTAACTACCTCCCTTCCACTCCACCTAGCGTCCTTCCCACATGCAATGAGCTGAAAAAACTTAAGAAGGGCGCTCCAAACTTGGAGGGCCTTTGCTGAATCGTTTCCCTCATACAGTGATTGTTGAACATTGAAAATGCCTCCTCATCAGTGGAGAATGATTAAATGTATAGTAGTACTATATAATTCCATAATGTTTTTTCATGTAAAGGAGGTACTGTAGTATGAGACTAGACTAAGAGTATCCTCGATGCAAAGCACAAATAGGGACATGACCAACATAGTATTGACAAAACTTTAGTAGTTGCGCCCCAATGCAAACATCATGACGTAGTATTGTGTAGGCTGTAGCACATTCGGCCTTTTTTCACAACAATTTTTATTATTATTTTTTGAGCCCTTCAACACACAAACAATCAAAGTCCAAGCTAGAGCTAGCATTGGAATCAATGATCGCACCAAAACGGGAACCGATCAAATGCTCTGTCGTAGCAAATAGCGCACTTCTTGTTGTTCTCCCTATTGGGCCTCCACTCTCATCAATTTGCACAACAAAATTGAGGGACTAAAATTATCCACATGACATGGGGTTTAGTTTAGTGTACCATGATATTGATGCATTGAAGATGCTCTAAGTGAAGCTCAAGAATATTGTGTCCTCTTGTAAGCACAAGAGAGCAGGAATATTCCTCCTTTGGATGCCGAGGAGGATTGAAGGTTAGCAAGAATTAGGTTCTTTTAAACTGGTCATTTGTGACTCAAATGGTCCCTTGTGACTTAATTCTTTTTTCAAAAAAAGGTTCTTTTGGACCATTTAAGTCACAAATGACCAGTTTAAAAGGACCTAAATTTCCAACTGGCGCGAATGACATGCTACCACGTTAGGTGGTCACTAGATCGTATTCTTGAACTCGTCGAGAATGTTTTGCATGCATAATTATGCATAAGGACTCGTGGTGCATGAGACTAACAGTATTTTTGTAGGGCAACTGAGTGATTGCATTTAAGAGAGGCTCAGTTGTATTAAAGCAAAATTTCTGACTTCACCAGTACCTCACTCTCTGAGAGTTCATTAATCATCCAAAGGGCAACATTAGTTGTATGATATCATGCTGCTCCAGTGCTCATCTTCAATCTGGTGCTTGAGTTGTGCAGTTACACTGATTTATGTACGTACTTGACTCACTCAAGTTTGGGCAATTTGTTGTGCCTTTCGGTTGTGATGAGATGTTTGGCTGGCATTCATAACGACGTATGCAGGCGGACCCATTTGTGATATGGATGAAATTGCAATACCATCATCGTAGCATAATAGAGCAGTGCAATGGAGCACCCTTTTGAAAATTGGATCAAAAGAGAATTTTCACTTAAATCCACTTTTTTAAATAATGAAGGAATGTCATTTGTATTTCACGAATTTTGGGACTATCGTGTCGTTGTCACGTAAACTTAGTTTTCTAATTGTAACTAGACTGTGGTCCCATTGCAAAAGGGTGTTGGCTCCCATTGCTCTATTATGCTATGTAGTTAGTGATAAGCCTGGGGAGTGCACTTAGTGTTGAAAGCCAAGTATAACGTGCATGCGTCACCTCCAAATTAACACCCCTATATTCGGTTTTTCTTTCATTAAAAAATATGATATACATACATACACATAACAAAATAGAAGCCTAATGTATGTATGCATGTTCAAAGTAAATTAAAAAAACAAAAGCCTAACATATGTATACAATGAAAAACATGGCCTAAAAAATAAATCTAATTTTTTTTCACTACAAACGTACTTATTTATCATTGATAAAATCATTGAACACTTTTTTATATGTAGGATGTAACTCATACAAGTTTTTTCTTACTACAAAAGTTACTGAAGCTATTGCAATATTAGTTTCTAAGTCTACCATGATATGATTTGTCAAGTCATAAGTTCATAGTGATCCATGATCTTTTTTGTACCAATACAATCCAATCTCTATATGAGATGGTCGATCCAACAAATCAATTGCTTCTCTATATTCAATCCACTTATTAGTGATTTTTCTACGCATTCTATAAACCCTTCCTAAATACCAAGTTTGGGTGGATGGCCCTATATGTAAATTTACAATTTTTATCACATTAAAAATGGGCTATGTATATTCACAAAATTGAAAAAAGTAATACCCTAAGCTTATGTATATTTTTTAAGCCCACCCCACAACTAATACCCCTCTATCCACTCACGAAGTTCCATACATGATGTTGTAGTGCACCCCCCGGGGTGATAAGTCGTCAAGGTCAACAAAAATTATTATAAAGCGAGCAGCCCAAATCTTTAGGAATCATTTTTTCAAGAAAAATCTATTTTGTATGGTGAAAAAACAATCTTGGACAATATTCACATAATTTGGTATTTGTTGACAAGCAATTTTCCAAAAATAATAATTATTCAACATGACTTGCTGACTAGATATGGTATTTTGAGCATCAAAAATATTTTGGATCGTTGAAGTTGACATCAAAGATATTTTCAAGTTCTTGAAAAGAGAGAGATTATCTTTTTATTCGCCCACCTTGATTCCGCTTCAAAAGGTGGCAATCAACCAACAGAAGAAAGTGGTTGGGATTAACCCTTTAACGCGCCAACGTCCACATAGTGGATGACGCACATATTGAAACTACTCGATTCTCATCCAAATCGGACAGTTTTCATCCACCAAAATTTCTCTTAGTTCTTGAGCAAGTTGACTATCCTTTGTACGGTTTTGGATCTTCAAAAAGGGTTATTGTGATTTTTAGAAAAACAACAGAATTGGTTTATGTCAAGTTTCATTCTTAGTTCAAAAAGTGGGACCTTAAATATGATTTTTCAAAATAAATAGAATCAAATAATGGAAATCATACCATCTCGTAGTGCATGTTATTCCAAATTCATTACCATATTTTTTTTAAAAATTGTGCTAATTTTGGATTTTAAATTGAATTTCAAGAGAAAACCTTGCAAAATTAATTTTAAAATATTAAACAAAAATATAAGAAATCCAACCGTACAGATGTGATCTTCACATTGACATTTACAACTTTGCTTTGACCATCATGAACCCCATTTTTGGTTTTCATCGAGCATTTTATAGCGCTTCTTTGAAAACAATGTTGAATCGGGACGTTAAAGGGTTAAAAGGTTGTTTAAAAAGTTATTTCAAATTTATTCAAAATAATATTTGTTATATTTAAAAGGCAAAGGCAAAGATTGACTTGACTAGTGCAGATTTTAAATTTAATTTGTTTATTTCAAGATGGTTCTAAGAAAATGATTTAATATGCATTCACCTTTGCGTGCTATTATTTAAGGGCGGTTTACACTACGGACCAAGAACTCGTCCCATGCAGCTTTAAAATTTGTGATTGGCTCCATCAACTCGTCCCGGGATGACTTGGATTTACACTACAAGGAAAGAAGAAAAGTGACCAAAGGAGTTGAGGTCCTCAAAAGGCCTAGAAATAGGCCTAGTGGATAATGTTGAAGGGTCCCCCGGATTTTGTGCTGAGAGAGGCAAAAAGGGTTCTTTCATTGCCAAACGAGGAGACCATAGGCTTAAAATGTTGTTCTATTATTTTTTTAAGTCCCGGTCCAAGTTCAATTTACAGTTAGTGAGAGGCCCAAGGGCTTTAAAAATTACATTTTTTTGAAGTGTGACCATGGAAGTGTGACCATGAAGTGTGACCATGGAATTAATCCATTTCCCTTGGTCACGGCTCTTGGTCCGTAGTGTGAACCGCCCCTTATATACGAAAGACCTTACCTTCTATTTAACATAAGTGCAAATATTCAAATTGATTAAATAATGTGTTGTAATTAGACCTCTTCCTTTTTTAATTGAAATTGAATTCTGCATTTCTGCTTTTTGAAATACAGGATGTCATGGGGGATCTGTGATAGGTGGTGGCAGTCTTGATATGCAAGATCTTCACTATTATTTGGAATCAAAACACTATTACATGCAATAAATCCCCTTTAGTGCCCAACGAGCCAAATTTGTCATTTTTGGATCAAATGTTGATTTATACATGTTCTTGATTTTAAATGCAAATGAGCTCAACGAAAAAAAATGTAAGAAGATGTAGCTTCAATTATCTACTTTCAATTTTAGTTTGAATTTTCTAAAATAATTAAAATTTCAATTTTATCGTTATATATATATACCACTAATATTTTATTTTATTTTTAAATGTACTATTTTTAACTTTTAGTAAATCTTACTATCATCATAAAAAGAGAACAAAATAACAAGTTATGTAAATTTCATATATGTCTCTACTAATAAAACACCTAGGTTATATGTAAAGATATAATTTTTTGTATGTAAGAAAAATTGGAAGTTTGGAAAATTTATACAAAAGTGAAAAATGATGAAGATTGACTACGCTCTTTTAGCTTTGCTATCAAAGAACTAAAATTGAAGGGGTGAAAATTTTCCCTTTAATAGAAGTATTCGTAAAGTCACCTTGAATTTAAAGAGATACCATGAGTTTTTCTTTAATATATTCTTATTTGTTCATTCTAAATAGTTGTAAGGTATGGAAGAGCTTGGAAGGTTCTCTTAGAACATAGCACATTCTAAAGCCTGTCAAGGGTTTTACAAATCTACAATAGCACATTTTTCCGCATTCATATTCCCCCTTCCTCACCAAGAACAATCCTTGCACGAGGTCAACCGAAACCTATGTTTCACCTATGAATCATGTGCTCAATTAAAAAAGTGGCAAGAGATGGCCTAGCAACTGGGCAGCCTCGAGTTTGAGGAGCCATTGCTCTTAAAAGATGGCCACGATCAAAAAGTAAGAATGGGATGACCTAGCGACTGACCAGCCTCGAGTTCATCCCTCTCAAATTTCAAAAAAATTCAATAATTTCAACTTTCAATAATGACCTGGCGACTTTTAAAATTTTGATGAATCTAAAAAAAACGAGAGATATGTTGTTCACAAATTTTATATTTATATATTAAAAAATCATATATATATATATATATATATATATATATATATATATGTATGTATGTATGTATGTATATGTATATGTATATGTATATGTGTATGTATAACAACAACAACAACAATCCCTTTCTTAGGGCATTCACGTCTCATTGCAAAAAAAATTCAAAGCCTACCAATGTAGAATATTTTTTCTTTCAATGCATGTACCTCTTTGTCTTGCCGCTTTTGCAACTCTTACTATATTGAAAGCAAAGTCAAAATAAAAAAACGTCATACAATTGAATCTTTATAAATATCAGGTCTTAGGAGTCTAAAAAGACTAACATTTAGAATGTTTTAACATTCTACCATATAAAGAGGGTGACATAAATGAAAGTTAACATATTGACATGTAACATTGAATCAAGGAAGATAGTCAAATTTATATCAATTAGGGAGGGTTATCAAGTGTGATGAAAACGATGATAAAAAAAATCATCTATTGTGGTTTGTCAACAATTTTCATGTTGCAAGTGAGATAAGTTATTTTCTACAGATTTAAGTTTCATAACATTAATTGCATTAACTATGGTAGGTTGTTCTAAAACAAATGAAGGACCTCAAATGCTTTTTGAACCTCTACGTAAGTCACACAAATAATAGGTTCCTTGTGCATTACTTCTCCTTCAATTTCTTCCACCTTTGTAGAAGGAATAGGATAGATCATCTCCCAAATTTCAACTTCCATGGGGATGTAGGGGTTGTTCAAATGAATATACTTATGAGCACCCATAGTTGGAACTATGCATGTAGGTTTAGATACCTCAGCAAGCTACCTAAGAAGAGTTGGACGCTCCAGTATAGTTGGAATGGGTCCACATAGATGCTACCAAATTGGTGGTCTTTCAAGGATATATCTACCAAGGAAGTTCCATTTAACAGTAGAGGGAGTATCAATTTTTAAGATTCAACAATTAACATTTCGTAAAGTATGTTTTTGCAAGAGTACAAAAATGTTGACATTTAAGAGAAATTAACATATACGGAGGTCTCAAATATCCAGGGTCAATTGTATTGGTAAATAGTGAACAGAAAGTAAAAAATTAAATTTTTACTGCAAGTTTACCTTTGTACCAACATAAATTGAAACACTAAAGGTTAGGTACTAGTGGCAAGTATAGCAACAGTTTGAAGCTTAAGGTAGTACTACCCATATGTCAAATCATGTCAATACCCTAAACTTCATTAAGTGTTAAGATTATGGTTAACTACTGTTTAACACTAAAAAATAAAGGTTACGGATGTACAAGGTTGAAGGCTTAGAAATTTGTAGTGGTGTAATTACGGAAACCCTTTGACTAGTCAACAAGGGTTTCAAAGCTATTTGGTTGTTACTCATGGGGCTTCTACAAAATTTGAAGATTAGCCAATCCACTTAGAATCATGTCAATTCAAGTTAAACTCCACCGAGAAGGTTTTTTCAAAGACAAAGACCTCAATGTTTTCCTAGTGTTATAAAATTTACTATTTGGCAAAACTAATGACGTGCTCTTCTTTGAAAAAATTGCTTTTAAAATTTTAGAATAGAATGTCTAGTTTTAACCAATCATGCCAAATTTCAAATTTCAAAAATAAAATTTGTAATTTTGGTGAATATTCAACGTAAATGCTCTTAAATTCATTAAATGAGTATTTACAACATTTTTTGAAAGTTTGATTGTACGGGTAATTACTAAAAATCATGCTTCTTATTTTCTCCTTTGAACCAAACTTCATCAAAGTTATAGAAGTAACATTTTATAACACATTAGGTTTTTCCCTTACCCCCTTTGTCATTTAGGAGTTAAAGGACATACCAAGCTCCTCGGGTGTTTCCTAAGTTTTCAAACCACTTTAACCATGAAATGTTAATAAAGAAAAAACAAAATTATGAATTTTATCGGCATTATATGTAACAATAATAGTATGTACTTCTGTATTTTTAGGATGTAAATTACTTATGTATTTTGAGGTTAAAATTCAAAAATACTCGTTTCTTCCTAAATTAGGAAATGTTCTTTAGGAGTTGAGGAAGAGGGACCTTTTGAGTTATAAAGTATATGAATGCTCTTAAACTTCCCATTTAATTTATTGTGCTTATAAATATTTAAAAATCAATTTGGGATTATTTTTGGTTGATAGACAAATAAGATTTATTAATAAAAATAGATAAATAAATTTTTAAAAAATGAAAGAAAATGTAATTTATATGAACTTTGAAAATGAAAAGATAGTGACATGTTGTGACATCTAGGTGGTGTTTTATATATACTCCAAATAGTATTATAATTTGCATCTTAAAAGACCAAACTTTAACCAATTGAAGAAGCTCCCAATTGTATTACTAATGGTCAATTGTAGGTTCCTTAGAGATTAGAAGTGGTCTGTTATAGGTTCAGTGGGAGGCACAATAGCGGTTGTTGAAAGCACCGACATGACTAAAATGGGGTTGGACAATTATAGATTGTTCCATCTAATTCCATTAGTTTTTAATGGTAGAAAATCCTGCAAGGATTTAAGGTACATCTAAGTTAAGGTAGAAAATCGTGCAAGGATTTATAAAGATCTTGGGTGTGAAATCAGAGTTAAACCTTTAACCCTTAATCGTGCAAGGAGCCCCGTAGGGCCATGTTTGATTGCTTTTCAGTCAAACGCTGATTTTCACCTAGTTCCTAATTTCAAATGAAAATGGTCCCAACTAAGAAAGTGTAGGGGCTACCTTCTTTTTTCTAGTCCAATTTACAGTTCTTTAAAATTGTTAAAAGTGCGTTCTTTTATAGCACTTTAAAGCTCAAAACCCTAAAATTCCAATACACATTGCAGAAAATGTTTTTCTATTGAATTTCTTTTTATGTAAACTCAAGAAGCATGCCACCTAAACATTGTTGTTCATCACTATTATTTAAATTTTCCCTAAAATTTCATACTATTCTAAGCTTTTTGATAATTACTATGATTTTTACAAGAAACAATTTTGAAAAATCTTATAAAACTTGTTTTTATTTGAATAATTATGAAAAAATTGGGTAAATCGGTCTAAGAATAACTCACATGAGAATAATGCAAAAAAAAATATATATATATATATATATATTGCAAAATGTGAAGAATTGATGAGTTCCAACCAAGTAATTGTAGTGTGGATAATTAAGGGTTAACTCCTAAATGACAAAGGGGGTAAGTGCAAAACCCATATATGTTATAAAATGTTAATTTTGCAACGTTGATGAAGTTTGGTCCAAAAGTGAAATTGAGAAGCATGATGTTTAGTAATTATCCGTAGAGTCAAAGTGTCAAAAAAATGTTTTAGACACTCATTTAATGAATTTCGAAGCATTTATCGTTGAATAGTCACCAAACTTACAAATTTTATTTTTAAGAATTGAAATTTGGTATGATTGGTTAACCCTTAAAGGTCCAGAGAGCTCATTCCGACTAGTATTATACAACAGTATTTCATCGTATTTGGAATGGTTCTACACCTCCTATGGGTTTAAGATAAAAAGTGAAGTTAAAATTCATGTCGACATAGTTTTGATGAGCTATTGGGGTTTCAATTTGGAACTTTCTATTTACAACAAATGCCAAATATACGCCAACATATCTACTATCCCCAAGGGACCTTTAAGGGTTAAAACTAGACATTTTATTCTAAAAATTTTAAAAGAATTTTTTTAAAAGTAGAGAACTTCATCACTTTCCTGAAATAGTACGTTTTATAATACTAGGACAATGTTAAGGTGTTTGTCTTTGAAAAATTCTCCTTAGTGGAGTTTAACTCGGATTGACATGATTCTAATTGGATTGGAAAGTAGACTTGATTTCCTATTTGAAAAATATTAAAGTACACACACACACACACACACACACACACAGATATATATATATATATATATATATATATATATATATATATATATATATATATATATATATATCTATATCTATATATATATATCTTGGGCAGCCCGTAAAAAAGGGTTAGCGACCATAAAATGGTTGTTCGGTTAGTTAGCAGTTAAAGGACATATGATGTTATGATTCCACACCAAAAAATCTTTAAAACTCCATTTTAAGCATGATTTTTTTTTAATCTACTTTGGTTCTATTCTAAAGAAGTATAAATCCTTCAACGATGCTTGGTTTTGCATTTAAAAATCCTCATTTTGTGCAACAAAGTAGAAGTTATAGGCAAGAATCTCCCAAAATACTATCAGCATAATGGGGCTTGCATTGTCCTTTAACCCCTAAAAGCCCGAGGGGTATTGGACAAAACATAGATGTGTTATAATATATGCATTTCATATGTTTGATGAAGTCTGGTTCAATAGAAAATATGTAGGGCATCATCTCTACAAAATATCCATACGGCCAAACTTCCAAAAATAACTATAGATATTTTGTTAATGAATTCAAAAGCATTAACCTTTGAAAATTTGTATAAATTATAGTTTTCACTTTTAAAGTTTAAAATTTAGCATGATTGATTAGGGTTGGTTTATCTATTGTAAACTTCAAAAAAGAAAAAGAAATGATGAGGGAAACATCATTGCTTTCCCAAAATAGAAAAATTTATAACACTAAGACAATGTTGAGGTGATCCACTTTGAAAAATTCTCCCTGGTGAAGTTTAACTTGGATTGACATAATTCAAATTGCGTTGGAAAGTAGACTTGATGTAGTATTTTAAAAAACATTTTATTTTTGTTCCGTGCAACCTGTTAGATTCGGGCAGCGACAAGATAATGGTCGTTTGAGCGTTTAGGGGTCATAAGGAGGAGAACTTTAGCCTCAATCAAGGGTTAAGGACCTCCAATAACTTTACATGGTTTTTTCCACTTAAAATACACCTTGATGGAATGATCTTTACAGATGAGATGCACTTCCCGACAAAGCAACTTTACTTGTACAGTACGTATAAGTATAATAATTGTATCCCTGCATATCTTTGATTGTGGGACGTTGTGGCAAGCATGTCAAGGATGAGAAACACGAGCATGTCAAGCATTTGGTAACTGTACTTGCCTTCTTCATCTTATACAAATATGTAACGTAGCAGGCTCCATACCTACCAGACGTGGAGCTTCTTCCTTTTTGAAGGCAAACAAACTTATTTCATTGCAAAACGGAGACCGACTCCCACTCACGATGAGATGACGTGGATCAATGAGCTTCAGGTTTGGTAAACAAGCCGTTTGGAAATATAACGCCGGCGGTGAATGTACAAAGCCTACTGTGCAGTCCATGAAGGCCATGTCCTTGGCTAAGTTTGGGAGTGTAAATTTTGCAGCCTTTTCCTGGCTCTGTAGTTCCCCCTTGTCTCTTTCACCGCCATTTGAGAATATTGGTACTACACTACTTTTTGCTAATAGTGAGGGAGGGTAATTAGTGAAGGTGACACTAAAATGTAAAATCAGTGCAAAATGAAGATTTCAGCCACTCAATAAAAACTATAGTTCAAGATGGGTGTAATGGATTTTGGAACTGGACAACCTGTAAAAGATTTATCACTTTTCGTTTTTTCCTTTTTGCCTTTTTTTTAAAATTTAAAATTTATTATTATTACCTGGGTGGATTGTCATTATCATTCATCCAGAGCAATATTCTAAATAGATGATTATAACTTCTCATTTGCAACAGTAAAAGTACATACAAATGACCCTAGCTGTAAAAGGAACACATATCTTGCCAACCTCCTTAAAAAATACATCGCAATATTTTTTTGCAATTATTCTTGCAAAAAGAAATTTAAAAAACATCGCATTATTTTTGCTTCAAATCAATGAAACTCAATTCCCAAGGATGATCACTCCCATGAATCATGATGCACACAGTGATGTCATGTGGAAACTTACTGTTTTTTTTAAGAAGCTCACATATTTGAAGGGCATGATTGGCATGAAGTGCCCCACTTTCCACCTTTTAAATTGGAGCAAAGTTTCAATGGGGTTTCATCCTCTTGTTTCAAACAAACTAAAATAAAACAAAAATAAATAAATAAAAAAAAATTGGAGTAAAGTAAGTTAACCACACTCATAGCATCTCCATAAGTAGAGGATAATTTCATCATATTAAAATTTCATCACTTATTTAGAGAGTAGGTCACTTGATAACCCCACTTTTGCAATTTGCTATATTAACCTTTCATTTAGGACATTTCCTCATTTAGAAAGAAAGGGAGTATTTTTTTAGTTTTAACCTCAAAATATAGATGTAATTTACATTCTAAAAATGTAGGTACATACTATAATTATTCTTATCATAGATGATGCCTAATAAAATTGATGAAAACATTTCTACATTATTAGCAATTCATAGCCAAAGTGGTTTGAAAATTGAGAAAATTGAGAAAACTAAGCCCGAGGGGCTTGGTATGTTCTTTAAGGGTTAACTTCCAACCAATCATATGTGTCTTAGTTTGCAAAAGCAAAAAGAATCTTCATCATTTATTATTTGACTTACTAATTGTAAAATAAAAAGTAATGTTTGCTGAGGTTGCACAACCACGACAAAAAAAATTCTTTTTGTCTACACGTTCTTACTGTCGTGGTGGCTTTGTACTTTATTTTCTTGCAATATACCTTCTTCACTTCATGCTCAAAGAAATAAATGCCGGAGACAAGGAGAATATTTTGGCGGGTCCAAGCATTAATTACTTGCTTTTCATCCCAAAAAAATACCATCTTTATCTATTTTAAAGGACAGGTGGCAATGCTCTCATGAACCTCAACTTCACTACACCGATTATCCCATTTAGTGCCTATGGTACTAATTCCCAAAACACACACTATTTTGCCAAATCTCAAAATTAGTGAGGACTAAAAATTTTACTGAAATCTTCATACCACATCAATTCTACATCACGATGATATTTAGTATCACCTTCACTAATTTCCCACACGCACTATATGGGATAATCTCTCACTAAATGGGATAATCCTTGTAATCAGTTCATCAGCATCATAGTTAGATTTTTTAATTAATTGTAATTGACTCTTGACTCTGACCCTTTCATTCTTCACTTTTATCTCCTTGTCCAGGCAATCAGGCATGCGCATCTGATAGAGACTGACTGGGGTCCATAATCCAATGTTAACCGTTTGACTAATCTGCCATTGGTAATGGCTCTAGTAATCTTCCTTACACAGTAAAGCCCTCACTGGCAACATCAATGATAAAAAAAACAAGGCCAGTCACTCTCTAAGAGACTGTCAAAATAAAACAAAACATTCGTTGCACCAAAATTAGTTTAAAATTGTGGTCATACTGAGTATCTAAAACGCCAACTTAAAATTGTAACCAATCACTTGTGCACAAGGCTCTGCTCTAGATATGAGGCACCTGAAAAGTGACAATCTCTTAAAAAACTCGCCATTTGAATAAATGATATGTTTAACACTTGGTCTTTAGGAAACTAAATCTAGTCCACAGGTGTACCTAAAATCCTGACTAACTCCACTCTTAACAGCAAGTGAGAACATACCCTGTTAAAAAAACAAAAGCTCCCAATCCTGATCGTAGGAAAGGTGGACCAAGCAAGTGATTAAAACTGATTGGTCATATTAGCTAAAACGCAAACTCAAAATTGTGACATTCAAGTGCACAGAGCCACTCTGCTGTAGATTTGAGTCAGCTGAATTTAAGTGACAATCTCTTTAAAAAATCACCATTTGTATGTTCACACTTGGTCTTAGGAAACAAAGTGAGAACATACCCTAACAAAAACGAGCTCTGCAATCAGGATCGTAGGAAAGGAGGACCCAGCAAGCGATCGAAGAAACTGATTAAATCTGACCAGTCTTCGCGGAGAATGGTCATTAAAGCTGATCTTGTTGTTGACTAAGTGAAAGAGAAAACTAAGTCCACACCAGAGACTCCGTGATTACTCAATGTTGATGCAGACCCGGGAATGATGCAGACCGGGTTCAAAAACGATGGATTGCTTAATTAGCTCGAGGTTTATTAAGTTAACAAATAACAAGCAATCGTGACCTGGAGGTGCAGAATCATGGAGACACGAGAGTTTCATGTCCCGCATTGAAGACAAGCTGCTCTCAACTAGAACGTTTACAGGCAAATGAACTCAAGCTGTTACCATCACACTACAGAGCGATTGAATGAATTCTAGCTCTGGTAACATAGCGGTGGAGTAAGTTAGGTGGCGAGAGAGCTCCACTGAGTGCTCTTGTATTGATGGGAGTAAACCCTGTGCATCGTTATGAATGCGATCCCATCACAAATACCAGTGTTTGAAGATACGGCAATTAGTGTAGGCAAGTCAGTGAGTGAGTCGTGCATGCAGTGCCAGGGCCAGCCCACGCGGAGGGGAACACGCGTTCCGAAGGACTTTCTGGCCTGCCCTGTAGGAGCTCTGATTGAGTTCAGTTGCGCTAAGGTAGAGGCAGGTTCAGTCTCGTACTGTAAGTAAGTCCTTGTTGGCACTGCGAGTCTCTGGTTGTAACGACATTGCGGTTATCGCATGAGACAATATATACATGGATCATGTAAATATTCAAACTGCACAGATGGTATCCCTCATGTGAGAATATCCGCAATGGTGGTACTAGTAACGACCCTGAGAGTATCCATTCAAGGACGGAACGGCACTGGCTCCAATAACAGGAATAACAGAAGTGGGGAAGGTATAATACTACTCCCAGTACAAGTAGAAATTGAAACTGTTAGCAGAAAGACAGACAGTAATGCAAACATTGGACCATATACCTACCCTGCTTGATGTCTTACATGCAGAAGTTACACTTGGCTGGTACACGGGAATAACATCAAAATCATAATGCTAACATGCAAAGTACTTTCTTTGAGGACGGACCATCTTTTGATGCTAACAGAGAAAATGAAAGGTACCACCCCGGATGGATATTATGTGAACTACCGGCCACGTCGACAGTCATTTATCTAGGTTCATGTGAGAATCAATTGAACCGCGTTGTCGATGATGACGATTGGCATTATGCTGATCATTTCAACAAGGCAACACTTGCAGAACTACGACATTATCAAGTGCACAGGCGAAAGAATCGTTGCATTGTAAAAACTCGGCATATTCATACATTAGGTGAAATAGTTCGAGCTGCTGAAACTAACGATCTCCTGACTGAAGGGAGGATTTCAAGAGTGGAAGAGGGTGCACCTCGTATGACACGCGTCAACCATGCGATCAGAAATTGCAAATAGGAATGGTCGTCACTGAGATCCGGATACTCATGTGTCAAACCAACCACCACACTACACGTGCTATATATCGATATGCATTACGAGTCAACATCCAAATTTCAAGCCACGCTGGAAGCGTTAACAGTACAAACAAGGGAAGGAAAACGATGACCCGAATAATACGGGATGAAATGAGCAGGATTGAAATGAGAAGGAAAACGGTGACTCGAGTATTTACGGGAGGAAATTGACCGATCAAAATTGAAACCCTGGTACACTATGATGAGGACCACCGATTGATGGTCGGTTCCAACCTGGATATCATACAAAGCGATTGCATATGGTCCTCACCGCAAACTTACCACTGAAGTAGCAAATCTTGTCTCGGAAATGATCAAATACAGGGTCACAAATCAAGTCAATGTCCTGTGAAGCTTCCTCTTCACCAGGGAGGAGATGATAAAGACCAAGAGAAAGGTCCAGACCAACACAGAGCTCCTCAAGGCGGCAGCAGAAGAAGCTCCAGAGAGCATTGAGCAAATTTGTGATCCAGAAAATACCGCCAGCTCGCTCGCTCAACGTCCTTGTTCATGAGCATGAACTTCTCTACATTTTCAATCCTGTTCCGAAAAAGTCGGATAAACTCCCACCCAAGCCACAGTCTAGATATCAACAAAAAGGTTGCAAACACTGACACAAAACGTACAAGAGATGGTGGTGGACTATCTAAACAAACAAACGCTTGCTGCGAACACGAAAGTTCACAGTGTTTCTTTAACTCTCAACCTCTCAATGAAAGCGCTATAGCCTGAGTGAGTTTCTGTCTCCACCACAACATGACGCTCGCTACCTACAAACACAAACTCCACATGAGGATGAGCGGCTCCAGAGCTGCGTTGAGTCGCCACACGCAACCACAGGGGTTAGGAGGCAAGGCAAAGCAGAACAAGACAACTACTACTGGCGCGGGGGGTGGGGGGGCGTCCGTCTCTACCTAAACACCGGTTAAGGTAGGCAGTGCGCAAGGCGCTTGGCACAAGTACCCGAGCGAAGGAAGAAGCTGGCAAAATAGGTAAATATAGTACTCCAGAGGACCCTCACTCCAGGCCCACCAGACACATCGCCACCGCAACGCTGGCTGGCTTTCCCACCACGGAAAAAAAGGAAAGCACTGCAAACCCAAACTCACTCACCTGTCTGGCAAAGTCTCATGGCACCGGCCAGCAACTCCACCGGTCACTCCATGCCGTGATTCTCCCCAGTCCCATTATGATGCTAATGGCAGTAGCAGGAGATTAATAAGTGTGATAGGAGCACGTTGCTCAGTAATATTACTGAGCGGTGGCAGGAGATTAATTATGTGAGACCCCCGACTGCCCGGCAAACGACTGTAAACGGCAGAATTTTCTTTACTGAGCATGGGCTGATGAGCAGTTCCGTTTGTACATGTACAGGCATGCAGACAGACCTGCCTGAATGGACTCCGAGCTTGCAAATCACTGATGAATTGCTGGAGGAACTCTGTCGATGAATGAATTGGAGGATGGATGATCAGGTGATGCGGTGGACTGTCTGTCTGTCCTCGATGCTTGCATGAGATCGGGCCTTGACTTGGGGGCGCCGGAGGAGATCCGCAGGCTTGCTTGCTTGCTTGTCTTCGTGGACTGTGTGCACAGGGCTTGGTGCCTGCATGCTGTGGCGATGGCGTTCCTTGCCTTTGACTACTCTTCCCCCATAGCGTCTGTGGCTTTGGCTTTGGGAAGCGCACCCTCACCGGCCTTTTTTTTTTCATTTTCGGTTCTTTTGTCTCTTCTTTCTTTCGTACTGCACAAAAATCGTCACAAGAAAGTGAGAAGAAAAGAGGAGGAGAAGAAAAGAGGAGGAGAAGAAAAGAGGAGGAAGACAAACGTACTCTAGCCTAAGGACCACTCATGGGGCCGCCTAGTTAGTAGAACTACCTTCAATAGGCTCTTCATTCATGCCAGCCTGTCTTAACTAGGGCTTGTTTGTATGACGGCGCTTGATGCAGTTGGTGGTTTATATAAAAAAAAATCGGGTTTTTAGAGCCTATATGAGCCCTTGACTTTAAAAACTCGATGAAATATGCTTGATTTTAATGTTAAAAATTTAGGGACAGTGAAAGAGTGATACACGATATGAACAAGATGTAGTTATCATACCTCTATAGTTAATTAAAAGGGAATTGGTTGATGGACAATAATGATTATCCTTTGTATAGTAATGGTGATTATAAATGCCAATTCAAGGGTGTAGAGAGGATAGATTCAAGGGTGTGGATGGACATAATAGATTAAAGGGTGTGGACATGATGGATTCAAGAGTGTGAACAGATTTTGACACCAAATTTTGGATGTAACTAGACTATAGTGGGTGAATTAACCCCTAAAGGACCAAGTGTCCTAACTAGGACATTTCAATATTCGGGTAGGTTCCCATAGTGTCAATTTCTAATTTTATTTTTTGAAATAAATTATGTGAATTCGGTATATCAATAAAAAAAAAGGGGATCTAATTTTTTTTTGATTCCGACTTCTTAAGTGGAAGCTATGGAGCAAAAGGGGTTTTTTTGGGGAGAATGGGCACTGCGGACAGGACTCAAAATAAACCTCAGAAATTATTATTTGTCATCTTTAACCGTAGGATCTTGTTATAGATTACCAAGAGAGTTCATGGTTAAATTTTCATAGAATTTGACCATACAGATTGCAAGATTATAGCGTTTGAAGTAAAAAGATGAAATTGCAGTTTTTTGGATATTTTTTGACCGTCTTTGAAGACATAGGAAAAATTGTTAAATTGGTCAAAAAGAATCTTAAATTTTATTTAAATGTTTGATTTGGTATTTTCTATCAAGAGGAAAAAATACATATTCCCAAAAAAATGAATAGAAAGATGTGAAAATGATGCTCAAAAACAGAAAAAACTGTGGTCCTTTAGGAGTTAAAGGGAGAAGGATGTACATGTTATAGTAATTCATATCTTCAAATTTCACATTCTAATTTGACTTTGGAAAACATTTTGCTAACTATACCAACCAAGACAATATAGAAGACAACAAAATTGAGATTGAGGGAGGTATACGAGGTTTCAACTAAAGATGTTATCTTCAATGGTAGGAGAGCATGGTGCTTTAAGAGATGTAGTCCGAGTGCATTTTTATTTTATTTTTTTAATCTTCAATAGTGGGTGTCTTTTTAGAGATGTAGTCCTAAAGCGCCCCCTACCCACCCCTTTTTTTTTCATACACTTATCCATTATTGACAAGTGAAAAAAACAATTAAAACTAGAAAATAAAGCAATTCAAAATAAATAAATAAGATATTAAGGGGTTTTGGGGGAATGGTGAAACAAACTTGAGATGTGAAAGGAAGTTGAAGATAAAGGTATTTTATGTTTGTTAAGGTTATACATGTTAACAATTTAAAGATTTAAAATTAGTTCATTTACTCCAAAATAAAGCTAGTAATAAGGTAAATTATTTAAAACATAGATTACATAAATTTAAATTTTCTTTTCTGACTCTTCGAACACATATAATATCTTAATCGCATTCACAAGAAAAAAAAATCAAATTCAAATACACTAAAAGAAATTTGAAAAAAAAAAAGAAAAAAAAAAAAGAAAAAAAAAAAACTCAAAGTACACATAATATTGTTGTTGTTTCTTACAAAATTAGTAATCGGATTTTGCATCAACCTTCAAATGCATTTGACATTGTCAATGTAGATAGATGATCAAGGAAATGATACATACATTTGTACATCGTACATGCAAAGAATTATTACAAACCTATCTACAATTAAGGGGAAGTAGCAAGTCAAGGTTGTTGTGAACTTATGAAAGTACAATTATGAGTTTTGGTTGTCATATGAAAAGATTATTGTCTATTAAGAAATTGTCAACTATTACCAATTTGAAACCTATTAGATTGTGAGGTGGATCTTATTGAATCCAAATATTTAAAACACCAAAACATTCAAAGCATAAAAACCTATAAACGTTTAAACATTTAAAACATTGAGATACATTCAAATTTAAACATTGAGTGTATCAAACTTTCAAACATAGAGACAAATGTCAAAACTTTCAAAAATAATAATTTTAAAAATAAGAATAATTCAAATATGCAAATATTAAAATGTCAAAAGGGCAAACATTCAAACATTGAAAATGCAAGAAGTTGAAAAATAAGAAATCGAACAATTTCAAACAATTAATTTAATTAAAATGAATTTAATTAACATGAATTTTAAGGATTTAAAATTTCAAAAATTCAAAAACAAATAAATTCAAGAATTCAAAAACTTCAAAAGAGTTCAATTAAAATTTCTAACAAAAATTATAAAAAGTCAATCATATGTATATTGAAAATATATTTAATACTAATTACTAATTTGGATAATCAAGATGTATACATATTAGAAGTATTTGAAAAGTTGATCATGGTTATTTAGTTTTTGTAACAAAAACAAAAAGTCATATTATGAAATTCAATAGCAAAGAATACCGGATCGTAGGGTTTAGTTTGCTAGCTCATGCCATCTATTAGGTGGTTGCCATAAGGAGATGCGAAAAGGCTCTTCAAAGGGATTGAGAATTGCATACAACCATTATGTTAGAGACGCGAAAAGACTCTTTGAAGGAACATAGAATTTCATACAACCATTATGTTGGAGATGCCAAAAGGCTCTTTGAAGAATAGAGAATTTTATAGAACCATTATGATGAAGATGCGGGACTAAACTCCTACAAACCTCTATTTAGATGCAAAAAAAATTTAGTACCCTAATTGTTATTAGCACAAGACAATGTTTGATTTGCCATATACTCTACTTTTGTCTTCTCGTTCTATCGTGTTGCTAACAAATCACCAAAGGAAAGTGAGATGAAAAGAGGAGGAAGAAAATCGTACTCTAGCCTAGGGACCATTCACAAGGCGAACCACCTAATAGAACTACCTTCAATAGACTCTTTATTCATGCTAGCATGTCTCAACTAGGGCTTGTTTGTATGACGACACTTGATGTTGGTGGTGTATATGTGAAAAAAAAATCGGGATTTTAGAGCTTGCATGAGGCCTTGATTTCGAAAAGTGGATGAAATATGTTTGCTTTTAATGTTGAAAATTTATGGACATTGAGAGTAATACACAATACGAACAAGATACATTGATGCCTCTATAGTCCTTCTATAGTTAATTCAACGAAGGACTTGGTTGATGGATAATAATTATCCTTTGTATAGTAATGGTGATCGGTTTATGGACTATATAAAGGGTGCTTATAACTGCCAATTCAAGGGTGTGGAGAGGATAGATTTAAGGGTGTGAAGAGGATAGATTCAAGGGTGTGGATATGATTGATTCAAAGGTGTGGATAAGATAGATTCAAGGATGTAGAAATGATAGATTCAAGGGTGTGGACAAGATAGATTCAAAGGTATGGACTTGATAGATTCAAGGGTGTGGACATGATAGATTCTAAGGTGTGAACATGATAGATTTTGAGAGCAAACCTTGGATGTGATTATACTATAGTGGGGTGAATTGAAGGGAGAAGGGTGTACATGTTCTTAGAACATTTCTACTAGTAATTGGTATCTTCAAACTTAACATTCGAATTTGACTTTAGAAAACTCTTTGCTAATCATACAAACCAAGACAACAAAATTGAGGTTGAGGCAAGTATACGAGGTCTCAATCGAAAAAATTAGCGATATTAATCATGAATGGTGGAAGTGCTTTTAGAGATGGAGTTCTAGAGCTTTTTTTAAAAGTTTTTACAATTATCCATTATCGACAAGTGAAAAAAAATTAAAGAATTAAAAATAAACAAAAGTAAAATCTTAAGTGGTTTTTGGAGGAATGGTGAAATGGACTTGATGGGTGAAAGGAAGTTGAAGAGAAAGGTGTTTTATGGTTGTTAAGTTTTATACATGTTAACATTTTTTAGTTTTTAAATTAGTTACTTCAAGATTAAGTTGTTTATAATTTATTTAGATTACATGAATTTGGATTTTCTTTTGCCACTTGTTCAGACACACATATGTTATTAATCACATTCACAAAAAATCTAAAATTCAAATGTACTAAAAAATGAATTTTTTTAAACTCGACATACACATAGTGTTGTTCTCATTTCTCACAAAATTGGTAATCTGATTTTGCGTCAACCTCCAAATGTCTTTGACATTGTTAGTGGAGATAGTTATCAAGGAAATGATACATATATTTATACATTGTACTTACAAAGAATTATAACAAACCTATATACATTTGAGGGAAAGTAGCAAGTCAAAGGTTTTTGTGAACTTATGAAGGTACTTAGAAAATTTGGTTGTCATGTGGAATGATTATTATATGATCAAGGAATTGTCAACTATTTCCGATGCTAGACAATAGAAAATTTGTTTGATTGCGAGGTGGATCTTAATGAGGCTCATGAAGAAGGTAATAAAGATTAAAAGATTATACAGAGGTCAAGGTTAAAACAAAATATTTCTAAAGTTTCAAATAAAAAGAACAAAAACTTCAATATTGAAACAATCATCATGTTTTATACATTTTAAAATAAAAAATCTATAATATTTCAATACACAAAACATCAAAACATTCAAAGCATAAACACCTGTAATCATTTAAAAAATTTAAACATAACAATTTAAACATTACATATATCAAAATTTCAAACATCGAGACATTAAACCTTTAAGAAAATCATTTGTTAATAATAAATGTATAATTCAAGTATACCAACATTTTTAAAAGTCAAGAGTGCAAACATTCAAACATTAAAAATCTTAAATACCAGGTCCAATTAAAATTTCAAATTTTTAATCCAAAGTTTATAAAATTTTCAAATTCAAAAAATCAAACATTTAATTATTTTTAAACAATAATTATTTTTTTATTTTTTTAAATCTTTAAAAATAAATAAATTACTAGGGCTTCGCTTCTCTCCGCACCACCACTGACGTAGTGAAAGACCATGAAATTGAATAAGACGTGAAAAGCTAAGTTACTTCACATAATGGTCTTTGAGGGTAGAATGGAACCGTCATGGGAATCGAAAAAGGGACAACCATCCTTTGAACTTATTTGATTAAAATCTCATTGTGAAACATAATAAGCATGACATAACTAGTTCTCCAATACAAATACGTTGTAAATTTGTTTCATTTACTTCTTTTATTCATTTAAAGCAAAACCTTGCATAAGTACTAGTTTTTTAGTAACTTAAAATATGTTAGTTTTTTCAAAGTCTTTGATTTTTTCCCATAATTACTAATTTAGGTAATCAAGATAAATATTATAAGTATTTGAAAAGGTACTCATAGGTTATTTAGTTTTTGGAAGAGAAACAAACTATAGTCATATTTTGAAATTCAATAGCAAGGAATATCGGATGACAAAGTTTGTTTTTCTAGCTCATGTCACCTCGTGGGCGGGTGCTTGAAAAGGAGACTTGAAAAGGAGACTCGAAAAAGGCTTCTTGAAGGAATAGAGAATTTCATACAACCTTTATATTGGAGGTGCTGGACCAAACTCCTACAGGCCCCTATTTAGATGCAAAAACAAATTTGGTACCCTAATTATTATCATCACATATAATGGCTCCGTTCTATTTGTCATATACCTTACTTTATCACAAGATCCCTTGTTGACCTTCCATCCCGACCTTTTTAAAAAAAAATATTGGATTATATTGTTGAATACAAAATTGGTTACATGATGAAAATTTAAACTTCAATATATACATGAAGATGCATATTGAACACTTGAAATCAACTTATTCATCATTTAAATAAATATGTAAATTAGTATGAAGTGTCGAAAAAATAACATAATGCAACCTAATATGATTTTAATATTGGATAGTATATGTCATACTATAATAAATAACAAGTGCATTTGTGTTATATATCAATATTTCGCAAAGCCACAACTTAAAGCATTTAATACTTGCTTTTAATTTCCATATGAAGAATATTTTAACCTTTATAAATCAAATTCTCCTAAGAACGTTTTGTCCCTCTCTATCATTGAAATGCACATGTAGAAATTCAATAACAACATTTCATATGCTGCAAGAATGACGCTATAATACCAAACCCGACCAGCTTTAATACTATAAATATTGGTAGGGGCCGATAGGTCTAAAATTCTTCATTCCTTCTAAGAGCCTTTTCGAGTCTCCTTTTCAAGTCTTCTTTCCGAGTCTTTTCAAGTCTTCTTTTGGAGTCTTTTCAAGTCTCCTTTTCGAAAAACCCCATAAGCTGGCACGAATTAGCAAACCAAACCCCGCCATCCGGTATTCTTTGCCATTGAATTTCCAAATACTTTTTTATTTTCTTAAAAAAATAAAATTACCCATGATTATATTTTCAAATACTTCTAATGTGTATCTTGATTATCTAAATTAGTAAATATGAGATTTTTTTGGAAAATTATTTTCAGAAAACTTCAAACTTTGTGAAAATTCTCCAAGATTCTCTTTTCCATCATACAAAATAGATTTTTTTAAATAGATACTTTCCTAAAGATTAGGGCCTCTTTTTAAATTATTATTTTTTGTCGATTATGATGACATATTAGTTACTTCTATTGACTCATAATCCTAGCATGTATTGTACAGTACATGTATTCTACCTTTTCAAATCAAGATCAATGAAATATTGGTGTAAAATAAGAATTTTTAAAGAAAAACCATGGATACATAATATGGACTCTGGTATACATTCTTGCCCTGATGTGAGAACCATCTTTCTAGAGTCCATGTAATATCTTGTAATTTCTTATGTAATATGGCTATTTTATTAAAGTGAAATATGGAAGTTTGAAAACAAAGAAAGAGACAAAGAAGATTCAAAGAAGTTCATAATACCATATTTGAAGGCAAGGTCAGAAAAAGATAATTAGAGAAGCCCAGTTTTTTAGGAAATTATTTTTCAAAAAACAAAAAATAAAAATCTATGGTGGAAAGGATTTTTTAGAGAATGTCCACATAATCTTAGAGAATATTTGCATCATTTCGGCAAAAATAATAAATATTGGGCATGAACTGCCGACTTTGCCTTTTGGATATGGTAGAGGATTTGAAAAATGAAGATAACAAAAGATTCAAAGGAGACAAAAAAGACAAAATATGTGGTATAAAATTCGTTGTTTGTTTCTCATACGAAGTTTGTTTCCAAATTTCTTTGTAACACAATTGTCACTAGAAAAAATGCACGAAATGAGATAAAAATTTGGAATCAAATTGGTACCAAGTTGCACAAAAAATATCTTTGTAGTGCACTAAATAATTTTCTACAAGGGTAGGTTGGCATTCTGTAGAATTAAAAATGTTATGATGATAAGATAATGCAAGATTAAAGATATCATGTTGATATGGTAGTTGATAAATATACTAATGTATTCAAAATATTAACTTTTAATAGAATTGACTACCGTACTTGCACAATAGCTTCAACAAAAAAGAGTTATAAAAATAGATGCCAAAAAATTGGGAATTTTTTTCAAAAAATGAATTGTAAGGGGACAAATGAGTTTAAGAGAATATTTGTTTTGCCGGAATCTATTTTAAGGAATAGTTGAATATTGGGCAGAAAGGTGCAAAAGCTACTATAGAGGTTCAACATTGTTATTTTAATTTGTTCCAAAATTCTATGAATTTTAAAAGCTTTGGGAAGCTTGAGAAATGCAAATGAAGGTAGTTCTTGTTTGAATGAAAATACACTTTCATAGTCATGATATGAACATTGGAAGTTTAAGAAACGGGAACATAAAATAAAGTAGTGTTGATTTTCGACTATTTCTATATGAAAAGTATTTAAAAAAAATCCAAACCTTCTTTCCCTACCTTTAGCTCTATGAGAATGTAAATTTCATCAATTTGGAGTGATAATTGTTTAATAGTAATACTCTTTATGAAGAGTGCATATTTTTTAACACATTTTGTATAGAGGTGTCTTGCACTTTGTATGGTCACACTTTACATATTAATTTTAACTTAAATGATACAAAGTAATTAGTATGTACAAATATACAAGTAAGATACATGCAATATACGTAAGATATGTAAGATACATGCAATGACTACATGGAAAATTATATATTGCCTCATATGCTCATCGAGGTGGCTACAATTTAGATTTTGGATTGCATGTGTTATATTGAATTGAATAGCATTGGTGTTTGTGTTACGAATTGAATTCCGAAAAAGGTTGGTAGCATTAAAAGACCTATCAATCACCCTAGTATGTTGTATGCAATCCATTATCGGACATAGACACCACGTGCAACTTAAAATTGTGTTGTTATGGTGCTACATGACAGCATCTCAATGTTGAATGACATCGAGAAATCGGTTTTTTGAAAATGGCCTTTTGTTTATGCATAGTAATAGAAATGAAGAATTTCAAGAGTACAACTAGTTACGACTTTCCATATCTAAAGATTTGCAAAAATTCATACTAAAATAAAACTTAGAAATATAATTGGAAGTTGATGTATAAACAAAAGTTGTAAATTTTACTACATCCATACAATTAGGTTTATAAGTTATGTCACCATAAAAAATATATAATTTTCAAAACCGAGTTCAAAACTTGAAATTCAGTATTCTTTCTAAATTTGATCAAAATCAAAGTATTGACAAATGTTAAGTGATTTTTTATAAAATGGATGTTGAAACACGACACTCCTAATGGTGCTCAAAAAAATAATTACACTGCAAAATTCTATGGCAAGATAGCTTCATGCTTGTGTTATCCGATTAGAAAGGAGATGATTATGCCTCATTTCATGTTGTAGTGATTCAACAAAAATTTCAAAGATTTTAGTCTAAATGTGCTCTTGAAAAACTAAACTCATAAAATTAAGCAATCAAAAAATCTTCAAAAATCACTACACTTAGAGTATTACATTTCAACCAATCACAACAAATTTCATCCACAGATTGTCAATATCTTATTTGCAATTGAATTGTAAAATAATTTTGAATTTCAAGTTTCAAATTTTATACAAAAATATTGGTCATAGCAATCGCAGATCTAATTGTATGGATAGAATTTAAAATTTGTAATGAACAACGTTTATTTATACATCAAGTTCAAAATATCGCTTTTAGTTGCATTTCATAATGCATCTTCGCAAAACTGCCGAATTAGGAGAGGGGTGAGGACGTTTACGGGCTAACGAGTGTAGTTATTTCCTGGCTCATGGCTGGTTTCAAGAGCTTGTTGTCGATTAATTCTATGATGGGAAACTTTGCAATGATCTGTAACCTCATGCAGGTACAGTAACAGAGGTTTCTTTCAACTCGGTCTTACGCTTTAACAGGCAATTCACAGTACCTTAGTACCATAGCAGGTTCGTAAAAAATAAAAATGAAAAATGAAAAACGTAAATAACTGGAAATTACGAGGACAAAAAAATGAAAATAGAATTAAATTTTTTAGCTATATATTTTTTTTCTAAGCCATTTTGGGTCAATATAGACCATATTTTTGCTTAAAATCAAAAACCAATCAATTCTATTTTTGGCAGATATTTTTCCAAAAAAATTTAAATATTGGTTTGTAGGGTGACGACCTTGCTATGGTACTATGGTATGGCCGAAGGTCAAGAGTCCATTGAATTCCTCCAATTAAGATTGCAAGAAAGTTAAAAATTGACCTCTTGGGTTTCACACTAGAGGCCAAAGTCCAAAGGCCGTTGCCCTCCAAAGTGCCTATATGGTAATACTTTTTGTGAGTTTTGGCGCCAATCCAAAAGACTCTTCAAGGAGAATTGGGTTGACCAAGATTAGAAACCTAATTCTCCTTCTAAAGTCCGTCATTTTTGTTTTGAGAAAAGCCAATCATAATTTGAAAATTTGTGTATTTCATTATATATATTTTTAGCCCTAGACTCTTAGCATGAATTGCGTTTGGATTGCGACAAGATCTCTATATAGTGTGAACGGGCTCTGAAGTGAACATACCTAAAACTATCCAAGATCCAATACCACACCCTTTTATCGACCCCACTCAATTCTACCGCATTTTTAGTGAACACTAACTAAAGGCGGCTTTTTATTGAGCATCTCCACCTTTCGAAACTGAACGTTCCAATCCTATTTGTACTACATCCAAATCAGGGAGGTTCAAGCTAGGATTTCGCTTTTCTGATGAGCCAAACTTAAAATGTAGATCAAAAAGGCATTTGTACGTGGAGGGTTTTCTAAGTTTTTGAAATTTCTTAATGACTTGTCCTGTTAAAGATTTGATTGTGAGTCATCGCTCCCCAACTTTCCATATCAAACCCGGAAATAAGCATGGAAAGCATTGAAAGGTGCATTCTTGGAAAATTCCTATGAGTCAGAGTTTTCGATCTAAACTTTGAGGTCCCCAATAGAAAACCACCCTAAATGCAATAAGTGACATGTAGAATTGGGTGTAAATATAGCGGTTTTAGAAATACTTTAATGAATGACAATGAGAAGTCACAACGTGACGATTAAGCAATTAAAACAACTTAGGAAGGAATTTAGCACGGCAATCAAATAGATTTTTTGGGTGTAAATGGGTCAATTTAAGGTAACTTCTCTATAATCAACAATAGGTTGATTTAGAATGATTATAGAGCAATTTTTGGGATGTTCGTGCCCCCCTCCTCCAAGGCAATTTTGTATTTTTATAGCAGACCACATTGAAAATTCACAGTAATTACAAATTTTATTGAAAAAAACTAATTTCATTTGGATTGAACTCTACTAAGATTTTTATCTTTCCCTCATAAATTTGTGACACACTTGGTATGTCCTCCAAGATGCTCAAATTGCTTGTAATAGATACTTCCACCTTACTTCTATTTTGTTCTAATGAAACAAAGTTACTTTCACCTAGCCAAAAGTATTACTTGAGTAATCAATAAATGCCTTAGACTAAAAAAAACAGAAGCAATGACCGGGTCAAGGGAATGGGGCTGGCCGGCCGGCGGGGAGGTGGAAATGAATTCCGAGCAACAGACATTCATGTTTTAGCTTACAAAGTTGTCTGTTGGGGATGGCATCATGAGAGCCTCTTGTGCATCATGTGGTGATCGATGTATAAGTTAGCACATGTAAGTAGCCTGTTTAGTTGTTCACATGGAGCTTACTCCCATATTCCCCTATATGTACCTTTAACCCTTAAAGGGCTGATGGGGATAGTAGATACATTGGCGTATATTTGACATTTGTTGTAAATAGAAAGTTTCAAATTGAGACCCCCAATAGCTCATTACAACCATATCGACATGAATTTTAACTTCACTTCTTATCTTAAACCCATAGGAGATGTGGAACCATGTGAAAATTCAATGGAATATTGTTGTATGATACTGGTTGGAGAGGACTCTTTAGACCTTTAAAGGTTAATTTACCACACTATCAACCCAATCAACGATGGGAATTCTAATTTTAAACCTTCACTCAATGCTTGTTGGTGAATGTTCCCTCCAAGGGAGCCATGCCCGAATCCCCCCGAAGTTAATGCAAGCACTATTTATCCATGGGCTTCATTTTTTGTAATTTTCATTTTGCGCACCTTAGGGACTTTTTTTTGGCATTTTTGTTTTGCATAGTTGGGGCCTACATCTCTGAATTTGTTTCGAGGACCCTCTCAAGAATATTAAACTCTTGGAAGAGGCGGATATTTTTAAAGGTGGGCCCCAATATGTATGAAATAGGGGGCAGGTTTTGTCCTCTTGCATTCACGTCAAGGGGGGGGATTTAGAATCGGAGGTGCTTACCAATTTATTTTTTATTAGTTGGTGAAATGTTGTCAGAAAGAAAAAAAAAATTGTAGAATGAGCTAAATTTGAACCCAAACACTCCGTCCTTAATTGCCAAAACATTCATCTATATGGACATATTTTGATCTTATAAGGGAGAGACCACAAAAACGCTTCATTTTTTTGGGAGTTACACGACTAGATAGTAAAACTAATCTGGAAGAGTAAATTTAGGATAAGACTAAGGGAGAGACTATGTGACTAGTTGTTTGCTTCACTAGTGCCACGAGTTGGGAAAACGAAAAGAATCCATGGTGCTTACTACGGAGGAGTATTCACCCAAAATATCTCCACCCTACACTCCACAAACTGTCATAATAGAGACAGTGGTAAAGTGGTACAACTCATCACTTCTTTTCCATTTTATTGAAATTATATCAAATCATTCTATGTGATTATAACAAAGGGGTGATGAGATGGCTAGATAGTAAAAACAATCTGTAAAAGTAAATCTAGGGTAAATACTAAGGGAGAAACTACGTCACTAGTTGCTTGTTTCACTAGTGCCATAAGTTGGGAAAATGAAAAAAATCCATAGTACTCACTACCCCGGAGTATTTAGCCAAAATATCTCCCTCCTACACTACACAAACAGTCACAATAGAGTCACAACGGTAAAGTGGTACAACTCGTCATCTCTTTCTTTTTTACTAAAATTAGATGAAATCACTCTATTTCATTATAAGCGAGGGGTGATATGATGAGATGGCTACATAGTTAAAAAAATCCGTAAAAGTAAATCTAGGGTAAATACTAAGGGAGAGACTACTTGACTAGTTGCTTGCTTCACTAGTGCCACGAGTTGGGAAAATGAAAAGAATCCATGGTGCTCACTACCACGGAGTATTCACCCAAAATATCTCCACCCTACACTCCACAAACCGTCATAATAGAGATAGTGGTAAAGTCGTACGACTCGTCACTTCTTCTTTTTTGTATTAAAATTAGATCAAATCACTCTATGTGATTATAAGGAAGGGGTGATATGATGAGATGGCTAGATAGTAAAAACAATTCGTAAAATCAAATCTAGGGTAAATACTGAGGGAGAGACTAGTTGCTTGTTTCACTAGAGCCATAAGCTGGGAAAATAAAAAAAATCCATGGTGCTCACTACCACGGAGTATTCACCCAGAATACATCCCCCATACACTCCATAAACTGTCACAATAGAGACAACAATAAAGTGGTATGCGTGCGACCCGTCACTTCTTTTATGTACTCAAATTAAATCAAATCACTCTATGTGATTATAACGGAGGGGTGATATGATGAGATGGATAGATAGTAAAACCAATCCATAAAAGTAAATCTAGGGTAAATACTAAGGGAGAGACTACTTGACTAGTTGCTTTCTTCAGTAGTCCACGAGTTGCATGGGAAAATGAAAAAAAATCCATGGTGCTCACTACCACGGAATATTCACCCAAAATACCTCCTCCCTACACTCCACAAACAGTTACAATAGAGACAATGGTAAAGTGGTACACATGCGACCCGTCACTTCTATTTTTTACTCGAATGAGATCAAATCACTCTATGTCATTATGAGGGAGGGGCGGTGTGATCAGATGGCTAGATAGTAAAACCAATCCGTAAAAGTAAATCTAGGGTAAATACTAAGGGAGAGACTACTTGACTAGTTGCTTGCTTCACTAGTGCCACAAGTTGGGAAAATGAAAAATCCATGGTGCTCACTATTACGGAGTATTTAGCCAAAATATCTCCCCCCTACACTACACAAGCTATTACAATAGAGACAACGGTAAAGTGGTACGCATGCCACCCGTCACTTCTTCTTTTACTGGAATTAGATCAAATCATTCTATGTCATTATGAAGGAGGGGTGGTATGATAAGATGGCTAGATAGTAAAACCAATCCGTAAAAGTAATTCTGAGGTAAATACTAAGGGAGAGACTACGTGACTAGTCGCTTGTTTCACTAGTGCCACAAGTTGGGAAAATGAAAAAAATCCATGGTGCTCATTACCACGATGTATTCAGCCAAAATATCTCCACCCTAGACTCTACAAACAAATGACAATAGAAACAACCGTAAAGTGGTAGGCATGCGACCCGCCACTTCCTCGTTGTGCTGAGATTAGATCAAACTAGTTTTGTCATTATAAGGGAGGGGTAATACGATCAGTAGAACATGAGTGGACAAGTCATACGTGTTCTAGACTTTACAACTGTCTCTAATGACTACAAATTGTTGACTCCTAAAAACCCAATTAACCATTTTATAGTCTCTTAAAATGAAGTATTTTTAATTTATTTACTAATATATAGAATTGTTTTCTAATAGGAAAATATGTTCAACCCAATTTGAATGATGTTAATTAGAGTAGAAAACTCTACTTGAGCAAGTTTGTCAAAGTGGAATACATCAACTGATCAACATTGTTATATTGTTCTAAAAAAAATTACTTTTGAAAAGTAATGATGTTTTTTATATTTTTTTTTGAGTAGCAAGTTCCTAGAAAGCCGTACAAGATACGAATTGGCAAGAAATATTGATTTTTTAGTAAATGAAATTGCTGAAAATGTCTTTAAAATTTGATATAGTATTGCCATATTTTCGTTGAATGCACGTACTTTTGGATGACCAAATGTTTCTTTTTCCATATTCTAAACACTTCATTCATATTATTGAATGTAATTGCTTCATCACTCTACTAAAATTTTCTTTGTGTACTGTTAAAAAAACTAAATTAAAAACTCGACACTTAACCCTAGCAACCATTTTATAATGGATGCCTCATTTCAAGTGCCAACAAACATTTTTTACAAAATTATAATTCTTTTGTGTAAAATAAAATGAATTATCTTTGTGCTTGCATATGGAAAATCAAAAGTGCTAATATAAAAAAATATTATGATGAAAAGAACATAAAATATTCAATATTCTCCGAGTCTTAAGATAATTATTGTCAGGAGAAAGTAATAATGTTTCCATCATCAAATCTTTTGGTTTTTTTTAACTAATCCATGAAAGACATAATTTGAATTAATCATAAAAATCTCATATGGTAAGCATATTTTGGTGAATTTTCAAAGCCAAATTTCCTCATAGCTCTTTTGAACCTAATCTTAATACGTTATGTAAAGTAAACAGTAAAAATAAAAGCACTATTTGTGTGAAATCTTAACATTATCAACTTTACAAATTCACATACTACATTGAATTTTCCAACCCAAAATGGTATTATGAGTACTTTGACCGGTTGCCTGGTCAACGCACCATATAGTCTGCCGAGGGGTGGGGTAGCTCAAGTGCCAAGCAATGGACTCCTCTAGCTAAGATGGATGGGGTGAGTCAACAAGACATCATAGTGGAAAAATAATGCATGAATAGACAAAATGGGTACGTGCAAAAAATGGCAGCACACGAGGGAACGCCAAATCGGGGTCTTAAAAGTACCATACACCATAAAACAATACTAAAAACCTCATACAATCATAATACTACTAATGGGAGTCTAATAGAGCACTATTGAGGGCAAATGGGTGAAAATGCACCCCCAAATCACAATGGCAGCACAAAAGCCCAAGTAAAAATGCCAAAAAATCACCACAATAGTCCTAAGTCACATCAATTGCTCATGGGTTCCAAGTACTAAAAAATGAATCAATTTTGGTGGTAGAAATGGTCAAATAGAGGGAATTTGCACCTCTATTTAAAATGACAGCACAAACATGAGTCTAGAAATTGCTCTAAAAAGGCCAAAATTGTCTTAATTCTCATTAATTTCCCATGGGTACCAAGTGCACCAAATGGGGTTAAATTTGAGAGTAGAATTAGGCCAGGGAAGGGAAATTGCTCCTTCTCCTAAAATGGCAGCACAAACAATCATCTAGAAGTGAACATAAAAGGGGCTAAGAGCAGGCCCAACAACATCCTCTTTTCACTCACCAACGCTATTTTTGATTGATAAAGTGCCTCATATAGTTTGGAGTTTGATATTTCTACACCAAATATTGTCCACATCAAGCACTTTGTCCTACTCTGTGACAAGACCATGCTCCCACTTTATGAAGTTAACTTTAGTAAACTTATTCTCCATCATTATGATTGTTTCAAGTTGTGACAAAAGTAATAGTTTAAAATTGATTGATGACCTCTATTCTAGGCACACTTGGTGTTTGTTGCTGGGGAGGTTCCTAATTCTTCTACACCACCTTGGATGTGGACTTGGTGCACACTGACGAACTGCTGGGCTTGCTCTAAGTGCATCAAATCCATTCCCATTACCCATGGGTACTATATACCCCCAAAATGGGGTTAAATTAGGCAATAAAATTGAGTAAATGGAGGGAAATTGCTCCTCCACTCAAATGGCAGCACACAAAATTGCCTAAAAATTGGCCTAAAAGCATGAAAATTGCCCCGATTCACCTCAATTCTTCCTAAGTACTTTAGTACTTTAAAATGGGCTTGAAGTGGACAATTGACACCTCCAAATGCCATAAACCCACACTAAACCAAAAATCACCGCATACTCACATGACCCAAATGAGCATCAAAACTTCCCCAAATTGGAATTATCTTGAGCAACAAGTCCCACAACACCGAATTTCACAATTGCCCACAAAATCATGAAAAAATGCAAGGAGGATTGGAGGATTTTGGGCAACGCTTCCGCGTCTTGCCCAAAAGAACCTAATTTCCAACCCTATTTTTCCTTCCAAATGTGAGTTTGGCCTGGTGAAAATTGGGCAACGCTTCCGCACTATACCATTCACCAGGCTAAACATTTCCACAACACCACACAAGTTCCAAAGAACAATTCTCACACACCATCTACTAACCAAAAATCAAGAAGTTCATGAAGTATACACGCAAAAATTGGGCAACAAAAATTACCGATTTATGTCATACGAAGTCTCCCTAACTATTCTAAGCATTCACGAGTATCCATATTCTAATACAAAACATAAAATTAGAGAGGGAGGAGGTAGGGGGGTGTTCCCTCCCTAATATCACCATGACCTCTTCTGTAATATCACCAAGGACAGAAGGGAAATTTGTAGGTCGGCAACTCCTTGCTGTGACTGGTGATCGCGTTCGTTGTTGAATTCTCATCATAGTGCGCCTGCTTCCCCGCGGCCGTGATCGCCTTCGTCGCTGGAGTCTCGTCTACTACCCCGATCTGTCGTGGTTGTCGGCCCCAATGCCTTGGCCGCTGATGCTGACCCTCCGATGGCGCATTGCTTGTACACGGACCCTGCGTCCGAGTTGCTGGCCCGTTTCTGCGTCGTGATGAAGCTGCTGGCTGCACTCGCGATGGACGGGATCTTATCAATGGCCTTGGTTCTGTTGCTCTTTGTTGTCACCCTGGCCGCCTTCACGATGTTCCTACCATGTCTTGGTGTGTTCATGATCTCTTGTTCCAACAGCTCCGCCGCCTCGCACCGGTTCCACATCGTTGCTCTGCCGCTCGCTCCGCTTCTCACATCGCCTTCGCCATGCTGCAACTGACCGCCAACGAAGAGGACAACGGAGTGACGAGCACAACGTTGCTATTGAAGGTCGCCGCGGAATCAAGCGCGCTTCTTCATAGCTGCCTTCGTGATTCAAAACTACTATCTTCCCCACTCTAATGGCACAAAAAACTAGATTGGTCTTTCACGATAGGGGTGGGTTTGAAACTTCCACCCCAAAGCTTCATCCATCAACACCACTCTCATCCAAACGAAAACATCCATCTATTCTACCCCAACTCTATACCAACTAAACTCCCAATTTACTCCTAGTTTACCGAGGGTAATTTTTACCCAAAAGATAGAACTTGGACTTTACTCATAGAGTAGTGTCCAAATTCCACGAAGGTGTCTTAAAAATACTCCTACTAAAATAATAGGCAAAATAGTACAAACACTCAAAAGCCCACAATTAAAAGGTCAAAAAATGCTACTCAGCTAAAATTACCCAGAAAATTAGGGACAATGGAAAAGGCAACCAAAACCAAATGGAAAGTACTTGCAAAACACCAATAAGTCTAATCAGCTAAAATGCTGCAGTTAGACAAGGAAATAGGAGAAAAAATAACCAAACCTCACGGTAAAGGTTTACAGCGATTTGTGGACCGGTACAACGGTTTACAGGTATACATGTTCATTTAACCTCAAATCACATTTTGGTTACACCAATATTCTAATATAATTATAAAATTACCAATTTCCACAATTTTTTTGCAATTTCTTAAAAAATACTGGTAGTGTAAAAACTATATTAAATTTCTTTTTTCCCTTCTATATATAACCTTATAGATTATATTTTTCAGAATATGATTCATTGAAGTTGTCATTTTTAAGCCTTAAATCCTTTGTCCTTTAGAAGTTAAAATGTAACCATTCCTTATATAAATAATACTAATGTGGCCCTTTCCCTTTTTCTTGAGATTTCCTTGTGGTTTCGCTATGCTTTTACTTTATATTTTATTTTAAGAAAAGATTATCCATGAATAATCTAATTCAATTTATGGTGATAATATTCAATTAAAAATCCATAATTTCCACATCGTAGGTTCAAAAGCTACAGAAAGACTTTCATGCGCCCCTTCTCGTCCAAAGCTTTTCAACAATACCAAGAATGCGGCCGATGGGCGCACAATCCGGGCGATCTCAACGCAACATACAAAACAAAGAAAACTACACTAAATAATTAAATTAGGTTGCTTGAGAAATTAGGTTGCCTTACTCCAAGAAAGTTACTTCGCAAGACATCAAAGTTAGTAGATATTTCTACAAATATTTCCATTTGTACACATGGAGGTTCATGAGTCCCAATTACAACAATATCTAATTCAAAAGTAATGCATTCTTGTACATTAACAATAAATATTTCTATAGTGTCAAATGTCAAGAAATTAGTAAGGGACAACCTAATTTCACTATTTAGTATACCTTTTTAAACCCCTAAACGCCACAACGTCTAGTTTCTAGACAACTAACAGAATCTAACTCGCCCTACATTCTCATCAATGTTTGGATGAAAGTCATCCAATTTTTGGAACTACTTCACCAAGTTGTTGTCCTATCCAATGGTTGGATTTGGTGATACTTGAGTATCATATTTTCTAAAATTACAAATATTCAAGTATGTCAAGTTGTTAACCAAGCCAAAATTGCATTGACTGTAGTTCAAAAGTGGCCTTGCAAAACTGAAGTCATAGATTTAAAGAACACAAAAATTATAAAGAATCACCACGTTAAGAGTATCGCGTTGGAAATCCATTCCAACAAATTTTACTCAAAAAATATTAAAAATTTGTGTGTAATCAAATTTGAAAGGTATTTTTAATTTTGACTTTCAAATTTTATAATTAAATAATGGTGATAATATTGGTGAATTAAACCGTGTGGATGGAATCTAAAATTCACAATCTAGAACTTTCATTTGTATGTCGATTCCAAAATATTTTTCCAAATAGTACTTTATGATTTTTCTCAAATTTTCAATTCTAGAGATACCGTGGTCCCGACCGTGGTACGTTTAGGGGTTAATAGTAGGATTACAGTAATTGTAATGGCATCAATAATAATAATTTTGAAAAATTGGAAATTTTGAAAATCAAAAGTGATTGAGTACTTTCACTTATTGACCAATTACTAGTGGTTTGAGCAAGTCATGATAACAAATGGAGTCATGGGTCTCTCATGAATGAGAGCATAAGTTCGACATGCAAATAGTACTTAAGCTAACACTAACTGACTGTGGCATCAAAACACTCTAGTAAATAGCTGTGTCCCATGTGTTTTTATGTCTTACAATCATTCCGTGCATTTCAATAGCATCCATGTATGGTACCGGTAGTACTTCCGTGGGCCACCAAAAATATAATTACTTTTCTAGCCTAAAATTCGCAAGTACATATACTCATAATCGTCACTAATAACAATTGAGCATAGCTGTTTTTGTTATTAGTCATAAATTGATTTTATTGAGTCTTATTGGCAATTGAAAGAGGATTCTAACACACTTTAGTATGCATTATTTGGACATCGTATAAATAAGTTATGAATTTTCAAAGTATTATCTATAGTTGTATTCAAAATCAACCCTAGGTTTTTATAAGCTCTCATGATTTGATTGTTGTCAACATCTAGGTTTTAGTGCCACTTTGGATTCAAATGTAGGGTCAAAATACAATTGTTGATTTTTTTCAAATTATTGTTCAATTTTGAAGGAGGTGTAACTTGTGACATTCATTTTAGTGATGAAGCTATTTAAATTCATGAGTTTGTACAATATAGATGGAACATCATTTATTTGTCCGTATTCCTAAGTGTAATTCTACCAAATTCAAGTCATGGTGTTATTTTTAAATATTTATATTTGCAAATCATGAAACATCAATAATGAAATAAAATAAAAAATAGTCTAAATAAATTTAAACATCTTGACAATAGGCTGTCTCTTGCAATGTTTGGTGAAGTTGATTTTTTATTTGGGTCATTATTCAAAGCTATAAAAAACAAAATCATTATACACTAAATGCGAATGAATGGAGCATCTAGACTTCATTGTACCATAGGGAGGTGACAAAGTTGGTAGATAGCATTTCTAAAGATAAAATGTCAATTTTTTGGGAAAACGTTTTTCATAAAACAAATTATGGTAGTTTAGAGGTACCCAACTGCCGCCTCTCTCTTGGTTTGATGGCTTGTTTGCCTACCTTTCCGTGGGACGGGGGCTAACCCCCTTTGTATTTTTCTCTTTGCGTAACACAATGAGCACTCACAGTCTTTGACAGAAAGGAAAAAAAAATTATGTAAAAAAGAGAATCTTGCAAAATGTTTGTGAATATTCACTATGTCGAACCTTAATTTTTGAAAGAAAAATAAAATAGCGCATAAGAGCCGACCATGCCCTCAACCAATGATATTGTAAAAATTTCAATTAATTTCTAAACAATAAATACAGATAGTTGATAAGCTTTTAAAAATCATGGTGTGTAGCCCTTATTTAGCCCTTGCTTTCCCTAAATTGGGATTTTGGTGTTTGAACAAAGGGCTGAATTGTTTTTCTTTTATCTCAATAGTCACTAAATCCTCTTTAGCCCCTTGTTGTTTTTGAGGTCTTTTTCCATTATATATATATATATTCAAAGTCAAATACTTGTAAGATGAATTTTTAGGGAGTGAACTTCTTTTAGTGTGTATGTACTCATGAGAATGTATATAGGGATATTATTAACCCCTAAATGTACGAGGGTGTCCTTAGAATTGAGGGTGTCCCTGGAATTGACAATTTGAGAAAAATCATCATAAACTACTATTGAAAAGAATATTTTGGAACTGATATACAAATGAAACTTCTAGATTTTGAATTTTAGATTCCATCCGTACGGTGCGATTCACTAATACTATCACCAAAATTCAATTATAAAATTTGAAAGTTAAAATTAAAAATTCCTTCTAAATTCAATTCAAAACAATATTTTAATATTTTTTGAGTAAAATTTGTTGGAATGAATTTGAAATGAGATACTCTTAAACGTGGTGATTCTTTGAAATATTTGTGTTTCTTAAATCTATGACCTCATTTTTGCAAGGCCACTTTTGAACTACAGTCAATGCAATTTTGGCTTGGTCAACAACTTGACATACTTCTACATTTGTAATTTTACAAAAATATGTACCTCATGTATCACTAAATTGGACCATTAGATAGGACAACAACTTAGTGAAGCATCTCCAAAAAATTGGATGACTTTCATTCAAGCATTGATGAGAACATAGGGTGGGTTTGAATCTGTTAGACGTCCAGAAACTAGACGCTGTGACGTTTAGGGGTTAACCGCTAAGTGTTGTTAATTTTTTTTGGTTTTTAAAACATCATTGCTTTTGAAGTTTTATAGGTTTAAATATAAATGAGGTATAGAAATGTCAATTGTACAATCTTGTAGTGTACGTGTTGTAGATGACGTGAATCAAATTTGAAGTCATTTGGCCACATAGATTGCAAGATAATAATGTTTTAGTATTGAAAATGGATGTTGAAATTTTCCTAGCAACACATTGGAGTTGGAATTCTATTTCTTTAGAAACTTACTCAAATGAAAAAACTTTAAACTATAAAATGATTCAAATTCATCATATAAACACATTTAACACCCAATTCCCTAATTTTGCACTTGGCCAAGTGCACTCATTCCATGAGCAAATTTGGCTTTAAAAAAATTTGTTTGAAAAATTCTTTAAAAGACAGCGATTTTTGTCTTTCTACAATCCCTTACGTTGTAAAAAAACTACTTATTTATTTATTTTGTATTCTTATTTTTATCTTTTATCTTTTATCTTTATCTTTATATTATATTATATTTTCTTTTATCTTGTTTTTTTTTCTAGTCTTCTTTCTTGTCTTCCTTCTTTTTCTTCTAGTCTTCCTCTTGTCTTCCCTTTTTTTTTTCTTTACCTTGCCATTTCTGGAGTTTAAACGTTGAAAAAATTTAAAAATAAATAAAAATCAGGGAGCCGATGGCTGAATCCAAGACAAGCCCCACAAAAAAATTAATTAATTAAAAAAATTAAAAAAAAAAATAAAAAAATTGCTTCCACTTTTTCCAGGCAGAGAAGGTCCGCGCGCGCAGACCCTACTTTAATTTTAACCCTCCCTCCCTCCCTCCTCTCCTTTCCTTTTTTTTCCCTCTATCCTACATAAACCCTCCCTCCCTCCTCTCCTTTCCTTTTTTTTCCACTCTATCCTACATAAACCCTCCCTCACTCTCCCTCCCTCACTCTTCCTCCCTCTTCCTCCTTTATATTGAGGAGAAGGGAGAAAGGAGAGAGGGAGAAGGACAAGAGAGGAAAAGGGGAGGAAGGAGAGTGAGGGAGGGTTTATATAGGGGAGAGGAGGGAGTGAAGGGGGGAGGCTGAAAATTAGAGTAGGGTCCGCGCGCGCGGACCCTCTCTCCCCGGAAAAAGCGGAAGCAAAAAAATAAAATAAAAATAAAATAAAATAAAATAAAATAAAAAAATAAAAAAATAGGCCTGTATTGGATTCAGCCGTCAGCTGCTCCCTGATTTTTTTTTTTCAATTTTTTTTTTAACGTTTAAACTCCAGAAATGGCAAAGTGAAGAAAAAAAAAAAGGAAGACAAGAGGAAGACTAGAAGAAAAAGAGGAAGACTAGAAGAAAAAGAAGAAGACTAGAAGAAAAAGAAGAAGGAAGACAAAAGGAAGACAAGACAAGATAAAAGAAAAGAAAAGAAAAGATAAAGATAAGGATAAAATAAAAGATAAATATGAGAATACAAAATGAATTGAAAAATTGTTTTTTTACAATGTAAGGGATTGTAGAAAGACAAAAATGGCTGTTTTTAGAGAATTTTTCAAACATTTGTTTTTAATGCGCTTGGGGGCCAAGTGCATGATTATATGGCCAAGTGCAAAATTAGCGAATTGGGTGTTATTTATATAGTTTTTTTAATTTTTAAATAAATATCTTGATACGTCCAAAAATGGTTTTAAAATGTAAAAAAGTAGCCCAAAAAGTGATCCATTAGACCCAAAAAGAAAAAAGTGTCCAAAATTGTCCTTTACCCTAAAACGAATCCAAAACATTCAAAAAAGCTTGGATTTTCATGAAAAAATCACTATATTAACTAGACTTCAAGAGGAATCTAATCCTACAATGTTTATTGAAAATGAAAATTTGATGAAGGAGAAACAAGCCCTCAAAGTTGCAGCCATCAAAATACACTTTGGTGAACTAAAATTGAACCCCACGTACTAAAATGATTTCCAAAATATTCATTTCATCTTAAATTGATTTGAGAAATTTATCACAAACTAAAAGAGTAAAGACATCTATCCCAACGAGTTTTATTGATTCAAATTCGGACATTGAATGAAACTTGAATCAAATACCAGAGGGAAATAAACAAAAATAAAATAACATATGAGTTATATTAGATTCTAACTTGGATTGTTTTCCATTAAAGTGTGAATAAAATAATATGTGTAGTAATATTGAAGAATAAAAATCAATATCTAAATCAAACATTAATGTATTTTCATATTAATCCAAAGAGATATAAATTTTCATTATTTGAAATGTTTTCATAATATAAATAATTAAATAATGTTAGTACAACACATATGCAACATGACATGAAGATGCAGTGATTAACTTTTCACAATTTATATGACAACACATATTTGGATTTATTGTGGACTTTGCCAACTTAGAGGAGCCATAACTTTGACGTAAAATGTTCACTTCTTTCCAAAAAAGTAAAGTAGAAGTTGATAACTTGTCAAAAGGTGATGTAAAGTGCGAGGTAATTGTAGGAGTGTTTTCATGACATGTAAAGACAATGTTATTTTGTCGTGTTCAACTTTATGTTGTCGTGAAGTTTGAAAATTAAACAATGTTGGGTAGTTGCATGGTACAGTGTGCCATTTTGGTGACCAAAAGAACGTGCATGCAATGCCCATTCTGCATTTTTGTCAAAATCACTCTTTTTCAAAACACATTAAAACTCATTGGCGATGTTTTATTCTATTTCTTTTTGACAAATGGTGAAATTGATGTATATAAAATTTAATGATACATTTTTTTTGGGTCTAAAGGCTTTATATTAAGAAATACGAACTTTCGAAAGTACCCTTTTAAACAAAAATCACTACGAACATGATGAAAGTTCAATGATGAGTATTGTGCATGATTTATAGTTTTTTGCAGATTCAACTTAAAGCTAGTATGTAATATCTTATATAGATTACTACAATGATTTTAAATTTATCCAAATCTTCTTTTACATACTTAAAATGCCTACATGCTACAAGATGTCTATATTAAATAAAACTGCAATATATAAAATATTCCTAAACCAAAAATTGCAGAAAGAATTACAATAAGTGAAATTCTATATACACAAGCAGTTTGAAGTTTAAATTACAAAAATAGCATTACAGATAGTGTGCATTTGTCAAAAACAATGCATTGTGACAGCATCAAAATGCACAAGGTTCATTAATTTAGCAACTTATTTTTAAAAACTGAACATCATATTCGTATTTTACGGTATAGATATTCTTTACTTTTTAATAGTCCTAAAAGATTTTACCCATCCCATAATCTTATACTGAGTTTAAAAGGTCAAAAAATGGTCCAAAACTACAAATGTGAGTGAAAAAGTGGGACACCGTAGTGTGCAACCACCCTAATGTGCTTGAAGTTATTTGCATGAGAATATTTTTATCGTTTTAGAAAGATTCAAATGTTTATATTAAACCATGATGTGTGATAAAGTAAACTAAACAACTAAAATGATATAGAAGACGCTTTGTAATCATGCTTTGCCTTATATCATGATGGCGGGGTTGGATATTGTATTTCATGGCTATGCATAGCTATCTTTGTTGTTTCAAAGGTGTATGTGTCGACCATCTGATTTTCCATGGACTCACAAATTTCTCATTGTAGATTTCTTTCACTCCATCTTTTTCGACTTCCCAAGTGCTTTGTACGATCTATATTTGTTACAAAATTTTAGTAGCATATGTTTCTTCATTACTAATATCTCATAGTGTATGAATTTGTTATTCTAGCACCTTATGTTATATGAGTATTATATCCATAGGTTGATTTGATAGACACTATGTCTTATATTTTTCAAAGGTTGTAACTAGCACTACTTTTTAACTTTGTTACATACTTTACCTTGTAGAAAAGGAAAGAACATAATTTTAAAGGTAACACCATCCACGCAAACCACTGCGGCGTTTGAATTATGTTTACATTTTTGGAACGATTACAAGGGCAAGTAACGCCTATTCCATGGATCCCCCCATAACACACATTCATCCAACATGTTTTTTCATTCGTCATGTAGTAGTTTACGCTGGGATAATTCCCTCGGAATCGGGAGTTATCCTATACGTACAACATTGAAATAACAATATGATGGTCAGTGACGACCTTAACCTTTAAACGGCCTTGAAGCGCTTTGCAGTTGTATAGTATATTCCGTATTTGATGGTATTTGATCAAAATAACAATGACCAAACACTTTTCAGTACAAAGCAAAATTGGTAATCATGATAATATGTATTTAACAATATATCACAATTCACATAGCAAATCACAATTGAACAATTATAAGGCTAAACACACGTTGTAAAGAGGGACCCCAAGGGCCTTTTACGAGTTAAAATACAAGATGATGGAGAGAGGTACCCAAAAGGTGTTGCCGGGGTACCCAAGAGGTTGGCGATTCGGTTCGAGCCGTAAAATCACCACTCTACCTAATAGAAACTCCCCGACAACGGGTTATCAAAGCAACTCATCATTTTTTTCGCAGATTGCAAAGTAACTCGTGTGCATAGAAAAAAAAACAAACAAACGGCTAGTCACGTAGTCTCTACCTTAGTATTTACCCTAAGTTTACTTTTACAGCTTGTTCATCCTGTTCAGCCATGTAACTCTTTAAAAATGAAGTGTTTTAGTAGTCTCTCCCATGGTGGGAGAGAAACAACAAACAAAATGATATGTCATAGTTTAAAGTAGGGACACCCATTCCCGTGACTGCACCTATTCCCGTCTACATACAGGACACCTGAATCCGAGTGTTTCTGATCATGGGTGGTTGTGGCTTGAGAACATATTTAGGGTGTTTCTCCAAGTCACAAGCGTTTCTTCAAGTCACGGAATCAGGGCCATTTAGACACAGTCAAATGTGCAAACCAATTTCTGACTTTGATTATCGAGAACGTACACAAATTTTACAATAACATGACTTTGTTGATACATTCTAGATTAATATCTAATTGCCTTTCCCCTGGTATAATCGCTTTTCATAGTGCTCATTCAGAAGTATGAAAATCAGCTTAAAGTCACGGGAGTGGGTGTCCCTACCTTAGGTGTCCCCGGCCTCGCCGGCCCTGGCGGGGTTGGTGTGTATTTGTATCTTGTGTCTTTTTCTTTTGCAATGAAGGGTTCTCCTTTGTTTGTGTCAAAAAAATAAAATAAAATGATATGTCATAAGTAGTGGTTATGCCAGATATTGGATTGCATGCAACATACTGCCATGAATAGCACAATCTGGTAAATCGTAAACACACACCTACTACTCACCAAAGGAAGCAAGCAAGTTGACTCCTATTTGGAAAAGATGGTCGCCTCAAGCTTCTAAAGCCACTTTCAAATTGTTATTGTTTTGTATTTTTAAACATATTTTTCACAAGTGTAACTGTTAATAGAAAACATATCATTAGAAAATATTGAGATCAGAGGTACTTTTAGACAAACTTACAAAATTTCAGAAAATAGAAAAATATGAAGAAGTACATTTCAAATAAAATAATATAAAGTACAAGATATTTACAATTTTATTGAGTATATTCTAAACCTACGCACAGTAAGTTGCATGTCATGTACTTTTTAAAAAGGTAAAAAGAAACGGCGTCAAGATGAATTTTCTTGCAGATCTAGAGAACGCGCAGTTCATGACGGAGAATACCAATAGTGCAGTCACCACCTTGGCTGTGCACCAGTGAATTTTTTTTGTGCTAAGTGGCTAAAATTAAAATAAAATTTGATGCTACTTTTTCGAGGGAAATAGCCACCACTTTTTAGCCAAATAGCTTCTCTCAATATGGTGAAAGTAGCCAATGTATACTATGTACACTATGGTGAAAGTACACTAGCAGAAAAGGTGGCGCTCCTCACGGAGCACAAGGAGAGATAAAGACATTTCCACATGGGATTTTCATATGGGAAGTGGGGCAAAATTCCCACAATTGTAACTTTCATGGGATGATTGTAGTGTATTTTTGATCTCGGAAAGTTACAATTGTGGGAAATTTGTCTGCGTTTCCCATATGGAAAACTTGTTTTTATCTCCCTGTGGAGATGCCCAGGCAAAATCACTGTGTATGCGTGGAATTGGGCACCACATGCCTGGGCAACTCCCTCGACAATGCCACCTTTTCTACTAGTGGTAGTCAATGTATATAGTATTAGAGTTACCTGCAAAGTCTGTAAAAGAGGGGTGACTGGACCAAAGTTTGTGAAAACTATGGTTGAGAACTCAATAAAAGTAAACATGTCAGTTGCTCTTAAAAAACTAGAGGTGTGAAGTTTCAAGGCTCCAAAAACGGTGCCCAAAAACTTTAAACCCTCGGTTTTCTTAATCCAACCAATTTTAGTTAATTCACGGAGCCCCAAGCTTTGACTTCAACTATGATGTCCCCGAATTAGCTTTATGCTCCTGCCAAATCCAAATCAATGCTTATGTCTCCACCACCAGCTCATCCGGCGCATGCTCTGTTTTTTGCTAATTAATGAACCTCACTCAATTTACATTTCCCAAAATTTCAATAAAACTAAGGCTGTAAGTGGCATCGAGTTTGCGGAAAACTCTATTTGGTTACAAATGTTTTGAGGAATCTAGAATACTTCGCCAAAATTTGCTATCAAATCTTCACATCAATGACAATTCTGCTAAAGAGGCTGAAATTCCTCACCGTCACCGCTGTGCACACAGTGTACCGAGTGAACCTGGACTCCGGTGGGAGAACGAAATGAACCATGTTGACAGGGGAGCCACTGTACAGTACAGTAGGTCTGATTTTAGAGAAGGACCTGCGTCATGTGGCGCCTGGAATCATCCTCTACGTGCGTTGGTTCCTCCACATGAATAAATAATGTTCTTCAGCCCCCATTTAGCCTCCCCCCCAGAGTGGCCACAATAGCACCGCCGAGCCGAGCCTGCAGATCCATCGGAGTTCGAACCGCCAGCGTTTCATCCATCTGTTTTTAGATCCCCCTTTTACCTTTACTTGATTCCGCAGTCTCCTTTCAGTGCTGTACAATCTCCAGTGAATCTCACCTCGCGCTATTTCTCCCACTTTCTAGCCAAATGGCTGAGCCACTTCTCCTATTGCTTTTCATTTTCGAAATCAATAGTAATAAAGTAGTTGCAACCCATTCTCATAATTAACGTACGGTGTTGAATAAACTGTCCGTGAATGGTAAGAGCATCCGCACCCATGCCCTCCCAGAGTCTCTCACACTCAAGAAGTAGATGAAAACTGCCAAGGGCCCTTCAAAAATACCTCTTGACTCTCAATTCTAGCGTGTTAGAAATTGGGCCTTCAAATCACTATTTAGTTGACTATATCCTCACATTCTACTTGTGATTGGTTCATTGACTATTTGATGCGCACTTTTGATATGTGAGGGGCGTGCAAGGGTGGGGGAGTGTGAGTGCAAGGGCCCTTCGAATGTAGATGAATAATTTCAGCGAGTTAGTCCTTGCGTGCATGGGTGGGAATGCTCTAAGAGCATCCGCACCCATGCACGCTAAAGTTGACTTGCTAAAGTTGACTCCCTAAAATTATTCATCTCCATTTGAAGAACTCTTGAACTTAGAGCAGTTCCACCGCAGCCCTCTTAGAGTCTCTCACAATCCATAACTAGATGAAGAGTGTCAAGGGCCCTTCCAAAATGCCTCTTGACTCTCAATCTTAGCATGTCAAGAAATGGCCCTTCAAATCACTATTTAGTTGACTATATCTCCACATTCTAGTTGTGATTGGTCCATTGACTATTTGATGTGCACTTTTGATGTGTGAGGGACGTGCAAGGGTGGGGGAGTGTAAGTGCAAGGGCTCTTCAAATGTAAATGAATAATTTCATCGAGTCATCTCTAGCGTGTAGGAGTGGGGATGCTCTTACACTCCCCTACCCTTGATCGCCCCTCAAGTACCAAAACTGCACATTAGATAGTTCAATCACAAGTAGAATGTAGGATGTAGAACTAAACTTAGATTTGAAAACCATTTCTTAACACGCTAGGATTGAGGGTCAAGAGGCGTTTTTGAAGGGTCCTAGATGACACGAACCGATTGCACTAGCCAAGAAATTCAACAGGATGGCATGGCGCCACAATGGGACTTCTAGATATCAGTAACATTCAAGTATGAATGAATAATCCTTTTCCCTTTTCATTTTCGAAATATAATAATAAATTACTTGCAATCCATTCTCATAACGTACAGTGTTGAATAATCGGTCCGTGCGTGGTAACTTCGGGAAGGGTTTTCGCCTGATGCTCGGGTGACACTCGAACCAATTGCACGGGGTACTTCTGAACATTAGTAGCCTCCACGAAATTCAACAGGATGTATTGACAAAAAGTAACATTCAAGTATGATTCTGTATATGCATGCGAAGTTATATGCATGAATTTAGAACCAGCTGCAGTTAAGAATAGCCGAGAAAAGCTGCAATGACAGAGTGATCAGGTAAATCCTGCGTTTACAACACTGATCCCGGCGTACATTGACTTCCTTAACTTCCAACATCACTGTTGGTATTTCACTCCCGGTTCCTGACGAGTTCGATCACAGTTAAGTTCCGCTTAAGTTTCCTACATTAGCTAGCGTTCGTAAACAACGATGCTCAGCTCCAGGAACAGAGGAACCGACACCCTGGTCCAGAGAGTTAGCTAGTACCTAGACCATAGATTCTTCGCATTCTCGTTTACAATGGTTTGGGATGGGTATGTCGAGAATGGAGTAAGTTAATAGATCAGGTTCAGATCGATTCGCTGTTTGCAAGAACAAGAAGAGGGGATCGATGGGGTCCGAATCTTAACTCTGATTAGCGTTGCCTCTCTTCTTGCTCTCTCTTTTTTCTCGGTTCTTGGCCGGACCTTGTTGTATTTGTTTCTGTCTCGCAGTAAAGGTTTTCTTCATTTGTGCCAAAAGAAAAGAAGGTAGAGGGATCGATGGGTTCAGACGACAGCAGGAGGTTGAAGATAGGCATGTCAGGGGCGCCGCCCCGGAGGTGGCCGTCGCCGCTACTCGCAGAGGAGCTCTCACTGGAAACACTGCAAGACACAACGTATGTGCGGCTGATGCATCAGGAACATGTTGCAATCAGTCTGTGCGACGCCGAAGGCTTTGAAGTCAGCCCCAAAGGCACGAGATCCGAGAAGGCGTGGAGCTGGTTGAAGCGGAAGCCGGAGCCGGTACAGGTGCCGGTGGTGATGACCAAGTCCAAGTCGACGCACAACATGTGGCCGTGGCTGGGCAAGCCTCCCGGCGATGAGTTTCAGTTCGATCCCTCCAAACGTTGGCCGCAGGGATGGTGATCCTTCTTCAGTTTAGAAACTCATTCATTGATCAATTCATTTGTGACTCAATAAGTTAAGCAGCATACTTATAAGTTCAGTTAGTGTACATAAGAAGCAGGCCACTTTGGGAAAGAAAAAATCCCCCCCGCGCTTGCCTTCATTACTTACCTTTTTAATCCATTCAACATTCATTTTGTGATGACAAGGACAAGATCATCATTAGGAGTAGTACGTCCTGTGGGTGTGAACTCTCTTTAATTTTAATTTTCTGGCTATGGCTGAGCTTTCGAAAACCATTTTGCCAATTCACTGACCAACTGGAAGGTTTATCAATGGTGGCTTTGTGTACTGGAAAGTTTTCTTCTTTTCAAACGTTGGCCGCAGGGATTGTGACTTCCAATGCTATTTCTACTTCTTCAGTTTAGGAATTCATTCATATCAGTTCATTCAGGCTGGGTGACTCAATAAGTTAAGCAGCATACTTATAAGTTAGTGTACATCAGAAGCAGGCCACTTTGGGAAAGAAAAATTCCCCCCGCGCTTGCCTAGTTGCCTACATTTAACATTCATTTTGTGATGACGAGGACAAGATAATCATTAGGAGTGGTACTTTGAGTGTTCTCTTTAATTTTAATTTGCTGGCTATGGCTTTACTTTCGATAGAGATGTAACCATTTTGCCAATATTGCAGGGGCTTTTGCATGAGGTGGGATTTTACCGTGTTTCTCCTGTTGTGGGATTTTGCCCAACAATCAAATAGTGCATGTGTAAAAACTGGGCTTGCTAGGAATTTGGTTGCAGATTATTTTGCACTCTGACGCTGCTGTTCACCTGCCATCACCATCTCAGTTAGAGTGGCCATTTGCTTTTGCAGTCTCTGGCAGCTTGAGTGCGTCTATTTGTTTTTTCATTAGTACAGTTGGAGTTGGATCAAAATCCAGGGTAGCACTTGCTATCTGCGCAAGTGCATGTGGTGTAGTTACTAGAACTTCCTTCAATAGGGCTGACTTAGGACCAGAGTTTCTATTCTTGTTCGTTCGAAAGTGATTGCATCCACTCTTCCATCAGAAAAATATATTATAAAGAAGTTCTTAAAGTGCTCTCCTTGTTGACCAGAAACTCAATACTATATTATGGAGTTCAACGATTCATTAGATTTAGACTGTAGAATATTACCCAACGTTATGCCAGAAGCTGTTTTAAGATGTACTCCATGAGCTATGAAACTCTCGCCGGGGCTTGATGGTCTCTGTTGTGGTGGCTTTGTATTTTCTCTCTTGCAATTGATTTCCTTCAATTTGTGCCTAAAAAAAACTCTGTCCGTGGCTCTTTACTCTTGGTTCATTGGGATGTTTCTTTCTTTCAACGGAATAACTCGTCCTGTTGTTTAAAAAAGAAGAAGAAAACAAGCCAATTCTACCTTAATGTTGTTGATGTGAGAATAGCTTATCAGATTTGAAGGAAAAGCTGTTCCATCTCTCCACTAGGTTTGCACACTACACATTCACGGTCACATCACCCTTAGGACATCCTCAATCCAGACTTCTACAAAGTGCCTCAGTAAATGCATCAAGAAGTGCCTGTTGTTGGGCCTCCAATGTTTTGATGGGAAGAGTGTCAACACTACAACACTTTCAGAGAGAGTAACGCGGGCTATAGGCCCGAATGAACTAAGGGTTCTGTTGGGAATAGTGATACTAAATACGCCACCAGACCTACAAAGCGCACAACGCTTTCAATGTAAGCATGGAGATATGAAAAGCACGCTATGAAAATATGGAATTCATCAACAAACCTTTGGTATTTTTCTCCCTCTGCAAGTGACTTGAAACCATTTTTTTCGGGATAATGTACTTTTGGAAGATGAATGAACTATTTTGAGGTTCATAAGGACATTGTCATAGCAATAAAAGGTGGAAAACAAGGCTTAGGAAGGAAGGAAAAAATGCCGTGGTAAAACTAATTGTGTTACAACATCGTCACCCCACGAATGTCACACTGACTTGCAATATCTTGTTTGACGTGGTTGGTATTTCAAAATTGTGTCCCTCATGTCACTCTCCACCTTTGATCACGCCATAAGGCCGGTGCACAATGTGCACACCTAATGCACAATGTGTAGACGAAAATTAGAGGCTGATTTAGTAAATCGTATTGTGCACTAAATATGGGTCACCTTTTTCACTTCCCTGAACCTACTTACAATATCAATATTTGGTTGGAAGATGGATTAAAGATGCTCTAATGAAGAGACAACAAATAAACTATGCAAATCACATATGTACAAGGTCCAATTCTGAGGCCTTCACCTCATGCCAGTAAACACAATCCAATGCAAGAACTACACATTCCACAAGAAAGGGAAGGAAAAGACAAAGGAAAAAATCATAAACAAAACTTGCAAGGGAGAATCAATTCAAAACCTACCTTAGTTTGACCTACAAAGTGAAAGAGTGCTTTTCTGCATAAGGTCTTTTGTCGTTTTGTACATTGATGAGCGATAGAAGGAAACAAATGTAACAAAAAATTGTAGAGTGGATGACATTCCTTTAGCTACTCAAAAGTGCTCAAAAGTACTACGGTCAACCCCAATCTTTACAATAGTTAGAACCAACTTCTATGGGTTTGAGAAGTTATCCATGGTAGTAGGCAAGAAGAAGGGAAAAGTTGTCAAAAGGATATCAACATAAGTAACATAGAAATATTTCTATGAAAAGACATGTTTTTTTATTTTAAAGAGCACCATCACCATCGCAAAGTCCACATGACACATTCCTTTCTATGTATAAAAGGAGTTCCTAGTGAGTTCAACAATTAAGTTATACTATCACCTTTCAAGCACTTGATATGTGTGTCATCAAGTCTTATCCTTTTGAATGTCAAGATTTCCTTAAAAATTCTACAAAAGTCATATTATGTTCTATTTCATACCTTGCCGCAAAGTGGTACACACTTCCATGGACTTGCATAAGGTGAAACATGAACAAATTCAATTGGTTAGGAAGAAGTTGCCATGAAGTTGAAGGTTTGAGAACCCTCTATACTTCATGACAACTTCTCCACTTTTTCTCAAAAGCTCACTTGAAATGTGGTCACTTGAAGTCACTAAAAACTTATTTTCTAGTCAGATACTTCATCCAAGGAAGTTAGACCTTAGGTTGCCCTTTCTTTGCCCATTGTCATTGCCGTCGTGGTGGCTATGTAGTGTACTTTACTTTCTTGCAATTGAGTTTCTTCAACCAAAAAACAAAAGTACCCCGTTGGATATTGATTGCATTGGGTTGTTTTTTTGAGCTTGATTGATGCACAATCTCCTTTCCCAACTCGATTGATAGACCTATGTATGGTGCAAGCTTCAATCCCATCCCCGGGGGGTGCACTCTATATTATGTTTGACAATCATGTGCGTTCATGACTCCCTCTAAAACCCCTTGTATACGAGGGCTTATATGTCTAAAAACCTTTGTATTAAGATCTATTCCGTCCTAAGTGAATGTTTAATGTAAGCATTCATCAATATTTTATAGCTCTAAATATGTTTATTGTATGTATACGTAATACGGCAACATTTGTTCAAATTAATACCACTTTTGTGCACTCACATATACTTGTATGTATTTAGTACAATGCACCCCCGATCCCATCCCGACATGTTTACTTACAGCCTTCGCACTGCAAGTTCCAAATTAGTCAGCAACATTACAAGAAAACTGGACCCCTCAAGAGGCTGCCTCGCTTCATTATTTTGAAGTTACTAGTTAGAACAACCAAAGCTTACCACAACAATCATTACCTGGCTTTGGGGCAATGGGCAGCATGAGGCTAAAATATAATCTATGGTGCATGTATTTTTTTAGCTCTCGGCAGGGTGATCATGATTAGTTGTGGGGTCTACGTGGAACTCAATTTGGAGTTCACGATGGAGTTCTTCGGCGCCATTTTGTACAGTCTTGGTTGTGCCAGTTTTGCATTTGAATTTTGATCATTCTTGATCATTCCTGCCCTTGATCATTCTTGGCTTGAAATTTGTGAAGTTCTTGAGTTTGCATTTGTGCTTGCGCTTGATTTGAAATTGCGTTGCCGTTGTTTTATGTCATGGCATTCAAAGAGGTGACAAACTTGCCTTCTTATAAAGCTCAAGCTACTCTTGATTTCAAGTATGCTCCTGTCATTCAGAGAGGAAAATTCCTACATGAACAAGCATCGAAATCAACTTTTCCACATAGGAGAGAGGCTGGTCATAAGAATCTAGACTTATGGCTTGATGGATCCTTGTATCCACGAAATCCAGCAATAGGAAAGCATCCTAGACTAAATTGTTTGAAAGACCTGTTAGAGTTCTTGGGAGAGGGTGAAGATGGTTTGCTTGGCTATGTGAAGAGTCTTGAAGCTAATTGCAATAACAGTCTTCAAATCCAACAATATGTCATCGAAATTTTGCATCTAAAAGACTGTGTTTCAAATTTACGATGTCAAGTTGATAGTCAAGAGATGCAGTTGCATGAGATTCCGCGATTAGAGAAACAAATTGCATGCCTGGAAGATTTTAGGAGTATGAGCAATGATCAACTGCACAACTTGCAAAGCCTATTGAGTCAAGAGCAGTTGAGTCACAAAACTCATGTTGATAGTCTTGTACAAGCTCATTCAGAAGCATTGCAGTCAATTTGGGGAGAGCTTGCGAAAACCAAAGCCTCTCTGAAGAGAATGGTTGACAAATTTTCTAGATTGCAGAAAACTCCTCTTGGATATCGAAGTCAAGTTAGAAAGCGGAGAGATCTTTCAACCTTGTCACAAACTGGAGGTCACGCCAAGGCTTTGAAGCGGCTCACTCGCACGCTTGTAGGACCAGAGACTGTTAGAATTATACAGGAGAGGAATATTGTGGAAGGACGATCTGGGCGGTTACATGGAGATGAGGCATCGCAAGTTCAAAGCGGTAGAGTTTTTGCGAGCATATTGTCACAAAAAGAGGTGGAAACAATTTTGAATGAACCAAAGTTGAGTAAGCAGGGTGTGCGACTTGCAAATCAGTACATGCAAAAAATTGGAGAGAAGATGCGGCCTGAACACATATTGGAGATATGCGATCGGAATGCCATCACGCACAATGGATATAGTGCCTTATACAAGCGATTCAATGGGGCGGTTAAGACAGCAGGTCAAGGACTTCGTGTTTCTGCGTTGCCAAATCCGCACCAACTCTAACTATTGCGAAGAGAAATGAATGACAATCTTGAGGACTTAATTGGCCAGCATTCTCATATTGACAACACACTCGTCATCTCATTGGCAAAAGGATCTTCAAAGTTAAAGACAACATCCAAGATTGAATTGAATTCGAAGAACACATTCTTCACAGACATCGAAAAAGTGCAGCAAACGATGGTCAAGCTCTACGGCATTACACCAGAAGGTACTTTAAAATTTGAATTCAATTTGTCTCGATTGGTATCACTTGTTTGAATTGATTCTTTCACTTTTTGGATTGATATCGTTTCTTGTGTCAAATTGAGGGTTTATTGACACCTCACAGAGTCACAGTCTCAAATAACCAATAATAAATTTATTCTTGCTTGGGCTGCATATGACGTTGCTTTGGTGTTCAATATGCAGAAGTGCAAGGTGATCCTCTTATCTTTGTTCTTAAGCTAGATGAAGCTGAGATTATCCATGCTCAAAAACTGGAGAGAGTATCAATCACATTAATGAACCGGGCCCTAGATCCTTCAATTTTGCCTGGTAGTCCTAAGTACTTTTCAGTCCAATGTGAGAGGGATGTGTGGCCGGTAGCCAGCTTTCAAGTGGCCAAAGAATCGCATGAAGTGTTGGACTGGGTTTTCAATCAAACAGGAATTTCTAAACTGATTGCAGCTCAGGAAAACGGACAACTCTTACAAGTGCCAGGAATAGGGGACTTCAAAATTGAATGGCATCTTGCTGGGGATATGAAATCCATCAAATGCATGTATGGCTTAAAGCATGGTGCAAATACTAAACACGCATGCATCTATTGTCTGCAAGAACGGACAAAACCACTAGTAACTAGTGTTGATGAAGCTCGGCAGTTACTAAGCAAACGGTCATGCTCGTGGGATGGGGGACTATTCTCAAGATCAGTACATTCAAAACCTGTATTGGGTGCAAGGGGACTCGGGCGATGGAAGCCAGTTCTTCCTATTCCGATAGACAGGGTTCACATTTGCACGTTGCATGCAATGAATCGGATTGTTGAAAAGATCTTTCACCTTCATTTTATGTTCATATGGACCATAAGAGATAAAAAAGTGCAGATACAAGCAATTGAGGATATGCAGAGAGTTCTTTCTGCCACTGGAGCTCATGGAGGGAATGTGTTAATCTTTAAGGATGCAGACTTGTCAGGCAAAAGTAATGACGTGCCAAACAAGCCAAGTCTTTCTGGAGCTCACTGCTCCAAGATCTTCCTAAAAAGCACACTACCAGGGGGGTCAGAGAAGGTATGGATGGACATTGTCGATGCTACAAAGAATTTCATGAACGGTGGAACTGATAAGAGAAACCAGCTTATGATGTGGGAAGCTCTTGATGAATTGCGAGTATATTTTACAAAGCTCACCCTAACTGATGATCAAAGGCATGACTTCAAATCAAAAGTTGAAAACTGGGGTCGGTTGTTTCAGTTGTGTTTTGGTGAACACCACGTGACACAATATATGGTGAGCATTCTAACGTACTAAGTTAATTTTTCAACATGATCTTCAACATGCAACTTAGACTTGCATTGGCTACTTGTGTTGGTGCCAGTTATATGAAAACATTGAAAGCTAAATTTTCTAAGAGTTGGTTCCCTCTTTTTATCATATGTTGGTTGCAGCATGTACTTGTGAGACATTGTCCGTGGTTTATTGATCAGTGGGGATCATTATCAATTTGGTCATGTCAAGCTATGGAGAAGTCACACCATGAGGCAAAGGCGGCTTATCAAAGACACACACAACATTCAGGCGCATATGGCAAAAGTGCCCTCCTGCAAACATTCGAACATTGGTACAGCATAATTGGCCACCGTTTACGGAACAAAGATGTGTTAGATAATGAACTAGTGGTCAATACAGATGAAATTGAAGGTGAAATACAAGCTAGGCGTGAAAGGTACTTTGCTTCTAGTGCTGCTGCACATTGGGCTGAATGGAGGACCACCTGCACCCGGATAGGATCTCGTTGGATACCAAACCTACCTTCAGAGGGCAACGACAACCAAAACTACCATGACACAAACAACCTCTAAAGATTTCAGTTTAGTGGCACTACTTCAATTTTGTATCTCAATCCGAATTCGTTTTGGTGGCACTAACTCCGCTGCTGTATGGTTCTTCTCATAGCGTCTGTTCACCTGCAAAACACAACAACACCTGATCAATTGAATTTGAAATTGATATAGCAACTAATTTGATTCAATGAGGTAGAGTTCTATATTAGCAAAGTTGATAGCATTCATACCTTTAAGGGTGCTTTAAAATCCTCGATTATGTAGAAGTTGAAATCTTCCAAATCAGTCAATCCGAGAGTGAATGTGAGCTCTTGTCGGACATTTGAGAGCAACCAATCTTGTCCTGCTTCAATCACGCCTTGTACAGTGCCAAATTCATATTGAAGTTCAATAATGTTTACAGGACCAACTTGATCAATGAGAATCCATTTTCCCGATATAAATCTTTGCCGATTATATTGAAAATTGGTATATAAAGTGGATCGGCTAATGTGGAAACGGAAGACTATTGATTTATGATCCACTTCACATTTGATCTTGTCCATTCCATGAATGACTTTACTATCCCAGCCATTGTCCATGAGTGAAGCTAGCAACCCCTTCGATACATTCTTAAAGACAAATAAAGTTGGTGTTCGGTGAATGCTCGATGCGACTGCAAATAAGTCCACCATTACTGGGACAAGTAAAAACCATTGTAGATGGGTCTGTCTGCTCTCCATATCATGTTTCATGGAAAACTGGAAGTCAGCTCGCATACGTGCTCTAAACGCTTCAGTGGTATACATATCAGGCAAAGGCCAACTTGGATCGTTGAATGCAGGAAGTGGAATAGGTTCCAAACGTCCATATTTCTGATTTCCCACCCGAGGATAATACATGGCATTGTAATAAAACAAACTATCATGGAGCAGTTCTTTGTGAGATCGTCCATTTCTTGATGGTTCTCCAATATCCGCGTGTAGAACATAGAGAACACCAGTAAGGCTTGACGGATGAACCCAATCCTCATAAATTGAAGGATACAAGTCTACAAAATGATGCACTGCTAAGTTAGTATAGGACTAAGGATAGAATTGAACTGATAATGACCATTTGCTTTCAAAAATGCACATGCAAAGAATGTAACTTACAATTGCATCCTCTTAACGTAGGCAGTTGCTCCGCAGGATCAAGCTCCAATTGCCGATACTGATAAGCATGTTGTACCAACACTTCAGAAATGACAACAGAACCGTTAAGAGAAACACTGAATCGGAACTGAAGAATCTTGGCTTTCCATGCTCCATCTATATTTGAAGAACCTCCGTGTTTCATTGTATCGTTGGCGTGGCCGCCTCTCTTCCCAGACATCAATGTTATCCACCCATTCACTTCAAATCGTTGCGGTATGAACTCTCCGTTCTTGTCAATTTGGTTGTAAAGAACTACAGAGGAAACAGTAGGCCTAGGCGCCCTCATTTTTTTATTATCAACAGTCGGGAAGGCCGTTGGAAACGCCGTCTTCCACCTGCTGCGATGTCGTCGAACCGGATGCAGTGAGCTCCTCAATCTCTGATTTCTAGCGTTGGATGTGGCCCAAGATCTTGGCCGCTTCCCTGGACATCGGTTCTAACGAGTCTCTGTCTCCGCTCTCCATTCCAAATTCGAAACTACGACAAGATATCTTTCCGTTCATTGCACAACACTGTAACCAGGTGGACTTGGAAACACGAGGATCTCGACCGATTATCCTCAAACATCCCCCCTGGACACTGAGCTCTACACCACAACTGCTTCGAGAGAATTGGAATCAGTTGTGTGCCGACCACTGTCCCGGGAGAACTGTCAATTAGTTTTGGCACAACTTACGTCCTTCATCCTTCGATCTCGTGCACACTTGGCCAGGACCAGCAGAAGCCATAAGAAGAAGTGACCTGCAGCGCCCAACTTCACTAACCAGATTCATTCCTACTTACACACACAATAGCCAGCCTGGTTCCGATCACACTCCAATTACTGCAGTCAGGCCGAGTTGCTGTGGCAATTTGTGTGCAGAGAGACAGAGAGAGAGACAGAGAGAGAGACAGAGAGAGAGACAGAGAGAGAGAGACAATAGCCAGCAACCCATATATACCTCGCCCTGATGGGAAATCTTACCGATCATTTTAGAGGAATCTAAAGGAGGAGTATACCTCAAATGAAGAAAGCAAAACCGGGAGATGATGTCAACATGTAACCAGCTGGATTGAGAATCACTCGGATCTTGACCGACTATTCTGCCCAAACAACTTCCCGGGCACTGGTGCTGACTAACTTATGAATGCACAGCAATGATCGAAGTGGAGATCACGTGATCTAAACACTCAGGAAGAGAGCACCGAGAGACACATATGAGCACTTTGAAACATGCATGTGTGTGCGGATCGAAGTAATTAGCTGGCAATGCACACACCCAATGGTGCTGCGAATGAATTTACTTGAGATCTGCACCGGAACAATGTTGCTAAGTTAGTCGAGATCTACACACAATCGATCGCAATAGATTACTGAAGATATTAGAAACAATCTTTAGCTGGTGTCAAAAAATTGTGTGAGACCTGGGTGCTCCTCCACACCGACTTCGACCCAGGGAACGGCGCCTTCTTGAATCATAAAGAAAATGTGACTCACAAAAACCTCCTCAACTCATGCCTCTGAGAGACTTCTTGAAAGGCGAAATCAAGATAAGGCAGAACCGATGATGAAAGTGATGAGCTCTCACTCTCTTGGGACCAGTCATGCAGTCATGATGGCGCCAGGAAGGACGAGTCCATCATTGGTTGGAACCCCTCTGAACTGCGGCATGGTGGTGGTTTGCATGCCAGCGTGTACAGTACTTTTTTACTATCGGCAGGGAGACTAGTGAGTTGATTTAGTAACCAAACTCGCAGCCCAGTCATGAGTCCATTTCTTTTGTAATGTCACCTTTGCATTAATGTGACAGATGGAGGGCAAATCACGGACTGATCAATGACAAACACAAAATGCACTGGATGTGTTCATGTGAGAATAGCTAATCAGACTTGAAGGAAAAGTTGTTCCATCCCTCCATTTGACTTTTACACATTGACGGTCACATCGCACTTAGGACATCCTTAGTCCAGGCCTCTACAAAGTCTCCATAAATGCATCAAGAAGTGTCTCTGAGCTTCCAATGTTCTTATGGGAAGAGGGACCCAACACTACAACACTTTCACTGTAAGTATAGAGACATAAAAAACAGAATAATCTGAGATTCATACAAACCTTTGCTATTTTTCCTTCTGCAAGTGACTTGAAATCTTTATTTGGGATAATGTGCTTTTGGAAGATGAATGAACTACTTTAACATTGTCAGAGCAATAAAAGGTGGAAAACATGGCTTAACAAGGAAGGGGAAAATGCCGTGGGACGGACCGATTGTGTTAAGAGCATCGCCGCCGTGTCTCTTGAAGAGACTCACTATGTACCATCCCTGTTTGTACCACACTGCATACTTACCAGGCAACCAACAGACAAAATTAGTCACATCTCTTCAAGCAACCTCGAACTCCATAATTATGTCTAAATCTCTTATCCATGTCCACCTATTTATGTGAAATTCATCTATAGGGTGGGCCTTATGACATGATCAAGGGTGCAAAGAGTGGTGTGAGGGACTCATATTTTGAAATACCAACTACTTCAAACAAGATATGACAAGATATGATGTGATGGCAATGCTCTATTTCCTCAACACTGACATGCTTCGTGCCAATTGCATTGGGTCACCATTTTCACTTCCCAAACCTGCTTCGAATATTGATACTTCAAGTGTCTTCAATGAAAGACAACAAGTAGACTAAAAACATCTCATAAATAGGGCCCAACTCCAAGGCCTTCACCTCTTGCCAACCATTAAACACAATCCAATGCAAGAACCAGCCATACATTCCACAAGAAAGCAGAGCAAGAGACAAAGAGAGAACAAGAGGGTGAAAGGACATTCATCTGTGCCCCTCAAAAGTCTCGTCAAAAGTACGATGTGCTATCCCAATCTTTACAGTACTTAGGTCAACCTTTCTCTACCCCGCATCGTTGTCGTGGTAGCTCTATACTTTACTTTCTTGCCATTGAGTTTCTTCAATTTGTACCAAAAACAATAAAACAATAAAAACATAATAAATAAAATTAATTAATGAAAGTACCACATTCGCATTGGGTGGCTTTGTTGAGCTTAACCGCTGCACAGTCTCTTCTCACAGCTTGACTGAGACCTGTGTATGGCGCAAGCTTCAATCCCATCCCGGCATGTTTACTTACAACCTTGGCACTGCAAATTGCGAATTAGTCAGCAATCACCTCCGCATTGATGTAACTGAGAGAGGGAGTGATCAATGACAAAGGGAGAATGGTTGTGGCAGACCTGTGACAAGTTCAAGTCACAGGAGTATGGATTCATGGATGCATGCACTTGTTGGTGCAGGCACAATTCAATAGAACAAGATGGATCTGCTCATCTACAGTAGACGTTCTTCATGCATTAGTTGAATAGTTTTGATGGTCAATTTGCTCCGGTATCACTCATGAAACTCCTTAACATTCTTTAGCTAATGTCAATATCCATCCTTTTTGTCCTGGACTTGTCAGGGAAGGAGTAAGAACTTAAAATTTAATAACGAGAGCTTCGTGACTCGTATATTACACTGAGTGGCTTCACTGTTGAGAAATTCAATTGTTAAGAAAGTAAGTCATCCTACGTCACTTCAGTTGATCAAAGCAACATTTCTCCTGAGATTTGGATTCTTGTGGTTTTGATTTGGATTCTCTGACAATTCCCAAGGGTGTCTAGAAGGCGGGCTAAAGAATGTTATGTCCATCGTATTTGTATGACACCCTTGATTTTTCAAGGTGCCCATTGCCTCTAGGTTTTTTATTTCTTTGCAAGTTATGAATGTTCATGTCATGTATCTATAATAAGTATCCGTTCATTCTCAACGTGAACATTTGCGGCTACAAGAAAAAGAGTGGTGCAAGAAAGAGAAAGAGAGAAAGAAAATAAAATGTAAGCTTGCATGTACATGAGAAGAGCAATCAATGTGAAATTTCATGTTCCTATTATTAATTGGCACCATAGAAACACGGAAATCATTCTTGTTCTTGTTTTCAATGTACCAATTGTTCTTGTTTTCAAGATAATTTGCATTGTCTTAATTACATCTATAGAGGACCTTTGAAAACGTTTTAAGACAAATGTTCAAACCATTTTTTACCCAAAAATAAGGATGAATTGGTCGAAACGCTTCAACTTGGCATGGAAAGAAGTGTCTATGGAGACTTTAGATGTGTTTATTGCTAGTACGCCTTTTCGTATGAAGGTTGTTAATCAATGCCCGTGGTGGTAGCACTAGTTGTTAGAAATTGTACTTTAAAAAAGCTCTATTCCTATGAAAATATGTTATTTTATTTTGAAAACTTGTTATACCATGAAAATAGACTCTATTATCTATCCAATGCACTTTAAAATTCTTGAATTGATGGATTTTGAGTAAACATTGTCATTTCGAAATTCTCCTTTCTGCATCATATTGGGAATGAATGAATACTTATTAACCCTTTAACGTCCCGATTCAACATTGTTTTCAAAGATTCGTTATAAAATGTTTGATGAAAACCAAAAATGGGGTTGATAGTCAAAGCAAAGTTGTAAATGTCAATGTGAAGATCACATATGTACGGTTGGATTTATTCTATTTTTATTTAATATTTTAAATTTTGCAAGGTTTTCTCTTGAAATTCAATTTAAAATCCCAAATTAGCACATTTTTTAAAAAAATATGGTAATGAAATTGGAATAACATGCACTACGAGATGGTATGGTTTCCATTATTTTTTTCTACTTGTTTTGGAAAATCATATTTAAGGTCCCACTTTTTGAACTAAGAATGAAACTTGACATAAACCGATTCTGTTGTTTTAAAAAAAATCACAATAACCTATCTTGAAGATCCAAGCTGTACAAAGGATAGTCAACTTGCTCAAGAACCAAGTGAAATTTTGGTGAATGAAAACTGTCCAATTTGGATGAGAATCTAGCAGTTTCAATATGTGCGTCGTCTACATAGTGGACGTTGGCGCGTTAAAAGGTTAAAGGGTACTATACAAACCCTTGAATGAAAATTGTGTAATGTGTTTAAAATTTCTATATTTGTAATTGCCTAATATATTCATAAAATCATTAAGTATTTTGTAATATATTTAGGCCTACAAAATGATTTCTACTACATTCCACCCCAACCAACAAAATATAACTCACAAAGTTTAATTTTCAATTTTTACTACAATTTGAGTGCTTTCAAATTTTTTTTAACTCAATATCATTTGTTATTTTAAGTTGAGCATCTATCATTATGCGGTAGTGATTTCCCAATTTTAAAAACAGTGACACTTTTCATATACTATAATGATCTTTATTTTGATTTCTAATCATTGTAAAAACATTGAAGTTTTGGAGTATAATTTTGTTATAGATATGAATTTTCCATCAGTTACTTCAAAAATCATAAATATTTCAAATATTCATTAAAATAGAGATACCTGATAAACTAACTAGTGTTTTTGTTTTTCCCCTCCCATTTTGCATGCATGCATTCAATAGATTTGTATCTTTCTATCATGTGTTTGACTTAGGAAAAAATGCAACCAATAGAAAATAACAAAGGGCTAAACACATTTTAGCAATGTCACATCCCTTCTAAAATCATTCTTTGTCGATGGAAGATTTTCTATTTAGTAACAACCATTAACCCCTAAATGCCTAAAGCCCTCTCCAAATTTGGCAGTTTTGCAAAGATCCATTATAAAATGCAACTAAGAGGGATATTTTGAACTTAATGTATGAATAAAAGTTGTACATTATGAATTTTTGATTCTATCCATATGGTCAGATCTATGATTGCTATCACCAATATTTTTGTATAAAATTTGAAACTCAAAACTCAAAATTCTTTTGTAATTCAATTACAAATAGGATATTGACACTTTGTACATGAAATGTGTTGTGATTGGTTGAAATATAATACTCCAAGTGTAGTGTTTTTTGAAGATTTTTTGGTTGCTTAATTTTATGAGTTGACTATTTCAAAAGCACTTTTACACTGAAATCTTTGAAATTTTGGATGAATCACTACAATATGAAATGAGGCATAAAAATTTCACAAATCATCCCCTTTCTAATTGGATCACACATGCACGAAGCTAACTTCCCATAGAATCTAGAGTAAAAAATCCACATTGCAAAAATTGTATGATGGATGAGCGAGTAGATGAGAAAAAATGGATGAAATCTATATATCGTCCAAAAAATGGACGCTCAGGTAGTTAGGGGTTAAGTTAGAATATATGACCTTGACGCATATAGATCCATAGGATTCATTTATCGGTTTTTAAATAATTGTTTTGTTCTTTTCTCACGACACTTTGCCCAATTTACTTGGCCAACGTGCCAATTTTTTTTCTTCTAATAGTTTTCAATCTACTCTTCCAAAAAGAAGGAGAATAAACCTTTACGTATCAAAGTAATAATGTTGCACTCAATAGACACGAAATTTATATTATAAGCCTTTGCAATCTTCTTTGAGTTGTTTGATGAGGTAGTAATTGAATTGGACACTCAAACCCTTCCAACTCTCCCACATATGTTTGTCCATTTCTTCCGCCTCTTTTATATTCACTAATAAGATTGTAAGCATTCTAATATACAATGATTAAAATTTTCAAGTGCTAATTTTTTTTTTATTATGTTATCTTAATTAATTATTAAGAAAGATGCCAAAATTGTTTCAATTGCATGAAAGATAGAGTTAGTGAGTAGTAACAATGTTAACATCAGCATATTTTGTGATATTTTAGAATGCCTACTCAAATCGTAATCAACCTTTTATTTTATTTTATTTTATTTATTATTATTTATTATAATATTATTATTTATAATAAGATTTAAATCTAGAATTGCAAAGCTCACTGTAGAGACAAAATCTTATTATATTTTTTAAATTTGTTTTTGGAATGACATTGTTCACTCTATTCAATGTTTATGGAGGATTTGAAGAATTCTCATTGGTTGTGCACGTTACTTAACCCCTAAATGACCGATCGACCATTTTCTGGTCGTAGCCCAAACAGCAACGACTGCCCATAGTCAGAAAATGACATTTTTTGAGTTTTGATTTTTTGTCGAAATAGGGGGTAGAGATAATGTTCTAGTGTTGTTTAATGGATTTTGTTTGCAATATTGAGGTTCACTAAGGAATTTTCCAAAGACAAACACCTCAACAATGTCCTAGTGTTATAAAACTTTCTATTTCGAAAAAGTGATGATGTTCTCTCCTTTGGAAAATTTTCTTTTTAAAATTTTAGAATAGAATGTTTAGTTTTAACCAATCATATCAAATTTCAAATTCTAAAAATAAAAATTGTAATTCTGGTGAATATTAAATGGTAAATGCTTCTAAATTCATTAAATGAGTGTCTAAAACATTTTTTGAAAGTTTGACCGTACAGATAATTACTAAACATCATGCTTCTCATTTTCTCTTTTGGACCAAACTTCATCAAAGTTGTAAAAGTAACATTTTATAACACATCTAGGTTTTGCCCTTACCCCCTCTGTCATTTAGGGGTTAAGGGGCTACTGTTGGGGGCAACTCTCTTAATTTTATTTTATTACTTTGGGATGCCCGTCTAGGACCCTCTTGACATTTAAAAGTTATTTTCTATTTAATTATACACGAGGCACTCATATGGGGAAAAGAGTTACATGACAACCTTGATTCTTAATTGTGCCACTACGCCATTCCGGTACTTTTATGACTGGGAGAATGTGACTGGGGGTGACAGGCGACTGCCGGCAGTCGCGTTCTGCGAGGGCAAAATTGTCGGCGGCGGCCAAATTTGACAGTGTGACTGGCAGTCATATTCTGCAGTCATATTTGCCAACTGTACCGTATAAAGTGGGTGGGAGGGTCGTATATCTTCATAGGGAACGAATGGGAACGTTTCTGGGGAACGCCCAGGCATATTTGGTAGTCACATTTTTCTCCTAGTCATATTTTGCAGTCACATTTTCCCTACAGTCATTTTTTTTTTTTTTTTTTGGGGCAGCCCAAGATTAAAAACACTGCCCAAGACAGTTTACATGTAAGTGGGTGGGAGCGTCGTATATCTTCGTAGGGAACAAAATCAACAAATGGGAACGTTCCTGGGGAACGCTCAGTCATATTTGGGAGTCACATTCTTCTCCTAGTCATATTTTGCAGTCACATTTTCCCTACAGTCATATATATATTTTTTTGGGGCAGCCCAAGATTATAAACACTGCCCGAGACAGTTTATATGTATTTTGGCCCTCTCAATCACTGTATAGTATGAGGGTTTTAGATTATGTATTTTATAGTGAGAATTTGTGTCCAAAATTGAGTAGTTTTTCATTTAGCTTACGGTAATTAGGATTTGGCCATGTATATTATTTTAATAATTGTGCAAATAAAATATTCATTTACTTGATTAAGTGGGGAAAGGGGGGGTGGGGGGTTACATTAGGAAGAAATATGGGAAAGAGTTATTGCCGGTTTTATAATTCTGACCGTCCATGTAGTAGTAGTTTGCAACTGACGTGAGAAGTGTGCAAATTATCGGTTTGAGAGGTTGAAATGAATGTGTGTTATGTGGCCAAGACATGAGGGTGCTAATTAAACATGTACGTGTGAATATATGTATATATATATATATATATATATATATATAGATATATCCATCGAATGGAATGTTCACAACTGTATGTGATTGAACGGGGACTCGATCAATCCTGCTCTGAGTCACAATACTCTAAATCATGTACCGATGTGTCGTCTTGTCTGAGGCGTTCTAATGCTTTAGCAACCACCTCCGGGGCTACTTCCACTGCATCGCTCAAAATAGGTGTTTTCGGTATGAGATCCGAATCTAGGTCTGTGGCTTCGAGTCCGGGAAAATCACATGCTCTCCCCAATGATATGCATTGTACTTCATCCGTGAGTTGGTGGTTCGAGAATAACCGAACTCCTCGTGGTTCACTGCGCAACACAACTTCCCATCCACGCTTGGCCACATCCGGTGCAAAAAAAACCTGTTCGATGTGGAGCGGGAAGGCAAATGACTGTGCAGAGTATGGGATTAATCTCTCAAAGTTCACGGTAGTGAAACCGTAATCATCGCGCTTCATGGTGGCGCCATCTCCTCTCATGTTTGCAACCACCCAATTGCAATAGAGGACGACCACCTCAAACTGTCCATAGTCCACTGAAAGGATTTCCTCCACCCATCCCACGTACTCCAACTCCGCAGCCCAAAGATTTGTATCCTTGGTACCCGCGCGACAAAGTTGTCGAAAGGTTGCGGCTACCCCCGAGTCCGCGGTTGTCAATTGCGTCTCTGCACTCCGGACACAGAGGTGGTTTCCATATACATACATGGATCGATACGACTTGGCTACGTCTGATGGAGGTAGAATCAAGGCCCTCACGTCTTCGGGGACCTCCTCGTCCCCATCTTCTATAGCCCGTATCACAGCCTTTGGAAACCAGACGTGGAAATCTTCGTCGCACATCTCCGAAGGGTACACTACCCTAGCTTTCCGCTTCTTGCGCCTATACTCGTGACGCTCCGCTTCCCGACGTGCCATGTCATCCTCGTGTCGCCTGTAGGACAGAAGAATTAAATATGGTCACGTACATCTTCACAGAATCTTCAGGATTTATAACGTATATATATAGCCCATAACATGGCTGCTCGTGGCAACCACTGCATCACTGGGTGCAGATCTAGTGGTCTCACTGGAGGCAGTCACTAACATCTCTGGGGGCAGTCACTAACATCTCTGGGGGCAGTCACTAACATCTCTGGGGGCAGTCACTGATATCACGAGCTGTAGTCACTGATATTACGAGCGGCCGTTGCGGAAGACATTGGGGGCAGTCACGGATATCACTGCCATCACTGAGTGTAGTCACATTGTCCACAACAACATTCATATTCCCTGGTGATGTGAACTCACCTCCTCCAATCTTCCAATGGTGCCGCGTTGGTCACCACGAATTCGTGAATCCATCCTCGGAGGTTCGGTGACAGATAGCGAGGGCGCTCGTTGCCTTCGAGGATCTCGTCGTACATTGAAGGGTCTTCTTTATCATCCCATACTCTTCGAGTAGTAGTCGTATACTCTTGCATATACTCGGTGCAAAATCCCAATGCCTCAACTATAGCATAGCCTACGGCCATGCAACCCTCTGGTCGAGTTCGATTTCGAACGTAACCTTTGAGTGTCTTCAAATACCTCTCAATAGGGTACATCCATCGTGTATGAACGGGACCACAGATTTCCACTTCCTCCACGAGGTGCAACACCAAGTGGCTCATAATGTCGAAGAATGACGGTGGGAACTCCTTCTCCAACATGCATAATGCGATGACCGCTTCGCATTTCATATCTTCTATAGCCTTCGGATCGATGGTCTTCGCACATATCCTCCGGAATACTCGGCTCAACATGATTATTGCCTTCCGAACTTCCTTCGCCAATGTAGTGCGCACACACAGTGGCAACACCTGCTGGAGGAGGACATGGTAGTCATGTGATTTAAGGCCTTTGATTTGCCCATCCGTGTTCACACGCTTCTTTAGCTGCCCGACGTACTGAGAGGGGGTTCGCAAGGAACGCACTTGGTCTACAAAGACCTTACGCTCTTCTTTCGTAAGAACGTATGATGACCGAGGTAACATGACGCTACCTTGTTTCTTTCCGCGTACGGGCCATAGATGTTTGCGTATACCCGCTTCCTTCATATCGAGACGCGCTCCGAGGGTGTCCTTCTCTCCGAATATGGTCTTCATAATATTCTCGGCAATGTTTTTTTCACAGTGCATGACATCCAACGTGTGTCGGATTAGAAGATCCTGTACAGTGACTCCACAGAGTCACATATTAGATTCCATGAACGCACAACATCGCTGTGTGCAGTCACATTCCGCGTCACATCACTGTATTCAGTCCTAAACTGGAATCCAGGAATCCGAATAGCACTTTGCACAGTCATATTCCATGGCAAATCACTGCATTCAGTCAGAATTTAGAGTCCACGCATGACAACATCACTGTGTACAGTCATGTCACTGTACAAGACTGCGTTAGATACACGTACTTTCCAATAGGGAAGGTCAAAAAGACATGTCCTTCTCTTCACTCCGTGTTCATGTACAGGGTTCGGCGTTTGTGGTCCTTCATTCGCATGGATCTTGCTTGTCCATTCTTCTTGAGCATTCGCAAACGCCAAGTGCTCTCGACCGCTCATCCTTCGTGGTGGAGGTCGCATGTCGGGTTGGCCATCAAAATTGGCCCTTTGTCGCCTCTATCGGTGCGCCATCGGCAAATGCCGTCTATGCCCAAGGTACACATTCTTCTTCAGTGCTTTCGAGCGCCGAGTTACTACGTTGGGGCCACACACGGGACACGCCTTGTGTCCTTTCGTGACTTGGCCAGAAATCAATCCGTATGCCGGAAAATCGTTCACTGTCCACAATAGCATACCTCGTAGCTTGAATGTTTTGTCGCCGGAGTTTTTTTGCGATCCATCCACGCAATCGGTCCCTTCCCATAGCTCTTGCAGCTCCTCTATTAATGGTGCCAGATACACATCCACATTCTTGTCCATCACACTTTCTTTTCCGGGTATTAGTAGCGTGAGCATCATAAAGAAGTTTTTGGTCACTAGCCAAGGGGGGAGATTGTAGTTTAGCATGACCACGGGCCACGTGGAGTGGCTAAGACTTTGGTTCCGGAATGGGTTCACGCCATCTAGTGCCAAGCCTAGCCGAACATTACGTCCTTCTTTCGCAAACTCCGGCCATGTACTATTCACGTGATTCCATGCCTTTGAGTCAACCACGGATCTCATCACCTTGTCCTTGCTCTTTCCGTCCACGTGCCACTTCATGAGCTCCGCTAGCCGTGTGCAACTGTACATTCTTCGCAAACGAGGGATCAACGGAAAATGTCTCAATACTTTGACCGGTATTGTTTTGGAGTTGTCTACGTACTGGGATTTGTGGCATATTGGGCACTCCGTTGCATCTTCTAATTCTTTCCGAAATAAACAACACCCATCTCTACACGCATGTATGGAGTTGTAGGACAACCCCAATTTCATCAACAAACACTTCGCTTCGTGAAATGTTTTCGGAAGCGTGTTGCCCTTGGGCAATATTGACTCCTGCAATAACTTCAACAACTCGTCCACAAAGTTGTTTGGTACGCCAAAAGTGGTGCAACACACAAGTATCATGAGTATGGAGGTGAGACGGTTGGAGGAGCTCCCTGCATAATGCGGAGTCTTTGCTTCGTGTAAAAGGGTATCCAAGACTATGCCACTAGGGTCTTTGATGTTCATCGCTGTCCCGCTTGATTCCATAGGGTCGTTATTGTCCTCCATTCCGTCATCGCTACCTTCGTTGTCACGAGGTGGGAAGCCATCGTCCCCGACCGGCGGCACTTCATTGAACTCAACATCAACTCCGTCATGTATGGAAGGGTTGGTATCGTAGCCCCCTAAGTTGACATTGTCATACTTGTTGAAGCACTCTGCCACCATGCGTAAAACATCTACTTCCGTAGCTTCTCCGCCGTCAATACTGGGACTAGACGGAGGCTGACTACCTTGCCCACTGCTTGGTGCATTAGGGGTCAAGTTCAAGGGGCTGTACTCGTCCTGCAATTCCAGGGACAACACATTGGATGTCACATTCCACTTTCTTATGATACGCTATTTCATGCATTTCCTATTGAGGGTTCTCATTGTTATTGCATCCACCTGCGCCCCAAGTGTGTCCATGTCGTTTAGTCTTGTCCACGCATGGAGTGACACATCGTACAGATGATACGCAACATATGACTGGTTGGACTTGTATTACAGTGATAAGCAGTTACTGACTGTAGTCATTTTGAAAAAACGTGACTGTCCGTAGTCACATTACAGTGATAAGCAGTGACTGTCTGTAGTCATTTTGGAGAAAATATGACTAACACTAGACATATTACAAAGACAGTCACTGACTGTAGTCCTGCCGTTTAGGCCGCAGGTAGTGTTTTATTGCTTTTAGTCATTTAACATACATTGCTCGGATTTAGAGGGTAATGCGCATAGAGTTCTTCTCCGGCCATGATGTCCCTTGTTGCTATGGTAATTACATATCCCCATTCCTCGGGGTTCCACGGTTTAGGCAACATGCAAAACTCCCACAAGACATTGCCTATTTCAGAGTGCCCGATGGAACTATTAATGAATCCAGCGACATTCCCTTTCTCTACATCTCCGTCGATGTACAGGTCCGACTCCGCGCGCATCACATACGATTTCATTCGGGGTTGTGCCTTGCTCAAGATTTTGTACTCCGCCGATGTGTACTGTGTTCCTACAAAAGGAAGCAGTTCCTCACCCTCTTTGGCGGGTTGCATTGCAAATAGACCCCCGCCCATGAAGCGGTATTTGGACACCTTCACTTGCCAATCTCTTTTCCAATATACGAATGGTGTTAGCTTTGGAATGGACCCGTCGCACCATTGTCCATCATACACGTCTGACCGCCACTTCTGCAATCGAGTAACTCTCGCGGATGTCACTGTGGGTATGGCGTTCTCGGAGGACTGTGTTTGACTTAGAAACGTTGTCAGTGATGTCAAACATGCGGCTCTTACTATCGGTCTCCACCGGGCCTACATAATTCATGAACGCAGATTTTTAAACCATGGCACCGTACGTAGGACCACGCCGCTTTGCTTACTGAGGAATGGGTGCTTGAAATCACTTACCAATATCGAAGCTGTGAAAACCGGATCCCTTCTTCTAGTGCGAAGATGCTTCCGAATCGTGGCTCGATCGAGGACTTTCCCTCCTGCACATTCCATGCATGGGCATGGGTACTTCGTTAATTGCATGGAGTCCGCTTGAATCTCTTCCTCTTGCCATAATTGTAGATGCTTCAAGCGTTCCTGCTCCCCTTGTTCTATCCTATGGAAAGAACTCGAGCACACGGTTAGGGTGACATGGTGCTTTGATACACACTAAAATGGGGTGCCATCAATAATCTCAGGCATACCACTGTGCGTAGGAAATATTACAAGAGGGAGTCATTCAATACTACAGAGTCATATAGATGACTACTGGGCGTTATGTTGATGACTACAGAGTCATATAGATGACTACTGAGCGTTATGTTGATGACTACTGGGCGTTATGTTACTGAACGTAGTTACAAACTGCGTAAGGGCGTGGTCAACGCAGTACATGTGGCGGGGGTTGACCAGGCCAACGTGGAGCGCGGCACCCAAGAATACTCAATCTTCTTCTGCAGCGGATGTGCCACTTCAGTAGCTCGGCGCTTGTGTGAGTATGATGGCGCCTTCACCTCCGGAGTATGAGCGCCTGAGGAAAAAGATGATTGACCAAAACACACAAGTCTTGATGAGTTTGGGGTTGCCTGGGATTGCGCAGCAAAAGAAGACCTTCAAACGGCCAAAGGATAAAAGGTGAGTGCTTTACCTTGCTGCCGATTGCTTGCTACCTTGCTGCCGAATGCTTGCCGACTGATTGCTTGCCGATTGCTTGAAACCCTATGCGATTGCTTGAAACCCTGAGCAATTGCTTGAAACCCTGAGCCGATTGCTTGAATTGCTTGAAACCCTGAGCGATTGCTTGAAACCCTGAGCGATTGCTTGAAACCCTGAGCCGATTGCTTGAATTGCTGAGCGATTGCTTGAATTGCTTGAAACCCTGAGCAATTGCTTGAAACCCTGAGCAATTGCTTGAAACCCTGAGCCGATTGCTTGAAACCCTGAGCGATTGCTTGAAACCTTGAGCGATTGCTTGACTGAAACCCCCCGATTGCTTGAAACCCTAAGCGATTGCTTGACTGAAACCCTAAGCGCCTTCAGTGAGACCCTAAGCGCCTTCAGTGACTGAAACCCTAAGCGCCTTCTGCCGCTTGAGACCCTAAGCAAAAGTGGACCATGGTTTAAAAATGAGGATGAGGATGTGACAATAGGATCTCACTGAAGAAAGGCCGACTGAATTGCCACAAGCAAGAACTCTGATGCAGGAGAGATTTGAATAGCAAGAGAGATATGAATTCACTGAAAAGGAGGCACCCCGAGGTTTGAGAATGGATTTCGGGGTGAGCAGGTGAAAGAGCGACAAATTGCTGAGAGGTGCAGATCTGATGTTCCAAATCTGAAGTGAAAACATTCATGATGTAATTGTGCTTATTGTATTCCAGGCAGAAACCCTAAGCTTGAGACCCTAAGCAGAAGTGGACCATGGTTTCAAATGACCTAGCTGCGATGACGCTCTAGAGTCATAGTGGCAGGGCATTGTGACTCCGTTGAGTGACGTTGTACAGCCGCTGTGACTCCCTCGTGTCATGCTGTGATTCCCACTGTGAGTCTGTGGGGTCTCACGCTGCAGACATCGTGACTCCCTGGAGTCACATTTCGCTGCCGTTGTGACTCGGTGTAGTCATAATTTCTGTGGATATGGATAACTTTGTTGGTAAAGTGATAAGAGACGTTGCTAATATGCCGGATGGCAAGCAAATTGAAGAGTTCCGCGCAATTGCTAGCTTCCCGGCAATTACGTTGCCGGTGTTGGAAATGACGTCGATTGAGATTGCGGATGTGGTTGAGAGCAGTTGTACCCTGCCCTTGCAAGAGCCTCGCACCGTCAAGCCAGCGCGCACGCGAGAAACAAAGAGGACGCTGCTAACCGACTCCGAGTGTGGCGTTGAGGACGAACGAGAGGAGGAGCGGTTGCAAACAAATCGAAGAAAGGTAAGACTTCAAACATGGTGTCCAATTCCTACTCTATTGATTCTTCCCATCACAAGCATGTCTGTCCATTACCATGTGCATAAACTATGTTGCAAAATATGACTGTTGCAAAATATGACTGCCTGCTGTCATGTTTCCGTAAACATGACGGGTCGCTGTCATATATAACAGAACATAACTGGATTCAGTCATACTAGTTGGCTGATCAACATGACTGATCAAAATGGTGAACCATACATGCAGGTTGATTTCCATCGCTGCCTTGACACCTTGTTCGTTTCTTGTAGGGGGGGCGTGACTCTTCTGATAAGCCTAGGTCGTGGGCGGTGGACCCTCCTCGAAGGAAGACCAGAATATCTTCACCGATACGGGGGGGAGGGAGCACCACCGAGGCGCTGGACGAGGACCTTTTGTCACCGGGCTTGCGAGAAACCTAGATTGAGGAGGAGGAGGAGGAGGAGGCAGAGGAAGATGAATACTATGACGAGGAAGAGGAGGATATACTGGTCGAGCGGGACACGAGATTGATCGATGAGATCGAATTGAAGAAACTCGAAGTATTGCAGCGGATGGCTGAGCATGGTGGAGATTCCCGTGACTTGCGCGAGAAGGTGCGGAACGCCGGTGCCTCCCCACGCCAGCAGTCCAAGTTGAAGACTTTGAGCGGCAAGTGAAGAAAAGCGACAACAGAGAGAGTCGCCTGTGGGTTGAAGTCGACGATGGGGGAACGCCGACGGAGGCACACAGGCCGGATTGGCTCACCAAGCTACGGGGCTATTCCCGTGACTTGGACTGGAGCATCGACAATTTCAAGGAGCATCCTCGAGCGCTGTTGGTGGCGATCAAGGACAAGATGGCGGCGCAGTATGAATACAGGGGTGGACTAGGCGACGTTCCCGAGGACGTCTTCTTCCAAATACTCCGGCGACAAATGTGGACGAAGAGGTCTAACATGAAGAGGCTGCTCGATAAGGGCGACCGTCTTCCAGGGTACTTGAAGAAAGAGCACGTGGAGAACTTTAAGAAGCTGATAGCGAGGGAGGACAAGAAGGCGGAGGCTGAACAGATGAAGAACGTGCGTCAAGTTGTGCACAATGTCTCGCACTCCGGGCGGTCTGAGGGAGAAGTGCGATCCCGCCTGGTCAGTGACCCTAAACCTGCGTTTGTTGTCATGTTCTTGTAAATGACCCTAAACGTGCCCATGATTGAACTACTGATATCACGAGTGATGTTCATATGCCGATCTCTCGTAGGTGACTGCCGGCAGTGACATTCTCCAAGTACAGTGACTGCACAGTGTCATATTCTGCAGTCACTTATCTCGAGAAAATGACTGTACAGAGTCATATTGGAAACCTGCTCCCAAGGCCATTAAGTGAGTCTCTAGTTTCTGTGGTCTCTAGTTTCTGTGGTCTCTAGTTTCTCTCTTGATATGGTGTACAAGCAGAATTCCATGTCTTGACTGTGGGGCTGTATCTTGTTGATCTTCAGTTTTGGAACTTTATGGATGGACAGTTGCTTCTCTCACAGGCTGCAGAGTTGGATCGCCCCCCAACGCAGTTGGAAATCGAAGCGGAGCTGAGGACACCGGGGAAATCAGGCCGCCCGCAGTCGTCCTCTTCAAAGGGGGGAGTGTCCAATCCACGAGACCTGGTGGCTTTAAGGAATACCATGGACACACGCATAGACGGTCTCGCAAGCGAGGTGGAGGACGTGAAAATTACTCTCAAGCAGCCGCTCCTCGAGGTCCAGAGGATACGGCCGCCGAACACACCACAAGAATCGTCGGAAGTGGGGAACACAGGATTGGAGGAGGCCCACCCGGCAGCAGCGGAACCACCGGCAGTAGCTGTGGTTCCCGAGGACCCAGTGTGGGGCAGAGTTAAAACTGCAACGAATACGGAAGAGGAGGTCCACGTGACAATTCAGCAGGTAGCTGTCGCAGCAGTAGAGGTATGACTTCAACACCCACGACTATACAATGGAAGAAGATGTTAGTGGTCAGTGAATCATTTAGTGCCCAAATATGTTGTACTCACTTCCTCCAACGTCTGGTTTAGGGTTTGATTGACTTGGAGAAGTCCGGTGACTCCGGGGATAGTGTTTCAGCGGATAAAACCGCAGCAGTCGCCATCGCAGCCGAGAACTCCGGGGAAAGTGCCCCACCGGACCCCCCCTTGGCAACCATCGCCATCGCAGCCCAAGTGCCGTGGAAAAAGGATAAACAACTGCCGAAGAAGAGGAAGGGCGAGGCAGAGAAGCTCTTGGAGGATCAGATAGGTCGCAGTACTCGCCGCTCGACTGCGAAGGAGAAGGTGTTCTCGAGCATTCCCTCTAACTGTGTGGAGCACGCAATGTTGTTGAATTGACTAAATGTGACAGTGATCAGTAATGTACCCATAGAATGTCACAGGGATCAGTAATGTGCACAGCGAATGTCACAGGGATCAGTAATGTATCCAGTGAATGTGACAAGGATGAGTAAGGTAGACAGTTAATGTCACAGGGTTGAGTAATGTATGTCAAGAAGGTCACTGGGACTAGTCGCAATGCAGCAGAATATAACAGGGAGCAGTCATAAACATGCAACGGCATATAACAGTCAGTATTACAGTGTCCTGATATGAAATAAGGAGGTTTGTGCAAAATAGTTGTGTAACTCAAAGTGATCGAGGTGGTGCACACAGGATGACGAAGAGAACCACGAAGAGCCTGCAGCGAAGAGGAAGCGTCCGACAGAGAAAGCAAGCGGTCCCGCGAAGAAGAAGAAGGTGAGGGGCGGGACAAAGTAATAACCGAAATAGCACAAACCAATAACCGAAATGCCAAGTGTGCAATAAGTGATTTCTTAGTTTTGGCTTTGACTATGTCGTCTTTGGCCATAATGAATTGGTAAATTACTTGATCATTGTCATTTTGTCTTTAGTCATGTCAACTTGGCATTTCGCATGTTTAGTCTATGTTCAGGGGTATATTTTTGGGTTTTTGGAGAAGTGCTAAAGTGGTAACATAATTATCTGTATGGGCAAAGCTTGAGAAAATGTTTGAAATACTCATTTAATGTATTTTACCTTTGAACATTCACCAAAATTACAGATTTCATTTTTAAAATTTGAAATTTGGTTTAATTGGTTAAACTAGACATGCTATCCTAAAATTTAAAAAACCGATCGCCGCTGGACTGCGAAGGAAAAGGTGACCTTGCATTCCTTCTAACTGTGTGGAGCACGCGATGTTGTTGAATTGACTGAATGTGACAGTGATCAGTAATGTACCCATATAATGTCACAGGGATCAGTAATGTGCGCAGCGAATGTCAGAGGGATCAGTAATGTACCCAGTGAATGTCACAAGGATGAGTAAGGTACACAGTTAATGTCACAAGGTTGAGTAATGTATGTCGAGAAGGTCACTGGGACTAGTCGCAATGCAACAGAATATAACAGGGAGTAGTCATAAACATGCAACAAAATATAACAGTCAGTATTACAGGGTCCTGATATGAAATAAGGAGGTTTGTGCAAAATAGTTGTGTAACTCAAAGTGATCGAGGTGGTGCACACAAGATGATGAAGAGAACCACGAGGAGCTTGCAGCGAAGAGGAAGCGTCCTACAGAGAAAGCAAGCAGTCCCGCGAAGAAGAAGAAGGTGAGGGGCGGGACAAAGTATCCAGCGGTAATGGTGTCGGATAATTTGAAGAGAAAGGTGATTGTTTTGAATGTTGTGGGAGTTTTGTGTGACATTAGACCGCTACACGATAGGCACGAGTGGGGTCTTGATCTAGTGGTGCACTACGATCAAGACCACAAGGTAAAAATCAAGAAAAGGGCCGATTGTGGCCCTTTCTTGAGCACGTTATGTAGTCACTTCGATGTGGGCATATGGTCGCCCATAGACCGTAGTCTACTAGAAGTAGTAGCGAAGTTTTTGGCAATCGGGATACCTTCTTTAAAGTGGAGTTTTTTGTGGGGAAAGGAAAATGGAGGTAGCAAGAGAGACTTGCATGAGCTCTTTAGTGTAATCCCCCCGTCTTTAGCTGCTAAAGCTCGATGCCTTCAGTTTGATTGCGACGCAACCGCAACGGAAGAGTCCCCCCCCCTTGAATGTCATTACTTGTCCATGATGGGACCCGTTAGAGCCTAACGACAACTACCTAAACCGACTGATAGAGCCATTTGAAGCATTGTCACGCAACAAATCGGATATCGAATACTGCACTCAGTATTTGGGCAAGGACGTCAAACTAGCGGCGATACCACGGAATCCGGTAGGTCCTTTATGTAGTTTTTGCTATACTCTAACATTTATTCGTAGTTTTACTAGCTATTCCTAACATGATGAACGTTTGAACCGTGGCCGCAGGAACCTGAAGCAGTGGAACCGGTGGTAGAGGCTGCACCTGCAGCATTGGCCCCCAACTCGAAGGTGAAGGTACACGATTTTGACGAAAATTTCAATCCCAATGACACCGTTGTAGCTCACGGCTTCATCGTGAGCCTTGCAAGAGGCACCATGCATTGCCGAACGATCGAGGAGGGCAATGCGTCGGTCATGATTACCGCGGTTGAACCGGGATCGGAAAAGGTGTTCCTGCATGAGCCTAACCTGATGGACGATCCGGTTGTGGAGCGCTTCGGTGACGCTCTCAACACCGTCATTCTGTGGCCCGTTGCCGCACTGAAGGCAGTTTAAACCGCGCGACCGCGAAACAAAAGGTGACCTCTAAATCATCTACCAATTATTCACGTAACACGCAATGCTGATGAATTGCCTGAATATCACAGTGATCAGTAATATACGTATAGAATGTCACAGGGATAAGTAATGTACACAGTCAGAATGTCACATGGTTCAGTAATGTACGCAGCGAGAATGTCACAGGGATCAGTAATGTACACAGTGAGAATGTCACATGGTTCAGTTATGTATCCTGAGAAGGTCACAGGGACTAGTCACAATCCAACTGAATAGAACAAATTATAGTCATGAATGCGCAGCATCTGTATTACAGGGTCTTCTAGTGAATTAATGAGGTTTGTGCAAAATAGTTGTGTAACCCAGTGTGATTGAGGTGGTGCACACAGGATGACGAAGAGAACCACGAGGAGCATGTAGCAAAGAGGAAGCGGGAAGACTTCGCGAATGGATGTATATATTGGTGAGGAATGAGACTTGTTTAGCTAGATAGAAACTATGTTTAAGATTAAACGGGTTTTGGTTTTGTATGGAGAGTTTCCCTACTAAATACAAGTGAAACATGATGCATTTCTCTAATCCCACGTATGTGTCCTCCATTCTATGATTCTGATATATAGTACAAATGTGACTCTGAGTAAGCCAATGCATCACTCTACGCAGTCATAGGATCACATGCATGGCAATTACATTGTCACTACTGCGAGTCATGTAATGGGCACACTCCCTCCGATACTGTGACTGAAACTAGTCATCTAACCGTCGCACTCTTGTCGAACATTACTGGAGGTCTTGAATACACGACTGCCAGCAATCACAACGTTAGCTCAAGTACGACTATGCACAGTCATATTCCACGTGAGAAAAAAACATAACTACTAGTCACATTCCACGTCAGCGACAGTATGAGCCAAAATATGACTGCACAGAGTCACATTCCACGTTAGCCAAAAATATGACAGGCAGTCATATTCCACGTGGAGGTGCCACATCAACAAGAATATAACTCCACAGAGTCACATTCCACGTCAGCAAAAAATATGACTCCACAGAGTAACATGCCACGTCGGATGCCACGTCAGCAGAAAAATATGACTCCACAGAGTCACATGCCACGTCGGATGACACGTCAGCAGAAAAATATGACTCGACAGAGTCACATGCCACGTCGGATTTTGGCCTCGGCTGCCCGGGCAGACCACGAAAAATCAAGGACAAGGGCCGGTCAAGTTGGCGGCTCGAGGTGCTGACGTGGCACGTACATGGAGCCCCCTTATACGTTTTGGGTCGTATTTATTCATATGACTAGGTGTCTGAAGCGACTCGTCGGTAATGAGCCCGCCCTGTCACCCCGCGCGTCACATTCCAAGTCAGCAGAAAATATGACTCGCAGTCACAGAACCTGTTTTTATGACTGCGCGCAGTTATAAACGCAGTCATCCTGCCAGTCATAAAAGTACCCGTTTGGCGTAGTGTGCCCATTACCTCAAGGCTTTTTATGAATATCTTTGCAAATCATGGATGTTCATGTACAGTTTGTAGTGGAAGTGTAAAAAACCAAAAAGTAATCACTGTAGTTAGGTAGAAATATCCTTTTACTTTCTTTTACTTTCCATGGTTCATTTTTTTTACAAAATTCTTGTATATATAAATAAGTACATATTACTTATCAACTGTCAAACTTCACTTCTTTTATTTATTTATTTATTGATATAGTACTTATTAATATTATCATTAAGTACTATGAAGACTAATACTTATTGACAGTCTTGATGAACAATTACTTAAGACTATCAATAAGTATTGTCTCAAATTGATACTTATTCGAGATTTATCATATATTACCTTGGTAAATAGAAGACATTATACAGGGCAAGACAAATGGAGGGTTCCGGCAACTATGAATCGGGTACTGACATGTTTGCAGATTCACCTGTAGGTGGTTGGAAACTAGAAAAAAACAACAATGAAGCTACTAGTTTGAGTGCATTAAATGACAATTGGGATGACCACGACGGGCGTTATCGTTTTCACCCTGGTGAGATTATGGATGGTCGTTATCGTGTTTTGGCGTCACATGGAAGTAGTGTATTTTCAACTGCGATTCGTGCACAAGACTTAAAAGCAAACAAAAATGATCATAATGAAGTCGCAATTAAAATTATTCGCAATAATGACTTCATGCATAAATGCGGGCTCAAGGAAGTGGAGATATTGAAAAGACTAAATGAAGCCGATCCCAACAACAAGAGACATTGCGTACAACTACTTTCTAGTTTTCAACATCGCAATCATTTGTGTTTGGTGTTTGAGTCCTTGCACACAAACCTCCGTGGAATTCAAAAGAAACTTAGCTACAATATTGGAATAACCCGAGCTTATGCAAAACAACTACTCATTGCACTCGAGCATTTGCAAAGTGTGGAGTTTTGCATTGTGACATCAAACCTGACAATATTCTGATAAATGATGCAATGACAACATTGAAGCTATGTGATTTTGGATCTGCAATGCGGATTGGACCTCAAATCAAGATCCAACCATACCTTGTTAGTCGATTCTATCGAGCACCTGAAATCATTCTAGGCTTACCTTACAACCATGCCATAGATATGTGGTCGGTAGGTTGTTGTTTGTACGAGCTTTATTCAGGCGATGTGCTATTCAAGGGAATGACTAATACTCACATGTTGCAATTACATATGGAATTAAAAGGTGTTTTACCAAAAAAGTTGTTGAAAAAGGCAGAGTTGAAAAACCACTACTTTGATCAAAATTTAAATTTATATATCATAGAAGAAGATTCCATCGCAAAAAAGTTGGTGAAGAAGATTGTTAAAAACGACCATTTTTCCAAACCTAAAGGTATGGGACATTGTATTGTTAGCATGGGGTTACAAGATAAATGGACAACATTGTTTACAGATCTATTAGAGAGGATATTTATTTTAGATCCAAATAAGCGATTGACTGTAGTAGAGGCATTAAACCACCCGTTTATTTCGGAACAATAGTGTATATATTGACAATCTTGGATACTTCCTCGTTCATCATAGGGGAAAAAGATGAAGGTGAAGGGATTTTTATTGACTCGCGGAAAATTCAAATTAGGAAATAGAACTTGAGTTTGTAGTGGAAGTGTAAAAACCAAAAACTAATCACCGTAGTTAGGTATGTGATTTATTCAAGATTAAAAAATATTAAACAAATTGACAATTCTAAAAATAGTGATATTTGGCTATTCTTAAGCCAACGGAGAGTATTTATGAATTTTTTTAAAACACAGAATCATTTGTAGTCATAGTGTTGAGAAACAAAAACCAAAAACTAATTACCATATTAAGGTTCAAATATAATTCTAAAATAAGAAGAAAAAAAAGTGGAATATTGTAAGGATAGAGAAACAAAAAGAAGAAATTTTATTTCAAATGATATTTGGCTACTCTTAGACCATCTAAGAATATTTTTTAGTATTTTTTTTCTCAAATATATGAAGCTTGTAAAAAAATTAATAAACTAACCTTGTTTTTTTAGAACAGAATAGCATTTGTTTGGAGGTGCACAAACGAGCTATCTAGCTATGGTATGTATTCTTTGGAATATCTTCGTATGTTCAACTTTCTTTAGAGTTTTGGATGGAAAAAGTGAGTGAATGTTTTGATTGGGAAAAAGATGAGGGTGACTTCTCTACAAGTACTGCTGGTAACGGTGATTGCAGGGGAATTCTCTATTTGTGTGAGTTTTGACACAGCCTGGGGTAAGTTGTGAGGGGTCACTGCTTTGCTTTGCTTTGCCAAAAGAGAGGGTTGGCGACGATTGTGGATTGATTTTGTATAATGTGAAATGGTATCTATTTTGTCTTTGTGATGTTTCATTTCTACGCATATCCTTGCACCTTCTGCGGACTGAACCTATCACCGTGTAGTAAAATCACCTTCCTTTCGATTCTCATGATATGAAAGCAAGATTTTTGTCCACATTTTTTATTGACTCATGAAAAAAAATTAGTTGTACATCATTGGGAACAGGATTTGAGTTCAAAGTGGGAGAAATGAAACCCAAAATTTAATAATTACTTCTTTGCAATTATTGTGGTCTACATAAATAGTGTGGAATAAATTGGTTTTTTTTTTACAGATAAAGGGGGGTTTTGGGGGTGTGGAAGTCCAATACTAGTAGAAATGTTGTCCAATGTGACATTTCTTTAACGACTATTTAATGTCCGTTGTGACTTTTCTATAGTGACTCATATCAATTTTGAGTGACTATAGACAAGTCACAACGAACATTTAGTCGTTAAAAACATGTCACATTAGACAAGATTTCTACTAGTATGTATATTGCTTGAAACAATAGTCTAGTAATATTCTGGAGTGACTTTGTATGGAGGGTAGATTGTACAGCCCTTGGCACTTGGTTAAATTGGAGCTTCTAGCTCTTATAAATTTCTCTTGTTGTTTTCATAAACTTTCCTCAAAAATTTATCACATGAACATGTGTTCATGCTTTACAAATTTTGTTTTCTAATTTTGGCCATTTTTGCTCAATGGGTTGTAATTAAAAATTCATTGTAACTAAAAGTTTATTGTTTTCTTTATTTTTTAAATCACACTACCGGTAACTTTATTCTTGACTTTATTTCATATGTAATTTGTAGTTCTTTGTACTAAAAGATGCTTTGAACATTAGAAGGCTATGATTTGAACTAATCTCACTATTTTACAAAAAAAAAATTAGATATTTAAGATTGAACAAACTTCCACCTTTTGATCAATCATATTGTTTCATTTTGTTACATTTGGAAAATATGTCTTCTTCCATGAGCTTATCTAAACAAATATTAAAGGTCATTTCGTTCATTGAGGATTAACATAACAAATATGGACAAGGTATGTCTAATTAATGTGCATACAGTGCCAGAGTGTGATGCAATGTGCATATAGTGTCAGAGTGTGATGCGATGTGCATACAGTGCCAAAGTGTGCATTGTTACCCTCAAATATTTTCTTATTCACTTTACATGCTATTAATCTTATAAAAGTTATCTTCAAATCCTCCTTGACTAACTTCATGTGCCATAAATGTTTTATTTTTTATTTCCAAATCTTCATCAACTTACTTTCTATTCCATAAATAAAAATTACTAAGTACTTAAATTAGTATAATTTTTATGTTGCATCTTTGCAAAAGATGTAAAATTTGAGACCATGAGGCACTAAAGAAAGAAGGGTCATTATGGGTACAATGGTGGCAACGTGCCTTTAATTTTTAGTGTCGCACTCTATTCTGGAAAAGTGCCTAAAAACTTTGATTTCTTTATTCAAGTGGTTGCTCTACACAATGTGGCTGCTAATAATAGATTTCAATTGTATCATTCTAAAACCAACCCATATAACATGTTTGTTGCCAAAAATAGTTTTCATCCAACCAATGGATGTTTTTATTATAAGTTATATGCAAATTTAGGGATGTGTTACTTTAAGAATAAATAAAATCTACAATAAATTTCTATAAACATTAAATTTGAGGTTCAAGTAATACTCAACTTGTCAGTTTTCTAAAGAATCCATAGCCATGTCTAAATCATGTATGAGGAATTTCTAGTGATTTTGTGAAACAACACATACATTGAGATACACGGTTAAGCACTCATTTTTATAGTCACTGAAGTATTCATGATGTGTACACATAGAAGTATATACACTTATTTTAGGAGAATATAGTTAGAGAACAAAAACAAAGTAAAAAACTTCCAATTATGAGAAATACCACATAATACATGGTGCTAACTTTACAAGTATTTACTGTATTTTCAAGTATTTGCAGTATCTTGACATTTTGTACATAGGTATTTTGATAGTTACACAACTCCAAATTAAAACTTTATTTTTCTAGAAGATGTGTATTATAAATCTCCAACTCTAAACTGCACAACTCAAAATCCAATTCTTCACGGATTTTCTGTCATTTTCGTTTTCAACACTTCATTGACCAGAATGCAGTCACTTGGACACTAAAAGGTTAAAATGGTTGAAAAAACCTATCCTTTTTTTCACATGTAGAAATATGTTAGAGAAGGCTATAGCAATTGAAATTATATATATATATATATATATATATATATATATATATATATATATATATATATATATATATATATATATATATATATATATATATATGTGTGTGTGTGATGAAGACGTTATGAATTTTAAAGTATGTTGCTCTAATAGTCCATGAGAGTCATTGAATCACTTTAAGACTGACAAAAAGTGCATTCATAAAGAAATTACTTATCTAAATTGGTTCTAAAATTTTACCTAAACAGGCACAATTTCAAGACTTTAACCCCTGAAGGATGAACCTATTACCATGGAATTAGCATGGAATTAGCATCACATTCCACAATTTATTTTGGCATTGTAATTAACATTGAAATTCAATATTATAATTTTAGTAAATGAAGGCATGTGCATACTACATGTCAAAAAATTTCCATACATTTTTGTGAAAAATTGTACTCCCTCTGTCTCGATATAAAACACACGTCCTAAAATTCAGCACAGTGTTGGAAACACTATGCTGAATTTTAGGACGTGTGCTTTACATTGGGACAGAGGGAGTAATTATTATAATTTTTTTGAAGTGAATGCTAAGTAAATTCATATCAATTACAAGATATATTCTGTTATGCCAAAATTTCTACCATGGGTGTACTAAATCACAATGAAGATCATCATGGTGGAATTTCTATTACCGTGATCGTAAAATTAGCAAAAATAACCACCCCATGGTAATGGATATTCTACTTGTGACCGTAATAAACATATTTAAACTTAATTTTTTTCAAAAACTCAAAGTGTTGTAGAAATTAGATTTGGTAAACTTTCTATTGCTAGTTAAGCTCAAATTCAAAACACATCATTAGAATGGTTTAAATTGAGTTTTAATAAAAAAGATCTTCAAAACTTAAAATACACTACACCACGGTGCATTTTTACTACTTAATTGGCAATTGAGACCCAATATTGACACTTTGTACATGCAAAAGCTGTCAATATAGACAACAACTACATATTTCATTCACAAAATGGATGAAAATTTAATGAAAACGGTTCTCAATGTAATTTCTGCCCCTTTTCTTCATACATCAAACACTTAGTGTCCCTGCTAGCATTCTAGGGTTAATATGGTCACAACTTTGAAGCTTCAAATGGCCATCTTCTTTGATGGGATTATACCCAGAAGGTAAAAGTTCATATTGTGGCCACTAACTCACACCATTACTATTAATTTAAACTTTGATTGGAACTACTAAGTCACACCATTGTAATCCAAATTTCATTTATTTAATGTATAAGTAAATTTCATTTATTTGGTTTGGAAATTTTTTAAAGTTTCATGTAAATTTTAACCATTTAAAACATAAAAATATTAGTGTTGTATCCAAGGTTGTGCCATATATTGTCATAAAAATGATTTTACATGGATTGTTGTTTTGAATGGTTCAAAGTAGGAACATCATATGTCAGAGTAATAGAGGCCATTTTTTAATTTTAGACTATTAAAGATTGTCATTATTTAACACCCAATTTGCTAATTTTGCACTTGGCCATATAATCATGCACTTGGCTCCCACGCGCATTAAAAAATTTGTTTGAATTTTTTTCTAAAAAACAGCGATTTTTGTCATTTTACAATCCCTTACGTTGTAAAGAAATGATTATTTAATTTATTTTGTATCCTTATCTTTACCTTTTATTTTATCTTTATCTTTATCTTTTCTTTTCTTTTCTTTTATCTTGTATTTTTTGCTTGTCTTCTTTCTTGTCTTCCTTTTTTTTTTCTTCACCTTGCCATTTCTGGAGTTTAAACGTTAAAAATTTATAAAAAAAAAAAAACTAAAATGAGGGAGCAGCCGAGGGCTGAATCCAATACAGGCCAAAAAAAAAATTATTTTTTTATTTTTTTTATTTTTTTGACTTCCGGATTTTCCGGACAGAGAGGGTCCGCGCGCGCGGACCCTACTCTAATTTCGACCCACTTTCCCTCCCTCCTCCCCATTCCTTCTTTTTCCCCTCTTTCCTATATAATCCCTCCCTCACTCTCTTTCCCTCACTCTCCCTCTCTCCTCCCTCTTCCTCCTTTATATTGAGGAGAAGGGAGAAGGGAGAGAAGGAGAAGGACAAGAGAGGAAAAGGGGAAGAAGGAGAGTGTGAGGGAGTGAGAGTGAGGGAAGGTTTATATAGGGGAGAGGGGGGAGTGAGGGAGGGAGGGTCAAAATTAGAGTAGGGTCCGCGCACGCGGACTCTCTCTATCCGGAAAATCCGGAAGTCAAAAATTAAAAAATAAATAAAAATTTGGCATGTATTGGATTCAACCATTAGCTGCTCCCTGATTTTAGTTTTTTTTATAAATTTTCTTAACGTTTAAACTCCAGAAATGGCAAAGTGAAGATATAAAAAAGGAAGACAAGAAGAAAAAGAAGAAGGAAGACAAGAGGAAGACAAGAAAGAAGACAAGCAAAAAATACAAGATAAAATACAAGAAAAGAAAAGATAAAATTAAAGAAAAGAAAAGATAAAGATAAAGATAAAATAAAAGGTAAAGATAAGGATACAAAATAAATTAAATAACTGTTTCTTTACAACGTAGGGATTGTAGAAAGACAAAAATCGCTGTTTTTTAGAAAAAAATTCAAACAAATTTTTTTAAAGCCAAATTGGCTCATGAAATTAGTGCACTTGGCCAAGTGCAAAATTAGGGAATTGGGTGTTATTTGTGAATGAGCCTTGTAGAGAATCAAAATTGGTGAGTAAGTTATCAATGTTGAGGATGACAACTTCACTCGGGGAGGTTACTACGCAAAAAATAGAAAACCACGTGAGTTAAACTATAGGGTCCTTTTTATTCATTGGAGGAAAAAATTCTACCTAATTATAAAATTTTATATGTAATATAAGATATTTTAAATTCAAGTAAGGAATAGTTCAAGAATATATTTGGAATATACTTTGAATATTCTAAAATATACCTCAAATATTCCATTTATGTGATAGCCCCCATTAAAATACCCTCTTAACGCACGTGGTTACACTAAATACATGCTAGTGACCTCTCCAAACAACTTCAACAACTCTTATGTGTTAATTAGTTATTATAAGATATGAAAAAAAAAAAACCTTTTAGGTAGAACTGCACCAATATTCAGTGAATTTTTGAGCTCAACAACGAGTCGAAATTCATTTATAGGTGTCTACAATGGCATGTCCTCTTACCAATATTTGCTTGTCCGTTCTCTTCTCTTGGCCTTGATATAAGAGATCTCTCTATATTTAACATACAAATGTTATTAGAACTTTAAGTTGGTAATGTCGCCACAAAACCTAAATAGCCTTTCAATGACAATGATTGTTCATCTCCTACTAATAAATAGATGATTTTCATCCAATTTGTATTGTGTATGGTTTTTGGTTATGTGTGCTAGTTTTATTTTTGGTCACTTGAGATAATTTTGGATTTTATACAAGGTCTCAAATGCAAAAATGTATTTAAAATTGTGTAGTGTATTTTGAATTATTAACTATTATTTTGCAAAAACTTAATTTAGGCCAACAAAATGATTCTATTGCATTACAATCCAACTAACAAAATATAGCTCACAAGGTCTAATTTTCAATAGTGATTTACCACGCAGTTGTGATTTCCTAATTTTAAAAACACGGAAGGTTTTCATACACTATAATGTTCTTTAATTTTAATTTACACTCATTGTAAAAACATTGGAGTTTCTGACTATAATTTTGTAATGGATATGATTTTTCTAACAAATAGTCCAAAAATCATAAATATTTCAAACATTCATCAAAATAAAGAGTCTTGATAAGTTAACTAGTGTTTTTAATTTTTCCCTCCCATTTTGGATGCATGCACTCAATATAATTGAATCCTTCTATCAAGTGTTTGACTTAGGACAAAATGCAACCAAAAGAAAACAACAAGGGACTAAACACATTTTAGCAATGTTACACCCCTTCTAGAAGAATGCTTGCACACCTTGGTAAGTAAGAAGGATCCAAGGCCTTGTAAACAAACAACATGTGATAGCGTTTCTTTTGGGACTAAAATGAAGGTGCGCCATACATAGTTGGAAACCTTGTGAAACACGCACCCATGGGTCTAAAGAACGCGTGAATCGGAGTTGTGAGGCAAAAGTTATGGCTCTATAAAGTTAAAAGCATCGTAGAACATGTAAATTGAAATTGAAGATGGGACTTAAGGTTCCCAATGACACCCTCCATAAAGTGGGGCATGTTGAAAAGCTAAAGAAAAGAGCTTTCTAGATTGCTAACAATTATAAGGAGCAAAGAAAGAACCGAGAAATTACAGTTCAAAAAAGGAGTAGAGAATCGAAAACGTTACCACCCAAGAGACTCGTATCTTTGGGAGGCTATAACTTTCTTAGTACAAGTGAATAGAGATTTTTAATTTAACCCCTAAAGGACCAAGTGTCCTAACTAGGACATTTAGAGAATCGGGTAGGTTCCGGTGAACACATTTTTAATCGAATTTTGAAGGAAATTTAATAGTAGATCCCCCAATGTGCCACAAAAATGGGGATTCTTTTTTTTTTGAATTCCGACACCGTATGTGAAAGTTATGAGGGGAAATGTGTTTATTTCGGGAGAAAGGGCAGCGGGGCAGTAGAGAAATAGTTGAATTTAGGGGGGGGCAACAAGATGGGCGGCATGTGGAAAATGGGGTGGACTGTGGGGGCAGAAGACCACCCCGTTTTCCAAATTCATAAAAAAATTTAAAATTAATATTTTTAAAAATAAAAATAATTATTTTGAACTGAAAATTATTATTATTAATTAAAAATATTATTTTAAACTAAAAGTTCAACTTCATAAATAAAAATATTATTTAAAAAATTGAAAATTAAAATCATTTAAAAATTAAAAAAAAAAAAAAAAAATCGTCCAATGAGGGACTGCCACGTGGCAGTGTACCTTGAGAGTTAGTGGGGTCATGAACATTGAAATGGGTTGGCACTTCAATTCCCTTCTTCCACCCTTTATTTCCCCCCTAACCCCCAAAATTCTTAGAAAATGTGCTACATATCTTCTAAAACTTGGAGATTTATTTATTTTTTCAAATTTTTTTCGCCATTCTGTAGAGGGTGGAATGTACTTGTGTTTCACCGCTCGGATTTGTATTTTAAATAAAGAAAGTCAAAAATATTGCAATTCCAAAAACATATAGTCTTTTCTGAACTTTTAAACCCCCAACAAGTGCAAGGTGTTATTCAACATCCTAAACATCTCCAAACGCAACGAAAATTGGTACACAACTAAGTAACATCATATAGAATGTGAAAGTGAAGTGCGACAAGTTTCGATAGTGAGGTTTTTTTGATGTAGCCATGGTCAAACGCATCTGAAATTTTCGGGCATGAGTTTTTTTGGGGTGTTCTTTTCCATCAAATGCAATTATCTTGCAATCCGTGCGGCCAAAATCAACGAAATTTGTTGTGTATGTTTTTCAAATAGTTTAGGACAAGATCTTATGGTTAGAAGGTAAAAAATAACATTCTTTTGGATTTTTTGCATGGGGGAGTAAAAATGGCCGCATTGGAGTGTTTTTGGAGGAAAAGCACTCCGGTCCTTTAGGGGTTAATTAATGCATATATTACAAAAATGGGCTTGATTTTGAGATTTGAATAATTGAACTAGAAGTTATGCCAGTTGGAATTTTGAGAGTCCCTTAAAGGGCAATTTTGAGAATAAGGTTCGGATGTAGTTGGTAGTCCAAAACCAAAGTGTGTCTAAAAAAATGTTCTAGACCAAGATGGGTAGGAGACTTACCGAAGACTGCATAGAATACTATTTAGAGGGATGGTCTCTTTCTCCACTTCTACATAGTGCCAAGGTGAGCCACAGTGGCTTCTACATGATGAAGTTAGTGTGGAAGCCTCACTGGCTTGCACTTTTGGCATTTTGAGGTGCTCGGTTGCACTTTTTGACATTGATTACGAGATGTCTTGCTCCATACTAGGCTATGTTGTCTCTTTCTGGTAACTAGAGTCTATCTTCTAATAGGGATATGTACTTTTAGTTACTCTAGTAGAAATCCATGTTAAAAATAACGTCATTTGATTTATGTTGAAAATAACACAAATTACGTGAAAATTATGTTATGTTCACGTTATCCAAAAGGTAGTGATGTAAGACCGTGAACAAATAGACTCTTAAAATACACCGGCACATAAAGAAATGTTGAAATTAATTTAAAGAAAAATGTAGTACTTAGAGGTGACACTGAGGGTGACAATGTGACACATACTTTCATCTACTAAAAATGTATAAAGTTGAATTCTTCTTTAATTTTAGCCCCTAAAGTACGAAGAATCTAAAATTAGGCCTCATGTTTTTTTTTAGAAATTTTGAGTAAATCCCATGTGGAGTTTCTTTTGTTCAATTTTATTCTTTTATATCAACACATGCAATATTCTTAACTAATTCCAGTGATATAATATTTGGTCCCATCTTAATTATGTTTCTTTTTTTCTATATGATCAATTGAATTGGTCATTTCAAAACCATGAATCCTTGATCATTTATGAGTTAACCTTTGAAAGGCCCTTGAGGTCCCTCTCTACAACCCGTATTTAGCTTTATAATTGTTCAATTGTGGTTTAATATAGAAATTGTGATATATGCTTATATACATATTATTATGATTATTAATTTTACTTTGTACTGAAAAGTGTCTGATCATTGTTATTTTGATCTAATACCACTAAATTCAAAATATACTATACGGCCACAAAGGGTTTTTGGGCCTTTTAAGGGTTAACCCCTAATTGCCCAACATCCATTTTCTGGACGATGTACAGATTTCGTCTATGTTTTCTCATCCATCATGTACTTTTTGCAAGGAAAAAGAATACTAAAAACTTCTATGGCAAGATAGCTTTCATGCATGTGTGATCCGATTAGAAAGGGGATGATTTGTGAAAATTTTATGCCTCATTTCATGTTGCACTGATTCACCAAAAATTTCAAAGATTTTAGTCTAAACGTGCTCTTGAAAAAATAAACTCATAAAATTAAGCAACCAAAAAATCTCCAAAGATCACTACATTTAAAATATTACATTTCAACCCATCACAACACATTTCATCCACTGATTGTCGATATCTTATTCGTAATTGAATTAAAAAATAATTTTGAATTTCAAGTTTCAAATTTATAGAAAAATACTGGTGATCGCAATCGCAGATCTAACTATATGGATAAAATCTAAAATTTATAATGTACAACTTTTATTCATACATTAAGTTCAAAATATCCCTCTTAGTTGCATTTTATAATGCATCACTACCGAATTTGGAGAGGGGTGAGGACGTTTAAGGGTTAGCGTCCATTTTTTGAACGATGTACAGATTTCATCCATAATTTCTCATCCGTCAGGCACTTTTTGCAGTGTGAAATTTTTACTGTAGATTCTATGGGAAGTTAGCTTCATGCATATATGATCTGATTAGAAAGGGGATGATTTGTGAAAATTTTATGCCTCATTTCATGTTGTAGTGATTCACCCAAAATTTTGAAGATTTCAGTGTAAAAGTGCTCTAAAAAAGTCAACTCATAAAATTAAGCAACCAAAAAATCTCCAGAAATCACTACACTTAAAGTATTACATTTCAACCAATCACAAAAAAATAGTTTTGAACTGTCAAAATATTTTTGAATTTCACGTTTCCAATTTTATACAAAATTATTGATAATAGCAATCATAGATCTAACCGTATGGATAGAATCTAAAATTCATAATGTACAACTTTTACTCATATATCAAGTTCAAAATATCCCTCTAGGTTGCATTTTATAATGCATCTTTGCAAAACTGCCGAATTTGGAGAGGACTCTAGGCATTTAGGGGTTAAGGTACAAAATGGAGTGAATATGAAGGGCGTGATTCCACGGTGATAGGTCCGTGCTAAACCCTTAAACCCTAGAGGAACCCACAGGGGCCATGTCGTGTGTGGGGGTTTGTGCAAACAAAGGGACTGTGAGATGCAGGCTTCTTCAGGTCGTGCATTGTCATGGATCGTCGCAAGAGCAGGAGCGAAACAGGGACTCAAATCTGCAGGAGTTTTGCCGCATCGATCTCCTGGTAGGAGATTTCTGAGTGTTGGATTGCAGCAACAGCAGCAGCAGCGACAGTGGCCATGGCGCTTGTTCAAGGCGTCACCTCACATCTCTCGTGCGCTTTCTATAGTTCCTGGAGGAGGAATTGATGACCAAGTTCTTCAGAGTTTAAGGGACGAGATCCGGAGCTTGAAGTCAGCTAACGTGGTACTAAGGCTTTCTTCTTGAATGTGCTTTTTTATGGTTGCATGACAAAGACAAGACGGTTTATTTGCTGGTATGGCGAAACACAAGGACATTCTCATTTAGTGGTGAGATTGTTGCTGCAGAGTTCACCTTTGTGGTTTTCAAGGATTCATGGTTTTAAAATGACAAATTCAATCCATCATTTTGTGAAAAATCAATAATTCAGATGGACCGAATTTTATATCACTGGAGAACATTGCATGTGTACTGTATGTCAAAATAAATAGATTTGAACAAATGGAAGTCCTACTCAAAAACGTGAGGTTCAATTTGGGCTAACAGGAATTTAATTTTTTTAATTTTTTTTTGTTTTGCCCCTTTTTGCCTTCATTTTCAAACAAGAAGAGGATCCTTGTTTGGTTGATGTTGATACGCGAAAATTGTGTTGTGAGTCATGTGAGTTGCTCATGTTCCATGCCGGATATGAAATCTCACCTATAATTGTGGGTTGTGTTGTGTGTGTAATTTTAACCCAAGAAGCCCAAATTGTACCTTATGTCTTTATTAGCAGTTTTGAATAGGTCATACGTGATCTTCCTTTGTTCAAGTTTATTTATCTTTTGACCAACACATGCAATGTTCTCCAGTGATTCCGGTGATATAAAATATGGTCCCATCTGAATTATAGGTTTAAATACCATCTGAATCATAGTTTTTCGATTGAATTTGTCAGTCTAAAACCATGAATCCTTGGTCCTTTAGGGGTTAACATGCTGTTACTATTTGGTGAATGTCACAGTTTCCCTTCTTGCCTTTTAATAGCCTCAATATATCCGGTGGAAAATGCTTGCAGGTTAGGGAAGTCAAGCCACCGGAGCCTTTTGTATTGCGAGAGAAACCCGGTTGCATGGATGTAGTTCTGCAGAGGGAATATGAGCAGGAAAGGATTAATGTCGACTGTGAGCTCTTGCTACAACCACAGGATGAAGATGATTTAGGTCCTCATGCTTTGCTCATTAACCTGACTATCACTATAACCAAAGGTGGTCCAGAGGCACTCGAGATTAGCTGCCAGTGCCACGGAGATGAGTATTTCATCAATTACATTTCCTTTCACGAGGATTTCTCTAAAGAGGGTCACGACCGTACCGTCCATGAAAAGTGAGTAACTCACCAACTCGTGACAGCCTTTCAATTTGCGTTGGAAATCAAATCGTCAACCTTGCTATAAACTGGTAGCATTTGCAAGTGAACTTTGTCATACCTTCGCATAATGCAAAATGTTGTATTCCAAGTATTGTAATACAAAGTGTTATAAAATGATGCTTGTGTGGATACTTATCTATTTGTGTGTTGGATGGGTAGGCAACTATCAGAAGACCTCAAGCATGAGTTTCTGTATTTCCTCTTCTTTCGTGGGTTCGATGATGAGATGGCAGTGTTTCTGCATCACTACCTCGAGAAGAAACGTAATGAAGAGCGTATCACCAATTTAGAGAACGTTGCAGCAGTCCTTGCAAACCAGACCTTGTGAGGTGATTCAATTAATCTTTTTGATTATTGCTTAGGCATGGCAGTACAGTAGATACCCTCACGGCAGGAATTTGATGCAGATCTGAGGGCTTATTACTGCCTTCTTATTTGCCAATCGTGGATGAGCTGCTACATTAGTGGGAAAAAAAGTTGACACTTCTATTATTAGAGGTTCTCATCATTGGACAAAAGTTGTCACATTCTTCAACAACTCATCGAGTGTTGGAAGTTGTCACCTTCTCTTTGAGGTGGGCAATGGTTTTCAAGTTTGAAATTCCATCTTTATGCTCAGTGATTAGATTCATTTCCATGCTTCTAACAGTGAAGAGTCATCTTCCTCTAATTAGGAAATTGGGGTTCCAAGTATCCACCAGATATGCCCCTCCTATTCTAAGGTGGGAAGTACTCGATGTTGAACTTTTTTGTCTCTTAAACTACTCTGATGCCCACTAATTAGACGACAGATCCTGCCAATAAGCTGTGAGTATGACAAACTCAAAAAAAATTCTTCCAGTTTGCAAGCTTTCCAAAGAGATGTGGTGCATTATATATTTTGCACATTTTTACTTCCATCTTAGAGTCAGTCCCTGGAAGAATATTCTCTTACCCGAAATTCTCGTCAGAAGATTCAGAAACCCAGATCTTTTGAGCAGACCATGTCAAAGTACTCAAATTAGTACATTTCATATAGTGCAATTAGGTCTGTCCCTGCTCTGCCATTTCTTCTTGTTTGAGACGATCAGATAAATTAACCATGTCTGATGTTGTGTTATGTACATGCAGACTATATCAAAACTCTGTCAAAGCCATTGAGCGTATTTTACCCAAGCTATTTATTAAGAGTTTCCTCACCCGTGCTGGGTTTCTCTCTGATGTCACCTGTGCTCTGTTTCTCTCATGCTATGGCAGGTCCTTCCACAGGGTTGCCGGGGAAACACAGTATGATTTACAAGGTCAGTTTGAGCATCACCTCATCTCTGACACCAAATAAATATTGTGAATGTTTGAATGTCGGAAGTTATATGTAAACTGGCATTTGAGCAGCTAATCTATAATAATAGTAATTACTTTGGCCTAGAAGACCATCGTGAATGAAGAGTCTGTTGAGTGTAGTTCATCTACAGTATTTATACGCCAAGGGCATGGGTAGCGAGGTCTACCCTTGGTGCCTCCATACACCACCTTAACACACCACAGTCGGTAGAGAACATAACATTCAGTAGCATGCATTGTCCCTGCCTTGGCTCTACAGTAGTTGGTCTGGAATATTCCACACCCAATAGTACTTCATTAGCAGCTAAGTGGACAGGCGGAGGCTCAAGGTGATGAGCAGAGTGCATGAAAGCTACTGAATGTTATGAATACCTTCTACAGGTTTGGGTATGAAACAAATAGTATTTATTCAGACATGCTAACAATGACTTGTGTAGTACTTATGTAGTATTCAGTATCAGTTTGGAAAAGAATTTTCGGAAGCACTAAGGTACTGATGTGCAGGTTGTGAGCTGAAGAGCCATTGCTGTATTGCCAGGTTGACAGGCACCAACAACACAGGTTCAATACAGGGACGTTTCTGGACCGGATGCATAGTTGCCCGGACATAAAATTAAACAGGTACACTAGACGGACAACCTCTCCTTTTGCGAATTTGTTGTTGTTGTTGTCAGTCGCATGTCATTGTCAATACTTCAACAGAGGTAGCCCTCCTGAAAGGTCACCCATTCATTCATTGTTGGTATTCTGAGTGGACATGCAAACCAAAATTTTACAAACTGGAGTTTCCATCCAATCGCAATGAAGCACTTGCGCACTTACATAGAAACTTGTGCAAGGGCCCATAGTACATGACCAAGTGGTTCTAATTTTTCTGATTTTGCGTGGAAATTGGATGAAAATTAGTAGACCTACTTGTTTGCTTGTCTAGCTGGTTGTCTTCAGCAGCCGACCATATATAGTTGACCATAGATACATTCATTCAAGGAAGCGTTACTAATTGAGTGAGTTTTGAGCTGTACATGTACTCCCTAGCCTGACCATATGAGTTACAGTAGCTTGGGATGGCCATATGACATTACATGGGGAAGTGATGTGAACCTGCAGAAGTGCCATCACTTGGGTAAGAAAAAGATGGGCAAGCAGCCACTGCACATGGAGATGGCGATGGAACTGAAAATCCATGATCGATGGACACATCAATACCACCTACTGTATGTACTGTACACTCTGGCCCATACCATCATACCCGTGATGGACGTTTCAGTAACATTGCCAGTGTTTTTCCTGTGTTTTTTTTCTTGAAGCCTAACTGGCGATGTAAAAAAATTTGGGAAAGAATATTTGGCGAAATCTTAAAGCTTACAATCATATTTTGATAGAATTTCTTCATATTTTGGTAGTTTTTTTTACAAAATCTGGCTATCTTCACAAAAAACATAGAGATAATCTGGCGAAGAAATTCAAATTTTTCTCATTTTTTTCCTTAACAAAAGAGAAATGCCATATTTTGTAGAGAAATTTGACGAAATATAGTTAGAAAAAAAACGTTGAACATTGCTTAACATTAGGGTCCTTTCACATGGATGTGTTGAAACACTGAATTTAACCCCTAAAGGAGGTTGCCACTGTTCATACGATGCGCATATAGGGAAGAGCATTTGCATACAGCAATGGCGTTTACTATAGCATGACGTGCCCCCAGGGGCCAATTTTTTTGTTAGCCTTATAAGAAGTACAAGACATGTTGCTGTAAAATTTTCAGAATTTTTTCTTGTGCGAAAGATTGTGAAAGAATTTCTTGTACAAATGTGGTAGTGAGAAACAGTAGAGCACATTGAGGTTGTTGCACGCATTAGGGGTTAATTGTCATTGGCCATGGTTTGTAAATGATATTGTTCATTGGCAGTTGAGGTGGAACTCTTTTTTTTGAAGTTCAATTGATGTTCGGCTAAGAGAAGCAAGGTTGATGTGTACAGAAAACTAATCAAATGGGATTTCAACACTTCCACTGTGTGGTCAAGGTCTTCAAAGGAAGCTAATCCTATGTGCACTTAGAGATTCTTCTGAAATATTACGTGCACCTAATAAGGTGCCATATGTGTCATAGAGTACCATGTGAAATGGCCCTAAGTAAATAGAATTATCATTCTATTTAAAATATATGTTCCTTAGCATATTCCGTAAGGCATTCAAATTGCTTAACCCCTAAACGTCTTCACCCCTCTCCAAATTCGGCAATTTTGCAAGGATCCATTATAGAATGCAACTATTAGGGATATTTTGAACTTGATGTATGAATAGAAGTTGTACATTATGAATTTTAGATTTTATCTATACGGTTAGATCTATGATTGCTATCACCAATATTTTTCTATAAAATTTGAAACTTGGAATTCAAAATTATATTGTAATTCAATCATTAATAAGATATTGACAATTTGTGGATGAAATTTGTTGTGACGGGTTGAAATGCAAGTGTAGTGATTTTTGGAGATTTTTTGGTTGCTTAATTTTCTGAGTTTGTTTTTTTAAGAGCACATTTAGACAAAAATCTTTGAAATTTTGGGTGAATCACTGCAACATGAAATGAGGCATAAAATTTTCACAAATCATCCCCTTTCTAATTGGATCATGCATGCATGAAGCTAACTTCCCATAAAATCTACCATGAAAATTTCATGTTGCAAAAACATCATCGCGGATGAGAACACAGGAAGTGATTATGTACAGTACCCACCAATAAGTTTACGTTCATTCAATTTTTCAAAGAATTGAATCAAATAATTAAATTTATAAAATATATTTATATTTATATTTATATTTATTAAACTTTGAAGTGTGAGAAATTACTTATTTGGACAATTTTTGGATCAAATATTAAAAAAATACAATATTTGTATTCAAATTGAACATTGTTGAACTAAAAACTTCAAACATGGATATTTTAGTAAATATGACCCCAAAACTCATGATTTTTGTTTTTACATGATTCTACAAAGGATTTGCATTCTTTCCATTGAAAGTTTTATAAACCATAAGTAACAAAATTTGTATACATAGTTTTTTGAATTAGGCGTAAAAAATGAAGGTTTGAATTTCAAATAAAAATAGATTATGTGTGGTTCATCTTGTGCACTACAACTTGTCTAAATTAGGCTCAAAGCTTATAATTTTTGTGATTTTTATTAGCAATTCTCTAAAAAGTTGAATGAACGTAAACTTGTTGGTGGGTAGTGTACATTTGACGTTTTCTACTTGGTTGGGCAGTTAGGGGTTAAATGGATGGTAATAGGTATTCTTCACTCCTTTACTTTGCAATGGAAGTTTCCAAATTCCAAACTCAATGCACTCAATCGTCCTTTCACCATTAAATTGCTTACATTATCTTTATCGCCAAGTATTGCATGTTTATAGAATCAGGGTAGATGTTGCCATCTTTGCAAATTGCAATTTGCATAAGATGAGACCAGACGACTTCATATGAAACATAAGGTGGACATAACTAAAACCACCCAAGATCCAATTTCACCTTACTTCAAGTGAACAGATAGATAGAAACTTCGGACCTCTTTCGAGGCCGGCGTGAATAAAGTGTCTGTTCGTCTTGATAATGAGCCAGTGCCCACCGGACAAAGGGCCATTGGTGCAAGACTACTCTCCCTTTTCGAGAATAGACACTTTAGTGACTAGTAACAAGTATTAGCAACAAATAGTAACCTTAAACGAGTGGTTAAATCCTGCAAGGGTTTAATTTGGAATTTGTTTTGTTGATGGTCGCCAAGTCATGGTTCCTAGGTTGGTTGGTGAAGGACGTTGTATTACATTTATATGGTCTGGGTTCGATTCCCGTTGAGTCTATCTAAGCAGTAATGTGATATTCATGATTTGGTGTTGCTAGTGAGTTATCATAGGCAGGAAAGTTGTAACAACCAATCAGCCCAGTCCCACCTTCCTAAGACAAGTGATTACTTTTGAGTTTAATCAAAAAAATACAAAAAGAAATAAGTAGTGGTCTTAACCACTACTCCCACCCTTTTCATGTTTATTTATTCCATTTATTCTGTTGGTAGTGGTTGGCTATTTTCTATTTTTCTTTTATGTAGAATAATTGATCCGGCATGTTGTATAGCAATGGTGTTTATTTCTTTGAATGTGTGTTTACTGGAGGTTTCGAGTAGTTTAAATTTTGTTTCAAGGAGTTTCATTGAGGGAGCATGCGTTGTTCTTCTAGCTCCTGCCGTGATGACTGAGTGGGTCTACTTTCCAGCTTTAGTTAATGATGCTATTAATTAGTGGTTGGTATTTTTTGATTTTGTTTTCTATTGTTTCTTGTGAGAATCTATCGTTACAATATGTAAATTCAATAAATTGTATTGTGAGGTCGTCTATTGGGTTTGGTGATGGGTCATTTTTGTACGGGACTCCTTTTACGCATAAAATATCTGGTTAAATCTAGCGTTGCAATGGCATCTTTGGCGTTCACATGTACAAGGCAGAAGCCATGGGGGTACTGTGTTTTCTTGGAGATTGTTGTTAAATGTTCCTGCGTTCATGAGGGTGTAGCATCTAGATTTTTGTGTTGAAAGGATTAGTTTTCTTAATTCCTACACTGCTTTGTTATGTCTTTTAACTCTAATGGCGTGTATGTGATGATGGTTACATTTTAAGAGTACGTGTAGCCATGTGTCTGCGTCCGTGGAGTTGCAAATAGAGCATGTGATTGATAGGAATCTTTCTCTACCAAAGAATAATTGTTTTCTAGCATTACCCATGTATTGACGGTGCGGAATTTTAAGAGGTTTATTTTTTGTGAATTTTTGATTGTGGGGTTGGACCAAAATGCATTAGATAGTTCATTATCTATATTTGGATTTATAGTCCATTTGCTGATGTTGGGGAAACGAATTGCCATTAGTTCTAGGTTATTTTCTTGGTCGTATTTAGTTATGTATGTTTCGAGACATCTAACAGGGTCTTTGTTTGGCCGTTTCCTAGGTCCTAGCCATGTATCTTTTTGGAAGTAATATGGTGTGGTATGTGCAAATTCATATGTTTTTGTAGCAGAGGAATAATTTTTTTTGGCTCCATCTTTTGCAAGTTTGTCTGCTTGTTCGTTGCCTTCCATGTTGGCATGTGCTTTGACTTTGTAGAATGCGGTGGGTTGTGTACAGGTTTTTAGCATTTCTACCATGGATGTTAGTATAGTTTTGTCGGCATGATTGTTGTATAGGGTTGGATGTTTGAGATGTGTGTTTAGATTATATAAGCAATTAAGGCAATCGGTGAATATATATGCGGGTTCGTCTGGGTGTTTAGTAGTAATTATTCTAAGTGTTTTATGTATAGCCATTAGTTCTGCTCGAAAACTAGTCTGTAGGCCCAGTAGTCTTTTTGATATTTGTACATCTGCCTTTGTTGGGTTGTATATTCCATAGTCAGCTTTTTCTTTCTTCCATTGTCCATCAACATCTTGTACATGAGGTTTGAAGAATCCATCAGTATAGTAGCTATGTTGTGGTTGGAATTTTAATGTAGTGTTTATTTCGAAGTTTGGTAGTGATGGTGTATTTGTGGTGGTTGGGTTGGTAAGGAGTGAGTATATGAGTTTGTTCCGTCTTTTGCTTTTATTAACCGGTGTATTTGGAGGGGTGGGTGAGGCAGTTTGTGTTTGACATTGTGGAATTTGCAGGTTTTCAATTGTTGTTTTGATCGTGTCTAATTGGCTGGGTGTGTCGATGTTGTAATTTTGATGGTGAATGTAGAGAACGTGTATTGCGAGTGGTTCTGCTTGTGGTTTATGAATGTCTAGGGGGATTGTTGGTTCGTCATAAATGATGGTGTCTGCAGCAACGTGGGCAATTACATATGTGTCTGGGAATGGTCCAGTATGTGGGGAGAAATCTTGGTACCAATTAGTGTCTGGTTTTACTAGTATAGTGATCGTGTTTGGATCATTTTTGGCTGCTAATCTTGCCTAATGTATTGCTTGTTGGGCCATTTCTTCATTATGTGGGTGGGCATAACCTATCCTTTTCCATTTGTATTGGAAGGCATTGCCGAGTGATTCAAAAAAATTGTCTCTTGCGAGTGGAGAGAAGAATTCTGAAATTGGTGAGGAACATGTTACTGGTGAAGAGAAGTATGAGTGAGAAATATTAAAAGTGGTCTTCAAGTGAACACTAAATGTAGTAACTCATTGGTGGAATTAGGTGTAAATAGAGTGGTTTTAGGTACTTCAATGAATAATCAGATCACAATGAGATGATTAATTAATCAAGGCAATGAAGGAAGCAATTTAGCACAACAATCAAGTAGATTCCTTGAATGAAATTGGGTGTAAATGGGGCGGTTTAAGGTAACTTCTCTATAAACTAGAGGCTGATTTTGAATGATTATAGAGCACTTTTGGGATGCTCATGGCCTCCATCTGAAGGTGGTTTGTATTTTCAAGACAACACACTTCGAAAATTCATTGAAATTACAAATTTCATTGAAAAAATATGATTTCATTTAAATTCAACTCCTCTAAGAGTTATCTGTCCTTAAAAAAATATGTAACATACTTCGTACGTAACACACTTCAATGTTCAGATTGCTTCAATGGATGGAAATAGGTACTTCCACCGTATGTCCAAAAGCTGTTTTCATTGAATGTTAGTCAGAGGCCATTCTCTGCCAACTCTGGTTGGCCTTCGTTCATTGCTGAATTGATGTGGATGTCAAGTCTACTTGACCTCCTAATCTCCTACCAAAGCTTTGCAATTTAACCCCTAAAACAGGCATTTTTCTATAAATAAATAAATAAAAACTCATTAACAATGTCATTTCTAGTTTTTAGTTTTCAGTGCATTGACAAAAATTTATAAAGATTTATTATTAAATTTTAAATTTTAAATTTCACTGTCAATAGTAACCCATCTTGCACTAAACTATTATGAAAATGTTTGGTGTTTGCAACAATTATGATAAAAGGTTTACTTAATTGTTTGAAACTACTATGAAAATTGCTCAACTGTTATGAAAATGTTTGCACAAATGTTTACTTAATTGTTAATGAAACTATTATGAAAATGTTTACTTAATTGTTTGAAACTATTATGAAAATGTTTGCATTTGAAATTAAGATAAAAGGTTTTTTTTGTGTCTTGCCAAATAGGATCAGCAAATTTTGAATCCTATTAGCTTAAAAGCTTTGCACTATAGAAAGTTAAGCAACTCGAGCAAAGCTACCCTCAATATTTTCTTATTCATTGTAGTGATAGTGATAGTGTCATTGTATGTAATTTTGAGTAATTCATTCATCCTTACAAACCCACTTCCAAAACCAAAATGTGAGATACGTGCCACTTCCCTAGAAATGTACAAAATCATCCCTTTCAACAATTGAAAATCTCATTGTTATCTTAGAGATATCTCAAGTTCGGTTGTACTGTACATACGCAAACAATAGCCTACTGCAAAAATATGACATGATTAGGATTTCAAAGCAACAAACTTCAATATGCAAGAATTCTTCAATAAATTTGACCAATTTGTGAGAAAGTAAGCTCAAATTGTGCATAATTTTGATTCAAAGATGTAAAAAAAAGGCTCAAAATGCCACCAAAAACATGATCCATTCATAAATTCTAAAATTCCTCACAATTTTGAACACCAAATTTGTTCAACACTAACAATGAATCCAAAAAATTTGAACAATCCAAGCACTTGAAAGCATCAAAAGTTTGACCAACCTTCCAAGCATTGAATTTCACCCTATTTCCCAACGCAAATTCAGCATCATCCAAAAAAATTGTCTTCTACGAGCATTAGAAAAATCAAGTAAATCCAACCAAAACAAAGCTTGCAGCTACTTTTGGAGTAAGAGCACGACCACTTGTATGAGCATGAGGAAGTCAAAGGAGTGCAAGTGAGTAATGGGGTGCTTACATGAGGGAGGAACCCTAATTCAAACATCAAAACTTAAAAGAGAGTCTTAGAAGAGAAACAAGAAAGACAACACAATTTTTAGGATTCACCATCCATCAAATTTCATTCAACTACTCTCATCCTCTATCATTTCATCTTCTGTCAATTTGTACCAATGCCATGTACCTACCCATGTGCTATTGATTTTCAATTTTTTTCTCAATTTTTTTCCACTGGATGACATCAAGGCATCTATACTTGTGATTTTGGGATCATATCCAATCCAATCTCCACCCTCCACGTCCTATGCACGTCCCATCCATGTCCCTTCTATGTTCCATCCATGCACTTCCCTTCCACGTCCCTTCTATGTCCCATCCACATTCCATCTATGTTCCTTCACGTCCCTTCTACGCCCCTTCTACGTCCCTTCCACATTCCTATGATGAACCATCCACGTCCCTTCTACTTTCCTCCAATGAACCATCTACGTCCATTCTACGTCCCTCTAATGAACCATCCACGTTCCATCCACGTCCCTGTGGTGAACCTTCTACGACCCATCCACGTCCCTTCTACATTCGTCTGATGAACCATCCACGTCCCTTCTACGTTCTTTTGATGAACCATCTACATTCCATTCACGTCTCTGTGATGAACGATCTACGCCCCATCCACGTCCCGTTCATAAACCATCCACGTCCCTTCCATGTCCTTCTACATTCCTCCAATGAACTATCTACGTCCTTCTGATGAGCCATCCATGTCCCATCCACATCCCTCTAATGAATCATCCACTTTCCATCCACGTCCCATTCACATACCTTTGATGAAGTGTGAATAGTCAGTTAAAAACACTCAATGACAACATTCTTTGTCGCTTTGGAGTACTATTAAATTAATACATAGGTCACAAACAAATTTTGGTGCATATTTACCTTCAAATATTTTCTTATTCAATCTACATGCCATAAATCATATAAAAGTTACCTTCAAATCTTCTTTCACTAACTTCATACGCCATAAATCTTTTTATTAATATATTCCAATCTTCATTAACTCACTTCCTATTTCATAAATTTTGTCAATTTGAGCTTTCAAATCTTCTCTAACTCACTTTTTATGCTATAAATCACACTTACTAATTTCTATCTTCAAATATTGTGTGCTCCACTGCACGCACTATAAACTTGTCAATTTTTGCATCCAAATTTTCTTGAACTTACTTTCTATATTATAAATTTAATTTATCAATTTGTACCTTCAAATCTTTTGTGGGTCACTTTACATGCCATAGATCTTGTCAATTTGTTCCTTCAAACAATCAAATTAACTTTCTATGCCATAAATTTGGTCCATTTGTACATTTAGATCTTTTTTGACTTACTTTTTATGTCATAAATCTTGTTTATTTGTGCATTCTAAATTTGCTTTACTTTCTTTGTAATCGTCTTGACATTTTTCAAAGTCTTCTTTGGTTTAGTTTTATAACAAAAATACTTTCTAGTTTTTTTAACCAAAAACATGTTTTTAATGTGAAAATATTTACATTTGAAAAACTCAAACATAAATTTTCCAATCTAATTTTCTAATTTTCTAATTTTTTCACTTTAATTTGTTTCAATTCAATTTTTAGTCTAAAAAAAAGTAGATTGTTCACTTAAGCATCCTGACATCTAATCCATACTTTGAAATATATATTTTTTGTAATTATCCATCTATTTTTAAAAATTGTAGAATTATATTATAGATTTCAAATGTAAATATATTCTCACTAACTCGGGGACACACTATGCAAAATCCTTACAAACTACATGAGGGAAAAGAAAGGGCTTTTTTAATACAACAATAAGATAATCATTAGGAGAAAAATGGGGTCCCAAAGGGGCCCTCTAAAATAGCCCGTGTTAGGTGAACCGGCTGCCCATACACGCCTCTCCTTGTAAACCCATTGGTGAAGGTCGTTGCCCGCTGACAACGTCGGAAGCCGCAGTGCTGGCAGTGTTGGCAGCGTCGATTGGCGCGACCCACAGAACTGCACTGCTGGCAACCACGGTGGCACCATTGGTGCCATGTCAAAAAGTGCACGGTTTTGTCTAAATTTTTCAGCACGTGCCAAAGGCAAGGGCCCCTTTGTGACTACAGATTTCTCCTAATGAACTATTTATGAGAACAATTAGGTTAAAATCCGTGGATGAAATAAAATTTTATTTACAATCCATGGATGAAATTTGTTGTGATGGGTTGAAATGTAATACACTAAGTGGAGTGACTTTAAGATTTTTTGGAAGATGAAATAAAGCATCAAAGTTTCAAAAATCATCCCCTTTTTAATCAGTTCACTCGTGCATGAAGCGAACATCCCATAAAGTCTACTATAAAAATTTCATGATACAAAAAGTACATGGTTAGACCTTTAGGGGTTGAGGTTAATATGAGGGGGTGGATGAGGTTGCAAAGATTCTTCTAAAAATGCTTTAAAATTATGATTCAAATTTTGACTACAAAAATTACAATTATTGTAAAAATAACCATAAAATCTATCAAAACAAGTTGAAAAGTTCAAGTATATTTAGTTGGAGTGTCTTTACTCAAGAGTGTGGTTTTGAACCATGTGTAGCATGTGTAGCTTGTGTAGCTTGAGGTTAACCCTTTGAAGCACTTGCATCCACATAGTGGACGATGAATAGTTGCAACTTTTCTCAACACTACATCCTATACAATTTTTCATCCATCCAAATTTCTCTTGGTTCTTGTGTTAATTGACTATCATATGTATGGTACAGATCTTCAAAATAAGATATTATGATTTTTTGTAGTTCAAAAAGTGAGACCTTAAACATGATTTTCCAAAATAAGTAGAATCAAATAATAGAAACCATACCATCTCATAATGCATGTTATTCCAATTTCATTACAACATTTTTTAATTTTTTTGTATTAATTTGGGATTTTTAATTGAATATAAAGAGAAAACCTTTCAAAATTAATATAAAATTATATATAAAAAAATATGATGAATCCAATCATATAGATGTGATCTTCACATTGACATTTACAACTTGGCTTTGTACATCAATTCCATTTTGTTTTTCATCAAACATTTTATAACGAATCTTTGAAAACAATGTTGAATCGCGACGTTAAAGGGTTAAAAATGTACGGTAGAAATACCCATGATCTCCAAATTGTAGACTTCTAGGTGAGGTTGTAATATGTGATATTTTTTTTAAATTGATCTAGGTGCAGTTGTGATATGTGATATTTTTTGAAATTGAGCTAATTTGGGAATTGGATACCACAGTTCATGGACAAAATGGCCAATCAGTTTTTGGAGATTCCTTGCACGAAATTGTCTATCATAGTACTTGGTTATTGAGGAGTCTAGGAAACGGTTTCAGGGTTTAACAAACTTTTCATTTTGAAAATTTGTAGCTATTGGGTATAAAAATATGGAACTGGATTGCCTCTTCATTGTTTTTCCTTTTCTCTCAATGAAAAATAAGTCCTTGCCATAACTCCCGTTTCTAATATGCAAAACTTCTTGTTTTCTTGGTTTATTGTATTTCTACCTTAACCCCTAAACGTCCTCACCACTATTCAAATTGAGAAGTTTTGCAAAGATGCATTATAGAATGCAACTAAGAGGGATATTTTGAACTTGATATATGAATAAAAGTCGTACATTATGAATTTTAGATTCTATCCATACGGTTAGATCTGCAATTGCTATCACCAATATTTTTCTATAAAATTTGAAACTTGAAATTCAAAATTATTTTGTAATTTGATTATAAATAAGATATTGACAATTTGTGGATGAAATTTGTTGTGATGGGTTGAAATGCAATACGGTACGCTAAGTGTAGTGATTTTTGGAAATTTTTTGGTTGCTTAGTTTTATGAGTTGACTTTTTTAAGAGCACTTTTACACTAAAATCTTCGAAATTTTGGGTGAATCACTACAACATGAAATGAAGCATAAAAATTTCACAAATCATCCCCTTTCTAATCAGATCACGCATGCATGAAGGTAACTTCCCGTAGAAAATTTAGTAAAAATTTCACACTGCAAAAAGTGCGTGATGGATGAGAAAACGAAGTTCACTTCTGTACATGCAAAATATGCATGGTTGGGCAGTTAAGGGTTAATAGTATTCTGCCTCCAGACATGCTACAGGTAAAAGGGATAAACCAGTTATCCTTGTACGAAACCAAGAAAGGCCAAAATCATAGCATTTCAGGTTGAGAACTGAAACAGTCTACACAGTATACAGAGAACAGGTTCAAAACCAAAGTAACACACAATCAATAGTAAGGTAGACTGCCCTAAAACCACCACACCCCCCAAAATGGTTCAGTTGACTTGAGATACACCAACCTCCAGGAGATCTAAAACCGCATTGTCAGTCCTCATTTTGAGGACTAATTTGCTTACTGGTCACCTTGCTAGGCTAGTGGGTGAACTGTGACAATCATTGTTGCTCATAGGAGAGTCAAAGTTAGAAATGGGTCACACATTACTTTGCACTTTGAGATTTTCTATAAAATTGAGAATTGCAAATTTCATGATGGAAATTTTTGCATTCCTCATGAAATCCTATTCTAAAGACTAGAATATTTTTGGGTGGATTTTTTAATTGCTTAATATAGGTCAGATTGCTTAAGTTGGTGGTTTTAGGACAACCAACCATACCAGCTATCTAACCAAAATACATTTTCCCTTCAAACGATGATAGGTTACAGGTGACATCACCAAGTTGCAGAGCACATCTACCCTACTTCAAAAGACTCAGAGAAAAATCTGCCTAACCATCTGAGAATTCTGCCTACTACAAGTGACTGCTAGCTCTTGACAGCTAAAGAATCGTACTCCTTTCCAGTCTAACTTGCTGTCTCCGTTTTGCAACTTATATACGTTTACATTATGAGTGTTCCGTATCTGGACTATAATCTTTGTTGACCATTATCATTGATCATATATATACAAAACAGACTCCGCGCTTCAACTGGTTTTACCAATGAAAAGGGCATTCAAAGAGTTTGTTTGCAGTCCAACAAAGCTGCGTCACCTAATCACCCATCGCTAGGGTTACTAATGAGGAAAGAAGTGTGCTTACTTCACAGCACGGGCATTCATTATTGTTAAGCCGTAGCGGAAGCTTCTACTTCTGTTCATTTGAAGGAGTGGATGCTCCCTCCACAGGATCTGCTTTCCACACGATGTCTTTTAGACTTTTGGAAAGATTCTTGTAAAACTGCAACACCACAATCACAGAAAAATTAAACTTCCCGTAAATGAAAAGATGGAAAACAAATCTGTTACTTCATACAGTGAAATCAAACTCTCAGAACCATGCAGAGAACACAAACAGTCGAAGGCCAGGAGGCCCAAGACATGACCCTCTATTCCAAACTAAACCAAGACCGTCTTGGAGATTTACGACTTGCTATGAGCATGAGGATGGAGGTTATAATTTATAACATTACTAAGTTGGCCTGTGCTGGAGTTTGGCATGACAATTCCAACAGCGGAACCATCCTCGCATGCATGCATGGTCTATATAATAAATAAATAACTCTGGACCCTCATCCTCTATTCCAATCCTAATGCACCATGTGGCAATGAAAAGTGACATGAGAGGGTTCTGTTTCCATAATGTCAAGTTCAAGTTTCAACAAGGCAACTATGTCACTCTCATTAACTAGTCATACGAGGATTAGAACTCATAACTCTTCTCCTCTTTGTAACCCCATGGTCAACAAAAGGTACGAATCCGAACGTTGTATTGAACCTGACATTATGTCCCATAACCTATTCACCACTCGTGTGGCTCGTTGGTTATGTAGTGAAAAGATGCAGGTGAGAATTTGCTAGCCAGAGTATGCAAGATGGAAATGGTAGCAACAATTACAAACTTACATGGTTGTACTCCAACGTGTCACCGTGGTGCTTCTGTAGCTCAACCATGAAGAGAGAAGGCGCCACCTCAAACACCTCAGTTGACACTGAAAGATACCCTTTTCTGCCCAGCTTATCTCCTTGCAACTTCATCTTATAATCTCGTTTTTGAACATTAAATCCTAAGGGCTTCGCAGCCTCCTCAATGGACTCAATGATCTCTTTAGCAGATTTTTTGCTAGTGAATCGCGTCTCCTCCTTCTCAGGAATCTGTAGAACAAGATTACAAGACCAGCTTAGAATCAGGCTTTTCCTAGAGTCTCCCTTTGTATCATTGGGAGGCTTTTATATGACTACAAGAAGACCTCGCCATGGATCATACGAAAGATTCTCTTCATGATGTTGTCTACAATTTCTAATTTTATTGGAAACCCTGTCTTAGGTAATATGTACATAAAGTCAACACAAAGAACATTGGATCCCCAAGGTCCCAGCCTCAGTCATAGATCACTGCAATGAAACTCAGATCAAAATCTAACAGTTAGGTCTTATCACATGATTTACAAGCATTAAATTTCACAGTAGTTTGAGATGTTACCTCCTTTGACTCGAATAGACCAGAGAGGTTGAGACCTTGTGACATAGAGATGAGCTCGAAAGCATTCATAGTGACCGGTCTAGTTTCTTTTTTCTCTGTGACCATGTGCTCCTGAATTTCATACAGTAGGCAGCAGTATGTATTAGTGAAGGATGACTACTCCCAAAACTCCTCATGTCAAACTCCTTAGAAGCTAGCCAGGCTACTTTCATAAATCAAAAGAGACATCAAAGCATTCGTCCACTACTGTTAGGGTGATTTTTGCCCTTACCGTTGATCCACTGAAGATAGCATCCACATCATCAAAGCTAACATCAGCTTCCCTATCAAACTTGGCTGGACTGTATCCCTTCTTGAACCAATCGTTTTTATGGATCTGAGCTGCTGTGATGCGCTGCAACCACAATCACGAACGTAATTAAGCACGTGGTTCATGAAAATGCAGTAAATTTACATGGGGTTGAAAAAGCCACCCATTTACAATGCAAGTGTCACCCTAACCTTTGAGAAATGAGATACTTCCATGATATACAATACTCAAGGGTAGTCTAGGCCTGTGATTAGGACTCTTCTACTTTAAATTCAAACTTGTGCATATGATACCGTAGTACCATAGCTGGGTCGCCAAAAAATAATTCAAAAATAAAAAACGTAAAAAATCGGAAATTATGAGGACCAAAAAATGAAAATAGAATAAATTACTTTTAGATATATTTTGCTATTTCTAAGCTATTTTGGGCCATTTTGGGCCATTTTAAATCATTTTTTGCTCAAAAACGAAAACCAAGAAATTCATTTTTTGAGGAACGAACCTTATTTTTCAAAAAATATTAAATATTCGTTCGTGGGGTGGCGACCCAGCTATGGTACTACGGTATTCAATAATACATATTTTAGTGTGTTGGAATCCTCTAAAAAATGGGGACGAGGCCCACCAAACAAATCCATGAACCACGCAAAACAACGGGAATGGGCTCTCTATCTTATTGCACGCCCATTAACAAATAAACTTAAAGATGAGGTTGAAGGTAAGAAATTGACATATACAAAATTCCGGCCTGCTACTTACAGTTCTAGGGTTGGGATCCAAGATCTTTGAAATCAATTTCCGAGCACCTGATGAGAACCAGGGAGGCCACGAGAATTGAGCTCGATATATCTGCAGTCAGACATAAAAATCTTAAGAACAGATCGAAAGACGGATTCCATAATACAATGCACTCAAAGAGAAGTATGGAATACATTTCCATGCAGCATGTTGTTAGACTTGGAATGTTATGTACCTTCTTGTATAGAGCCATAATATTGGGTTCTTCAAAGGGCAAATAACCAGCCATCAGCACGTACAAAATAACCCCACATGACCACAGATCTGCGGTAGCTCCGGAATAGCCCTTGTCCATGATAACCTCTGGAGCCACATAGTTGGGCGTTCCACAAGTCGTGTGAAGCAGTCCATCCTCCTGAAAAAGGAGAAAAATGTCACACCAAGCTGCAACGAATTTGGCGTGTCCGGCATATCCAGTTACTTACAAAAGCACAAAAAATCCAAAGGTGGCAGGAATCACAAGTACTCACCCTGAATTGCTGTGGTAGCGCACTCAAGCCAAAATCCGAAATCTTTAAGTTACCCTTAGCGTCCAGAAGCAGATTCTCTGGCTGTAACCAATCCAAAATGAAAGTTATCAGACACAAAAATGTAATACGATTATTGGTTTACTTCAGAATTGAAGAATAAATGTCACTCAATGCACTCAACCCTCCCTAATTGTAATGTGCAATTACAGAATGTGCAATTAGAGAAAGTTGAGTGTAACTTCACAACCCAGCTCAGACTGTATGTTTTCGCCTAAAACTGAAGTAAATAAACACATACCTTCAAATCTCTGTGGTAAACTTGCCGACTATGGCAATAATCCACTGCGTCAATGAGCTGGTGAAAGTACTTCCGTGCCTCATCCTCTGACAGCCTCCCTTGTTCAGCCTGAACACAACAGCAAAAGGCAAGAAAACCTCAGAAAATGTTAAACGGAGGAAATCAAAGCAACAGATTATCGTACCCGGCCGTCAGGAACGACAAAAAAACAATTATAAAAAGAGAACTCCAGGAAATTATTTTTTCAAAAAAAATCTATTTTCTATGGTGAAAAAAGAGAATATTCGTATCATTTCGGGAAAAATTTAAATATTAGGCCTGAGCTGCCGACCCGGTACGGTAAAAGAATACTGTGAAACGTACTATTTTGTTGAAGAGCTCGCCACCGGTAACATACTCCAGCACAATGTAGATCTTCGTCCTGCTCGCCATGACCTGCAAAGGAAATCACCAGATTATGAAACCCTAGCCCTGTTACAACAACAAGAACGAAGTAACATTTCCAAAAACAAATCGGACAGAACGAACCTCCAGAAGCTGCACGACGTAGGGATGCTTGACCAGCTTCATGGTGGAGATTTCTCGCTTGATCTGTTCCACCATCTTGTGCTTAAGAATCTTCTCCTTGTCCAAGATTTTAATAGCCACATTCAACCCGGTTTCAATATGCCGAGCCACCTTCACTTTGGCAAATGTGCCCTCTCCCAGCGTCTTGCCGAGGTCATATTTCCCCACCCGGGTGCGCTCCACAGATCCTTTGGTGCTATTCATGGTTGCTTACTTTCTGCCTCTGTGTATACAACAAACAATCTACCTAACCTTCACCTTTCTTGCTTCGTGAGCTCTTTCTTTCTCACAGATTCCATAAATGTCTGAGTCTGCACACACAAACCGCCGCAATTGTCAAAAGAACGCAAAACCCTCAATTCTCTCACAATTGGCGGCCAAGAACCAAGAGAACATCCCCAGAAATATTCCAAGATTCTACAGGCGCTCAGTCTTGCTTGCAGCGCCGCAAGAGAGACAGAGAGCTCGTTACTTACCTGGGCACGGGAAGAAACTGTTCATACTATTTGGTCGAATCCACATCCTGTTGCTGCGGGAAGAAATTGTTCCATGGTCAATAGTTCCACGGTTTCTTCATCAGAAACGAACTAACACCGACCTTAACTAGACACGAATTCTACCAACAATCGGAGCCAGAGGTTGGGGTTTTCTGGCGCGTGTGAATCTGACGACTGACAGGAGAGAGAGCACACGGATTACACGAGGGGCTGTGAGGGAGATGAAGATTGTTCTTCGATTACTGCGAATGGCTGGCTGGCTGGCTTCCTCGGCAGGCAGGCAGGCGCCATTTCTAGCTTAGCGTCTGATACCCGGTGTCCCAGAGACCCGGAACCGGACCGGACCGGTACGGGAGACGGCGGGTGTGGGTTCCCTCGTGGGGAACGTGGCGGACATCGGTACCGCCAGGTGGTCCCTCTGTCAGGCACTTCTTCCGTTGAGATAGTTTTTTTTTTCCTTGTTATAGTACAGTGACTACAGTGTAAATATCGTACCCAAAGAGTAGGGTTGGTTAAAATTAGAAACCAAGCATTCTAGCTATAAAAATAAAATAAAAATAAAAATGGGAAAAAGGAAATCTTCGAGAATATTTTTACATAACTTTTAGTAGTACACATAAGGACCACCCTCCTCCCAATGAAATGATGAGGAATATATTTCATCATTTCGTCAACGCCCATCATTAACTTAACCCCTAACTGCCCAACCAGGCGTTTTTGGCCTGATGTACAGATTTCATCCGTATTTTCTCATCCGTCATGCACTTTTTGTGGTGTGATTTTTTTACTGAGTTTTTTATGGGAAGTAAACTTCATGTATGTGTGATCCGATCGAAAAGGAAATAATTTTTGAAAAAATTATGCCTCATTTTGTGTTGTAGTGTTTCACCGAAAATCTTGAAGATTTTGGTCTAAAAATGTTCATGAAAAAAAAAACTATTAAAATCAAGCATCCAAAAAATCTCCAAAAATCACTACACCTAAAGTACTACATTATAACCCATCACAACAAATTTCATCCACATATTGTCAATATCTTATTCGTAATAGAATTATGAAGTAATTTTTTATTTTATGTTTCAAAATTTATAAAAAAAGATTAGTGATAGTAGTCATAGATCTAACTGTATAGATAGAATCTAAAATTAAAAATGTATAACTTTTATTCATACATCAAGTTCTAAATATTCATATTAATTGCATTTTATAATGCATCTTTGCAAAACTGCCTAAACTGGACATAGGTGAGGATGTTTAGGGGTTAAGGGGCACATGGCAAGGGTGTGAAGAACTCAAGGATGAAGCTAGATGAAACTCCAAGGCAGCCCTGCAAGAGCTATTGAATGTTATGGAGTAGAATATGACATGTGTCGAAACTATTAAATTATTTAACATACATGTGTTGAACATGTTGTGTGGATTCAATATTATACCTAGGGAATAAATATTATGGTAAAGGAAGAGGCCCGCATTGGAGGACAGAGCCCAAATGACAATGGAGATGCCTCGTATTGCGTGAGGCATAATCAGCCCGGGCCTCTCCCAGCATAATGCACTATCAAAAAAATTGATATGCCAGTGAATTTTTTATTTTTTTGCACCGTGTGGAATTCTCATAGTGCAAAACCTAATTCGCACTGTGAAGTGGCTCGTGAAGTGGTCACGAGAGGTACCTCCCGCTAGTGAGGTGACTTCTTGCAAAGGAAGAAAAATTTCGAGAGTGCATTACGATAGGAAATAAATATTTTTACCAATTATAAGAGACGCTATTCATTAGTCTCATTCATGATTTCATCACATTTGTGTTTTTACTTTGATCTCCTCCCAATGAATGTATTTGATAGTTCCAAATGAATTTAGCCTATTTTCTTTCACTAATTGTACCCTTACAAACTCAAGTATTCAATCAAATTAAAAGTTGGAGTTTTAAATTTGGAAATAGAACGGTTTAAAATTTGTTCAACTTTCATGTAACTTTTAGAAGCTTATTAGCAAGTGAGTGTGACTTATTCCACTTAACCCTTTCAGGACCAAGAATTCATCGTTTAAAAATGACAAATTCAATCATTCATATAATGAAAAGTATGATCCAGATAGGACCAAATTTTATATCACCAGAATTAGTAAAGAACATTGCATGTGTTGACCAAAAACATAAATAAATTTGAACAATAGAAACTTCACATAGAACCCACTCAAAACTGCTAAAAAAAACATGAAGCCATATTTGGTTGATTGGTCGTGAAAGGGTTAACTAATTGCAAGTTTGCAAGTTGTTTTATTTGGACTTCTAAAAGCTTCTTTTATGAATAATGTTATTCAAAATGGCTAAATAAGAAAGATTGAATAGAAAAGACGATGAACTTGAATGTGTGTATATTTGAATATGTTTTGGGTTGTCCTCTATTTATGTCAATCTTCATCCTCAGTCTTCATCTTTAGATTTAAAAACGAACAAGAAAAAGCCTACAATACTTAATGAGAGGTTCAAATTTGAATTTACTTTTGTATTTTCAAGTTTGTGATTGGTTAGTGGTATATGTTTCATTTTTTTTTTGTACAACTTTGAAAGATGAATGAACTCACTGTCAACTTTTAACCTGTTTTATTATCTCTTTTTTTTTTAGCTTTAATGTCTAAATTGATTATGAATAAGATTTTACAAAGGTTAAATTATCAAGGTTTAATAAAACTACTCCATTGAATTATCAAATACATTCATTGTGAGGAGGACAAGATAAAAAAATGAGACTTAAAAAGTATTTTTTTTAGAGTGTGTTAGTGTTTTAACAATTGGGGAAATAGATTTTTGAGTATATAACACATGAAAATTCATGACAAGTTATTTACCAATCCTAAATCGATAATTTACATGAATCATTCGTATACTAAAAATTCATTTTTTTAAAGATTATGCATATAATGGTCGTGCCCAAGTCTCTCCAACACAAGCCTACCTAGTCCACTCTAAAATACAACTTAATAATTTGAAACCGATGTGTGAAAAAGAGTTGTAGATTTTGAATTTTTCCTTCTAAATTAGATTACAACCAAAGCATTAACAAATGTTGAGTGAACTTTTATGAAATGGATTTGAAAAGTGTCACTCTTAATGTCGTGGTTTTGGGAAACTTTTATGGTGCTTAAATCCATGAACTCAATTTTGCAAGATCATCTTTGAACTACAATCATTGAAATTTTTGATACTAGATAGTTCTAACTTCTAAGATATTCATTGTAAAAAATTCACACTTAGTCATCTTGGAAATCAGATTGTCAAAATAATCAACAACCACTTAAATATTTTCTTAAATATTTTGGACGATGAAAAACTTGATCCTATTTATTGAAAAGAAAATTTGAATCCATACATCATACAAATTATGGATGTTGGGAGCATAAGGAATTACTCCTCCATCTGATAATAAACTTCCTCAATCTTCAAAGTAGAAGAATTAACCGTAGTCCAATGACACAGACCGTGAGCACAATGGTGTGGACCCTGAGCCAGTAAGAGTAGTAGTTTGAGCAAATTTATATGAAGCTTATCATGGGACAAAGGGAGTAATAATTAAATAAAATCAATTTATTTTATGAAAACTAAACAATAGTTGTTTGTAAAAGTCTACGATCTTTTGAATATCTATGTACAAAACAAAATCACGAAACTTTTTATAAGAGTGACAAATTTGAGTTTACAAGCTAAAAGTATTTATTGGAGGGCTATAAGTGATTTACGATATGTAAAATAGCCTATCCTACTATTGAGGAAGGTAGTTTGTTTGTTTGTTTTGTATGTTACATTGAGATCTCCCGAATCATGCACTCACTTGGCTGTGTTTCTTGGTATCGTTGAAAAGATCTCCATGAGAAGGGGGTGCACCGTAGTCGTTTTGTAGCTTTTGACCTACGGTGTGGATGTTATGGATTTTTAATCAAATTTCGTCACTATACATTGAGTTAAATTATGACTAGAGTATTCTTGAAAATAAAATAAAAAGTAAAGTAAAAGCATGGCTAAATCACAACGAACATTTGAGCCAACAACGCATAGTCACAATGGTTTTTTCTTTTTATTATTAATAATGATTACCATACCCTGTCGTCAAGGTTAGCAGGTCATGCCGATTTATTTATTCATTTTTGGCCAAACGCTTTTCAACAAATGCCACAATTATATGAATATTTTCTAAGACTCTCTTTTTCACCATAGTACATAGAACTTTTTTTGAAAAAATAATTTCCAGACTTCTCTCTTTATAATTGTTTTTTGCAAACCTTGATAGCTATAAAGTTCTTTAGCCTTTGTAAGTTGTACCTAAGAATAAGAATCGTTGCATGAGAATCGATGTAGGAGATTCTAGAATATTGGACACCACATCATTCTTTACTTAAAAAGATGATGGTGGAGAGTTAGAAGTTCACAATAGCCCAGCCTCAAGAATCACATGTTTTGAATTTTTTATCTTTCATGCAGTGAGAGCAAAAGGGTGGTACCAGTTTTTTTTTTTTCTAGCTATATTTCGCACATTTCTCTGGCATTTCTCTTTTGTTTAGGAAAAAAATGAGAAAATTTTGAATTTTTCCGTCAGATTTTCTCTACATTTTGTGTGAAGATAGCCACATTTGTGAAGAAAACTACCTAAATGTGAAGAAATTCTATCAAAATATGATTGTAAACTTAAGATTTCGCCAAATATTCTTTCTCAATTTTTTTATGTCGCCAGTTAGGCTTCAAGAAAAAAAAAAAAAAAAAAACAGGAAAAGCACTGGGTGATACCCCGGCAAGGGCTAAAGAACCTTATGGCCGGGTATGGTACCGGTACCTGTACATGGTACCATACAAGGGACACACATGTATTAATTATTATTTATTTCAGAAATAAAAGGAAGACCAAGCACCACAGGATATGCCATTGGATGGTGCCGCACCCCACTCAAATTGAACGGCCCTAATTAGCTTGAGAATGGAATATAACAGGGTTTTTTTTTTTTTTTTTTTTTTTTTTCCCGGGCCATCTAACTTTAGGCTACAGAGCTCTCATGCAAGTGAATGAAGTGGCTTTTTGATCCCTTGTTATGCTGGATCTATGTTTTTCATACATCCTATCTTTTTCATTCAATATATTGACATATCGTGAAACCTTTCATACATCCTATGTTTTTCATCCAACGTCTTGGCCTTTTCATCCACTGCATGTTGCACACACAATCTCGGCCTCGCTTGTAACCCGTGCAATCCATTGGCTTGGTGGTTTTATGAGGTGACATTTTTCTCGTTATATTCCCACATGGTGATTTTCCCAGTGGATTTTTGTAGCAAAATCGCTATAAAAAGCCAGAAAAACCCTGGAAAATAGTATAAAATAGTGTCATTTGTTTCAAATAAAAATAATAAAAATAATGAAAATAAATATAAAAATGTAAAAATAGCAGCATCAATCTTGAGTCCACAGATTCACAGAAGCAGTCCCCATTCATCTCCTCCTCCCATTTGTGCCAAAAGAATCTGAGCCTCTATTTTGGGGCAATTTAACCCCTAAACGTCTGAACGTGCCGTGATGGCTAGTAGAGTACGGTGTATTTTGGTTGTATTTGGAATGGATCCACACCTTTAATGGGTTTGAGTTCAAAAGAAAAGTTGAAATTTAGATCAATGTGGTTCTAGTGAGCTATTAAGATCTCAATTTAGAGTTTCTTGTTGATAACAAATCTCAATTATACGACAACGTATATACTATCCCCATGGGACGTTTAAGGGTTAAAGGATTCTAATACTTTTAATGAGTGGGATATGGGTTTCCATCCATTTAGTGCGCTTCCCATTGGACTGTGGAACCAATGACACAGTTTTGGACCAAGTCCTGGTCCTGCGCATGCAACGATTTTTTATTTTTGTTTCTTCATTGATAGAGCGAATGAAAAATGAATAAAATTATTCATATTTTATTAGAAAAAAATCTGTTGTGTGTCTATTTGTAAAAAAAATCTATTGTAAGGAACTTACATAACATTCTTTAGCAAGTTAGAGAGAGGACACATTTTTCCTAGCGCAGTCACCCAAAAGAATCGGCCTTGATCCCAACATCTTGATCATCATATTTTACGTGGCTTTAGCTTACATGGCTTTGATTCCAGGATTAAGGCCGATTCTTTTGAGTAATTGAAATAGGAAAAAGGTGACAATCAAAGCTATTAAAGAATGTTATATACGTTTGAATATTGGCAACTTCAATTTATTTTTTAAAAGGTTTTGACAATTTCATTCACTTTTGCACCCTTTTTTTTTTTTTAACGTGTAAACATATCATTTAATAGCTTATAGTGGCTTTGCCTTGCTCCACATTAGATGGTATAACATATTCTATACCAAATCAGTACTTGAATGGACACGTGGAGTCCCAAGATGATGCATGAAGGAAAGGCAGAGATCATGAAGGCTATTGAATGTCATGAAGGTAGCAACTTCTAAAATCAAGTTAAAATTACAATATGTCAAAAAAATTCCAATTTCTTTTGATTGTGCGAGTGTTTGTATGAATGGTGGGTTCTGATGTATCTACGTTGTCATGTGACGTTGCATCGAGTACCAAGTCAAGTCGAATGAATGTAGAGTTTGTAGATTATGTTAGCTCACAAATGCAATTTTTGTTGTAGGAATTGATTAGGGCGTTGTGCGGGGATGAATGCATCTACCTTATCAATTTCCAACTACCATGATATTTTAGCACCCATACATATTGCTAGGGACATAGGGACATCAAAAATATTCATAGACCCAAATATACTCCAGTTGATCAGATGTTCATTTGATGTAAATCCTCTTAATCAATATGTATCTAATGTACCTTTTGTCTAAGCAACGATTTTAGAACATTTACCTTGAAAACTTTGACCTTTTATAACTTTTGCATAGAATATTCAAATTCAATACATTTAAAATAGTGCATTGAAATCATTTTTATTAACTAAAAATAATATATATAATTACTATATTTTAATAAGGGGTGTAGTTTTGCTAACACAAGCCATAAGCGCCCAATTTAAGAACTCATAGTAAATGCTTAGGCAACGAAATCTTTAAATTATGTAAATTTAATCTCCTTTTTAGTCCTTCTAAAGATCGAATACAAGCACTTTTTAGTTCATAATCTATACTTAAAATTAAAATTTACCAAAATCAACAAGTGGACAAAACAAATGAACTATATAGGATTACTAGTTTGCAGTATTGTTACTAGTTTTGAAGTGAAAAGGTACTATTTGTGTGAATTTAAGTAAAATCCTAAAAATTGGTTACACTTAGTGTAGTTTGTGTCAGTAAAACTACACCCTAATAGTAACTATTATTAGTTGAACAAGTGAATATTTGAATGTTGCTACCTTAAGCGATATACTACAGGGAAAGCACTTTTGTAAATAATTTAATAAACTTTGGAGTATGTCCAAAATTTTAAAAAATTGTTACACATTTCTATACTTGGAAGTGTGATTCAACACCTTGGTACGGGAATAATTTCATTATAAATATATATATATATATAAATATATATATATATATATATTTCTATATATATAAATAAAGAGCATTGAAAAATTCAAAAATAAAATATCAACATTGTGACATAACAAGTTAGGGCGTTGTATATGCAATATCAAATTAAAACATTTGCAAATAATTTATAAACAAATTCAATATTCTAATTGAAATTTTTTAGGAATTCGAAATTTCAAAAATACTGAATTTATGTATAAACCTAATCTTGTGTAGGATATTTATAAAAAACTTCAAAAAATTTAACTTCAAGATTTTTTTTTTTAAAATCGTAGAAAATCAATGTTCAACTTTTTTTATACAAATAATTTTGAAATTTTGAAAACTTGGTTTCAGGCATTGAGTTATGCAAATTATAAAAAGTAAACTATTTCAACAAACAAAGGATTAAATTTGGCTTCCCTGCACAGTATTTCTAAGGTATTGTATGTACATCCCAAAATTGTCACTTGAAGTGTACATGGTGAATTCAAACCAAAATACATGAGATAATATAAAGTCAACTAACATTGTAACAATATATAGTGTTGTATACGAAAGTGACATTAAAAATACTTAAAGAAGTTTTTGAAATATGAATTGGAAATAGTGGACCAAAGCCCTTTTCACATTGGTTGAAATCTTTACGATCACATGTGATTTTTGGCGTTATAATAGAATTTGATAGTGAGAGTAAAAATTGATTATTGAGGGTTCTAATGATTTGATGAGATAACAAAGGATGTGTTATCAAAGGAATCTAGATGTAATTATCAATAAGTTGCACCATTGTAAATTTTCAATTGTCTACATATGTTTAAGATTTTGAAATATGGAATGTAATAAAGTATTGATAATTATCACCATGTTATAAAACTGGCCATATTTGGCTAATTCTATTATACAAGTTCTTATCTGGAAAACTCAATAGAGTAAAACCTATGAGCACTACATTACACAATTAGCTATGCATGGTCAATTTCTTAACTTTAAAGTTGCATTTCTCATAAGGCACTTGCATCAAACTTTTTTTTTAAAAAGATTCGGTAGAGGATTATGAAAGTTTGAAAGTCCACTTGTTTATTGAAAAAAAATTAGTTGTTCATGTAGTTGTATCCACAACCCTTTCTTTCAACATATAAAGAAATTATAATATACAAATTTTCTATTTTTTGGGTACTAAATATATTTAAAGATTTATTTTTATTTTTATCTTAGCATTTGTCTTGAAAATCTGTTAAAGTATATTTCCAACAAGTTATGATAAGCATTTTAAGTCAAACTATTGGATTCAGAAGAAGTAATTGAAGGTGTCTATCAAATGTTGTACTATTGGTAGACTCCAAAGAAAAACAAAATGAGGTTGCCTTCATTTCGTGGTTTCAAAGTACTCTACACTAGGGTAACAAAATGATAATGATTGTTGTTTCTAATTAGAGCTAAAAAATAAATAAATCATATTTGCCATTTTTGAAAAGGTCCCAAAGGCACATAAATGGTCCCCTGCCCATCAAATTTAGAATATAGTTTTTTTTTTATGAGCTAGTTCCATGTGTGTCAAGTTTCGTGGCTTAAAGATTTATCAAAACAAACTTATTGCAAATTTACTAACTGGTATGGTTTTTTTAAGGGGTTATCAAGTTAACATTGATAAAAATATGACACCTTGTGCTTCTAAAATCTAATTTTCCATCATGCATAATCCTTTAACATAAGAACTTCTCAACCCACACTTGTTTCATAACCACTTAATCCTTTAGTGTCTAGCTCACTTTTCCACTATACACATTTTTCACAAGGTGCTTCTGGATGGGTGGCATTTTCGCACAAACAAATTGCTTAAAAAAGAATCCAACCATGCTAAATTGAGCGTACTTCAATTTTACTCATTCTATGCATTAAAAGCTTGTGTGGATTCAACCATTCATTTGCAAAATTATATTTTGTATTTGTAATCATATTTGCACTGCCATTGAGTGTGTACACATACTTCTATCCGTTGAACTTCATTCCAAGATTTTAATAATTTTTTTATTTTATTTTATAAAACTTGGACGTGACTCGTAGCTTCAATGCCTTTTTGGAACAATTTTCCATACCACCTTCCAATGATTACTCAACTTTTCAAAGAATTTCAAAGTCCACACAAGAGGTACACATATGATTTTTGTAATAAATTTATACGTTAGAATATGAAAGGAGTTAGTACATTGATTAAGATTGGAATACATACACTAATGTAACATGAACAAAAGAACACAATCCAAAATAAAATAAAATGAGATAAAAACTTTCAAACACAATAAATACCGCATAGTACATGTGTTGTATTTGTAAGTATTTGTGGTATTCTGAGGTATTTGCAGTATTTTGGGTTTTTTTTATTTTTTTGGGAAATAACCGGACACTTTGATTTTGGTGTTTTGTACATAGGTATTTTGATAGCTTCACAACTCCAAATCAAAAAATTCTTTTTGCATAAAATGCACATCGCAGATCCCCTCCAAGCAGTGACCAAATATTGGTCTCATGGGCACTAAAGGGTTAAAGCTCATGTTTGAAAATCGTAGCATTTTGTATACATGTGTATCTGTTAATACATTTGCAATGATTTCATTTTGATAAATCTCTAAGTCACGAAACTTGGCACGTATGTTCTTTTTACAAAATGCTAAGATTTTCAAACATGAACTTTAAATGGTCATGAAACAAATGTGCGACTTCGTATTGACATGTGTCTGATATTTCTTAGAAGCACTTATGTTAAAGGATCATGCATGATGGATAATTAGATTTTAGAGGTATAAGGTGACATATTTTTATCAACATTAATTTGGTGACCTTAAAAAAACATTCCCGTTCATAAATTTGCAATAATTCTATTTTGCTGAATCTCTAGGCCACAAAACTTAACAAACATGAAATTAACTCATTAAAAAATCTATATTCCAAATTTGGTGGGCCATTATGTGCCTTTGGGGCCTTTTCAAAGATGGCAAATATGATTATTTTTGGGCTCTAAATGAAAAAACGACAATCATTATGTTACCCTAATGTACTTAGGTTCTAGTCTAGTCTCGAGTCTAGTGTTATGTTTTTTACAGTAGGCTTCTATTTAACCATTATAAATAAATTTTGATTTTCATTGTAGTGGTCAATTGAAGGGCACAACTTTAGAATTGTACTGATTTTGTCTTTTGTAATAATAATAACAACAACGTTGGTCTAAGAGACGATCGTGAATGGAGAGTTTGTTAAGGTTAGTTCATCTATCTATGCCTTAAGGGCATGGGTTAACCTTTAACCCCTAAACGTTCTCACCCTTTTCAGATTAGGCAGTTTTTCAAAGATGCATTATAAAATGCAACTAAGAGGGATATTTTCAACTTGATGAATGAATAAAAGTTGTACATTATGAATTTTTGATTCTATCCATACGGTTAGATTTGCGATTGCTATATACAATATTTGTGTATAAATTTTCAAACTTAAAATTTAGAGCTCTTTTGTAATGTGATTACGAATAAGATATTGACAATCCAATATTGAAATTTTTTGGGATGGGTTGAAATGTAATACTCTAAGTGTAGTGATTTTTGGAGATTTTTTGGTTGCTTAATTTTAGTAGTTCAAATTTTTTGGTTGCTTAATTTTCAAACTTTTAGACTAAAATCTTCGAAATTTTGGGTGGAACACTACGACATGAAATGAGGCATAAAAATTTCACAAATCATTCCCTTTCTAATCGGATCACACATGCACAAAGCTAACTTCCCATAAAAGTTTCAGTAAAAAACCACACTGCAAAAAGTGCATGATGGATGAGAAATCGGAGTTCAAATCTGTACATCATGCAAAATATGCATGGTTGGGCGGTTAGGGGTTAAAGGTCCTCACATGTTTTGTAAAATTCAAAGCCTTACAATTTGCATACTCGAAATGTCACATGTTATAATTTATAATTTTTTTCATAGATAGTCATCAACATCATGGAGGTATGACAAAAATTACAACGTGATTGAAAGATATTAAAAATATTCACAAAATTTTCCATGAAAACAAGATAAAAATTCAAAACAAATATATATTTGAAATTTTTAATATCAAAAAATATATTTAAAATAGATAAAAGTTATGTTTATGAGTAGTTAAAAAATGAAAGTGAAGAAACTAAAAGAGACGTGTGATTTGAGCATCCTTAGAAAGCCCTTTGTATTTTGGACACTCAAATTCCAAATTTTTCAACGGTGTAAAATCTTCAAATGAAGTCTATTCTCCAATTCCAACAGTCAAAAGATGTATCATAACTCAATTTAAACATCTAATGAAAACACCAACTTCAGTAAAGCTGAAACACTTGATTTTTTGGGCCTGTGACCAAAAACCATCCAAAAAATGGATGGTTGGTCCTTTAGGAATTAACCCCTAAACGTTCAATCAACCATTTTTTGGTCGTTGCCCGAATCTAATGGCTGCCCAGAACAAAAAAATATGTTTTTGATTTTTTTTATTTTTAAAGTACTACATCAAGTCTACTTTCCAACACAATTTGAATTATGTTCATCTGAGTTAAACTCCACCTGGAAGAATTTTTCAAAGTGGATCACCTCAACATTCTCTTAGTGTTATAAAAAATTATATTTGGGGAAAGTAATGATGTTCCCTCCATCATTTCTTTTGATTTCTTGAAGTTTACAATAGATAAACCAACTTTAACTAATCATGCTAAATTTAAACTCTAAAAGTAAAAACTATAATTTATACAAATTATCAAAGGTTAATGCTTTTAAATTCATTAAAAGAAAAATCTCAAATTCTTTTTTGGAAGTTTGACCATACGGATAATTTGTAGAGATGATGCCCTACATTTTGTGTATTGAACCAAACTTCATCAAACATATGGAAGGCACATGTTATAACACATCTATGTTTTGTCCAATACCCCTCGGGCTTTTAGGCCTTAAACACACAACTTAAGAATTGTTTGGATTTCATGCTTTTGGAAAGGAGTTTAAACACTTAGAATTCCCATTTAATGTAGTGTAGAAACAATCCATTACTATAATTTCCCGAACAATTCCAATAAACATTTGAACTACAAAGGAAATGAAATTGTAGACAAAAGAAAACTTCAATCAAGGCAGTTGGTTAACCTCTAAAAGAGTTGCCATCTAGTAGGTGAATGATGAACATGTATGATGAAATTCATCCAAGATTGTTGAAAAAGTGACTTTTGTCTACTCGTTAGCGGTGTGATTAGCTTGATCACTCGAGGCTTCATGACTTGTGTGCAAGCCTTTAAATTGAGATGAGAAGAAAACAATAGTTATAATAACGATTCTACAAAAATGAAGGTTTCATGTTTGAAATCTTGCCAAGCCAACATTTATTTTGCTTCAAAAGCTTTAGATCTACATTTTCCTTTTCCTAAGAGACCCTGGGTTCTTCTTTTCATAAACCCTTATCACACATATAAGAATCATTCCCCAAAAATCTTAACCCCTAAACGTCCAACCATCCAGAAAGTGGACGATATACAAAATCAAACATAGTTTTCTCTTATGTCATCAACTTTTTGCAGTGTCAATTTTTTACTATATATTTTATGGGAAGTTAGATTCATTCACGTGTGATCCAATTGGAAAGGGGATGATTTGAGAAATCTTTATGCGTCATTTCATGTTGTAGTGATATACTCAAAATTTCAAAGATTTCAGTGTAAAAGTGCTCTTAAAAAAGTCAATTCGTAAAATTAAGCAACCAAAAAATTCTCCAAAAATCACTACACTTAGAGTATTACATTTCAACTAATCACAACAAATTTCATGTACAAATTGTCAATATCTTATTTGTAATCAAATTACAAAAGAATTTTCAATTTTAAGTTTCAAATTTTATACAAAAATATTGGTGACAACAATCATAGATTTAACTGTATGGATAGAATCAAAAATTCATAATGTACAACTTTTATTCATATATCAAGTTCAAAATATCCCTCTTAGTTACATTTTATAAGACATCTTTGAAATTCTCCAAATGTGGAGAGGAGTCAAGACGTTTAGGGGTTTAGGGGTCAACCCCTAACCGTCCCGACGTCCATGTTTTGGACGTTTTTTGAGTTACTTTGACTTTGAAGAGTTGTAACTTTTGCATACAATGTTCGATTTCAATGAAATTTTGGGAAAACCCCCTGTCATGATGTCTAGTTGGAGTGGTAAAAGTTTTAGATCAACCAAGATGTATTGAATTTTTGGAAATCATTTGAAAGTAGGAATCTTTTTTTTGGACAAATTTTGTGCATTTTGATGGCTGCAACTTCGGGAGTTTGTATCTCCTTCATCTAATGTTTGCTTTTAATATATATTTTTAAATATTTTTGCAATCTAAATGGCCAAATGACTCCAAATTTGATCCACATCATCTACAACATGGATACTAGAAGATTGTACAATTGAGATTTCTATATCTCACTTTCATTTAGACCTATAACACATCAAATGCAATGATGTTTTTAACCCTTAAACGTCAAAGCAAGCCCCACGTGCTTGTTATAAAGGAATAATTGAGGAAAAAAGTAGATTTTCTCAACCATATCAAGCGAGGATTGGTGCGTTGGAAAGCTACTGAAAAAGCGATCTAGATTGCAAATTTGCGCCTCATTTGGGAGATTGTGGAGTCATTGACAAACAATCAAATTATATAAATGAACAGGAGTTGAGGTTGGGCAGCAGAGGTCGTTTCTTGAAAAGTGCCGCAGTGCTATAGTGCTGCAACACTGCTGGCCAGCAGAGCCGTTTTTTCATTTTTAATTTTTTTTTCCGCCTCCGAAAATTTAGATGCCTTCTGGGCTGCCCCGCCCATGGCCTCTTGACGTTTAAGGGTTAAGCCCAAAAAAGGTAAGGACGCTTAGCCGTTAACTAGAAAATGGAATAGTCATAGGGTTCTTTAGCGCTTGCAAGGGTTCACCCTTTTGTTCTCACTACATGAAAGATAAAACATTCAAAACATGTGATTATTGAGGTGGGGCTGTTGTGGACTTCCAACTCTCCACGATCATTCTTTAACTAACGAATGACGTGGCATGTCCAATATTCCAGAATCAGCTACAACAATTCTCATGCAACGATTCTTATTCCTAGGTACAGCTTACAAGGGCTATGAGTCAAGCTTTGACAGCCAGGTTGTTATAAAGGATGCGGGAATGGAATGTATACGACTTACAATGGGGAGGTCTCCAATCACATGAATATAATTGAAAGGGGAATGGGTGGCTGTATAGCTTATAACTACACAATAATACTGTGTGGCCTTGGGTTGATAAAAGCCAAGTGGGGCTGGTGAATATGCATTTTCAGAATGCCCCTCGTTTTCAATTGATGTCGTAAAAGTGGGGGCCATTGGAGTGGTTACATGCATCGCGCACACTTGCGTAGCGAACTGAAATTGTCTGCAGTGTTTTAAGCATTTAACCCCTAACTGCCCAAGCAGGCGTTTTTGGCCTGATGTACAGATTTCATCCGTATTTTCTCATCCGTCATGCACTTTTTGTGGTGTGATTTTTTTACTGAATTTTTTATGGGAAGTTAACTTTATGTATGTGTGATCCGATCGAAAAGGAAATAATTTTTGAAAAAATTATGCCTCATTTTGTGTTGTAGTGTTTCACCGAAAATCTTGAAGATTTTGGTCTAAAAGTGTTCATGAAAAAAAAACTATTAAAATCAAGCATCCAAAAAATCTCCAAAAATCACTACACCTAAAGTACTACATTATAACCCATCACAACAAATTTCATCCACATATTGTCAATATCTTATTCGTAATTGAATTACAAAGTAATTTTTTATTTTATGTTTCAAAATTTATAAAAAAAGATTAGTGATAGTAGTCATAGATCTAACTGTATAGATAGAATCTAAAATTAAAAATGTATAACTTTTATTCATACATCAAGTTCAAAATATTCATATTAATTGCATTTTATAATGCATCTTTGCAAAACTGCCTAAACTGGACATAGGTGAGGACGTTTAGGGGTTAAGCATGAGGATAGAAAGCAATTGACTGAATGCCTTTGACGTCACATTTCAGTCCATTTTTTGGCACCTTTTCTTATTCCCTTGAAACTCTCTTGCACTTGTTCACACTCTGTCACAACATTCAGTAGCCTTCATGCTCTCTGCCTTTTCTTCATGCATCATCTTGAGTCTCCACCTATCCACTTAGCTACTGATTTGGTCTTGTTGAGTGTGGAATATGCTGCACCATCTACTCTGGAGCAAGGTACATACCATTTAGTAGCTTGATTTGGTCAAGCTACTGAATGGTATGGCATGCTTTTGGAATGACACCCCATGAATGAGCGAATGCCGTAGACTTACAAACGTTTTGAAGATTCCAAAGTAAATTTGAGTACACGTGAGAATTGTTTTCCATTCCAAGAGTTGTACCATGATGATATGTGAAAAACAAACAATAATAATAATCCTAAACTGTAAACATGAAAGTTGCAGTACTATTCGACAACGTGGTGTCGAAATTGAAATTTTACTTCATATTTTGAGAGCTACACGTCACAGTATATACCAATCACAAGATGACACATGGCACTTTTAAAAAAAATGAATTGATTTATGTCAGATCTGAGGGTATACGATACAAAGAGAGAAGGGCTGGTGAGAGGCATGGATTTATTTTATTTTATTTTTTGGCTTTTTATAACCAGTTTGCTACAAAAGTCCAATGGGAGAATCATCTTATGAGAAAAATGCCACCTCATGAAGCCACCAAGGCAATGGACTGCGCTGGTTGCAAGCCAAGTTGGGATTGCTTGAGCCACATGCAGTGGATGAAAAGGCCAAAATGTTGAATGAAAAACATAGGATGGATGAAAAAATATAGATCCATCATCAGGTTTTTTCAAATAAAAATATAAATAATAAGGGATCAAAAAGCCACCTCATTCACTTGCATGTCACGAGCTTTGTAGCCTAAAGTTAGATGACCCGAAAACTAAAAGATAAAAACCCCTTCTGACATTGTATTGTATATCTTGAGTTCCGACATAAGTCAATTTGTTGTCTCTGCCCCACCAGGGGAGAGATTACGGAAACGCATCGTTTTCAAAGAGTGACATGGCTGAACAATATAAACAAGCCATAAAAGTAAATCCAGGGTAAATACCAAGGCAAAGACTACGCGACTAACCGCTTGTTGTTGTACTTGTTCCAAATGCTTTTAGATTGATTTATTTTTAATTTATTTTTCAAAACGTACGTGCAGTATATCGTACCGCAACTTTCATGTTTATGTTTACGGGAATTGATCGGTGGTACATGGTACAACTCTTTGATTGAAAAGAATTGTCGTGAGGACAAGTTCAAGTTTGTAGATTACTGCATTGCTATAGAGTAGCGTAGTACGGTAGTAACAGTGTGAAGTGTTGAGAATCATTGATGTACGCCTGAAAAAGGGATTGAAGCTCCGTCCACTTGTGAGTGAGTGCGTGAGTGAGTCAGCTTGTTACTGCAGAAAGAGTTGATAAGTTGATAAGTTGAAGAATGAGAGCAACTTGCATTGATCAGATGTGGCCGGGCAACACCAAACACATGAGCCTCCGTCACTGCCTATCCGTGAGAATTGAAGGCCATGGGCGTGATGTGTGGACACGTCGCCACGGGCTCTGTGTACATGGATCTAATCCCGCTTAGCATCAGAATCCCGGAGCATCCGACAGATTATCCATGGTCCCAATCTTTGCGTGGTCAAATAGGCAGAGTTTAGAGCATCTCCACCAAATCTACACAGTCAGGAATCTGCACAAGCTAAAATTCCAATCTATACTAAGGTGGAGGCACCAATACTTTTCAGTTTAAGGATTTCGACCTGTTTAGAGCGATGGTTTTCAATGATAAAAAATTGCAGCACATAAAATTTTGGGTTTAATAACCAAACCAATTTATAATTAATTTTTTCACAACGTATGATTTTAATTATTATTATTATTTTTTTCTGAATTTTCAAACTTAATCTGCATAGACTACTATTGATGTTAGTAGGGGAACCAATACTCGTCTTTCATTTTTAGTCCAATCAGTTTGTTAACTTAACATTCATAATTGATCACCAAACTACTAGATAGATAGAAACTCCGGTCCTCTTTTGAGGCCGGCGTGAATAAAGTGTCCGTTCGTAATGTCAATGACCCAGTGTCCACCGAACAAAGGGCCATTGGAACAAAACTACCAAACTACTACAACTAATGGTTGTGATAATTTGATTGGGAACTCACGAAGTTGAAACAGGTGCTTGCATAGGTGATTGGAATTGGTCCCTAACAGGTTCTGATGCTTCTACTTTAGTTTGATCTTTTGTTGTTGGCAAAGTGTTTCTTGTGATTTAGCCGTGTTTTTTTACTTTTTAATTTATTTTTAGAAAATTTATCCATAATTTAATTCAATTCATGGTGACAAAATTTGATTAAAAATCCATAACTTTCACACCATAGGTCCAAAAGCTACGAAACAACCCCAGGAAATGACTTCAGTGCACCACTTCTTGTCGAAAGCTTTTTGACGATACCAAGAACTTTGTGTTGGAATTAAGTTACTCATGTGGTAATTAAGTTACTCATGAGGGAACTGATAGACCAAGGGTCTATGCCTAAGTTACTCATATGGTAATTAAGTTACTTATGAGGGAACTGATAGACCAAGAGTCTATAACTCCAAGTTAGTTAGAACACCAAAGTGATAGTCTAGTTAGTCTGTACATATTCTAGGTATGTAGACAGACGGTACTAGAACTATAAGTGTGGCTTGGAGGGTGAAGGAGATATCGTTGTCTATAGGACAATATCTCACTTCTATGGTTGGGTGGCAAGTCACATATCAATAAACTTTGTTTATTGTTTACCTTCTGTGCACATTATCTTTCTTAAATCTAACATGGTATCAGAGCTAGGTTGATTGAAGGAGAGAGTAGAGAGTTGAATTGGGTTTTGATTTGATTCATAGTTAAACCTGGGATTGGCCCCCATATTCTCAAAGTTGTTGGCTGCATTGACGAGTGCAAGTTAGCATGGCTAGTTCTAGCAGTGGAACTAGTTTCTTGGACAAGTTTGGTGGTCAGGAATTCAATTCATGGAAATTGAGGATGATCTATCTCTTGAAGAGGAATGGGTTGTGGAAGTTGGTAAGTGGTGAAGAACCAATGCCAACTCGCACTGCAAGTGACACACCAATTGGAAATGTCCAAGGAGAGAGTGGAGAAAGGGGAGGCAATAATATTGGTACTATTAGTGATAACAGTAAGACTAAGTGGTTAGAATGTGATCAAATAGCCCTCTCTACTATTGTCTTCTATCTCTTAGATGAGCCACTCCATCAGATCACTCATTGTAACACCGCTAAAGAAGCATGAGATGAGCTTTGTCACATTTATGAGATGAGTGATATGCATTCAAAGAGGCTTCTCCAAAAGGAGTTTTGGTCCTTCAAAGTGAATGAGTCTGAGAGTATGGCAAGTGCCATAGCCAAATTTAGATCATTGGTTGATTGTTTGGCAGGAGTGGGAGTCATTTGCAATGACGATGATAAGATTAATGTGCTTTTAAGTTCGTTACCGAATTCGTGGTTAAGTTTCACTAACATTCATAGTAATGAGAAGAATCTATCCTACCTTATTGGTAAAATTCTACAGGAAGAACAAAGATTGATTGTTTTCTCTGGTGAAACTAAAGATACCTCAAGTGCCTTACTAACTATGAGAAAAAGTGGTCAATTTAAGAAGTCTGGTCACTCTGGTGCATTTAAGGGTAAGTGCTTCAATTGTGGTAAACATGGCCACAAAGCTTCCCAATGCAAAGAGAAGAAAAAGAAGAAGTCTCATGGTAAAGGCAAGAAGGGCAAAGAGGGTAACCATGAGGGTAAAAGTGTCGTACCTGACAAGACTAGAAGATCGGAGAGAAGATCAGAGAGTCCTACCTTACTAATGATAGATACATGTCTTGTAAGAGAGGATGATGATGTTTGGTACCTTGACTCTGGGGCTACTCGCCATGTCACGTCTCACAAAGATTGGTTTATAGAGTACAAAGTGTTACCCAAAGGAAAAACTGTCTTTGTAGGGAATGATAATGAGTGTGAAATCAAGGGAGTAGGTACCATTCCAATCATGTTGAATAATGGTAAATTGAAAAGGATTACCAATGTCTTGCATGTTCCTAGTTTGGCTAGGAATTTACTCTCTGCTCAAGAATTCAGAAAGGCGGGCTTTGGCATTCATCTGGCAGAAGAGATTTATGTTGCTGACAAGGATGGAACTTGACTTACACATCTTGAAGAAATCAATGGCCTATTCAAGATTGGGAGAAATCCAGCCAAAGAGAAAGCCTTGGCTTACTTTTTAGCCAACAAGGGAGATCATGTTCAACTCTGGCACGAACGACTTGGTCACATTGGTGTGCAGAAGATGACGGCGATTAAAGAAATGGAGCCCACTCTCAAATTCAACGAAGGGGACTTGAAGAATTGGTCTACGTGCGAAGCGTGCTTGTATGGCAAGCAAAGTAGGAAGAAGTTTCCTGTCGACACGGCAACTCGTGCAACTAAGTTGTTGGAGATTATCCATTCGGATATTGTTGGGCCACTCCCTCCTTCTCTTGGAGGTTCACGATATTTCATCACCTTTATTGATGATTTCTCTCGATTTACATACATAGCTTTTCTTAAAGCTAAATCGGAGGCATTCAATGAGTTTAAGGTTTCACACTCAAAAATCACACTCAAAAATCCATCAAGATTTTGAGGAGTGATAACGAAGGAGAGTACACTTCAAAGGAGTTCAATGAATTTTTCAAGAACAATGGGATTGCGCGCCAACTCACTATTTCGTACACACCTCAACAAAATGGTGTTGCCGAGACGAAGAATCGTACTTTGATGGAGGCAACCAGATGCATGTTGAAGAGCTCGAATTTGGAACGAAGATTTTGGGCTGAGGTAGTGTCTACTGCGTGTTACTTGCAGAACATCACACCAATCAAGGCCCTCATATCAAAGACGAGTTGGGAACTATGGTATGGCACCAAACCAATCTATGCTCATCTTCATGTTTTTGGATGTAAAGGATTTGCTAAAATTCCTGATGAGCAAAGGCAAAAATTAGACATGAAGTCTAAAGATTGCATTTTTGTTGGTTATAGTGATCAATCTAAAGGCTATAAATTGTTTGATCCTATCAAAAGAAAAATGCTCTTTAGCCGTGATGTAGACTTCATTGAAAGTCACCAGAGAGTAGTTCCCAAAGATCTAGATTGTCGTAGTGACCAAGATCGCATCAAAGATCTTGTCAAAGGTGATGACAAAGATGATGCCCAAGATCTTGTTGATGATCAAGACAAAGATCACGACTCAAATCACGTTGAGGATAGTGACCAAATAGACATAGAGGTAGAAAGAGGAGATTTACCACAAATACCTCATGAGCCTCAAGTCAGAAGGGGAACTAGAGTAAGAAAACCTTCTCTTAAATTACTAAAGTCCATTAATTTGGTTGTTGAGAATGATCCCTCTACTTTGACTGAAGCATTAGCAAGAGAAGATGGTAAGAAGTGGAAGGAAGCAATTCTATCTGGGTACAATTCATTGATAGAGAAGCAAACTTGGAAATTAGTCCAATTACCTCCAAATAGAAAGCTTTTGGGCTGCAAGTGGGTTTTTAAACTCAAACGAAGAGCCGATGGGAGTTTGGACAAATACAAAGCAAGGTTGGTAGCAAAAGGCTATGATTAAATTGAAGGTCTTGACTTCAATGAGACTTTCTCCCCGGTGGTAAAAATGACCACTATACGCTTATTACTTGCTATGGCTACAAATCTTGACTGTGAGATCCAACAGATGGATGTGAAGACAGCATTCCTAAATGGAGATTTGAACGAGACGATTTATATGAAGCAACCTGAAGGCTTCATCAAGAAGGGGGAACAAGATTACGTTTGTTTGCTCCTGAAATCGATCTACGGCTTGAAACAAGCTCCGCGAATGTGGAACGAACATATCAGTTCGTTTTTACTCAGCCTTGGATTTACAAGAAGCGTCAAAGACAGCGGCCTTTACATTTTACATGAAGGTGAAGTCTTTCTCTGGTTAGCCTTATGTATTGACGATTCATTTCTTTTCAGCAATGATTTGAAATTAACGAATAGAATCAAGAAGGCTTTGTAAGAGAAATATGAAATGACACATATGGGAGATCTTTACTCCGGTCTAAATCTTCAAGTTACTAGAGATAGACAAAGACGCATCTTGTGTGTTAACCAGTCAAAGTACATTGAGCAAAAACTTAAAGACTTTAACTTAAGTCATGCTAAGCCTATGTCTACTCCATTAGAGGCTAATTGCAATCTTCAGTGTATAAACAAGATTACACTAGAAGAAGAGGAGGCAATGCAGGCAATTCCCTACAAATCAGCAGTGGGATGCCAAATGTATTTAGCTATAACTACTCGACCAAATTTATCTTAAGGAGTAAGTATGGTAGCTGGGTACAATTCTGATGCAAGACTCAAGCATTGGTCTTCGGTAAAACGAATATGGATATATCTCAATGGGACAAGCAATGAGGGCTTGGTCTACAAAGGAGATGACAATTTGCAAGTGATTGGATATTGTGACTCTGATTGGGCTGGAGATCCGGAAGAAAGGAGATCAAGAATTGGCTATGTTTTTATGTTAGCCAATGCAGCCATTTCTTGGAACAGTGTGAAGCAGAAAGCTATTGCTCAATCAAGTGCCGAAGCTGAATATTACGCAGCAGGTGAAGCAACCAAGGAAGCTATATGGATTAGACACATTCTAGAGGAAATGGGGTTTCCTCAGAAAGGGCCTACAGTAATTCACTGTGATAGTCAAAGTTGTATAGCTATGACTAAGAATCCCGAATTTCATGGACGCACTAAACACATTGAGTGTAGGTGTCATTTCATTAGATCCAAGGTTAAATCTAATGAGGTGGAGTTTGTTTATTTGGGTACAAACCAAATGGTGGCAGATACATTCACCAAAAGCCTACCTAAGGCTAAATTTGAGTATTGTAAGAGTAGACTTGGAGTTCTACCTATCAAGTCACTCAAGAGGAAATTAGAGGACTTAGAGTAGTACTAAGTTATAGTAAATAATGTGGCACTGCATTATTATCTACTTTAGGTGGTTCTAACTATGGGGGAGTGTTGGAATTAAGTTACTCATGAGGGAACTAATAGACTCTTATGGTAATTAAATTACTTATGAGGGAACTGATAGACCAAGAGTCTATAACTCCAAGTTAGTTAGAACACCAAAGTGATAGTCTAGTTAGCCTGTACATATTCTAGGTATGTAGACAGACGGTACTAGAACTATAAGTGTGGCTTGGAGGGTGAAGGAGATATCGTTGTCTATAGGACAATATCTCACTTCTATGGTTGGGTGGCAAGTCACATATCAATAAACTTTGTTTATTGTTTACCTTCTGTGCACATTATCTTTCTTAAATCTAACACTTTGCTGGTGACCTTTGCCGGTGACCTCACGGTCAGAAAAATCTCAACGTAACTTACAAAACAAAACAAACAAATTGCAGGACAAATTACCTTCCTTTTAATGTATGGATATATGGGGTATAAAAAATATGTTATTTGGTATATTTAAATATACACTAGTCTGGCCATTAGTAGCAATTGGCCCAATATTCCCCGTAATCGGTAGCCATATTTTTACTAATTCATTTAAAGAATAATTTATCCATAATTTAATTCAATTTATAGTGACAAAATTTGATTGAAAACCCATAACTTCCCACCATAGGTCCAAAAGCGACAAAATGACTTTGGTACATCCCTTTTCATTGAGAGCTTTTCAACGATACCAAGAACGTGGTCTCCAAGCGCAAAATCTAAAAGATTGCAATGTACCATACAAACAAAACAAACAAAACAAGACAAACAAACAAACAACCTTCTTTAACCCCTAATCGCACCGACGTTCAAAATCTTGACGTTCTTGGATAACAATGAACTTTGATGGTTTGTTTTTCGTTCATACGGTGTCTGTTTTCAATAAAAATTGTTGGAAAAGTTGCATCTTAAAGTCTAGTTTGTGGTAAAAGTATCACCTCAATCCAAGATGTTATGAATTTCTGAGAAGCATTTTAGTAGAAGGGGGTTCAATCCGATTACTTTTTTCTTTATATGTTTTTTACTTTAAAAAAACTTTTTTTGCTACTTTTTGACATTTCAAAGTCATTTTGCAGACATATTAAGTCATTTTTCAGATATTTTCTTTTACCAATGTGTTTATAAAGAGATTTTAAACCACTTTCTAGTTTGAAGGTTTTTCGGTTTAGAAATAGATTTTCAAGTCTAATGTGTTGTTAGGAAAATTTCATCATCCTTTTTCAACATCCTTTTTCAACATTAAAACATTATGATCTTGGAATCTATGTGGTCAAATGACTCCAAATTTGATTTATGTCATTTACAACATATACACTAGAAGATTGTACAATTGAGACTTCTATACCTCACTTACATTTAGACCTATAACACTTCAAAAGAAATAATGTTTTGAAACCCAGAAAAGCTAGGAATGTTTAGGGGTTAATGTATAGATGTTTTTGTACAAATGAAAGTTTGTTTCATTACAAAAAGAAAAAAATACCACACTTCTTGTCAAGGGAGGCCCTAAAGGGACACATTTCGATTTATATTTGAAGAGTCCTTCGACTTAAATTTCCTCTCTCACACCAAATAAGACCCACAAATAATTAATGGACTAATGTAATTGGAAGTAGAGTTCAATGAACTAATCGCAAGTAGAATTTGTATATAAATGGTCAAAAAAATACAAATTCATTTCACGATAAAGCTTCAAAATATCTCTTATTATATATGCTTATGAATGAGAGATTAAAGTTTGAGTTGTACTTGTAGTAGGTTGAAGTTGAAGGTTAGATTTGGATGGACTCAGAGGTAAACTGACACTAATTTGGTGCACTTTCTTGTACTAGCCTGTCTTCATTCATTAAAAAACTATTAATAATCTAGCAAGGTTCCATTGTGGCCTCAAGGAAGTAAATTGGACACTCCAAAATATTAATACCATTATGATTGGCTTAGTGCCTTCTTATATATCAAATCTTTGAAATGCAAAGTTTAAGTTTGGTGAATAAAAAATGATTGCCTAGACTACTAATCGAAATTCATCAAGGTTAGGCCTAATTTTTTATTAATGAAATAACTATATTTCATGAATTCAAAAGCAAATATTGGCCTTGGTCCTAAGTCCAAACTCGTTTTAGAACCATATGGTAGTGAGCTAACTCTAAGAGATTCTATGAAACTTGGGTGGCTTCTTTTAATGAATCATATAAAAATGCATTAATAGTTGAGTGCTAAGATGATTTTATTTTAAAGCCTGGTTTTGAAGAATTCCGGTCTTTTTGTAAGGATGGCATTAATGAAGAGTCATTTGTTTAAGACTCCATATTAAATCCTATATAGAATAGTAGAAGAGAGTACATAAACTACATTCCTTTGCAAAGAATTAATTCTTCTAAAACTACGCTTAAGCCTACAAACAATACTAAATATAAATGAATGAATTTTTTTATAGTCTTTTATGGTGGGTCATTATGTGCTAGTAATAGTTAGTGTTATGCAAACCTCCTTTGTATAAAAGTAAGTTAATAAAATATTAGCGTTTGTGTTTAGTTTTTTTGTACATTATTGGTTTGATTTAGTGTAGATATTAACTTCAAGTTTGTTGTTTCCATATTTTTCAAAATATATTAAAAATAAGTTTTGTGAAATTTCCTTCGTGAAAGTCCATCATCTCTAACTTCCTACACTACAATTATCCGTAAAGTATGAGTAGAGTGGCCTCTTAGTTGCTTTCTATTTTCATGTTGAAATACACTTTACTATCATTAGCAAACATAAACAACTTAGCAACCATGGAAACTCGAGTGTGGCTTGGGGGAATTCTATTGCAAGTGTAGGTTCAAATCTCATAACGTTCGTGAGCCTCCCTTCTGTTCACTTCGGAATCTCAAGCATCTGTCACAAGATCGGAGGAATCACAAAGAATTTTCTCTAACTTCAGTTGGTCCAAACAAGAGGATTGGAGAGTTGAATTATTTTATTAACAATTTCTCTTCAGTATAAAGGGTGTGGTCTAACAAAGGTATTACAAACCTTATGCTCTATGACAACGCAAAGCATAATGATTGGTAACAAAAAAACGAGACAAAACTCGTTTTTGCTGCCTTTGAAGTTAAAAAACCAACATAGCATAATAGAGCAATGGGAGCAAACACCCTTCTGCAATGGGACCACAATCTAAGTACAATTAGAAACTAAATTTACGTGGCAATGACACGATAGTCCCAAAATTCATGGAATACAAATGACATTCCCTCATTACTTAAAAAAGTGAATTTAAATGAAGATTCTCTATCGATCCAGTTTTCAAAAGGATGCTCCATTGCAGTGCTCTATTAGAGTTATCGTAAAACAAAAGTCGTGTTGAATAAAATGCGATGTGTTTTGTTTGAATTATGCCTTGTCTTTCAGTTCCTCTCATTCTAGTAAAATTTTGCTAGACTTTAGAGTTATTTGTAAAGACATCCGGTCTTTTGTCCTCCTTTTTTCATGGACCAGACCTGGTATCAGAGCTGGTCGTCATCAATCTGACACCACTCCTCCTCACGGTCCCACCCAACTACCCAATTCTTCTCCCTCCCTCCAAATTTTTATGAATAAAAATTTGAATCTATCCAGTGTTCTATTCTGGGTCTACAATGAGATCATGCCGATCCTGTCCTTTCCAAATTACAGGTCAAAAAGAAGGGTTTTGAGGGACTTTACAAATAACTCTTTTACTGCCAAAAAGTTTCAGATTTAATTAATACTTCCAAATTAGGTCCTCTACCGACCTGAATGCTCACTGAGCCAGAGGTGCGAGATGAAGTGTGCAGTTTTTAGGGTTATCCACTGAATTCCGGCCATGGCCATGGCGATGGCAGCACTGCCCTCCACCTCCGCTCTCCTGCGCCATCGCCATCGCCATCGCCCCCGTGATGCACCTCATGCGCCCCATTGCACTACCAATGCCCTCAGCTTCACAACAAGTGGCGGAACAATAACAATCACTTCTCTCATCTGCAATTCTCATCGCCAATCTTCTCGTGGTCCACGGATTCAGCGCGTGCGAGCTGCCAGTGAATCAGGCGACTACGGGGCCACGAATCATCATGTGGAAGATCATGCCAGTACTACTTTAGGGTTGGCTTCGTGTCTTGAAGTTGCCGAGGACGACAATGGCAGCAAGTATCTGCACGTCATGGCTTCGTCGTTGCACAATGTGGACCATGGTGAGCTCATTCTTTCTTTCATTCTTTCCGAATTGGTCTTTATGGGCTCCGATCAGAGCTTCTTTTTGAGTTTTTGAGATAATGCCTACAATATCTTTAAACATCAGAGCTCTTGTGGTCACTTTGTGATTTTTTTGGGTTTAATTAGCTTGCTACATTGGTCTAAGTTTAGTTAGATTTGTGTCATACTATGGCAATCTAAAATTTCCAAAGAGTGCATTTGAATGGCGACAATTGTATTAGTAAGAAGCAATTAAACAATATGATCAAAATTGGTTGATAGTTGGAGCTCTAATACAAAAATTACAAGCCGTTGGGCTAGATAAGCAACATTGAATGATTTTGGTCTTCCCCTTTAATTCTCCTTGAACTGGTATTCAAAGCTCAACAACAACATCCTCAATATATTTCATTAATCTGGCGACAAATAAAGTATTCATCAAAGAATGTCAAGGCGACATATGTAGACATTTATAGAGATGCAAAAAGTTATGTGGCTCCATTAAATATTTTCTACGTTGAATATCTGGCTACAATCATTGAGAACTGTCACCAAGGAGAAAATTCTGATGCAATTTAGCTTTTGATAGCCTAAAAAAAGGACTGGGCATAATGATTGGGTGACCTAATTGTCAGTTGAGTGTGCTAATGTAGGGTTTGGTTATTCATTTGGGAATTGTTCCTGCTCAGAGAATAACCTGGGTGTATGTACTTCTTGTGTCCTGTAAGAGATTAAATTGGAAGGATTAATAACAAAATGTAGATTGAAAGAAGAGTATCGTGTTTGTACAACTTTAGGCTGTGGTAGTATAACGAACTATCATGTATAATAAAGTGAAAAGATGCAGTATCCCACATGTAGAGCAGTCTTTTAGGGTTTATGCTCAGGATACGTTAATTCTGTGTTGTGATGTTCTCCGTATCATGACACTCACATTCTTGCGTTGCATAATGCCGATTAATCTCATCTGTGATTTTGAAGGACTCAGTTGAATTTCAGTTCCTAGATTACACAAACTCCTGGGACAAGAGTAGCATAGAGGACTCGTTTGTCCAGCGCAGTGAGTTCTATGGAAACAGTGATTTTTTGTTGTTGCTAATTTTAGCCAAATTGCTACATAAAATTTGGGCTGGCTAATTGATACAAAGGATTTTTGAATAATAGCCAAATTTCCTACATGGAGTCAAGATGTGTAGCCTCTTTAAACGTAGGTATCACCCAGGTATTGCCTAAGTAGCACCTAAGTAGCACATGTGTATTACCCTGATATTACCTATATATTAATATGAAAAGAGCATCCAATCTGGATTGCTTTTCAAGCCATGGAAATGTAGCAGAAATGCTAAACTGTCTCCTGACAAAAGAATCACTGCATGGAAGGCAACGAAGTCCTATCTGAGTGTAGAGAATTCTAGTGTATTTATAAAAATCGAAGATCAATGAGACCAACCCCAAGGGGATCCTTCTTTGATTAGCACAGGCTGTTCAAACCTTATCAAAAATTCCACTTGCTCTGTTTTTTAAGGTTTATTCTGCTTTGTTGGGTTTGTGATTGATGAGGGTGTTTGAATAGCACCCTCACCCTATAGTATGGTGTGTTTTCTCTTCCGGTTCCTCTATAGTACAGACTATAGCCAAATTCTTTAATTCTCATTACAAATTCTTATGAATGAGCAGTACACTTGTCGTGATAATTTCAGTTTAGACTCAGTCAGTTAACCCTTTACCGCCCAGGTAACCACTAAGTGGTCACTAGATCACTGGAAAATGAAATTCTGGAAAATCTGTGAACCATCTCAGTACAGTGTCTAAAGTTCAGATGTGTAACTTTTGATTTTGGAGATGATGCAAAAAGAAAATTTGGAATCCGACTTTCCTAGATATCCAAATACCTATGTACAAAACACCAAAATACTGCAAATACCTCAAAATACAGCAAATACTTACAAATACAGCATATGTACTATGTTGTATTTCTAGAGATTGGAAGTTTGTTATCTCGTTTTTCTTTTTGCATTGTGTTCTCTTGTTCATGTTCCATTAGTGTATGTAGTCTGATCTTGATCACTATACTAACTCCTTTCTTATTTGAACGTGTAAATTTTGTTCTAAACCGTACATGGATAAGTCACTTTCACTTATAAAATTCACAATAATTATGTATGAGTCTATTCTTGACATGAAAGATTGCAATGAAGAGGTGTTGATACAAGTCATTGCTGAACATCTTCACTTTTATTTTTGAAAATTTAACCCAAATTCTATTTAACCTTGAAGTCACACACCCCCCGAAATCTCATTTTTGAGTGTGCATTATACGGTTCAAAGATATACTATAATCTTCCAATCCAACGGTCCGATCTTACCAAGATTTAACTGAGACTTGTTTCATTAAGCTATGCTTACATTTGTACAGTTGGATACTATTAATAGTACCCCTAATTTCAACAGAGATAGATTTAAAGAAACATCACCCAGAAAAAGGTGGTTTCTCCAGAACCACCCTGGGCGGTAAAGGGTTAATGAACTTTCTGAACAATTTGACTTTATGCTAGATGAGTATTGCAAGGGCTGATTTGCACATGCCAGACTAATAAGCAATTACTGTGTGGCAGGCTGCATTATAGGTTTGACATGTGTTCCCATCACCAAAGGTCACTCCTCTGTTCGGAACTTGGAGTTTCCGCTCTTCCTTAACGCCCTCGCTGCCTCACCCATCAGGATCGCTGTCGAGAAGGGCGGGCTTCCTCACGGTACCCTTTCGGTTGAGGTTGAAGCAAAAGTGATTGGAATTTCATGTGATTTCTTCTGTTCACAGGGATGTTAAGGTAGCTGCACGTTATTGTGACACCTACCCAAAATGGACATCTGACTTTTCAGGAAGAAAGGACTCAACAGGAATTGACACTGATATCTTATAATTGTAATCACAGATGACCCATGATTGAATTATGGTTTTTTTTCTAAGTGGTAAAAGAATAGTGGTTGGTTTAGGGCTTTTTCTGGTTCCCAACTTTCATGTCTATTAGTGGTTCCAAATTTGTTTGTTCAACATGAGTCTATGAGTGAATCTCAGAGCCTAGTGTCATTTAGACTTTTCTTTCGGTGTTGATTCAAATTCACGGAGTGTTTTTATTCTAATTTGCTAATGCATTTGAAGCTTGACAGTATGCCACAAAAATAGAAGATTCAAGCGCAACATTCAATGTATCATCCGTGCCCGTTTCAACATGTGGTTATGTTCATTGTTGTGAACGCAGCGTTGGAGGAGCTGGGCAACTTGAATGATCTTGACCTGGAGAGAATATATGTAAGCTCCTTTAGTAATGTAAGAGGAGGCGGTGACTTTTTAGTCTTAGATGAAAGAACTGGCTCGAGAACTATGGTTGCCTCCACATTTCCACAGGTGATGGTCGTCTCCATAACAAATTCCTTTATGTACGCATTTGAGTTGCAGGTTTTACTTGTACTGTATAACTCTTTCATTTTTCCATTTCATATTCTGAATATTTTACAGTACTCACCCGGGCCAGATTCGTGTTAGGCCATTGCTGTAGCTTTGCGGTACCGCTAACCATTCTTCTTGAAGCTAGAGACTTTACTTTCAGCCAACGGAGATTTCATCGACCGCATGCTAATAAATCCTCTGGGTAAGAATGTGCTTTTGCAATCCAGTTTAATATTCCCTGCTCTTTTGCAACGCCAACATTAAATCGAAGGATCCCACTCATCTTTCAACTTCTTTCTTCCACTTTGACTTATATAGTAAATTGTTATCACCATAACAATTTTTAGTTCATAAAGTGAAATAAAAGATCAGTAGTCACAGTTTGATTCAAATTACTTGAATTACTGTCTATTCAATTACGCATTGTCCCATCCATTTGTTTGTTTCCGTTTTACATTTTCATATAAATAGCACTCTCTCTCTCTTTGCATTTTCATCGGCTAATCTTCTAAACCCATAGTACTTTCCATATTTATTTCTTTCATATTAGTTGCTATCATTGAGAAAATCAACCATTCTTTGATTTGTGTTCTATCATTTATCAGTTGGGCTTACTAGAATAAAGCTACATTCCACTATTCCACTTCTATTGAACGACATGAATAGATTTTTTTTTAGTAGGCTTCCTGTCACTTTCAACTGTTTCATACTTTACTCATGGGGGTGGATTGTTCTTCATTGTAGCACGCGACCAAGATGGCGATGTTGAGTGGTTGGCTGAGCTGTCGAAGAGCATGCATGTCATTGTTGGAAATCAATCACGATTGCAAACGGCCCTAAAATATGCTGTCGACTCAGAGCAGGTTGGTTATCACTCTACCATGACTTATCAGTCTTCTGTTCAGTACAGTTGGGTACAAGTTGCTTACAAATTTTAGACTCCTCCCTCATAAAAACACAGTCCCTTCCCTAAATTGTAATGTGCTTGATATGGCACCCATGGACCTACAAATTGAAAGGGACATTCCTACTCTAGTCCTCTACTGGTAAGAATCTTTTCTTACCATATTTGCAATCTTTAGAATCAATGCAGCCGCTTGATATAAAGATCTACCTACTTTCAATGCTTACGAAAAAATTTGTAAGCATGTTGTACCCGACTGTAAAGGGCAGTCGTGACATGTTCAGTGACTTGCAAGCTTTGATATTGGAGCTTTTTTATGTTTGTTGTGCAGTATGAAGAGGCCTTGCGACTGAAACAAGAACTTATTTCCTACGACACACGGATGAATCAAGAAGCTGTCAACGTCTTGCAGAGATTGAGGACCTTGTATCTTGAACGGATGGGAATTTTCTATAAACTGTAAATTTATTGTTCAATTACCAATGCTTTTGCTGTTCTGAGCCACTCACAACATTATTAACCCCTAAAGGACCAAGAAGCCCGAATTGGGCCTCATGTTTTTTTTTTACACTTTTGTATAGGTTCTATGTAGACTTCCTTTTGTTTAAATTTGTTTGTTTTTTTACCAACACATGTAATGTTCTTCAATGATTCCTGTCATATAAAAATTGGTACCATTTGAATTATATTTTTCACAATATGATTGACTGAATTTGTCATTTTAAAACCATGAATCCTTGGTCCTTTAGGGGTTAAGGGAGATAAAAGCTACACAAGGTAAGAGCATCATCAATCTAACATTGTAAATGGGGCAACACAAATGAGAAATACGTCTGCAAGACACATTTCTCATTTTTTGCTCCCTCTTTTATAGTGTTGGATTGATGATGTTCCAAGCAAGCTACACATTGTTGAGCAAAGACATTGGCTTTGTCCTCATTTCACTGGAGAATATTTAGAGGGATGTGGTTGCATAGGTCCAAATCTGTCAAAGAGGGTGATGTATTGCTCTAAACCGTTTCAAGTTATGCTTGCAGTGATTATTTTTCCATTGATTGAACAAGTTTTGGTAACATACATCCTCCATGTCAATGTCAAATGTTTTTATTCATGTTCATTGTGTTTTATTTTAAAGGTTAAATTTCTTCTTAGGTATGTTCTTGGTATTAGGAGTGGCCACATACCTTTACATAAATATCATTATGGTTTTGAAATTTGAGTACTTACACAAAAGTCCACCTTAAATAAAGGTAAAAACAAAGGCTATATGGATTATGTGAGGAACAATTAAAACTCTATTTTATTTAAATTTTTTAACAAATTGTGACATGGTCGATGCCCAATCAAGAAGCTTGAAAGAATTAAGTTATGGCCCCTTCATCGATGATTGAAATGTTTTTTACCGTACCTCATGTATGATGCAGCACAAATAATTTTGACCACATAGAGAACATAAACCCTACTAATAGTCAAATTGTTCTCAAAATTTGCGTAGTAGTTTTCTAAGGAGCATCTTCTAACTATCACATAAATTTTCTCGAATTGCATTCTTTTCTACTCCTAATGTTGCCCTCTCACTCCCTGAATAAAGAATGTGAATATTAATATTAATATTATTTTGAACTGTAAATTTTCAGAGTAAAACAAGAAGAAATGGAACTTGATGCAAAAATTAGTTATGAATTTTTAAAGATCCATTTTTAAAGTTAACTAATTTAGCTATAAACTTGAATTAAAAATTAGTTATAAATTTTCAATGATGAAACATAGTATTGTTCCATTCATGTCAGGTAATAGGAGCAATTTTGTCACAAGGAAAATTAATATTGCAAATACTAGAAATGCTAAAATCAACAAGAGAGAATTCATTAGTGCCACTTACTTGCCCTTGTATAACATAGTTCATTGATGTCAAAAATTGTGTAGTATTGTGGCCATGTTGGGCAAAATACATGCGTTATTGCAAAATGTAAGTGACAATAATTAATCAAAAGTGAAAGCTATTGTAATATCTCTACAAAATATGTGTACATTTTAGATAAAGTACATGGCTATTTAAATTAAAATTCGTGGCAGTTATAATGAAGACCAAGAGCATTATGGTTGTCATTTTGTTCAATATGAGGGTCCTAGTGGCGCTTATGGATTTTTAACAATGTTTTCAATAAATTAAATAAATTACATATGATATTGGAAAACACAATTCCACTTGCTATGAGTTTGTGTTGTAATTTTCTACAATTAGCAATTTTTCTTCCCTTTATTACATTTTCAAGAAGCCGTAAGTAAAATTGTGGTACAAACAAGGTGCAATACCTTTATTTTAGCACACCCATGGGAATGTAGAAGCCACAAGTGTTGCACCTTTGCTACAGTTCCTTTGTCCTAATGAAGCTCACTTGTGTGTATGAATGATATTTCACTTCTTTAGTGTCAATGAACGTGGCTTACTAACACTATACATGCCACGCACCCACAATGTCAACTCCCATACCTGTTATGGATCCCAACTCTCCGTGACTTTCACACTTAGCTCATGCAAAACAATTGGGTATGTCATGAAGCGGAACTTCCCCAAATGTCCAAATGCCCGGTGGTAGCACTACTTGCTACCGACACTAACTGTCTTTACTTCATGTCCAACTCTTCACTAGACCCTTGACAATTTCACCGTCGAACTCACGATGCAAAACTTTCTACTCTGGACACTTCAGTAGTGGCTTAGTGTGGAGTGGGACATCTCCAAATTGGTGTCAAGAGATGCAAATGAGCACCTCACAATGTGAAAGGTGCGGGAATGATGCCCCAATCCTAGCATCACCTTTGGTAGTCGCCACTGCTCACCTTGGCACCATGTGGGAGTGGGGAGGGAGACTGCCCCTCCTCATAGTACTCTCTGCAGTTTTCAGCAAAACCCCCTATCTTCTTGGTCTAAGACACTTCTTGGGTGAAAGCATGGTAAAGTGGACCAACATTGATCCCTATGAAGAAGCAACAATGCAAGGTCCAAAAATATATTAAAATTTTATTTTTTGTAAAAGACAAATTCTAATAAAATAAAGACATGATGTTTAACAAAGTCTCCAAAAAAACATTGGAAAATTTCATCTTCAATAATTATTTATGTGTGTTTTAGTAACTCTAAAGTAGTCAAAATTGAAAAAGTAGTTTCGAACCAAATTGAAAAGTTGAGTAGTTAAAAGTAAGAACCAAGTTTCAAACCAAATTGAAAACTTTGGATTCGAGTACTTATAAGAACAACAGAGGGCGCCATGAAATTAGAACCAATAGAAAAGACATTTTGATACTCTTTTATTGCCTTTGACAAACACGTTGTAATTTTAGCAAGGCGGATCAACTTTTTGGTACACAATACCATGCTTTGGTTTTGAAAGATACACTTTGGTTTTGAAAGACTACCCTTTTCTTTGTCATAATCTAAAACTTGCCCTTCAAAAGACTCAAAAATTTCCAACTGGCGTAATGTCTAGTTCGGTTATCTATTTTCGTGATCTATTTCTCAATTAGATCACAACGTTGTATGAGTTTTAATCATTTCAACCCGTATCGAGGAAGTTATGGCCTTTAGAAAGCAGCGTTTCCGATTCTCCCCTCCTTTGTTGGTCCAAAATTTCTAAGTCTTTTCTCCTTATAAGCTTTAGCAATTTGGAGAGCTCTTTCCCTTAACTTTCCAACGACATATAGCATGCTTCATTTATTGAGGGTGCCATTGTTAACCTTGAATCCCACCCTCATTTCCAATTTATGTGTCCCAAGACATTGCTAATTTTGAAGAGCCATAAATTTTGACTCACAACTCTCATTTACGCGTTCTTTGGATCCATGGATTCATCCTCCATGTATACAAAAAGATATGGCATGTTGTTCGTTCAAGACACCTCTTGGTTTCCCACCTTGTCTCTTGCAATGCCCGGGGCTTGGTCCCCTTTGCTCACCATAGTATTTGAGCATCTATTTGAAAGGATGTGACTACCTTAAATAAGTTAATTTAAGTAAAAATGAGACATTGTAGAGCATGTGAAGTTATCCCTAAAGATTCAAATCCATGTTTAAAATGCAAGGCAACCAAAAACAATTTGACTTCCACTCTTGGCAATAAAGGTAACGCCAACACCATATTTATCATCATGCTAAAATATGTACTCCCCCACACATTCATGCCAGACATACACTCCACCAACGCTACTTTTTAGGGCAGGCTTCCATACGAGCATCGGTCCAATGGATACAACTAAAGAACAAAAAATGAGGTCCCAACTTCCACCCCATGCTCGGTGAGCGTTGAAAGCGACTTGCAAAATCACCCACTTCACCATGCTATTGGTGGACTACGTGATTGGTTGCTTTGTGGAGAATTTTAAATTTTATCTACTGGATTGCTCTACCGAGGTGTGCATGGAAGTGGTCTGTGCTTTTTTAATCGGTGAAGAGCTGAATTTCGGGACCGGCTCGACTTTGCATAGAAAGAGGCCCTTAGTTGGTGGACCACTCACAAGCCACCACATACACACTAACCCCATGATTGCATTATCTCAAACCAAGATCCAACTAAATATACTCTTGGCGTCCCCTCTTGACTCCCTGTATTTGACCATGTGGACCGGCCTACTTTACATCCATTTTTGCTGTTAGCATTACCTTTATTACGAGATGCTCTTATGTTTCTTCTTTGTGACTACCAAAGAAGAAACCCAAAAAAAAAAAAGGGTGAGACAAGGTGATGAGAGAATGTGGTTGGGTGAGTTGAGTGGTGAGGTGGGGGTGAGTGGAGCTTCGAGAGGAAGGATGGCGTGCTGAGCTCCGCGATGTGCGGTGTGGAGGGGCTGAGAGGAGGATGGCAGCTCTGCTTCTTGTGCAGGAAGGTTGTGAGTGAGGATGTATTGTAGAATGTGCAGGTAAAGCTATACACAGACAAGCAGGCTGGGCTGCAAGAACAAACATGGAGAAAGTGCGCAAGATCAGATCGTGCACGGCGCAGAAGAGTTGGATCTCGCCGAGTGGTGAATCGTTGGCACCACACCGAGCATTTGCAGATCTAAAGGTCACTTGTGTAAGAGGCAGGCTGGGCTGCCTCTAGTTCTGTGGATAGCTCCAACGGCACAGTATGCACTACTCCTCCTCATAACATCCTCACCATGCCCTCTCTCTCTCCACACCGCAGCCAACAGATCAACAATGACTGAACCAAAATCAAGCTTCCGTTTCAGGCTTGCCTTTCTCTCCATTATGTTGTACATGCTGAGTTACACCCATTGCTTGAGGTTTCATGCTTTAGAACGTATAAACACTACTGCACATCATCTAGATGTAGATCTGCACTCGTTTACCACTGCTTGCCGTACTTCTAGAGCTAACTCCTTGCTAAATATGACAAAGATCTGTGGTCCCAAGCAGTACCTTCAAACACCATTCCATCAACAGGACAAAGCTACTAGCACCAAGAACTTCGAACCCCAGCAGGAGAATCCAACAAAGCCGAACGGCTTGCCCAAAATCAGAGGAAGCGCCAACCGCATTTGCAACAACCCAAATCCAAGTCTGCATTGCCTGCAAACACAGGTAAGCAATCAAAACCTTTCAAATATCTCTTTTCTTATTGTTGATTGCTTTCTGTACAAACAGGTAGACAATGGACAGCATCGACAAAGCACCATCAAAACTTACGGCTGGACAGCTTCGAAATGCGAAGATAGTAGCTGTATCGCATCGCAAACGACAACACTCACCTCGGATGGAGCAAGAATGCAAGCCCAAGAAAGCGCTGTGGGAGCACGAATGCAGTACAAAACGGAGCCTTGCGACAGGAAACAACAGAGCTTCAACAAAACGCGCAAGCAGCAAAGGAAGAAGCTAGAGCAAGCAAGCATACCTGCAGGATTCGTCACCAATCAACAGATCCGCCAATTGACAACAGAACAAAGCTTGCTGCTGCAGCAACTGGACGATGCTGTTGTCAGCCACACCGACATGAAGCAAATTCAAAACAGATTGTCAGGACAGAAGCATGGAACGCAAATTTACATGCATGCTTACTACTCTCTGCTATGGAAGTCCATGCCAACAAACAAGCTGCATAATAACTGTATCGTTGGATACTGCTTGGGACAGCACCAACAAACCCTAGAATCGCACCGGACAGCCCCTAGCCCAATAATTCAACACCGTATCAACACAAGCACTGAGCACAGAGACAAGAGAAAGTACCAGCAATTAGGGGTTAATTTCCGAAGGCCCACACTCTCTTGCACGGCCAAACCCCAATTCTATTTCGGAGTACAGAAGATGCAGTCCCCGCAGCTCCGAATGACCTTCTCCAACAAAAACTTCAGAGCCTGCTCAAATGCTGTCGGCCACAACCTGAAGAAAACTAACCCAGATTCAGCCACTCGGAGTCGCCAGCCAGAATCGTCAAACGCTCGGAGTGGCCAGCACCGCTCAAAGTCGCCAGCTGCGAACTCTCCCGATCGCAGCAGAATCACCAGCCCTGAACTCTCCCGAATGCGCCTGAAGCTCTGCTCGCTGGAGACGCAACGTGAGCACACGCCATTGACTGCATTGAGACAACAGCCGGCTCCAAGCAGGCTGAGAAGAAATAACCCCAAGGAAGAGAAATCAACACTGCTGCAACCCCTTCCGCGGCCTTTGCTGCGTTACGTCGACGACCTCCCGCAGCCCTCGCTGCGACACCTCAACCCCATCCGCGGCCTTAGCGAGCACAACGTGGATATCTCCGCGCCCCCACATTGCCTCGAAAGGTCAGCCAACCGCCCCCTAAGAAAGAGTCACATGTACAAACGCTTCCCCGCCAATTACCCTAGAAGCTGCGGCAGAGGCACTCTCTGCAGTTGCGTACGCAGCTCGGCGTCATGCTCAAAGTCGTTGGCTCCAACAAATCGGCCAAATACAAACAGGCAGATCGTGCGCATAAAGATCGTGCGAGTGAGACAAGAGGAAACGCCAAAAAACCCTCCAGTCCTCCCACGAAAATCACCAAAATTATACGACCGCCAATGCCATGACTCCGGCGACAACTGGAAGGGCTACAGCAATTTGACCAAGTTCGCCCGCAATTCGGCCAAAGTCCACGAAGGCCCACATGATCGCCCCCCATGCGAACCACAGGTGGAGGAAAACGACGCTCGAGGCAAAGATAGAATTACCGTAAAGACAAAATTCGACACGGTAAACACCAGCTGCCTCAAAATTACATCCAACAGACACAAGCCGCACCACCACATACTTAAGCAGCACAGGTTCACACCCTCATTTCATCTTCTTGCTCCCCTCGTGAGTTCTCTGCTCCACTCTTCTTCCAGTCTCCACAGCTTTGCCGTTCTCTGCCAAACCATTGTAGCTGCCACCTCCCAGCCCATTGATAGCCTGTGCTCCTTCTCCCTGCTACATGAGTTAAGATACCTAAACATTGATCATTTTGTTTCTTGCCTCCCAACGTCTATCCTGTCCTCCCCTCATTTCTTCTCTATCCCCCCACAGCACACACGCAGTAGACAGATTCCTCCCTCTCTGAAGTTTGTAATTAGTGATACCCACACTGGAGCTACAATCTTGGTCACAACACGCAACTGGAGCAGTACTGCGGAGCCAACTGAAGAAGGGACGTCGCATCAACATTCAGCCAGCCCAAGGAAAATCACAGTAAAGAGAAGAAGGAGCAGTTTTCGAAGTTCTGAAGCAGGGAGGCACCTCAACAGACCGTCCACGCAGCCATCAACAACTAGCACGCAAGGTTCTCCTCCCTCTACTAACTCTCATCTTAGGACCTGCAGTAACCATGTTAGTTCATTGAATTACTATGCTCAAAATTACCAGGCTTATTATGCAAGCCGTACCATGTGTCTCCCTAATCACTTGAAAGAGGATAAGGCCTTGGTGTGCATGAGTATTTCTTGCATGACCAATCTCTCTAAAACCCTTTGTTTGCATGATCTATGTACGTTCTGTTTGCATAACTATTTAAACGTCAATTGCTACAATTATGATATAATTGTAAACCTTTTAGCCTTTAGTTATGCTCACACTCTTAAGGTGTGGACATATTATTGGAAGAAAGAAATGTATGTCCATGTTAACCCTCCGAGTTTGAATGTTTGGATGGTATTAGACAAAACTCTAAATAACCAGACTTTTAATATGTATAGTATGATTCGTAACAACCATTCTTGTATGTATGCTTTATATGACATTGATCACTTTAAAAAAATTACCACACTTAAATCCATTTACAATACTTCTACCTCCTTCTCAATGATTATGCTCCACTCGGCCCCACAAATTAAGTTGTGGGGAGGAGTAAATCATGAGATTAAAAGGAGAAATTCTACTTCTCATAAAAACCATAGCATTTTAACACAAAACTTTTTCATTTTCAGCATGTCTCAACGACCCACGAGCTCCACATCATCTCAGAGATACAAAGACAAACTTACAGCTTTAGATAATGACACGGATACCGAAATGTTTGTAACTCAAAAACGTAATTCTTCTTCTACTCAAGGTGCTTCAAGCCAAAAGAAGGCTAAGGGCAAATCAAACCCCGGTTTGAAACGCCCTCCCTTTTGGCTTGGGTACCAAGCTATGAATTGGACGAATCGTGGAAAAGGTTACCCCATGGATAGTAATGAACCTGTAGCAACGCTTGTTAAGAACGGGATGAGAGAAAAGGAAGCTAAGGAATGTCAATCAGCATCAATTTCCTTCCCGTTTGTCATACAAGAGGAATGGCCCAACTCTCGGGAGGATGGCAAGGATGGCCAACACTTCAACCTCACACAGATTCCATCTGATGTTGAGGTTGATAAGTATGGTTTCTCCTTTGATTACCAAATCGCCATCATCTTCGAGATGGAGGAAAAGGAATGGGAAAAAGAAATTATAATGTCATTAGTAGAGGAGAGACTCAAAGAAATGAACATTATGCTTGGGGATATCATTGGGGAACCCATTGCCATCATGTGCTACCACAAATCCACTAAGTGGAGCGGGGTTATCAAGTTGCACTTGAAAAACCCCGAAATTGATGGAATGGGTCTTCTCCAAGGATTAAGACCATTCATCCTCCAACTTGACAATGAGAAGTTCAAGAGAGGAAAAATTTGTAAAACTTACGACTCTCTTGCTTTGAACAACCTCTTGTCAGTCAAAGTAACAAGTGCAGAACTAGAGCACAAGGAATGGTACGAACTCTATGAGAAAATACTAGTGGAGAGTTTCAAAAGAGGGATGGAGTATGAGATAACAAATGTTCAAAAAAAGAAAGAAAACCTCTTTGCTTGAGTAGTAGCTGCATCTCCCGAACAAGCTCAAAAGATGAAAGAACATAAAATCACATACAACCAGGAGATCTTAGAGGGGAAACTAGCGGATCGTGCAAACACAAAGGATGACATTGCAAGGAAAAACGCACTCATCCTTATCGCCAAGAATCTCAACAAAACGAAGAGTGTTGAAGAAATAGAAGCAAGCATCGAAACTTACATGGGACCAAGAAATGCAGTGAGCTTCTTCTTCAAGCGTGATGAGAAGAATGGTAAACACGTAGGCTCATGCAACATCCAATGTCTCAATGCTACAGTGTACAAAACGTTTGTCAAGAAGTCTGCAAAACTTCTTGGCAAACATGTAGAGTTTACTGCACATCCTAGGAGTCTCGATGGTGCAAACCCTCCCAATGCTGCTGAACTCACAAGGCTAGGGTTCAGTGATGTGAACACTGCCCTAGCAAACACCATAGAAGCAATAGGAAATTCCGCAAAAGAGACACCCCAAAATGACATCATGAAAGAAATAGTCGGAATTAGAGAAAAAATCTCTACCATGAAGAAAGAACTCCGCAGTGAACAACAACAAATCGCAGAGAAAGCAGTGGAGAAGTCATCATCAAGCCTCACAGCGCAAATGACAATCCTTAGAAGACAACTTGCTAGTACTATGCAAGCCTTGGACGAGAAAAGTGGCAACACTCTAGCCATTGAAGATGGCAACATGGACACGTCAAACTGATTTGGACAAACAACGCAGCGGTAAATCTGATTGGTTGCTTTGTGGAGAATTTTAAATTTTATCTACTGGATTGCTCTACCGAGGTGTGCATGGAAGTGGTCTGTGCTTTTTTAATCGGTGAAGAGCTGAATTTCGGGACCGGCTCGACTTTGCATAGAAAGAGGCCCTTAGTTGGTGGACCACTCACAAGCCACCACATACACACTAACCCCATGATTGCATTATCTCAAACCAAGATCCAACTAAATATACTCTTGGCGTCCCCTCTTGACTCCCTGTATTTGACCATGTGGACCGGCCTACTTTACATCCATTTTTGCTGTTAGCATTAACTTTATTACGAGATGCTCTTATGTTTCTTCTTTGTGACTACCAAAGAAGAAACCCAAAAAAAAAAAAGGGTGAGACAAGGTGATGAGAGAATGTGGTTGGGTGAGTTGAGTGGTGAGGTGGGGGTGAGTGAGCAGTGTTGGGCATACAGTAGTAGTTCCATAAATATGGCCTACCATGGAAAGTGGGGAATTAGGCTCTAGATTGCCGCTGAACCTCACTCTACGGAACAGCAGCCACGGAGGGCCCAGGCACTACCACTACTACTGTAGTAACTCACAGACTGACTGATGGCCCATTTACACCAAGCCCCTGCCGCACTTGCATCTACGATCCCGAAATGGAGGAACGTAAAACCGAGAAACAAAAAAATATTCAAAGCCTTGTCTTTTCTTGCTCCAACTATTGTTCAAGCACTGTGCAACTGCATTACAGTGCCGCAAGTAGAGCCACGCTCCTTTTTCTGCGTTGCGTTCCTAAAACGCTGCAAGGTAAAATTCGAAAATAACATACAATTTCTTGCACTGTCAGAGCCTTGTCTCTTCCTGCTTTTGGCCAACGCATGTGCGTTAGTGGAGTGCAAAATTTCTTGCAACACCCAAAATGCGTTGGGAGCAGCTTCTTGCATGCGTCGGGTTAAAAATAAATAAATTACAAGAGCACAATGTAGCTACCAAAAACTTACTTGATGAACCTAGATTCTCTGAAGCCATAAACTTTTGAAATATGTAAGTTACTTTCAGTTGAAAGTAGCTTCACCAGGTCCACTTAACTTAGTTGTGGCCTCGGAAGGGGCTCCCACTATGGCCACTACGTCCAGGCAGGGCGTCTGCAGTGCACGGAGCCTGCCCTGCTCATGATCTCTTCGTTTGATAACTTACCCCCGCCCCACCCCGCCCACCAGCCAAAAACAAATTTGGCCAATTTTCACCAAAATCTTACCTGATTTTGGGTGTTGGTTTTGGGTGTGGCTACTTTACACTAAGAAAAAAAAAATTAAAAAAATGCATAACATTCTTTATAGGCCTACTGTTGCACCTCCGAATCTCAAACATCTATCAGGAGATCAAAGGATTTGCAAAGCATTTTCTCTAGCTTCAGATGAGCCAAGCAACGAGGGTTGGAGAGTTGCATTATATTATTCGCAGTTTCTCTATAGTGGAAAGGCTGTGGTCCAGCAAGGGCTTAAGAATGTTAAGAATGATGGGCAAAATGGTGGATGAAATTGCCAAAATAAATATTAAAAAAATCTACTAATTGCCACTATTCAAATGAAAGTGCCTTATAATAGACAAACTTAAGGATGAGGATCATAGCATAATAGAGCAGTGTGATGGAACACCCTTTTGAAAATTGAATCAAAAATTGAGATCCTTTTTTTAAGTAGTGAAGAAATGCCATTTGTATTCTATGAATTTTGTGACTACCTTGTGATTGCCACGTAAACTTAGTTTCTAATTGTAACAAGAATGTGGTTCCATTGCAAAAGGGTGTTGGCTCCCATTGCTCTATTATGCTATGGTAAAAATGGATGCTCACAAAATTTATTGGCTGCCCCACACCCTCCCTGGGCTGGCCTGCCCTGGCGTGGCGTGCAGCCACATGCAGTCCATGTCCTCCATGTCATGTCATGTTGTGGGGTGAGTGGGGATATTCTTTCCCAACAGTTTGTATTCTCCACAGGCAGGCAGTTGGCTCCTCCCTAAGAGTGGTGTCCTTTCCACCCCTGAAGCCCGGATCCTCTCAGCAACACACACCTTGTCCAAAAACCAAGTGACCGCTTTTAACCCTTAAACGTGAAGAGGGTCTGGGCGGAAGGCATCTAAATTTTTGGAGGGAAAAAAGAAAAAAAAAGAAAAAAAGAAAAACGAAAAAAATGCAAAAAACGGCTTTGCGGGACGCTGCTGGCCAGCACTGTAGCACTGCGGCATCTCAGCTGCCCCAACCTCAAAAACTTGTTCAATTTCATAACTTTGATTGCTTACCAACGATTCCACAATCACTCAAATGAGGCGCAAATTTGCAATCTAGATCGCTTTTTCAGTAGTTTTCCAACGCACCAATCCACGCTTGATTTGGTTGAGAAAATCTACTTTTTTCTTGATTATTCTCTTTTAAATAAGCCGATGGGGCTTACCTTGACATTTAAGGGTTAAGGTAGATGTACCTTAACCCCTAAGCGTCCCGGCGTCCATATTTTGGACGTTTTTGGGGGTACAGTCACCTTCGATGTGCTGTAACTTTTGCAAAACGTGTCCGATTTTGCTGAAATTTTGAAAAAACTCCCCGAATGATGTATGGAATGTGTGGTAAAAATTTCAGATCAATCCGAGATGAATTGAATTTTTGGTGATCATTTGAAAGTAGGTATGTTTTTTTTGGACAGTTCTGTGAATTTTGATGGCAGCAACTTCGGGGGCTTGTATCTCCTTCATCCAAAGTCCGTTTTCAATAAAACTTGTTGGGTTGAATTCCCCTTGAAGTCTAGTTATCATGATAAAATTTTCAGGTCAATCCATGTTTTTAAGAATGTTTGGGAGTCATTTTAGTGCACGGGTCTAGTTTGGACACTTTTTGCTTTTTGGTTCAAATGGGTCACTTTTCGGGCTACTTTTTGACATCGCAAGGCCATTTTAGGGCACATTAAATTTTTTCATGAGGATTTTTTGGTACTAATGTGTTTATATGATGATTTTGAACAACTTTATAGTTCAACGTTTTTTCATTTGAGTAATTTTGAAAACGAATTTCACCTCTAACTGTGTTGCTAGGAAAATTTCAGCATCCTTTTTTAGCACTAAAACACTATGATCTTGCAATCTATATGGCCAAATGACCCCAAAATTGATTCACATGATCTACAACATGTATGTTACAAGATTGTACGGTTGAGATTTCTATACCTCACTTACATTTAGACCTATAACACATCAAAAGCAATGATGATTTTAAGCCCAAAAAAGCTAGGGACCTTTAGGGGTTAAACCACCACGACACCTAAAACCACCAACTTCTACACCCCTCTTTCATTTCAGGAAGTAAATGTAGGCTTTCATTACATGACTTATGCATCAATTACTCAAAAGTTAAGTCATGTATCGACAACTTACATTTCCTCCCCAAAATGAAGAAAGGGTGTAGAAGTTGGTGGTTTTAGGTGTTGTGGTGGTTTAAGGTACGTCTACCTTACTTGTTTTCTTTGACAATTGTGATGTTGTATTTTTACAGTTAACCCCTGAACGTAACAGTGTCCAGAAACTGGAGGACTAACAGATTCAAACGCACCCCACGTTCTCATCAATGCTTGGATGAAAGTCATTCAATTTTTTGGAGATACTTCACCAAGTTGTTGTCCTATCTAACGGTTGGATTTAGTCATATTTGATTACATATTTTCTAAAATTACAAATGTAGAAGTATGTCAAGTCGTTGACCAAGTCAAAATTGCATTGACAGTAGTTCAAAAGTGGCCTTGCAAAAATGAGGTCATAGATTTAAGGCACACAAAAATTTCAAAGAATCACCACGTTTAAGAGTATCTCATTTCAAACTCATTCCAACAAATTTTACTCAAAAAATATTAATTTTTTTTTTGTAATCGAATTTAGAAGGAAATTTTAATTTTAACTTTCAAAATTGATAATTAAATATTGGTGATAGTATTAGTGAATCAAACCGTACGGATGGAATCTAAAATTCAAAATCTAGAACTTTTGTTTGTATATCAATTCCTAAATATTCTTCTAAATGGGAGTTTATGATGATTTTTTCTCAAATTGCCAATTCCAGGGACACCCTGGTACATTTAGGGGTTAACCCCTAGATGACAGAGGGGGTAAGGGCAAAATCTAGATGTGTTATAAAATGTTACTTCTGCAACTTTGATGAAGTTCGGTCCAAAAGAGAAAATGAGAAGCATGATGTCTAGTAATTATCAGTACAATCAAACTTCCAAAAATAGTTTTAGATACTCATTTAATGAATTTAGAAGCATTTACCATTTAATGTTCACCAAAATTAAAAAATTTATTTTTGAAATTTGAAATTTGGTATGATTGATTAAAATTAGACATTCTATTCTAAAATTTAAAAAGGATTTTTTTTCAAATGAGAGAACATCATTAGTTTCCCGACATAGTAAGTTTCATAACACTAGGACAATATGGAGGTCTTTGTCTTTGAAAATTTCCTTAGTGAACCTCAATATTGCAAATGAAATGTATCAAACAACACTAGAACATGATCCCTACCCCCAATTTTGACAAAAAATCAGAACTTGAAAAATGTCATTTCCTGTTCATGGGCAGTCACTGCTATTTGGGCTGCGATCAAAAGATGGTCAATTGGTCACTTTGGGATTAAAATTCCGTTCCATTTCAAACTGGGAGTTTTTTTACCTCTTTAAACGTCACCGCATGATGTCCCTCATGTTGACTTTTCAATGTATTTTGGAAATGTGTAACATTTACATATTAACTTTGGTGTCGTTGACAAACATTTTTTCTTAATTGATAGAAATTTTATGTTTAGCTAAACACCACACATAACCCTAAGCTCATTTTTTTCCCCCAAGTTTACGAAAATTCATTTTACTTCATCCATTTTAAATTGGTTGCTTCATGACTTTAAACTAGCTGCTTCATGACCTATGTGGCCCTAGTTGGAAGAGCAAGTCACACAAACAAAAACAATGTTCAACAACAAAAACTTGTGAAAAGAAAGCAACAAATTTTAGTTTTGGTTTGAGAATAGTGAAGTTGTATTTTTACACTTAAACTTTTGGTTCACTTAAAAGTGAAGGTTCTTAACTCTTTAGTGCCCAAGATGGTTCTGGAGAAACCAGAGATTTTTGGTGGTTTTTTTTAAAACTCTATCTATTCAAATTATGAATACTATTAATAGTATTTAACTATATAAATGTAAGCATAGCTTAATCAAACAAATGCGGGTTAAACCTTAGTAAGATCGGACTGTTGGAAAATTATAGTATGTCTTTGAACCGTATAATGCACACTCAAAAATGAGATTTTGGAAGGTGTGTGATTTCAAAGTTAAATAGAATTTGGATTAAATTTTCAAAAATGAAATTGAGTCATGCATCTTGTTAATCCTCAACAGTCTTTTCAAGCCCCATGGGCTTGATTTCCAAAGAATCTTGCTTCTAGTAGGACCACTACTCAACTCCTTCTCACCAGACATGGATCATTGGATGCACAACAAGGTGAAGCATTTGATGTGATTAGATGCAACAACAAATTCTTCCATGCTTGTTCGGAATGTCTAAATCAAAGGTATTTGATTCTTGCCCAAGTTCCCAATTAATTCCTCGTGTGCTTGTTTCTCTGTTGCAATTGGTCATGCACCCATGCCCAACTTAAATATATAATTCATATTCTTTTAAAGATCCTTGGGCTGCCCACTAAGGACCTAAAATGTCGTTTAAAGGTTAACTACCTCATCTTGAGGATGGTCAAAAATGGCACTTCGTTTCAATTTTTATTTTTATTTTTTGGTTTGAGAGCCAATCAAAGCTAGGCTGCCCAAATTTTTTCAGGGCCTGAAATTTCAAAAATTTCAACTTCATTTGCTATTATCTTGACATCCATATGGTCAAATGTTTTGAAATTTTGAGGGATGGTTTATAAGGTCTAGGAGTACAAGATCCTATAGTTGGAATATGAAGAGAAGGTTTTGAAAAGCATTCAGAGATCATCAACGAAAATGTCCAAAATGAGGCAGTTTTGGGTGGGACCCTTGGGCATTTAGGGGTTAACCAATGGAAAAAAGGTTACTAATGTATAACTAAACAGCACATGGGCGACGTAACTTACATGTGGGCATGGCATGAGGTATATCCGAAGCAAATGATCAGTTGGGTCCTACATTCTTGGCTTTCTGGAATTGGATGTACTGCTTCTACAACGTCCAAACTAACCTGCTAAATCAAGACAGACTGTTTGGCCGTTTGCCTCCATGATTCAAGCTCTCATTAACTTCACCTTGCTTTCAAAATCTGTACCTGGCTAGCAAGACAGCACAACTGCCTGTGTTAATTAATATGTTCTTCTTAGTGGATCTTCTTGTCCAATTGTACACATAATTTATGCTCCTTGTGTTTCACATTTCATGCCAATGTCAGCAAATTTGTGGGAATTACGTATTAACCCCTAAATGTCTAGAGTCCTCTCCAAACTCGGCAGTTTTGCAAAGATGCATTATAAAATGTAACTAAGAGGGATATTTTGAACTTGATGTATGAATACAAGTTGTACTGTACATTATGAATTTTTGATTTTATCCATACGGTTAGATCTATGATTGCTATCACCAATATTTTTGTTTAGAATTTGAAATTTGAAATTCAAAAATATTTTGTAATTCAATTACGAATAAGATATTGACAATTTGTGAATGAAATTTGTTGTGATTGGTTGAAATGTAATACTCTAGGTGTAGTGGTTTTTGGAGATTTTTTGGTTGCTTAAGTCTATGAGTGGAATTTTTTAAGAGCACTTTTACACTGAAATCTTTGAAATTTTGGGTGAATCACTACAATATGAAATGAGGCATAACAACTTCACAAATCATCCCCTTTCTAATTGGATCAGACATGCATGAAGCTAACTTTCTATACAATCTATAGTAAAAACTCCACACTGCAAAAAGTGCATGACGGATGAAAAAACATGGATGAAATCTGTACATCGTTCAAAAAATGGACGCTCAAGCAGTTAAGGGTTAACTTATTGAGTCCGGGTGTCACACACAATTTCACTACACTGAATGGCATATTCAGTGTCTCGGGACACTATTTCTAAACTCGGACACTATTTCATTTTAGGACGATATAGTGTCCTCAGGAGAAAAAAGTGAATGTAGCGTTCCAACGAAATATGACAACATTATAATAAATATGACATGCCACCTCATGTCACTCTCATTATTTGAAAAGAACATGGCACTCTCAATGAAAGTGGGAATGGCAAGTGGCAAACTCCTATGTAGTGTCAAGTGACACTGTTTCTCTTCACCTTTGAACGAATTGTGGTAAAAAACATCAATTCTCCTCGGACACTAAATACGCCATTTAGTGTAGTAGAAAAGGTGCCACTGCCGAGGGAGATGCACATGTAAGTAGTGCCCAATTCCACGCATACATAGTGGTTTTGCATGGGCATCTCTATGGGGAACGCCACCTTTCTACTAGTGTTTGTGCTCAATGTGTTTCACATTTGATGCAAATATCAGCAAAATTATAGATATTACATAAGGTAGAAGCACCCATATCCGCTAACTTAAGTTTTATAGCCTACGTGCGCTAGGAGTAGAAGGCAAATAGTATTTTTTTTCTTCATACAAAAATAGAAATCACGAAGTATGCAATTTTTTTCATAATTTTATTGTGAAAAATGAAATTTCTACAAATTTTCAAAGTGAAAAGCCGCTAGTCATTACCCAAAACCAATAAATTTTAGACTATCCCAAATCTGTGAACATATGATTCCACAAATAAGCCCAAGTTGCTTCTTTGAATTGACTAATATAAGTAAAAGTGCAAGGAGTTGATTGGTTAACAAAAAATTCTACACAAGTTTGTATTGAGTTTGGTTGTAACTAACCATTATGGCTCAGTCTATATGTTGGTTTTGGGTGCATTGTCGATTCTGGGTGCTTCTACCTTATTTGTTGGTGTCACAATGAATTAGGGCAAGGTCCATGTGAGAATTGGGCCGGTAAAAGCCGCTACAAGACAAGAATCCAAGTCTCAAGAACCAGCAATGGTTTACCGATGTCTGCAAGAATTGAAACCAAACTCTTGGATGCACCCGTTTTGGTATGGTATTGGTATCTTTCTAGCTTTCTAGGATCCCCCACCAATACATAGGAGGAGGTGCTTACTAGAAGAGAATTCATAGTTTTGAAAATTTCCAAGTACATTCATACATGGTGTTAGGCGAACATATAGGAGTGATTTTAGCAAAGAGAATCTAATTTTAAAATGTACCTAAATTTTTTCCTAAGATCCTTGTCACCAATATCACTTCTAACAACAAGTGATAACATACTTTAATATATTGGTGGTATTTGTGTAGTCAACCTCTCATTGGTGCAAGTCTTGAGAGCCTACAAAAGTTTGGAAATTGTTACCGTACCCGACCATCATCTGGTCAGCATCTCATATAATTGATTTTTTGGAAAATGCTTTTGCAACAAATGCCAAATTATGTGAATATGTTTTAAGACTCTCTTTTTCACCATACAAAATAGATTTTTTTTGAAAAAAAAAATTCTTAAAGATTTGGGCTTCTCTTCTTATAATTATTTTTTGACAATCCTAACGACCGACTACGGTAATGTCTTGCGTTAGAGGTGGGCACCTTGGAAGTGGGACACTTGCAATTTGTAAACTTTTGTAGGCCGTTGAGGTTTGCCTCACTGAGAAACATCTTACAAACTTAAGCATGTTCAACAGTTGCTCATTGTGCACCGAGTTCACATCCAAGATGGTGTATGAGAAGAGAAAACTTCCCTAGCAACAACCACCAAGCATGCCCGAAATTGAGTGCATCGACCAATTACATACTACTACTTTTGTCACTACTTGGAACAATTATAACGGTGGAGAATTTATTTACTAAAATTAACTTCATAAAGTGAGAGGATGATCTTGTTACCTAATAGGACAAAATGTTTGATGTGAGAACCACTCTCGCTATATTAACAATATTTGGGAGGCAAAAATCAAACACACAATATGACGTACTTTATCATCTGAAAATAAGTTTGGTGAGTGGAAAATGGATGATGTTGGGCCTACTCTTAGCCTACAAATTAAAAATAAATAAATCAATAACCAAAATTTGGAATCTTAAATCTTTGTTCCATTAATTCTTGGTGACACCGACTATTAGATGAAAAGAAGGCTCGATGAATAGAATACGGAATCCTATAATGGTGGAAAAAGAAGCTTATATTTCAAAATATGTGTTCGTTAGCATATTCTCCAAGGTATTCTTATTGCTTAAATAAACGGTAATAGGTATTCTTCACTACTTCATGCATGTTTACAGAATCAAGATTCACTCCCATTTCTGCAAATTGCAATCTGCATTAGATGAGCTCAGACAACTCCATACTGTATGAAATGTAAGGTGGACAAACCTAAAACTACACAAGACCCAATTCTACACCCTGTTGTTGACCCTGAATTCCACCTTGGGATTGACTTGGGATTGATCCAATTCCACCTCACTTCAAGTGATCACTACATGCAGTTAGTGGTAAGTGGAATTGGGTGTAAATAGAGCGGTTTTAGGTGCTTCGATGAATGAAAATGAGATTACAAAGTAATGATTAAGCAATTGAGACAATGAAAGAAGCAATTTAGCATGGCAATCAAGTAGATTCCTTGATGGAATTGGGTGTAAATGGTACGGTTTAAGGATACTTCTCTATTAACTATAGGTTGATTTTGAATGATTATAGAGCATTTTTGGGATGCTCGTATTCCCCACCTTGGGGCAGTTTTGTATTTTTAAGGAAAATCACTTTGAAATTTCATGAAAATTGCAAATTTTATCAAAAAAATATATATTTTCACTTGGATTCAACTCCACTAAGATTTTATCTTTTCCCTCCAAAATTTGTGATATACTTGGTACATTAGGAACTTCAAGGCATGTGAACATGGTGCCATGATGGTGCATTGAAATGCAATTAAGATAATTTGGTGCCAACCTCCATACCAACCTAGTGTGGATAAAATGACACTAAAATTACATGTATGCGGCTTTTGGTGTCAAAATGGCACCAAAATAGTCTAGCCCAACTTTTCTGATGTATGTCCTCCGAGATGTTCAAATTGCTTAAATGGATGGTGTTAGGAACTTCCACATTATATGTAGTTCTTTGAATTGTTACTTCCTACTCCCCTGTTTCAAAATAAAAAGCCCTTGTGAGATTATAAATACATAAAGAAATCAATCGGGTGAACGATGGCGTCATTGGTTTATGAATGCGATGTATAGCACGCTCGATGACGTAAGCATGGGTAGAGGAGGCGAGTGGAATAAGCAAACAGTCGTTTTATTAGGGAACAAAAAAATATGTTCCCACATGCTTTTTTATTTCGGAACAGAGGGAGTACAACTGAAGCTTTTCATGGCCACAATCCCATGTAATCTCATTATGGTACTGTATTGCTGGCTGCTACTTCTAGTTACTGTATCTAGCATTCCACAGATGAGCATAAGCTTACTCCAGGACTCCATAACCCTAACTTGGGCAGTCTACCGCAGCCAAAAAAATCACAAATTTTTATCAAAATCTTACCTGATTTTGGGAGTGGTTACTTTACTTTTACACTAGAAAAAATGGGCAAAAATGTGGGAGAAATCTCCAAAATCTTCTCAATTTTTTTTTATTTGATGAAAGTGCCTATAATAGATAATTTTATGGATGAACATTTAGATCTAAATGATCATATCCATTTTTTCCTTACCTAGCTACATTCCACAATGTGTCTCTCCAACAATAAAAATTAAAAAAATAAAAATTGGCTAGTCTATCCTAGGTGGAGGGCTGGGGTCAACACATTTGTTAAAAATGTTTATTTATTATCAAAAAAAAAAGGTTCAACAAATGGAATATTTACAAGCTTTTTAAAGATTTTTGTTTTAATAAAATAAAATATTGAAATTTTAGCATTTATTTTTAGAAATGTTTGTTGCCAACCCTACATTCCACCAATGGTATTGAATCACACAAGATTTTATGACGTAATCCACAGACATTGCTACTAAAGGTTGGTTTACACCAAAAAAACATTGGGTCGGAGCCCAAAGAAATGGAGAATTCTCCTTGGCGGATAGCCTTGGTACCTAACATTTGAGTTTACTCCAAGGAAAACTTGGGTTACAGCCCATGTTTTTTTCGTGGATCAAAAATCTAGTTGGAATCCTATATAGCAGAAGTAGATAGTGATTTCTTAGGCTTAAGGATAGTATTTTTGAGGAAGGTCATGGAGCTTCCTATTTCGGAAGGCAAGGAGAAAATTTGAGGAGACTTTTTGAGCCAATCACTCATATTAGTTTAATGCTTGATTTTGGCTCACTTAAATAAGTTTACTTAAAAATTCAACCCAAGTGCATATTGGGCCATGACTCAACTCTTTGGGTTTACACCAAAACTTTGGGCCACAACTCACTTATAACTCCCTTGTTTCAAGGATGGTACCCCGCTTACAATGCTCTCATCCAAAAACAAGGTACCACTTGTGTCTTTGGGTTGGAGCCCAAATTTTTGGGTGTAAAATGGCACTAAATTAGATAGAATAACAATTAATTTTGCACAAATGGAAAGCAGATTTCTTTCGGAAAGTGAGCACAAAACATTTTTTTTATGGAAGAAATAAGGTGGAAGTACCTATTATCATCTTTTTACAAATACTTTATCCTTATAGCAATCATTAAAATTACATTGTAACTCCAAAATTTATGAATATTGTATGCAAGCTGTGTGGTATCCTTAAAATTTAATGATTAAATAATTGGTGGACTTTATGGTGAATTTTCTTTACTAACATAAATGTTAATCAAAAATTTGATTTCCATCTATATTTATTACCTATTTTTTTACATCAAGATTTTCTTAAAATTTGAACAAAAATAATAAAGAAGTGCATTGCCCCTCATTTAACCCCTAAGCGAGCAAGGAGCCCCGTGGGGGCATATCTGGTCGTTTTTAGTCAAACGTTGATTTTCACCAAGTTCCTAAGGGGCGGTTTACACTACGGACCAAGAGCCGTGACCAAGGAAAATGGATTAATTCCATGGTCACACTTCATGGTCACACTTCAAAAAAATGTAATTTTTAAAGCCCTTGGGCCTCTCACTAAGTGTAAACTGAACTTGGACCGGGACATAAAAATTATAAAACGGCATTTCAAGCCCATGGTCTCCTCGTTCGGCAATGAGAAAACCCTTTTTGCCTCTCTCACCACAAAATCCGGGGGACCCTTCAACATTATTCACTAGGCCTATTTCTAGGCCTTTTGAGGACCTCAACTCCTTGGGTCACTTTTCTTTTTTCCTTGTAGTGTAAACCCAAGTCATCCCGGGACGAGTTGATGGAGCCAATCACAGATTTTAAAGCTGCATGGGACGAGTTCTTGGTCCGTAGTGTAAACCGCCCCTAATTTTATAGCACTTTAAAGCTCAAAACCCTAAAATTCCAATAAACATTGCACGAAAAAAATTCTAATATACATTGCACGAAAAAAATTCTATTGAATTTTCTTTTATGCAAAATCAAGAAGCAAGCCACCTACACCTTGTTTTTCCTCACTATTATTCACATCTTCCCTTTTTAAAAATCATACTATTTTAAGTATTTGGTAATTACTATGATTTTTACAAGAAAAAAATTTGAAAAATCTTATCAAATTCATTTTTATTTACATAATTATGAATAAATCAGGATAAGTTGGTTTAGCAATAAATTATATAAGAAAAATACCAGATGAATACCCTAAACCCGAATTGAGCCTCATGTTTTTAGCATGGTTGAGTTGATTCTAAGTAGAGTTCTCTTTGTTCAAATTTATTCATGTTTTGGTCAATTTACTTTACAAGTTCCGATGATATGAAATTTGGTCTCATTTGGATTATAGTTTTCACAATATATTCAATTGAATGTGTCATTTTAACACTATGATTCCTCGGTCCTTTAGCGGTTAACCTTTTAGTACCCATGATGGTTTTGGAGGAATTACAATTTTTTGGTGCTTTTTTAAAATAAAAAAATCTCTCTGTTGACATTAGAGATACTATTAATAATATCCAACCGTATAATCGTAAGCATAGCTTAATCAAACAAGTGTTGGTAAAACCTTGGTAAGATTGGACTGTTGGGTTGGAAGATCATAGTTTGTTTTTAAACCATATAATGCACACTCAAAATTGAGATCTAGAAGGTCTGTGAGTTCAAAGTTGAAAAAAATATGGATTAAATTTTCAAAAATGAACTTGAAGAGGTTCAATAATGGCCTATGTCAATACCTCTCCGTTGCAGTCTTTTATGCCAAGACTTACACATAATTATTGTGAATTTTATAAATGAGTAACTTATCCATGTACAGTTTAGGACAAAAACTTATACGTTAAAATATGAAAGGAGTTGGGACATGATCTAAATCGGACTCATACACTAATGGAACATAAACAATAGGACATAATTTTAAAATTAAAATTAAAATAATTAAAATAAGATAACAAACTTCCAAACCCAAGAAATACCGCATAGTACATGTGTTGTATTTGTAAGTATTTACTGTCTTTTCATGTATTTGCAATATTTTGCGTTTTTTTCATAAATATTTTGATAGTTGCACAACTCCAAATTTAAATTTTCTCTTTTTAGAAGATGTGTATTATAAATCTCCAACTTTGAACATCACAATTCAAAATCCAATTGTTCACGGACTTTTCATCATTTGCGATTTCAATACATCAGTGACCAAAATGTGGTCACGTGGGCACTAAAGGTTTAACTGCCTAAGTGTCCATTTTTTGGACAATGTACATATTTCATCCATTTTTTCTCATCCGTCATGCTCATTTTGCAATGTGAAATTTTTACAACAGATTTTAGGGGAAGTAAGCTTCATGCACGTGAGAACCAATTAGAGGGGATGATTTGTGAAAATTCTATGCCTCATTTCATATTGCAGTGCTTCACCAAAAAATTCTAAAATTTTAGTTCAAAAGTGTCCAAAAGTACTTTTGAAAAAGTCAACTCATAAAATTAAACATCCAAAATATCTCCAAAAATCACTACAGTTAGAGTATTACATTTCAACCCATCCCAACAAATTTCATTCACAGATTGTCAATATTTTATTTGTAACTAAATTACAAAATAATTTTAATATTCAATTTTCAAATTTTATAGAAAAATATTAGTGATTGCAATCATAGATTTAACCGTATGGATAGAATCTAAAACACATAAAGTACAACTTTTATTCATACATCATTTTCAAAATATCCCTCTTAATTGCGTTTTATAATGCATCTTTGCAAAACTGCCCAATTTGGAGAGGGCTACAAGAATTTAGGAGTTAATCCTTCACCCTGCTGAGGGTACTGGGTTCACTGGATTTGACTAGGTTTATCCACTATGATTGATACTACCAAAAATAAAATGGATTAAATTAAAAAGTAACTGTACAATTGTATTTTCAATTGGAGTGGAGACATTTTGCCAAAATTAGAGAATCATCTGATGGCGGGATTGGAAGGTCATAGTATGTCTTTGAACCGTATAATGCACAGTCAAAAATGAGATTTTGGAGGGTGTGTGACTTCAAAGTTAAATAGAATTTGGGTTAAATTTTCTAAAATGAAAGTGAAGATGTTCAGCAATGATCCATGTCAATACCTCTTTGTTGCAATCTTTCATGTTAAGAAGTGGCTCACACATAATTATTGTGAATTTTATAAGTGAGAGTAACTTATCCATGTACGGTTTAGGTCAAAAGTTTATACGTTGAAATATGAAAGGAGTTGGTACATGGATCAAGATCGGAATACATACACTAATGGAACATGAACAAGAGAACACAATCCACAAAAAAAAAAACAAGATAACAAACTTCCAAACACAAGAAATACCACACAATACATGTGTTGTATTTGTAAGTATTCATTGTATTTTCAAGTATTTGCAATATTTTTGCATTTTGTTCATAGGTATTTTGATAGTTGCACAACTCCAGATTGAAAATTTCTTTTTCTAGAAGATGTGTATTATAAGTCTCAAAATCTGAACTTCACAATTCAATATCAAATTCTTCACGGATTTTCCGTTATTTGCGTTTTCGACACATCAGTGGTCACTTGAGCACTAAAGGGTTAAGGACATTCTACAGACGTATGTGTTCTAATTGTTTAGTGATGTGGTCATACCAAGGCTATAACACCAGATGCCATGAGAACTCTAAGGTTAAGTGCCCTTGGGCCGGAATAGTACTGTGATGGGTGACCTCCCAAGAAGTCCCGGTTGTTGCATCTATTTAAAAAATGTTTCAATAGCCCTTCGTCCACTGAGCACTGGGTCATTAACATTACGAACAGACACTTTATTCACGCCAGCCTTGAAAGAGGATCGAAGTTTCTATTCATCTTCTAATTGTTTGGCAAAGAATCAACTGTCACGAGCAAATGCCAACAGGACAGTACCAAAACAAAAGTACAATTAGAGGCTTGGATTTCCAATTTGCATTTGGCCGTATCGCCTGACCCCAATCAATAACGTTGAGGTTCAATTTCCAAGGACCACCCACCATCACATGAATTGGAATATTGACACGGATATATGCCAGTTAATTTACGCAACACCCAAATATTATGTTGTACCATCCTCTCAACTCCACGAAAAAGAAGACATACTGTACCCACACAGCACATGCGTACAAATAATTTAATCATTTTGGTGCCACATAGACTCTTTTGTGGGTTACAACCCATGCCTACGCGACACATGGAAGAATCAAAATATTGTCAGACTAAAAATGTACAAACCTGGTACCTAATTTTCAGCGATTTTCTTTCGTTTCTACACTAATGACTATCGAGGTTCAATAATAGCTAAATCTTTCGAGATCACTTGTCTTTGACAAATCACAGCCGGATGATAATATTTGATTCTACTGCTAATGTGTGTGATCCTGATGCAAAAAATTTAAACTCAAATTCCAGCACAATTAATTAATCCTTCGAGTTCAGTTAATAATAATAATAATAATAATAATAATAATAATAACTTCATTACAGCGGGTTAGTACAAAATGAACCTAATTCTCTGTCAAATAATATGAAGGGGGTTTATCATAATCCAGTTTCAGATGCTTTCGTTTGTCAGATATCACTGGACTCTCTTGATCATGAGGAAAAGAAAAGAAAAGGTGATATGTTGATTTTTTTTTCCAATTATCGTGCATGTGTCTCGGAAGTGCAACCCACCTTGAGTGGCCTTGGAAACATGCAACACAAAACTTTGCATTCAGAATGCGGAATGGTCATCAATGAGCTTGACCAAACTCTTGTGAAAAGTTTTCACTCCGCGTGGATTGTCAGATAATGCTCGTTTATCGAAGAATTCTCTTTCGTGTACGTCAAAAACATGAACGGTATAACCACGAGGCTCCGTATGTCCAAATTTTCTTTGAACAAGTTTTAACCCTTTAACCCCTAAAGGACCATGCTCATTCCTAAAATTTTATCACTTTCTCGTGATGCTTTCAGAAAGGCAATTGTATCTCTTGATTGGTATTCATGTAGAAAACTTCACCGTTGAAGTTCATAAAGGACTTAGTCATGAGACTGTACATTAATTTTCAGAACAATCTACCGTATGTATTACATGATTATAAGGTTTGATCATAAGTTGATTTTTGAAAATTTTGAATAAAACCAATAGGTCATTCATTGCAAACTTTCTCATAAATTTAGAAACCATGATTAGCGTTTGAAAGTTTACGAGCATACAAAGATGTACTATATCTAGGTGCCCACAAAAAATGGTGCTCTAAAACTAAATACAACAACAATGATTGATTCTCAAAGATTTATGTTTGGGTGAGGTGACTTGTTGGTGACTCGTTGAGCCGGTGTTTGTGATCGTTATTAATTTTTACATTGCAATTTTTTTAAAAGAATTCAAATATATATTTGGAATATTCCAAAATATTCCAAAATAATATAAAATATGTTGAAAAGATTCCAATTATTTTGAAAAGATTCCATTTTAAATATATTTAAACATTTTCCGTAATTATTATATAGTGTTAATGATGCAATAATGGCAAATATTTTACATATTGTATACTTTTTTTTTAACGAATGTGACGTCCAAGTGTGAAAACCCCTTCCAAGTCATCAACCGTCCTAACTACTATGTCCCATGTTCACCTACGTTGACGTTTTAGTTTTTTCCCAATGAATCAATCAACGTAATTGCAAATCTTGAGGTTTTTTTGTGTTCTTGAAACGAACATTTTCAATTCTCTAGTTAACATTGAGTCAAAATTATGAAATCCAAACAAATTATTCAAGTAATGAAATTATTCGTGAATACAATGTGTCCTCCTGGTCCTTTAGGGGTTAAGACACCTCCGTCCCCTCCAGGCCACTTGTGGCTGGTTGGTTTGTATTGTGCCCTTTGTGCAATGAAATTCCGTTTCATTTGTTTCAAAAAATACAAAATAACGCGCCTGAGTCCATATAATGGACGACGAACAGATTGCAACCTTTCTTAACAATACATCTTGTGCATTTTTTCATCCATTCAAGTTTCTTTTGGTTCTTGTGCCAGTTGACTATGGTTTATACAGTATGGATCTTCAAAATAAGATATTGTGATTTTTTGAAAAACAACACAGTTGGTTTATGTCAAGTTTCATTCTTAGTTCAAAAAGTGAGACCTTAAACATGATTTTCCAAAATAAGTAGAATCAAATAATGAAAACCATACCATCATGTATTGCATGTTATTCCAATTTCATTACAGTATTTTATTTTATTTTTGTGATGATTTTGGATTTTTAATTGAATTTCAAGAGAAAACCTAGTAAAATTAATTTAAAATTATTAATAAAAAAAATATGATGAATCCAACCGTACAGATGTGATCTTCACATTGACATTTACAACTTTTCTTTGTTCATCAACTCCATTTTTGTTTTTCATCAAACATTTTATAACAAATCTTTGAAAACAATGTTTTTTAAAACTGTGTAAATAGTAGAGTTAACCAAAAAGAGTGTCTCAAAGTGGAAACTCTTGTTGAACTCACCTCAAACTTGTTTTGAAAGACTGCGATACTAGTCTATGATGAGTTGGAGAATAATCTAAAGCAATGCCTTATACTACTGTGGGATATGGAACTCGTGACCTCCCCAATGCTAGAAGATAGTTCCCACATGTTTCCCCAAGCCTTTACAAGAGAGCCGACCAAGGGACTATTCATGAACAATGCTTGTTAAAAATTGTAATTATAAGGAGCAAAGTCCACTTGAACTCCACTCATACTCCTCTTTCGTTTTCGGATAACTCTAAAATATAATATTTGTTGTATTTGAATGGTGCATTGCTAGCAAAATTAGAATTTTCTCGACTTGCGTGAAAAGGTATATTTTGGATCATCCAATAGTGGGTAGTGTGAAAAGGGAATTGAATAAGAATTGGACTCTTAAGGAATAAAAATTGTTGGGTAGTTTCTGTCTAAAGGGATAGAGCCAATAAAAATTTATCTTTAGCTTTGTGGTGTTTTGAAGGTCTTAAAATAATTTTTTCCTAAAAGCAATATTAACCCCTAAAGGCCCACGAGGCCACCACGTGGCTTCTGCAACTACATTTCACCAAAATTCGAAATGTGAACGTAGCTAACACTCCATGAGTGACAAAGAGACCCTGGACGATTTTCAACGCTGAATCCAGCGGTATAATCTGATCAAGAAATGATGCAATGTGTGAATTTTGGTGAATTTTTTGAGCATCGCACAGGGAGGAAAAAACGTCGTGGGCTGGTTGGGCAGCTGCGGTTTGAGAGAGCTGTGAAACCATGCAGGGTTCCCCGCGATCGCCTGTCGTTGGGTCAGAGCGGCCAGAGTGGCCAGAGGTCGACAAAGACTGAGTCTGAAACTCCAGACAATCGCCAGAGTCGACAGAGGTAACAAAGAGCTTGAGCTGCCAGAGGCGTGTGAGGTTCGTTGGGCAGCATGTCGAGGGCCGTTCGGGAGAGATTCAAAATCGTTCGGGAGCGACGACAAATTTGCTGGTCGCAGTTGGGTAATCAATTCGCACCGTTCGCACCGTTCGCCTGGTCGCAGTTCCGTAATCAAATCGCATTGTTCGCCTGCGACGTTGGACATTGACGTTGGAGAAATTCGCGATTGGAAATCGAAATTGGTAATTGGAATTGGTAATTGGAAATCCCTGTCGCAGTCGCAGTTCGCAAATCGCAGTTCAAATCGCAGTTCAAATCGCAGTTCAAATCGCCTGGTCGCAGTTCGCAAATCCCCTGGTCGCAGTTCAAATTGCAAATTCAAATCGCGAATTCAAATCGCCTCACTAGTAGAAATCTTGTCTTATGTGACAAGTCTTTAATGACTCAATGTCGGGAATGACAAGTCCGTATTGACACAAAGTCCCACTTTGTGTCAATACGGACTTGTCATTCCCGACATTGAGTCATTAAAGACTTGTCACATAAGACAAGATTTCTACTAGTGCCTGTCGCAGTTCGCAGTTTGCAAATCGCATGTCCCAGTTCGCAAATCGCCTGTCGCAATTCAAATCGCCTGTCGCAGTTCAGCTGCCAGAGGCGACGGAGGCAGGCCAAACGGCGAGAATCCGTTGGGGTCAGTGACAGCAGTAATCGCTGTGAAAGAGGGCAACGATGAAGGCGCAGATTGGCAGGGCGACGTTGAGGGCACACAGATTGAAACAGGGCAACGGTGAGGGCACACAGTGTTCAAGAGACATTGGCAGGGCGACGTTGGCTTGGACGTTGGCCTCAATTTATTGTGATTCCAGTGTCGACTTTGTAGAGGCAGGCAGATGGGAGATAAATTGGCGTCCAATTTCTCAGAGGGGACCATGTCTCATTTGTCCAGGGCAAGAGTAGTAGTTGCAAAGTGGCTAAGGGAAGATTTGCAGAAGAGTGAGGACGTTGTGGTTGAGATTTTGGCTCTGTTGGACAATGACATTTTGTTGGCAGCGCCGCGACCAAAGGGTGTAAGAGTGCCTGCAAAGCTGAAGGCGGTAAATTAGAGGTACTTGTGGAGGCGGGTGGTGGCGCATCGCTTGGGGTGGACGCTTCGACGTAGCGAAGGCGACGCCGACTCTTTTCCTGCGGCAGTGAACTCGGCAGTGAGGCGGCTTTGGGCGGATCCACCAACCAACGAGAAGGACGATAGCGCCGCGTCGCAAACGGTGTAAGAGCCCCCAACCACCTGTTGTGATCAACGTGTCTGGCTCCGGAAGTCCCGTTGTAAATGTGAATTGTCACAATGTCCGTGTTCATAGTGAGTCCGGCACGTCACGACAAGTAGAGCATGGGTCCACGAGTAGGAAATCTTTGTTTTCCTCTGATAATGAAAATGAGCTCAATCGCTCTAATTCTCATTCGCACAGTGTGGATTTGTCCGGTTCGTTGCATAGGTCTCATCATTTGAGGTCAAAATCGGATTTGACGTCTCTTATACCCCCATTGTATGATCTTGGCCGCCGTGGTAGGGTTGTGAGAGTACCTTGCGTAGAACTCCCCGATGTAATGTGGGCGGATGCCAATTTCTCAGAGACAGACTATCTTTAGGGAACTGTCATAAATGAATTTTATGAACCCAGTCTAGGCTTGACATTCTTGAGTGTACAATTGTATGGCATTTTTGGCTTGCATGATGTACCGGATGTCGTTGTAGAATGGGTTGATGAATCCGATGATGTTCTTGAGGTGCCCTCACAACAAATGTGGGATCTCACGGCAGAGTATTGCTCTGCCGATGATAGCGAATACCAACCGAGTGAATATGGGGACGAGGATCCATTAGAAACCACGACTAAATTGACTCCAAAAACGAGAACGTGGTTCATGGATTCTAATAGGGTTGACCATGAAATTGGCCTAGGGTATGGAGGTTTTTATTACCTTGATAGTTTGTTGGAGAAAGAACAGTTTGCGGAACATATGTGGAATTCGCCGGTTTCGTCAATTCCACATGTTGAGTGGCTCGGTGGGTCCGAAGGGTTGAAAGAGAATTTTGACGAATTTCAAAGTGTAGATAATTTTGTGATGTTGTTTTGGCCGCTAGCCATGATGCGCGAAATTGTACGCATGACGAATTTGTATGCCGGTCGATCAAATGGGAAAGATGGTACAATGGGTGGTACAAGGTGGATCTATTTGACAGTGTCCGAGTTGAAGTCATGGTTTGGAATTTTGATTTTGATGGGCCTCAAAAAAATTCCAAACCAAAGGTTGCATTGGTCCTCGAATGATATGTTTTATTCGAGAGAAATAAGCTCGGTAATGAGTAGACAAAGATTTGAAGACATTTTGAGATGTGTACATCTTGTTGATAATGACCGCATTCCTAAAAATAAGGATGAGCCAAATTATAGCAAAATTGCAAAATGTAAGTGGTTAGTAAATGAACACAATGCATTATATTCTCAATATTGGCAGCCTGAACAAAACCTTACCATTGATGAGATGATGGTAAAGTATTGTGGAAAATATTCACCAATTAGACAATATATGAAGGCTAAGCCTACGCAATATGGCATAAAAATATGGTGTTCAGCTAATAGTGTCTCAAAGTATGTTCAAAAAATGGACATTTATTGCAGTAATTGGTTTACAAGTCCAATTTTATTTTGGGATCTTCTAAAGCTTGGTTTCAGAGCTACCGGGACTTGTAGAACCAATAGGCGAGGTTGGGCAAGTGCATTGACCATTGACAAGGGTAAGGCCGTTAGAGCAGTTCCTCGGGGTACAATGTGGTGGCGAATGCATGCGTCACATCAATTAGCCGCTATCACTTGGTTTGATAACAAGCCAGTGACAATTCTCACAACGGCCGTATCTCCTATAGATGCATCAAATCAATTGTTTGTGGATAGATGGCATGGAAATGCTGTGAAAGACATCCCTTGCTCGCCCGCATTGATACATTACCAATGCCACATGAGGGGAGTAGATGTACAAGATCAATTGCGGGGCAATTACTCGGTGCAAACTCGGGATCACAAATGGTGGCATAGGATTTTGTTACATTTGCTAGATACATCTCTTGTCAATGCATATATTTTGTACCGTGCTTCTATGCAGAGGAGGGGTGAAAGAGCCATGTCAAGATTCAAATTTCACTATGAAGTGGGCACCAAACTTTGTGCATGTAATGTGCAACGCAGGCCCGTCATTCCTCGCCGCACAGGTGTTCCCAACCCCAAGGCATTACATTACAGCAGGATGTGGACCAAGAAGATCAACGGTAAACTAATTCGTCGGAAGTGCGTCGTGTGCAAGAAAAGGGGGCAATTCTATTGTCCCACTTGTGGAGACATTCCCGTTTGCATGGGAGATTGCTTTGTGACACGCCATAGTGGATGATCATGTACTATTCGCATGTCATTTGCGGTTTTTATTGAGATTTTTTTATTGAGACCTTTTTATTGAGACTTTTTATGAGTACGGATTTATTTGCTATGTACTACGAGTTACGATAATTTCATTATTCATTTCTTGGGATTTATGTGTTCTATCTTGTTTTTTGAGTTATGAATATATTTGTTATATATTTTATTAGGTATAGGTTGAATATTTATGTTAAATGTTTTATTAGATAATTATTTTATGTTTTACACGGCTCACGAATTTGAGTACATGGCCAAAATTTCAATCAAGGCAGATGGGCTCTCATTTGTCCAGATGAGCCACAGAAGTGAAGTTGAGGGCTTCAGTGCATGGGGGAGGAGAGAATGGCCTGGTCTGTTGGGCTCTTACTTTGGGAGTTACTCACTTTTTATTTATTTATTTTTACAAGCCAGATGGGCTCTCACTTGCTGCCATTGACCCATTGATCAGAAATCCAAGGCATTGGGAATCGGGCATGTCATTATGTTGACAGTGGACCCTGGTTGATTTTCATTCCCAAGGGTGGTATAAGGTGGGTGCTCAGATCTCCATGGTCCATGCTCCATACCATGAGTGAAACTGGGTTGGACATGGGGCAGTCCCAAAAGTTTCCGTTTTTGGGCTGAAAATCATGGCCTGCAGACTTCAGAGCCTTATATCTTTTTATCCACACCTCAGAATTTGACGAAATTTTTTCTACATAAGGATGATGATGAAATCTACCTGTGGAAAAAATTTCAGATTTTTTGGAGCATTTTTTAGCATTCCGATTTCATGATATGCTCAAAGTCCCGCCTACCCGAACATTTTCCATCAATCTTCTCAACAGTGGCATTTTCTCAGAAATTGGGCGATTTCATTGATCGTTTTTCCAAATGAAAGCTACGTAAGTCTTCTTTGATTTCAACGGTGCCGATTGTCAAAATTAACCGACACCAATGAGGAATCGAGCTTGTTATAAGAGCTAGTCAAGAAAACAAGAGCAAAGCTCAAACTCCCCCCGGTCCTTTAGGGGTTAAGATATTCAGCTTGTTTGATTTCTTTATAGGATCTATTGACTTAACTTGTTTGGCTATGTGTTCCTAAAAGTTTTGAGAACAAAAACCTTCAATAATTGCAAGATCATAATGCTTAAATTTCAAAAGCATGCAATCTTCAATCCTTCCTAAATGTGACGTTTCACTTTTTAAAAGAATTACCTCCGCGTATTATTTCATGTGAGAGACTCTATGGCCAAACAAAACTCTTTGTAACTTTCATTTTCATTATTAAAAAAATAGAACAATTCAAAAGCTCTTTATGTGGATACGGGTTCATCCAACCAAAACCATCATTCAAAAAATCTAAAATATATTTTTTAAGTTGTCCTCATTAGGTTGCTTGACCAAAAAAAAGTTACCACAGTAGTTACCACTTGTACATGCATTTGGTGCGTAGGAAACCGTTTATGTGCCTTTGGAGATGATTGATTTGAATTTTTTTCAATCTGGAATGTAAAAAAGCCAAGCGTTGTTTCTCCCTATTGTACAACAAAATGAAACAAAATATGTAATTTATTACCTTTGTTGATTGAATTGATTTTTTTTATTGCTCCAAAACATGTCATCAAAAAGTGATCTCCAAGACCAGTTTTTGGTTTTTCATCAATTTGGATGACGGGATGAACCTAAAATTTAAAATTTAAAAGTCCAAAACAAAAAAAATATATTCATTTGACACATTTTGGAAAAATAAATAACATGATTGGACAAAACCTCATGGAATTATGCATGATCAAAGTTTAATTGACTTCGAGATATGCAGAGTTAAAAGATGTGTATATCTCACTTAATATTGATCATTTAAAGAAATTAAAAAATTCAATAAATGGATTGGAAAATTTTGGAGGTCAAAGCATTAACCACTCAAGGTTTTCATCATCTAATACATCTGGACAAAGCCCGGGACAAAGGAATTCCAAAAGAATGAAGGTGCTACAGTAGATTATCTCATTCATCCTCTAAAGCTCTTTTTGAGCCAAAAATGATTTTTTGCAATTTTGGATATGTTGGATCGAACTTTAAAATTTTGATTTATTGAACAAAATTCTAAGGATTTTTTAACCCTTAGACGTTAGAGCAGGAGTGGTGGGTTCCAAAATGAACTTTAAAATTGTATTTAAAGTAGATAAAAGTTATATTTAGGGCCTCTTTACACTAAAGGCAAGAAGCCGTGAGGAGAGAAATTTCAGCCAATGGGAGGCCTAGAAACCGAGAAGACTAATTTCTCATTGGCTGAAATTTCTCTCTTCACGGCTTCTCGCCTCTAGTGTAAAGAGGCCCTTACAAGTAATAAAAATATGAAAGTGAAGAAATTAAAAGAGACCTATGATTGGAGCATCCATAGAAAGCCCTTTGTATTTTGGACACTCAAATTTCAAATTTCTCGACGGTGGAAAACCTTCAAATGAAGTCTATATTCCAATCCCAACAATCAAAAGATTTATCATAACCTAACTTAAACATCTAATGAAAACACCAACTACAACAAAGCTAAAACACTTGATCTTTTGGGCGTTTGACCAAAAATCAAGCATAATATGGTTGATTGGGCACTTAGGGGTTAAAGTAGGAGCACCCAGTTGTGACAGTGTACCCAATTCCAATAATTTCTACACACGACATTCATTTTAAAACGCAAATCTAAGCACATTATAGAGTCTTTATTGTTTGTTGGTCAAAATGATGAGCTATCTATGGCTACTTAGATTTATGTTCTAGAATGACTACCATGTCTAGAAATTATCGGAATTGAGTGCTCCTACCTTATTCAAAGACAATGCCAAAAAGTTCACTATTCCAAATTCTAAGAAGAGGACCCAAAAACCTTGTCCCTATAACCATGGGTCAAATATCAATTTTCTCTTTATTTCGGACATCATTAATGAACACAAATTCTAATATGAATTTATACATATTTGTGTTCATTGGTATTATCATGATTATTGAATTGTTGTGAATTTTTGAAGTTTTTGGATAATTTTTTCTTCAAATCAATTACTCCCTATAATTCGAAATAAGAATCACTTCGAGAATTCAACACAGTGTTGTGAACATTGTGTTGAATTTTAGGAGGTGAGAGAGTACAAAATAGTGTACTTACATGAAATTTGTAAAATATACCACTTTGTGTTCCATATGGCCGAATATTTAGGGGTTAATATCTAAGTTGTAGTCTAGGCATTTTTTTTTTGTTTTCTTTTCATGCTTGTTGATCTTTGTATTATTTTTTAATAAGCGACTATGATACACAAGAAATCGAGTGCATCAAAGTAGGATGCTTAAAAATTCTTCCCTTGCTCTAAAGACATCTTCTATGATAAATTAACACATAAAGTGATGATAGATTTTGCAATGTGTCTTTTAGAATAGAGATGATTTTAAATAACTTATGCATTTTAACTTGAAAAATACTTAGAATAATCATTTGAAATCTTCCAAAAACTTTGATTCAACCGAGTACATTGCAGTTTGGTCCAAATTGACTTTCTACTAACATTGAATTACAAACATTGGAACCAAGACATACTTGAACATAGCGCAATTTGGCTTGAAGGAACACTTTAAGTACCTTTCTACTTTAGATGGTAAGATTAACTTCAACTTATTTCAATCAAAGTCCTTGATTACTATAAAAAAAATAGATTATGTAACATTGTAATAATAGAGGGTAAGCATAGCATACTAGAACAGAGAGAGGGAGTACCCTTTTCCAAAGAGCATTCCAACTTGGAATCTTCATTTGGATCCTCTTTTTAACTCATGAGGGAATGTCATGTGCATACTATGAATTGCAAGATTCACGAGGAAACGTCATATAATATTCATTTCTATTTTGAAGTGAAGTGAGGACCACGTTCAATAGGGTACTCCTTTGCTCTGCTCTAGTATGCTATGAGGTTAATGACCCTATTTCAACAACAATTCTAATGTTATCCATTTTCAAGTTGTAAGGTAGGATTACCCAAAACCAACATTGGATTTAAAATCAATAATATATTATAGTGTTAAACAATTTAGTACTTTAAATGCATAACAATGGCACATAATGTTGATTTTAGGTCATGTGTTGGCTTTCGGTAAACCTATCTTGAATGTACTTGAAAACATGTAGTTGTGATATTTTGAATGATGATTTGTGAACAAAATATGCAATCTTAATTTTGTAAAATCTGACACATGATTTATGAAACAACGGAATTATATATAAAGTGTTTTATGTCATCAACACACACACAAAATGATGTGGAATCTATAATTTATAAAGAAATAAAAATAAGAAAGCAATCATCCATGTAGAAGAGGCTTTATGGTTTTCTTTTTTGTACGTGCAAACATCTCAATGACTAAATCTAGCATTTTCTTATATGTGTGAAATTGGAGTGTGAATGCAATGCTAAAAATAGTATTTAACTCATGACTTAGAAAGCTCTCCACCCTTGTTAGAAGAGATTTTTTGAAAAATCCAATATCTTGTATCTTACTTGAACCACATGTGAATATTTGTGAATAAAAAAACTTGGCAAGAAAGTTCATTCAAAGAATCCAATGTGAATCTTTTACCCATTTTATAAGAGTGGTTTCAAGAATGGGATCAATTTATGCACTCTTAACTTTGAAAATTCATTCACTTGAGATTCCAAATCAAAATCCAAAGGATAATAGGAAGGCATGCAAAAACTGCATCATCCTTTTTAAACCATTGATTCTATGCAATACTAACCAAAACCATTGATAAACAAAATGGAGCTAAAATAAGAATACAATGATAAAGTATGTTGGTGAGTTGGTGTATTAAAAGGATTTGTGGAGAAAACGGTTCTTATATTAGTACCAAGGTTAGTATTGAATGTGACTACTAATGCAATGAAATTTGCATGCACATATATTGGAGTTTGATACCTTTGTTTGATACTATAGTGAGAGTAATTGAACATGAAATCATTCAATGCATGGTACCCTTATATTATGATTTGCAATTACAAAAACATTTTATTTCAATTATACATATGGCCCGTAGCCATATGCGTTATTGCATGTGGCATTTAGCAATATGCACATTCATACATGGTACAATTTACTATAACAACACCTTTCAAATGAGTTGTTTTTCATTATAAATTTTTATTTTAAAAAAGAAAAAAAGAAGAAGCAAGTGGGATTATTACGTGGGGGCCTTGTGGGGTTCGGCACCCGGTTCGGCAAAGAAGCATGTTGGTTTGGATTAGAGCATCACTACCAATCCTTAAGAATAAACGAAAATGGCATTATTGAGAAAAAAAAAAAGAAGAAGCAATTAATGCTTGGACCTCCCAATATATTCTCTTTGCTCTAGCAAATAGCCAATTTTTGCTGTGGTTGTGCAATCCCAGCAAACACTACATTTTCTTATACAAGTAATAGGTTGGATAATAACCCGTGGGAGGGGGGGTTGGGGTTTGTGTGCACTCTCTATTATGTTTGAGAATCACGTGCATTCATGTCCCTCTCTAAAAACCGGCCATGTATACAAGGGGTTATATGTTTAAAAACCTTTGTATATAAATCTATTCCATCCTAAACATATGTATAATGTAAATATACGTCAATATTTTTAGCTCTAAATATGTTTATTGTATTTATACCTCATATGATTGTGTTCAAATTAATACCCCTTCTCTGCATTTATGCATACTTGTATATATTTAGTATAGTGCACCCCCCTGGAATAATAAGTGATGAAGATTTTTTTTGCTTTTGTACACTAGGAGACAAGTAATTGGTTGGAAGTTAATATAGTGAGTAGCACGGGTGGGGTAATGAAGTGACCCACTCTCTAAGAACAAATCCACTGGCAACTAGACACCGGCTTGTCCGAATTGGGAATGTTTCGTTGCGAGATTGTAGACAAGCCATAACATCTCACCAGTCGAGACACAATATAAAAACGGCCAAACAAAGTCCCGGAAAGATTATCTTCCGAGCATAAAAAATGTGACGTTGATTCAAGGCCCCAAACCTGCTCTGGCAGCCTTAGTCACATGCATCTAGCTTGCCATGACATCTTCTGTGGTGTGTGTCATCTCGCCATGACTTGGCATCAATCCCGGTGTGTTATCAGTGAATCGATTGGGACAAGTGCTAAACTCCTATCGCTCAGCTACATCGCCCTCCAATAACACCTCTGGGCATTATCCAAATATTGTCTCTTTCCAATATTCCGACTAGAGTTGCTCTAAATAAGTGGCCCCCAATAACTTAGCGGTGAAGCTTGCCATGTCTTCTTCTGCAGTGTGTGTCATCTTGCCATGACTTGGCACCGATCCCGGTGTGTTATCTATGAATCGATTGGGGCACGCGTTGAACCCCTATTGCTCAGCTACATCGCCCTCCGGAGACACCTCTAGGCATTGAGTCTAGACACCGTGTTTCTTTCCAATATTCCGACTGGAGTTGGCTTACTCTAAAATAAGTGGCCCCTAATAACTTAGTGGTGAAGTTTTAATGCGATGGAAATTATCCCGTACGAGTGGAGATGCTCTTACGACCTCGAGGCATGCATATTATTTTACGAAATCCACGAACTTTTAGGTGTAGTTACCTTACAGCAGAACTGAAACTGAGACAGGCCCTGCCATGAGCAACATGCAGTCAGTCAGGCCAGGCATCATTGCAAGCGCAGAGAAAACCACCACAAATGGTGGCCCAAGGAAGACTCACAAGTGAGACCTTCAAAAAGGATCGCCACTAAGTTTTCCACTTCAGTAGTCAGTTACAGGCTACCTTATCACTCTGCTCCATAACATATATATATATATATATATATATATATATATATATATATATATATATATATATATATATATATATATAAATCTTATATAGCCCACCTTCTGATCCTAGAAACCAGTCATACATTTTGGGCACGATCCTAGCCCTTAACCCTTAAAGGGCTGATGGGGATAGTAGATACGTTGGCGTATATTTGACATTTGTTGTAAATAGAATGTTCCAAATTAAGATCCCAATAGCTCATTGAAATCATGTCGACGTGAATTTTTACTTCACTTCTGATCTGAAACCCATAGGAGATGTGGAACCATGCCGAATACAATGAAATATTGGTGTATAATATTGGTCAGAAAGGACTCTCTGGACCTTTAAAGGTTAACCCCTAAGGGCCTCTTTACATTAGAGGCGAGAAGCCGTGAGGAGAGAAATTTCAGCCAATGAGAAATTGGTCTTCTTGGTTTCTAAGCCTCCCATTGGCTGAAATTTCTCTCTTCATGGCTTCTCGCCTCTAGTGTAAAGAGACCCTAAATGCCTAGGCCTATGACCATGGAATCATGCTTCACATATCACTCTCAATTTTGCCACTATAAATAAGATAAAAATTCAACCTTATATTTTTAGTAGACGAAGCCATGTGTCCAATATAAATCATGATTTTTTCATAAATTTTGGTGAAATTTTGAAATTACTATGATTTTTGGAAGTGATTGTAAAGAAAATTCATATCAATTACAAAATATACTCAAAAATTCCAATTTTCCAACCAAAGGTGCAATTTACAATGAAGAACATCACAGTAAATGAAAATTATCCGTGTCTAAATTTAGATGTTTTTTGCTACACAATGGTAATACTCTCCGAACTTGTAACTCCAATAAAACACTCAATTATTAGATTTTTCCAAAAATCCAAAGTGGGGTAGAGACTAGACTTGGTAAGCTTCATTTTGTTAGTCAAGCTCAAATGCAATAGAACTCATTTCCATGGCCTAAATTTAGTTTAAGCAAAAAAAAACAGAAAATCCAAAATACACTACATGGTGAACCGTTTTTACTACTCTTTTTGTACTTGAGACCCCATGTAAAATCCAAAATAGCTTGAATGACCTAAATTTATCTTGAAGAAGTGGCGTGACCAATGAAAATCCTTCACAAAAAGAATTGGATGAAATTCATCATTCCTTCTTCATTCAACTACTACCTTAGAAAATCCTCAGTTCATTTGAAAGCCATTTTTTGGTCTTGCCGGTAGTTAGGGGTTAAGTGTTCATACTACATATGCCCGGTCAAACTTCACCAATTTCTCACATTTTAAAATATATTTTATATTTTTGATATTTTATTATATAATTTATTGTTAAATTGATTTACATTGATTTTTTCATAATTATTTAATTAAAAATGAATTGTAAATTATTTTTCAAAGCTTTTCTCTTGTAATAGTCATAGTAATTACAAAATGCCTAAAATAGTATATTTTAAAAGGAAAAATGCAAATAATAGTGATGAACAATATGGTATAGGTGGCATGCTTTTTGAGCTTATATAAAAAGAAATTTGATAGAAAACTTTTTCTGTAGTGTATATTGGAATTTTAGGGTTCTGGCCTTTAAAGTGCTGTAAAGAACGCAATTTTAACACTTTGGAAGAACAATAAATTGGACTAGAAAGTAGAAGATAGCTCCCACACTTTCTTAGTTGAGACCGTTTTCATTTGAAACTAGGAACTAGGTGGAAATCAACGTTTGACATGGCCCCATGGGGCTCCTTGCACGCTTAGGGGGCTAGTATCCCCCTTTCTCAACAACTCAACTCCTCCCCCCCCCCCCCCCCCCCTCTCCCGCGTATAATAGATTGATAGCAATTCCGGCACAAATTAATTCAAATTTTCAAGAATCTGCCACATGTCGCTTTCTGATTGGTTGTGACATCTCAAAAAATCGATGTGGTAGGCCAAAAAGCTATCGTCATTTCCAAAGAGTGTCGGATCTGTTATTGGCTTACGGTACTAATGAGGCTCTATGGAGACTTTAGAGTGGCACTTGAACAGATACAGACTTGAGATTTTAGTAAGACTTTAGGAAGACTTAAGTGGCACTTGAGCAAATACAGACGTGAGAGATTAGTAAGACTTTAGAGAGATTTGAGCACATACATACTTGAGAGGTGCAAGGTACATCACATGCACACCACAAGGTGCAGGTTCTTGGAAGTCCTTAGAAGTTCAAATTTCCAAAAAATGTTCCACAAAATCTTAAACCCGATGAAGATTGCGGGTTCTCCATCATATGAATCACGTGGACCTCCATATTAGGATCTTGCCACATTTTGTATCCAAAAAACAATCACAAAATTCATTTTGCCACATGTCACATAAGCATTGGTTGTAATCCTCAAAATAGTCTAAGTGGCACCAAAACCACTAAATTATTCGCTCCAAGACCGTACGGTATACAATTAATTCACCTCTAACCTGAATCTTATACAGTGGGTGGGCTCCAGGGCCTTTCTACAGTAAATTTTGTTAATAATTTGTGGGTGGAACTTTGTACAGTGTTTTGGTGTTGGCGGGGGATGCTTCGGAGCGCAAGGCCAATTTGGCTGATTGCGGAATCGGTTTGCCGCACCAGGAAGACCAGGACTAAGCATGCCATACTCTACAGTAACTATTACTTTTCATTTGTTTCAAACAACAAAAGAAGATTAAAAAATCTGTACGGGTCCCTACTTAGTTACTCGACTTGTCTTAGTGAACATGAAATGTACTCCCTCAGTTTCATAATAAGAGTCCACTTTTTTGGCACGTTTCTTTTGCAAAAAGAAGTCATCAAAATACTCAAAAAATGAGCTTTCTTTAATAGTAGTATGTAGTTTTTGTGTCACTCTCATTGTCCGTCTTGTTTGAAGTAGAGAGTGCTCACATTTTGAAGTATAAAACATAGGAAAAAAATTAGGGGAAAAAAAAATGCCAAAAATGTGAACTCTTGTTATGGAACGGAGGGAGTACCAGGTAACTCAAATCTAGAGCTTGGTTGTGGAAATTAGTACATATCGAGTTGTGCGAGTGTTGAAGCACTAGTGGAAAAGTTGTATTTGGGCACTAAGGAATGGTGTCAGAGCATCGGTACCCAGGGCCCATATTGGCACCAATTTAGTGTCAATAAGGGATGCTATAGCACTATTCTTTGGTGCCCAAAGACCACCCTTTCTACTAGTGAAGGATGTATTTTTCTACAATTTGAAGGATGTATTTTTTCTACAATTTGAATTACCCAGCCTAATCTCAATGAGTCCGCTACGAATCCTATGGTAAAGAAAGTGAAAGAATAGAAATGGGAAAGAGGGAAATGTTGAATGATAGTAGATTATAAATCCTAGTTGAGATTGTGAATCGAGAAATTCAGCTCTCAAGACTTGGTTTTGTTGTGAATTGGAGGACTTGATGACAAAGAAGCAAAAATGTATGTGGAGCATGGTTCTCATGGACCATCCCTCTTTTTATGCAATTGAATAAGCTTCATTTTGTGTCCAAAACAAAAAGAAAAAAAGTAAGAAGTCAAGTGCACACGTTTGGAAAGTTGCTTGAAGAAAAAGAACAATCTGCAATAAATGTGACCATGTTGTGCAATCAATGTTGCCTTATCATTTTCTCCCTCCATTTTTAGATTTCCTCACATGTTTGCACTCACATAGATTGGCATAGATCATTTCTTGATCTCTCTCTCTTCTCTAACAAGCATCCGTTTTAAGTGCCTGGAGTACTTTCATTGTGTGCATACGAGCAGGCTACAGAAAACAAAGCAGCCGCCAACACACCCAAAAAAAATTAATCAAACCCAGTCAGATTCAGGTTCGTACAGGTGACATTGAACCCGATGTATTCATACCACCTTGAAGGCAATCATTCGTGAATATCATGTCATATTCCAACCATGGAGTCCATCCAACTCTGTCGGAATTTGTGATTAATCCTAACAAAATAAATGCAACCCAAAGATCATTGTGAATAAAGAGTCTTTGGGATAGTTTGTCTATCTATGCCTCAAGGACATGGATATCGAGAATGCTAGCACAATAAAAAAAACACCACCCACGTAAACTAGCAAAAAGATCCACGAGAAAACCCCACATGACAAAGTAGACAAAATGCTGCAAAAGTGAACAATGTAGGATAGATTGGGACAAGGAAAGTGAACGGAGAAAAACACTTAGTCCATTACAAGTATGATGTTGTGAGTAGTTTTTTTTTCTTCTTGTCATTAGGACAGATGCCGCATCTATAAATATGCACAAGCCAGCACATCATCCGAGTCTCGTCTCAACACAGACATTAGTGACTGTCTGTCTGTGCAAGAGGACTCCCTGTGTATCGAGGTTCCACACCACCCAAAAACGTACAACCCCCTTAAACTTACTAGTAACTAACTAACTAACTACTAAATCATCATCTCACTACTTCCACACCACCAGGCTCTTCTCTTCATCAAATGCAAAGAATCATGTGCCGCGCCCAACAAAAAAACGTAACACTCACTCAGCAGCTCCGCTTCAGCTCCATTCAGAGTAGCAGCAGCAGCAGCAGCAGCAGGCAGCACTGCATTAAAATATATTGATTTCTCGCGTGGAGGATCGACCTTAAACGCCATTCTTCTCCACCTTCAACATGCCTTGGAAATCTCAAAAACTCTGGACCCCATTCTGGAACCACCACAACACCAAAACCATGTCAACTAGATGCAATATTTCAGTGTTTTTTCCTCCTAGAAAAGCAAGTGTCAGCTGATTCAACAGTATGTGATGGCGATGAGGCTATGGTGATGAGGTACCTGGTGGAATTAGTTTGATGCGGCCGTGGTGCCGGAGCAGGGGCTGCTGCAGCTGGAATCGGACAAGGCGGGCGAGGAGAAATTGAAGAAGTAACCCGGGCTATGGCCAAGAAGCTCCTCGATCATCTCCGCAGCGAACTTGTCTTCCTCAGACATGGCGAACTCGTCCTGTTGCGAGCTGATGCAACTGCGTGGACTATCATCACTCGAGTTTTCGGGCTGCAGCGAGGCATTGTTGCTGAATTGCACTTTGCGGACCCAGTTGGCCTCGGCCTGGCGATGCCCGGTCTTCTTCTGCCAGATGCCCAGGTTAGATTGCTCCGCGTCCAAGCACAAACACGTGAGTGACGACTGCTGCTGCTGCTGCGTCGCGCGCGCCGCGTCGGGCTTGTTGTTCCCGGTAGAGGAGTTTTTGTTAGCGCTGGAAGAGACTTGCTGGGACTCTTGTTGTTGCTGCTGGGACTGCAGGTACCAGCGGTGTAGCTTGGCGCTGAGAGTCGCGGAGAGGAGCTGCGAGTTCGGCCCCTTGGGCGCCAGAGGGTCGTAGGGGAAATTGGTGCGCGCGCGCACGCCGCACATCAGCCGCGCCGCCTCGTCGTACGCGTGCGCCGCGTCCTCGGCTGTCTCGAACGTCCCCAGCCACACTCTCGTCTTCCTGCACAAAACCAAAACCCATCGCGACATCAAAATCCTCACTCCCTGGAAGACAATGTACCAAAAATCAACGCCATTGTCGAGCTGAAGCCTCAAACTTCAACAATGCAAGTCAGCTCAGACCACGCAAACGAGAGCTAGCCGACACTACTTAAAAATTGAGCAAGCTCTCCTGCAAGCAATGCTGGCAAATTCTAGTCTTGTAAAACACATGCACATTAAAGAGAGCTCTAGTTAGCCTGCCAACTGATGTCTAAACCTCCTGCAAGCAATGCTGGCAAATTCTAGCACATGATTCTGACTAGAAAATGAGAGCAAATTCGAGCATGAGTCGGGACATACAAGAGAGGGTGGCGAATTTCCGAGACCCAGGAGCCCCAGTGGCGTTGTCGAACTCCTCGGTACCGCTGCGGCCTGCCCATGGCGATTAGCTTACTGATCGATCTACACAAAAGGAAACAAAAAAACACAGAAAGATGTCTGTGTGTAGATGTGTGAGTGTGTGAGAGAGAGATTGTCTGCAAGAAGAGACTGATCGATGTTTAAGGCTGAGCTTGTTCAGTGGGCGAGACAGGGGAGAAGAACTAAGTGGGATCGTGTCAGTGAGGAGCACCAATTCTCGTATATGTAAGCGCTCACCCTGCCGCCGCCATCAGAATAACAATTTCATATTCAAGCAATTGCTGACTGTCCATTTCAGTGAATTTTTTCACCTTTTTTTTTGGTTGTTTTGTCAGTGATTTTTTTACCGTGTGTATGTGTGTAGGGACCTTTTGTGTATTTGGGAGGTCAACCATAGCACTCCACTATCTTGCACGGTTTGAGAGCGCGACTGGGTTAACTGTGACAAATTTAGCGGACATATGGACAAATTTGGTAGATGAGAAAAACCGGTCTCAGTCTCTGCGTTTTGACATGTTCTCTCACACCCAATGATTCTTTTGCCTTTCCGTTTCCCTCCATTCTCCCTCAATCTGGAATCTGGCCTTCTAAATTCAGGTCTTGGATTTGGCAACTTGGCCAAATTGAGGAGTGTTTAGTGGTGTTTACCAAATTCATTTACTTTCTCTCTAATATGACGTCACTCCTCTGTTTGTTTGTTTTTTTTTTTTTGAAACAAATGGACAATTTTCATTGATAGAGGAAAAAATACATTGAACGTGAGGCACCAAGCCCCAGCGGAGATTTTTTTTCTTACTCCTCTGTTTTTCTCACTGCACTCATTCCTCCTCGGACTCACACTAAGGTTGAAATATCATAAACCATGAAAATAAGTTGTTTTCATCTTTTAAATGGGAGTTTGATCAAGGTCGTTTTTTTCTTACATAGAGAAAAAGAAATCACGAAGAAATTAAGTGATTCCATATTTTTTTGCTAAATAGATTTTATTTACTTTTCAATTTTTCAAAGTGGAAAGTTTGTCAAACCTCCTATTTGTGTCTTAGACTGCTCTTAAACCAAAATGGGCTGACCCTAAATTGATATATGGGTTGTCCCACTACTCTACCCAAAATAGACCAAACGTAAGAAGCTAATCGCCCAAAATTTTGTTTAACCCCTAAAGGACCAAGTGTCCTAACTAGGACACTTAAAGAATCGGGTAGGTTCCAGTGAACACATTTTTAATCGGATTTTGAAGGAAATTTAATATTGGATTCCCCAATGTGCCACGAAAATGGGGATCCTATTTTTTTTGAATTCCGACACCGTATGTGAAAGTTATGAGGAGAAATGTGTTTTTTTCAGGAGAAAGGGCAGCGGGACAATAGAGAAATAGTTGAATTTTGGGGGAGGCAACAAGTTGGACGGAGTGTGGAAAATGGGG